>CM040741.1:45068179-46506929 GCA_022829145.1 Albula goreensis
ATGCAATTTGGGGAAAATGTGCACTAGTCCCCTCAAAGGGGAATAAAGAAAACAAAACCGTGGATTGTCATTATTTATTTTTTAGGAATTTTGTAAAGGGAAATGTCCTCCCATATTCTATGTCTTACATTGGTCCTATGTTGTAGATGAAGGTTTGTTTACATTGTAATACAAGTTATTTGTGCTCAGTTATTGATAATGGAAATTATAGAAATACATACATATCTGAACGTAGCTGTAACCTAAGTGAACTCCATATATTTGGTGTTTGTAGCGTGCCGGTCTGTGCAGTATCTTTGTAATGTCATGGCCTATGTGAAGGTAGCATGGGGGGAGTGGGGAGGGGGGGTGGGCGCATGTGTCCAGGGCAGTTTGTCGGTTCACAGTGCCGTACTTTGACTCGGACAGTCCAGAGAGAGACGGAGAGGGAGAGATGAGGCAGGAGTTTATACGGAGTCCCATGCGTGCCCAGGGCCGTCCTGTCTCATGCTCCTACGCGGCACAGCTCTCCATCTGATTCCTATCACACTAAGGTAGCGTAGGCCAGCAGGGAACACGCACAGCCTCCAAGTAGGCCCTCTCCTGTCTTTCTCCTCCATCTCTCCTACTCACACAACCTGCACAATGCACAGCCAGCTGAATTAAATCTGTATTAACAGTGTATATGGAATGAGCCAGTACTTAATAACACAAGCATAACACTACAGTTTCAGCTTTGTTTGAAAAATTCAATGTATTTCCTGAGAAAGAATGTTTCATTTTATTTTTCTTTGAGCATGGGAATATGTAAGTAGAAGTTCTGTTAGTACATTGTATTTTCACAATTATTCAAAGTTCAAAATGTAGCTATTACTAATTCCGGCCTGGTCGGTGCTATCAGAATACATTTTGAAATCTTTAGTGATTTCAGTTTGATATCCAAAATATTTATATAACTGTTTTCATTGTCAAACTATAAAAAATGCTGTTGATAGATATCAACATTTTTCAATATGTGTTTGCTGCTTGTATTGTTTTTATTACCTGCTGTTTTAATGTTTCAGTTATTGCGTTTTTTTTTTTTTTTTTTTTTTTTAAAAATTGACTTTTTTAATACCTGGGGCATTTAGCTGTAGTTATCAAGATGTAAAATTTTGATAATTTTGCGTAATTTGAAAGCGGCACACATCAAGGCTGGGTTTCGTCTGATTTGTGGCGATCCCAAAGAAAGATGCCAACGGAAGAGCCCAGAACTTTCCTGCCCAGCGGATCTGTTCACGGACTTCGCCATAGCCCAGGGGCGAGGAGGCACAAGGGCTCCTTCGCACAAAGTTGGCATCTCTGTGCCCCCTTTAATAAACACAAGCCTCTTTGTACGGAAGCTGTACAATCAGATTTTTGTTTATGATACGGCGGGCATTGTTCGGGCCTGGATGGGCACATTGTGCGGGTCTTGATTCCGTGCCAAGCATCTTGCTGGGATTGTTTATACCGTGTGTTCAACGGTTAAAAACACACAGGACAACGTTTGGTCCCACAAACGGTACATCAGTGGTCTTACCGCAGTCTTGTCATTTTAAAAAATGCATGTATATGTGTGTGTGCATGTATACACACTGTTACATTGAATTATGAAAAGTCATATTCATCTATTTGCTCTCCTTCTCTTTACCACGGTTAGCATTTTTGGTGCTAAAGGTTCTGTCTGGGCCGAAAACCTCACTGCTTTCCTGCTCCAGTAAATAGGGGTGAAAAATAGAGCTGCCTCTCTTCTGGGCTGAAGGAGGTGGGAGCAGGAGAAGCAGTTCTGCCTAATGAATCAACAAAAGAGAAAGGACAAGCTAAACAAAAGCTCTCTACACAACCTCATTTTAAACATTGCTGTCCATTCTACATTGTTATGCTAAGAAGCGATTTGAATATTTAACGAGTTCTAATTAGCAACATTACTGAATCTAAGAGCTTTAAATCAGAAAGAAAATGTGATTTTAAAAAAATGGTGGAAATGTATTTTAGTTTAAAATTGTTTAAAATGTTTGTTCATAATAGAACTTGTCTAGTACTTGTTACAAACTTTCATGTCTGTACAACCAACAAGCATAAGTACATATAATTTAAAATGCTCATGTGATTATTTTAAAATAACAGGGCAGGCGTAATTCTAAATATTTAAATACAAATAAGCATAAATTCAAATGTCTCATTAAATTTATCTAATAATCCTCTTTTTATTATCAGTCAGTCATCTGCTTTTCTCTTAATTTAAATTAATTCAATTTTATCAAGAAATTGGCCTTAACATTTTAATTCGAAATACAGTTCTAGATAATTCATTGAATATGTTGAAAGCTACTATGATCATTTTCATTGTTAATTCGGTTAATATTACTATCATTACCATTATCATTGTTTATAATTTTCTAAAATACATTTTTCAATCATATCTCATTTAATTACTTTAATCTCGTAATCAATTAATAAGACATTATTATGTATTCATCTGTGACTGTGTGTATGTGTGAGTGTGTGTTTTCCATTTATTCATTTATTAATGATGAGGTCATATACAATTCATAAGACCAGATGTGAATGAAAGTAGGATTTTTTTTAAACTAATTCTACTGTACTTCAACATTAATTATTATTTTAATTGTATCTCTATGTTCCTTCACACTTTGATTTGTATATTTTAACAGGTTTGTTTATGTGTCTGTTGATCAGAGTCAGAAATCTCTGAGTGAAAACAGACAGTTTAAAGAGGCTCTTTTTTCCGCTTGGAGTAAGAATTGTTGTTGCTCTGCTTGGGAGAGATCGGAGTGTGGTTTCCATGTTCCGCATTTCTCCTGCCTGCTAGCTCATTATTGAAAACACTATAGAACAGACTTGGGTTGAACCCAAAAATCTAATTCGGTTGACTGAGATTAACTTGTGAAATTCAGACTCGTTTCTGTCTTTAATATGAAAAAAATGGAAATATTTTTTTCTCTTCCTGTGGGAAAGAGAGGTTATGCTTAGAACAAAAAAGTATGAAAGTAATGTGTTTCCCCCAGACAGATGATGATGATGATGATGCTTATTATTATTATTATTTTTATTATTATTATTGACTTAATTGTATTATCTATTATTAACTAAATAATTATTTTATATATTAATGTATTGATGCATGTATAATATACTCTCTGTTTATGCGGTTTTAAGTATGGAAAGATTTAGTTGTTTGTATAATTCATGCTTGGTAAAAATATTTTAGCATATTCACAAATTGTTGTATTCTTTGGCAGTTTCATAGGATTCTATTGCATTTCTCTTAATAATAATGAGTTATAAACAGCATCAGAATTTTTTACACAATGAAGCAGCATGATACGTCTAAAATTCTTTTTTTTTGTTGTAAATATTCATATTGTATTATGTATTTAGATTCAATGCAATGCACACTAAATGTCATTTTGACCCAACGATAATACATATAGGGCACACAAAAAGTAAAACAAAATGAAAATATGCAGGAGCGGCATGCAGTGACTGAGTTCCTGAATTGTTTAAAAAACACATTATTGCAATTGTTGTCACCTACAACCAAGATGTTAGTTGTGGGGAATGGGGAAATTTCCTTGAATGACCCATCCTTATATAGTAAACTTTTTTTCCTCATGGTGCGTTTTAAGTTCTGATGCGTTGTATGAAAAGGAGTAGTCCTTTTTCCATTTAGTACAAAGAGCTTGTTGGATCTCTCGCCAACACATGAGGCAAGCTGTGGGGTGAGCGATCTCCCCATTGATGTCTCAGATGGACGAGGTGGGGACGTCCGTCTTTTGCTCAGCATTCCTGGGATAGCTGGGCTTTTCCACACACGGCCACAGAACATGTATGTCTCTCCGGAGGACGGGATGAATCTCCCGAGCCCCGGATGCACCGATCCCCGATTGACTCCATGCCAGTCGATCGGACTGTCAGGAGGGCAGCAGGGATTTTTGCATTTCGCTAAGCATTCGTCTTTGCTTCTCAGAGCAGCAGGAAAGCTTGGACTCTTGACATACAAAGAAAGCTTGGAGAGAGAAACCAGTTGCTGTTTTTTTTTTTTTCTGTCTGTCCCCCTCTTGGTAATGTGATTTACACCACTTTAGCACTGGACTGTGGACATGACACACTTGTTCTTATTGAACTGCTTGCCCCCTCATTATAAAACTAAAAAGAGATCTATTATCCGGAGGGAACGGATCCCTCTGAAATAGGTCATCCCCCAGCCGCAAAGCATCGCATTTATAAGGGAGCATTGTGTAAGGGACACAGTAAGCGCCCCCCACCAATCCCAAAATAACGCTGTTAAAAAGAATTAAAAAATTTACCTACGATTCTGAGACCTGTATCTTAAGTTTTGTGACTGATCTTGTCGGTAAAAAATTGGTGACAGAAATTTGCTATTAAAGTGGGTTGTGCCAATTGACTGTAAGATGGAGTTCCGTTGATAACTGAACAGTGTTAATTTAAGTAGTCTCAACATAGGCCTGTAAAATGGAATATGAAATGATGTTTTGAGCTTTTTTGCTTGTTGGGTTTCCATTGACTTAATATATCATCTCTTTGCCATGAAACACAATTTAGCCTTTCATGTCCACCATTGATGTCTATCGACACCATTAAGTGAACTGTACATTTTTGCGTTTTGAATGCACCTGTGTGCTTATTCATATAGTTGCTTCAGATGAATGACAACTTAAAATAAGTCAATTCTTTTTTTTCCGAATTTCTTTTTCAATTCCGAAACAAATGTCTTTGTCTGCTTTTCGTCCATGACTCAGCCGAATGCGGACCTTAAGGCTGACCTGTCGGCTTTAACGTGTGGGCCATTGCGTAGCAGTGTTTCTGAAGAAGCGATCGTCTTTAAAGACGGCAGACAGTAGTTGTTCTTTAGGCCGCAGTGGGTCCAGTCCATCCAATGGCTGGCGCGCAATGTGTTAGCTGCGCACATTGAAAAGAAATAGGTCAACCATGGCACGTCGTCTTTGGGCCCAGTACGGAGACAGGACTAGCCCTGTACGATCTGGGAACCAAAATGCCTCCCTTCGTACTTCTTCCCATCACGTGGCTGCACAGGATTTTGAGATTCAGAGACTCACACCATCAGTCTTTTTGGGGAGGAGCGGGGGGAAGAGAGACGGGCAGGCAGATAGACGGACATCTATCGATACACAGGATGTAAGAAGGAATGCTACTCTTATATCGAGGGAACAGAAATAGCTACATGGGGGAAGAACAAAAAAAAAAACTTAAAATGCTGAAGTAATCAAGTCTTTGATCTTTGTGGTTTTTATTATTCCAATCTGTGCCAAATAATGCCGGTCTGATTCTGAAGTCTGAAGCAGAGTTCGATCCATATGTTCATCATTAAAGCAGCCCTTCATATGAAATCCGGATGGTGTGTTACTGATTTTTTTTTTTTTTTTTTTTTTTTTTTTTAAACCCAGGAGGGCTGTATCTTAATACCAATTAAGTTTATATGTATCTGTGTAGAATAAAGTGCTTTTTGCCATTCAGTGATCATGGATGTGCATTTGAGTTTTTTTCTATTTTTTCCTGTCCTCTTTCAATGTGATAAATAAGAAATGGACACATAAAAGCAGAAGTAGATAATGCAGTAAATGTGTTGCTGGTGACTTAATTTCTGCTTCCTCAGTTTGTTTTCTCAATGGGCATCACACACGCTTCAGTTCTAAGCCTCTTTATCTGAAATGCTGCCTTCCATGTCGATTAAGTTGATACGGTTGGTTTCAAGTTGATAGGGTTTGGTCGCTCCCACACATTTGTTCACACTCTGACAACTCGGCTGCAGACTTGAGCGGTCGCTCTCCACTGGCGGGGGTTGAGAGCACATTTGTAAAAGTAGTGGGGTGGATGTCGTGCTCCAAAACAACAACAACAAGGACACAAAGAGGGTGGCGACTGGATCGGGCCTCCCGGAGCCCCTGCCAAAGGGAGAGGTCCTGGCGTCTGTGCCCAGCGTGCAGGCCCCGTGACTGGGGTACAGATGTGGAGCTGAGGCGTGTACACGCCACACACACACACAAGCACACACACACATTAACCCACACAAACATAGACACACATGCCACACACACAGATGCCAAGCACACATACACTAACACATCCACATATACAAACAGACACAAACATACATGCACACACGCACGCATACACAAGGTGGCATAGGTTTTTGGAGGTTTTTTGGGCAGTGGTGCAGTTGAATAGGGGTGTAAGGAAGAGGGTTGGATGGTGGGGGTGAATACAAGGATGTATATTTTTCTTCTGGTAATGACTTCTGTATTCTAGAAACTGACTGCTGATGTTTGTATGAGAAATCTGCTCTCTGAAACTTTGAGATTGCTCGTAATTACTCCATCAATTGATTATTTATGGTGGCAATTAATCGGCTGTCAGGGTGCCAATTGGCAAGTCCCCAACGTCAAAACTACTAAACAGGTTCCTCCATATACCCTCCCCCACCTGCAAACCTCATTCTCCGTTAGTTGCTTATCATTTTTTTAATGAAATAATCAAAATGGAACAGAGCAACAAAATTCAGTTACTTTATTCCCTTCTGTCCACAACTGCTCTCCTATGAAGATGTCTCCATAACCCTCACCATTTTTGCTGCCCCCTGCCCCCCCTCTCTTTGCCAAGGTTAAATTTCCAAAAGACCCGGAGGAGTTCTGGTTAAACCATTCCAGATTTTCTCTATCTTTTTGAGTAATCCTTAAAAATTGATTTGGCACATATTCTATTCTGGACTCTGGGCTACGGCATAGATTTACTGGCATTCTGTGAACATGCCAGATGAGCTCTCGCAGTAAATGTGTGCCTGGGTGTGTCGGTACCGAAAGCGCATGCTCAGCGCATGGAATCCGGGATGCGTCTGCTGTCAACCTGCCCGCAGGCGTGTGCTCCGCAGCCTATCGCAGGCCCCCGTCAATCCGAGACCTGTCACATGGTTACTTCAGAGAGCCCTGGCCAATTGGACGGGAGCAGTAGACTGCCAAGAAGCGGCGCGTTGCGTGGAAGGGGCTGGTCATCCAGGCCATTTCCTGCAATCACATCCCTTTCTTGTTGTGTTTATGGCAAAGAGGTAAACACACTTGCAAATGCAGCATTGTCCGGGTTACAGGAAGTGCACTGAGTCACAGGGCTGTGTTTGGAAGCTGCAGATGTGAGCGTGCACATGCAACTTTTTTTAGCCACATTTGTGTCTAAACATCTGCTGCTGCTTCTCAGACACATGATAACTACACTGTTACTTCACTTATATCACAATACCGCCATCCATAACAGTGCTGAGAATTGTATTTTCGGGGAACAGGGAATCTGTTTATTAGATTGAAGCCTTTTCAAGTTATCTAGATGGAATTTATTTCCTCCTCTTTAATGGGTCATCCTTGCAAATGGAAAAGAAAAATGTATATAATTTTAATAAGCAAAAGATTGAATGTTTTCCAAAAGCTACACGGATTTCTCCATTTTATAAGTGTGTTCATAGGAAGCGGATTTGCTCATATATCTAAAGCCTCTTGACAGAGCAGGGTTTCAGAAAGCGGGGGAACGGTAACGAGCGCTGGCAGAGCCTGACATATGGCGGTAATTAAATTAAATTGGGAAAAGAAAATGCTGTGGTCAGTTGCCAAAACCCTATACCTTGAAAGGATTTGCAAATAGTAAAAAAAAGCCCCTTGTAAAGCAGCGTCACCTGTGGAAACGCGCCTCACCGCGACCTGGCTTTTCATCCTGTAATCAGTAATCTCCTGCCAATGGGCAGATTTGGGTTGAATCTTTTTTTTTTTTTTTTTTTTCTTCTTCTTCTTCTTCTTCTTTCCCATGCACGCCAATATCGCAAAGACTTGCAGCTGACAGAATCGAAAATTACCTCCGGAACTCACGGTGGAATCCGCGAAAAGTGATTTTTCTTTCAGTTTGGGGCCTCGCTCGCGGCATTGGACGCTATTTCTAAATTTTTTATTGAGGCAGAATAAGGCAGGGGAGGAAGGTTTGGTCTGGGGGGGGGGTGGGGGGATGTTGTTTGGTTGGGGGTTTCAGGGCCTGGTTGGATCCCGACTCAGAATGTGATTACTGAACCTTCCGTGTTTTGAAGACTGAGCCTGATCCAATAGCCCTTTTTCTGAAGCTGAGAGAGAGAGAGAGAGAGAGAGAGGACCTTATTAACTGTCAAGCCTTGGAGATGGCTCCCATAACTGTACTTTGGAATGCCAAAAGCTATTTCCTGTTTTCACTGTCTGCTTGGAGGGCCATTATAAACTGCATTAATGTTTACTCCATGAAAGGGTCTTTCGCCACCCTTATTTCCCCTCCCCCCCATTGAAATGAGATGGAGGTCTCACCTCATGGGAGATTGGGAACCAGCGCTGGGTTTTAAATTGCTGCTCCTAGAAAATTGAGAGTGTTCACCCCATACTGTATGCAAGATAGAGATGGAGATTTCCAGCTGTCGGGGTGATGTCGGGTTTGAAAAGATCAACCTTTTTTTCTCCAATCGGAACAAAAGGCATTTTTTTTAAAAGCTCTTTTCAACATTCTTGCTGTTGACAAATTTCCAATTCATTTCCTTTTTTTACCTTTATTCATACAGTTACTGTAGTCTTCCTGCCCTCCTTCCTCACACACTAACCTGTCTGTACTACCAATGTCAATGGCTTACAGACACAATCTCATATACTCAGGAAAGACCTCCCTCATTGTCATTCATTTTTCTAACTTGTCCCTTAGCAATGCTTTGTTTTTTTTTTTGTTTGTTTCTCAGTGGCAATCTCAATTTTAGCAAATGGTGCAAAAATAAACACATTTATTTATAGGTCAGTATCAGGGCCTGTTTGAAATTATTACTTTGATTCAGTTAGAGGACATGAGCTGTATAAGTAAAGACTGATGCTTGAATGGATCTTAGACTTTTTATTGCTGAGGCTCACAAAATCCTGGACCCCCAATTTTCTAGGTGTTGTGTTATTTCCTTTCACTGGGTTTTTTTGTCCTCTCTTTATTTCAGAACACAAGAGTGGCACACTTCTGCCTTTTGTTGTCGCCTTTCACCGTGAGCCTGTCTCTCTATTGCTGACATTTCCTATTAGCTGTCTCTTTTTTTCCTGCACTGAGGCGGTGTGTATAGAGCACACTCTGAGGGCGATCCATTCAGTTGCGTCCGATTTCATTCATAAGATGTTCTTTGTATTCTCTCAAAGAATGCAAGCAATGGCAGATTCATAGACGCTTCTATTTCTTTTGTGCGATGTCGTAGCACCGTGGAAGTTTGAAACTGCCATTCAGTTACAGATGTCTTCCACAAGGGGGCGCTGCCAGCAGAATAACAGAAAGGCTCAGAGTATAATCAAATGCAAGACAAATCTTTTGAAGGAACAATAGTTTTAGCAAGAATCTGTTCCCTTCAAAAAAAGGGGGGAAAAATCTGTTCTACAGCTCAGCCGATAATCCCTTTCGCTGTCCTGAAAGAGAGAAGACAGCTCTGAAACAATGTAATTACATATGACAGCATGTTTCAGTGTGTTTAATCCGAGCAGGAAAGAGGTGTATTTTTTGGGGCAGAGATGCTGGAGTATGCGGCTCCGATCTTGATCAATCCAGAGAGCCTGGGCCCCCCTCGATGCCCCAAACAGGCTGTTTGGGATAGTGTTGATACTCAAAATGTTGTTCGATATCCCAAACTACAGCGGAGGTTTTTGCCTACCCACCATCAACTTAAGATCAGAGGGGGAATGAAGGGAACAAAAGATGAAAGGCAGACACGTTGGTGTTTTTTTTAAAGGTTTCAGTAAAGCAGCAGCTTTTCCGTACAACATCTGTACCACAGACACTGCAGCCATCAGCCCAACAGTGAGTCTGTCCTGGCGTGAATGCGCATGGCGAGGATGCACTATAAACCTGTCAGGGCCAGAAAGGTGCTGGCTCTCAGTGAGAATCCTCTGAGCCCAGTCAACCTGTCCTCAGGTAAGGCCTCCAAAACATAGGAGAGCACATTCATCCTCACCTCAAAGCAGCGGTGTGTATGTGCACCTCCTACGCACACTTCGCGCTCCCCCCCAACACACACATACAGATTACTTTGCAATGAAGCCAACCTTTCCCGGGTTAATTTTATCTAATTAGTGGTCAATTAAAAACTGAAAATTGCTGAATAGAATCTCTTTGATCAAATCCCCTTGGCACAAGCTGGGGCTGCTTTTCCTTTAGCACAGCCACCATCTTGAATTCATTTGGAGGCAGCAGTGTAAACAAGCTAAAATTGGGCTCTTTTTTGAGGAGTCGGCCTGTGTGAAAGGCTGTGGGTTCCCCCACCCCTCTTGCCTGCCCCAGCCCTCCATTTCACTTGCAGCATGTAAGGAGGCATTTCAAAGCCACCTCAAACCCAAACAGTGCCACACATGCAGGAGAGTGCGTCTGTAATTAGAGGTGCCCGAATGCTATTGGCCAGTTGGCTACTGTGAGGTAGATGATAATCTGAAGCATGAAACTGTCAGGGATTTTATTAGCCTGTTATCTTTTATTATTTTTGTATTTTCCTTGCCATACCTACTGTGTTCATCCACAGCCAGATCAGCACTATTGAGTTTAGTTACTAGTATTTAGACTCAGTCCTCTCTGAATGAAAAAATCTGTAAATAAATATAGTCATATGTAAAACAGAATCATGTTAATTTGGTTCTCACAACTTTGGTAGCAGGTCACCTCCCCCTCCCCCAAACATTATATATTACAGGGTTGGGGTGTGCTGTTATCAGGAAAATCAAAACTGTTTGTTTGTCGTAGGTCTTTATTTTTAATCAGTTGTATATCTTTCGATATATCTTCTTATATGATCTAATTCCCATAATATCACAGTGAAATATGCCTGCATGTGCATATCTAGATCCTGACAGATAAAGGAGAGGGTGTGTGTGAATTCACTTGTGCAGTGTGTATGAGAACCATGTATTTCAGTCAGTTTCAGAGGCTGAATTAACAGCAGATGCTATCCTTGACCTGATTTGATAAGTGTGCTAACCTGTCATTTCTTCAAAGGACTGTAAGAACCCAGACCTCTGTCTTCAATGATGTTCTCAGACTCATGTTCCATTCTTGAACTATAGATGAACAGGTATATAAAGAATCACCTTAACCAATTCTTAGTCACCTTGTTTTCTCAACATTGAAAAATGACATTAAAGATGTAAAATTTACTTATCCATCATGAGAGTTTTTAGGAAAAGTATGTTTTATCGTTCATCTATTTTGTCTCACTGTCCCAGTGGTATTATAAATAGCTGTGCCTCTCATATGTCACAAATTCCTTTCCATACACACTTTAAGATTTTATTTGTAAAAGCTTCAGCTCACTGCATATAATAATGATGGTGATTCAACAGTGACACCTATAACCTAAAGTTAAATGTATTAACCTGAGTGCTATAAGTATTGCCTACATAAAATGAGAGCGAGAAAGAGAACTCTGGGGAATGATGGAGTCCCCATTCATTTTGTTGTCAATGACACAGATAGCCAGAGCCATGTTACAAAAGGGATTACTGAGATTCAGACAGAGAAAAGTGTCTAGCAGTGTCAGCGCCACATTAACCCCCAACCCCCATTCCCCTAGTTTTGTTTTGTTTTCACAATGTATTCATTCTTGCAGCCAAGCCGTGGGCCGCATGTAGCATTGAGGTGGATTTCACATGGATCTAATCAACTCAAAAACTCGTCGACTCGGAATCGCCCATTCGAGCACGGGGGTTTCAAGTTATTAAGACGCTAAATGTCCAAATAGCTTTATAATCCCCATGAGTGGCCAGAGTCCTGCAGCACCGAGGAGCTTGTGTGGAGTGAGTGGCTGTTTGCTCTGCTCTAAGTAGCGCTGCCTTCATCCGACCAGCTATTACGGACTTAGAGGGGAAACGAGACAGATTTGCATTTGCAAGCAGGGGGAGATTTGTGCATGCTTGCTGCAGTGGGGTCATTTCAATGCTCCTGTTTTTTTTTTCCTTTCAGCCTAGCCTTTGTGCAGATTTGTTTGTGGGTGTAGGAGTGGGTGAGGGTGTGTGTCAGTTGGACCTGGAGAAAGGGGGGGGTGGTGTGTGCGTGAGTGTGTACACGCACATATGTGTGAGAATGTGTTCATGCAAGTTGGTGTGCATAGGTGCCTGTGAACAAGAAAATGAGGGTTGGTTTATCTGCCTATCTGTGTACGTGTGTGAGAAATCTATAAATCATGTTTGATTTTGTGGCTTTTCTGTTGATTACAGAAGTGTCAAATCGCTTCTAACTGCTGATCAACAAAAAAAAAAGATTTGCAAAGTTATAATACTATTATAATTGGATTATACCAGAGAGAAAGCCAGTTTCACTGCAAACAGAATTATTGTGTGTGATAGCAATAACAAAATTATGGCACAGAGATAAAACAAGGACAAGGGCATTCCATTTAATTTTCCGATAAAATCAGAAGACATGCATTGGTGAGTTCAGATTGTCCAGTTTGTTTTGTTGTCCACTTAGATAAAATTCAATTGAGTATGATTTAGATAGGAATGTGGTGAAACAGATGCTTGCCAGACTCTGTATGTGTATACATTTAATATGAATTTTTTGTATGGTTTTTGACAAAGTAACTTTTAGGTGTAAATAGTTGCTCATTTTAATACGTTTTCAATGTATGATAATTTTTAGAAACTGCCACCCAAAATCCTTAATGAGAGCAACTGGATGACTGTGAACTATGCGTGCAAACTTCTGTTTACATAGTCTGAGGTGTTTGTTGTGATCATCTCATTGGCGCTACACCAGACATGTATGATAACAAACCGTTTTTCACATCATGCTTAGTTTGAAAATTCCTGCATAAAAAAACAACCCAAACCTCCCCCTCGGATAGCCGCTATTTACAATGTGGGAGGTGAGCTAGCTTGCAGTTCGCCCTCTCAAAATGTATCCCTCAGTCGCTAAAGTTGTAACGATTATTTGTAAAGCATTTTACTGCCGACAATGTCGTCCGCACCCCCCCCATACACACACCCAAACAAGCACACACAAATATGGTCCCTAAAGAACTGATTAGCATGTAATAATTGGGGATGATAGCAAGAAGATGACAATTCCACATAATTAAAGACCATTTATTTGACTTTAACTCAGAGCGTCCCGTGTGGGTAAGGGCGGATTTGGCGGACAGGTGTATTAATAGGTACTGACAAGCGGGCTGACATAAAAAGCAAACATTTATGCTCCTTCGTGTTTTTGGAGCCTGCTGACATCCCATGATTTTGTTGCCCCATTCCCTTTTGTTGTTCGGGTATTCTTTACACGGTACTTCAATCCACGTGGCTGACATTTCCCATTTCACTCAGGCAGAGTAAAGCGCACCAAGAGACCAGAGATAACGTCTTATCACAAGGTGCTTCCTTCAAAAGCTTTCTTCCTCCTTGTGAGGGTTTTTTTCTTCACGGAAAGCAGATATCTATCTTTTAACAATTCATTCATATGCAGTTTATGCTGTAAAATGAAGTATGGAGGCAAAAATTGCATTCATTCCCATGCAGTCATTTCACTGGAATTCAAGGATATCGCATTGTGTGCTGTTTGTTGTCTTAAATATGGCAATCGTGTGACAAGTGTGGTTCAGCAGTGCTATACGGTGTGCAAGAACGTCTCTAAGACATGCCTGGTAATTAACCTAAGTTTTCCATGTAGGTGTTAGAAGACACATTAAATGAATACATCTTTACAGACACATATAATACAAGGTCTATCTGAATCACATTCTGTGGGAGTGATTAGTCTGACAGTGAGTGAGTGAGTTTAAAAGCTCCTTTTACAGGCCTGTCAGTGTTGTTCCGAGTTTGCCAAGTTCTATATGTAGAGCAACTTTAATTATTGATATTGCAGTCTTGTCTTGCCTGAGGCCCACGCTGGACCTGTCAGCCCAAACACGAGCAGAACAGGGACCAGAGCTTTGACCGAGGTGAAAACATCTGCAGTAACCAGCTCAATGGCCAAGAAATCCACTCCATCATCCACAAATGTCACTTTTTCCACTGTTTGCGGCTTCACTCCAGTTTTCTTACATGTTAAGACTATATTTCTGTCTTTGGTGAGACATTATATAACCAAAGGCACGGTAACGTCATGCTCTTGAAAGAATAAATGCTTTTTATAAGCTCACCCTTCCTTCACTTCAGGGTTTTGAGGGCCGTGACTGGGCAGGGTTTCTCAGTTTTGAGGTACAAAGGGCACTGTTATGAATGGCTAGAGCTCGGAATTCCACATTAAAGACACTTGGACTTGCAAAGCCAAATTGGTTTGTCTGCAGGCCAACACCATCATTGCTCATTCAAGTTCCTTCTGTAGCCAGTAGGTTGTTGGTTTAAGATTACATTGCTTTACAAATTACTGCATACTTCATCATGGCAGGTGAAAAACTGGCTTTGCATGTTGTGGACTAATGAAGTGGTCTTTCCAGCAATAGACAAGGAGGTGAGATCTCCATTCCAATGTTGCAAAATGAGATGAGGTCTCCTTAAGTGGAGTTGGGAAAGTCTGGTAGCTTGATGGATACAGAACTGCATTGAATACTGTTTCATTCCCCTGCTTTGTGAAAGCTGACATTTGACAGCAGATAGGTTTTTTTTTTTCTTGAAAATTCCTGGTTCTGCAGAGTTCGTTGGAGGAAGCTGTTCTTTCAGTCCGTCGTGTGAGCCTGCTGACTGAGCAGGCAGGGTATAAGCTAAAAACATATTCGCAACTCAGAGAATGCAATTTAAAAGGGACACATTGGCCAGGCCAGGCCAGGCAGGAATTCCATTGGAATGGGATGGCACGTGCTGGTCATTGTGAGTTATTTTCAGAACCTGCTGAGTGGTTTCAGGAAGTGTCCCAACATCCTAATGCATATATGGGGTGTCCCATTATATGTCAGTAACTGGAAAATGTTAATGTAAGTTGACCTCAATGTCCTACCAAATCAGTGTGTCTTGCTCTGCCTAATAGAGGGGACCATATTTTTCGTCATAATATTTTATATACACTGACCCTCTCTTGGAGATTGTATCAGACTGTAGGCTGTAAGTAATATCCTTTGTTTATTTTCAAACAGGAAATTTATACACAAGGGCATAGTGATTAGAGAGCCAAACTTTGGATCATTGTGTGTACCTGAATTTCTTATATGAATATCCTGTCATAAAAAGGAAATGTGAAATTGATTGAGAAGTTTCCTTGAGCCAGGGCATCTGATGAGGAAATATATCAAGCTATAGTGTGTATAATGACTTATAGTGCCAGGAAATGTTTACATCTACTATCGTAGAGTATCGCCCACAATTGTCTAAGTGTTTTTTTTTCTTTTCCTTCTCTGTTCCCTTTTTGTCCAAATAAAACCCCCTGGATGACCGAGCATGTGTATAAGCTGGCCTCTCAGCCCTTATTTGCTCACCTTTTGGCCTGTCATTTGCCCTGGCAAATTTTCCTTTAAACTCTCACACATGCAGTCCTCTGTAAGAATTGCACAAGGAAGACATTATGAATGGTAGGCAGATCTTTTTGGGTTTCAGATTTGTGCCTCCTTATTTTTGTTCATCGCAAAAGCATTGAGTTAAAGTTTTTTAAAAATGGTTCTGATTTGTAACAAGTTACTCAGACAGCTGCCCTTTTGAATGGTAAGAGTCCCCTCTGCCCCCTCCCCCTCTCCCCTGTGGGAACTCAGTGGAAGTGCTACCTCTAACAGTCACAGGTGCATACAGCAGACATGCTCACTTGCTTTTGCATGGTGCACCATAATCAAGCAACAGGAAGTATGGTCTCCTGAGGAAGGGTGTGTGTGTGTGTGTGTGTGTGTGTGTGAGTTGTGTCTGTGTGTGTGTGTGTGAAGGGGGATGTTTCCATGAGCTTTTCCTCCTTTCTGATTCTCCTCTGTGGCTCATGTGGAATCAATTACCATTTGATGGTAACGCCAGGCCCCAGGCTTCTCGCATGTCTGTCCTGTGAGAAAGCACTGGAAGGCGGGCTGCATCTGGAGCACATTATTGCAATTGCAGGTTGATAGAATAAAGTCCAGGGTGAGGTGGGTGGGATTTCCTTCCGGATTTCTTCTTTCTCTCTCTCTCTCCCTCCCTTTCTTTCATATACACAGTCTCACACACACACACACACACACACACACACTCACTCACTGACTCTCTCTTCTCTCGCTGAGGAGTACAAAAATGCTGTCTAATTAAAGGAGTTGCACAATTCGTCACCAGGCCAACCCCCATACCAGTATGCTTTTTGCGCAACATGTGTTCTACATTAAGGTCCCCAATTAACCTTCAGAGAATCCGCCTCAGCTCAACTTGAAACAATACAAAGTGCACGATGAGTTGTATAATGAGTTTCCTGTAGGACGAGCGGAGATGGTGAGGGGTTGAGGCAGAAGAGGCTTTCGAATCAAAGGAATTCTTTGAAAGTTGGAAAACCGTTAGCCTTTAGGCAGCAGTGGTAGGCTAAAAACTGTTATCCTACAAATATCCAAATCATTTGATAATAGAATGACCTAATTTGTTGTGATAAACAGAAAGAAAAAAAGAGAGACATGCTTTATACTGTATCTGACTCTAGTTAGACTCTAGTTTACTCATCAGTGTGACTGGCTTGTCCTAAACAACAAGCTTGAAAAAATCCAGACCATTCTGGTGTGATGTCATCTGCGTTCAAACTCTTTCCTGTGCATAATGTCCCTATTCTGGACAGGAGTGGTGGTTTTGGCTTAGCCCACCCCTCTGTAGTCCGATGGGTCCAATATGCTGCACATTAGTGCCGCTGTCCCACCGCTGGGGTCCGGCACAGGTGCAGCGGGCTGGTTGGGAACACAGTGGGTGGGGGTGGAGCTGGGGGGGAGGGGGTAGAGGAGCGGGGCCCGCATAGGGCTTTTCGTGACTGCTCCTCCCAGCACACGGATTCAAACACATCTGCTTTAGATAAATACCAGTAAACAGGCCAGTGAATGTCATGTCTCACTTTTTTTTGTTTTGTTTGATTTTGAATTTGTTTTTGTTTCCACATGCCAGCCTCTTGTTTTTTAACTCTTTGTCTGAGCCTTAGTGCCCATCACCTGCTTTTCCAAAAACTTGAAAAGTTTAGATAACCCTTTTTGCAATTTATCTTCCTCGCGTGAAACCTGCTGCCCTAACTGTTTAAGACTGCAGTCATTTAAGGGTTAACGGGTCAGGTCAGCCCCCCTGAGTCCACATGAGATGTATGTGCTCTGGAACAGTGCCGTCACCGTGGTAATGCCGATGCAGATGCTCTGACAGGCCCTGCCACAGGTCTGTGAGCCTTGCCACGACGGGTCTTGATATAGTTAACCACCCACCAGGACTGGGTTTGTTTTGACACCAGAAGGTGAGGAGAGGCATGAGAGATGGAGGGGTAGGGGCAGCGGTGGGGGGTAGGGGGGGCTACCAGATGTTCTACATGGGTGGAAGCAATAAAGGATTGCACATCACAAAGCAAGATGGGGATATCACAGCCCCCTGCCCCCTATTTTTTTTTTCTTTTGACCTGGTCAGAGGTCAGCCTTGATACTAGGTCTGTTTCAAGTGGGTTCAACTCAAAACACCTCTTTTGTTTATAGATTTTGGCTGCAAGAATAACAAAACAGTGTGTGTTCAGTGCTGTTTTTAAACTGAAAATGATGGACAGCGCATACAATTTAAACAGTCTTGAATGGTATTTTACCATTTTTCAGAAAGGAATTTAGCACACGCCTTAAGGGTTTATGTATTGTGTAAAACTGACAGGACTGATAAGGTCATTCTGAACGGAACAATTTGATTATTACTCGGCTATCTGAAGGTTTCCAGGCACTGCATTGGTCTGTTGTTTTATTTATATATATTTGCACACACACACACACACACACACACACACACACACACACACACACACACACACACACACACACACACACACACACACACACACACAGATATACATTTTAAATGTGTATGTATTTAAAGCCCAGCTTGTAAGTATGACAACAATGAAAGCATATCTATATTGCTACAGTGAGTTGGCAGCAGGCTCATGGTCTATTGAAAAGACCTTGGGCATGTTCACAGGTCTTTTTGCCAAGAGGCGTGCATACATCTATCTTCCATTCGCCGAATGCAACATGCCAGCCTTAACTGGGAATGTGTGTTCTATTCCCAGCAAGGTGTATGCTGTTAATATAATTGTAAAATACATGTCTGCGCATTGAATCAATGGCAAGTGCAGTCAGTGTTGTTTTGGAAACATTGGTAGTGCGTTTCTGCAAACCAGCTGGGTCAGTTCTCTTCCCCTTAAATGTGGTTTTATTATCAGACCAGTAACTATTTCTTTCCTCCCCCCAACACTCCAGTCTCTCGGGTGGGAAGAAAGGAAAAGATTACTAATATATCCCCTACAGTCAGGGGCTAATGGCATTCACAGACGCTGGAATGCTCTGTGTTTATACTCCCTTGCCTGAGCAAGGTGCATCATGGGAAAGGCCAGTGTTCCATCTGTCCTCAGCACAGCCCTATCATAACAATCTATTCAGTCATGCAGTTCTGTCCATCCGAGTGACCCTGTTTCTTTAGATAGGAGGCCCCAAAAGACAGTATTTTGTGCCTTAGCTTGTATGTCTCAATGTTGAGTTTCTTACATAAGGAAAAATACAGAAATTTTAGTTTTTTAGTTTGGTATGGAACATAAAAGATTCTCTTACTTTTTTTTCTTTCATTGTTTTTACTTTAAAGCATGATTCCATCATTGAAACACACATTTGCAGATTTATATAAAAAAAAGTCTTTCATAAACAATGTCAACAGTTATGGCAGCCCTCCGATTTAAAAAGGAAATTTAAAAATTTGATTATCTTACAGAGGAAGCATGTTCGATGTGAATCTCTTCTCTGCATTTATTATTGCTTCTGCTGCTGCTCGTTTTGGACTCTCTTTTTCTGTTTTTGTTTTGTTTCTGTTGTTTTGTCTGCAAGAGCATTTTGAAAAGACGTAGGGGCAACTGCTCTCTGTACTCATCACCTAACCCTGAGATGCTGAGTGCCATGGCAACAGATTTCACCATCAATGGAACTGTCATTTCAGTTGCAGGGAAGGCTTATTAGGGTGTTGTGGCACCCAGAATCTAACAGCTGATAATGCAGCAGTGGCCTTTCAGAACCCAAGCCTTCTTTGCTGTGGCTCTGCGAATTCATTCCCAGGCTTAACTTTACTCAGGGAACGCTGTCCAAATTGGCTCGGAAGCTTCACTTAAGACCTGTTTTTCACACTGGCTGCGAATATCATATTGCCGTCTACTTTTCTCTTCCTGTGTTCTCATGATTGCAGGGCAGCCTGTCTGCTTTTCAGCAGCCTACACATAAAACCTGAATGTGAAGAGAGCCTTTTTTGATAGCGGACAATTCATTGTTTA
Organism: Albula goreensis; assembly: GCA_022829145.1. Classification (NCBI taxonomy): domain Eukaryota; kingdom Metazoa; phylum Chordata; class Actinopteri; order Albuliformes; family Albulidae; genus Albula; species Albula goreensis. Next base: position 45,087,641 of record CM040741.1, read on the forward strand.
AACGTTCAATTTTGAGACCGATTTTATTCAGCACCTGCTTGTTTGGGCATGTTTCCAATAAAGAAGGTGTTTGAGGTGGTAATCCTTACTCTTGCTGAGGATGGCAAATGGTGAAGCATCCATGTGGATCAGAAGAGACTGCCTCTGAATAGTTAAGAAATAATTAAAAACCTGGACAGTAACTGAAGTGAACACTGGCCAATTTTTGAGTGCAACATACAAACCTGTATTTTTGCAAACAAAGGTGCTTACCTCAGAATAAGGTGTTAAATCTCTCCACATTATGAGACATATTCATTGCTTTTGTGCATATGCGTGTTTTTGAGATTTCCAAATCAAAATCAAATTGATAGAATTTTGAAGTATTTCATGTCAACCATAGGGTAAAATAGAGAGGTGTACTTTTTAATCAGGGAGAGGCTTCCTGACTCCCAAATATATTGAGATCAAATGTATTGACATATGTTTAATATGTTGAACTAATCATAGTGATGTGCTGTGACAAACACCATGCTTTTGTTTGGATTAGATGATCCAGATTTGTTACAGTATTTGTGAAGCTTCACTTTCCCTATCCAAATCGGTGCACTCCATTTTGAAGCAGTTATAGCTGGTAGTTCTTTCAGTTCTGACTCTCGATTGTGATGACATTAGTTTGACTTTTTGCCTGACTCCCCTGTGTACTGTTTCTCTCAGGTATATGCCCCATCTGCAAGCACTGCTGACTACAATCGAGACTCACCGGGGTACCCCTCCTCAAAGCCCCCCAGCAGCACCTTCCCCAGTTCCTTCTTTATGCCAGGTAAGAGACAGGAAGCAGGAATGAGGTCACATGCACAACCTTGTCATATCATTTCCTGTCTTAATTCACCTAATGGTGAGTCAAAAGCTGTAATACTTAAATGTCCTTTGTTTATCTTCATTAGAATAAGCGTTTTAAATATTCGTAGCCCTGTAGCTAATCTGCTGCTTCTGTTGTGCGTTCTGGTGCACTGAAAAATAGTTTACCCAAAACATCCATTCCATGTAAGTGGAAGACACTTAAACTGTTGTTCCGTTGTTTCATTTGAAACATCGATTGAAAGGCTGCTATATAGCCCACTTCTCACTGTCTTCTGATTTGGAATAGGTTTGCATCATCCAGTGCAAGTACATTCAACACAGTTACTGTTTTGACAGTGAATGCTGGGTTTGGGTTTTGTACTGGATTGAGTAAGTGGAGATATCTCTATGTTGAGGTACAACTGACTAATAAAGTTTAATTGAAATATGAGGACATTTTTAAACAAGAGTACTGCCTTGTGGTTTAAACCCCTGTCATAGCTTTCCTTAACCACAGGGGCTTCTGTTACAGCTAAACATATTTCAGAGCTTGATGGAAGGTTTTATTTAGATGAAAAGAGAGGAAGCTGAAAAAGGAGTTCTGGAAGTATTAGCTTACAGTTACATTTAGCTCTTGCATTCATGCATTTCAGAATCAGTGCTAGGAACAGTAGTGAAGCTATTAATAGTGTCCATCCTAGCTCTCCAAAGGGATGCCTTCTATTTGTGAAAGGAACTTTGGTTTATGCAGAAAGTCTTTGCAGTTACCAGGGGCTTAGACATCACATGTGATAAGAATGAAAGCCCTTTTCTTCATATGTCAGGACATTTTCAGAGGCCTAATCAAAGAGTCCTTTAGCAGACCTCAGGGTAGTAATTGTGCTTTTCCAGGGGTTAGCCACTAATTGTGCTGGTCAGCAGCATGTAGTGTGTGTACTAAAAGAGATCCTGTTTTCCTTCTTTGCTGTGGCTGCACAGACGGCCACCACAGCACCGACCCATGGAGCTCCTCCAGCGGGATAAACCAGGCAGGCTACAGTGGCATGCTGGGGAATTCTTCACACGGCCCCCAGAGCAGCAGCTACTGCGGCCTGCATCCGCACGAGAGGCTTGTGAGTATCACCGTGGTCGCCTCTCCCATTTTCCAGTCACTCTTGTTTTCTCATCTTTGCTCCTTCTGCCACACTGTTCACTCCTTTTAACCTCTGTGTCTTTTCACTCCTTTCCTCTTTCCCATACCCATGCTCCAACCCAATCTCCTTCTTTCAAGCTTCAGGTTCCTCTCTCCTTTTAACCTCCCTCTACGTATTCTCTTTCTATTCACCCCTGTTCTTTCCAGAATCTATTTAGCTAAATGTCCGCCTCTTTAGTGTCCTGCACCTTCTTACCCTCTCAGCATTTATCCCTTCCATCATTTTCCCATTCCCTCTGGCTACCACTCCTCTTCTCGCAGCATCTTCTCTTTCTTATCTTGCTCCCTTCACTTCTTCTTCCTCACCCCTCCCTTATGGTTCCATCTCTCCTCTCCATCGTTTTCAGCATACTGGTGTATTCACACTGCCATGTCCCAGCAATGAGGTTAACCTCTGCCCAAAATCTCTCGTTTTCCTCAGAGTTACCCATCACACTCTTCAGCAGACATCAATTCCAGTCTTCCTCCAATGTCCAGTTTTCACCGCAGTGGAACAAATCACTACAGCGCCGCGTCCTGCACAGCAACCACAAATGGAACAGACAGTGTCATGGGTAAGCCCCAACATGCCGGGCCTATGAATCTACTGACCAACCATCCAATGAATGCAGGGCATGATATCCCTCTGCCGTTTGACCCTCCCATTTACAAACATCACGGCCCTATAGCAATGGAAAAGTACTTACTCTTAGCATTAGAATAAGTAGAATTGGATGTTTTTCCACGTGTTATGGTTTTTTTTTCTGCAGATTATATTCCGATTTAAAGATAAGAGTTGTCATAGAGTGGTATTTAATGGTGATCAAAATGTTAATCAAAACGTTCTTGAAATGACAGTGATCATTTTCAATAGATGCAAAGGGAAAGTGACTATCTGAAGATCAGCTAGGGTTGCATAACTTGTGCCTCGGAGTGTCGCTGAAGCTCTTGGTTTGATCAGCTGTGACATTTCCTCTGCACTGCCACAAATGGAATGCAGATTTTATTTATTCTTTTTTTTGCCATCCCACCACAGACACCCTTCCAGTGTGTTCAGATTCCTTTGAATTCTACAAATAAAAAAACAAGTGTAATAATAAGAAACAGATTGCAAGCTCCATCTTAAAAAGACATCTCCACATTCGCTCATTTTCTTGTGGAGACTGGAGCAACATTCGCAAACAGCAATGAAATATCAGAAGCACGAGGTTTGGTGTGGAGGGCTTCTAGATTTGATCCTTTCTTATTACAGAACATGACAAAAATGAAGCGACAATGGTTAACATATGCTTCTCAAAAGAAGTGAAAAATAAATGTGAAGAAATCCAAGCACATATATGTGGTAATGTTTCTGTGAACGCTGTGAAATGCTACTAGCACAGGGCTGGAATATTCCTGTTTTGAAGCTGCACTTGATGGTTCCAGATTAGGTTATAGAAATATGTTTATTTTTTTATTTTATTGCGAACAGAGGCTATTACCAGCGTCGGCCTCCAATGTAAGACTGCAAAGATAAGGCCCAGCTAAACCTGCCATTTGACAGCATTTTATTACAGGAAAGCAGCAGTTTTTCTGCACAAAAATAAATTGTCAATCATTTAAAAAGATTTTCAGGATCTGAAATAGAGTGCAACAAAAAGGCCTTTGAAAGCTAACCTCCCCATAACGCTAAGCTTTCATTTGATGAAATTGATTTGCTCATACATATGCTTGAAATTATCCAGTGAAATATATTGGGTAGGCACAGTAATCCCTTTTGCTACTTTACCTCTAATGGTCTGGTCCTGTGACGTGAATTGGGCTTGCGGCTTACCTCTGGCATATGCACTTCCCTCCCCCTATTTTTACTTTGTTTCTCCTCCCTGGCCAAACCAGCATTGACCGCTCTGTCTGTGCGACGGTTAAAGCTGCACGGCTGAGCCGTGGTGTGGTGGAAGGGGCCATCGCTCCGAGGCACAGCGGGAGCTTTAAGCGCCATCTCTGATCAGTCTTGACAGCAGACCTTGTAGAACTGCACACTAACCTGCTTGTAATGCGTAAAGTTCCCATCTGGGAAGGCGAGTTTGGTTGGGGGGGGTTGGGATACAGACAGAGGCTGTCGGAGGAGATGTACACGGAGCACTTCACACCTCCTCTACCTCTTCTTCCCGTTGTAAGCTCTGGACTTACTGGTATCGCTACCAATAGAAATATGTGAATCATATAAAAATTTATTTGGTCACTGAGATGACATTGCTGCAACAGCTGCTATAAATACAACCTTGAACAAGAGGTCTTAACAATAACGCTATTTCTGGGATGACATTCATTGATGTGCATTATTTCTCTTAAAATAACAATAAAAAAAACGAACCAGTTATTGCTATTTGGAAACAGGATACAGATATATGGTAAAGAAAGGGAATGGATGGAAAGATGCAGAAGAAATAATGCAACAGCTGACAAATCAGTTAAATTTTATCATTATTGCTCTGTGTCCAGGCCTTACTCAGGCTGTCAGAGGACAAAGCTCACCTCTTCACCTGTCTCATTTGATAACATCAGCATACATGGATCATAGATATTTTATTCCATTAGCACTCAGGAGGCCTCCACTCCTAGCATGATCATGTTTAAATACCACTGTGCATTAAAAGTATGTGGTATTTGCTCTTACCGCAAGAATGTAAATGTGCCTGTTCTGCATAGGGAGAGCAGTCTGGGTGTGTTGTTGAGCAGATCTCATTTCCCCCTTCTGCTCAGTCACACATCTCACTCTGAGTTAAGACTCCCAAGGCAGTCTGCAGCGCTCTGGCAGGGGAAGGCATCATGGCCCAGAGCCTCACCTGTTCTAGGCATTTCCACTGCAGCTTATGCTGAAGTTTGTTTGCCTCAGCTCTCATCTTTTTTTGACAATTTCGCCTTATGTCTCACTCCCTACATGAAACTGTGTAATTCTTTTTAATGGTCGAACTCCAGTCTGACTTTTTCAGTTGGAAACGTCTGTTCAGAGCATGATTGTGATAGTATAAATCCTTCTGGGTTCAAAGATCCATGGCTGAAGGCCTATTGTAGGAAACTGGATTGTTGCAGGATAGCTCAAAGAGTATCAGCTCCTCTAGAGGGTGAAGGAAAATAGTTTGGGATACTTCCTTTAACCATGCGAGTGTTATGTTGTGTTATTAAATCATGATCCCCACATATGTCTCTCTTTTCTTCTATTTGCTACCATCCATTATTATTTTTTAAAATATTTTTAATTGACAGAAATGGATAAGGTCACCTTTCAGCACAAACACCCTCACTTCTCCACTCGTGTCAATATTTGTGACTGTTTCACTCGTCATCCTCCCATTCTAACATCAGTTTTTATGTTCTTGGGTGGGGAAAAAAAGAAAAAGAGGCATGAGAGTAGCATGTTTATGTAATTTTGTACTTAGAATTATGTTAGTTCTAAATGTCAGGATTAATATTCATGTTCCATATAGATATGTAAACTTCTAAGAATGTAGGCGATACACTTTGAAGAAAGTGGTATTATATTAGTTGTTGTCAGAATCTACACATCTCTCTCATAGTATTGCTATGTTATTACATCACTTTGAAACTGTAATAGCTCAGACGTAGTTATTACTATTACATTCACAATTACTATTACTTAACGTAAATACATGTAAAGTAAATGATGCTGACCTGCTATATGGAAATGAAGCACTGCTAGTGGAAGCTTGAGTAATTTGTCCTCTCTGGGGTATAAATGAGTGTTGCAGAAGTTGGCTGAAACAGATATGGCAGGCAGGAGAGGAAGACCTGTGAAAACATCTTTTTCCCCTCTGAAGATTTGCATATAGTTGATTGGTATGCCAAATTTGCAACCAGATTAATTGTATGCAGTTATTTTTTAATGCAGTTGTTTTGTCCTTTGACCTCTCCTTGAGCCTTCTTTTGGAGTGAAGACATGTGTGCTAGAGTCATATTTATTAGTTTAGGAAGAAAAAATACATCTGAAAAATGCTGGGAATTCATATCCTTGAGTCTTTGTAAATATATGTGGATTTTGGGCTGTTGGCATTGAATGTGCTAAGAACTCTCAGAGGGATCATTTCTGAGAGCAACCTTCAGAGACACGCACCGCAGGGTCCTCCACAGCAAAACCCCCTGGCCTGCAAGGAGGCACGGCCACGGCCATTCCTTCATTACCCAGCCTCACACTTGTGGGAGCATGAATAATACGCACAAATGCGAAATATGCGACAGCTGGAGACGTTGGATATCAGCCATCAGCAGAGACAGAGGCACGGGGCTCAAGGTTTTTGGAGGGGGATGGGATGACTTGGGGGGGCTGAGGGTTGGGGAGAGGGAGGAGGGTCAGGGTTGAGAAGGGGGGTATTTTTTGGGGGGGGTTGGGGGGGTGGGAGTGAGGGCTGTATGGAGGGTGGAGGGGGCAAAGGAAATGAAGAGCGCCTTTGTTCACCAGACCCTTCCCCTCTGTCTGTGTCCCAGCAAACAGGGCAACGAGCGGCGCGGGGAGCGGCTCTCAGACTGGCGACGCCCTGGGCAAAGCCCTGGCATCGGTGAGTTGCCCAGTCCACACACAGCACATCACCACACATTGTTGTCCCCATGAAGCTGTACTCGCACTCACAAATGTAAATGACCTGATGATATGGAGAGGTGGCTACAATAGTTAGGAAGGAAGTCCTAAATAAATATATAAATAAATGAACATTTATTTTCGGCCATCATGAGTAACTGACTCATTTAATAGTTGCCTTTGCTTCATAAATCGGTTCACATCTCAAAAAAAGATTGGAGAAACACTGGAAAATGATCCAAAATTTGATATTGGATTTCAGAGGAGAAAGAGATACAATGAGAATACTTGCTCTAACTTGTCATGCATTATTTGCCGTATAGAAAATTACAAGCTGTTTAATGTAATTCCTAGCATATACGGTTTTATATATTTTCAGAACACGTATATTTTGGATAAAGATTCTATTACAAAAAAAACTAATATTTTGCTCAGTCGGTCAAGTGTTCAACTGCTGTATTTCTGATTTGTATTACTCAGGAGTATATTGTGATAAGCACTTTAATTGAAGTGTGGTTAAATACATTTTCTGCAAACGAAGGTTAAAATCCTTTGTAAATAATTAGCTCAGAGTTTCACATTAATGCAGTGAGAATATTATTAAGTGAGAACCAGACAGAGTTATGATACTGTTCCTGTTGATGTCAGCAGTTTTTTAGGTTCCAAAAGAAAATACTGTGGCAGAATGCACACACACATACACACGAAAATGTATAAACTCTCAGACATCGCAAATTAATTTTGCAGCAGTAGTTTCATATGTGTTGATTTGGTGTTAGCTGTTTATTTGTGTTTCAGATTTATTCTCCTGATCACACGAACAACAGCTTTTCGTCCAATCCGTCAACTCCAGTGGGATCACCCCCTTCCCTGACAGGTATGCTCATGTCACGGTGGGACCTGATGCACATCAGAAGATCTGTGTTGTATGATGCTTGGTACTCCGTCAGTATACTCTACTCTTCCACTCTACTGCTGCTGTGTATAGAAATGCACTCTGACCTGTACAACTCTTGAATCAATGTTGTAAAGTACATGTAAAATTTTATAGTATACATATGTTAGGCCTTACCAAACATAAAAGAATTCCTCAGAGACTAAGGAACTGCATAATGTAAGACTTTATGGGTCAATCCAAAATTAAGATGGCCTTCCCTAACTTCCATTGTTAGCTACTAGAGCTGTTTGAAATAGGGAATGTCCAACATGTGAGTGAGGCCCAGAGTACCAGTCACACAGGTTTATTCTGAGCTGTTGGCAGATTGTTTCTGATGGTTTTAGGGGAGCTGCTACACTCATTATAACATACCACATAGTGAGGCCACATTGATGCTAGTGTTTTCAAGGTATTTCTGTCCAAACTTTTCTGGAAAAGGTTCTGACATTCTGGTTATCCTGAGCTGTAACTCATCTTCCCAGACTCTCCCAGATTTAAAAAAAAAAAAAAATCACATCTTAAGTAACACAGGTTCTGGTTCTAATCACTGTGTTACGAACTCAGGAGTCCAGATATGAATTAAATTCTTTTGACAGTGTCTCCACATCCATGCCAAACAGATCTAGTCAAGGGTTAAAGATGTGTGGTACGTCCAATCAGAAGCTTTCACTGGGTTTTACTGTCTCTAAGAACCACTCAAAGAGCCTTTTAATGTTTTGTGAGCTACTCAATGGGTGACATACGCCCTCGATCACTGACTGATATGAACCAGTCAATCATTTCCTTTTGCTCTCTACAACAAAACACTTTGATTGGTTTTAATCTACAAGAGTCTATGATGGCTCCACCAATTAAGTTGCTCACAAAGGCTCACTCATCCCTTTTCTAAAGAGCAGCCTAGCCAGTTATTTCACCTGGTAGCGTTCGGCAGCCCTTACTTCCTCCGTACGCTCTAATGGCTGGAACAAAAGATGCCTTAAAGGCGTCTGAAGGCACCTAAACTCCTGGGAGAGAGGCTCAGCTGTTCACATAAACGGAGACAAGAGCCCACGGGCAGGATCGTCCAAGATGGCTGACTATAGTAGTGCCAGGATTCCATATGCTTCTTATCAGATCTCAGGGGGACTGTTGCACCAAGGCATGTTTCCCAGCTCAACTCCTTTCTCCCCACCGAGGGAGCCCCTAACTACACCTAAGGAGCAGTCTCCAGAAAATATTGCTGTTGTATTGCTGGAACTCCTTTAGCATAGCCTGGATCAGGTTCTCTTTCTTTAAAAAAAAAACTTTTCCAACTACTCACATGCCAGGGATGTAAATTTTCTCTGCTCCTTAAAGTGAAAAATTAGTTTCCCTTAATCACCATGTAAAATTCTGTGTTAATTGTCCCAGCTACGCAGCATTTGATATTTCATACATATTGACTGATAGTATTAATTACAAACGCACTTCACCAAATAATTTAAAACCAGTGCTCGGGATATGATGTAGTATTATGAAGTGCATTATTAAAATTGCCAGGGACATAATTTGTATTAATCATTGTGTTAAAGTTATTAGACTTTACAAATGAAAATGAAGCTTATTAAAGCGGACAATTTCAAATTGATATTTAACGTTAAATTTACAGGGCAGCCTGTTTTTTTTTGTTGTTGTTTTTTTAATACGTAATTTAATAATTTTGTTGCTGATAACGCATTGACTTTATTTGCACATGAATGTGGAGGTAATTATTTGCTAATTAGCATATGGAAATGAGCCTCAATAATAAAAATGGGTTACCAAAATGTGAGTATACATAAAAGAGGACAATAAAAACAACTTAATTAGATCTAATATGCATAATGGAGGAATCCGGCGCCCTTCAAACAGGCGGGTCAGGCGGGGAGAAAAGGAGTAATGAATGAACATGCTTTTGTTACGCCGTTCCTTTAATTGCTTGTGTAATTCTGCCTGCTTTAAACAGGGTTTCATCTTAACAAGGGGGCCTTGGTAGCGGTTACACAGCGTTTTACCTAATCAAACAAATAAGGAGGTCATTAGCATAACATAGCAGCAGCCTATCGACAGTCATTGTTCCTTACCTGCCCCATTGTGCCCACCTCCCCTCCTCCCTTTTCCTGCTCCGGTTTGCATTTCAGCAAATACGAGAGTGCACGTTTCTCCACCAGCTAACGACCCCACCGTCAATGGGAAGGCGGCATGGATCAGTGTCGGTCTAGACAAAAGGATGCAGACAAAAGCAAAACTGAGAAAGAAAGGGGCATTTGTTTTAAGGATGTGGATTAAGAAGTGTCTCCGGGCCCAAGCTCTCGTCCACCTGAGGCGAAGGTCCATAGCGCCTTTGTCAGGCACTTGATCCCACCCCTTAAAAAGAGAGCCGGTGCTCTTCAGCAAAAGCATTTCCACTGTACTGCATATATATCATATCGTTTGCATAATTTTTACTTCAATCACATCATTCATGTCACAGACCTGTTGCTTAAAAGTGAGTGACAAGACACTGATGACGTTTTTACAATGCCGATCATAGTTCTGCTGTATTATTGGGAACAGCCAAGTTTCAGGATTTGAGCCAATAGCCACAGCCCAGTCTTACACTGTCTGTCATACTGTTCCCTATCTGACTGGGTGGCAGTGTTTTCATGTTACTTTATGATTAATTTGCAGGGTTGAGTCCCCAGTTTTTCACTCTGCCCCATTCATTCACCTTGTTTTCCTCTTTCCCTTTAGCTGCAAGCACGGCTGTTTGGTCCAGGAATGGAGGACAGGGGCCATCCTCGCCCAACTATGAGGCTCCGCTGCACTCGCTGGTAAGCCCTTGATATTCCATTCAGTGGGCTGCTTTTTTGCTCTTGTGTTTTTCACATGCTCAGGCATCATCTTTTAAGCTTAGAATATTTCCATGTGGTCATTTTTGTTTACTGTATTTAATGTCTTACATCCGAATAGAGATTTGTTTGTGTCATTAAAAGGCATGGAAGAAGCGAGCACTTGTTTCAATAGTGTTTATTGCAACATGTTTCCTGTTGTTTACCCAACATGTGCCTGCTAGTTAGGCTTTCTTGTCTGCAAGAGTAGAGGGGGAAATGGCTGGCAGAATATCTTTGGTGAATAGTCAGAGAAGTGTAGTCTAAGAGGTCATCGCTGTTGAATCAAAACGGTGCTGTGAACCGTCCGAGTCCTGTGTTGACCTCTGGCCTTTGTCCACAGCAAAGCCGCATCGAGGACCGCCTAGAGCGGCTGGACGATGCCATCCATGTGCTGCGGAGCCATGCGGTGGGGCCCTCCACTGGCATGCCCAGCGGGCACAGTGAGATGCACAGCTTGATAGGGGCGTCACACAACGGCGCCATGGGCGGGCTGAGCTCTGGGTACGGCACGGGCCTGCTGTCAGCCAACAGACACTCCATCATGGTAAGCCCCACCCACAAACCCCACAGCAGGGGTCACCACAACCTCACATGAACCAACCCACAAGGTCCACATGGAGGACGCCACTGATATTCAATCCAGTTCAGCATCTTCTTTATCAAGGTGTAGTCACCGTATGAAGTAACCTGGGTTTAGTGTTGCTAATGAGGAACAGCATGCCGTAATGACCTGGGGAGAGAGGTTAGGTCTGTAGAGTTAAGGGAGTACTTTTGCACTTGCATAAGATTTCACATCTGGGAAAGAACATAAAGCATTTCAACCCTAATGACCTTCTGGTGTGCCAGGTGCTAACGGGGTCACATAATTAAAAGGTACCCATAAAAGCTGCAGGACCCCAGCCCTCGAGGCAAGGAGATTCCCGCACCCCTCCGCCCTTCACCTCCCCCCACCTCTCCGACCCCACATGCTCACAAGGCTATAGCAGTGAAAGTTTCACTAGGGACAACAAGTGCTGTCAGATGCTCAAGAAGCAAGTGCTGATGCAGTTTTCATCTCTAAAAAAAACAGACTGAAACCATGTATTATGAAACCAGAGCATATATTTTGGACACTGCTAGAAACCAGATTGGGAAAGCTAAGCCTTTGATTTGGCAGTCAGGAGTTGCTCTTACTTTATTTAAAAAATGAAATGACTGAATGCTTAATAAATTAGACCCACAATCATCCCTCTTTTTGAATAAAGGAATACAGTCCATAGTGAAAAGAGCTATTATTTGCCTCACAATTCACTATGGAAACTGTTGTCTCTGTTATTTGTAATTTTTTACTTAATTATAACTCATAAAGAGTGACTGCAGCATTTCACCTGCTATGCATCCCCAGTTTGGAGTCCCTTGCTGCTTTATTGGGGGATGAATTGATTCCTGTTTCTCTCTGAGTGGAGCAGAAGGGGTCACAGGGCAATGCTTTAGGTTGCAGGGTGTTTAGGTAGCAGAGTCACTGTTCAGGTTCCTGTGTGATTCGTCATGCCTGACGTTTACTACATGTTTCTCAGGTGGTTCTTGGGGGAACAGGCGACATGTTGCTGCTGTTGAAGCAGGACTTCAGTCTGAATCTAAAGTGGAGAGCTTTTGGGGGAGTCAGCTGTGCAAGAATTTAGTATCTTTTTGTTTACCACTGACCTGTGTGCTGGTTTAAGCCTGTGAGATGCAGGAGAGGAGAGGAAAGTGGCCAAAAAAGCGGAAACCTGCTCACAAGGCAAGCAGTCAGACTAGAATTTTTTTTTTTTTTTTTAAAAAGAGGAAATGTCATTTGTATTCAGCCAGTCTCAACTCTAGCCACTGACCACTTGATATATTCCACACTGCTCAAAGGGAAAGGGGAGGAGCAGCAAGGAGAGGAGGGGTGGGAGGGGGGAAGCAACACTTCAAAACATCAAGGAAGATGCTGGTAATCTTTTCCATATTTAAGGTTGTTTTTTTATACTTGAAACAAGCCATAAAGCTCCAGCCAGCTGTGGAGAATAAAGGAGCAGTGGGAGGCAGAGAGAGGAACCACATGGAGGAGAGCAGGAGGCCGGGCCCTCCTCACACACACACGCACACGCACACACATACACACACACACACAAACGCACACTAACATGCACACACACACCCACATGTGTGCACAGATGTATGAGCGTACACTTACACGTGTTTATTCATTTGCAAAACATGAAAACACGCACACACATTCATGCTCACACAAACACAGCCCCACACACACACACACACACACACACACACACACACACACACATTCATGCTCACAAAAACACAGCCACACGCACTCATCTTCTTACTTTTTTTACATCGACACACACCTATTCATTAACAGGGCTCAAAAATCGACAAATTGGCAAAAATGTCACTCAGTGTTGAGTGACACTTACTCATTAAACCACACATGCACAAAACAGCCAGCATGCACTGGATTTCCTGACTCTCTAACAAAACAGATGTCCACAGGGTCATGGTGTTGCATACCTTTCCAAACCTGTCCTGGTCACCCACACTTCTTGCACACAAAAAGAGATCATAAGCACATAAGCTGAAAAACACTCCCAGATCCGTCCATTTGTGCTTCTGTGTATGCTTACCTAGGCGCTCAGGAACATTCCGGTTTAATTTTCTATAGATCCATATCACCTCTGAATGGTTACAAGGGGGTAGGCATGTTGGGCTTGAGGTCATGCCTACATCTCCCATGTTCTGTATGACTTTGTCTCTTTTTGGTTAGCTGTTGAAAGCACAGGCTTTGTAAAGCAAGCCTGCAACCAAGCTCTGTGGCCAGGCTTTCCACTAATATATCACCAGACTTGGACAAGTTAAACCCAGACTTTTCCCTCCATTAACAGTTGGCCGTAGAATATCCATCTGAACTTGTGATTTTGGTATTTATTTTCACTAATTACATGGCTTGTCATTGCATGTTTTTCAGAAGTAGCATGGACTCCATTGCTGGAAATGAATGCCATTAAGAGCAACTGCAGAGCAGAGTTTGTGCAGGCAGTTTGGGGGGCTGCAGATGTTTGGTCAATTGATTACTGAGAGAGAGCTAATTTATTACAGCAGGACTGGTGGCCTGTGAGCTGGTCCCCAGGTCGTTTCTGCTCTGTGAGTCAAAGCACTTCTTTGGTGGCCGGCACTCATTTATTTACCCACTGCTGAATTTCCCTATGCTTCTCATAGATGAAAGCTTACGAACAGGTTGCGTGTGTATCTGCGCGCATGTTTGTGTGTGCGTGGGTGTATGTAGAGTATACGTGTTTGTGTGTGCATGTGTCTGCGCACACGAGAATGTGCCCATATGTGTCTGATGGCGTGCTGTGACATCCATCCCTCTGTTTGGAATGCTCAAACCATGTTTGAGTCATAAATAAAAAGTTTGGCCCACCTATTCTTCCTGTCCATAACCGGTCGTCAGAAGTGATCTGACATCTGCCCGTTCTGCGCACAAGGAATGGAGCGGTGTGGAAACTTAACGGCTAGATCCCTCTGCATCGGTACTGCGCCGCGATACTGCCGCAGCACCCTGCGGAGTCCTCCAGATTATTCTGCCTAATTCACATTCAACCATCTGTTATTCACGTTGCTGATTGACTCACCCAACATCCCCCCCCCCCCAAAAAAAAAGAAAGAAAAAAAACAGCCATTTTGGACAACCATTGAATACTGGCTCATTGACTTTTTTTCCATTATCTGGATAAGCAAAGAGAAAATGTTAGTGAGGTAATGTGTTTCTAAGAGACTATTTTAAACTCTTCAGTTTGCTTTTCTTGTCAAGGTTGTTTGAGATCTCTCAAACGATATTCCCAACTGAAATCTTGTCTGAATGGCATTACCTGAAGGTTTCGAAAATGTATATATTTGAGAGGTCTGATGAACCAGAAATGCCTTTCAGCCACAAATGGCCTTTCACAGAAATCCTCAACATTGAGATAGACAATACATATCTGAGAGTTTTTGATAATGATTTGGAAAACTTCCAGGAGATATTAATGCATTTAGTAAAAGCAAAGCCATGGGGGCATGCTAGGAAAGTACAGCATATGAAATATTACAAATATTAAATCAGACTTAGTTGTGTGTTTTGTTTTGGTTTGCTTTGGCTTTTTTAGCATAGTGGATATTTGTGGAGCACAGTTATTGGTGGGAGATGGTCACCTGATTTAAATCCATGGGGCAGTCATGGTGCTCCACCCCCAGACCCCAGAAGAGGTCCCTTGGACAAGCAGCTGGAACGTGTTTGGAAAACTGATTTGTTACAAGCTGAAAGTCAGGGGATGGGAAACTGAGGTCATTTGGAAAGCAGGTGCTCCCATGATGTGCCGAAAAAGACTGCTTGGAAGGAGGATTGGAGGGGGGGAAGGGGGTGGGGGTAGTTGGCGGGGAATGGGGGGGGGGGAGGTCAGTGGTTTTTCAGTGCAAGTTTGAAAAGAAAAAGCAGCTGGCCCCCCTCTGCCTCCACAACGTTTAGAACATTCCACTCGTACTTTAGAGGATGTGCAGTGTAATTTAGAACAGCATGCGAGCCCCAGCTTTTTGCTTCTTAAAGCTCTTTTGCTAATGCGTGCCGTTCCCAATGTAACGATTTAGAGACACGCTCACATACAAACTCCCGCGCCCTGTACCCCCCCACCAATTCATTCTGAGGACAGCCCTACACCCCAAAACAAACATCCTGCCAGCCCTTGTTATCTGTGACCGTTGCCTGGTTAGGTGAGGTATCATGGCCTAATCTTTAAACACTTATTCCTGCCCATTCGAGCTAAGTGTTCTTCTAAGCAGTTTAAATTGATGTACAGCCTATTAGAAAGAGGAGATTGGAGCATTACAGCTTAAAAAAGATTGAGTAATACCTTTTAAAATTGTATCCTTTTTTAATAAATAGACTCTAAGCTCCAGTAAATCTTCTGTGGAACAGATTGTGGTCAAAAGCCATGAGATCTGTGGCTTTTAAAAAGGGAGCTGAACTTCCCAGTTTCAGCAAGCAGAGACATATTGCTGCCCCCCCATCCCCATCCCCCCACCCGGTGGGGTTTGAGATTTTCTTGGTGATGAAATGACACAACTCAGACCCAAATGCCCAGCGCACCCTGAGTGGCACGACTGCTCCGTGATTGGTTACTCCGGTAGCACTCAGAGAAGAGTGATCTGGGCATGCACTCATCGTGCGGCACCTTTTAGAGCTTCAAAGGGAATTTTTTCTCTGCTACAAGACAAATCTCAGATATCGCAGGCTAATTAAACATTTTGAGACATATCTTCTTTTCCCTCGCCTTCTGAGATCTCAGAGACTTGGGGTGGGCATTTTTTTTATTTTTTACGCAATGACAGCATTTTATCACTATTTGAAGTATTAAGTAATGTTGCTTGGATAAAGTCTTTGCTTTCTGAACCCAATTAAAAGCTTTCCTTTGAGGGTTAAAGGTCCTAAATAAGCAATATTTCTAAATTAACTTTCCACTTGTGCTTGCACATGCATATGTCTGCCCTATGAATTAGACCGCTAAGTTATTAAATATCCACTGGACCTACAACTGTAGTATATTGCTATGACATATCCTATAAACTTATCATGGCTTTTATCTTGTTATTGTATCTGGATGTATGTGTTAATTCCTTATTGAAAAAGAGATAATTTTAAAGATATGTCCAGTAATTCATCATATTAACACTAAGGAGTTAAACATGCATTTGAGACTGAACAAAATCAGCCTATGCATCAGCATTTGCGCAAAAACTCAGAGGGGGTACGCAAACACTTGTGCGTGACTAAAACACAGGAAGTGGCCTGTGTAATTAGCCTGTATGGCTGAGGCGAACAAAGGCACGCTATTCCACAGACTGAACCGGGCAGCTCTGGGGCCTTTTTCTGTGGAAATTTCAGCCTCACAGTGCATGGCTTTGAGTTCAGTCTCTCCCTGGGTCTGTATCCTTCGGTCATCAGGTAGCCACTGCTTTCACACTCCACCTAGTGGGGGAAAAGCTATGCACACTGCCTGTCTACTTCAAACTGTTGTCTTAAAATTGAAATCTGAAAGGGGCTTTAAAATCTGTTCCATCTTTACTTACTGTAGACACTTTTTTTTAGCAAAACAGAATTATATTAGTTTTAAAAACCTCTTTAGTGGAAAAAAGCCTATTGTAAATTTCGGAATGGGCGAGACAGAACATTTACTTAAAAAGCTCTCTCGTCTTCTTTGTTAGCTGGCTATTAACACTGTAGAGCAACTTCCACAGTTAAATAAGAAAATCACTGCTAATAGTCATTTCGAAGGCATCTGATGTCACTCCCTTGGCCAGTGATCATAGAAGCAGCAGCTGTAGCAATCTAGCATACTGGTGATCTTCGACAAGTGCATGAAATCATCTGAAAGATATGCCACGCTTTTTACAGGGGTTGCGAAACTCAAGCGCCTGTTGACAGATTGTCAGAAACCGGAATCACATCATAACTGCTTCATTACCAAAACGAACCCGTTAACATTTCTACACATGCCATAACCGACTCGGAGCTATGAAGATGCTGGTTGATAAGGGTGTGGTGGGGGGGGGGCGTGAGGGGTTTAGCTTTTGATACGAAATTCATTTGAACTGACTGATTGGATTTTCCTTCAACTGTGTTGGTGAAACAAAGTACTGTATGTGCGAGTAGAAATCATCCTGTCAATGCAAAGATGGGTTTTAATCCTAGTTTCCCAAACCACAAGTGCTAGGCCCTTCAAAATGTAATTCCCCTTCGATTCAGCCCACTTTTCCCATCACCGCCCCCAACCTTACTGTAAGGTACAATAAGCCATTTGAGGTTTCTCTCTTAATTGAATTACCATCTGAAGAAGCGACTTCTGTGCTTCCAGTGAGCAAAATTTCTAGCAGCTGCGGTATGCTGGGAAAGAAGGTTCCGGGCCGGAGTGCGGCAAGTGAGCAGTGATCCCACCACTTGGCTTAGATCAGAGAAAATGGTTTTAGCCAAATTAAACTTCCTCCCCTAGATCAGGCCAACACCGCAGCGAGGAAATTGAGTGTAACACTCGCCCCTTACGCTGTGACCCCTCAATTGTAACCCCTCTCTAGGTCCCGACACTTCAGATAAATACTGTATTGTGCAAAGTTTGCTCAGCTTCTATTATTAAGACCGGAGAGGAAGTCAATTTGTTCCAACTATTCTGGGTAATGTAAACCATTCTTTTTAAGTGAACCTAATTTTTTTTTTTGGGAAACGCAATTTCAATTGTTTGTAAAATGGGGCCATTTTTAGCCTCATAAACATGTCACTCTATTGTATCAAATTTTGATGGATGGTTTCTTGATTTGCACAATGACCTTGGACTTGGATTTTTCAACAGCTCCCAAAGTTTAATTTGCTGGAATGTAATGACTACAACAAGTATTTTGTTTATATGCCTCAACAAAATACATGTTAAAATTTACAAGCATTCTGACTTGTAACTTTAAGTGAATGAATGAGCATTTTATTGCAATGGCAATAGGATGGGTTTGTACAGTTTTTTCCCCAGAATCTGTGTTACATGTGCATATCACAATTTGATTGTTATTTGTTGGAAGATTGATTCATAAAGAAATGGCCATAAAATGGAAAAGAAAAATCTGTGCCGCAACATGTTCAATATTTTTTATAGTGTATATTTTATAATTTTTTTTCACATTTTAACTTTGACTGCTTTGGGGGGTGAGGGGGTTTGGTGGTAATAAAAAGAATATATTAAATTCTTAAAATTAGATGATTAGCCTGTTGCTGAAAGTGCAGATCAACATTTTTGCTCTTCAAATTCTCTTTTATCAAATGCCTCCATGTGTTTCAGATTTAATGATCTTCTATTACAATCATTTACACCTTGAATTTCTCTGCCCGGGGCCACTGAAGCACCTCTGAACTTTTCCTCCTCCTCTTTTTTGTAACCACTACTTTAACAGCAATTAATCTAAGGATGAGGTGGGGCATATGGAAGCATTCAGATTTAAGAACAAAAAGGTATGGCTGGCAAGGAGCCATTTTGCCAGGTAATGTGGGTACTTTAAAAAGGATGTTTGGCCCTTTGATATGCAGTTCACAAGGGATTTTACGAAAGCCCATTCACGTCACATTTCATCTTTAATTTCCAATGGTCTCGAGCAGACGGTTTGATTGAGTTTATTCAGTAATGGCCCTGTTTATGACTCAAAGTCATGAGGAATCAATTTCCCTTCTTCTGTAAAAATAAAAAAGGAAAGAAAAAAAGTCCCTAAGTTCTGCTAGTTTCTTGCGCTCTTTTATACCAGGTCTCCTGTACAATGCTCCCATAAAGTGTTTGAGAGGCCAACCAGGGATCGTCAAGCCTCTACAGACTTAAGACCACCCTGGTTCACAACGACAGGAATAGCCAGTGGCTGACTTTAGCATTGTTCTCTATTGATAGATGGGTTGTGTTAGGAATATTAAAATTGTGCAAATTTTTTTATTAACAATGGCATTTAAGCTTTTAGTTAATTTTGCATCTTAGTTGACATTATTGAGGAGTGCACCATTTCCACAGTTTAACCAAAATGTTTCAAGTCCTCCTTTGTCTCATGTGCTCTTGGTTTTGCTCAACCCAGCTATGTGCTACATCCCGTCATGGTTTGTCACTTTCAAACAGCTCTTCAATTTCATGCTTAAAATCGTACATTTTAACGGTAAAAATTCATGTTGACCACAGCTGAACCGTTCCCCAGCACCTCAGCTCAGACCATTCGCCATCCATGCGCACATAGTTGTGTGACTTTGTGTTGTTTTTTGTTGCTTTACCCTGCCCCCCTCCCCGATTGGGGTTTTTGAAAGTGTACCAAACTGACATAAGTGGCTCTTGTTGAAAGGCCCTGTCAGGAAGGGCCTGGGCCTCGTCAGTCCTGCTCACACAGAGCTCGTTTGTGAGCGGGAGCGAGCTGCGGCGTGTAAACACCGCCACCCCATAGCTTGCACGGCTAACCCGCAGTTAGCTTCGCCGTGCTGGTAGCCCGGCCTCTGCAGGGGAGAGCCAGGGCACAGGTGGCAGCACAGGTTGGCTTGGAGCTCACCTACGCAGACATGGAAACCTTCACAAGAGCTGAGCCGACCTCCACTTGATTCACAGCAGTAGTAGTATGGCAGTCAGATGAGGCATTATAAAATCAGTAATGCCAGAGCATATTGGAGAAAACAAGTTGCCTTTCACTAGCTCCATTATACATACTGTACAATGCGGTTTCATTTTTTAGTCCACATTATGTGGTAGACTATTTTGAGTAAATTACAAAAAGCCACACAGCTTTTGTACTTATTTACATTCAATAGACTATACTTCTCAAGGGACTGCCACTGTTTGTATTTAAAATAACTTTTAATTTCCAGTGATAATGAAGATGAAATAAAGTCATTTAACTCAGCCTTTTTGATTTTCTGTGTCATTCAAGCCTAAATGACAGAAACAACAAAGAGCTTGTGAGAATATAGAAGTGCGAGTGTTTGGTGACAACAAACTCTGCCTGATGATGGTGCCTTTATTCTCAGCTCCAGGAAGTTAGTGGAGATAATGCAGTTCCACACTTGACCCAGAAACTTTGCGTTTCCGCAGCGCATAATCAGTGTACGGCAGGCGGGTGAAGCGCCATCTTCCTGATTAACAATGGCAAGGATGACAGGGTACACTGGAAACCATATCCCCAGCGTGCCCGCTCCGTGCGCTCACATCATGATACTAATTTAGTTTAGTTTTTAAATATAAAACCTTTATTAAATATGTACGCCAGTCCTTATATCCTCAGCCAGGATGGTGCCATTTTGCATTTGGGGGCCGCGCCGTGATGAAAGACAAGCGAACAAATGCCGGCTTGGAACGCGCTGCCTGTTCCCGCAAAGCCGGTCGACATTTTCTGATATTTGCATCAAGCGGGGAGGCGTCGTTGACATCTCAGGCTGCCGCCGTCAAAGGCTTAGCTGGAATTACAGACAGGGAGAGAAAAAAATGGCAGGTCCTCGAATTGTATCCCTAAAATGAAAAAAAAGGAAAAAAAGCTTGTGCCAAATCGCAATTCCTGCTGGATCTCCTGATTCCGTCGGGGGAATTAGGAAGCCCACAATTAAACATATGGGCATTAAGATAATTGTCAGTTCTGTTGGCGGACATGATAGAAGACAGATGGATGGGAATCAGTGCGCTCCGCCGAGGCACCCTGGGAGATCATTTTGTATTTTACCTGCCTGAGCAGCTCCACCGCGTTTGTCACTAGCGGAAGATGGGAAATGGAGGCAGCCCGGGCCCTCTGTTCAATGCACAGGGAGAGGGCGCCCTCTGCAGGTCAACACCAGTACTCTGTGACCGCTGGAGGAAGAATGAGTCCTATTCAAAATTATAGAAGCTAATGATGTGGGTGGATGGTATATGGCTGAATCATAATGATGTCCAATACGCCTGCCCAGATTGCTTAAGGCCTTAGCTTAATTACCATGGAGTACTAGTGTACATTTGGCTGAATAGGCTAATTTGATGTTTTTTGGAAATTTCAGTCTTGCACTATGTATGTGTCATCATGTATCATTAGACATTAGACAGTTGCCCCATGGGTCATATTATTTTGGCTGTGTCTCTGTCTCTCTTCCTGTACTTGTAGTGTTTAATGACTCAGCCTGATGACTTATACTTTTTGCTGACACTGTGTTCCTGAAATCCAGCAAAGATCGTTGGACTGTGGGAGGGCCCCCATGCGCAGCTAATCAGGCCCAGGAATCGAGCTCCCCCCATTTGACAAAAGCCTCTTGTCTCTTGTTGTCCGCAGGTGGGGCCACACCGCGAGGATGGCGTGGGCTTGCGAGGGAGTCACCCGATCGTGCCCAACCAAGTGCCAGTCCCCCAGCTCCCAGTGCAGTCGGCCACGTCACCAGACCTGAGCCAGCCGCCAGATCCGTACCGAGGTAAGTGCACAGGGCTCAAAGGGTGCAGTGCTGTCTCTGTGGGGCCTGCATGCTGTATTCATGTTCAAAGCCACATTCAAAGACAATGGAACTTGACATCAAAGCATTTTGGAGCAGACACGCCATCTGATGTTTTGCAAAAATCCTTTTTTTGGCGGGGGTGGGGGCAAATTCAACCTTGAAAAAGTTTTCTTCTAGTGCTGTCAGCTTCACGAGCTGGTGTCAAATAGAATGATAAATTAATACTCTCAAAATATACTTAATTAGAGTTGGGTGCTGTTTTTATTACATCACTGTGATGATGGATGTCATAGTGAGCAAAAACAAGACCTTGTCGGACACTCACTGCTGACTCACCTGTCTGAATTCGATCTTTTAAAGGTAGTAAAATTACAGCTGCAAATAGTGTAACAATGGGTTAAATAAGCAGAGCAAGAAAAGCATTGAAAAAGCAGTGGAGCATTTATTTTATATGCACGTAATCTGTTTATTTTATAGGCCCCAAGTTGAATGTGCAAGTAATTGTGATTAAGAAAGAAACACAAATAGACTTTAAATATGAATATGTGGAAAGGGGAAATTATATATGACCTACTCAAGAAAGCAAATTAGCTCCTGCCAGGTTTATAATGGTGAACATTTCTTTCTGAAAATTGCTTCCTTGGCAAGTCCCACAGAGGTACAAGGCAACAGCCTAATGAGGTGTTGAGTGCCATAAAAGAAATGGGGAAAGGAAGTTACAGTCCTATGGAATAACGTAAAGGGAGAGAAACGGTGGCAGGGCCTATTAATGTGTATGAAAAATGATGACTGACAGACATTAGCAGAAGGAAGCACACAGAGGAAGTGTAGCATGGGTTGTGCTGTTCTGTGACTTTGGCATTTCCTGTTTGGACCTTTTAGTTTTTTTCATGATTAGGTGAATCTAATTTGAGAAGTGCTTGACAGCTATATGCAGACAGACAGACATTAGACAGAGACTGATTGCAAGACACTGTGGGCTGGAGGCTTTGTGAAGATTTCACACTTTTTAGTTAGGTTTTGGTGTATCTTTGCCTTTCATTTTTAGCTGTCCAGTTCTTTTTTTTGTCTCATTTTAATTGCATGAGGTGCACTTTAAAACTTGTGAACCCGCCATTGTTTTAATACACTTGTGTTCCTTTGAGGCATCCTCAGACTACATCCTCTGTACTCTGAAGCCACCCATAGTTGACAAGTTGAACATACCCACAGATGACTGCTGGCTAGCTAATGACTTTACAACAGGGGACAAGTCATCAATAAAAAGAACATATTCCTTTACACTGAATCCTCCTAACAGCAAAGCAGCGCAAGGCTATTCAGACAGTGACAGATCCCAGCTCTCAGTTACAGTTTGTCTTTTGGCAGTGCTGTTTCTACAGTCCACCGGGGGGGCTTAGTGGGGGAGGGGGTAGCTCAGGTGAAGCTGGGCTTATTTTGACCATCAAAAGAAAACATGAATAACCAGATGAACTCGTCCAAGCAAAATCTTAGGAGAGGGGAAAAAGTTAAAGATATGTATTGCCCTTTTTTTAATCTTTTTTTGTAAACTTGACTGGGCAGCTGAAATGAGGAGTGTGTCGGCCCACGCAGAGCAGAGTGGCGTGTCCGTCCATATCAGCCTTTTTTCCATTCCACATTCATCCTCCCCTTCTCCTTGTATCTCCATGGCGCAGTCCCAGTTGAGGGGCGGCCCTCAGCCACATCCGCCCAGGGGCTCGAGGGTACTGGGAATGTAAAGCAGAGTCGCGCGGCCCCGGATGCACAAGCCGCACTACAGCGCAGGGTTTTGTTTAGGTTGAGGGGCCAAAGCAAAAAAAAAAAAAAGTCAGGTTCACACTCTGCGGGGGTGCCGTCAAGCTCTTCGGCGCACATAAATGCATAAACATGCTGGTTAAATGGGGTGTGGGAAAGAGAGCTGGCTGTGTGATGGAGAACCGGCCTGTCAAACGTAGCTCTGAGCAGGGCAAGCGATAGCGATGTTCTTTCCTGGGGGAGGGTGACAGCTCTCTCCTGTGGATGCAGAAAATGTATTATTTTGACAGGAGTTGTGGCCCTGCCAGCTCAGAGTAGTACTGAACAAAGGATACAGTGTTCTCCAGCCCAAAATCAGGGGGGTTGAGAAAGAAATGGCCACCCCCCCCATCTAAAGCCCTGTTATTGTGTCCAGCACTACCAGTCCTCCAAACAGGAGCTAGGGTAGAGCAGGGTCAAAGCTGTTTGATGACATGACCACACACTTACATAGACACACACACAAAATTCACACACTGCACACAATGACACATCTGTGGCATAATCTGCAATATAACTGAATTTTGTAAGTGAGTTTGATTGTCACCCACACAGTTTTTATTATTTTGCGTTTCTCGAGTGCTGCCAGTAGCCAGTCCTGCTTTAGCTTAGGGTAGGCATGGCAACGGGCATGGCATTGATGTCATGAATGTGGGAGTCCAATGCCTGGAGTCGCACAAAGGTTACTGAAGTACACAGTGGTGAGTTATGTATAGACCTGATGCTTGACAAAATGACAAAGATGATGTATAAGGGATATCTCTCTTGACTCTTGTGTGTCCCTCTGTGCCCTGTTCTCCAGCCCTCTCCAGTGGACTGCAGGGCCAAAGCACCTCGTCAGTCAGCTCTGAGATCAAGTCTGAGGACGAAGGGGACGAGAACCTGCAGGACGCCAAGTCCCTAGAGACCAAGAAGGAGGACAACGAACCCAAGGACCTCAAGTCAATTGATAGGTCAAGATCTAGGTAACCGTAACGGCAGCGCTCGCTTCATTCAACTCCTTCGCTGGATTTTGATGAAGTGAACATCGGTTTGAGAGGCAGCTAAATGAAAAACACTTGGTTAAGAACCCACCCGAACTAAAGCTCTCCCACTAACAATCAGCTTGCTTTGACACATGTTCCACTACATACCATTCGCATGATATCAGCCGCCACTGCGACTTATCACTGCAACCGATACTCTGCTTGCCACACACACAGTTTCTTCAGATGACAGATTTACAGAACACACACATTCATACGCTGACAAGCACAGCATTTTTACACAACAATCATTGGGCGAAAGCACATGCTGAAATTTTCACAGACATCTTCATATCACGGGGTTATACCAGTCATTCCATGGTCTTGGGCCTGGTTTTAGCTGTCTCTCACACGTGAGTGTAGGGAGCTCATCCAGATTCAAAAAGCACGCACAGTGCACCTCATCCCAGGATAAACACCTGACTTCAAAGGTCATAGAAGGGTTTATAGCTTTCCACCTGGAATGGTTAATTGGACTCATTTTGACCAAATTCTTAGATCCTTGATGTTTAAAATCCTGTTTATATTAAAAGCATCCGTTATGATTCCTGATGTAATTGTTTCAAGATATAATATTGATGTGTGGCCCCATCTGAGGGCAACATGACGGACGTAGCTATTTTATGATTGTTTAGCTGTGCCTAGCAGAATTGTGATTCTTGTTATTGTAGCGTAACCTTGGAGCCTGATCATGTAGTATGTTAGCAACTAAAAAGTCTGATACTTGTCTGTATTGTAATCATTGAAACCCAATGTTAATGGGGATGTTAGGCCCAAAGAGTGGCGCTATGTGAACACATCTCCTAGCGCAGCGCGATCCTGACCGAATGGTATCGGCCCTCTCTCCCCCCCACCCTCACACTGGGCATGCTAACCACAGCAATAACGACGATGAGGACCTGTCTCCGGAGCAGAAGATTGAGCGGGAGAAAGAGCGCAGGATGGCCAACAATGCGCGGGAGCGGCTGCGCGTGCGCGACATCAACGAGGCCTTCAAGGAGCTAGGCCGCATGGTGCAGCTGCACCTGAAGAGCGACAAGCCGCAGACCAAGCTCCTCATCCTGCACCAGGCTGTGGCCGTCATCCTCAGCCTGGAGCAGCAGGTCCGAGGTCAGTCCCATCAGCCGTCTTCCTGCTGCCACTGTTGTAACACTGTCCCATAAAACCTTTCCATAACCATAACGCTTCCTGTGACACAGCCCAGAAGACTCTGTAACACATATTGTAATTTAAAAAACCGCCTGCATATAAAATCAAGTGGCATCTATGCTATTGTAAACAGAGATATTTTATACTGTAAATATCTGTATCCTAAGAATATTCCATATTCCTGCATTGTTTTATTCTCTTGAAATCTTTTTAAAACAAATGGAAATCTAAAAATACCTTCTTGACAGGATGTTACATTTGGGCATGCTTACTGACACTTTAACTCTCATGATACTATTACCTGCTGTCATGTAGTCTTATGTATAACTGCTTTGAGCCCAATATTCTTATTCCCAAGAAAGATAACATAGAGATTGAGAATGTTAGGCTCAAAAGAGCTATGAAAGGATTACTGCATGTAGAGTCAAACTCCTGTAGGTAGTGTTGCTTTTGCATAACATGACTGGAGAATATTGAATACCTTTTCATTCTTACAACATTTCAGCGTTGTTGTCTTATTGCTCTTATTGGCCTCCTATTGCTGAGTTCAGAGTAGTAATAACTTTACCCCACTGGGTGGCAGTCCATTTAAGAAAATAAATGTGTTGTTTTACTTTTTTTGAATGGATGTCTTAATATATGGGGAGAAAAAAATAATGGAAACATCAAATGAAAAAGGACTTGCATTTTAAAGTAACTGTTGCTATTAAAAGGAAGTCTATATTTGTGCTGTATAATTGTCAATATGTTTCTAACTGTAAAATACATTTTTAAAATCGACATTTTAAGATACATGAGCGATCTATCAGATTTTTTAAGAGGCCAAATAGTCAGTGCTCAAGTTGCAGATGTGTCTGTGGAAGAACTGGCTGGGGTATTTAATGTGTGATGGGTAATAGCTTAGTTTTACCCATGGCAAAGCTGTGAAAAATGTAACCTTTTTGGTCATTTTTTTCCACAGAGTAAGTGTAACTGACTGGGGAAGGAAAAGTTCCCCTCACTGAAATTAAATGCATTGCCAGGCAACATGTTATTCGTTATTACATTGACGCATAATTCCAAGTGATCCTGTTATGACATCGAACTTGCTCAAACTAATTGCAAGGATTTATAAAAGGTTTATTCCAGGTTGGGACTTGTGCTGTATTGCTTTGAGCTCTGCTATGATGTGTAGAGAGGGAGTTTAGTGGGTGTCTCTGAAATTTTAATTGTTATATTCACAGTATTATAACCGAGGAGTGCAATCTGTTGTTTCATTACGATGTTTATACTGTTATCATTGAATGGCATTTTGTCATTTGTATTGTTTATGTCTGATTACTGTAGCTTTTAAATCTCATGGACTGGGAAATAGATTTCATTTCAGTTTCATTTCAGTTGGTCCTCTAGGTCTAATAGAGGATGATTATGTGGAAAAGCACAACTGACTGGAACTTGCATGTGTCTATTTCAGAGAGGAACCTGAACCCCAAGGCAGCCTGCCTGAAGCGGCGGGAGGAGGAGAAGGTGTCGACGGACGGACCCCCCTTGTCCCTGGCCGGGTCACACCACAGCATGGGTGATGGCAATCCCATGGGACAAATGTAAAAAGAAACCCATAAATGGTCAGAATATTTCACTTTAAACTAATCTGCTGTTTCACATGTGTACCGCGAATAGCCATTAACAAAACAAAACAAAAAAATACTAAATTGGTTTATGTCAAGCATCCATTCTATATGGATTGAAAAAAAAAATCAAAGATATAAATCACACGCTGTGATTCATAATCACGTCTTGTATTGTGCGAATGGACAGCATGGCTGCTTCCCGTACGTAAAGTACACCACAGAATTGAGGTGGAAGGCCAAATAGTCAAATGATTGGAGAAACTCCTGATTCCTCAAAGCCTGCTTCCTTTCCCTATGTAGCAGGGCAAAGCAACTCTGCAGGCAGAAGTGTGCTTTGAGGAGTTCTCTGTAGATGGCAGGGATGGAACAATCAGGTTGTGATTGTTTTTAACACTGGGTACATTTTAACAACAGATTGGCAGTAAGTGTGCTTTAAATGTGTGTGCCAGAGGTTTTGATTGTTTGACCTGCACTGACATTGTTTTCTTGCTGTTCTTGCTGTTATTATAATTACTTAGCATCTTCTAGGTTCTTGTGCTTTTGAGAACGTTCTGTCATTTCACCTTGCTGTTTATGTGAGTCACTCTTCATATGATTATCAAGAAAGGGACACAGGTGATGGATAGAAATCCAGAGGCATCATAACTCACTGTAGAACTATTAATTAATTAACTTATTAATGAACAAATTGATGTGTTAGAGTTAATCAATTAATTACTTTTTATGAAGCTTAGGAGAACACAGACAGGGGAAATTAAAACACCATTGTAGAGTAGGAAGTAAAAACATTTCATGCTATCTATTAGCTCATAATCAAAAATAATCCATCTTATTCTTGCATCTATCCATTGCACCGTAGAAAGCAAATGACCAACACCAACACTGAAAAGGTTAACACTGTATCCTAAATACCAATTTCTGCATTTAGACTTTTACTGAAAGCATTTTGTGGAACGTAAAGCTGAAGTATGTAAAATTAAAAACAAAATGAGGGACAGCCATTGATATGTAATTATACTCTCATCATAATGGTATGTACATTTTTCCTATCTATGGAAATTTCTGCAAGTCTGTCTTGTCGCTAAATTGTTGTGTTCCCAATATTTGTTGTGCTTTTCATCTCAGCTAACTGCAGTTCATAAATATGCTTTACTGTGACACAGAACGTGTAGCAAAACCAGTTCAGCCACCCCCACTGTCACGCCCCCTTTTAGTCAATTGGCATGAACAGAAACACACACCTACACACACACACACACACACACGCACACACACACACACTTAACTTCCATGCCAAACTTAAGCCTCCTAGGGCGAAAACTGTGGCCACCAAAAGGTGGGGAAATTTTAGTCAACCGACCGACCGACAGAGCGACCTATTCAGCTGCTGGTCTCAGCTAAAAATACTAATGTTACACTTTGAGGGTATGTTGATGGAAAACATTTTTACCTTTGCATTAGTACTAGTACTGTCATGAATTAACCATAAATTATAAAGCGCATATTAATAATTTTTTTTACAACCATTGTCATTGTGTTGTGGTTCTCTTTTTCAATCAGCATTTATGCCAATCCAGCTTTACTCTTGTTTATGGAAACTGCAGCATCAGTATCACGAGAATCAGTCCTTTTCAGTGTCATGCCGTTTTACAGTGTGATAGTTATGTTTCATTTTACTTTAAGGGAAAAAAGAAACATTAAAAACCAAAAGCGCAATTCTGTATCAGTAAAGCAATTTACCAATACACAGTGCATTCCAGCTCAGATGAAAAGTCTTCTTCAGGCAAACAGTGGGAATGCATTTTAACAACTGCAGTCCATTTTATTTGACAATTGTGTTTTAAGTCATGAACAACACTAATTAAACATTTCCTTGTTTTAAAACACAGCTCACCATTACCTTAAGAATTAGTGGAGAGCAGCGAAATGTATATGTGAGCATTTGTAGGGATGAGTGTATTAAATAGTGTTTTTAGAATGGCTAATTAAATTTAATTGTGTGTTTCCTCGCAGGATCACATTGTGGTGTAGTTGAGAAAATGGCAAGAATTCAGTAACATATCACCAGAAAGGGAAAAAAATGTTGTCTTGTCAGTCATTAGCAGGTTACCTGCTGCAATTAGCTGCTAGCAGGCATCTTGAAAGCTATTGTCTGGGTGAACACAGTAATTACAGCTCATGACAGAGGAGACTACAGTCTGAGCATTTTCTCTTTAATGGCTTGTGTGAACTAAGCCAACTTTCGCATGTAGTGTTTTAGCAGATCAAGAGCTAATGGTTTAGCAGTTAACCCTGTAGTTGCAGCTTGACGACGGTGCAGTGAATGCCTCTGAGTTTCTGTTCTGCACTTACGTGTTTCCAGTGACTGTACAAGGCGACGCATGCTGATATTTACAGGGAGATGGAAAGTATAA
Source organism: Albula goreensis (assembly GCA_022829145.1). NCBI lineage: Eukaryota > Metazoa > Chordata > Actinopteri > Albuliformes > Albulidae > Albula > Albula goreensis. Next base: position 45,117,002 of record CM040741.1, read on the forward strand.
CACTGACAGTCCTCATGTTTTCCTCCACAGGTCCAAGTTGCCGGAGTTCATCAAAATGATGAGCGACCACTTCCTTTGACAACGTTACCCTTTCCCCACAAACCAACCAACCAATCAATCAATCAATCAATCAATTAATCAACCAACCATCTGACCCAACAATTTTGTCTCCTCCCCTACCCTTTCTTGTGTAGACGTAACTGCAAATGTACAGTGGCTAAGGAAACAGACACAAGAGATTTTTTTTCTTTTCCTTTTTTCCGCATTCCCGTTTAAAAAAAAAAAGAAAGAAAAAATGTGCAACCTGATGGACGACTCTCCAAACATATCATTAGGAATGTTGTAAAAACGTTGCGGAGCTGTCGAGAGCAGCCATTTTGCATGGCAATCTTCTCCACACTGTGGAACACTTGCAGTTGTGCCTGAACTCCTCTTGGAAGTATAAACGAATAAAAAGTATATATACATGGTATATGTAATCAGCCTGTAGGTCTTCAGGTGTGAGGGGGCTTAAAAAAAAAACAAAAGGATGATTTAGAATTTCATGAAATTGTAAAACTTGCAATAATGAAAAAAGTGTACTTCTAAACAGAACAGATGATTTTAAGATGAGATTTTGTTGGAGTTCATAGTTGGCTAGTGTGGCTGTGTCCTGGAGAAAAAAGCACTGCTGCCCCAATAGCAATTTAAAACCAGCAAATGTCCCGCCTCTGACTTGATTTTATTGGATGATCTTTGCATGGGTAGAGCAGATGTAACTTTCCAGGCATAGGGGAGGCCAGCGGTAATGGCATTAAGCCTAGCTTCAGTCAGAAGGCATGCTGAGGCGTTAGGGAAGGGAAATGAGTATGAGACTCAGACTCATGAGAGAGAGTATGCAGACTGGGGTTCGGTTCATCAGGTGGCGGAGACGTGAATGCAGCACATTCCCTGATCCGCTAAGACATGCCGACATCTTTCTGAAGCAGTGAAGCCCCACCCGTGCCACTGAGAGAGGAGGAGAGAGCAGCTGAGACCTAGCCGTCCATCACTTTGCTTTTTCGGTCTTACCCAGATCCTGTCACCCAGCCCTGCCCCCTCCCATATCCAAACTCCATCCCCAAAGCCCCGCCCCGATCCCCAGAGATGCAATTTCAACATGCTACACTTCTACCAATGTGCCTTTTAGAGTTCATATCATTAAAAATGTGAGGAGGACATTATCGGAACTTTTTAGGATGCAAGCTTAGGGAATCGTTAGTCATTAGGTCTATGCAGTCAGGTTTTTTATGACCTGGAATTTAAAAAAAGTAAAAAGGAAAAAAAAGTATTTTTTGGATAAACTGTATTTAATGTACTGTATGCTTATATGTAATTAGAAGGCGTGTCACTGAACGATCCTGTTTTGAGTAAGTTTCGCCCCCACCCCTCATCCCCTTTGCCCTCACGAGTTGCAGCCTGTTTCCATAGCGAGCGACATGTCCGTTACTGAGCGTTGTATTATAGCTATCAGCTTTTTATGAATATTGGCTTTTCCGTGAGCCACTGTAGTCTTCAGTACAAGTGTGTGGTTGTATGTGTAAAGCGGATTTTTTTCTCTTTTGTATGTTTCTCTTATTCTTTGTCTGTTCTGGTTTCTCTGTCAAAAATCCAAACCACGGACCGCTGCAGGAGATATGACAGCGACCCTTTTCACGTGGTTTAACTTATCCAATCAACGCAAGGCACTGAAACTGGAAAAGAATATATAAGAAAATCAATATATATAAATGTAGAAATATATACGATATATAAGGATGGTGCCGTTTTCAAAGGAGAGATCGTTTGGGGGAAGAATTATTTTCTCAAAGCCTGGCAGAAACACAGAAGGCACTCCAGTGTTACTTTTCAAGAGACATGGCTTGTAATGACCGTTGATGTGCCATGACATCACGTTGTACTGCATCCTCTACAGGACAAAAGGGACCGGAGTTCCATCTACTCCACTCACTGCTAATCAGCTGTCAAGGAAACACAGACATTTGTAAATTGTATGCAACAAATGCAAACTTACCATTATTTTGAAATTGTGTATGTAAAAGTTATATTTTTACATGTAGACTGTTGTTATTTTGTGTTTAGAAATACGTTGTACCAGTTTTTGTTGAAAGACAAAAAAATAATTCAGTGTGTGTTGAAAATGTGTCACATTGAAAATGTAGTGAGGTCAAAAGCTTCAGAAATCAATTCTTTTTTTAAATGTTATGTTTATATTTCTGGGAACATTTTTTGGGGGGAAGGGGGTGCAAAACAGAACAAAATAAGGTATATAAGATTTGTTTCATGCTCCATGCTCATTACATTGCCATTTTTAATTGTATTTTTGGAGGAAATATGTAAATAGTCATAACACAAAGGGTTCATGTGATTTTGGTTGGGTGATGACTTGCTGACAGTTGAGAGATGGGGATGGATCAGTTGGATTCTTGCCACTTTATCCCATTGGTCATTGGAGCCTGGTGCCAAAATCAGTACTTAAAGGCATTAATGTGTTTAACGGTTCAGCTCTCAGCTCACAATACTGCTGCACTGCCCATTCGTTGAGTGACTGAACTGACTGACTTTGCTGGTGCAACGATTCAAGATTGTTCGAACCTGAAGACTGGTTTTTACATGCGGGGGGGCGGGCTAGTGGTTTGGGTGCTTTGTCCTGGATTGCATCAACCCGATTTTGAAGAATCCAGAGAAATGTCATGAGGAATTCTATAGCATTTTCCATAATATGAAAATACTGAAAAAACGGTGTTTAACCTGTTTCACTGCAATATTTGTTTTCTTCGCCGGTCACCCATCTGAGTCACTTTCCTTTGTCTCAAATCAAAGATTAAGTTCTGAGCTTCGTATTTAATGATTGTTTGTTTACTTTTATACTGCAGTGATATTGGTTACAGTAACCAATGTTTTCATTTATTTTCACATGTATTCCAGTGTGAGCAAAACCAGGTTCCCATTTCCTAAAAGTATTTGCTATGGGAAATTTTTGTTCATTTTTTTAATTTGTTTTTTTTTTCCCCTTATTTTTCTTTTTCTTTGTTTTTTTTACATGTCAGAAACAAGCATTCCGGGAACACAAGAGACATGCTGCAAAGTACAGCTGATATTTGGTAATTTAATCAAAGATTTTTTTCAGTGCACAGAGAATGAAAGAATCTGCATTTAATATGAATGGTTTAGCTGGATACTCTTGGCTCATGTGATTCTAGTTTCGTAAGTATTAAAACAGAGTGTGTATGTGGACGGGGAAGGGGGGCGATGTACGAACAATCATGGGCCCTGGCTTGCCTTTTAAAAAGTTACAGTTTTAAGAGAGATTAATATTAATAATTTGCACCCACTGCCAATAAATCAACAATGAAAAACACATCCTGCCAACGTTACCATGACTCCAATTCATGGTAGCAACTTTAATTTCGACTTGCGTATTAAAGCAATGCCAATTCAGTTCAATATAGGGAAGCTCATTAATGGTAACATACAAGTTATTAACAAGAAAAATTAATTGATCCATCTCCATTTTTCTAACAAATAATGATGCTAAACACACTTAAGAGTTTGGGGATGGAAAAATTAGGGGTTCCATTTGCCATGATTGTAGCTATAATGCACATTAAGAGGGAACATCGGTCAAAATCAATAACATGATATGCTTGATGATATGTATAAAGCCATACCTGTGTGCTGGAAAGAAAGTGTATAGTTTGAGGATCGTGGTTTTGTGCCTCAGGTGCCATTCAGTGGGGAAAACACTATGATGAGTGCTCAGAGATGGTATGATACAGTAGCATCACCAGGTCCCTGAAACAGCACTGTGTCTCAGTTATACACTTAATGACGCATGCATGACTTTATGCATAACCATTTACATCATCAAACATGACAAATTATTGATTTTGATTTCGAGTTACCCTTTAATGCCAGTAAACCATCAATCAAGTGAGGGATACAATTTGTCCTGATCCAGTCTTCCGCATTGTTTTCCTTTCCACTCCCTGGCCAGAGTTTGCTCTTCCATCCTGTAAGAGACAATCGGAAGATTTGGATGCAGGTTTTAACCAATAAAGAGGATAAATTTAAAGCAATGGGCAGAACAAACAAGCAAAAAAAGTAAAGGAAGCTGGTCACTTGTCTCCATCCAAAATGAATCATGAACAAGCACAAAGTGTATACAACTAACTGACTGGAAAATATAAAGTAATATATATGTACAAATCGCAAAGTATAATAGAAATAAACAGAAGGCACCATGGCTTCTAGGCCGACTTGTTTTATTTGGGTAGCCATTTTCCTTTCTTATGTATTTTTAATTCATTCTTGTGCAGTGCTGGTTTAAACATGTTCATTTCAGAGTATTATAGACATATGTAATGGTGAAAATATATCAACTGTGGCCTTTTTCATTCTTCTTGTTACTTGTGATGCAATTAAGTGAAGAAAAAAAAATAAGCAGAGAATTACCATGTATCAGTGCCTGGCTTTTTGTTATAAAGCTTCCTTTGTCTAGTGCTCTTTTGCTATGAAATAGACTAGTGCACCCTATTATAGAAAAAAAAACCTAAATTTAAAACAAAATATATTTGGCTTATTTTTTGCAGGGGCAATCCTTTTATACCAGGAATATTGAAGAAATAATAAGAAAAAAAATAATAATAAAAACGTCAGATTCTGAATATTCCACTTTGTAGATTTTTGGAATCATTCAAAGTAAAAGTTTGTTACTTTATTTTACTATTTAAAGATGTTATTTTACCATGTGTTACTGAGACGAAACTGTACGGTGTTTTCCGTGATGGGCCGCAGTCTGCCGTGGGTGGTCTCATCCGTACCTGCAGCAGTGATTAAAAATAAATAACAGTTACACTTTCTTTCCAATGTGTGGCTGAGTGCCTCAAACTTTTTTTTCATGTATTTTGGTGTTTTTTTTTTTTTTTTTTTTTGTTTTTTTTTTTTTTAAAACTTTTTTGTTAATTATTGTTTTATTTCCGTTGTATTTTTTTTTTTTTTTTTTTACTTTGTTTTATGTTATGATGATTATTGTTGTTATTATTATTACTTTTTTCAGATTAGTAGAAGTGTCCAAACAGGTTGTGTGCTGGAGTTTCTCTTCAGGCCAGCTCATTGTAGGCCATTGCCTGTTGTTTTTCATCTGTAGTTATTCAATGAAGTCATGTACATGACCGTTCTGTAGCAATAAATGTGCCATTTTTATAACCTAGCGCTTATATGACTCTTGCTTTTTTAATACAAAATGCACACATATTGAGCAAAACTGAGTATTTTGGTTTACTTGTCCCTGGTAATATTATAATAGCTAATTATTACATCCAGTCTGTAGTGGATGTTTTATAAATATCTCAAGAGTTAACTGTTTTATTGAGATGGGGGTGATCATTTTAGCAAACTTGGTGATGATAATATTTAGGACCCCTGCTGTAGCAAACTATTGAAGCTTTATTTCTCTGGGCATTGTAGAGCAGGAAGGCTACTGCAGTTCACCTGCTCAGAATTAGTCACAGACAGAATGCTAACTTTCATTGTAGCATCCTTTAAGTTCAAATGGTAATTAATTCCAAGTGATTCATACCTTATATTTCAGTTTCAAGTCCATTCCTGCCTCAGTCTGATGGGATTGTTGAAGAAAACATCATATCGTCTTTGAGTCATTTGATGGCAGCTTGGAGTCAGAACATTGTACTCAAAAGAATTGGTGTTGCTAGGTCATCTACAATGTTTAAATGTTTAATACATAGTGTCAACTCATAAGATTCCAGTACAATAAAAAATGCATATGAATGCTGTTGTTCTGCAGGGCATGTTCCATAAATGACCTCATTGTATCATGATGTGACAGGCTTGAACATCAGAGAACCTCAGCCAAGATTGTCAAGATGGTGAGATCAGAAGGTACTAAATTACATATTTGATTGACATCTGATCGCTTTCTTTCCTCATGCAATATTCCCCATGTCACTGTTATCCTCTCACCATTATCCCAAATACTTCCTGGTATATGGAACCCAGTATTTTCTGTTTTACGTTAAGAGCAATGAACAGAGGACAATAATCAAATCAGTCTAAGCTACTTCAATCCATTTCCTATTTCAACATAGATAATGCTAGTTGAATTAGAGATGATATTTTATCCTAAAATTATCCTTTTTGAAAATTGAACTTTAAACTAGCAACTCTGCACAGCATGAAACACATAGGATATGATTCAAGACCTGTTCAGTAAAAATGTCTATATTGCACAGTAAGTCATAGTGCATCAAACACACTCTCTGATCACACTGATAAACCAATGTAAGTGGAAGCCCTATCATTTTGTTTCTCAAGGATTTAATTCAGTGCCCCTCCTAACTTTGGCATGTGTTTGTATGTGAAAGCACTCAGATCAGTAACCAGTCATGGTTACGAAAGACTCAGAGTAATGCCATTTGCCTTCCTGCTGCATAGCCAAAGGCCTAACCTTCACATGGTGCACCTTCAGCACACAGCACTAGCTAAAGAAGATGAGGTGGGGCACACATTGCTACAGCACAGCTATAGTAGCTACCCCTCCCCTCAGCTAAATGGAGACAACTATTTTTTTTTAGACAACTCTGAGGCAGTGTTCTGTCTGCCCCAACATGGTGTGATTGTTAGTGCTTCCGCTCTTGAGTCTTGGGTGTACATGAAAGGCAAACTCTTACTGTATCACCACTGAGATCATACTATAGTCACTTCATCTTCAGCTATAAAAAATATGTAACATTTGTTCAAGTAAGCAGGGTAACTCCAGTTTGTTATGGGTGAAATATATTATTAGTTATGAGTGATACAGAAACAAGAGTGACTAAAATACACATTTCAGTCTAAAAAATGTACTGGTGTAACTTTGCAAACATTACTAATATAGTGGTAGTCTGTCTTCAAACAAATTAATTGTTTTAACATAACTATTAACATAAGCTAATTTGAATTATTTTCATGCTTAAGTGACTTCTGTGAGGTATTTCTCCTTCATGATGAACAAAATTTGTTTTGGTAACTTTTATACACAAGCTTAAGGCAACACTTGTCTTCACAATGTATTTTGGAATTGTCAGTAGATAGGAAGGAAGCATTATCATGCGAATGCGCTTTTATTACCCCACATAAGAAATTGCACTGGATAAGGCTATCTACTACATGTCTGCAAAGTCATTTAATAACTGGGGCTTATGAAGGTGGAATATGAACTGCAGACATTGAATTGATGGAGGCAAGAACCATTTGGCCTGCGCCAATCAATCAAATCTTGAAACCTGAAAATCGATTGACAAAATTATAACTCTAAAAGTTTTCACAACTCTCCAGTTTGATGTTCATATGGCATTAAAGCATGTTGTGAATGTATTAATATTCTAAACGCATGTTGTAGCAGGCTGTTGTTACACTGGTGTTTCTGAATATGCATTTCAAATGTCAAAGAAAAAAAAATAGATTAAAAACATTCCTAGGCTTGTTGCATTCCTGAAATACAGCCAAATTACCAAACATGGTAAGGAAAAACATGTCCACTGCTGTGCTATGTAGTCAGGGGGCAGAACACAATTTCCTTGAGATTATTGTCCCTCTTGGAATACAGCCAATTCACAGTTGATCAGCAGTAGTACTTCCTGTCGTTGGCATTTCTGGTTTTATACCAAAACCAGATCTTTCTATCTCTATATTACGCAACAGGGCACATTTGATTGCATAGGTGTGTCGGCCGGCGTTTATCTGCAGGTGCTCCACCCACATGTCAGTATAGTGCAGAGGCAAAGGGAAGATCTCACTTTCGAGTTCTGCGCAGACGTTAACAGGTGAAAGGTAAGGCATGTCAAGATGCGTTCTACCTGTTGGCTTACTGTCACTGCCTGGTTGACAATATTCTAAATATTTTAACAGTTTCTCGCAGTTACAGCAGAACACTCAAATGTCAGCATTAGCACGCTGTTTATTATTGTTACTCCGTGCGGCTGTTTTGAAGTATTTAATTTCGCTAGATAAAAGAAATTAAACTTCAGTTGAAAACAGCCACGCGGCAGGAGTTACGAGACAGATGCTACACAGATGCTTGTAAATCGGTATGAACTTGCGTGAGCGTTTGCCTGCTTTGATGTTTTTTTCACTCCTGTATTGAAAGTGTATAGTAATTAATTTGCCAGTGTTTTTTTCTTGTGGAAAATACCCATTCTCTTCAAAACAGCAAAAGCAACTCCAGTTATCTTATTGCACTCTGTGTTTGCTTATGTTTTGGTTAAGTTAGTTAGTGCTATATGAAGCGTATCAAAATCTTGGCAGTGGAACACATAAGGAATACAGCCATAGGATTATGCTCTGTTGCATGTTGCTGTAACCTTAAATTGGCAGGAGAATGGTATCTATTACCATATCATACCCTTACAGTACTATGTTTCTTTAGACTGAAGTCAGTGAACTAACTTTTAGGAAGTAATACTACATAGTTCTGCTCTCGTGCTCTGAAGTGTTTGCCTAAGTTGTTGCTCAGCATGAAATCTTGCAACTATGAACATGGGTGTGTGAAGGTGTGTGTAGTAACTGTGTAATAAATTGACATGTTTAATTTATGACCTATGTCAAACATCAGACAGAAATAGCAATTCAATAACATTTTGTCATCCCCCATTCTGAAAATTGGTGTTCACTTGTGAAACCTTAAGTAATGCGGTATGCGGAATAAGACCGTGTTAAGCAAGTAGATCATGCTATACTACCATGCTAACCATCACCATTATAATTACGTGAATTGTTCTTGCCAGATTAAAATGAACTATGAATATTCCTCTTTATTTTAGTGTGGCGGACACTTAAATCTTGGTTTCATGTAGTTGATCCCAATTACTAGCAAACCATTTCATCAGTAGTGTATCACAGAGTTTAGGGAATTGGGTTTGTAACCACAAGGTGGCAGGTCTAAATGCTAGGTGAGGCCCTGTTGTTCTACCATTGCGCAAGGTCCTTACCTTGCTTTGCTTCTTGAACTATCCAGCTACATAAAAGCATGATATAAATAAGTCAGCTATATTCAGTGAGATACCAAGGATAAAGAAAACTAAAAGATAACCTAAACTGTTGATGTATCTGATGATACTTTAGACTGGAGGTTGGAAATTTACACAGGCTGTGTAACTGTTGAAACTATTCAGCCATGCAGTACGTAGCATTTTGTTTAGATGTGATGGGCATGTATGTTAACTTGCTATGAAACAAATAATATTGAAAGTGTGAAAAGTAAATAACTCAAAGATACTTAAATGACAGTTTTACTAATATTTAATTATTTAGTATGCTCTTGATTGTTATTATTGTGGTATGATATGTGGCTGTCATATTTTTGCAGATATAACTAATACAACCATAGTGAATTTTCTTCAGTAACGTTTTGTTCAGTTTGCTGAACGTAAATCATTCTACATAATGTATTTCTTTCCTCCTTGCAAAAAATACATACATACATACAAAAATACATACATACATACATACATACATACATACATACATACATACATACATACAAATGCATTGTGGTCTGGGAAAATTAATCTTCTGAAAATTTAGCTGATTGATGCCATTATTGTGATAAGTCATGAAACATATCCAGAACAGCATTTGCACCTACCTTGAAACTCTAAATTGGCTTCTTAAAATACACATTCAAATTTCAATTATGTATAATTATGACCATACGTAATATGTGTTCCTGAAAAAGAATGTGGACAAAGGGTTTATTAATTATTTCCAATAAGTATATAGCCATGAGCATTATGTATTATGGCCTGGATAATACTTATGGTCACCTTCTGGTTTAAGCTTAAACCAAGGTCTGTTCATTTATAAGGCCATATCACCCAATCATGCATATGCTAACTCTTTTACGCTGGCATGTTTTGATGAATTACTCTATGGCTGAGAAGCTGACAGTTTTGGAATGCTGTTCTTGAACATGACACCTGATGTGACTGTCTTAGTGCTACTCTACTAATGTTTTTTTTTTTTTTTTTTTTTAATGGGTTATAAATTCTTTTTACTGAACCAACCAGCAGAACCTGAAAATGCTTTGCTCTCCTGAGTGTGTCCATTGCATCTTCAGGGCATTCTTGACCACAGCAACCACAGACAAAAAAAAAAATCAACATTACTATACAACAACCAACAACTGTAGTATAAAAATACCGTTGATGGATATATGGAATGTATCAAAGATTTTTTAATTGACATTACAGTCATACCACATTTGTTTCTCACACATTTAGTGGAATGTAGCTCAGCATATTTTTCTCTCAGACATAAATCATCACATATATTCAAGTGGAGAGGACGTTGAGACAGACATTACACAAATAACATTCCTCACATGATAGTGTGAAGAACAGTAGCCAACCTTGAAATGTGGCTCTTTACTGACAATGTGCAGTCTCTGGTACCTAGAGTTTAAACAACATTTAACCATTACTATCAGTAAGCAATGGAAGGTGATGACATAGAATATTTTTTGGCATCACAAAAAACTTGGTTGTTTCAGTGTTTGCATTCCCACAATCAAAATCCTTTTTTGGTGTATGTTCCTTTTCACAGCAAATATGAATGACAATCTTGCAGTTTCTTCCTTCATATTGTGTCATTAGCCTACTATAGTATACAGCGCTATAGAATCATTCAACTATGTACGTATTCAACATGACATCATTGCATGGGATTTAAATTGTGTCACGTCAAAAGCATGAATGTGCCAAGCTTTCATAAATACCACAAGAGGTGGCACAATGGCTGCTCTGTCATAATGTACTGTTTGGGCTCCATATGTTTACGATGTCCTCAGTTTATTTGCTTAACTGTATGGCCTGGCATAATTACAAGAAAAATACATTTTTCTCTAGGAAACCTATTTTGGCCTTTGACAATGGTAAAATAAACTGAAATTAAGAGCTGTTTTGTCCTTCTGAGAAGTGAACTTCACTTGCAATTATAACATTACCTCTCCTTACAGAATCAGGGGAATAGGTCTGAAAGCATTTATAGGATGTGTTGTAAAAAAAAAAAAAAAAGCTTATATTAACTATTTTTTCAAAACAAATGAGAAATGCTTTCTCTCTGTGGCAGTATCATGTAGTGGAAATGAGCTCTGCCTTCTACTATAAGAAATTTGGCATTGACATTTTTACTTACTGTGATTTTTAAATAGTAATCTGCATCAACCACCCAAAATGTTGTTTTGGGAAACCATGAAAGTGTATTCCCATGTTTGTTTCCTTAAATGGCAGAGGGATTTGCAGATTTGCTCACAGATTATATAAATTCTTACCTCTGTATGAACTCTAGAACAGCAAAATATTCCTTTTTGTCTTTCCTAAGTGTCAAATTGATATAATCTTGCTGCTCTCATTTAATTACTACACTCTTACAGTAGCCAGTTACAATTACATAATATTTATACATGCTTTAACACTTTAAGGATAGATAATTTCCTTTTTATCACTTCTGTAGAAAAAAAATCTTTTATGGGTGATTTGGAATGTCCATCTGTATAGACTGGTGGATTCATATTCTCAATGCTAGACACATCAGCAGTTATGGTAGAATGTAGTAACAAATATTTAGTAACTTTTATCTGGCCAGATTAGTTCTAAACAAGGTGTAATCTGGTTACAGTTACATTCTCAAATTACACATTTGAAATTACAGAAAGATTACAGATTACTCTTGGATCATCTCCAGAACAGTAACATTTTGCCAATAGACATCTGGGGATTTTTATTTTATAAACAGTATACTTATAAGGTCTTAAACATGGTACATGATACAATTGTTATTTTAGTAAACTTGTCACAAAGTGTGCACTTTAACCACTGTCATGATCCTGGTAATTAATGTATTAATTTGTTTCTGAGTGGATAGCAATGTTTTTCCCCATTATAAGTATTGTTATTCCTCTCTTTCAACATGTAGAATTGCTCTTAACAGCAGTTAAGAAGTGTCCATAACAAAGAGATAGTGATATAAATATTTAAAACATAATATTCATCAATCATTTAGTCTTTCTTGAGAACAGATCAAATACATATTTTCCCAGTATTCTGCACAGTATATGGAAAGATTCCAACCCTAAGCACATTCTAGAATTTGACATTCACATAGTATGGTTGTGTATATCTTGCTTTGTTGATTCAGAGATGTTGTAAGTGACGAGTTCCCACCCTAGGAAAGAATACAAATGACTAGACATATCAATAGAACTTGTATGGTATGAAAACCACCCTAGTAAGGAATTCTGTATGTCATTCAGTAGAATGATGCCCTCATTCTTACTGTAGTTGGGACCAGGTGTTGGCAGACTGTATGTGCCTCTATCTCCATGGTTACCTGTGAAATCTATAAACATTGAGAATGCATGTTACACATGCTTACATGAATGTGTTGATTATAATGTACTTTATTGTGCATTACTGTGTTGTTATCCCAGTTGCATTGCAAACTACAGACCTGAGAGAATATGCAGCAGTTCAGTTATGAAGACAACTAGTTGGCATGTAGATAGGTTTCACTTACTTAACTGACTATTGCAATTTTAAAAAATATTCTTGGCTCGAACTTGTCTTTATATCAATATTGAGAGTTCATTTATTCTCTAGAACAGTATGAATGATAAGGAAACAGAACCTTTTAACTGATCTAAAATACCAAAACAAGTCTGTGTGGAATTAAAACATAAGAGTGCAATGATTCATTGAACAAAGTATTTAAAAAATTTAGGTGTAGTCTGGGCTGGTATCTTGACGTTAGTTGTTATGAGCTGCCAAGAAACTGCACCCAAGTGAAGAAGGTGATTGGCTGTAATGCCGTTAAAATATCCAGTTTATCAAGAACAAGTTGTCTGACTTACTTCATACCCCCAATGTTTAGCGCCATGCCATGGTTATTTTTTGATAGCATTCTGTACTGTCTCCTTCCATTCTGTTCTGTTTCCAATGTAAAGCTTCTTCTTCCCAATATCAAGTTCCCATAGCATTTTCCTTGTATTATATGATGTTCTATGCTTATTTCTGTCTTTGTGTCTGTATACTTACATTATATGAATTGGTAGCTGGGCATAAATTATGCTATGTGTTATGCAAAAGCTCCTTGTGTATCACTGGGATTTCTCATCAGAGTCCACGTGTCATACATAATTCCGTTTCATGACTCAATAACATGGTCATTATTAGAGAATTTGGTCAAAAAGCCATGAGACAGAAGCATAATTTTATTTTGGTAAATAAAAAATAAAAGTTCTGCTATTTTGAAGAATTCAGGTTTTTAGGGATACATGCTTTTTTTGGTTCAGTGTTACTATTATTTAAAGGAGTTGTGTTTAAAACGTAGTACGAATGCACTTGTTTTGCAGTCTACTTGGCTTTTTGTAAATGTTTACATATGAAGGAAGCCTATGTAATCTTATCATGTCACAGCTCTGACATTGTAGAAAGTCACTATCAGTATCTGAATAAATTCAAAGAAAGGGAAACCAACATCAACCACCAGCTTGTGATGGTGAATGTAAGAAGGCATGGCACCTCTGACGTAAGCCGGGTATAAACTTTACTGTTTTAAAAGGCTGGAGTAGGCTCTGAGGCTTTTGATAACATGAAGGAGTGAACAGAATATGCTGTGCTGGCACTTGAAGGAATATGTATTTGAGGGCAATCACCTCTATCGCCCTCCATGACTATGAATTTTCAATTTGTGGATAACACTAACAGCTTTGTGAAAATATTGCGCTCGGATCAATGAAGGCTTGAGGCAAATACTTTTATGTAAGCCCAGCATGGCTATGTATTGCTTTAGAAATACAAGCTCAAACTTCAAACCCCACTTCTGGCTCCTCATTTTAGAATTCCAGAACTCTTATATGCTGTTTATTTGTAGCAAAGTAAACTGTTATCTGAGTGTGTTATTATTTGGCTTTTATGTGAATACATGTGTATTTTTTTAATCTGGAATTCCATTAACACATTCTATAATGCGTATGATAATGGAAATTGATCCTGTTGACCCAACGCAAGTGAGATTGTAGTGGAGGTGAAATGCGGTCAGCTGAGTAAAAGGTGGGCTGGGCCACAGATGCACAACTAATTAGATTCACCTGTCATGTCCTCAGAAAGAACATACAACCTGTTTCAGCAGCCTAGTGTGGGGGATGTGCACGACTTCCTAACGCACACTTACAGCCTAAGTTTGTGAAGGAATCCTAGTTCTGCTGACTGTCTCTCCTTCATGCCTTGTGTTCTCTATACACTGCACTGAAAATTCAAAAAGCTATCCCATATGTAGTAGCTGTGGCTGGTTGCTGGATTTGCCACGTAATGGAATTACCATGTACAACGGAAACAGGGCCAGAATAGATATTCAGTTTGGGTGTAATTTGTTAATAGTTTACTATTTTATGTATTTATTTATTTATAGTCCTACTCCAAATGACTGCATGGAAACACTCAATTTGTGGATCAACAAATCAATGGAATTAGATTGTTGTGTGAAGGGTGCCGCTGTCAGTCCTTTATAATAAGATGTTTGTGTTTTAATGTACCAGAGTGAGCACCTTGAGCAAAGAACCACACCTTTCTCCGATTGTTTCTTGAGTTGTTGCCGACGCCCAAAGTAACTGGTGTGGAGTGACTTTGACTGTTGCATGAGAGCACTACATGCCTGAAGTCTGATATGCAGTACGGTATGTATCTTTTTAGCTGTGAAGGGGCTTCGGCTTGAATCAGGCTGTTTATTTCACACCTGTATTGAGCTCTTAAGCAATTACACAATATATAAGCAATTACAGATTTTCTTCTGTTTATTCTGGGAAAGCAAATAAACTGTCTAATTAAACTGCTCAATGCAATCACCTAGTTAAGAAATATGTTTGCTTGTTTAGGATGTCACTCATCTATCATGTAGGCCTAATCATTTGCATTTCATTATTCTCTGCACACTACATCTTGAAAGCCGTTGCTAGGCATAGTTCTGTAAAAAGGTCTATTTTAAACTCTTTCTAAGGCTTGGCGGTCCTCCAGTTTTTGGTTATCCATTATAGTCTTGATTACAGTTTCAACAGAGAGCAGAGACTGAAGCTCTTCAGTAACTCTCCTTGACGAAAGGGCACTCATGATTTTGCATTTTGGGAGAGATGTGGGTGGGAGGAGGGGACGGAGGGGACTGATCGATTTGAGAGGCTAGAGTGATGGAGATCGCCTCTGCCTAAACCAGAGAACATTCCGGACAGGCTGCCCCATACCCATGAGCATGGTGACTCTTCATTGCACAATGCCACATGTGGCATGTGGGTGTGTCCAGACAAGGGTTAAAGGCGTGGCCTGGTTTCAATGCACTTTTTAGGTAATTTGGTAATAGAAAGTTACAGAGGTCATGAAAACTAGGCCAATTCATTTGAACCCACAACCACAGTGATGGTTATGCAGCTGCTCAGTTAACATGAGTCTGCACGCACTTGGGATTTGTCTTTTTAATGTGAGGCTTTTCTGTTCCTAGTGAGGTTCTATTTCTTCTACATGTCAAAGCACCAACAATTCCTAATTCACTGATGAAAAAGTGCATCCAAACAGATTAGTTAAGCATTAGTGAGCAGTAACTCTGAAAATATATGACTTCACGGTCTCCTAATTCTGAAGTAATTGTTTGTGTCTGTATTTGAAATGTGCTTGATGGAAGTTGTCTTTACCTTCATTTTTGGAGCTGTGCTTGGGGCCTCCTTAAACATTTAGCTGTGCATTATGTCATTGGTCCTTTTGTTTTCACAGGCCACATGAGGTTCAAAGGTTACATGACCTTACTGCAGTCTGGCAGCTTTGAAGTATGGGGAGTGTTTTAATTATACACCTGAGCATGCTTTTTTGGACATTTTTCTGATTAGTCACACTTTCTGGTGTCCTGCTTGGAGAGGGATCTTGTGTTGGGTAGGTCCTTCCCTTATTAAGAATCATCTCTCTGTTGCTGGGCTGCCTGTATGCATTCATGAAAGGTACGGTTAATCTCATTCGTCATTCAGGTCGCATTCATCAAAGGAGACTCACACATTGGTGTTAAAACATGCTACGGCTAGTGCACCTTTAAAAAACACAATGGCTTTGACAGCTTAATTTGATGTTTCTTGTATATGGCTATCTTATATTCCCTGAAATGACTTTAAGGAAACAAAGATAACATCAGCTGCAGTGGTAAACTTTATGATTTGTGTGTTATTATTGTGAGTTTTACTGTTTAGGAGTAGGAATTTGCTGATTTAACTGTGCGTTGAAATATCTACCAGTGTTTTTTTTTAAAGCATTGATTTAACAGCTTTGACATGCTGAAATACTGGAAAACAGTTTATTGTATTTAAATACTATTAACTTTCCTACTGTATGTAAAATACATTCATTTTTATGTACAGTATCTGTTTAGTATGTAGGTAGAAATGTAATGATTGCTGTAGAAATTTCTTACATTTTAAAGCATCCCTCTCATTTCACTTTCTGTAGTTTGAGTTTTGTGTCTTGTTGGATTTCACCCATTAATACCATAATACCCATAATTCAAATCCAGGTGTTGGTGCATCAAAACACAATTGCCAGATTGTTCTATAGCAATACAAAAAATGTTGCAGTGTTGCAGTATAGTGTCATTCCTGTCAACAACTGATTGAACAGTCAATAATACATTTCTATAACTTAATGCAGTTTTTCTTCAGTAGATCAACTCCTCAAGTACTGGCAAGCAATGGCATTCAGCGTCTGCTTTCTTTATCATCCATTCATTGTATTCTCCCTGAGTGAATGGCTCATTGCCTGTTTCACTGTTAGTTGCACACATTCATCTGTATCAGTCCATATTATTTTTCCTTGGTTAAGTACACGTGAATGAAACATAAAGATCCTCACTGAGGTGTTGACTGAACAGAGGGGATTGGTGGAGGTTCACATGCAACAGTGTAACTATAGCTGGAGGAAAGGGTGGGGGTGGCGCTCATGTGCTGGCACTTAGCAGAGAAACTGTCGGTGGAGGAAAGGATGGAGGTGATGTACATGTGCTGAGCCAGTATAAGCAAAGCTGTCGATGTGTGAGTGGTGTAATGTGACTGGATGCCAGCAAGTAGGACATAGGCAGCTAAATTCCAGTGGACTGAATCACACTATCAGAGCAATGGTGGCCATGGTGATGTGACACATGTCGGACAGTGTATTGTGAGCCCCTGTTGGAGTTTGCCTGAGTCAATGGAATGTGTGACTGTTATCAAAGGTATCTGACTGCTGATGATCTGATGGCGTGTCAAGCAAGAGAGGTGATTTGGTGACACATTATTGTTTAGTGTTGCACTTAGAAACCTTGTGCATCCTGGAGACCAAAAGAGACATAAAGGTGTGAGGAAACACATGTCAGTGTCATCCATGCAGTTATTTCATTTATACAGAGCTGAATAGACCTGTCTAGTTTTCCTTTTTTACTTATTTGTTTGGATGGTGACTAAAGTTAATTGTTTAATTCTGTTGTAAGGACATGGATGTGATTGACTGTTCTTAATTCAGTAAGTTTGACAGGCTAAAGGAATGCTGCTAAAAGATAAGGAAAAATAGATTTTTACCCTCACCTTTTTACCTCTGAACAGTTTGACTAAACTGAGATTGAACTTTATTTATATCCGAAAGACCTTTGACATGTCTGGAAGTCACAAATGCAATCTAATCATGGAATACAGTATTGCAAATAAAATTATCTTATAACAACAAAGCTGCGCTTTTGTCTTATCCACCTTCACCTTTAATACTGTCTTAACATGATCAAATTTGAATGTGAGTAATCCTTGTAAGGCTTCCAAGTTAGCTATTTTTCGGCCTGTCTCAAACTGTACCATAATTACGCTTAATTTGGTAATGACTTAATGGCACAAATTTGCAAGTTGAAAAAAGCCAGACATTTCCAGGAACCTTACAAATAGATAGCAATGTCTCTGTGATGCTTGTTGGATTTTGTCCCGGGGGCTGATTGACTGTGATGGCTCCACCCACTGTTCTGGGTTAAAGAACAACTTGAGGCAATTAACTCTTCAGTCAGGTAGACTTCTAGGTTCACCCCCTCCCCCACAACCCCACTCCCAACACGCCTTTAAGATATTCGCATTAATGATTTTTTTCTGTGTGAATTAAGCCACCAGGTTTGATTGCTAATGAATGTAACTTAAGTATTTAATGACTTGGCTTCTCCAAATGCCCCTGACATGAAATGCATCATGTTCAAAGGGCTTAAAAGGCAGAGTTGCGTGGACAGAGGACTTGTGTCTGACATCTGTAATAAACAAATGGTTTACCCCGGTGGTACCCCATTCACAGTAACTTCTGTTTGTTGATGCTAATAATAGAGCGGTTGTCATTAGTAACAGCAGTAATAATCATTGTATGGAGTTTGTTGTTTCTATATGTGGAACATTTTAGAGTCAGTCAGTTTTAGAGTCAACACCCTAAACAGAAGTCCCCATTCTGAACTTGCAAGTTCATGAGTTCAAATAACCTTAATTTTGTTTTATTTTCTCCTTTGTTAATGCCTTAGGGAATCAAGCCATTGACAAATTATAGTGTAAATGTGTTTTTAGCTCTTTTAGTAAGGTTTGGATTTTATGAGACACATAATCTATGCAGTGATGTAATGTTTGTCAAAAATGCTAATCATGTCATTCATTGTCTTATTCAGTCAGCACATGAATGAGAGGTGGTCTGTATTACAAGAGATATGAATTAAAATTTTTGAGATAATTAGTGCATGGTAATCCATGCTTTGACAAGCATCAATAGCTAATTACATTCAGGCCTTATTTATGTAAAGGTGCACAACATTCTATTATATGGTAGGAACTCAAAGGTGTGGTACTTTTACAGGCCCAAAGTATTTTGCAATTGTAGCAAGAAGGTAGGGTTTATTCCATTCATAATATTTTTATGTGCATTTAATCTGGTCTACTCACAGATGTGGAATTTAGATTGTGTATAGTTGAGCAAGGGTGGAGTTGACTATACCATTTATGGTGTTTGGTGGAGACATCGATAGTTACTGTCAGTGTGTTATTCCTGTAAATATGTTTCCTGTAGAGTTCCTTCAGTGGAAATTCCTGCCACAATGCCATTAATTGTAAAAAAAAAATCCATTGAGGTAACTTCCCTGGGACTACAGCACCTGAAAGAGTTAAATGAAGATGTTTCTAAAAAAATGTATGTTTACATTTGTCAGTATGAGTATGTATAATGTGTATACATCTGTGTTGGTACATCAGCAGTTTCCCTCCCATGTACTTTTCTTTAAACCCACCTGGAGTAGTTGATTCACAGACAAAACATTTTTTATGGAAACCACCTTTTTTCATAAGTGATGAACAACAGAAAAGGAAAGGTTAATGGGACTGAACTGAGGAGGCGTTTAAAGAAGATTTATTGTGTTATGCAATAACACACTCCCAGCACCAAGCTTAGCTCGTGTAATGAGAAACAGGGCAGGGCGTTGGCTAGCAGTCGCCTTGCGAGACGCATTCCCGCCCTGACACGCCTTGCGTTTCACTGATCCCTGGAACATCACATGCCATTCCGCCAGGTGATCTCAGCGCCATGAGGGCCGGGTGGAGAAACGCTGCAGTGACTTCACAGCCCTGCATGTTGAGAAACGTTCCTGGTGGGAAAGAGGATGGCTGTGGAGACACTGTTACTTCACTATGGGTTCAGCTACGTTGAGTCCAAACCTACTGATCCTCACATATATATTATTTGAGTGAAGGCAATGGTTTTATCATTACAAGGGGTAAGACAGATTGATTCATCCTGAAGAGGACTGTTATCAGCCGATAATATTTGGACATGAACAGCACCTCTGTGGATAACTGGTAAAAGGTGATATCTCTCTGAAATAGTGGTTTGGGAAAATATCATTGGTCTCTCACCACTAACACAGGGCAGAACCAGTCAAATGCTCCATCAGCACCTGAGATGCGTAGGTGCACAGTGGAGCAATGAGGACTGGGAGTTCCCTCCAAAGAGACGGGACAGGAAAAACGTGTTTGGCACTTTCTCCTCCCTCCTGCTCTATGCCGAGCGCTGGGTCTGCTCTCTTTGGAGGATCAGTCTCTCCACGACACACAAGTGTCTCCTTGCACCCCAGAGTTCACCGCAATCCCAGAGACGACTGTCAGCTATCAGTGTTGACAGGTAAGGCTGTGCCACACTGGAACACATTCTGTGTTGGTTATGGCTGGACGAGGACTGCTGTGTCCAGTATCTCCTGGAGATCTTTGGCTGTGTTCTCGTTGAACAACATGTAGAGGCGACATTTCTGCCTTGTCTGTAATGTCTTTTGCGGTCACACTTGCTGCCATACGTGTGACAATATTTATTATTTTTAGGTTTGTCTTGGAATGTATAGGAAGTGTTAGTGTGGATATTTGACATTTTTCCCTCTGTCCCTTCATGGGGTGAAGCTATGTGTGTGCATGTGTGTGTTTGTGTTCATGTTCATCTGCATGTTTGTTTATACTGTATTCCACCTGTATCGATTACTATAGTTTGTGAATTGATAATACTTAGATATAACAGACCTAGTTAATGAATTGATTTAATAAGGTAAATTTGTTTTTTATCAGGTTGTCTACGTATGTAGATAACCCACTTAACTTTTACATAGATCTAATTGCTAAACTTGGTTGTGTAACCTTTTTGAACAATTACCATAGAAGACTCTGATTGTGACATTATACTTTTGTTGCTTGATGTTTTTATTTAATTGGAGACTGGGGTCTATCCAAGTTTTGGTTTTATTTATCTGGGATAAGGACACATTTCAGAATGTTCAGAAGAGGTGTATATGACTGTCAACAGAAGGCAGCCAAAAACCATAAAAGAAACAAAAAGGCAACAATCAGTTGTAGGGAGAGCTAGCAATTAATTGAACAATTTCAGCTCAGTGTGGGATCCATTTAGAGAGCTTTCTATCTTGGATATTCTTGCAAAGCAAAAATGTTTCACTGTCATGATATTTAGTTTTAATTATGTGACTATATATGATTGATTTATATAGCATAATGATTTATGTTTGGAGTAGATTTATTTTTCTATTGTTGTGGTCGGCCAGTTCTTACCACAAATGCGTAACTGCTCTCAGCTAGATAAGTATTATTGGTTAGGTCATTTATGTGACTGCAGGCATTATATGTTCGTAATCTTTTCATCTCTTTCATCAGCATGTTTATTTAAATGAGGATGCAGGATGATATGCATGTTGATGCAGCCAAAAGCGCTAGCCTCTGTGTGGTTACAATTATGTGTTTGCCTAGCCAATTCTTTTATAATCCATGCAATTTGTGACCTTGAATGTTCCATATAATTTTTTATTGTTTTTAGATTTTTAAATCGCATTTGTAAGCTAGGCCTCATTTTACACCGCAGTCCATAAGCTGAGCATGCACTAATGTGAATCGGAGAAAGACACCAAATTTAAGGCTTTTGTGCACCCAAATGACCAGCAGGGGTGGCTGAAAAACAATGAGACATAGACAACCCCATGAACTGAATCTCTCCTTCAAGGGGCAACACTAAAGTCATGTATGTGTGGGCTGGATTTGTTACTGAACCATGGGGCTAATCCATATACTATAACAATGCCTTAACAGAATGAGGCATCTGGCTGCATTTCATATCCTTTACAATATCCATTTTTACATCTTGATACTGGGTTCTGGATGATTGGTCTTATCAAAAGGCTGCTAGTATTATTATTATTATGATCTGACAGAATCCCTCCATCAGAACCCTTCTTTTGGTCACAGTGGAGTAAGCTTGAATTTGCATCTTGAATTTGCACAGTAAGCTATGGACTGTAAGCAAATGTTTTCTACCATAAACCCACTGGGTGTTTTTTTTTTTGGAAAATTCTATTTCTCACCTGAATTGAAACCGCCCCCTCAGACTCAGGAAAAAAGCAGCTAAACATGTGAGTCCTCCATTTCATGTGGTGACAAGCCTTCACTTTTTCACACGCCAGATACAATACAAATCACATATTTTCAATTCTTCAGAGGAACACAGTCAGCATACTTTCAGTTGATAAACTAGTTGGTGTTCGGTCGACCAGGGGAGGTCACTGTAAAGTGGATCACTGTAAAGAAGACATTCAAATAAAATAACAGAATGAAATGCATTAATAGAATGTGGAGCACTCTTCCAACGCATGTGATAAGTGTACATATGTGCTTTATTGGCTTAACCAGCAGGTTTCCTCACCTCAGCACACCTCCCTTCAGCATAGACACCTCCCACTGCACCCTGGGGGAGAATGACCCAATCAGTCAGGTGAATAAACAGACAGAAGGCATGCATGTTGGCCAGATTCTGGCCACACAGCCCGATTGGGCAGCCAGAGCTTCACCATGGCAACAGGACCATTACACAACACACTGATCACTGTGAAAAAAGGAGTGTTGTGCTAGATATAGATATAGAGGTCAAAATTTCCACTTATAACATTTTTTGCCATGAACCCTCCGGTCTCTTGTGGTGGACTTGTAAGTATTGTCATAATTATGTGCAATATCTATGTCTAATAATTATTCATTAACCTCAAGACTTTTTACCATGTATTTTGTGTGGGTTGTGAAACTTTTTCTATCTAATTTCTGTGCAATTGCAACACAGAAGGGGTCAGTGGTTTTATGCACTTGTGTTGTGGGAGTTATCCATAGGGAATGGAGGTGTGGTCTTTCCTACAAGTTATTAATTTAATTAAAAGGGGAAATATTTCTGGTTTGGCCTGAACAGCCTTCTTTATCCTTATAAGTGACTGAAGTAACGTCTTTAACTAACTGCCTTGATCTTTTAACTTAAAATGACATCGTATTTTATTTGTAAATACTTCTGGATTGGAAAGAGTTTTCCAAACACGACCTTTGGACATTCCAAGCATTTCTTTGTCTTGACCACAATAATGACTTTTTTGCTTCATGGCTGAGCCTGCTATACCTTACTCAAAGCTCTTCTGTAAAAGTTGTATTAACAGAAGAAGGTGAACCTGCCAGTGTACTGACTGTTTGCATAGCTTTCCATGACTGTTATTTAATTCAAATTAAATTCAAATAATTATATTCTCCTTTATAGCTAAAGGAAACTACCAAATATACAGAACAGGTGAATCTGTGTGCTGTGACAGTACTGTCTGATGGAGAGGGCAACTTAGAGCCCACTTTTACTCCTAGAAAAGAAGCTTTGCCATACTTAGTCCAGTGGCTTTGTTTAAAGTAGTAATGCCATTCGGTAATCATAGAAGATGTTCACACACAACAATGCTAGGTAGGGAGAAGTAGTGCTAATATGTGATAATATTTTGGATGCTTGATGCATCACTGTATAGATTTGTTCTCTTTCCTGGATTTGTTCTCATTATACTGCATGTAGACAGGTAGACAGGCAGTCTTGGACTTTTTACATTTTTAAAACATTTTCATTACAAATGTGATTGCAACTACATACAGTTTTAACTATTCAGCAGTGTTAACACTGTTCATATACATCTTGGATTAGCATTAGGAATAATATTGTGAGCAAAGTAGTTTATTTTTTAAGCCATAGAAAGGCATTTGACAGACATACATGCACTGACTAAGGAAGTGAAACAGTTTCAGGGGAGTAAATTATTAAGGAAAATAAACATTTGATTTGTCTCTCTTCTGTGGTTAGATCATAAGGCTAGTGCATACAGGGATCTGTTTACCCTAGATTTAAATATCAGGTTCCCGAAGGTATTTACAATTGCACATACAAATGGGTATTAACAAAGGCAGATCAGATCAATGGCTGTCAGGAGATACATCCTCAATGCTAACAATGTGTAAAATGTAATTCTAATTAAGAGATGTATTCTTCCTTAAGACTCAGTTTGTACTTATCTACCACTTGATGTTTCAGCTAATGAGGTTGATCACAGGTAGCATCTTGTTGCTGCTTGATTAGAAGACCACTTTATGTTCTCAATGAGCATTATCCTGTACTGTTTTCCATGGTTAATTGCAGGCTTCCTTCATATGTAAGCAATTGCTTGAAAATGAGTTTTGTCCATTACTGAAGTGAGAGTGGTATTCTCTTGGGTGTTTTTGTTTTGTTTGTTGCACATTTCATTCAAATTTGAATAGAAGCTACTGTACAGTGTTACATTCAGGAAATCAGCGTAAAATGGTGATTTTTCTTTATGAAAGAATGTGATAGTCCTCCAGGTGGATGACAGAGGGCTGGCATATTGCAGTTGTGAGTTCTCTGACTTGGTGTGCAGGTCCCAGCCATGCCAAAAACACTGTCAGCATGGCAACAAGTGGCTCAGCCTTGCTGGGGAAATAAACTTACCAAACAAACAAACAAACAAACAAAAAAAGGCAAGCTTGGGCAACACATGACTTTAAGGAAGTCATGCAGACAGCAGCTCCAGTCTGTGGGAAAGATCATAGTGCTTTGATGGGAAAAGGGGGGAGATGGAAAATAAAGAACAAAATATGTGGCATCACACTGTGAAATGCTATCTTAAAGTGGGACTGCCATACCAACCAACCACCAACTAGGACAATAGAATGTGTTGTGTTGGTTTCCTGGCTATGCCAAAGAGTTTGACTATTGACTTTATTGTGACCTGTTGATTTTTTTCTTTTTTTTGCAGTCCACACAAACACTGAGTGAGTGGCCTCCTTCACTGGTCCAGCTAACGTCGCTCTTGGAAAACAAGGTGAAGATCTTCCAGGAAACTGTGTCCACTGAAGAGCAGGAGACACACGCAGTCCTAGTAAGTGAAACATTGGACAATAACAGCTAATGTGTGGTATATTTTCATATTCTGTGGTTTGACCCTGAAAGACCATCTCAAGACTTTTCCTAATTCTTTTCTTTATTGCAATGGAAGCCTAATCACAATGCAGGGGTCAACCATTGAGCATGCTAAGACACTGTTGGGTCCTGCCAAGTATTAAATGCACAATAGCATCCATTTCATCTCACTTTTGCTTTGCTATGTATCCACTCACCTGTAGTTTTGATAACGTCATTTCACCCATCCCTTTATGAAAACAGGCCTGGCCTCTAAACTGCAGACAGCTGCCTGAACCTGTCTGTCATTATAAATCATTGAGATCTCAGACTACAGTTCTAATGCATTTGACTGTCTGAGCAGTCTCTTGACTGTATGATAGGATGCCTGAAATACTGTGTTACTCTGAAATATGGGAATAACTTCACAAACATCAAGGTTTAGTTTCCCTGACATGTATATGACATTACATTCCTACTCCGTTCTGTCAATTAGAATGGAGTAGGAATGTACTCCATAGACACTGAAGTCAAATCAAGGTGTCACATCTAATGGTTTGAAACGAATGGTAAAAACATACCCTTATGTTGCCACCTTTGGAGCATTAACATATAGACAGAAGAATCTGTGGCATTAATATCAACATATTAGTGTGTTGTTATGTGATAGTAACACCAATCACTTATTACAGAGGGTTTATACATGTTTCTGTGTGGTTTGTTTTTCTAACCACTGTGGTCCTTTTCCTATTGAGGTACAACAGCTAAGATACAGCAGCATCAGGGAACAAGCTTGTTTAATTACCTCAGCTTTAACTTGGCTGTATTGCTTCTACTGAATATCAAAATATACAATTCTCATTGTTATCACAAGGGAATGTATACGTGTGCCAGACCCAGAACAGTGTGAAATATTTTATTGTGGGTACATTCACTTTGATGTAATGATCATTTGATAAATGAGGCATATCGGATACCAGCTTATTACAGATGAGAAACTGTGGCAGTGCCTACTCTCAATAGCTTAACGAGGGCCTACCTGCTACTCTCCTCTCAGCACACCCATCTGGGTGTGTCCAAAGGTATTCACACACCTTTTAGATATTAGTCATCCTATTATACGTGCGGTTTCTGAAATTCCATGAATTATCCGCAACTAAAAAAACACAAAACTTATGCTTTATTTGTCTGCACATGACAATGGTCCTATAGGTGTGTATGCTGGATGTATATTACAAGTTGAAGTATTAATATGAAATGAAAAAAATGAATGTTAATACAAATGAAGCTTTCCATCTTTCATTGTTGATACAGTGTGCAGCACATCCTTATACAGACTGTACATGCCTACGATAGATCATTGGGCATTGTAATTCCTTGGTTATTGATGGATCATTCACCATTTGAACTGTGTAGCTAACGCACGTTTTGTCCTCTGACAGAGTTCAGCACAGAGCAATAGCCCCGGAAGCCTAAAGAGGCACATATCCCAGAGCCAAGAGCTCTCGTCTCACCTGAAGGACCTGCAGAGGAGGACAGAAGAGGAAGTCAGCCGAATCCACCAGCAGTAAGCAGCCTTTTCCGCTCTGTTCCCGGATGATCCTTAACAGTGCTGAGAGATTCATTGCATGACAGTGGCAGGCTTTGCTTCGGTGCCAATGCAAACGAGAGCCTGTCCCTGCACATCCCACCGCCCAAACTGTCGATTTCTCTTTTAATCTGTATCTGTTGGTCTCTGGAGCCTGAGGGTTTGGTAAATAGAACAGATTAAAGGGAATTCCCAAGGATATGGGTGTGGCACTGGTGGTAAACAGGCTTGCAGGTGCTCTGACTTGTTTTAATGACTTCAAATGTTCTCTTGTTCTTCCCTTCAGTAGAACATTAGAATAGAATAGACTAATATAGAAGATAGCGTGTAGTCTCCTAGAAATGTGCAGTGTACTGTTAAATGTATCTTTTCAGTATTTGTATTGTATTCATGACAATGGATTCCCCATGAAAACACATAATTTTTGACCTATATTCAAAATATTATTTTACACAACTCAGGGCTATTTCTTACTTTTTAAAATATTTATGAACTGTTAGGAGGCTATACAAAAATACAGGCCAAATAAAATCGAGAGTGTTTCATGAGCACCAACATTAAGTCAGAAACATCCCATGAACTTTCTAATCACCAAGTCTTTCATCATTGAATCTTTATAGGAAGTTCTTGAGAACAGTTTTTGAGCGCAGAATAAATATTCACCAACTTTATCTCACTCAAAGAACTGAGGTCTTCTTGAAGATGCTCAGTCCCTGCAAAAATACTTAAAAACTTGTACAACAGCATTCTAAGAAGGATTAAAGCTGTTCTGAAGGCAACGGACCTCCCAAAGTATAAGTTAATGAATATACATTGTTCCATGATTTTTTTTCTACACCCTGTACTTTTATTAATTAGGCGGTCTTGGATGTATGTAACTGTCTATTTTCATAAAATTTACCCAATATATTAACATACCATGGTATCATACAATTTTTGTATGATACCATGGTCTGTGTGAGCATTTCATTTTCATATTTATTTGACGATCATTCTAGGGATTTATAAAGCAATTAAGAGTATGTGCAGTGAACAAGTACCCCGCAATTCAAATGTATAATTTTAAATCTCTCACGTCCCTGTCTCTGTTTGTAGAGGTAGATTTAGTTTGGTTTCAGATCTAAAACAAACTAAAACTGAAACCCCTTAAGGACACTATGTGTCAGTTATCTCCAGTAAATCACTTACAGTTGTAATACCATTTAATTGCTTCCTAATTCTGAGTTTGCATAATCACTTCTAATGCATTTGTCATTTCAGACATGACCCTTATTTTACTGTACTGTGGTGTCTTTTTTTACATAAGTACCCAACTCTGTTTCTCTATTGGTCTATTGCTATCATTTGTTGATCAAAAAAAAATGTAAACAAAAACCACTCCATCTAGAACACTCATCATTATATACTTTCTGTCACTGTGTTGCTCCATATGAAATTGTATATGGTTGTAAAAGGTATTCATATTCCTAATGCCATTTCTGGTCCTTTATGTCTGACATTGGAGTTGAAAGGGCTGCCTTTCAGCAGATGTTGGGTATTGATGGATTTTAAGAGCGATGCTTTGAAGCCCTGTGCTGGCACACATATTGGGTATTTAGCCCCATATCGATACACCATTAATTGTCCTGTTATTTAACACATATGACATCTTATTTACTGGCTAAGCATCTGTGCACCTCACTCTGCCAACTCTGTGAACTTAAAGCCTTATTTTGTGTTCACGCTGTGTTATGTGGATATATGATACGTCGTCAATATAATTGGAGGGCTTTTGTACTAGACTAAGACATTTACAATAAAAGACTGTTATTTCAAACCTCAAGGCTTACAGAACTATAAACCAATAGTACAGATTGAAGAAATTCACTTCAATCATCATGTCTGTTTATTTATTAACATTAAAAATATATAAGTTTGGTTTAGTTATTACAGAATGGATTGCTAAAATTTGTGTAACACATGAAATGTGAGCACTGTAAGACGCTGAATATGTCTCTGGACTTTTTCACCTGTCTGAAACTACATATGGCCTGCAGTTGAAATCTTTACGCTGCGTACTTAGCAATGCCATGTATATTCCCCATACAGTTTTGAGCAGTATGGTCTTAATTCTTCCTGAACAACCTGCTGCTTTTGACAGTGTTGATATGCAGTTATTTTGCATCCACTAGCCATGTTTATCGTTGAGATTATTTCTCTGGTCATCTGTCTCTTGGAGTGTTTTGGGACCACTTAAGGTTTTTTATTCACTGGACCTCTATGTTCATAGTAAATATGATAATTTACTTTACTGACTGCTGATTAGCTGGTTTCTTTTTGAATCATAGCCAAACTTTCAGCTATTTCTGTTGGCATATCTTTTAAAAGCATTCACTTAATATTTCTGAATGACTTCTTCCACTTTATTGGGTGCATGTGCCTAAAAGTTTCTTGACATTATTTTCCCTAAAAGGTAACATGCATTAACTAGCAAGCCTAAAATGGAAATTTGACTGTAGCTAGTTTGACTTCTAGTTTTAAAAATATGTTTTTGGTCGATAAACTTTACATAAGGTAAGCTTTTAACTATTCGATGGAAATGATATGCATAGCATTTAAGTAATAATTTACAACAGCCAGTGCTTTCTTTGAAATGTCTGTGTGGTTATATTTGTCAAGCATAATCCCTGTCGTTTGATGTTCAGTTCATAGTCTTGAACTGCTCTGAAACACTGTTATATTGTGTGTAATTCTGTGCCTTACTGGGACTACTTGTACTGTCCACGTCATATGTGCAACAGGCCTCCTGTCAAAGTAATTCTCCAGCATATGGATATCTGCTTTTAAAAGAAAATCAAATAAGTTATTTCGCTACAAACCTGTGTTTGGAGCTACCATTTCATTGATTGTACCATGGTAAATTTAGAATATAAAACCGTGCTATAAAAGGGTATTGGTGGTCCACATGCACTCCGGCTTATCCCTCTACCAGATGTATACTGATTTCCACTGATGCATTCCAACTGAGCTTCTCATCAGAAGAGATCCTGCACAGGGCAGAGCTGTGGTATATATTTTCATTTCAATCATTTAATGTTGTTGGACACTTTCCCTAAACCAAAGCACCAAAATCTTTTTGTTTGCTCTCAACTGGCCATTGCTTTCAGAAAGGCTGTGTGTTTTTCAGTTACTGCTTTATATGTACAAATGTATAATTTATTGAATCTATAAAAATGAATAAGGATAGCTGAATCCTGTTTCTATTGTATTTTCATGCATCTTTAATTAAGCCGTTGCAATATGGGCAGATGTATGAGTTTACTCTGTCATCATCATATGGGAGTTAAAGTGGCTGTCATAAAATCTGACTGGGGAATCTGATCTGGGACATATTAGTTCTGCTCTTTTGAAGACTGAGGTGAAAGGGATGTAGTTAGAACCAGATGTGATGTAGAGGCAGCTGGACAAACCTGTGTATGAATGGGTAACAGAGTAAGCTCAAGCTTTTCCATTAACAAATTCTTCCTATAAGACAAAGAAGATTATTCATGTAGTTAGGCTATATAGTGAGCTATTGTATAGTCACCTGTGTTTGTGTTAGTGTTTTTGCTTGTGTGTGTGTGTGTGTGTTCCGTTCCTGATATGTGTATATATACTGCATTTGTATAGACTTTATACAACTTAAAATATAGGACATATAGTAAATGGTATATATTTTTTGCTAAATGATGGATAAAGAGTTTTTGTAAGAGTAGTCTAAACAATTTAAATAATACGTTTTGCTAGTGTATTTCTCTCAAGCTTCTTAGGTAAATGTAACTATGTCTGACAGTGGTTATTTGGCTGCTCCAATGAGGGAATGACCAGTACATATGGATACAAAATGTTTTCTGAGCTCCAAAGCTGCAGTATGTAAGTAATCAAATAAAGTTCTCAGACTGGAAACATCCTTAGGGATGAACATCCATCAGAGAGAGCATAAGAGAGTCCCAACAGTACATAGTGGTTGTAATTCCACAAATATTAATTGGAAAAAAAAAATATATATATATATATATATATATACACACACACACACACACACACACAGAACCTGTTTACATTGAGTAACTCATGGAGTAAAGAAATGAGGAAACACATATTTTTTCTTCATTAATATGTGATGATGTGCAACAATTTCAAATATTTCATATTCATTTAATTTGTTCCTCAAAGGAATGTTTACACAACAATGAACAGCGTAAGAATACACATAAAAACATACTTGCGCACATGTGGGTATGCATCAGAGAGAGAGAGAGAGAGAGGGGAGGGAGAGAGAGAGAGGAGAGAGAGAGAGAGAGAGAGAGAGAGAGAGAAAGAGAGAGAGATAGAACTGAAACTAAAATGAACATGAAAGTAACATCATGAACATGTACAGAGTTGCTGCTGATTGTACCTCACATTAATATTTGAGAGATCTATTTGCCATATATTTGCTTTACATTAAATTGATTTTAATTTCTTTGTACAAGTGCACTATATTCTTGGCTGTCATGTGACATCTTGCCATTACTGTTAATACCCTGCTGCCTGAGAGCAGTCTATGTGAAAATATTCTGGCCACCTTTAATCTAGATTATAGAATACTACCCTCTAGTGGTGAAGAGTGAAAGGATTTATGGGGAATGTTTTCCACACTTTCATTCCGAACAGCTTTGTATTTTCCTTTTTGAATGTGCCCCAGGCTTGCTTGAAAGCCTGAAACTTGACAGTGTTTGTCCTTTTTCGTTTTGTTGTTGGTGTTGTTTTGATACATGAAAGTACTTCATTGAATATATTGTTTGTTACATGGGAGGAATGATCACCCATTAACCTGGCATGCGCCGCATTGTCTAAATGCCATTCCTTTTTCTGGGAATGGGTTTCTCTCTGCCCCTCTGCCAATAAGTTGACTGAAATGACAAGCACAGGTTAACAAAGTCAGCACTTATGTCAGATACGTATGTCCAGAGAGTGTTTCATCTGAACAAAAGGGATGACAGGCTTATCAGTGGTACATGAGGCAAAGGGAAAAGGGGGCAGTATACAGTGACCTTTAAGCTGTAGGAATTCAGTGCACACTTTTATCAAAGCCAGCTTCAAAGCTGTGTGTGTGTGTGTGTGTGTGTGTGTGTGTGTGTGTGTGTGTGTGTGTGTGTGTGTGTGTGTGTGTGTGTGTGTGTGTGTGTGTGTGTGTCTGCATACGTGTGTGTACATAAGTGAATAGGCCTGTTTTTCTCTGCTGTGTAAGCGCTGAATTTTGACAGAACGCTTTTTTGTGTTTCAGGCTGAGTGAGGTGAGGCAGCAGCAGGATCTTCTGAGCTCTGAACTGAGAGACTTTGAGGCCCAACGGACCGAGACTGAGACCTTATTAAGGGAAGCTCCGACCGCTGAGGAGAGTACCGTAAGTAACCACAAACTGCTCGGTGCTTTTACATTCCTGGTGATTCTGTTGCGCTGCACAGGGAGGGGAGCGGGGCAGCTGCAAGGAGAGTGATCTGACTGGGCGCTGTGTGTCTGGGCAGGTGCTCTTGCAGGCCCAGAGGGTGCTCCAGGAGAAGATTGGGAAGAGGACAGAGGAGGCGCAGAGTCTGAGGCTCCAGGAGGAGGCCCTGAGTACCCTACAGGTGATGCTGGGTGAAGACCTGCAGAGGTATCAGGTGGAGACACAACGTCTGCAGGACTTCTCTGACAAAGTGTCTAACGGGATGGACGGAGAGAACGAGCACGCACAGCAGAACAACAAGGTAGTTATCAACGTCATGGCTCCTTTAGACAAGTAGTCGCTCATACACACCTCACAAAGGAAAACCACCGACCCATCTCCCTATCTTTCCATTGTTTATTATTGGCCACAGTCACAGAGGGCAAAGGTTCAATAAAACTTCCAAAGGAAAGCAAATTAAAATATAAAATAATTTGTACAGTGTCTTCACACCTTGTGCAGATAAATTCACCATAGATGTACTTTTTAATGCCGTCGGTTTATCTTTCTGTGTGAGTAGGCAAATTCAATTAATGTATAGGAGTAGATATCCATGTAGTATTGCTTAGTGGGAAACCGTTCCACAATGTGCTGTAGATGCACTGTGTGTTTTACAGAACGTTTGTCACCGCCGTGTCCCTACTATGTTGCATTGTGTTTCCTAGTCTTGAGGTAGGATAGCTGTAAATGTTGGCTCTAATCACTAATCCTGAAACGGTACCACCTCTTTTTATGACATTGTTGAGGTTGTGTTTGTGGGAGGTAAAGCTGATCCCAGGTCTTATATTTCACAGGGGAAAACCAAGTTTTTATTGTATATAGAAAATCCCTCACCTACATAACATTGGATTAACTGTTTCCCTAACTGCCCTGTCTCTAATACTGCAGTATCTAATTTTAAAAGAAAAAAAAACACAATTAATGCACAATCTGATATATTCAAAACCCACCACTTCTAATTGTCAGGTATGTGGCAAATAAGCCCCAGTTTCGCCTGATAAGGGAGAACTGAGCATCACTTAAACAGAAGACAGCAGAACATATTGTCTAGCAGATTGCCTGAGGCTGAATGTTCTGAAATGTTTTGCCCTGTGTAGAACAGATGCATCAACCACAGTTCAATATTTTCTCTCATTGGTTTTGCTGAGGCTGCACACTCACACATGTCTTTCATTTAGCGTGAAAGCGCCAGAAGCTCCGTCTTTGTTTACACTCGTAAGTCAAGGTGCTCATAGGAATGTAGTCACTACATGGTTTGATTCCTCCATCTTGTCACCATCACACATTCTCTGGCTAAGCTTGACTGCAAAGGTGTCAGTTTTTAAAGGTGTTTTGGAGCATAAAAAAATCATTAATATACACATTGTATTTAAAAATATTTCCATACAAGAGACAATATAGACAATAGATGGAAAGATTCAGCGGATGAAAGATAAAACTTGTGATAAGTAGAAAATTTAAAAAATACACAAACACGCATACGGCGCGTCGACACTGACAGCCCTCGTGTCACTGCAGATCTGGGTCAGACCATGTTTCAAACTCCCCACCATATGTCGCTCCGGTGAGCCACAGAGGATTTGACTCTCCGTTCCCATCCAGTCCTGATGCCCCCCGATCTAAAGTGAGAGGCTGTCTGCTGTCACTCTGTGGAAATGGCTTAGGGGACCCCGTCAATAGGCAGCGTTGGGGGTGCCGTGGGAGTGAGACAGATGTACCGAAACGCTCTTCCCTGGGTGACTCAGTCTGGATTGGGGCCGGGCCAGCCGCCTCCAGACAAGCAGCCGTCTGATGGGTCGCTTGAGCCCACCGCTTGGGTTAGCGTGACTCTTTCTCACGCCCGTGACCCCTCTCCACCTCCCTGCCAGAGCGGCAAAACCTAGTGCTACATTTGTGTTGACTGCATACAGTTGGCATAGCAACAGGCACCTAGCAGCTCGAAGGTACTGTTAAGCCCGGGATGCCTGATAATTAATGGACCTTCATGAGGCTCAGCTTCATTGACTTATGGTTTTCATTTGGTTAGCAATCTGATTTTCTCATTTCTACTCTTCCTGTTCCACTATGTTACGACTTTAAAAAACCAAACAGTGAAAACATTCGCTGTAAATGGCACTGAAAAGCATATCACAGCGCTGAACACCAGAAAGCTGTTCACACAATGGAAATGATGAGCAAATACCGATGAGCTCATATGTGAATAAGAAATTCCTTTTTTTGGAGATTAACTGATTATCCCTGCTGTAGCCCTAAAGGAAGAGAGTGATTACCACCAAGCCTAAATCTGAGAGCGGCCTGGTTTTTTCCACCAGCAGAACACTCACTGGTGGAGAATGAGGGGCGAGGTCTAGGATTAACGCAGCCATTTCTCATCCAAATGTGCCAGGCCGCTAATCAGCTGCTGGACACCGTCCAGTTCATTTATATAATGAGCATTAGCATAATTGCTCCATTTGATCATTAATTGAAGCTTGGTTCAGTTTTTGGCTAAACTGAGAGTTTATTCATTTTTCCCACTCATGGCTATTGGAAGTCCAGTGTAAAATGGATGTTTGATAACATGTTAGGGTGGGAGGAAGTGGGGGTCAGGGTTATGATGGGTTACCTTTTAGATGAATGCACAGATGTTGAAGGTTCTCAGTGGGGATTTATGTCTAAAGGAGTGTCGCTCTTTTTAAAGTTGCCTCCGTTCCATTTTACAGCTGTGCATTGGGCCTGCTTTCGTATGCTTGGATAAACCCAGAACGTAAATACAGCAGTCATCTCGTTAATTAAACATAACCTGCCAAAGAGAGGGAGACAGAGCTTATATAATTTGAATTTGTTGCTTTTTCTAACTGTAATCCCCCTAAGCATGGAAAATATGTGATAATGCAATTACATTAGGCAAACTAACATGCACACTGGCTCCAGTCTTCCACATGATCGTCCCGATTATAGGTTTGAGCCTCTAGTGGCTCAGTCATAATTAAAAGAGACTTAAACACACCATTATGAAGTTTTAACATTCGTCTACATTATGATAGCCACGTCAGGCTCAGAAGAGCTCTGCATACCTGTATGGTGTAACTGAAATTAAATGAACTGCTGAATAGCCTGTGTGAACATTCAGTATAGGTGCCATTTCTTGAAGTAAAATGTGGCCTGATATTCATTCACAGGTATAGTATGACCTTGGTTAGATGATAAAAGATCTATGATATTAATGCCAATGATGATGGTAAGGGCCATCCAGCAGTGTTATTCCAGACATCAGACCAAAGCAATATCCCTCTTTATTCACAGAACAGGCCTGTCTTTGAAAAGTCATATGACCTGTTAGCTAGAGTATTCCTGACATTAAAAGCTTTAAAACGATTTAACCCATTGATTGGCGGAGAGCGTGTCATCTCTGTGCATCTCTGTCTGCCGCATGGGCTTTGCTGATAAGAGATCTTATCTCAGGACACTACTTAGGCACAGAAAGGCCACACTACAGGATAGATAAGGGTGTGTGTCCAGTTTGTGAGGACACGCCGTATCAGACCGTGTATGACATTCCTAGAAGCTGTTTTCAAAACACAGTAGTCTCCATCCAGCAGGGCATAAACATGCTTTCATGAATAGGAGTCCTGGGGTTTCCTCATTCACAAGTTCTTATGTCTAGACGCAGCCCTTTTTTGTTTGTTTTGTTTTTTCTCATCCTTTTTTTGTAACCTGAAACTGGATGTGTTGTGCAGCAGTTGGTGAATTCAATGGCATAATACCAGATAAACACAGAGCTTGCCTTTCATTTCACTGACCTTTGATTTTTTAAAAAAAACTAGGAAATCAATGAATGCCATTCGTCTGTAGCTGTTTCACTCAGATTATTGAAACAGCATGTTGTCCTCTGAGATCTGAATTTCAATCTACAAAAAAAGAGGAAAAAAAAACTTTAGAAGCAGAGAGGAAAAAAGGAGCGCATTTGGCAGGACAAAAAGGAGAGTAAAGGCTACAGACAACCCCTGCATGCCCACTGTTCCCTTGTCCCACAGTGCTATTGCTGAAATGCAAGCTCATTTTTTCCCAGGGAGCCATCCTCAAAAATGGCAGAGGACTCTCAGGATGTAGCATGCAACGCTTCATGGGTCTCTTAAATGGGCGCACAGCCATATCGTCAAAATCTCCTGGAGGAGGGAGAAGTACAAATACTAATGGAAAGACTTTCACTGGTTCTGAGGACAGAGATCGAGTCGGGAAAACAAACAGGGTGGTCCCTCTGGTGGCAGGATCTAACCTGAGAAGAGCGGGCAGCGTGAAAGATCTGATCCAGAAGTTCTCTGGCTCTGAGAATGACCCAACATCTCCAACAAGGTCTGCTACCTCATCCCCAACTCCAGGCGAAACTGGGACAAGCACAGAGACCAGCAGTTTAGACTCTCAATTGGACGCAAGTGCTGCCTCTTTTGGTAATGGGGATGAGAGAAAGAGACATTGTCCTATACCCTCTGTAAAAGTGACGTCCCCTGTGGACTATGAAGGGGGTTTTCAATGTCCTCAGGCCCCAACAGACAGTAGCTCCAGCAGGCGCATCCCCAACAGAAAGGGGGGCCTACCCAACGGATCAGTGGCTGGTTATGGGACAGGTTTGGTAAGTCCTTTGGAAATGGATCGGATTTAAGAACCTGCACCATCACCTGCCTGTCTCAGAGTCTGCACGTGTCCACATTTGCACTGCACCTGCATGATCTGTTTCCTGTTCAAAGTTTTGTCCCCATCACCCAACCAGTGAGCACTAACCACAATCACTTGTCCACAATTAATGCTTCTTCTACATAGGACATGTCTCTCCTCCACTGCAGACGCATGTTTGTCTGTAGCATGAATTTAATGAATATTTATGTATGATCTTCACATTATGCCTAGTCCAATGAAATGCTCTGCCCTGTGAAAGGGGCTTATCAATTTTTTTCTGCATGAATTGTAATTTGTCAGTTGCAATATGTCTGCTTTGTGTCTATATCCTTTTCTTTTTATGTTTAGCATGCCATGTGTCCCTGTCACATGTTGCGTTCCTTGTGGTTCACTTGCTAATTTTCACATTACATGTTTCTCCTAGTGCAGCATACGGTACCATCAAAAGACACCATTCAGCACTGTTGATATGATATTACTTTAGTCATGGAACTAACATCCTATATGTTCCTGTTTGATATGTTGTAATCCACTAGGAATCAGTCTTTGATCCAAGCAAGCAGCCTGAGAGTCCCCCGTCTGAGGAGGAGCCACCAAATCCCAGAGTCAGACAGAACCCCAAATATCAGCTGTTCCTTGGCTCTGACATGATCGGGAATGGTTCCAGGGATCCAGATGGAACAGCAGGAGAAAACGGGCCCAGGAGCTCCCGCTGGGAGAGTAGCAACTCCAGGCTTGCGCCAAACCACCGCGGCTCCCTGGAGTCCATAGCTTCCAGAGACTGGGACACCATGTCGGACCGGGTGAGTGCGCCAGCACTGGGACCTGGGGGTCGTCAGGTTGTCACCCTGTTCTAATTATGCTCAGAGAGTATGTGGAATGTGGCTCTGAAAACCAGATGGGTCATTTAAAAAAAGAAAAACTAACAAAATGGCAATTTCACTCTTGACAATTGAAATTTTTATTTGGCCATTTCAGAGCCCCATAGTTCAGTAACCTCAGCACTTGCGTATAGAATCTCGCTTTTAAATTATTGATGCTAGAATGAAGGCCAATTGAACCAGTTAAAAGACCGTGTTGTCCACAAAAATAATAATTCATTCAAATAGTTCAAATGACTTTATTATTGATAGCTTACAGTGCCTTTTCCCCCTTTTGGCTTAATAATGCTGCATTCTCGTATCATTAATTTAAACGTCGTCTTTTTGACAGCACATTATGCAGAAAAATAAGAAATCATGTCCATATGAAATGTAACATGTAGCTTAATGTGCATTAAAAGTGTAGTCATAATATATGAAATATATCCCTATCTCTATTTCAGACGGTGGAGAGTCCATCAAGAGTGTTCAACAGCCCCTACATATCTACATCAATTGAGTATAACCCCAGCTACAGAATTTCTCAGGTAATATATTTAATGTTTTTTTTTTTTCATTTTTGTCTAGTGTCTCTGTATTACCCATCATGAATCAGTAATGGTTTTTGAATTGTTGCTGATTTGAGTTGGATTTTAAACCTAAGATTTAAAAGTTAGTCATAGCTGCTAAGATGATGTGTTTGTATTTATGATGATGTAATGATTTACAGTGTTGCACTTCAGACACATTGGTCTTCTATGAAAAGCTACTCTAATTTTTCTCACCATTAAAACTGTTTTAATGTAGCTTGTAATGAGTGCCTGCGTAAGGCAGAAGGTCCCACAATGCTGGCTGTCAATTCCTTGTTATGGCCAAGCAAATACGTTTCTTGAGTTTAATACATTTACAGGGAACAGTCCTATGGTCAACTGTCATTAAACTGTCAGCTTTACAGACATTTACCTTCACCTCCCTTTGTTGTGTAGGGTATACTGTCACCAGCCACATCAGAGATCAACCTCTACAGTTTAAACAACAGAAGCACGAGTCCAGTACACTCCCCCATAGTGCAGATGCCTCGCGCCCGGTACTCTGCCTATGAGACCTTGAGAAGACGTGAGGTATGGCTTTATCTGTGGAGAGATAAGATTATGTACCACATATACACCTCAGGTTGTGCATAATATTATGTGTGTCTGTGTGACCAATAGGAATGTACTGAGCAAACTGAAATGTTTTGTATTTTGTGAGTGTATGCAGATTATGTATTAGAAGTTTACACCATATGCCAAATCACATGTATAGGTGATTTGTCTACACTTATAATATGAATGCAAGGATACCAATGTATTATCAAGCCAAATATTCCTTGTCATCATTTAAAATATACAGTATACTCCTTTATAAATAATGGTGAATAAGTACATCCCATTTTGAGACAAGCAGTCAGGCATAACTGTGATGCTTTCTGTTCTCCCATCTACGTTGTGTGATGTGTATCCTGTCTTTTACAGCCCAGTAATCCACTGCCCATGCGGCCAGGCGTTCCCAGCAAGCGCGACTTCATCGAAGAGCTCACCCGGCAGCTGGATGCTTGTCAGAAGGTCTGAACTACAAAGAACTTTACCTTAGTTTTACTTAGAAATGACTCCTTATTTCAACAAAACACAATGCTACCCCATCTGACTGAAATGTAGGGATTAGACGCGTCAAGCAATTTCAGTAAAATACATGAAATTGTTTTTTAATGTTGATCCCTGCGTGACAGTCTTCAATGTTTGAGTTGCTTTTTAGAGACCACCTAATTATATTTCAAGTATTCTGAGGAAATCCTCAACAGCATAAAATTGAAATCCACAGTATTGAAATGACCAGAACTGAACGTTTGGAATGTATAATGTTTTCTGTGTGTTTGGAATATGTTTCCCCACCACAGAGGAACCAGTTCCTGGAGGCGGAGAGCATCGAGATGGACAAGGAGAGAAACCAGATCCGCTTTGAGATGAGGAACCTGCTTGTGAGCAACGAGGATCTCTTGCGGACCAACACACAGCTGCAGGCAGAGATGAAGAAGATGAGGGAGAAAATGATGGAGGTGGAGAGGGAGAACCAGCTGATAGTGGAACGCTACAGACAGCTGGAGGTATGTGCTATTCAAGGTGCTGAATACTGCAGAACGACCCGCACACTGAAATTCGGTTCAGTCCTGTAGTTCTGTTTAAATGAGCTGCATTGTTCCATTGTGTCACTATTTAGGTCTTCAGATTAGGCAGACTGATGTATCAGTCAGACTATGGCTGGTGGTAGCAGTACAAACATTACAAATATAGTCAGAATGTGATCTTATAAATTAATTATCTACATACAAGAAAATGATAAGCATAGGATCTCTTCTTCCGTGGATGGCCACAAGGGTTGTGCATACAATGGTTATGAAACACTATAGTTTACAGGTTTGTATTGAATCCGTGAGTGAAATTGTGCTTTCACTTTTTGAAAGGCACCATGCTGCACAGTGGTATCACTTACTATGTGGCCCTTGTTCCTTGTTTGTTCTGCAGGTGGAGATGAAAGAAGCAAGAGAGGTGATGGTAGAGGCCAACACTCAAGAATACGCATTCAACTTCCTGCAGCAGTCTCTCAAGAATAAAATACAAGATGCTGAGGTATGGTGATTGATATGTAGGACTGTGCAATACAAGTCACCTGCAGAGAATTCAACTGCTGTATGAAACTGGTGCTCTGGTGCTGGTTATGTCAGCAGTAATGCTTATAGCCTTTTGTTCAGTGGCTATGAGTTCAGTAGCCTTTTGTTCAGTGGCTACACCTGGTCGCCTGGTGTTCATACCTGGCTGTGTCTTTCAGGATGCTCTGGAGAAGCAGACCGAGCATGCTCAGGTAGTTTCGGAGAAGCTCTGGCATGCAGAGCGGGAGCTGGAGGAACTGAGGCTGGAGAAGCAGATGAAGGAGAAGAAGACTGTAGACCTGAGCAGCACTGTGGCACAGCTGGAGGAAGAGGTGTGTAGACAGAGAGCTTTAGAGATCTGGGTGTCTCTCACATTCAGGCTGGAGGGTGTAGTGAAGTATGGATTCATTCAACAGATCTAGCCTTTTCGTATTTCACCATCCCACTCTATTCTGTGAATGAGTGGGGTGAGTATTTCTTAACTATGGATTGCTCATAAGAAAACAGGAAACAGTCACAATTATAAATTGTCAGATGTTAATTTTATGTAGTGTATTATTTATATGATTAATACTGAATCATATCTTGCACAACTGGCATTTAAAAGGCAAAAGGTACACACCCTTAACTTGAAAAAACCTATTTTCTCATTTCTGTATTTTTTTAATGTCTTACCTCAATATTTATCTAATAGAGACTTGTTTTGTAACACTTTAGAACAAGGTTACATTAAACTAATTAAAATTAACATATGCATTAATTAATATGAAAAATATATTCCCAAGCATGAACGTAGCAGACGTTAATTTGTACATAAAAAGAATTAACTTGTGATTAAAGGGAGAAGATAAAATCACCAAATCATGAACTGGTGCATTAAAAAGCTGTAAAGAATCCATCACTGTGTTAATTATTACAATTGATTTAAAGCTTTGCAGTAGAGTTGGTAATGAATCGGTCATGCCAATGGATGCGCTTGTTCATTTTAATGCATTGGCTCCTGGCAATTATTATAACCTTATTGTAAAGTTCATGCACTTCCTTTCTCAGCCATGAATTACACATTCTAACATATTTTAAATATTCCCTCTGAATGTTTACATTAGCCAAATCACTTATTTGTGACGTTCTGAGAATGTACTTTGAATATCACTGAATGAATATCACTTTCAGCAGTATGGTGGAAATGCGGCAAGGCCTAGGTTCATGAATGTCTCACAAACTGGATATTTAGAGACAAAAAAACAGCTTAGTAAGCCTCATTAATATGAATGCTAGTATTGAGCTTGTGAGGTTTAATGGAGCTCTAGTGAGGTTGCCTATGTCAGAGTACAGGACCTGTATGTGAGAGA
Source organism: Albula goreensis (assembly GCA_022829145.1). Lineage (NCBI taxonomy): Eukaryota > Metazoa > Chordata > Actinopteri > Albuliformes > Albulidae > Albula > Albula goreensis. The sequence goes on from CM040741.1 coordinate 45,158,505, forward strand.
ATGTGTGTATATATGTCTTACAGCTGGCAGCAGCCCTGCAGACCTCCACCCAGTCAACAGCAGAGCTGAGCCTGCAGCAGAAGCTGAAGAACGAAGCAGAGGCAAGGTTGGAGGAGCTGGAGGAGAGCCTGTTGGAGAAGAACCAGGAGCTCCATCTCGTCCAGCAGACTGTCAGCAGGCTGCAGGGAGAGGTACATAACCACCCCTACTACCCTCAGAGTTCCCTCTGCAATGACAGGCCTCAGTACAGGGCCACTGAATGCTTACAAACAGGGTGTCTTTACTCTCAGCACGATACACACTGCAGTTTGCTGCCTGGACTGTTGTGTGATGTAATGGATAAAGAGAATGACCCAAGAACTGAAGGTTGGGAGGGGGCTCTACAGTAGCGTTAACTTTCCAAGTAATTTGACCTAAATTGCTTCAGACAATATCCAGAGTAATAAATGTTTGACATGGTGGAATGTTAATAATTGCCAAAATGATATTCATCTTGATAACCAAACTGCAAATGTGAGATTGTGATAGGTGGTATCCCTGACTGACCCTGTGTGCATGTGTGTGTGTGTTTGTGTGTTTAAAGGTCTCAGGGAAGCTAATTGACAAGGAGCGTACTCTGGAAGAGGAGATCCAGCTGAGAGAACGGGCCCAGCTGCAGTGTCGGCAGGCGGAGCGGACTCTGGAGGACCTGCAGATGGAGATGCAGACGCTGACCCAGTCCAAAGAAGACCTGGTGAAACAGCTCAAACAGGCCCAGGTACAGTCTATATGCAAATTCAAATTCATATTCAAGTTCAAATTCAAATTCAAATTCAAGATGCTGTACTGGCAGGAAATGCATATCTGAATCTTTATAAAGCATAAAACAATACATTTAAACAAACCATTAGTATATGGACTATTTATGTTGTTGCTGTTGCTGTTGGTGCCACAGTGGATTTTTATACCATTGTGTAATATTTATTGTGTTCATGTTTTGATGTATTGATGTATTGTTTTATGCTTTGGCAATATTTACATGTATTTCTTGTGAATAAGGCATCTTGAATTTCAGTTTGTAGTGAACATGGTCTGCACATCAGTGTTGTACTCTACATGTATAAAACCTGAAAAATAACCTAAACCCAATTGAAAACCAAACAACACCCATACAAAAAGCTCCCATCAAAAGAATCAAAATCTTGTAAGAATTAAATATCTGTGGACAAACATATGAATGTGAAGCACATCCTTGTTGATGCGGAAAGAAGGAAGGGTTTCCTCCAAAATATTGTGAGATGTTTGCAGTATTTTGAGAGCAGTGTTTGAGCACTCTGTGCTGTTTATGTAACAGGAGAAGATGATCGATCTGGAGAGTGACCTGGAGGAGATGCATGACAATGAGCAGAGATGGGTCAGCAAACACAAGAGGGCTATCGAACAGGTGAGGACCCCCCAGCCTCCCCCAAATCTTCCATAAGCTCTACTCTAGCATTGTGTCCAGTCAATGAGAGCAATAATTAATAAACGTCAGTTCTTAATAATAGTATAGTAACAGCTGAGAGTGACACATTTTAAGCCTCTTGCAGGTATACAAAGCTGTCGTCCAGGAACTTACATTTGTAATCACTAAATGTAAATGACGGTTGAATTTGAGACTTTGGTGAAACAACCTTCCACAACCATTTCGACAGCTCAGTTATAGCTGTAATAAAATCATATCATGAATTTCAACAAGTATCTTTCACTCTCATTCAAATGATGTTCATTTAGAGCCTCCATCACTACTTCACACAGACATGAACAAAATGTATCTCCATTAGAAGTGGCTTCCTTATTTTACTATCCAGTGGATGCTTCTTATCTTGACTGTATCCATGTGTGTTCCAGACTGAGCAGCTGCAGCTGCGGCTGTTGCAGCAGAAAGACTTGACTGAGCAGCTGGACTGTGAGAAGGCCGTTCTGGAGAGACAGGTACACTCCCTCTCAAAGATAAAACACATATAAATAACAGTAATAAATACTGGAAAACATAAGGTGTGGTTCTGGTATACCGTGTCAGAATGTAGTGTTGTAATTTAATCAGCAGAGCACTAGTATTATGCTAGTATGTTCTGAATAAAACCAGTCAAGGAAAGCTATGCATACAAAAAAGGAATTGTGGAAGATTGTGTAATTGTTTTGTAGTAAAAAAGCAGCACATTTTCTCTAAACCTGTACTGTATGGTAAATATGATGTTTACGTTGTTGGTAGCCTGTTATGAAGCAGTTTTATGGGGCAGAATGAAAAATAATATTGTGTATAGTATGATGTAGTGAGGAAGAGAGAGCTATGAGGGGAACGTAAAGCTCATGTACAGCACTAAGTGGGCATACCTTCCCTGCTTTGTGTTCCAGATCAGAGACCTGCGTGTGGAGGTGCAAGAGCTGCAGAACTCCAGAGTGCAGGAAGATGTCATCACCAGGGCTGAGAGCAAAGTCAAAGAGCTGGAGAATGCTCTACGGACTGAGGAGAGGTGAGTGAGGAGAGACCACACCCGCGCTCCACAAAAATGGACACCACTTAAAGGGCACCATGAATGTTCTCAAGGAAATGGTCTATACCTTCTTACAGTTGCCAGTGGATTTGATCATGCTAAGAAACAATTCTCCTTGGGGTTAACCTTCAAATTGAGAGTTTAGATGTGTAATGCTATAATGAGAGATTTTGAATGATAACACCCCGGAGAGCCCTGAAATGGTCAGTTTGTCCTAGGCTTTCATCAAGGTTGCCTGTTTTTTGATGTCCAAGACACCTAAAGCACAACTTTATATGTCCTACTCCCACTGCTTTTAGAAAGTTGTTACCCTTACGTTCAGTTTGACTTTGTTTGTGTTAATATTCCTAAATGTTCATCATGCAGTTATGAGATGTATTGTATCATGCTGAATCATGGAAAAATCACAGTTCTGTATGTTTGCAGGAATAAAATTGTGCTTACGAACAACATTGGGAAGCTTGAGAGGAAGATCAGCGAGCTGTCAGACCAGATGGAGGAGGAACAGAAGCTAGCCACTGAGCAGAAGGATCTGGTAAGAAAACCAGTTACACACCACAGGGTGGCGACAGAGAGCTATGTGAAATATGCCATTCATTCTCCTCTGCTGGAAACAATTGAATCTGTGTTAGGTTTTTCTCTCAGTTGTGAACTGTATGAAAGAAAGTGTGATTCTGAGCAATATCTAACAATTTCATAAAAGCTTGCAAAAATGTACATATACTGTGTGAATATCATAAATATATGTAAAAAAGCAATGTGGTGACTGATAAGTGAAAGTGTGCCGCTTATTTAACTGAACCTCGCCCTCTGCCCTTAGATGGCCCAGCGCATCCGCTCCCTGAAGCGTCAGCTGAACGATGCTGAAGAAGAGGCGAGCCGCAAAGACGCACAGTACCGACACACCCAGAGGGAGCTGGGAGAGGAGAGGGAGTCCACCGCTCGTTTGCAGAAACAACTACTGGATCAGCACCTTAAGATGAAGTGAGACTTCACATGTGTACTCTCCTGCTCATAGTCCCACTGAAGCACACCACTGCCTTTCATATGTGAACAACACCCATGCACATAAAATGAAATAAATGGCACAGACTATATTCTATTTTAGAATGAAATTCCAAAATACATGATTGCTGGTTTCCAATAAAATTGAAAATAATTAAAGAAAAAATGTATTAAATTCAATTAAACTGCATAACCCATGAAAGAGTTTAAGTAGAATGCCAGCCATTTTTTTATCAGTATTACATCAGTGTACATTGAAATAGGGTAATTCCAAACATAAAGTAATAGAGAAGCTATTTTTATCATTTTGCTTTATTTATGATTTTGTGTTAATTGGATTTGCTTATAGTGCACAGCGAGACAGGAAGTGACACTTTGTGTGTTCTGTGTGTAGGAGGAATGAGTCCCTTTTCTCCAGACAAACACTGGACAATCTGCGACTGGACCTGAGCGGTGATGAGGATGATGAACCAGAAGCTGAACAACTGTCCAGCATGACCTGAGGAAGCAGAAATGTGAGGGGGGTGGGGACCAATGCTCCTCTGATCAAACCATACCACTCACAAGCTACAGTTAGAGCAACTGATGGTTACCTGCAATGGCCAGGCCCACGCTTGCCCTCATGTTTGCCCTCCGTCTGAGATGAATGTCATAAGCTCCCTGTTTTATTCTACACAAATAAATCCAGCCCCTGGATTCACTTAAAGATATTCAGGTTTATCAGTTTTTACACACACACACACGCACACACTCACACACACACACACACACACACACACACTCACACGTGTGCACGTGTATAAAAAGTTGATAAACCAATATCTATGGGGTAGACAAAATAATGGAAATGTCATGCAGTAAAAAATAAAGAGGCAATTGACATTTTGCCACCGCTTCAGTCCCTCTAGGTGATTTAGTTCTAAAGGTTGGAACCATCTCTATTGCTTTACCCTGGACCTACAACGTACAACTACTGTTACTCTTTCTCGATGCAGTTTTTCCTCATTTGATATAGTTGTCATGATTTTTAACTGATTGTTAATTAGCCCTGACACCCATAGACTCCTTTTTTAATTGTGATATAATGAGCTCAAATTTTGAGTTCTTTTTAATTGGGTGTTTCTTTCGTTATTTTGTCTGCCATATTATACATGTATATATGGTGTATGTATATAAGGCTCCGAGAAGGTATTAGTTTAATTAATTTCCATACTTTTTATGTATTTCTGACTTGTTACACTACTGAGATGTTATTGTTATTCTATTTACATGTATTAAGGGCCATAATCAGGTACATAGAAGACACTTGGTTTAGAATTCATGATTTTTTCTAAGTTTGATAGAACAATGAAAAAATGTAATATTTTTTTAGATAATGTAAGTACCTATTTTCTGTCACTGGAAGAGGATGATAATTGTTAAGAGGAATCAATATGTTGTTATTGTCATTTATAAAAATGTTTTAAGCTCCGTAGGTAATGAATGTTGCCTTTCTTAAACTGCCTCAGTCTGGGTACTATATTTGCTGAAATTTTCTGTTTATATAAAGGATAACAATAGTTTTTTTTTGATCACAGCAAATTAAGGAGGATTTCCAAGCAGGACATTAATGTCAAGCATTACAGAGGTGTAATTCTGTGGTTTAGGACTTTGAGACAATGTACAGCTCACATGGACAAATTAACCACACAGGATTCCTTAGTTAAAATTCCTTAGTACAGAGGAGAGGGAGACAAAGACTTCTGCTAGTCACATGAGAACTTAAATGATTATGGACAATAAACCGTGCAAGTGGACTCCTTCCACAGTTGTGGACTCCTCATGCTCTGTGGAGCAGACCAAAGAGACTACAAAGCAATACTTATGGAGTGCAGAGATATATAAATGCACTATTGGGAGAGGGTGTAATTGCTGTTATTTTTATGTGCCATTAAACCTGCTGTATGGTGTGTAATATTTTCTGACAGTGGGACTGTTTACCTGAAGAATAACACCCGGGTCCAAGACCATGGATTGTAGAATAAATGAATGTACTTTGAGTGGGATGTTTTGGTGAATATTAACAGACACTTCCTTGAAATGTGTCTGTTGAACTTGGCTTGCAACCGCGTCATATGTGATTCTGAGAAGGTTTGGAGCTGCATTGTATTTTCCTGTGTGCTCCTACTCCTTATTGTTTACGTCTGTTTTAAGCCCTACTTAGAATGCATGTGAATCTGTCCAGTCTTTGAATGGTGGTTTACTGTAGCCTTTAACTGATTTCCATTTTATATCAGACATGCAGACAGACCACAGAGATGTTTTCTCTGGTAGTACACTGCTGTTGTACCAGTGCTGTTTCTGTGGAACAAAATGGCCATACATCAAAACTACTTGGAAATCAGAGGTGTATTTAATGTTTTTTTTTGTGAAAAGAAATTAGAGATTTATTTTGCCATCGACAAAGCACCTCTGCAGCTTACATGTACTTAAAACTTGCACATAATATTTTCTATACCATTTTCCCAGATATCCTATGTTTGGCTGTATATGTTCTTGATGTTGTATTTATATGTTTTAGCTAGAAACACCTAAAATTGAAAGATTGAATCACATGCTGTATCAAAACATGTAGCATTATGTAAGTATTGGACAACCATGTCTTGGGCTATTTTTAATAGCATAATTAGCCTAGTTACACATTATAGTTATAATTCATTGTGCAGCATCAAATCATAAAAAAGGATAGAAAAAGGTGAAACTGGACAGACAAATGTCCCTCTGGCATGTAAAGTATCAATATATTTGTCGTTTATTTTTAGCAAATGGGCCAGCTTTTGGAGTTTACTCCACCCATTTGCTCCACAAAATATATCAAGACAGACAAATAAGCAATATATTACTACTGTATTCAGACATGAGATGATTCTGTGCTGCTTTTCTTGTAACAGTTCTGTGGTATTTGGTTTCAAATTAGATTCTGAATGACTTATGAAGTTAGTAGTCACATGGTAATTTTGAGCAATTAGAACTAAATATAGAATATGGATGCATTCAGTCTGGAAATGAATGTAAAGATATTTTGGAAACACAGATAGAGTCTGTAGGGTGTTATGTAGCTCACGTAACACCTAAAGGGTTACTCTCTGTGAAAGCCATATGAATGATATTAGTCTGTAACTGCTGGCAACTATGAATTCAGCAAAATGCATGTATGTTTATATGCTGTGAATCTCTATACAGGTGTTATGTGGGCTACATTAAAATTTTACACTTCAATAAAGTGTATTGTCTTCTAGGAAATAATTTGTATGTTTGGTCAATTCATTAAATAATCAAATTCATGAAAGAATTTCCAATCCAGTCTTATTCAGACGGACTATGTATTTATTTTTAACTAAAATAAAATCTTATATGGAATCAATAGATTTATCTGTGCAGCAGGGCCCTCAGGAAAGCATAATTAACACACCTCAAGCCAGCAGCAGTGCAAACAACAAGTGTTTGAATAAAACTGACTATACTATGCAAGGTAGTAGCACCCTTTGTTAGCTTAGTATCAAATGGTAAATGGTGTTGAATTTCAAATGTATTTGTTCCCACTGTAGAGTTCCCTCTGGCAGTTTTTTTAAAGTGCTCATACTCTGTTGCTCTTTTGGAAGGAAATATTTTTGAGAAATTAATATCTTCATTTTAGTGAGTTTGTGGGATTTTTTGTTAATAATTGAACATATTGTAGGCTATATTTTTATAAGGTGTAGGTCACAGAAAGTGTCTGTGTTGTAAGTTATGGATGTGTGGAATCCACAGGTTAGCCCAGCTGTTTGGAATGAAAGGTGCTTAATGATCCAGGATCATTACTTGGGGCCAATCTATTCCTGCTTTGGATGAGCTATGGGGTGGCGGTTTGACTTTGCTGCTGTAACTCCTGGAAGTTCAGTCTGATTTATCTTGGGGTGCTGATAACAAGCGCACACTCCAGTCCTTCTCTGCTGGGGTCTCACTAAAAGCCTTAACATTGGAATCAAGAACCCTCTTCAACGTCGATGGCACGATATGTTTTGTTTTGATTGTCTACTAAATAATGGAAACATCAGTTAAATCGGAATGTTCATCAATGAAAATATTGGAAATTTTCCGAAAACATGTTTTGTAGATTTATCAAAGTATCTGTACATCCAGAGGTGGTGTTGTATATTTAATATATCTGTAGTGAAATGCCATCAGCTTTCTGAAAGCAATCACATTAAAACTTGTTTCAGACCATAATGTTTAATTTTGTATTACCTGTTTGATTACTTTAACAGAAATATGTCATGGGTTTTTGCAAATTTGTCTGTTTTTTAGTGTATGGTCTGCTCATTGTGCAGCCACTCTTCACAGTTTGTTGCTGCCTACCTCCTCTGCACTGTGTCATTGTTTAAAATGACTACTCTGGGGCTCTGAATCATTAAATAATACAAGTTTAATTCAAAAATCTTGGTGCAGTATTCCCACCAATACACAATAATGTCTCCAGCAGTATCCCATGAGTTTTTAGTATTGGGGAAATGAATGGAGAACATGAGGAGGGTAGGGCACTACTTCCTGCCCAAAAGCATTTTCTAAATAATTTTGTGGTCAACCTGCCTGCTGAGGAGGGGAGAGAGATTGCTGTCAAATGCCACCAAGTTGCTCAGGTTTCATTGTTTTCTTCCTCTCCGCAGTCTGAGTGAAAATCGATCAGCATTCAGATGCTGCGAGTCCATGTGCCAGACCTCAGAGAGCTGGGCCCAGTTCTCATACAGTATGTTTGGACATCTGTACCTACTTTCCAGTATTAAACCAGCTTCTAAAATCATCATCCACCTGTAATGCTTGATACTATGTAATAACATACTAAATATAATCACCAAGAGGGGCACAGTGTGTGAAAGCGATTGATTTCTACAGCTTGCTGTGCCGTTTAAAAGTGAACACAAGGGTTTGACTGGCATACCACAGAATCTAAAAATTGCCCTCTGCATTGCAATCCATGGTTTTTGGCAATAAGTAACTAATTGCATATCTCTGTTGCTCATTGAGGGCAATGTTAATCTTATGGAATTAGGGTGGATATCTTAACTCATAGATATAAGATGAAAAGATGAGTGAAATTGATGAAAATGATACACATCATACAGCACAGAGACCCCACTGGGAAAATATATTTCCATAAGCCTCTGATCTTATCAGCATCATTAACACTGCAGTAGAATCCATGCATTTTCCAAGATGCACAAAAAGGTACAGTAAGAAAAGTATAATTAGAACTTCATCGTTCGGATGATTATGAAAAGATTCATTTCCTTTTTGCTGATTTCTTAATAAGGATTCAAGGTTTGACAATGTTCTCAACAGATGTACAGCGGGATTGTTCATTTTCCAGATCAGCATGATATGAGTACAAACCGAAACATCTATGTACTCTCTACTAAGATTGCTAGATGAGAGCTGTAGTCATGTATTCCGACCATGCCTAATCTAGTAGATCTCCAACAAGCCAGCTAGCAATCAAGTTAGTTAGGCTAGACTCTGGAAGATTACAATTACTCAAAGTAATTTTCTAACAATCTATGTTCTAGAGTAAGAAGTAATACTACTTGGCCAGTAGATGCTGGTTTGCTGTCCATTGTCGACCCATGTAGCCAAAAATGAAATAAACATCATACGTTTGTCAAAAATCATGTGACCACCATCACCTGAATGATACTGTACATAGAACAGATCTGGAGTTATTTTTCCGCATACTGCACCGTGACCTTGAATCAACATGACCATTTGTTAAAACAAAACCACAGAAAGCAAAATGCTCCCATCCAGCATGTGCTTTGTTTAGATATTTTACCGTTATAGCTTTAATATTTATTGTGCTAATCCTTTACTACTTTTGAATCAGTGAAAAACGAATTGAAATGAATGAATTTTAAAATGAAATTTTGCATCTGCACTTTTACTCAAGTCATCTGCTCTGCAGTGACCCCTCATTCAGCTGCGGAAAATGGCCTGGAGCATAAATGATGTGTAAGAGCGCTTGGTTCAGAAACTGGGTGAAAGACATTGAAATTGAAGGCAATAGACAATACTAGCATGGGAAGCTGGGGTTCTTTTAACGGGTGATATTTTGACAAACAAGCTGGTCTTGGTATCTGGTGGGCCTTGCCAAAATCCAGCTGCAGCAACCTTGAAGAAGATATTGCTGATACATATACATACTGCTTTGGTAAATATACAACTGTATAAATGAGTAATGAGTGAAGGTTATGCTGTGTTAGTCACTCTAGGTAAGCACGTCAGCAGTACGAATAAATAATGTATAGTGGATAATAACATGGCACAGTGGTAGTCCTCCAGCTGTCAGAGATAACACTGTCACACCTAATGACCTCAGTATAGTGGCAGTCATCATGTCATTCAACCAGTTGTCTAGCAGTGTCCTGCTTCAGGCCGCTGGATTACTGGAATACTTTACCCAAAATACTCAACATGGAGTATGTAAAACAGTATGCATAATTCAGTCAAGATAGGAAGTTATACGAATAAAGTTAAATCTGACTGTACAGATGAAGGTTTGGGTTGATATATCCTTGTGTTTTTGATCTTAGCACTGTTTAGTAAAACTACTTTTTTATGGAGTTCTATTGCACTGCAAGAACAGAGACAAACATATTAAATACCTGATGTGAAGAGAACATTTGATTCAGTACATTCTTTTTTGTTCTTGGTTTTATGCAAAATCAGCAAAAATTTTCTCAAGTGTAGTAGTGCTGAGCCTGAGTGCAATTAGGTAAATGGTCCCACCACACACAAACTCATGCCCCCAAACACAGAGTTACACTCATACACACATGCATCTTCCTCATGCTTAGCATAAAACCACCGGTAAAGTGCCACATGCTCATCAGAGAGGACCTGTGTAGATACGTGTGAAATTGGAAACAGCTCACTCCTGTCTCTTTTTTGTATTCCCTTACTAATTGCTAATAAAAACAGACAGGAGAAGAGATTGTGCATCTGTCCAATGGCGTACGTTTGACATGTTGTAACATATTGCAGGAAAAGACCTCCTTGACAACAAGATAGATTTAATTGAACACAAATCCAGATGGAGGCTGTCAGTCCCTCACAGCCCACACATGCGGGCCCACGTGCATGAACACACATGCACATGCACACGCACACGCACACACTCACACACACAAATCATTAACCTTGTTCGAACACCAAAGACATGTCTTGTCTTTTTTTTAAAGTGACCTGATCCGGAACAGCCAGTAGGACAGGAGTGAGCTACACATTAATGACATATTAAGATTCAGACACCACATTCCTGTCTCAACACGCAAGATGATGATGATGAACAGCACAGATTGGAGGGGGGCGGTACACAAACTGGAGGCATGGATTCTGCAGGGAAGAAACAAAGTCTTAACAATGAAGATATCTGCAGTACAGTGCACGGTCGTTCCGCTAAGCATGACAGAAGGGGTGTTGCAGTTCTGACGAAAATCTTGTTCATTTCAATACAGTGTTGGGCATTGTTGTTGCAGCTCTGGCAATGGTGAGTGATATCCTGCTGTATAATGTTTCTGATCATCCGATGAGACATTATTCTGAACATCTGCTTCCCTGAAAAAATATATCAATTTAATATGAGTAATTCTGAATGGACGATAACAATTGGAGGAAATCGGCCTGAGGAAATTCAGACATTGTGTCCATGTCAGAGAATAAATATACAAAACACCTCATGTGATATAGATGTTGTTTGATTACTCCAATGGGGATGATATGAGTATGGATCAATGGAAAGTTAACAAAATGGATACTGATGAGATGATGAGGGTATGAAATAGAGTTCCTGAGAAATTTCAGTAGACTTGGCATGTTTCAACAGCAGGCTAAAGTTAGCACCTTGATAATTTAATGCACCATTAAATCTTTCTCATGTTTCGAGGGCAGATTTTTCAAAGAGTTGTGTGTGACACATTGTCTGCATCACATTTTAGATGCAGATTCATGCAAACATTATGCCAAAAGCCCCAACCATAACTACACCCTGATAAAATAATGAGAGACAGAGAGAGAGAGAAAGAGAGAGAGAGAGAGAGAGAGAGAGGGACCAAACAAATTGACATGTACATGCTCTGTTGTGTTGCTTCTGTAGTTGGAATCACATGATAATACTGAAGCAGTGTGATGTACGGCTAGGTGTGTGACCATGCTAATAAAAACTCAAGGTGTTAAGTATAACTCATAATTACTACTATTTGCCAATTTGCCAAGTCCCAATGCCAGAGAGAATCAGTGGTAAAATGTGAAATAAATAACAACACAAATCACCCAATAGGGGCAAGCAAAGGGAGTCTTTAAAAGAGAAATGATAAAAATGAGAACTAATGGAATTACCATTCTGTGTTTCTGTAGAACAAAGCTTCCCATGACTGGAGACTAATTATAATTTAAGCCATTAAAATGCAAAGGACCTGTGGCAACATCTTCTCAAGTGCAAGATTGACAAACAGTCGAGGTAAATATTGTGTGATATCTTGTGGTAAAAGCAACAATATGGCAATACAGAATATATTAATATTGATATATGGATTTAATGTGTATACTCAATGAGAATCAATAATTATATTACATCCAGTACACTGAAATACACTCAGTGAAGAAAATAGGTATCCTGAATAGAGTCTCACAAATGAGACGATATGAAGCTCACATCATATTCCTGTTTACGTTATATGGCTATAGGTAGTTGCCATTTCTTGCATACCTTTTTCAAGGGAACTACAGTGGCTGACAGGAAAATGCAAGCTGTGATAAACTGGTCAAAGAATAGTTACATTTGCTCATAACCATCAGGGCTAACATAACAATGTATATGGCCATTATAAGCTTCCAGTCAACAGATATTTGTCAGGTTAAAGTGTCACCAGAGACACTAGAGTGTATTACTTGAACTGTCTGTACTTAGGAGTGAACACAAGTTATATTGACGTGGCTGTCAGACTGTCTGGCTGAAATCAATATGAATTCATTCCTACGCTGCAGACTTCCATTAACCATCCACCTCCGTGGTTTGAACTGCACATGTCAGTTAGGAGTATGTCACCTTTATTTTCATGCATGATTTAATTAAGGCATATATAATAACTTGTTTTGCTTCCCATACTGGTTGTGAAATAATAAATAGTGCCAAATTCAGATTGGAAAAAATTATTTTTTGATTTTGTTTTCATGTAATTAGAAGCATCTGTGTTTGGCCTATAGAAGGGATCCTGATTGTCAATATTCCAATTCTTCTGAACTGTACCATTGAAACAATTCAGAAAAAAAAACACACAGAGGTTAGGAGGCATGTTGTGGATATGCACTAGCATTCACAAACACTTTCCACTATGCTGTTTGCTACACAACTTGTACCTCATGACCTTAAAACAAACATGTTACTTTTGTTAAAAACAAAGAGTAGACACAACCAACAGTCCACTTGATAAAGCAACATTTGATGTTTAAAATTTTATTTGAGTTAAAAAAAATAACTTTAGTGCATCACCTGAAGAAAAAAATCCAAATATATTATAAACCAGCTAAACCCACATTAGACTAAATAATCCTGAATTCACAGAACAGCCTCAAAACTAAAACAAGGGGAAAAATGACATTTGCCACATAACATCATTCAATCAAGTTAATGAGATCAAGCTAAACTACATTAGTCATTTTCGGTGCAGCTTGCCCTGTTGCTCATGGTCAGTTTCAGTTTTAGTAGCTGCAGAGAGAAACAGAGACTTTTCAAGGGGACACACTGATCAGACCCACAGATATCATAACACTGACTATTTCAAAGCTCACTCCCAGGCTGCTCATGCTAATGGTGCATTGAAATATATAACAACCTGGCAAAATGTCATTAGTGCACACACATAAGAAACTGCAGGCATATCAATACTTAAAGCATGTTTTTTTTTTTTTTTTGATACATAAGGAACATTTTAAAAAATAATGCTCTTCAAGATACTTTAATCAAATCAAACTTGCTATATGGTTACATATATCTATATATATAGACTTTATTTTGCTTAGTATTTTTCTGCATTAAAATATTTAATAGTTCACAACCTTTACAAAGGATTATACATGATATCGTTGGTCAAAGAGCATTACAGGCACGCAACAGCAAAGAGAGAATCCTCAAGACAATGTAAACTTTCGAAAATGGCTAGTTCAAACAACAGAAAGCAAATTGTAGACCTTTCCTTTTCTTAATTCACATGATCGGTTTGCTCAAACCAGTAAAAGGAATAAAATGTACATGCTATGTAATAGATAAAAAAAAATAGGAACATTTTGTGGATGAATAAGACTTCACTGTCCACTAGGGACTCTGAGATATTAACCTTCTTGTCATTGACGGCCCTCAGTGAAGAAGGTACCTTTAACTTCATTTCCATATGGAGAGCAACAGAGAGAATGGGAGAGGAGGAGTACAAAAGAACGATTTGCTAAGAAAAATCTGTAATTTGGTCCAAAGATTGTCTTAAAGGTATTTCTTAGGCTTGACTAAGAACATGTGAGATTCCAGGGGAAAGCTCCTGCACCTTTCTGACCACCCAGCATTGTGATTGATGTGAATAAAACCTTTCAGAAAAACACGCCAACTTCAGAGTCCCATGGCCCTCATGTGACCGGATGCACAGAGATCCGGCCTGAAATGAATGCTTGGGCTCAGAGACATTACTAATGTTCCATGGTGTTGGAAATGAATGCTTGGGTTCAGCGACATTACCAACGTTCCAGGGTTTTGGAAATGACACAGCACCACATGATAGTTTCGGGAGCAAGTTTTGCAAGTGACACGTTTCATTGCCTTTGATTCAAAATGGAGTTCTTATTAAATTTGAGAAATTAGATTCAGTATCTGGATATTAAAGGACATTTGTTTGAGTCAGCAGGCAGTCAAGAACAATACCAATGTAGTATGCTGACTGGGTGGACCATTCCTGATAAAAAAATCTTCCAGTTCCCACTTCACACAGGGAAGGTGTTTGTACTTCCTTCCCCACACGTTTAATTATAGAAAAGATGTTGTACACTGTCCTTTCCTGATTGTTTATGTCTTTATAGATTTTAACACTTTATAGTGATGGTGTGACCTGCAGTCATGGTGCAGTCTGCGCCATTTGTGTTATAACTGTACTAGAGTCTACTTAATGCCAGGTAACTACGGAAAACTGACTGTAACATTCAGGTCATCCGTTTTTGTTTTTTTTTTAGTTTTAATTATTCTCACCTAATGATGTAAATATTCTCTATGCACTCTAGGCTTCAGTATTAGATCAATGATGTAAGGATAGAGAAAACTTTGTTATAATGTGCTTTATATTTATTAAATTATCTTCATTCAATCTGTGTTGGTACATCATACTGACCATTACTGGCTGTGGGTCTCAGGTTTCCATTTGTCATAGCAGACATTATTATGTCTTGACTTTTCTCAACTAGTTATACTGTCCTTGTTCTTAAAGGTTAAGCATTCAGCCCAAACAGGTTTTCTTTTACATAAATTTATGCGATTAATTCGTTCTTAAAGATCTATAAAATTAATACTCCTTCTATGGTCATTACGCAAAAATATATTTTTCAAGAAGTTCATTGGCCCTATCCACTCAATCGCATAAGTCTGCTGAAATAGTAGTAAACTTGCAAAACTCAAAAACTGGTATCTGACAAGTAAATGAATGTTTACAGTATCAAGAAGAATCAATGAGATATGTCCTTATATATCTGTCGGTAGCTACTATTAGTGTGATGTTGTGTACTACCAATTTGGAAGCATACAGTAAAGTCCCAAGCAGAGGCCTTATTTACTGTAAAACTGTATCTAAAGTAGAAAAATACTGATGTTATCATCTCCTAGACATGCAAACACAGAATCCTTGTGTTTTATGTGTTAAAGTCTAAAGGACTGAGAACCTGTCTATTCACATAAGAAAAAAAATAAACTGAGGTGGTATTCCATCGGCACAGAAGTTCTATTGTCAGTTTGACACAAAGTATAGCTTCAAAAAATGGGAGACCAAAACAGCATTGCTTCACAAAGAAAAAAAGTTGCGAAAACTTTGTTACTACTGTAAACTTACAGTACATCACAAAACTTGATCTTTAAGAATCTTACATGATCTGACATGATTGGTTTCACATACAATTCCCACTTCACCCAGTTATGTACAGCACAAACATTACATTTTGAACACCTTTTTCATTTCATAGAACATTTTTCAATACTGCCATTTGTTTTTGTCTCCAATGTTTCCATCGTTATCCAACGTCTCAAATGATAACCATGGTTTTACAAAACCAACAAAATAAAAAAAAACAATGGAAAACATCTTTTCAGTTACATTCAGGAATACAATGAGGTGGGGGAGCATTACAGTACACGTGTGTGTATGCAGGACAGAAGTGTGCGACTCTGTAATACTTGCAGTACCGGAGAATGATGTGTGCAATATCTCCATGCTATGACTGTTGCTATGGAACTGCAAAGGCCCCTTGTATGAAGGCAGATACTGCTGAACTAGCTGTAATAAAAAAGATGATTTTTGGCACGCAAACAGCAGTTATCAGTTATTAATTTAGGCAGCAAGAGATAAAGAGGTCTACTGATTTAGCACTGTCCCCTTAAACGGTGGCATACACACAGAGGCTCACTCCATTCTAGGATATGAAGCGGAAGGAATGCTGGGAAGGCGTGTACTAAGTTTCTTAGTACCTTTTCCATGAGGGATTTTAAAGACATCGCTGCCTTGCCATTTATTATAATGACATCCATTCATGAACAATCGAGGACTTTTTATAAGCAAATGTCTTTTTGGAGCATTTTTTCATTATAGGATCCTCAAGGTGCAGTATACAGAATGAGAAATGTTTTGATTTTTTCTTTATTTTTGAATATTTTCATTAGATTTTTCAAGAAATAGTGAGCCCCATAGGGTCTATATAAAAACCCATTAACAAACACCAAATATAAAAAAAATTGGCCATAACATAGATAATGTTTTAAGGTATTTTTGTGTAATGGGCACTACTTTATTACATCTAATGCATAAAAATGACCAAACATGGCAGCGTTTTACCTCTGGTGCTTAGGAGACTGCATCTGCCAGGGTACTTTCATTAAACAACTAAAAGGACATTGCTTAGTGCAATGCCTAGTCCACAAGGACAAAAGCTGCATTCCCGATTTTCAGACAGTTCATTTCTTCACAGAACTGGACTAGCCCCTTGAAAATCTACAACCAAGATATCAGTGTCCTTTCAAAAAACCTAGAACCAACTTTAAGTGAAATAAGGCTTCGTTTTCAAGTCAAAGAGGTGATATCTAAACAACTGGCATACTGGTATGGTTTAAGATAGGAATTGAACGGGGAGGGCTTGTGTCATTGCAAACAATGGCAGCACAATGGACTTAATAAATATTCTTACATGTAGTGGCCATAAATGGTCCAAGGGCACCAATAAAACACTCCCTGACAGGAAGGCCCTCCCTTGTTTGGTCTCATTTGCACTTCCCTGTTCCTCCTCGCCATGTCATTGTAGTGTAACATCAGCTTGTGTTGTGACTGCAGAGTATCTCTGAATGCGTTTGTTTATGGGTGGGGGCCCTGCCAGAGTGGCGTGGGGGAAGGGGGTGGGAAAAAGAATGGGTGGGGTTTTCCGTCTAGCATGCACACTTTTTCTCGCTGGGGGGAGGAGCCTCCAGCTTGCTGGCTCCATCCCCATTGGGGGCTTCCTGGGCAGGCTTGTCCACACACTGCTCCATGCGTTTCATCACCAGGTCCAGAAGAGTGATCACGGCCTTATCCACCTCGGAACCTGTAGCCGCACTCGTCTCAAAATAAGGGATCCTGACAAATAAGACAAATCATCAGGCCCGAGGTTTTATACATGTACTTCTAAGACCTATGCTGTGTTATCATTCAAGGGTGTAGAATTGATATAATGACAATAGAAACAATGCTCTTAGCACACACCAAACACTGGCACCTACGTGCCAAAATCATGATCCTGCAGCTAAGTGTGATGCTGTGATTCACTCAGTCTTCAATTTAAAATAAAACAAAACTTTTTGTGGTTAAAATTTTTTTGGTAAATCCATCATCCACTTCATGATGCTGAGTAAATAATTACATTTACATAAAACATGATTTTTGTTACTGCTTGTTCGAATGAGTATGACTCCTTGTCATTTCACTCATAATGTAAAAAAAAGTTTTTTGTATGTAAAACTGACTTCAAGTTCCCACCATCACAAAATTAGAGGCACAGACGATGTTACCAAATAACAGTCTGATATTGATTGTCATTTTACTGGAGACAAAAAAGCTAGGCTCTTTGAATCAATGCAAATGCCTCTTGGTTTACTCCCCACAGACAGTCATTGTCATTGTTACTGCTATAGAGGAAACCACAGTCCTCATTCTACACTTCTCTACAAACTTTAAATTTAAATATCTATTCAGTCACAATTTCACTGGAAAATAGCAAGTGACACCTGTCTGATGGACAAGAGTCAAAGACATTTCAGGTCCACTTACCCATACTTATCTGCAAGTTCCTTTGCTTGCTTCTCTTGCACTTCTCTCTGATCAGCCAGATCTGCCTTATTACCAACTAATACTATGTCTGGATTTTCACAGTACGCGTTAGCCTGGAGCTGACCTGTAACGTCCAAAGAGATGAATCATTCATTTGCATTCAAATGCTTGACTGAAACAACTATACCATTGGTAAAGGAGTCAATGGAGAGAGTGTGAAGCTCGTGTCCTGACATTTGAAGCAGAGGGTTTCATAGCCTTTAATATTCTTGCAACCTGTTCTTAACTCATGGTATTCTATTTAAAATGTTCCTCTTTCTTATCAAAAGTGTTAGGCTCTGCTTCCACTATGCACACCAGTGAAATATTACTTAAAAGGCACAGAGATAACTGTCATTTCAAATGGGAGAACTTGTAGATAACCTCTATTAGCTTCTGTCTAGAAAGCAAAATTTAATCAAACTTTTCACCTAACTATTACTCAAGAGATTTAAAATGGCCTAAAAACATCTATTGATGCAGTGTGGTACCATGCTTTATGAGAAACATAGGCGGTGGATCAAACTGTGTTTTCCATTTCTTTGCTTGTTATTGCACTTTGTCACTTACTCATCCAGTTCCTGACATTCAGAAAGCTCTGCTGACTGGTGAGATCGAACATGAGCAGGAAGCCCATGGCGTCTCTGAAGAAGGCCGTTGTGAGACTCCTGAATCTGGAAGGCACAAAACATACATTGTTTTTCCCACAAATGTCCATCTTTGGGAGATGTGAAAGCAGCGCATAACTGTCAACATACAGGCTATTAAAGTAAGTAACTGCTGTAGTACTTCACAAAAATATTTTTCCCAGGTTGAATATTACATCTCACCTATCTCACCATTCATGGGTGTGCAGCCAAAGGATTTCAAAATTTTACTCTTGGAAGTTATTGGAAAAATCTCCTTGTGAGAGGTTGATTGCCTACTCTTGGCAAAACTGCCAATGTGCTTATGCTTTGAGCATATGCCTGTATCAGGAAGGATGCTAGATACTTCTGCAAAAAAATGTATCCAATAATAATGTGTTGCAACTTTTTTGCATTGGATTCTCAGAGAGCACATCAGCTATTCATGAAAAAAGAGTTAAAGTGCTAAACTGCTTTGAAAACTTGATGTTATTGATCTGTGGTTAAATCAGGTGTTCAAATTCTTTGTTTGAAAAAAAAACTTGACTACCTTTTTGTCTGAGGCCTGTTTTAGAACAGAGAACAGCTTTTTTTATTTTCACACAACTGAAGTGATTGAGCCTTGGGTAGAAAATGTGATGCTGAATGACTTCATCCTTCAGACATTAGTCACAGCAATAGGGCCTGTTATCTTTGCAGTCATTAACACCAACAGAAAGCAAGACTGGAGAAAATGATACATAAAATATAAAATATGTGCTGCCAAGCCTTTCATGAGAATGATTGTGATATAAAAGTGAATCAGTTTCTAACTGAAACCGGTTTAGTACACATAACAACATTTAATTTATGAATTAAATATAGAAAATATACATAGAAAACAGGGCAGCATCATGGTAAAGTGGTTAGCACTGTGGCCTAAAAGCAAGGAGGACCCAGGGGTGATTCTGAGCAGCATGTTCTCCCCATGTTCACATGAGTGCTCTCTGGGTTCTGCAGTTTCATCCCATGGTCCAAACACATACGGGTTAGGAAGATTAGACTTGCCAAACTATATGCCCTGCAGTGGACTGATGACCCTTCCAGGGTGTCTCCATGCTGTTTAATGCTACAGCCCCCCCATGATAAAAGTTACAAGCTGCCATTAACAGACTGTCTTAACCACAGTACACCAATGAAGACTGAGTATGTCTTTCCTCTTTCCACTCTCAGGCGATATCTACCTCTCCTGTCCTGCCGTGTCCCAGAGCTGAAGGTGCACTTTGAAGGTCTTCCCTGTGGTCCCATTGGAGTTGGTTGCTGTGTATACCTGAATCCAAATGGAGCCATGTAGAAACATCAACAGTACTGCCAAATTCTCTGACACCAGTCACCATCTCATTATTGCAGAAATATTTAAACAAATCTATGGACATTTGACTGAACTTTTGTATAGTTTTCTTACTATACTATACAAGATTACAGTTGCAGAGGATGAAACTGTGCCTTAAGTTACATAACATTTTGTTGCATAAAAAGCACACACTTGAGAGTTTTACAAACATTTGAACAATATTACTAAACATTAATACAGCAGGAAACTTTCCATTTCACTGAAATGGAAAAGGAAGCAAGTTTTCTTTTCATAAAATGCTTCATTTTTCAATGAAACTGCAATTTATCATTAAATAGCACTGAAAGAATACAGTGTAATTTAATTCGATTCGCAGCATAATTATCTCAAACAATTGTGTAGTCAGCATTTGACCAGAAAGCTGTTTGAACAGTTTATCTCATAGAAAGTCCTGAAAAATCCAGCCTTTTATAGCAATGTGAGGATTAGATTATTAAAAAAATAAGCACTTTAATGGGGACATTGGAAAAAAAAACTAGCAGAAGTTTCAGAAAATGAATAGTGGTATTCAGACCTGAGAAACCTCTTAACATTCACTTTGGATTCATGAGGTTTGTAACATGTAATTTCTCTTCCTCTGCACGCGAACAAGTCTATGGTTACCCTACCACAGGTACGTCACAGAAGTATGACTCCAAATGCGAAGGACCTGTACGTAATGATACATGTGACTGGTGCTATAAAGGTATGCAAATGATCTCTCATTATCACCGTGTCTCTAACACGTGGTGTGCGGCTGAGGTGTGAGGTATGATTACAGTATGCCCTCTAACACTTTCACTCCCACTGCAGAAATGATGAAAGTCTCAACCTCTTCAACAGGAAAAGCAATCACGCCTGTGACTCACACTGTTAAATATATTCAACAAGAAGCAGCACAGGAATGAAACCATGTCAGAAGACAACTTTCCCATTGAAGTCTATGTCTATTCCCGACAATGCTGGGCCCAAAGCATAAACGAACTTACTTAAGTCAGAAAATGAATTCTCTCTGCAACATCTGACTGCAAGCTCATGTCCTAAACCTCTACTTTTAATTAGGAATTGTTTACCAGCATCCAGACAGAGCCTTAGTCTGTTTTGATAGCTGAAGAGGACTATTAAGTGCCAAGACGTGGACCTCGTGATTCTAAATCAGTGCATTGTTTCTATAGGACTTCTGAATTGCCAGTTCACTGCAAACTGCATAGTTTTGAAAGGCTTCTGTTCACCCAAAACAGATGATAAAACAGATCCAATTTTCATGAGTATAGTAAGCAGGCTTGGAGAGAGCTAATGGGAATTCAGTACTCTGGTATTACTTCAGTAACAACCTGTACTCTACAGCTCAGTTCAACAAATGCACAGACTGACATTGTGAATCAGACACAGAAGTGAAAGAATGCACTCACCACTCTCTTTTCCCTGAAATCTATTCCCACTGTGGTGATGAACTTGGGGTTGAACTTGTTGTCGGTGTACCTGTAGAGAAAGGTGGTCTTTCCCACTCCGGAGTCCCCCAGAGCTAGGAGCTTGATGAGATAATCATAGTCACCATCAGTCATAGTGCTGACTGCGCAGAACCTGCAATGCAGACGGACACTGATCACTCAAATGTTCCGCAAATTCAGCTTAAAGAAAATTTAGTGCAGATCAATGTATTGCTAAAATAAAATGACAGCGTGTCTTATTGAAAGCAGTAAATGCCTTCAGATATAGGGTTGAACAGCTTATGACAGGTGAGTCTATTGATGAGTCAACAACTTCGTTTGCTCCCTTCCTTACTCTGAAGTTTGTGAGGGAGGGTTTTATGGGAACTCAATGCATGAGGAATACATTGGAATAGGAATCTTTCAGATACAGTAAAGTACAGCATAACAGTGTCATTGTGGTACAGGACAGGCCTTGATTTCACTAATATTCATATATTAAAATAGTTTAAAAAATGAATAAACCTGAAGTCTTTCTATTTTGCAGCACACAAAGCATGAAGTCCTCATTTGCTGGGAATAAATCCTTTACAGGCTAAATGATGCAGAAGGAAAATGAGAGCCGCATGACTTCCTAAAAACACGTTCCACAGCAGCAAAGACGGCCTGTGCTGTCTGACGCAGGCTCTCAGGAAGTGAAGGGAGGACAGGTCCCAGCACATGATTCAGCTCTGCTTCTGCATGAGGAGTCAGGAGGGTCTTGAGCTCGGTGTAAGAACTCCCAGTGCAGACCCTGACAACAAGCTAAACTCTACACTTAACCGCGCTGACATACAGTACGTCTTATGCAAGCAACGTCTGGCAATGAGTCAAGCAGCAGAAATTAATTCAAATCTGACATATTCATGCTATATTTTTATGCAACACTATTATTAAGGCATTCTAGAAGGCTAACATCATTAGTTTAATGCCTTTGTGAGCGATACCGCATTTTCTTTTTGAGTAAATTCCTCAACATAGAACAGAATAGGTTATTAGATTGTGCGTGTGTAAAAAGGGAAGGCACAATAATGTCAAAGCCGGACTTCTCAAAAACAAAGCTTTTAATAGCAAACTCGATGATCTTGTTGCAAACAAAGTGTTTTTTCCTCTCATTAGTTAATTTTGTATGGCATTTTATTGTACATGGCAGCAGATGACTTCAACAGCCCCATCCTGATGTATGCCTTTTTTGTCCAGGCTGCATGGCGATATGTGTTATATTTAGACAAGATCATGCGACTCAAATTCCTTCAGTGCAGCCACTAAAACACACTGAATGTTCTCATGCAATGCTACACCACCGCTCACATGCAGCGCCTTAGTGAAACTTAAAAGGATACAGTCTGGGTACAAAAACTCAAAGAGATCCAGTGGGAAGTTCAATCATGTCACTCGACACACAATGTCAATCAAAGACGCCTGTAGACATACAGTTTACCAGAGCTCAGTGCAAAGCTGTACAGTGCTTAATGGCTGGAGGAGGGTAGTTACATGTTACCATGGCACGGTACAGTAATCATACGTATTAAAAATTCAGGATCATTAAATATACACGCTTTTGAGCTGGCAAAATGGGGTGAGATGAGAAGAACGAGACTGCTCCAAACATACAATTTAAAAGGCTCAACGCAGGAAATATCATCTGCATGTCTTTCACTGAAATTACAACTTCCTGAGAGTACTATTCCTATGTTCATTTGGTTACAGTATTTACAATCAGCTTTGTGTGCTTTGTTCAAGTTCACCTAAAGCTTTAACTGTAGAAATAGCTTTTACTCTGGAAACAGTAATACAAATATCTTTGACATACCAATGCTTGCTGCCCTCATCTTATTATTAATTGCATTATCACATTACATCTTTCACTTCCTATTATTCAAATGTTAGAATAAAATGTATTAAACAACAACATTCAGTCATTTTAATTTCATGAGTTACTGAAACAAAGCATGGTAATTTGGAGGCAGGCAAACATGTTCTTTGAAACAAGTTATGTTCTTTTTAAAATAACATGTCAAAGCTCATGATCTATACTCAGATTTTATAGTAAGTTTCATGCCCATTCCTTCATTAGTGCATTTGTAAGTTCTCACACTATTTGGGTCAATCCTCCTTTGAGAATATTTCAGCTTCTGAGAACTCCACTTTCATTTCAAACACACTCCAACCTCACTCGGTTCTACGCTGTTTCATAACATGCAGAGCAGTACCCAGCCGTCTAGGGAGGTTACCCTGCAGGTCTGCCAGTCACGGTCTGAAGTAGCATGGTCCAGACTCAAGATTACATGGGGCCCATCCACACACTGGGACAGTGCCTCAATGTGAGAACCCTAGCTACGAGCTCAGTATATTTAAAGAAAGACAACGTTGAAAAACCTACAATTTGTATAGAGTCATTTTGTTTAAACATCTATCTGCCACCTATTGTGGCACTGCACAAAATGTACCTAGTATTCATATTCTAAAATGACAGAACAATTGGTATGAGGGTTCAATACATAATAACTGTTCCCATACATTTACTGAGGTAAATTTCTGTCCTACCACATATGTCTTTATTTCACATAGTATTAACATACATTTTGGAAAGTTGGTTGGTTATGACAGAATTAGCTCTGGGTTGCCTCCTTCCATCAAGGCACTGAGTTTCACGATGGTGATGTATGGCTTGGTATTGAATCCTGTCCCTATTTTTCTAACCATAATATTAAGCGTAGTTCCCCTTTTCAGGTGCTCACCCTACATTACATCAGTTAACTACATTATTTTGCTTTTTTCTTGTGCCATTATTGTTCAAGAGTATTATGTGTAATAGAACATCATGCATAACAATGTTAAAACCTTAGCCATTTACTATTGCCATAGATGTGTTGTGAAGAGGGGATATGCACAACAGTAAGAAACAATGAATTATCCTTTTTTGAATGTGGAAATTAGATTTTGTATAAAAGATAAATGAATTTGTAAGTCACATGATTGAAGAAAGAGCCCCATTTATTCATTACTCTGATTAATGTCTCTTTATTATTTCGACCTGCTTGTTATACAAAAGATCAGTTCCATCATGTTGTGCTGGGAAATATCCTAAAATGTCCTCCTCTTTTTACCAATGCATTCCTGCTAAATCCACAAAACGAAAAGATATCCAGGTTTAATAGTGTAATATAGAGGCACGTACAGAAATCATGTGACAGCACAGCTAAAAACAGTACTTGCATTTTACACAAATTCAACTAAAACCAAGACAAAGCATCATGAAAATGGTGGTGATACAAAACAGAAAATGATTGTAAAACAAAATGTATTAAGTCTTTTTATTCAAGTTTCAAGGTTTTGCAAAAGCCAGCCTTTTGTTTACAAATGCTGTATGAGTGTGACTCTTGTCCTGACCATAATGTAAGGAATCTGAACGACCTCAAAGCAATGCCACATTTTAACAGTTTGTATGCTGAAGAATGGTGGATCATTAAAACTTGTTTTTTATTCAAACAAGCCAGATTTTAAGGTCCCAAAGCCAACACTGAATCTACACAAAAGCTGTTACAGCCCACAAAAAAAAAACAAACATGGTTTGTAAATACTTAACCATGACTGTACTACCAAAATGACTATAATTCAAACAGCAAGTATAACAAATATAGTATAGGCAGTTTGCAGACATTTAATCCAAGTTTAATAAGTTTAGAAATACACATCAAAATAGGTATATACAACTGTGATTTAACTTTAGACACTGCAGCAATTAACGTTTTTAAAGGTTCTGGTTTCAGAAAACAATTGCAGAAGCAAAGCCACTTTGGATTCCCTTTAAAAGTCATGTCAGGAAGTGCACGTAAATCCATGTTTTGTTTCCAACATACAATGTCTTTGGTTATAAGACTGTCATGAAAAAGCTTTGAAATCAACTTTGAAACCATGACTCAAGAATAACCCATGGGTCTTGTGTCACTTCCACCTTGAACTGAGCATTCGTTACAGTACATAAATCAACCCTACACCAGCAGTCTAGCTTTCTACATCACCTTATTACTGTACCTACGTGTTCATGAAAGCACAAAAGCAATCCATAACCTTGTTCTTTCTGTAACTTATGTCATGAGTGAAACAGGCTATAAATCTCCCAACTCTAAATCAGTACTTGAAGTACCATTGAGAAGGTTTCTTGTAAGATTATTCATCTACACAGCTATGACAGACTGGCAGCAGATTCATCAATCATGTTATTCATGCAAAAACCCTACATTTTTAGGTAAATACCTTGCCCATGGAAATTTTTATGCAGTTCATATTTTTGTAAAAGATATACTTAGGAAATTAAGAGTCTCCCATACTACAGTTCAACAGGGTAACAACATGTACATTCAGTGCATGACAAAACAGCCCCTGGACACTAATATTAAGGAAACTCAAACACTAAGTCATTGCATCTTACAATTTTTCATTCAGTTCTAATGCATTATTTTTAGTACAGCTTTGATACTTAACACTAAAAGTGTAACTGAATACCACAGCACTTAGATTTCCAAAAAATGATCTCAACCTATTTTTCCTAAAGGCCTATATTATCAGAAAAAAAGTATTCGGTTGGCACAGATCATTCAGTTTCGTTATACAGCAATGAAATCAATTAAAATAAAAGTTATATAACTATTCTTCCTCCAAATTGTCTAACAGAAGTCACAACAGCAACATCACATGAATTATTATTGCATAAAAGCTACCTACTGCCTCTAACACTGCGTTAAGATGATCAAATGACATTTTCTGCATGGTTTATCTAGAATCAATAATAATAAAAAAGGACCACCATGCTAATATTAAAATTAAATGTAATGTAATGATTTCTTAAACTGGCAATATTTGTTCCTTGTGATAACACAGTACCAAGGTCTTATGACCACACAATCACCTCTTTCAATGTTGCTTTCAATTTCATCATAAAGACCAAGACCAATTCAACGCTGCCATTCTCTCATTGGGCTTATCATGCCACCTTCCCATACACACCCATTCATGCATGAGAACATTCATGGATGCACAAATGCTCACATGCACACACACACGTACACATACACAACACTATATACCATCACCCTGTATTGTAAACACTGCTAAATGAGTAAGAGATAAGGCTAACATGTCCCTGGAGGGAGTTAGCAGAACATAGCTGTAACAGAGATCTAATGAATTCTAGAAACTACAGTACTGAAAAAATCATTTTGTAGGCCCTCTGCCTCCATCCCACTCACTCTGTCACACACAAATGATATGTCTTCCTATATAATAGTGGGGCAGTTATGCTACTCATTCTTGGCAGCAATTAAGGTCACAGCCTATAGATGGACAGGGTTCCAACACTGGTTGTACAGCTAGAGGAATTTATCAATAAATTTGCATGTGGGCTTTATGCTGCTTTGTGACTGTCTGAAATACAGCTTGATATATTAACTGTATACATACAACAAACAAACCAAAAATACTTACCATTTATTAATGGTAGCCTAAAGGGGTACTCAATTTCCATTAACATGACAAACACATAGATGTTAAAATAACAAGGTAGTCCCTATCTAATTGGCTATGTTAGCAAGGCATCAAATGCTATCACAATCTTATGTGTTATTTGCATAAAAGGCCCCCTTTTTAGCTGTCTTAAAAATCCGCCTGGCTATATTTAAAGTATGCATCAGGGGGCCTTCCATTACACCATGGGTGGCTGGCCAACACCACCTCCAGTCAGGCAGAAAGGTTAAGCACACTGTGTGTCTCTGTGTGAGACCAGTTTTACACTGAAACCAGGCATGGGGGCCAGGAGACCCTACAGCTCTAAGTCTAGGTGCAGGTTGTACTGGTGAACAATGATTTAATATTTTATTTCCATTAGAGTACAGCACTGTTGAAAACAGACCACCACATAATTTTTTCACATGATTTACCACTTGAGACATTTTGAATAGTACTGAGGGGAAGATTATTGTAACCCTTGAGATGTTTATGATCCTGCTATCAATAAAAAGAAGTTTAAGGGATGACTGCTGTTTAAAAGGTGCTCCACCATTCTCAGTGACATTCAATGAGCCTTTAACAGCAGGGCCACTTATAAAGCCAGATACATTATCTGTAGGCTGAGGTACAAAAGAGAAAGCGGTTTACTTTGTAAATGCAGTATTTATGTTAATTACAGGGTAATCTTCATGCAATTCAAGGATTTTATACCGGCAGAAATGTTCCTGAACAGTGTGACTGAACTGTGCAAAGCTGAAAGGTTTGGCCACACTGTAATATTTCCTTGAGAGCAATAAAAAGCTGAACTTATGTTAAATGCAATCTGAGATGGTGAACGAGTGAAGTTACATGAATCAAACCCGATTCCGCTAGGCCTCAAATGCGTTCCAAATTTGAGAAGGCAAATAACCATCACTTTTGCATGCTTTACTTTTTTTCCAATGGCCAAAAAACCAGTCCAGAATCTTCAGTGATTAAGAAGTATTTGAGAAGGATACATCTTTTTTGAAATTGTTTTCATCATCTAACATCTTACCATATCATCTGACAATTTAAATTAAAATCAAGGTAACTTCAACCACAACAAAATAAAGAGTGACTTAGACAATCAGCAATCTAAGTACATACTAAAACCTCCAAACATTAAGACAGTATGATTTAATTAATTTAGATATAACTTAACGACTGATCATTTCATGACTGATCATTTTGTGTTCTCAAATGAGCATTCATAAAATCTGACTGATAATGTGGAACATTTTGACAGTGGTGTTTTTGTCCTTTTTTGCCACTCAAAGATTCAAATTCATTCATATACACTGAGCCGCACTGGCCAGACCAGGCCGGAATGTAGCCAGGATTTCTTCTGACTCAATTTTCCATACTGCTGTCCAGGGACTATGTGGTTTCAGGGTATTCCCTGGCTCATGGCACCAAGCAGCTCCTCTGATTGATGCTATCATGAGATGAGATATACTTCATAAACCCCCTTGGGGAATTGGGCGATCAGGCGCCTGCAGTCGTCCTATATCAGCATTGTTTGTTGTGCAGTCCTCCAGTGAAAGTGAATACACAGTATAGCTGGTTGACCACAGAGTGAATAGGAGCGGTGGTGGCATGCACACATTTTACAGAAAATAAATAAAACATTAGTCTCTGCTCTTATAAATGCAGTTGCAGAAAGTTGGGATGAAAGTAAACTAGGGCATAATAAGTTGTTTACAAACTCGGATACATGACCTTCAAGTGGGTGATACCATAATTTGCATAGACTTGAGTTATTTTAAAATAGATTAATGGATAAACTGACACCCAGTGTAAAAAAATAAATGTAGCAGAGAGCCTATACCAGCCTGCTTAATGCATAGCAAGTGGCCAGTTCCAAGAGGCAAGGCCAAGAGGCCAGGCCCGGGTACTATGGATCTATGAGCTCCTAGCCCTTTCATCTATACATGGAAACATCCCAAATTAGTCTTAATTAGGTCATTTGAATACATTAAATAAAACAGTCAACATGCAATAATAATGCAATACTTTTTAAAATTCATTATTCTGTTAATTCCATAACAGCCCCTTTACATGTTTATCCGGCTTGCAATATCCTATTGCTTAGGGTTCAAAGAGCTGCATATTATAGAATACATTGGTTAGCTATCAGCAGGACAGTAATATGTTTTAACCACAATAGCTAGCATTGTCTATGTTTAGGGCACTGCAAATTCTTTCACCAGGACTCACACATTATGCATTGTACTGAGGACATTCACCTCTACATTGTTCCACATGTTTATGAAACATGTCTGTCTTATGAGCATCTTGTGAACTTTGTGAGACAGAAGTCAGGGTGGTAAATACCTGTTTAGATGGCCAGATGCCTAGCACACAAATGTAGCTGTATAGCAACCTCTCATTATCATAGTACTACACAAAGGATTACAAGGATAAAATGTAGGTAAACTTTTATTTTCACACATGGAAGTATATCTCTGTGGCAGTCTGGCTTCAAGCTAAGTGATAATGCTTGAACCCCCAAAAATAACAAGTGACAAAGTATAATCACTACAGTTTCAATACAAAAGGTACAGAAAACATACAGCATTGAAAAGTCACACTATAGCTATTCTCCTGAAGGCAGGCTGAGTGCAACTGATTAACCGGAGGGGGTGTCATGATGAGACACATACTTTCCCACTAACTGCCTCCCTCCCTCCCTCTGGGAATGGGAGATGTGTCATGAGATTCATCTCTCTCACTTCCTTGAACCGATTAAAAGGTTTCACTCTCCACAGCTGCACTCAATGTTCAGTTGAACACATAGCCCAATTATGCCTCCCTCCACTAGGCTGCCATCCACTGTCAGCAGTAGCCAAATAGCCCAGATTCCACACTGAGCCAATGGGCCCATCCACCACAACGATGCGTTAATGGGATAAGCCACCCAGGAGCCTGCATTTTCAGCTTTTACCAATATAGTCAGCAGGATATTTTATGAAGCACTTCGGTTCTGTAAAAAAAAAAAAAAAAAAACTTGGCAGTGCCCCACAAGGGAATTGAACCTGCAACCTCTTTGAGTACAAGCCCAGTTTGTTAACTACAACCATGCTGCTGCCAGTTATAGTTTAAAATAATCCATGTCAGGATATGAAGTGGAGTAACTTACATTATTTAACTTCATTTGATTAAAGTTTAAAAGCATGGTAAATAAGTCTTTCTCAAATTAATGTGTTACTAATTGTGAATAAGCAAATGCATTCAATTGCTGCTGTAAATAGACCTCTGTTTTACAAATTGAATTGAGCAAACACATTTCTTGTAAATAAGGTTGCTTGCAATGTGCATTTTAATAATGTATTTTGTGGTATTACAGAAATGATAACAAGTATTTAAAAGTTTGCTATGGCCATACGTGAGGTTAGCAGGCACTACTAGACATGCTCAGACTTATCACAGAAATGTGCTCTCATCGTTTTAGGCTTACAAAGATAGAACTACGTTTAAATCTACAGGGCAAAACAGCACTTGCTCTTTATGACTTTTGTGAAATGATCCTGTGATTAGCACTATAAACCACAACCACTGTAGCAAATCAGGCTTTGTTTAAGCCCTGCAAATCTACAACAGAGAAAAAGAGTCTTATATGTCAATGGAAGTTACTCTCAGAAGTTGTTTGAAAATGTATGTATTGCCTGTAATACTGAAATAGTGCTGTTTGCAATGTTATAGCAATAGTGATAACAATAATGATATGAATAAATGCAACCATATATTAAGAGAAAGCTAGACTAATATGCAATATTTCCTATTACAACTGACATGCAATTCTATGTCCCCATTTGCTACATTTGCATAGAGTTCCCTCTTTGGAAATAAATATTTAAACACATTCAAAACCACTTCATGTCTTTCCAGCATTAGTCTAAATTTACATGTGCTATTCTATGGCCTCGGTCTGGTTTATACCTCTCCACTAACACTGAAACTACAGATTAAAATGAGAAATTGCTGTTGTTTCAGTATTGTGACAACAAAGTTATTTTACAAGTGAGTGCGGTTAAAGGGTTTGAGGAACTTTACAACAGTAAATTTAAAAACCATCTAAAATGCAGGCCTTCCAAGTGGCACATTTTGCATTGTTTGTCTTTTCATGGGTGTGCAGTTCCCATGTTTCACAGCAATAAGTACTAGCAATTAAATGGGTCACAAACACAAGTCCTTTTCTGTCCTGCAGAAACAACACAAGCAGTCATTACAATCTGTTGCAATGTCACATGCTTTTATCCATTTAAGAGAGTGAGCAAGAGACATAGAGAGAGAGGGGGATTGTTTTTCACTCACAGAGAGAAAGACTTACTTTGCAGAACTCTGCTCATGTAACACGTTTCCTCACAAATGATCTAGCCAATGCAAAATAGCTATATAATTCAAATCAGTACGACTTCCCAAACTTGCATATTATACAAAGTTTGTGACTTGCTTTTCCACAATGTAACAACAGTTAACTGCAATACAGCCAACAGGCCAGAACACACACTGAAGTAAATGTTCCAGCTGAAAGCAATGATTTGCAAGGTAAATATGTTATAAAGGTGTAATTTCCATACCATATTTCATCATAAAGAAGAAGAACATTCATTTAACATCTCAAAATACAACTCTCAAAAATCACAGTGCCAACAATGTATGTAAAGGAAAGTTTATGCTAAATTGGATACTTACAAATAACATTTTCAATATTTTGACACCTGTGTATATGTAATATATGCCCTGTTAGGGAGGAATCACTGAAAACTAATATCAATACAAAATTTGCACTGTTGGGTTTTAGATGGCAGACGTTGTTTTAATCTTCTACATATAACTGAAGAAATGTTTACTTACTATGAACAATCAATCCACACAGTCAAAACCATGAGAATACTCCAAAAATCTTTGCAGAATATATACTCTGAGCAAATCCTTAAGAAAACAGTTACTGTATAGTGTCAGAAATCAAACAGCTATCAACTTGTAGAATGGGTGTGATCACATTCCTCACACTCAGCAGTCACACAACCCAAATTCTAAGAGGGTGACTTCAAACAAGTAAACCCTCTCTTCCCTGACATGCTCGACAGAAATAGTAAGAGGCTCAAACAGTCAGACAGACACCTCCCTTTTGTTAATAGTTTTCTTTCTGAAGTCAAATCAGGAAAAGTCAGTCCTTACCGGTTTTTTTCGGCCCCTTTAATAAAAAATGTCCTTTAACAAGGGAGCTTATCTGCAGTCAGGTTAACAGAGTAACATCCAGCTGAAGCGATAGACACACCCCTGGCTTAAGGCAAACCCACTGAGGTCATGCTGCTACTGGAGCTTTTCTTCCTTCTTGCATGTGAGTGGGGCGGGGCCAGAAAAAAGGGAGGGCCCACAGCGCCTATTGCATAGGTCACCTCAAACATGCCCTGCCCCGATCAGGGATCTTCCTGGATGTACTACCACTACAGGCCCTGCCCCCAAGCACAGATCCGCATGGGCTTTAAGCACAACTGGACATATTTTTCCATTCATGGTGTTGAGGCTATGCTTAGGATATATTTTTTTCTTGTGTGCATTCCTGGCCTTTTCTTATTCCCATTTTATTCCCAGCTTGGAAAGGCCAGTCATAAATGTAGACTGTTTTTATGTTGCAGCATCCTCCATTACATCCTGAAGCACCCACAGCCAGAGTCTGCCTCTGCTCTCTCAGTAATGGGCCATCCAGCCAGATTCCCAGCCACCATCAGCACTGTCACTGTATAGATTGATGTAAACCGCAGGACTTCATTGGGCTCAAGTGCCTCAACTGGACTAGGGCAGCCTCATTTTGAGTATTTTCATTTTTTATTGTTACATTTAAACAGTCAATATCCATTGTCACACAGCTGCACGCATTGCACTTAGGGAAATCAGGGATCATGAAAGGTTTTGCATGAGAAAATGGTTGAAGATGTCTCCTAATGTGTTCTTCAACCTTACTAAACATTATAAAAAGCCTCATTGCTGTTATCCTCTTCAAGGGAGGCCGCACAAGTATTAAAATAAGGGTGCCAACTACTTTAAGCCCTTGCTTTACATTAAAAAACAGCCGTATGTAAATACAGTTTCCATATATGTTTCAGAATAAAACATAGCTCATTATTGATGTTGTTTTTACATACGTTTATTTTTGTCTATTTTTACAGCCCTTTTGTCATCCTCATCAAGGAGGTCAATACATTCTGAGCTTATGAAAGATATCATTCATGGTACACCAGTATTATGAGGTCCTCTTGCTAATTTTATTCATGATTTAGATTTTACATTTATTTGCGATGAAAGTGATTAAAGTTCTATATCTACAGTTCTAATTCTATCGGTGACTGGTACAGAGAACACAGATGAATGTCAACATGCATAATTCTGTAACTAGACCTATAACCAGATATGCATGATTTAGTGTAATGCCACTACCAGCCTTGAGCTTTGAGTTCAGCCTTGTTTCAATATCTAACTTAAGCCAGGAATACATCAAAACATCCAGGTTGTGTTCCTACTCAAGCGTGCCAGGAGCATACTCTGAAGTTAATTACTTTACCACAGTGTGACACAATCACTCCAAGAGGCTACTAATCTCTGCTGTATTTTGATTCAGCCTTGTCCTTTTAAGCATGGATACATTTTGAGTTACTACATCCAGCTATAGCCAGGAATCCCTTGTTTCTGGCAGCATATTATATAATAGTCAAGAGAAGTCCAATGAACAAATTAGTCACTGAAAAGTATATTGGACTGACTTGTCTGTAAATATTCTGTTTTAACATGAAAATTGCTTTGTCTTTCCAACTATGTCTACTGTGGATTGCAACAGAATAAACATATTGATCAATAGTTACCGATGAAAAATATATGGCAATGGCTCAGTACGTACCTGGAACTGTGCAGTAGACTACCTTACAGTTACTCAATTCATTTTATTTTCTGTTGGATTCTAATTAGAATTCCTTGGCAAAGGATACTCAAAAAAGCATGTAAACAAACTTTCTAATATGTATTTGCCAATACTTGGCAAAAATTAAATCTTAAAACTCAGAATTTTTATTCTCATACACAGCCAAATTTTATTATTGAGGAGTATTTGTAAAGCAGTTACTTACATATGTAACTTTCCTAACCTGACAAGAGTGAACACAAGCATGATATGACAGTTAAAACCATTCCACAGGGACAAGATGTGCTGGAAAGGTGATTCCCCAGAAATACTTTACAAGAAATCATTTCAACCAAAATAATTCCATTTATGGTGCAGATGGAAACTTTCCATGTGTGGTCTTGTTTCTCATAAGAATGAGAGTCTTAATTTCTGAAAAAGAGTAACCAAGAAAAGAGGAGATGACAATGGCACGACTCTTTAAATTAAGCGTCATCTTCCCCTCGACTGCTCTGAAATAACACTGCTCTCCCACCTCGGGCTGTCGGTTTCATGGCCGCACTGATGCGAGAGACGAGACACCAATTACTGCAGCTCAACTGAGAGCACGGCCGCCCCCATTTCCCCTGTGAATCAGAGCTCTGTCCATCACGCCTCACTGTGCCAGCCCATCCTGCATCGCGGCACACCGATCCGCACTTCCCCATGTCGAATCCTACCCCACACATTTCCTTTCCCCTCATCTTTTCAGCACTGGACTTCAATGTATGTCCCTGTCTGACTACAAGCTTGAGCGCATACCCAGTGGCTCCAAGTTTCAGAATGGCTTGGATACCTCTATGCCTGCATGTCCTGTCATTCAAAACATTCTCTCTCCAAGACCTTATGTACCTGCTGGCTAAGCTTTCCTTACTACAAGTTCTGGCTAAAACATGGACATCTGGACAATCAGACAATGATTCCTCTGGAGAGAGCATGGTGTCAGAATTTCATGCCCTGCCAATTGTTCTTTGATAGCTTGAGGACCAGATATCTCCTCTGCACCAATTCAGCCTAACTTTAAATCCATGTGCTTGAACTATCATGTCCTGAATATGACACCTTGCCTCCATGCCAGTGTCACCAGCCCTGTTCAACTCATTGTTAATCTGGTTTAGCTGACATTCAATGTTCAATCAAATGCACACAGCCTCAGCATATGCAATTAAAAGACCACAATAATCTGGTGTACTGAGAAGATACTGAAAACACAATTAATGTAGAGGAAGTAAGACACTGAAACCAATGAAAATGCATGTTTAATGATGAATTTCCATCATATATTCCTTTATTAGCAGGGCAGTAGTTCAAATACCACCTTTACAGTGTAATTGCCATTTGTTTGGGTAGCAGTTTTAGCAATAATCTTTATTAGCTAGAGAGAAGTGCATTATAAATAATCTGGTGGTCTGTGGAAAGACAAATCTTTGTTTTCCACATATAGTCATTCCCACAGTTATTCGTTCTTTTACATGGGCTGACACATAACCTACACACCACCAAGCACATGAAGTACAAGTAAAAGCATTTCTTTTGAGAATACACAATCACTAATAATAAAGTAATCGTCACAAAATCTAGCACAGACAATATACTAAACAGTATGAGTCAGTGAAGCACTGAACTGGAAAGTCATGTCCCTTGGCCACAGCTTTATTGTTCCCTCCATTTTCAAACCTTTGAAGCATACGGCAGATCATGCAGAGAATAATGGATGTTTTAAATAGCATATGCTCATAAACGTTTTTGTTTGAAGTTACATGTGTGTGAATGAATTGTAGCCTATGACTTCCTCCTTGTTATCTCTCTTCACTTCCAACACTTGTTGCATACACTGACCAATCAGAACCAAGGCTGAACAGGGCTGGAGGTTGCCCTTGACGACTGAAGGAAAAAATTCCTCCTTACAGTCCGATTATAGTTTTGTGCCTGGCAACTTCTGGTTACCTAGCAATTCATAGCCCCTTGAGGTTATATATCCCAAATGTGCTTTTTGGCCTTACTGTCTCCCTATTGGTCAACGTCATTATCTACAACAGTTAGATTTGCTTTGATAGTCAGCCTCTCAAATCAAGCAAATGAAGCCACAACTAAGCAGAAGCAAAAACAACAATGAAAATAATAAAAAATAAAAAAGGATGTGAACCAAGCATGTTCCGCCAATGGCAGTGAGTGGAAAAAGGTTGCTATAGTGGGGCTAAGTTCAGTTTAGGTGGATACAGTGGAGGGAAATTAGGAAAAAATATAAATGGAAAGAAGAATAATAGTAAGAACAAAAGGTTGAATAACATTTTGTTAAACTGTCTTCCAATTGGCCTTATATTGAGGTACAATACACACATACAGACCCGCCTTCCACCTCTGGGCATGTTTTAGATGGAGAGCGCTCTATCCAGCCCACACCATTCTCTGCTACAGGATCATTTCCACCAGTCTCATCTGTATCTCTAGTACATCAATCAGGACTTCCTCCCCAGTGACACAGATCCTCCACTGCATTAGCACAGACTGCTCAGGCCACCACAGAAGGTCTTTATAGATTTGGGCAAAAATGCTACGTAATCACATATGCCTCAAATTAAAACTGGCCATCATGTTTGCCACTTGAACAGAAATCTTGATTAGGATTACTCCCCACTTGTTCCACAGTAGGGGAGCCTTGATTTTTGTGAATGGCCCAGTGTCCACTACACAATGCACTACACTGAGACTGGTGGGGGTGTGAAGCGAAGAGAAAATGGTTGTCATGCCTGTTTTTAAACAACCAACGTTTTACTGAGAATTGTGAGAGGAAGGTCAGATGAGACAGGCCTGGGGCCTGCAAAACAAGGAAAATTCTAGGGAGAGCACAGCCAGGGCTCCATGCAGGGGCGTGGTGAATGTTAAGTATTTCTCTCAATCAATAACAACAGGGCAGCAATACTGATACTATAAGTAAGAGAGTAAGAGTCATTTTCAGACACAAAGCAGTCATGGAACTGATTCTGAGTGATGGTGAGCACAGGTTTTAATTTCATGACAAAGGAATTAAAAAGTCACAATCTTACAATTTCAGACCAATGACACCAATAAGAATAAGACAGCATAAGAATAATAAGAACACAATAGATTCATACGAATGATGAGAACAACAACAACAACAACAACAAGGTGGACATCAAATACTCCTGACAGGAAACGGCAAATTAAGACTAAATCCTGAACAACATTTGCTTTAGAATAGCTTAGTCATTTAGTTACCCAGAGTCTGGTGTTTAAAAATTGATGGTGTTTGTATAATAAAATCTTTGACTCTCACAGTACAAAAGGCAATGGAGGCTGCCAGAACAGAGCAAGGCCACTTCATCTTTCCTTTGAGTTGCTTAAAAGAAGTCCCTTGGTAATAAGATTGTTATTGCAGCGATCAATTTGACAGTGCTGCAATGAGACGACTGAAAGACCAAAGAGAACAATGACTGACCGCTGCAAAAATAAAGCCTACTAAAATGATGCTTGTCCCACTTTAAATATAACCTGTCCAATATAACAACTATGTCTGCTCATGAAATCGAACACATTTTGCTTGTGCTGAACTAAGCCTATCAGTGAATAATCCACAATCTCATGAAAGACTTTTATGGTCATTTTCCCCTGCGACCTTTTCTGTGGATTAGTGAAGAACATGGCATGTTTTTATGCTCCTTCCTGTCAAGCTCTGAAAGGAATGTGAGGAGAAGAGCATTTCCACAATAATGTCAATAGTTTGGCTCACATTAATGTACCTTAAGTGGGGGGAAAATACTGTCCCACAGCAAAGCAGTATGCCTGAGCAGCTCTGAGGGAACTGGATGAAGCCATACAGTATGTGTGAATATGCTGGGTGACTTATATGATACTCACTTATATTTACATGTTATCAGATTTATGCTGCTCAAAGGGGATTCAATAGCCTCTGATGAGTAGAACAGAAAAGTAAACTGTAACATGCAACCCTCTGATTACCAATCCAAAAAAATATATAGTATTAAAAACAAACTATATAGTATTAAAAAAATGACTAGTCTTGTTTGATGGTTTGCATAACATGTTCAGAAACACAAATTATTATGTTATAGACACCAGGATTTCTTTGAAACTCAAGAGTTTTTTTTTTTTTAAACTTAGGACACAGCCTTCAGCAGATTAAGAGACATACCAATTACACTTAATGTGGCTTAACTGCTTGATTTAGATCATGCATCACCTTGGTTCAATAAATGGTTCACAGCAGGACATACTGCTAAAATGTAGTAACATACAATGGCTGATACACAGCCATGCTTGCTGGCCATCATGTGACTCAGAGACTCTGAGTATGAACAGGCTGACCTATGGAGGGCCTCTGTGGAGTCATCTGTGGAGGACAAACAAGGCTGAGAAGTCACGCACCCTGAATTTAAGGCAGTATGCGGGGAACGCAAATTGTCATTTAAGTGTTTTGCAGCTGGGCTTGGAATAGAGCATTTCTAATTGTTTGTGGGGACAACAAAAGCTTAACTCATTCTTAGGCTTATTCAATGTTTCTTCAGCACACTGGGCTGAGCCATCCCACCAACCAGACTCATACATTTGGTTATTAAACCGAGCTTCCATTTGGAATTCCTTTTATTTTATCAGGCTTAGCATAGCACTGCTCACAGTCAATGCATTGCATAGGCAATGTCATCAAAACTATAACAGCCCATTTTATGGGTCCATTGGCACTGCATATTTAAGTGAATAATGCAGCGAATATTACAAACAATAATAGCTAATGCCCCAAATGTCTGGAAATTGAGTGATGAGTTCAGTCACAAAATGGAACAGAGAACTAAATTTACCCAATGATAGGGAAGCCATGGGGTGACACAGCATGGCAAAGTCACCAGATATGACTTTTGCCCTTCCAATGAATTTATCCAAACTATTTTCTCTGTATACTACCAATATCATATCATCAAAATTCAAGAAATTGCTGACCAACTCCCACAATTTCCCTCAAAAATAAATTCATTATGCAATACTAACATATGGGTGATAGAAGAAAAATAGAACCTTGGTAGATATGAATACCCATAATTCTTTGATTAATTTAATCCATCTGAAGTCATTATCACCAATGGCTTAATTCTAAGTGACGGTGAACTGAAAAATGAATGCTCATGAAATATTTGTTGAGATGAATCACAAAAGCTGGGCAAAGGAAAGTAGAAATATTTCTCCAATTAAAAATGTATAAGGGTCTACTTCTGGTGGCTGCTGTGTAATGTAGACTACAGTAAAATTCATTTGCCACTTGACAATGAATTATTTCATGGATGTTGGACATTTCATACACAACTCTTTTTCCAAACAGAATCATAAAACAACTGCCTTAGTAATTAAATGCTGGGATAAAAAAGAAACTCCAATCTTCTGCATTATCCTCTACAAACATATGCATTAAATTCAAAATTCACAGTACTTTATCTAGTTTTGAATTATGTTTAATCTAATAAATAAGCACGACCATTGCTGTGACAATGTAATTTGTTGGTGTTAGAAGAACACAGTCTTAACTATTTTATGGAAATAGACTGTTGCATTTCAGTTAATTTGGAAAATGTAGGCTGTATGCTAAGTCTTTTGATGAACGGTCGAGGGTCAATTTTGAGTGGATTAGTTCTCAGAATAAACAAGGGAAGACAGAGAATTCCTAACACAACGTGTTATGAACCATTAATACCTTTTTTAATCATAACCTTCTATGAAATACCTCTGATGTCAACTAGCTCTGACACAAAGATTTTTTATTGATAGCTCTGACACAAAGATTTTTTATTGATAGCTCTGACACAAAGATTTTTTATTGACAGATAACTTAAATCTTCCTACAAATATAAACCTTCAAATAACAGACTCGGTTTTTGCTAGCCTGTTGCGAAGCCCCTCAGTCACCCAGCAACTGCAGCGGCCTTCCCACAGTGATGATCCAGGCGTGGTCGTACCAGAGCAGCATTTGTGGCCTGGTTTTTAGCGTAAAGCCCAGTGATCCTGCTGGGCACACTATGTGGTGTCACCGCCTCACAGGCAGCAAATGTACACGCAGCTACGGTCTGCTGAACTTTGAGTACTGAAAATGTTGTCTCTTAATGCACGTAACAAGATATTTATACAGAGGAGTAGAAATGTCTTTGGAGAAAATGTCTTAAGTATCAGCTTGATATAAGGTTTAATATTCATGAATGTTTTTTCCTTTGTATGTACAACTTTATATACCTTTTATAATACAAAAAATGTTTCTCCATACTCACTCACTATACAAAATACAACATTTTACTTTCCTGCATGTTTTTCAAAACACTTAGCCATTTACCGCAGCACAACAGTCCTTACGTATCATAAAAAAGCTCTTGTAGATTGGTTCTTCTGGAGAAAGAGAGAGGCAGAAAAACCAGTGTTCTGCACAAAGGATATACTGTCATTCGAAACTGATTATATTGTACTTAAATGTGCATCCACTTTCCATCTGAACTAAGCAGACACAATTATATCTGAAAATTAAAAAAAAAAAAAAAACTATTCAGCTCAGGATGGAGTGGCATAGAAATTGAGAGGGCCTCTCTAAAAAAAGAGATGTACAGCTCCACTGAAAAGTCCTTGGCATTACTGAGTAGTTTCAGTGCCATTAATTATTTAAAGCAAGCAATTAGTTCATCATCAGACTGCATCCTTTAAGATGATTAACTCAAGAGGGTGGTTCGTGTACCATCACAACACCATTTAGTGCTTTTCACCACTGAAGAGAATTATTGATATTTTCAGTTCGTAGTAATAATGATAATAATAACAATAATAATTAGATATTATATTAATATGTCACAGTCATGATAATAAAACACAGGGACACAAAGCTCACTTGATCGCAAGAATACTAATGTTACCATGCATTATTGATTTCCAGTCAGACCGGAAAATGATTAATAGTGTGGCTTTTTCTCCATCTGTGGCTTAAGGTATCTTGCCTCTGAGAATGAGAGAATAGCCCATAATCCTGACTAAAACATGTTGTCTGAGAAGTTTAAATTATATTGTGGTATCCCTTGGGCAGTGTCATCCCTGTCCACTGCAAACAGACTATGACAGCAGTGTTTATGAGCTTATGTCATTTAGGGGTGGGTTTTTACAAAGGGATGGGCGTTCATGAAGTAAACTATTCTGCACACCCACTGTGTTTCACCATGTGATGCTTCTCATGCATGTTATGTCTAGTTTAAGCTGCTACAAGCCATCCCCCATTTTCACACTGCCTTATACTTTCAATATGTCTCATTTCTTATAGATGAGTTATGTTATTGGTGTGTTCTGAGGTATATCCCTTAAAAGTGACTTAAAAACCGAAAAAAGCTTACAAAATCGAACAAATCTGCAGTATGTATAAGGGCCTAAGTAAAACACCTACATTGATACTTGTATCAATGTATTCTGTCTTTCAAGTATCAATGTAAACTGACATCATCACAGTGATGTCAGAAATTAGGGCATTTAGCCAGGAAAAGCAGAAACCAGCTGTTATACCTCACATTCTGTGGGGGACATCAGTGCTGGTGAAGAGCAAGTTGGTTTAGAAATAGCACCTTCCTGCCACCTTCTTGGCATAAGCACACCTTTACCTGCTGGTTAACGTCAAGGACTATAAAGTGCACATGTGCCTAGTGCCATCTCTAGCTTTCTAGGGGACTTAAGCAAGACTTTGGATGGGGCCCCTCCTCACTACAACTCAAGTCCAGTTAGACATGTTAAAGGCCCCCTGACCTTGAGGGCCCCCTATGTGGTTTCTTATGCCATGGGTCATCCCTTGTGCCTCACCTCTCAAAGATGGCAAAATCGGGACAATGGCTGACGCCCTCTTCCTTATAAAGTGTAGCTACAGAGAGATTTCCCTCAGTCTACCCAGGAACAGCTGGTGCTGCAGGCTACCCTTCAGGGCCCTCCTCCCAGATTGCCTTGAAAAGCAGTTTCACTACGGGTACTATGACACCAGCAGAAGCCCTGCTTCACAGAATATGCCCTTGGCTGAGCCCATATGAGATTAACATCTCACCAGAGTTTCACACCGTGGTTGTGAAGATAGCCCTTTTGCATGTCACTGACATATGAAGCATCCCATAGTTTTGCCACATAGTCTGGTCACAAAGGACTGCAGACAGAGGACTGATGATTCATAATACAGCAAAACGTATCCTCAGAAAGGAGCAGTACCCTCCGCAGACATGATCTCTCCAGGGTTGACATGATTCAGCCTCCAACAGCAGCAGCATGCAGGGCTTGCTCCACGAGATCCTCCCTAAGACGCCTTTCTCCATCACACAGACTCTGAAAGTTCATTGTCATGCTTAGCAATGTTCCACTGACATTTATGTGGATGGCACAGAGGGCCTTAGCTGATCTTCCACAAACACAGTATGCTGTGTACCCTGATGACCTGCCAATGTAGACATTAGATCCATCAAAATGTTAGAAAACAATATATTTTTTCTGTACTGCATTGGCCTCTGTTGTACAACAAAGCATTACTGCTCATATTGAGGAAAACCACTGATTCAGCTGCATTTTTTATAATAAATAATTTAAATTCAATTTCAATGAGTTCAGACTCTAAGCAAATTTGTGCATGGCATTCATTAACTACATACTGATAGGTTCAACTAAGGTTAAAGAAATGTCATGGTCTTTCACCGACAATTTTCTAATATACTGGATTTTAGAAACTATCACAACATAACTCTATATCGACATATTACTATGCATTGTCTAATATAATCATTTCAACCTACATTTGAAAGCCACATCTCAAAATCTATGTTCCTCTTTCTAGCATTGGATTCTGGGCAGTTCTATTCCAGTAAAAACCACAATGTTATAAGCGTCATTCCCTGAAATGGTGTGCTTAGTTAGGCCAAATGACCTGTTCTTGTCCTACCATGTTCTTATGTTCTTATATGCCGTATCTTTTCGGGCTGGTTAACAGTCATTGTTATATGCCATTATCGCCATTCAAACAATTGAAAATTGCAAGGTTAACTATGGCCACCCACTGTACCTCAACTACAGAAAGCAATATACTTTGAATATTAGCATAATAACGTGAGCATAATACCCAACTTGATTTTATATTAAATCCAAATTTGACATTTGGTGTAGTGATCTGAGGGCAAAAGAAAAAAAAAAGCTAAACTTGCCATGCAATAGCATATACCTTTTACTTTCACTGGGTCAAACAATACCATGCAAAATACATTCCAATTGCTGCTGAAACAACCATATAATTAACTTGAGTTTGATTTCAGTCGGCATGGTCAATGAGGTCACAGTAATGGGCTTTGCTTTATTTCGCAATATGTGAACAATCTGGTGCCAATCTCCTGATTAACAATACCTGAGGCAATGTATTACTGCTGTATGCTCCACACAGTGCAAATCCTGCTTCGCCTCAGAAAAACACAATCCTCTAATCAGATATATGTAATCTAATACAAGCAATCCCTGTCAAATGCATTGATTTTTTTCATGTGCTGCTGAATGTGCAGCCAAACAGCTGCACTTTGTGTTAGTGTGTGCATACATACATATTTAAATGCAATATTGTAAAAATGTCACTCTTTTATAAAAAG
Source organism: Albula goreensis (assembly GCA_022829145.1). Taxonomy (NCBI): domain Eukaryota; kingdom Metazoa; phylum Chordata; class Actinopteri; order Albuliformes; family Albulidae; genus Albula; species Albula goreensis. Next base: position 45,202,254 of record CM040741.1, read on the forward strand.
GTCAATTTAATTTGTCATGTCAGATGAAAGATCTTATGAAACCTTCTCTGGTAGGGTACATCTTGAAATAAAGATTCATTTTGTATTTTCTAGATGAGGGAATGACTAGTGGAAAATGAAAGGTTCATATTCTGGGTTCAAAGTGAGTTTATTGTGGTATCTAAGGCATGACAATATGGAAATATGAAGCGTTAGCTCACAAATGGTTCCTACATAAATGTCCACTGATAAGTCTGTAAAACTGCTGCTCTATAAAACAGCTGTTTGGACTGGAATATCAGTTACGACCACTGGGCTTTATTTTCTTATAAAACCACTGGATGTCACAAGTAAATGCATTTTCACGAGCATGTATAAGCACCAAAAGTGGTTCAATGATTTGAACACCACTATCTCCAAACTGTACAATACATTTTGGTAGCTAGTGGCTATTTTAGCAAGCAATTGTTATGGGAGAAACCTGCAAAAGTACTTTGCCTGCTTCAATATTAAAGACAGCAGGGCAGGTGAAGCTCCCTGGGTACACCTGCCAGCAGACTGCTGACAAACACAAAGCCCTCCAGAGTGAACACTTCCTCAGCAGCTGGGCCTTGGCCTGACCTTTCACCCCCTGGCATGACACAGCAGGCCCACCCGCACTAATTAGTGACAGAGTGCTAAGCAGGTGCTGAATTCCAGGGTCAGACTCAACTCCGCCAAGCCACCACAGGAGCACTTTCCCACCTCCTCTCTGTCCCTCCTTCCCCTACCTTCCCCACGTTCTACTAGATACCACTTTTAACCAAATTGTGACATCAACCTAGTCACCATGGAGCTAGTCTCCTCTCATCTTTTAGTGACAGAGAAAGAATGCTACTGTGCAACAGTGACGGACTGTGTTGGTGAAATCTTTCTAGAATATGCTCCCTGAAACATATTACACAACATGGTTTCCAGCACTTTAGCAATGAGTGCTACCTCAGACTTGGTCACGTTTTCATTGTGAGAAGGCAGCAACAAGCAGGTCTTTATAAAGGTACATTTTAATATGAACACTGAACCAAATGAACACTCCCTGTTTATGTTCTGATATCTTGTTTGCACTGGGACAAATAAAACAGCAAACAATTAAAACAATTAAATTCCACTGGTTACATCACTGACAAACTGTATGTTGTCAGCAGAATTGAGCTAGGGATTGATCCATTTCTCATCAATGTATTAAGTCCACCACAATTAACTGTTGAATTGCTTGCAGTGAAGAAAAGTTGAAAAATTGAATTATGAAAGTAATAAATGATAACAGCGATTGGGACATATTGAAATGGTAATAAAAGCTGCTTCCACTAATTACTACATGCTCCTGGTTTTTTCATTTGCGCAGTGATTCATGGGAACAACAGGGCGTTGTGCATGATGGCACACAGAAAGGCAGTGATTACAGAGACCCTGCTTTTGCAGGATGAAGGCTAATTAGAAAAGCAATGACTGTCAAAACCAGCTCTGAAACAGGGGCAACACTCAGGGGCCATCATTCAGGGGCAATTAACAGTATTAGAGATGCACGGTCAGGCACGTTTGTACGTCTCTTTTTTATTCATTAAATCCAAAGTAGTGGGAATTTGTCAAAATTGTATTGGTTCCTCTTTACACATCTTCTCCCATTCTTGTAGTAATATGTAGTGACAAGGAAAATTCTGGGATCAAACCAATTATCAGGTGTTCCAGGTGATATTGTTGTGAGAAATACATTCATCTATTTAATCTGAATAGTTTTAGTAAGTATAATACTTTGTAAATGGAACATCTGGAATATTTTATAAATATATGGTTTGTATCACCCTGAACAAGGAAGTCTGATAAGGCACTAATATCATCTCATCCCCTTTTTCCAAAAGCAACAATCTTAGCTGTTTTATAGTTGAAGGCCAGTTTTCAAAATTCATGCACATTTCTCATCAGCTGTGTTGCAGTGGAGTGACAATGGACACAAGGCCATGTTTTAATAGGTTACAGCAAGAGACATAATACCATGAAGTGTTAAGGTTTGAACCGTGAATCAGGATAGTTCAGTTTAACTGTGTAGTAACTTTAAGATATTCAGACATCTAGTATTTGTGTACACTTGTTTTGGTTGCCACATAATTCTGTCTCTCTCTCAGGTGTGTATACACACACATACACACACACACACACACGCACCCACACACAATCTTTCCAGTGGCTTTAGTTTTCGAAAGACCTTGACCATGCAAGTACTATATAATGCTAAATATAAATGTTATATAATATTATATATAAACCATAGACAGAGATTAAACAGACAAAATATAACTGTAATACAGTTTAAGTAACTATGAGCAATGAAGTTCAGAAATTATGGATTCAATAGGCCTAAAAGCAATGAAAGTGTTGAGTAAGAAGATAAGGCTTTAGTTGGTGTGGTTAGATTATATCTGGGCACCTGAAACTGACACTTTGCAGTTTTTGCCAAAAGCAAAATTGGCAAATTTTTATTGTTTCTGAGCACGGAGCATGAACTCTGCCATTTTCTACTTTTCTTTCTGACAAATGAAATTTGCTATGCATCTTTAATTTTTCATAATAATTCCTGGACAGTACAGTATTTATTTCATGTCATAACATTAGTGGATCTTCATACTCATTAATTAGTCAATAATAATGTAAAACACTCTATAATACAACTGGGATTCCTACACTAGGGTAGTAATTACTATGACATCTTCAATAAGCCACGCCAGAGAATGATAATTCCCATGGCATCATAGCCAAATGGATGAACACTGAACTGGTCCTTGAGTCTTTATTAGTACAAAAAACGTGTATTGATTTAATATATGAAAACGTTTATCTACATCTGTATGTCAATGCTAACAATGTATATGAAGGCAATCAGCAAATATTTAATATTGCACAATGATGACAGCTTCAGGTTTTTTTCTGAGGACGACCACCCATGTATACAGAACTACTGACTATCATCTACAAATGAGACATTAAAAAAATGTTGCTACAAATGTATGCAAAGATAAAATTAGGATGCTCCGTGGGAGTTTAAATGTTGGCATAAGCTAGTAGTTCACTTTACTTTGACTCCTGTCAAATGGTAGTTCAGGAGCCAAGTAGAAGGTTTCAAATTCGCCACAGAACAGATCTGATACAGTTGGACATGTATGATATGACACTAAATAAACGAGACAAGAATTTTACTCACTTTTCTGTTTTTAGCCTTTGCTACAATAAGCTTTCAATGCTACCACAAAAACTATTATCTATCATCTCTGAAAGTGCACAGTGTTTTTTTTTTTTTTCAATACGGATCATACTCATTCTATCAGAGTTGATTTAAGAATGTTACTCTGTGTAGCCAAGACTCCATTGTCACAAATAATCAGTGTAACTACTTTGCATGTATGCAAATTTTCCAACAACAAAAGCTTACATTAAATACCTCACCTATCACGTATGTACAATAAACAATTTATGCGTATTAGATAAACCCGTCGTGCCCCTCCTTCCCAGTTCAAACAATTAGGTAAAGCAAAGATTCAAAGTATATATGATAAATGAAGTGTGCAGTGTTTCTTTTATTTATATTAACCAAGCGTACAGTTCTTCATTACGTCATCTGTCAACCAGTCACTCCTAAAATAACAAACTTTACACCTGTCAACAGGTTGCTAGGTGTTGAATCCTTCAAGAGTAGATCATGGTCAACGCATGAGATAAGATAAGGTACAATCTTATATAGGGTAGACGTTTTACAATGTACTTTGACATTATTATTATTATTATTATTATTATTATTATTATTATTATTAAGTCTGAGGACGAACACTGAAGAAATATCGAAATGAATAGGATATGTGTCATTTGAATCATCATAATCATTTCGCTATCGCTGTTTTCCCAACAACTCAGCTATGCGCAGTATTCTGTCTCAATTCACCGGTTAGCTACATGAATCCGGAAAAAAGGAGGTAATAATCGCGAAGCTCAAGAGGGCTGAAGTCCCATCCTTATTCGTGGTATGTAGCAATTCAACACAATGATCAAAGCGTTAGTTGATTTTGTGTAAATAAGAGCACAATTAAGACATACCTTTAGCAATTGCTCGTAAATCCGTTCTGGTTTGTTGTTGTGCAACACAATAATGGTGCAGCTTGTGACTACGGTATTTCCGAACAAGTTCCCATCACGGAGGCTTGGTATGACTCAGAAGCTGTGATGGGGGTGCAGATGAGAACTGTGGCTAACGTTGTAGCGGAAAAAACGTGAAAATACAGGAAATGTCACGGTCAATACAATCTCTCGGGCAAGTACCTGCAACCACAACGGCTCAGATTTGACTAAATGTGTTTTAAAAAGATATTTGCCGTACTTACATAACAATAAAAAGAGGCAGAAATCTTGCTTGCAGGTGTCTGCCTAGCCCATCTCTCCCCAGCACTGAATCATTCTCATCTTTAAAGCCTGGGAAAACCAAAAGAAAGACGTAAATAATGATTTACATTTTAGCGCTATGCCTATTTTTTCTCTACCATTGATTAATTCGTCTAAATACCCGTGAGCATCTTTAGCACATTTGTATGTGTATTTTAGTTTAAGATTGCTCATACCTCACACAACCCGTTCGGTCTGCATGTTGCCTCCTTCCTTGTGTAGCTCGGTAACACTTGAATGTATAACACTTGCTGGTTGGGTTGATCAGCCAGGGTCCTAGTGCCCTTTTCAAACGTTGCTTACAACGTTGCCATGGCATAGCTTAGCTTCTCTGAACGCAACAGGTTGTGTCCTCCAGAATCTTCAGCCAACATTTTTTTGCACTAAAATAAATGAGTAAGGCTTCTTATATATAGTTAGGATGATTTATAATCATCTGATTGCAATTTGCATTATCAAATAAGTAATAATGAACGGCTGATGTGAAGCAGTGCATTGCCATTCGTGATACATTGTATCAATGTATATCATACAAAATATCAATATATGTCACAATTCCTATATTTTTTTTCAATAAATAATGGAAAATCTTTTAAAATTCAATTGCAACAGTTGTCACATTACATATTTTCTAAGTAACCTCGGGTGATTTACCAAACAATGTTTGTCTAATCTTATGACTAAACCACAATGTACTGTAGACATGTACTGTTACCAAAAAAAAAAAAAAAAAGGCATGCTACACTGTGATATGATTGTTACTTTTTTGCATTGGTGATTATAAAGATAAAAATACACTAGCTATTTGTAGTTGATTCTAATAGCTGTCTGGCTAGGTTCCGTTATTCTTAATATTTATATTCATTTTTTTTGTGTGTTTCATGGCTGTTTTGCACTGTAGTGGATTAGTCAATCTTTTGGCTCAGAAGCCTCCTGTGCACAAGTATCATTTGACTCTCCAGGGGAAACTAGCTTTCACTTACCATTTTGTTAATGTTCCCAACTTGTTTTCTTGAGCAGTAGTCATGTCATGATGTCCAATAATGATACTGTTTTGCAAGTGTTTATCAACAGTACATATGACAGCCTTTTAGTTTAATGCTTGCCCATTTCGATCAGTGGTTGAAATTGAAATTGATTAGACATGCACAATGCTGCTTCTAGGGTAATACCCCTTAGGGGCACTAAGGTCCTTATTGCCGGAATCTAATACGCATACTGCAAATAAACACAAATTTCTCAAAATAAATGAAAATTTAAATATATAATAACATAAGGGATAAGATTTGTGGTTACAACCGGCATGGTTATTTAACACAAAATGTCCCTGTATTTTTTTTATTCCTGGCTGCAATGCAATGGTAATGTAGAATCCTTTGATGAAAGAGACTGTCTCTGCAGTATGTCATCATTATACAGTGTTATATTACAGGTCAGACTGTTCAATCATTTTTTGAAGCAACAGTCATACCTGTTACCATGGACTTCGCTCTCTTGGAAACAGAGAGAATGAACAGGTGTTCGGCGCCACTTCGCCTTACATAGCACAGTGTCACAGCATGTGGAAGCATTGTTCAGAGCATAAAAGTTAGCAGTTTGTATCTTTCTTTTGTGTTTCCATGGAGACATAGCAAATGGAAACTTTGCGCGCCTGCTTATTTATCTTTGCAATTAAGTTCAACATTGTGGTGGCTTCGTGAAGAAAAAAGAAAAGGGGTTCTTATTTTTTATTGCAGTTGTACCTTAATAATATAAACCACTCAGGACCAAGGGTTGTTTGGGTTGCTATATGAAGGCATACATACATATAGGCCTATGCCATATATGTATTAAATGTGATAGCATTTTGGTTTAAATGCTCACCCTTTTGCATCAGTGTTTTAAATTATTAAGGTGTAATTAGATGGGTACTTTAAGGTTTATACCCTGTTAGGATTACTGGTGTTTCCGGATTTCAGAAGTTCTTTTTATATCAGTTATAAACACTTACTTTACCAGACTAAAGATTATCTAGTATATCAGACTAGGAGAATTTCATTAACAGGTACAACCTTTTTTGTAGCTGATATGATAAAAGTTATGGGCATACTGTTCTACCAAAGCTATTACTTTTTGCCTTCTTAGTAATGGGGATATTTTTTTGTGCAAAAAATGTCAAAACAAGGTCCAAGCTGTGTTTAATTATAGACCAGACAGATTGCAATGGCCAATTAATATGCTTTCCCACACAGAATGATCCATCAGCGTCTGCCAAGTGCAATGAAACACCAATTAACTGTAAATATCCACAAGTTCGCATTCATGAGTTCAGTGGTTCTGACAATAATGTCAAGGAACATATATTCTGTCACATTTGATGACAGATTTGATTTTTGCATCACCATTGTACAGTTCTGTTTGTTATTCTGCGCAAAACAAATCTTATCGTGTTTAATATCCTTGCAGATGGAGGCATTATATCCAGAGCAGGTTAGACCTGCTTAGAACAATTTTTTACAGTACAGTACAATGAATGGCCTCAATCATGTAGTTATAATTTAGTCTCAAAGCACCCAGGCCTTACAAAGTGGAGGCAAATGATTCTTGTCAGGTCATAAAAACAACTGAGTCCTAACACTATTTTGCGTTTTTTAGGTTTTAGACTAAAAAAAAAAAAAAAAAAAAATTCATTCAATGAAGATACATATGTCACTAAGTTCTACAAGTGAGGTGCAATGCATTGTTAATATAGTATAGTGTATCATACCTCTTTGAGACAGAGCAATAGTTAAAGAAACCTAGAAGAATATGAGACTGTGTCATCTTGCTATTATTAATACTCATGAAACCATTTTCTCTTCCTGTCTGGGGAAAAAGGAATGGATTGTGTCACAAAGTAATAAAAGAATAATGTTATCTGTCATAAAGAATTCTCCAGATTGAATCTCATGTTCAAGTATGAGGTGCGGTTTTCAAAATGCTGTACATTCATTTGGCACAGATCTATCGTGGCATTATAGGATATAGAGTAATTAAGCAGGCTTTGTACCACTTACAAATTACACAATACACAACAAACACAAGCTGTTTCTGGTTGATATATAAGGTGTTCAAAAGCCTGAGAGGCATTTAAAAGGAACATTACTGAGCCAATGAATCTGATCATTCATTCATGACTGTAGTGAACGGACAATTAGGTAACTTTTCATAAGGGATTTGTGTTTCTTTGTGTTGGCACTCAAGTACACTTAAATATACATATCATTGGTTTTGTACCCTTTCATTCATTATTTAATACACTAATTTGGTGAATTAGGATTAATGGGTAAATAACTTGACTTCTCTTCTTCATTATTCATGAGAAATATGCTTGCCATCCATAATATGTCCATTTAGAATATGAACAATGAACTATTCTTTAAAAAAAAAAACATTAAAGAAAAAACATTGTCCTCAGTCATTTAGCACTTTGCTTTAAAAGCCAAGGCCATTTAAACCACAATGGAACCGAAAAGACCACTAAAATCCATAAGGAATCGAATCATACATTTATGAGCCAAGTTATTATGATTATGTGTTTTTTTGGTTTACTTCAATCTCTACTGTGAGATTGTGGGCCTGGAAAGTTTTTCTTGATAGAAATGTTCTTTGTGAGTAACTGTTCTTTGTGAATCTCTCAGCGAACAGATAGTGACTCAGAGTGGACCGTTAGCATTTGCCTCTTGCATGGGGCCTGTGAGTATAATTGTGTTTTACAGGACGCATACATATTTCAGAGGCTAACTTCACACTGTGTCAGGAAAGTGAGAATTTCATGAACTATTCAGTAAAAATGTTTATGATCTGACTCCAGCTATTTTAGGAATTAATAATCTCATACAACATTCAGCACTCTGAATACTGACCATAAGTAATGCTAATTACGATGACTCCTCACTTACAGTATGTGCAATAAAATGTAAAATATTTGTAATTGTTTTAATAATTGTTAAAGATATCAATGAGCAAATAATTCACTAAATTCAGTGATAGGAGTGCATGGTGGCCTCGATTTTCAGATACATACAACTTTTATTTGTATTGACATAAAAGAGGGTTATTAGACAGTTATAGCACCAAGACAAAGATAAAATTCAGCATCTAAATTACAGACATGGTTATCAACCAAAACAAAAATGAAATCCTGAAGACATTAATAAAATAAGAAACACAACAGGATCTCAAAGGCAATGAATGAATGAATGAATGCCACTCAAGTCAATTGCTTATCTCTCCTGAGGTCAGGAAAAGGATGCACCCACAAAATCAGCAGGACACCAGAAAGAATAATCCAGGCATTGCAAGGAAAGTTCAAAGAAAATCCAATGAGCAAAACTCTTGCTTGTCACAACAGTATGCCAATGATTTCTATGAAAAAGACAAATGTGAAGAAGACAAAAAGGCCCCACCTTAAAAGAGCAACAAAAACAACAGAGGTTCATACCATATCATACCTCTGCTTCCACTGCTAATATTGGAATGCAAATCCCATATTGACAGTTCTTGAGAATTTAGCTATTCAGCTGATATCCTCAAAGAATATAAAAATGTTGATATTCTCCTGACATAATTATTTAATAAAATAAGTTATCTTTGAGGGTATTTATTGTGGATGACCACTTGTCCTTCTTGAATGTTAAATCCTCAACTCTGTTAAATCATCATTTGGTCTTGTGATCTTTGAAGTCCCCCTTACCAGAAAAGGACAAATAACCATAAAATGCATGGTTCTGCCCTGGACAGCTAATGTTAACGGTTTTGTTTTCATTCATTCATTTCTATCCATGAAGTTATTAAAGATGATCGTTGTTTTTAGTTTAATACTGAAACAAGCTTTTATTTTGGGTTACATAAGTGATAGTTAGTATCGTCAGATCAACATGTGATTTTCTAATTCAAAACGGATGATATCATAGTTTAACTGTCTGTTTTCCTGTGTTGTGTTCCCATGGAAATAAGGCAATACTATATCAATACTATGGGTGAGATAAAACTGGTACATGAATAATTCAAGAGTATACAGCTGCTTCTGGCTGCTCTTTTTTTGTCTTAAATCTATATCTCCACCCTCAGCCCACAGCAAAATGAAATTTTGCTTGAGGTGAAAGTGAATGTTCAAAAAATCAATACCATGATTCTGTCAACACTTAAGAGAGTTTCTGTTCTCTCCACCCGATGGAAATACTGCCACAGTATTTACTGTGGCAGTATTTCATACATGTTTGGCAGCATTACATGTTAGATTACAGAGTTCTTCTGTTTGTAAGGCAATTATCAGATCTCATTTCAGTTTAAACACTGAATTGAATGAATAAACACTTAAGTAATTGCATTTATTTTTGTCCATGTGGGACACACAAAAAAAAATAATAATAAAAGCTTTACTTATCAACACAAACCGCTCATTGCCATTTTATTTATTACTCGGTAACTGGTTACATGGTTCCACTGGCAACAATTACTCCAGCCAAACTCCAGCAGTAACTGATTGGATCCTTGCAGCGCCATGGGGGAATTCTGGCCCTTCCTTTAATGCAGAACCAAATCACTGACATTTCTGGGCTTTTGACTTGGCCATGTGAAAACAATTTCTTTGTATCCAACTACAGACCATGTTTTTTTTTTTTTAAATCATTGTCTTGCTGTATGACCCAGCTATGCTTCATTTTAGTTCAGGGCCTTTATGCTCCTGCTGAACTTTCTGATGCAGAGCAGAATTCATGGATCCTTCAGTGACAGCAACTTGGCAAACTCCTGATGCAGCAAACATGCCCAATTCATGGCACTACTATCACCAAGCGTGTCCATTAGAATAAGGTTGGTGGAATGTAGTGTTTGGGTATTTTTATCTGTTATCCAAGAAGTTCCCCAATCATCTGTCCATAAAACATTGTTCCAGAGCTCCTGAGGGTCTTAGTAGGCAGTGATCATTGTGTCTCTGGTAGTGGAGTTAGCCAAGGTGTGGAAAGCTAGCTGATCTCTGCTGTTGTAGGGTTCTTTGTGACTTCCTGGGCAATTTTATCATTTTCTCTTGGAGATGTTTTGTCCATTCCTTTTCCTGTTGCTCCTTTCCTGTTTTCAAACAGCTGAATCTAAATATCTCCTTGATTTAGTTAACTAAGGGGAATAACTTTAAAAAAATGTAACATTACTTAAGTTTCACACCAATAAAATGAATGTAGCAACAAATATTTGTGTTGTGTGAAATAACTTCAATGTTAAACTGTACTTAAATGCAGAAATTCACATAGGGGTAAATACTTTTTCATAATGCTCTATACTTCACTTGGTCTTTTTGTGGGGCACTGCACTATAGAAGGTAACATTTTTCTGATGAGATTTAAACCTAAATTCTAATTCAGTGTGATCATTAGAGATAGCACTTTTTGAAAGAGTAAGGGTTCCAACAGTGATGCAATCGCAAAAACTGGCTACCTACATCTGACTCACTGCATTACCTCTTGCAATGCCTGCCAATAGGCTTCAGATAGGCCAGTAGGCCAATGCACCCAGGCACGGCTGTGCATGCATCATAATCCTCTCAGGTCATACATCCTGCCTTTCCTTAGCACTGGATCAGGGAAATGACTACCAGCCTCTTAGCCTTGGGCTTACTGCCTCTTATGATTTTTTTTTTTTTGGAAAATGGAACACAGAAAATAAGAAAAAAATCTCAAAGCACAAACATATTTTCTGTGATGTCTTATGTCCTCACCCAACAAAGGGTATGCCTCCATTGTCCACCACATGTGACGCACAGCTTGGGGGACACTGTGTCAGGTGGTGAACAGACAAGACACATGCAAAGCATATGTGGCAAAGGTTTGCAACATTTTATTTATTCATCTTTCAGAGAAATGAAACATAAATAAGAAATAACCTCATAAAACAAAAACAAAGTACAAAGGAGGGTTTGGGAACACAAAGAACCCACTATTTGCATCTCAGCCTCCAAAATAGGAAAAAGTCCTCCTCCAAAACTGGCACAGCAGACTATGACAGTGTCCTTTTTTATATCAAATTAAGGAATGAAGGTCAGACACATAACTGCTTGGTACACTGAGCGGTACCCATGGGTGATGCCATTGCTCTACTCCTGACAATATTGGGCTTTGTGGAAAACAGGAAGCTGACAGTAGATAAGGAAGAGAAAGGGCACTATCTGCTCCTCTCCTATTAAATTAAAAGCTGAATAAGTGTTGATATCTCCTCACGTGGAAATATTTGTAACACATTAATGATGAGGAAAGCCTTGAATTTCTACATTACAAACTACATTTTCCAGAAAATAAAATAAAAAAACAGGCTGATCATTATCACCAACTAGCAAAATTAGATGTAATTAATGTTGGATTATACTCTCAAATTTCCAACAGACATACAGCTGGCCAAGTGATTTTGCCTATTACTGTGAGTTCTGTTGAAAACTGTTTTAGGTAGCTATTCTGCTGATGATGGATGGTTGAATCATGAGGTCACTCATGCTATGCTCACTGTGATTCATGTTTTCTCCCTCAGGTTAGAATAAGTGATCAATCTCTTGTGTTCCAGTGAAGAATGGACACCAGGTGGATCCAGTGAAATAATTTCTTGTTTATGTAACTGCAGTGTTATCCAAAAACATCTTTACAGTTTAAAATTAAAAGAAACTAATCAGTACACATCTTTACATTATTTTTAGATTATAATGCTTAAATTTTGAGATTTAATGTGTGCATTTTATTCCATTCTATAGATATTGACCAGCAATGTACAACCATATAACAGTGACTTCTCCCAGGTAAAATGAATGTGAAAATGGTATCATACATCTATCAAAATATCTGAGTTCATTTTGACAATATTTTTTAAAGACAGGGGAGCAAACCTGGCTCTTATTGTGCCCTTTCAGAAATAAAAATTGGAGAGGACTGTCCAGAGGGATTGATTTACATACCCTAAAAATAACAGTTTCCCCAAAATTGGTTAGCAGTAAGGCCATACTTGTATAAATTATAATGTCTCTACAGTGATTTGGATTGATTCCAGGGTCCTGCCTATAGTGTGATTAAATGACAAAAATACATTTAAATTCTAGTTCTTGAATGATCCTCCTTCTAAAAATAGAAAATCTCCCCTAAATTAATTATCCGTAATTATTTTTTTCCTCATTTGCAATAATCATTAAGTTAAAAAAAATGCCCTTGGCACCACACACCTAGAAAGCTGATGTGAGAGGTTGGACAGCTGAACATTCTCCAGCATTTATATTAGCAGTGAAACATTTATGAAGTCTCTGAAAAGCATTACCTCTCATCAGTGGGTTGGCCCTGGCCTTGGGGGATGGATCAGGCTAAGGCGAACAAATTGCACTGACAAAGCTGGAAAACCAATATCCTCATTTCCTCCTTACACATGCACCGTTAGAACAAAATAGGCATGGTGATGAAGTGGCTCAGCTATTCCACTCCTGCCTTCATTAAACCATGTAGCACTAGCATAAAATTATGTTCTGTTTGGCACAGTACAGTCATTTTCCATAGGGTTGTAGATTTTTATTTATTTAATTTATAAATGGCTCTTGTTGAGCGTGGCTTCAGAGAATCTGAAGATGTCTGTCACGTCTGTAGGGTAGGTTGCATTATATCAATAGGTTATACTGTATATGTGTCTCAGATATTCGTATCTCATTAGAATCATCATCATCAAAAATGACGATGCACATATTTGACACTCTTTGTCGATTTACATTTGCTCATACAGAACTGTAAAAAAAAACAGCATTGTTGTCTTCCTTATTCAATTCTTGTTGGTGGACCATCAAGATAAGCCATGGTACACTTGACATGATTAGATTTTGGAAGCTATGCTTTGAATTATTAATGAAGCAAAAAGAGAAAAACATCACAGGATAACATTCTTGTAGATTAAGTCATGGTCTGCAGACATGGTCTCCTTTCAAATGAAATCATATTACATCATGACATGTACAGACTGTATACTATACACATATAGAAATTTATCTATTTCTTGTTTGGCGCTCTGGATTCCACCCTAGTGCCTTGTTTGTCTTCTGCTGCAGGGGTTTTGTCTAGATGATGAGAAGACATTTCTTCCTGGTGCCATCTGAGCATGACCCATTCTGCTCTGCATACAAACCCTTTCCTGGGGTCCTAAATAAAAACTTACAATATGGGTTTTATGTAACCTACAGAGGTGACAGGTTTTTAAAAGTTTAACAAGAGAAACAATGTTAAATCAAGGTGGAAATTCTGATACAGACACACATTTCATACTTATTTATGTCTTTGTTTTTTCAAAAGGAAACTGTACAACATGAGCGTCATAAAGCCGTTTTTCATTTTAGGGCTGTCGTTCAGAAATCACTTGCAAGGTAAATGCACAATAACGCGTAACATAGTATAATCAGGAGGCGATTTGAGAGATGCCATCCCTGATGAAAAATTGACAAGAAGGATCCAGTCCGAACACCTGGCATACCCTATGATTTAGGGCACAGTATTATCAATGAACGTGAAAATGCGACAACCAGCGGGTAGGTGGATAATATTCAGATTTTCCTATGAATGTAAAACGCATTTGCTGTTGCCTGCTGCGCCCGCCTTCCCTGGCGAGCACAGTGTGAGAGCTCCTTCTTGTGGTGTGTTAAGTGAATCCTAGTCACATGGTGGCCTCAATCACATGACGGGTAATTGTGAAGGAAAAACAGGAAGTAAATATTAAGAGGTTTCTCACGGTGAGTTATCATGTTATAGCAGTATTTATTTTGTTATTCTATTACATGTATGCATGTAAAAGGTTAAAACGTATTCCGTGAGCAAAAGATAGAAACAAAGTGTTATAAAGATGACTTACCATCCAGCGAAACGTGATGCCAAGCTTTTTGAAGAGCCAACATGGCTACCTAGCTAACATTAGTTGCTGTATGTTTATACCATCTCCAACACGTTTATAAAGAGCACGACGATGAAACATTCGACTGGATTTCAAGTCTGACGTGTTCTGCAGTTGCTCGCTATCCGTGCTCTAAATTATTGCAATGTTATTTAGTAATTTAGCAACATGCAGCCATAGCTTTTTCTTTTAGCTAGCGTGCATTCTGCATGTACCTGGTAAAAGGGTCAAATAATGTAACGTTACTGCGTTTACAGACACATCAATTATTATTTTTTCTGGTTAAAATTAATATTTGGCTTGCTGTGCAGCTAGCCAGTTTCTTTACTGATGTACAACGACAACAGATTAAATCAGTGGCAGCAGTATGTACTAGTGATGTGCAGGTGATGGGTGCATTGCGTGTACGGTTCCTTACCGTTACCTTGAATTACCTGGATAACATAGTTTTATGTTACGCAGGAGGAGGAAACGATGGGGTCCGCCGTGGAAAGGATGGACGATCTGGTCAAGGAGTATTTGATATATCGCGGCTTCACCAGCACCCTCAAACACCTGGACTCAGAAATTAAAGCCGATAAGGAAAAAGGATTCCGAGTAGGTCCTTCTCCTTACATTCATTTGCTATCATTACAGGTGACACAGGATGATATTTGGATTAAATACTGTATCTTCTGTTATAGTCAGAGTTAAGAATTATGAAATAGCATTCAGGGTGTACTTCACAGGTAAAGGTCTATCCTGTAAAATGTTTTCATTTGGATAGTGCAGAAGACATGTCACTGTGATTCCAAAGTCACATTTGCTTTAACAAAGAAAACACTTGTAGCTCTGAACATGGATTACCATCCGGTTGACATTGTAGTGAGCAGTCCAATTGATGCTGTGTACTCTGCTTTTTGTCCATTGCAGGTTGATAAAATTATTGACCAGCTTCAACAGTTCATCCAAAGCTACGACCTGTCTGCACTGAAAGATTATTGGGGCTACCTGGACCGGAAGCTTTTCTGTAGATTAGAGGATGTCTATCGACCCACAATTAACAAGCTGAGGACTAGTCTCTTCCGATACTACCTCGTATACACTGTGCAGGTAAAACCACTTTATGTTTACTCTCTGTCTCTATCCGTTTTCATATCAACATTTTGTGAAGATCAAGTAAATGTGGTGGTCAGTAATCTGTATTGTTCTTATAACATAAGACTACTTTTTTAGTTTAAGCATGACCAAATAGCTGAAAAAAGACATTTGAAGAACTTCAAATGAAGAAACACCAGCAAGCAAAATTAGTTTTGAGTAAAATGACCGGTTATGCTGCAAACTATACTCCTAAGAACACAGACAAGGGATAGACTTGCAGTTAGGTTTGTGTGATATTTAATTTATGGATTCGGCAGCCAACACTTTCACAACACTGTATTACAAATAAATATTATCAGATACTGTATAAAATATGTGTTTCATAATGTGATGTTTGCCCCTTTTTCCATCTTCCCAGTCAAACAGAATGGAGAAAACCCAGGAGTTTTTTCAGAAGCAAGCTCTTGAGCTGCAGGGTCAGCCTGAGTGGCGCGATTGGTTTATCCTGCCCTTTGTTCCCGCCCCGAACAGAATCATGTATTTTCTCCCTACTTCTCCCGCCAATGGGCTGACACTTTCCTCGTCTCTCTGCACAACTTCTTAAGTGTTCTGTTCCAGTGCATGCATATCCTTTTTTCTTTGGACCATGTCACTCTCAGTGTTTCACTGGCTTATTCTGCCCTAGAAATTCCATGTAAACATTGTGCTGTTTCTATGAAAGCAGAATTGACTACCCATCTTTGTGGGTGAGAGGGAAATGAAACAGTTTTATCCATCAAAGGAACAAAAAAGAAAAACTTTGTCTTTAATAAGACAAAAGGGTTACTGTTGTATTATTCACGGATTAGCATGTGTGCCAGGTTGATAATGAGAAGGAAAAGCTTTTATTCCTTGACAGTCTCACCGCTCCCAGTGCTCCTGAGCTTTGATTCTGAAGTTCAGAAAAGCTTCGGCCTACAGGAGGAGAACGAAGCGCTTCGGCAAATGGTGAGGCATGCTGGGATAAAAAGAGGGCGAACAGGGGCCTTGATGTGGCAAGCCACATTACAGCTATCTGCTCTTCCTACATTAAGTGACACCAAGGCACTAGCTTATGTCTTCCTTCCCACTTTCTTCCCCAGCTGTTTGCTCTGCAAGTAGAGCCCCGCCCAAAGAAGGATGAGGAGATGGTGCATCACAAGCTTCCCTCATATGTGCAGAACATGGACCGGCTAGGAGATACTGAGCTGTGAGGACTGGCAATGGGAAAAGAATGACTATCGGGGGGGGAGAAAGTGTTTATATTTAAAAAGCTTATGACTAAACCATTATGTTTCTCTGCTCATAAATATGCATTAAGTGGATCACGTGTCAAATACCATTCAAATGAATATAATATTAAGTGATATGTATGAAGTTTATGTTTCCTGTGCATTAGGACAACCAAATCCAAATAAACAATTCACTGAATTGTTATTTTGTTGACTGAAACCCATGCCTCAAGTTGTCTAGCTTTTCAGTTCACCCATAAATCAAAACATTTTTGAAATGCGTTTTGTTTTTCCCAAATGTCTTTTCTCGAACATCTGATAAACTTTCTTCATCTGTGGGGGTTTGTTCTGAATCTTATCATGTTCAAATATTTGAGCTGCCTAGCATTATGGGTTGCCTGCGAAAGGTATGAAAAGATCAGTTGACTCCCACGACACTTCATAACAAAGTCTCAACTGAGTCATTTATGAGCCAAACCTGGATAAAGTGTTTTCAGATAAGGGCTAACAACAAGGCCACAGGCAGCAAACCAAGGCAGTCTCATAAGGAACACTTTATCCACATTCTCAGCTGATATCCCAGAAAGAGGATGTTTACTATCCAAGTACACATGCTCAAATAGCCCATTCTTTTCCAAAGGAAATTGATATATTGCATGGTTATAAACGGGGTCTGTGATTTAAGGAGCGAGGGAGATGGAGACGCAATATTGTAGAAACAAAATATTGTGTGTTTGTCTCCATGGCTGAGGTATGTTGGTTATTTCCCAACAGGGACCTGGTGTCCAGCCAGCGGAATGTCAGCCTGGCCACCCCGTCTCGGAACTTCTTCTCCACATTCCTCCCACAAGGAAGGCGGGCACCTGGCAAGACACCCCAAGGAGCTGGGTCATCACCAACACAGGCCTCCATGGGGAGGCGGGACGCTGCGGCTAATCAAGTGAGTCCATATGGTACTCTGGATAAAGGGGAAGTTCTTAGCTGTAGGGGTGGGTCAATTAAAAAAAGAATAAAAATATTTGAAAATCCCAACAGCCTGTAGCTAGACAGATTGCTTGGACTGTGGCCATTCTTAGTGTGTAGTAATACTATGTAATGTCTTGTGTTTTCAACATATTATAGAAAAATGGTGGTGCTGATGTTCTGTTAGGTGTACTATATAAAGCCTGAAGGAAACCATTGCTTCTTTTATTCATATATTTAATAATGTGTATGCATATACATTGGGGCAGGAAATTATTGGCACCTTTATTGAGAGAAATGCTGTACATTGCATTTGTTCTAATAATCGTTTGCTTAATGTAAAATACCATATTTTCTCAAAATCATACTGAAGGTGTATATATCGAAAGATCAGAAGTCACACAATGGGTGGATTTCTCATAATAGTTTTACAGATGGACACCATGTGGGTGGATACCATACTCTGTAATGTCAGCTTACCTGTACATGTCACTCAGAAAGTAGTTATACATATTGGTATACATATTCAGTGAAGTGAGGCATTTTAAATGCCAGGATCAATATGATAAAAAGACTAGGACACTCTGAATGTATTTAAAAAAAAAAAAAAAAAAAATCAATAGTCTACCGTTAGCCTGTTGAAGTACTCAGGCCTTTAGCATCACGGTGTCAAATCATCAGAACCGGAATCGCACTTGGTCTAGTGGTTAGGGCTGTGGAATAGTTATGAATAATTCCATTCAAAAATTCACTTGGGTCTGTTCAAAACTTCCACCCTGTAGTTTTACTTGAATTTTTGTTTGCATAATGATACATTCTAAATCCAATATCAGAATATCTTTCTTGTCTTGCCTGTAACATCTGTCAGCTAGCCAGCTGTAGATTAGTTTAGCTCTGCTGTCCTAGGGAATGGCCTGTTTCCATGGTGATGTATTTTCACTTCACAGCTACTTTTGGAGAGTGGCTTTTATTTACCATTTTATGCTTCTGTTCCTGGCTATTTATTGAATGAGCTGTTGTTAGAAAATTATGTCAAAGAGAAATTTTAGGGCAGGCTATAGCCAAAAGCATTGCAATTGTGCAGAAAGCACTGTGATGTGCACAGTATTCCCCCATGTTAACAAGTTATAATTAAACAGCCTCGCCCATATCAATACGGTTGTTCCAAAAATACCCTGTAATCCAGCTATTTTTAGGTTGGTGTGATGATACTTGAATTTTTTCCAATGCCAAACCTATGGTCCATGGTGACATCAGTTTCAAAAGTAATTCCAAAATTGATGTCAATTTTAGCCAGTGAAGACCAAGGATCCTCCACTCTCCAAGGACTCCAAGATAACCTCCAGTGTTGGAGGAGCCAGTGATCAGCCGACCAGCCACTCCAGGCAAAGGAGGCACCAGGACCATGAGAAGGAGAGGAAAGAGCTGCTGTCTAAACCTCTTGCTCAGGTAGGACCCATGTCAGTGGGTATGGAAGGAGCTGAGGCCAACCCGCCCTTTTGAGACATCAAGCCATCCAGTTTATGTAAATCTCCTAGTTTTTGATCAAGAATGGGATACTATGTACAGGAAACTTCTCATCGATGACGTAGAAATAGAAATAATCCTAAATAGTCAGTATGTTTACTATAAAAACTATGGATGGATTAATAGCATTCAGAGTGAGTAGAAAATTGTGTCATTTTTTATTTTTTGCAGGCAGTATCCCTTTAATTACGCGTTTTCTAATACTGCTCCAACAGCAAGCTTTCTGAGCTATAAGCACAACTTCCGAGACGTATTACCAGACAGATTCATTTTTCAAGTAAAGGCAAAATGGAATTTTGTTCTCTGCGAGTCCATGTGAAATCAGTAAGCTAAATCAAGAAGCCTGGCTAGTCTGAGTGGAAATTAAGTGCTTATATTACAGCCATTTCCAACTGTGAACCAATAACTTTGGCAGAGATTCCAAATAGATGGGTTTTTTAGTAATCTGTTTGTGGCTCAATAATTTGAGTTGGCTTAAGTGTGGGTTGGTTTGTGTTGCTGTCTTATCTTGTGATGGTTTTTATCATTCTGGGTATAGACTTGCTAGTGTACCCCTGCAAACAATAATGGAATTCACTGTCAGATTTAATCATGATGCAAAATCCTGTTTCCTACAGAACACTGAGAAGAGAGGCGAGAGCTCTGAAACGGACCCTCACCCAGAGGGGGCAAATGATACCGTGGACTCACCGACCAGTCATGCACGAGTGGTCGGGGAAGCAAGCGGGCTCGTGGAACAGCCATTCATTAAGCTGAGTCAGGAGGAATACGGGGAGCACCATTCATCCATTATGCACTGCAGGTGGGTGCCATTAAGCGTGCCGTCAGACAACTGTAGAGGTTTTCAAAAAGAATCACCTCTCACGGTCTCTAGAGTACTGTTCACTTGCAGCTGTGTCGCTCTGAGTTACTGCTAAGATTTTAGTGAAGGGCTACTCAGCCCCCAGACTGAAGCATTTGCTCTGCAGGCTTTCGTCATGGGCAGGTTTTTCACAGTTCGATTCATGAAGCTGTTGAATGCACCGAATTAATTTCTGTCCAGTTTTCACAGTGATAGATTAAAGTAGGGCTGCACAGTATATGCTTTTTTTGTATTGTCATCACAATATTCAGTTGCGCAACAAAGACATGGCAAAAGACAGCAACATCTGACTTTGAATAAGCCTATAGCCATGGTATATTTAACAACATATGTGCATTGCATAGAAGTTGTAAGCGATGGATAGATCAATGTGGAGACATAGTATGGAATGTGTATTTGTCATTTGTATTTTTTTGTAAATTGATGCTTTATGCTCAATTTGTTCAACAAAAGAATGTTTTTAATAATTCAGTTTTTGTTTCAATTTCAATCCAATCCAATTCATTGTCTGCACCTATTTTAGCATACTCAAAGTACCAGAAAGACAGACCGATGTACAGTTTATAAGCATTGTCATTATCATTGCAGGAGTCGATATCATTATTGCATATCACACAAAGTGAGTTGGTATTGCTGCTGAAGTGCAGTCCTCCTGGAAAAATGTCTTATCTTGAGGCCTCTTTCCACTATGAATTTTAATTGTAACGTTATTGTATATTGTTGTAAGGAGTCTAATCCTGTTCTATACAAAGGTTTCATAGTTGTACTTAATAAATGAATAACTGATCAGAGCAATAACACTGGCCAGCTTTTGATTCACTCTCAGAGACACTGTTAAAACATGCAAAACACATGTAGACACTAATGATTAATACGGTACCATTATTATACTTATCGTTTCCAGTGGAAACGGGCCTTTACTATTTTTCACCACCTCCACGCTCGTGTCTTACTGTTTCATTTTTCATCCTGTGTCGTAGAGTGGACTGCTCGGGGAGGAGAGTGGCAAGCCTTGATGTGGATGGTGTCATCAAGGTGTGGTCCTGCAACCCCTTAATGCAAACCAAGGCCACCATCATGTCTAAATCTCCACTGTTGTCTCTGGAATGGGCCACCAAGCCTGACAGACTGGTATGTGTTTATGCAGGGTTTTCATTTTAGTCAGTAATACACATATGCATATCAAGTCCGACTACAATAAAGATGGTGGGTGTAATAGCTTAGAAATTAATCCCTCATGGAGATCATCAGACACGGTTTTTAGTGTGAAGCTTTTACTGTATATATAAATTAATTGTGACACATGTGTTTAACATGACTGACAACTCATTTGGTTGTGAAGGAAATGAGAATTATACAATTTTCAAAAGCCAGTATGAATGGTGTAAACAACAGAATTTACATTAGATGTGTGGGCTGTCCTCAGCTTTTGTTGGGAAGCGGTGTGGGGACGGTGCGACTATATGACACTGAAGCAAAGAAGAACCTGTATGAGATGGCAATAGATGACGCACACCCACGGTAAGCTCACATATTCAGGTGCGGTCTTGGATTCGCAAGACAACCAATTTTAGGTTCATTTGGATTGAATTTGGGTTAACCAGTCTTTCCTCATCAAGACTCTGAGTCTTTTTCTGTCCAGCCATCTCTTGGTTCAAATGGTTTGATGACACCACTTAGTATATCAAATGTGGAAAAGTAGGTGTGGATTTCTTTAGTTTGCATTATCAAAGGCAGTGCTCGATTGAGTCTAATGGGCATTGTATTTTCGGTGGTGTCCAGGATCCTGTCCTTGGCCTGCAGTCCCAGTGGGACGTCCTTCGTGTGTTCTGCAGCGGCACACGGTGCACGGACATCGAGCCTGACGGAGGGAGGGAGTCGTGTGTCTGCACCTGCATCAGGACAGCTGCTCCTTTGGGATACAAAGACTGTCAAACAACAGGTACTGAGGGAAGAGGGGGGTGCACACAGCATGGATAAGCACTGAACATCTCATGGAAGGTCTTTCAGATTAATGTGCTCACAATGGCTACTGTCCGTCCACCTCAATTTTCTCTTAGCTCCAGTTTTCCTTGGAACCTGGGCCTGTAGCCATAAACTGCACTGCCTTCAACCACAACGGCAACCTGCTGGTCACCGGAGCGGCCGACGGCGTAATCCGGCTGTTTGGTGAGTTGATGGTGTTTTCTTTCATATGCTTGTCAAAACAAAAAAGATTTAGCAATTGTAAGTGACTGTGAAATGTATGCAACAGTACATCCTGCTGGAGTGAAGCTGCAAGCCTTTCTACTTCTTTCCCTTCTTCTTACAGACATGCAACGCTACGAGAGTGCCATGAGCTGGAAGGCGCACGATGGTGAGGTGTACAGCGTGGAGTTCAGCTATGACGAGAACACTGTCTTCAGTATCGGTGAAGATGGCAAGGTAAGAATGGGTTATTCAGCCTGAGGAGTGCGTAAGAGTTTTTAGTTTTAGCAAGGTGATATGGGAACTGCCATTCAATGTTTTATTCTCAGATTCATAGTCATAGTAGTTGTGAGGCAGGTAAGCAATGCTGACCCAAAGCATTGAGTTGACCTTGTTAAGATTTTTAACTGCAAAAGCAGTCTATTTCGTAGTGAAATATTTGAGTGTTAATGTAACTTGATGGATGTGTGTTGTTTGTGTTTCAGTTTATCCAGTGGAACATCCACCGATGTGGGGTGAAGCAGTCGGAGTACTCTCTTCCCCAGGATGCCACAGGGCCCTTTGTGCTGTCGGGGTACAGCGGGTACAAACAGGTGCAGGTACCGCGCGGGCGCCTCTTTGCCTTTGACTCCGAAGGACAGCATGTGCTCACCTGCTCCAGCAATGGAGGCCTGATCTATAGGGTAAGTCTACTTTCCAGCTGGCTGATAAAAGCATAAATAGCAGATATAATGTTACTCAGTTTTAGTATCAAATTCCCTTGGTGATCTTTCAGCTCAGAAGCCCAAATGTTCTCTGGTTGTTTCTAATCTGATGATGTCTTGTTAAGGGTGTAATATCTGCTTTGTAACAAAATTGTGGGCAGGAAAGTTTTACCTCTGAGTGCCTCAGGTGAAAAAAATCAACCTTCTCTGGAATAACATTGCACACCGATAAAGCTCTAACTTCTATGTGTGGTCTTCTTTTTTTCAGTTGAACGAAGGTGAAAATGGACTAGAGAGTGTCCTACCACTAGGGGGTCACAAAGCACCAGTGGTTACGGTTGATTGGTGCACTGCTATGGACTGTGGCATCTGTCTGACTGCCTCAATGGATGGCAAGATTAAGCTGAGCACACTCCTGGCCCAGAAATCCTGAACCTGTGGCTCACAGCAGAGGGGACATGAAGGGGAGTGGGGAGGTTCTTACAGTATTGATCCAGTAGCAGCATGGAGACCACATTGTCTTATAGGCTGCCTGTTTACAGATTACGATTAATTTTTTAGGGCTCACAGTGTCCTCTCCACAATTTTTGTAAACTATTCCCTGCCCCATTAATTTCCTTTCAGGGCAGGTCAGGTGGGAGATCATACCTATGCCTTTACTAATACTATTTTTAATAGTGTTTGTAAACCTATTCCTGAAATAGTAGTGGTTGCTAGGACACTGGAAATCTCTCACATTGGTTTTCATATTCCATTTTTCCATTTTTTTCTACTCTGCTTTAGAAATTCAGTTGATCTCTGTGACTCTGAGCATCAGTACACAATTTTAATGAAGACAATGTGTTTTTCAGAAAACGGAAAGCATCAATTATTGCGAAACATTCACCCAAATTTAGAAAATGTAAAAAAGTCACAGTATGATCTTTGATGCTGTTGTAACTTTATCAGAGTTGTTTATTTAATTGTGTCAATTCCAGCATGAATAAATATGTTCATTCCAAATGTCCTTTTATGTGAGGAGTTATATGATATTTCTCCAAAAAGGAC
The DNA here is from genome assembly GCA_022829145.1 of Albula goreensis. Taxonomy (NCBI): domain Eukaryota; kingdom Metazoa; phylum Chordata; class Actinopteri; order Albuliformes; family Albulidae; genus Albula; species Albula goreensis. Next base: position 45,226,229 of record CM040741.1, read on the forward strand.
ACCATGTAGGAAAATTCAGTGTTTTGGTTATAACTGCGGTCATTTTGACCATGGGAATTTTTCTCATAGAAGCCTCACTGTTGAAAAGTATTGTCTATAGATTTGGGAAATTACATTTCTGTTTATACATGGATTTGCCATGTGCCATATATAACCCTGCATTTTAAAATTCCATACACTTGGGGTCATGTTATTTTAAAAATACATTTTGTTATCTTTAGACCAGGACTTTAATTGGAAAATAATATATCAAATACCATGTTGTCTGTAAACAGAAAATAAAATAAAAATACAATCCAAGTGATACAAAAATATTGAACTACTGGATGATTTAAAGATTTCTTCTCTCAGACTTCAGTGTTTTTATTGGGTGTGTTCACATTCTTGGTATTATGTTTAGATCCTTGAGAATTTATATACTATGCCACAAAGCAAAAAGTATTTCAGAAAATACGGAGGAGGAGTAGGCTGAATCGATTATGAATACAACATTTATTCCTCTTTCCATTTAATAAAACATAAAAATAACCAAATAAACAACACAGTATCCTTAGTTTAATGTTTTAATCAGGAATTGATTTTCATTCAAGTGTTCTGCAACTTTGAATGCATTATATTCAAAGTTAGGATTTAAAATAAAAGTTTGGATTTAAGTTGTTCAGACAAGTGTAACCCTTTTCCTTTTCCTTTTTTTTTTACTTTGTAGACAGCTATTTTTAGAAGCATTAACAGAGTTTTCCAGACATGAAGTTTATACATGTAATGTAAATATCCACTACTTGCATGAATTATTTCTATATATACTGCCAAAAGACATACTGCAGATGAATGTGTTTGATTTTGCATTTTGTGCAACAGAAGCACTATACTATTACTCATGTGATTACAAACATACCTATTAAAATGTGAGCAATAGTAAAACTCTGCTTCCACAGAATGATAAAGGATTGATTCCCACCACACTGAACCATACCTTTCTGGTAGCTGAACAGGTGAACATGAGAAGATCTGGCCATATACAGAGGTTCTGAGTGCTGCAGAGGTGAAAAAGCCTCCTTTGAGTGTTCCTGAAGCAGCCAGCTGGTGCAACGCATAATCTTTGCCTCACTGAAAAGCTTCTTATTGTACTTACGGACAATAGACTACAGAGATCACTCAATATGTAGAACTGCCAGGATGGATTGACAAAATGAATGTAAGGTTTTCATTAAGCCCTTTAACGAACAGCATAAAAAATCCAAATTATATGCCATAAAACAATCTGGTATATTGTATGGTGTGGTGTTTGATACTGGCTGCAGGAATTACAGGTTTACAGCAATTTAATGGAGCCAATTTTATGGATGGGACCTGATTTGGAAGAACGCAAATTTTAAAATAAGAAAAACTCAAGCACTACAGCACCATGTTAAACAAACTGCCAGATTTCTGAAATGAAATTGCTGGAAGTTTTTAATGCTGCTTGTTGTCAACTGCATTCTTTATTGTCTCTTCAAAAATAAAATCCTTGAAAGGATTTTGAAAACATTTATGAATTGCATCTATTTGCATGCTGGTTACCTTATCATCAGTATTTGAGGAAAGACCACAAATATGGATCTAATATTTCATTTACTAAACTGTGTATTGGATAACCTGTTATGAAGTCAACCTCTTTGTAGACATTAGCCTATTGAGTGTGAAAAAATGTAGATTAACTCCAAGTTAATTGTAAAACCTTTACATTGTATTTACCCTGGGTAGGCACTCTTTCTACCTAATACTTAACAAGAAATTGAGCCTTTTGAGTCGTTGTCATTCGAGTTGTTGTCATTCATGACAGAAGTATTGCTGCAGAAGCAAGTGATACACTGATGAACTCATCCAAACAAGTGTGATGTTCTCCTAAAGATTGTACAATACATGTTTCCCGTCTGTGCTACTTCGGCATAGAGATAACTTTTTTGTGTCTGTCTGTTTTTCAGCTTTTTAGGGCAAATGCATTTTCCATGCAGCACATTAAAATGGGCAAGATATAAAACATTACTCACCCCTAATTTGTGTCAAATTGCTGGCTGCTGCAGCAGAACTGGGCCTTGGTGGCACAATTAATGATTGTACTTGTGAAAATGTCATTTTTGTTTGGACATCTGCATGACACACACAGCCTTTTATGCTTTCTACCATGCAATTACCTACCAGTGTCATAAACAATCTACCATCTAAAAACATTAATGCAGTGTTATGTGTCATTAACACACACACACAGAGTCCGAAAGTCTGAGACCACTTTTCCATTCAATTGATATATGTTATAGATTCATAAATTTGTCATGCCATTTTGAGACAGTGGCAAGATATTTGACAACCATGACATGTTCTTTGTCTATCAACTTGCCTTCATCATAACACCAGGATACTTTCGCTGCCTGGAGTGGAGAAAATAAATAATTCATAATGTTATTTTCCAGTTTGCTCTTCACAGTATTGGTCGCACAGGAGGAGTTGAGCTTGGTTACCTTTTTGTTAAATTGGTTGAGCATAAAAAAGATAGAATTCACAATCTTAAAGGGACCCACTGCCTAGAATAGGGTTTAGATAGGAAGACCTAGATTTGAGAGTCAGTTTAACATATCCTGTAATACAGAGGTCAGATAGAGATGTACAGTGAGTAACTACATTCAAAGTACATTTTTTTTCTCAGACCTTCAAAAAGGAAAGACATATATTATAACTAATGCACTTTACTATTGATCAAATACAACATGTGGACTACACAGGTACAAACAATAAAATATAAAGATGTGTCATTACTAATCTTGTAAGTAAAGTCATCCCTACTTGCTTTAGATTGTAGGAAACTGACAGAAACCTGCACTGGGTAAGGAAGGTTTACGCTCAGTGTTGAACACCAAACTGAACAGCATAAACCAGACCAAGGAGAGAGAAACCCTCTGTTCTCTGTTCAGGCTCTATTTAGCTGTCCTGCTAACTCATGACACATTGCTGAAAATAGAGCATATTACGCTGAGTAACTGCTGTCATGTTCATTTAAAAATGATGTGACATCAATTACTTATTAATAGTCATTTTTTCACTGTTTTATGAGTTCTAGTGCAGTTCTAGCCTTACAAAATAAACTGATTACAAGTAGCTGTCACAGAATCAATCAAACAGAGTGAAGTTGCTGCAATTCTAACTCCCTTAGCTGATAGAAAAGGATGATGAAGATACCACACCCAAACATGCTGACCACCAGAATGGAGTAGCAGTGCTAAGGTTGTCAAAGGTACAAATTTATCATCACCATTGCAGGCTCAACTGCATGATCAGTTAGCTGTGCAATGGTGAAAATGCACTAATTCATGACTAAATAGTCATTACTGAAGTAATCCGCTTTACAGAACATATTAAAAAGATCAGAATCACTTGGGGAGAAAAGTTGTTTTGGATAAAAGATTATATTATTAAACTGGTAATACTTCAAAGCATGAAAACCGTAGCAACATTAGTGTACGAGAACAATAGTAGTGCACGAATACAAAAGATAAAACAATTACATCACTTTATGTTTAAAAATAAACTGATAAACATTCAGATTTAATTAAATACATTAACAGAAAAAATAAAAACAAAGTTATTGCAATGGAATTTAGTGCAGAACGCTGGACTCATGGTGCTCCAATGGCCATTATGCACACAGTTCAGTGAATACTCAAACAGATAGCATGGGAAACGTAGTCATTTAGTCATGTGCCTTTCATATACAAAATATATAACTAAAATATTTTCATAAAATCTTTCATTTGAATACTTTTAGAGAAACAGAAACAATGCATTGCCCATGGGAGTCAGAATTATTTTTCATAGCTGACAAAACCATATATATTGATGCAATATACTGAATTTTAAGGCAGACGATTATCATACAATTCAGAATGAAATTTTGCACAGCTAAAAGCTGGGTGCCAAAAAATAAATTTGTATGTACTACAAAATATTTCGCTTTAATATCCAACACTCATCAACAGCTTTAAAACACTGGTGGTAACCCATATTATCCATATTAAAGTAACAGATGTGTTTTCATGAATTGTTACATTTACATATTCAGAGAAAGTTCAATTTGGCACTGGTCAAACCAAGTACAGGAATCAAGTCAATAGTCTGGAGACATCAAGTCTTCTCCACTCTTTGGTGACATTGAGATAGGTTCCTTTCTCATCTGAGCAAACTTCCTTTACACATCCTTCTCCTTCTGAAGTTCTTTATCCTTTCTGTCATTCATGTCATCAACAAGGCTCTTCAGTCTTCCCAAGTGATGGAGGGCCCTGTAACCAAGTACAATACCATTTAGTAATACATTTAATATTGTAACCAGTATCCTCCATGGCATCTACTTTCTGAGTCCAATGTTTTTCACATACAGTAGAATATAAGTGCTTAAACAAGATGGTAATATAAGAGATTTTCTAACCATGTTAGTGAACAATAAAAGTGATTGTTTTCTTACAAGAACAGAGGGTGCAGCTCTGCTTGTTGGGACATGAATGCTTACAACATATAAACTTAATTGTCAGTTCCACGGTTCCAACAGTAATGCAAAAAAATTACCAATAACTACTTTTTGACTGCCAAGGCATTAAGATGAGGCATGAGTGTTAGAGCAATCAAATATGAGTGCAGAAGGCCTGAGAGGGGTGCAGGTAGGGGAGTGGGAGGGGGTGATGGGAAATATGCTTGCCTTGCATGAAAAATGTCTTTCAATGACAAAATATGCACATTGTTCCAGTAGCTATCTAGCTTCATTGTTCAGAAAAAGCAAATAATCATAAGAAGGTATCTTGAAAACATAATGTTTTTTTATTTAACCAGCTGAGCCAAACTTAATTCTGCTGGCTAATTTTTTCCTTCATCAAAGGAGACAGCTTTGGACAGATTTTAGAAATTACATTTTTTTTTATTTTCCTGCTGCATTTATGAAAGAGAAAATAAATTATGTATATCACAATGAATGGGTACCAAGGCCCTAAAATGATCAAACTGTACATCCCTACAATGGATTTGTATACGGAACATACAGAATATGACAATGTGGTCAATGTAACAACGATTTGGGGCTTACATTTTAAACAACAACAAATTACCTCTGTAAAGACTGGCCACCAGGGCCATCTTCATAATCCTCCTCTGGCTCAGAATTCTGCAACGTACATGAACAACACTTGAGTCAGTCTACGGCCTTCACAACCACTGCTAGATCATTGATGGGCAAGCCAACAAGAGCGCAAAGGCAGCCTCCAGAGTTACTACTGTGGCCTGCGTGTTAAAACAACTACTAATTCATGCATCTTGTCACCTGTGCTCGGCAAAATGGCCTCTGACTTCATGTGACATCATGATAGTCGGCCACTGTCCCAGGTGTATTATATGTTCATGACTCACCTTAATTTGTTCATTTACTTGTCAGACTTTCACAATATAGTTATAAAAATTAACTTGGCCCTGCTCTGTTTACAGCTCCATTGGCTGCAAAGAAAAGCTGCAAGGATATGACTTCTTTAGGTTGGAGTCTAATGTTTAATGTCTTACCACCAGCACTTTTGACATGCATATATTAAATTAATATATGCATTTAATGTACTATCCTCTCTCTTGATCAGATATTTATTTTAGTACAGAAACTGTGGTAAATTAGGTTTTCTGGTATAGTACAAGGTAAATAGCACCAGCAGTTTGTAAATCAATTACCCAAATCCATTTAAAGCTCTATTTCTATGCGCACAGCCATCCATCCAATAGCACTAGGATGGTTAACTAGGTCAGCTTGGCCAGGTTAACCTTGCAAACACAGTCAGAGTTCGGTTGCATCATTTTGAAACAGCTGCATGCAACAAACCAGAACTCTTTCTACATACAAAAGGCTTAAGGCAAACATCAAAACAGTAAAACAATTAAGTTTCCTTCATAAGAGACCTTGTAGTCACAGTGGACCGAATGATGCAACTGCAGCGGGCTAACTGAAATTGTGCGGGTGACGTGGTCGGATTGCAGCTGAGCCAGACCACGGCAGCTTTTTTTGGGGGCCGTACCTTATGAGCCTCCTGGTGTTGCTCCAGGTGCTCTGGGTTTTGGGTCTCTGATGTTGGGGTGCCCTGCTGTTTCACCCCCTGCTGCTGAGTGACCCTCTGCTCCACAGCCTGCAGGCTGAACAGCATCTGCTTGAGGGCCTCTACAGGCCCTGGGTGTTTCCTGCTACTGTAGCCTGAGGAACTGGAAACCGTGACCTGATGGGAAGAAGCCTGACAGTATACTTATCTAGCCAAGCAGACCAGCCAAGGTATCATGTGCATCATGCCTTCATCTGGGAGACAAATTTGTCAAATGATTTTAGCATTTAGCATCAAACAGTCATCTCCATCATCAAGATTCACACAGTTATGACCAGGGGAGAAGCAACAGGGGGAAAAAGGTTACTAAGTATACAGGGACCCAGGGTTGAAGTGCCCATGAAAATTGGGGAATTTTTTTTTTTATTAAGAGTGGAGGGGCCCTAACAGCCTGCCTGTGTACAGGGCCCAGAATTTCTAGCTACACCCCTGGTTATGACTAACATAAAGTATTATTCACAGAATGTTCCATCAGCCATGGCAGATGTAAAATGAGCCCTCATCTGCTGTCATTTAAAATTAGTATTGTTTTTAGTCAAAGGAAGACTGTTTTTCTTTAAATAGAAAATATACCGTCAGACTATGTACATCTGTGGCATTTATATATATGATTAAAATGAAAGAATGACATGACCACACTAAAAATTCTTTAACATAACTCAGGAATAGCATAAGCATTATTGTTAATAAAGGTGGAATCCTTTTCAAATTCAAGTGGCTGATCAGATGACAAGATCTTCTTTCACCAACCTCAGTTTTCCTGACCTCTGCTGGCTTGTTTGAATTAAGTTGGTCTTCTGCACCCCCTACTGGCACAGGAAGTTTACTACAGTGAAGAAAAGAAGTACATTGACCATTCAAATTTTGATCCTCTACCATTACAAGTGGGTCTTATTTAAGGTTAATATGGTTGCTGTCACAACAGTGATAGTAAATAATTCAAATTTAAATAATTTGAAACTTTTATATATTATTTAAAAAACTTAAAATATCATTAAAAATAAACAAAACATTGTTTTCTTGCAGAAAAAAAAAAAAAAAAAATACAAAACAGACCATCTAACTAACAATATCGGGAGATATTTTGCCAGGATAAGAATGTGCCTTGTCAAATTATCATGACATACAAAGGCTGACAAACACTGCTTTGATTGAGAGAATCAAGATATGACAGCTCTATTCAGTAGAGTTTGGGCAGGTAGGCTGGGACTCACAAAGTGACAGGGGGGTTGTCCCATGACCGATCTAGGTCCAGAATATCTTCAGTTACTGGACTGGTGTTTCCATCCCTCTCTTTAGGACTCACACAACCTAGCGACGGAGAGGCCAGGGCCCTCTCTGCCTTGAGGATCAGAGATTCAATCTTATCATCTGCAGGAATACAGAAAGCCAAACAATTTTACCATTTTACCAGCAGAAGAGAGGCACAGGTTTACCTCATTTGGATTTTATTCTTATCTTAACCTATTCATCTATACATCGAATTGAAAAATGAGAATGTGGGTATGGGAAGCAGGGTTCCATTTTTGGAAGATGATCTAACCTCTAAAGAGTTTGTCAGAATTTGCATCTCTCTCACGCTCTTCAACATTCGCCAGCTGTTCTGTAAACTGAAGTCTCAGTTCCCTCAGCGTTGGGTTGCCTACTTCCTCCCGTAGCACGGCAATGCGGTTTCCTGGCTCCTCATTTGTGTCACATGTCACTTTGTGATGGCTCCCCACGCTCCCCTGCAGTTCCTCAGAGGAGGCCTCCAGCTCGCCTAACCAAGAGGGTGCTTTGGGCAAGGGCAGGAGAGTGCGACTGCGCCCTTCCTTCCCATGTGCTGTCCTGTAGTTGGTGGGGTCAGATGCTGCACCACAATCTTTCAGCCAGGTTGGGTACATCAAGTCTGGGATGCTGGTTATGCCTGAGAAGTCCATATCAGATTTCTGGCTAGTCAGCCATCTGGGGTAATGGTGGGATGTGCTTTTGTCTGTTGGGCCCCTCTGTGTTGCTGGTTTGCTTCTGGTCCTAGGCTGGTGGTAGAGGTCCTCTCTCTCTCTGTCTTTCCCTCGCCACCTCCTCCCCTGTGAGATCCTTTGGGATGCAGACAGGTCCCAGGGTTTGAGGGATCTGGAGTATGAGCTGTGTCCCTGAGGACAGGCCGCACGTTGGCTCAGATACGCTGAGGTGCGGGTGACAGGCATGGAGCCGTCAGCTGGCAGGAGCAACAGGTCATCGGTAGTCAGGCTCAGGCTATCTGGGTCTCTCCGCTGAGTGCCAACAGGCAGATTTATGAAGTCCAGCTCTCCATCAGTCAGTTTCTCTTTAAGAACTGAAAATGAATAAGGGAAGAACATATTAAAATAACTAACCTAGACTAACAATGCTACCCAGCCATTTCTTTAGAATGTGTACTCATTGTTTTTCAGATTTAAATCTTAATCGGTATAAACTAAGCGTAATGCTGGTCAGAGCTTTTCATGAAGCAAAAATGGAAATACAATATACTAGTACATATAAAGTTAACATATACAGATACCTGGTAAGTTACCAGAAAACATGTTGTGTCTCTGTGTTATGATTCACTGTTAAGAAACTTGATGAAAAGCTAGATATTAACAATGGGTGTTAACTGGAAGAAAAACACATTCTAGATTTTGCCCAATTACTGAATTATGCCATTGTCACTACAAAGAATTCTTGCTAAATTATTCTTTCCACTCAGAAGGCATTTTTCTACATAATTACTGATGTCTATCAGTAATCATGAAACACTCTTAATGAAAGCTCTGGCTAGTAGTAAGATATGCTTGAATAATCAACTGGATTGAAAGTTAATGATAAAATTAAGACTGAAATTATTGTAAATTAAATATAGTACTATTTACTGGATTTATCTTTTTCAAAATTGTGCATAATATCTAGAGCCAAACCAAATTTCAAAATATTCTTATCATAATGCGTGTTACTATAGTAGATGAAAAAAGGGAATAATGTTCCAAGCTTGTGGTCAGTGTTAAGTAGAGCAGAGGATTCTGGGTTACCATCCTTGTTTCTGAATCTGGTTCCAGTCAGAATGGGGGTGACTGGTTCTTTTGGCACCTGCAGTCTCCCTGTGGAGGTCTCTGGAATCCGTAGACTCCTCTGAAAATCTGTGATGTAGGCATCCAAGGCTTCTGTGGCTGACTCATACTGTCTGTCCCTGTACCTAATGAAACGCGAAGAGTCGGACAGCAAGGTGCTCTTCAGGTGTCCGGAACTGGCCAACAACGAAGTTACAGTGGATTCAGGGGAGAGGATGCTGTCAGTAGAAGTCATTCCTTTAGTACATTCCTATTGTTATCACATTGCAACCTGAAAAGCAGAAGTTGTATTGTCAACGGCTGGCCAAATAAAACTTATTTTCCAGCATGGAAATCACTGCATTATTCTAGAAGATTGTCTTTCTAACAATTAATAATCAAATCAAGAGCTGTCAATACCCAAGCAATGCTAAGCATATCAGATTGACACTTTTAGTTTACCTAAACCATTGAAGCTAGCAAATAAATGTGACATGCAAATACTTAGGTTGCTAACCAAGTTAGTTGAAGTCAGTGTTATGTTCCACTAATACAAACTGTTGTTCATTGGACACGTGCAGGTAGCTAGCTAGCTACCTCTGTGTTACACTGACTAGTTTGTTAATGTTAGCTAGTAGTGGGAGTTAGTATCAGCCCTTAACTGCGAACTCCAGGGCAACGACAGTTACCAAAACAAGCAAAGCTAATCATGTATCGCTAGCTGGCACAATGTAGCTAGCGAACACTAGCTTGCGTTATTCAAGAGACTTAACTAGCTGCAATTTATTTTACTGCCAGAGACACTTGCTAACTAGCTCGCAAACCGACTGTCTAAGATTTTTGTGTTTTTTTTTTAATCAACATGTAAGGGGTTGCTAAATTAACTAGCGATTGCTAATGATACTAACGCATGTAGATAGCTACATAGCTATCGGTATCTACGATTGCAAGGTTATAGCTAGAAAATTTGTGTTGACAGGTCTAAACATACTGTGTAACAAGGAAAATGGTAATTCTTAATTGGAACAGAAATATCTATAACAAAATATTTCCTAATACAAATTACGTAACTTCATTAACTAACATCAGCTAAGTAGAGGGCTGTTCACGCTGACAGCACAACCCGATTGAAGTAGCACAACAGCTAACCATCTACCTGGTACGATGAAGAATCGGGAAACGCTTCCTATAGTTAGGTATCACTAGTAACAATTTGCGAGTCAACTACTGTTTTTCACATACTATGGAATAACACACACTTCCTTGTTAGACTTTCATGTACTCTTGAGAAGATTTCAAAATCTCATCTATTATATGACATCCTGTGTCGTACGAGAAAGCCCGGCGTTTGTGTGGTCAAAATAAAAGTCACACACCTATCTGCATCAACGTTTCGTTTTCGGAAAGGACAACAGAAGTTTCCTGCCAACAAACTAAAATCTGTATGAATTATTATGAACATACAAAAGCTAATACCCTCCTTGTACTCTGAATGACAATGCGAAAGTGATTTTTTGGGGGGACATGCCAAGGAGAAAAAGAAGAAAGGAAAGGCTTTTATATCTTAAAACTGACTACGAGACAGATTCGTACAGTGGTGATAAAGACAAATCTGGCAACCCTATCCGTGTCCAAGTGCGAGGTAGGTCTGTTTGTAAAGCAGACGAAAGAAACACGCCCCCTTTTCAAACTGAAAAATGGCGGGGGATTTTGCCTGAGAGAAATGATACATTTTATATCGTTACAACTATAGCCAATTTATTGAAGAAAAACGCAGGCACGTTGTTGGACACATTGTGGTTTACATAGTTACTGCAAGTTTGGCTCGCATCTCCTTATATTTAACTTGAAACACAGGCCACGCTTTCCTCTACCTTTTTGAGCAAGTTTTTACTTTACTGCAGTGATCCATAGTGAAGTGATCGATCTTGTCAGGTGAAGTGATTTTGGCCTGAGAACCCCAGTAACAGTTTTTCAGAAGAGGTCAAACTGATTGTCTAACCTCTCACTGACAAGAAAAAACAAAGTATAAGTGTTTTAGTCTAACGAGAAAATGGGTCTTATTTTTGTTCGATGGTTTCCCCCCAGCGTTTAAAACAGCCCTCCGAATAAGCAAAAGCATCTTAATTTTTCCCTCTCTCAGACTTTATTCATTTCTATTATCTAAAGTCGAGTAGGTGCCGTTTGTTTTACTTAGGTTACTTTAACCTGTTCATGCTCTATAGTGCAGGTGAAGGAAATAGGAACACGGCCTATTTTACAACTAGCCAAGATTTTTTCATTTGCAGGCATAGTGTACCTTGATTGTAAACGCACATAATTGTGCATATAGGTGTGTGCTGGGATTGTATAATCACGTTGTATAATCAGTTGTTCCAACAAACACTTGTAATGTCAGACACATTAGTATTTTAAAGAGCTGACTTAACACTGGCCTTTGAATCTTTCAATGAGCCTCTTGGTTATGATTTTAAGAACTTGTGTTTTAACTTAATGTATTACAAGTTTAAGGGTAATATTTTATTATGTAGGCCATGTTTTGGGATTATGTGGAAAATAATGTGGGTCATTTTCAATATAATTTAAGGATACATTACTTTTTAAGTTATGTTGTGTTGAATTAAGTTAACATATATATGCAGCTCCAATCTTTCAAGTGTTTCAAATGAATGCAGAACAGCCTGCTAAGGATAATGAATTGCCAGTCATCATTTAATTTTTTTTGGCATTAGAAACAGTAAAATGTTGCTCAGTTTTATATGGGGATACATAGCTCAAGCCCTAATGATATGAACAGTGCTAACTGGTGTACAGCTGCAGACACTATTCATGGGTATTTATTTCATTGATGAAGATCCTTATGTATAAAGACCCTTTACCACCAGCCATAAATCAAGAATGTTAAAGGAGATGGACCACTCCATTTTCAAATAAACATTTCTAGTGAGAAACAACCATGTATGTGCAAATACAATAATGAATTGCTCAAGTTAATCTTATTTCCTGATACAGACAGGGAAAAATCACTTACCAGTCAGTAGCATAGTCTAAATCTATTCATGCCAGTTACCTGTAACATTATATAATATGCTTTCTGTTTGTTAGTGGGTTGAAAACATTTTCTGTACAAGCTTTATGTGACATTTATAAAACCATAAAAAGGTTTCCCTGCTTTTCAGGAGTAATTGTATTTTGTAATGTGAGAATTATAAGATTTGTTTGCTTGTCATAACTCAAAAGGATAATCCTGCGCTGTAGTGTCTATCAAACTGTCAAGTAAGTAAAGAAGGCAATGCATGCTATCAAGAGTATTGGTTAAAAGTAGGATCATCATTTTCGTTTCGACCACTTGTTCCCCTGTGGTAGTGTACATAGGCCATAGTGTACATTGCATGGATGCTTCACCATAAGTATCATATACAGTTTCATAGCATATGTGGTGAATACAGAAGGGAATTTATGCTGTGAGGGGTATTGTTTATAAGTGTAGGATCATATCCTGTGTGGCAATTACTTCCCTGTATTAATCTAGAATCAAGAAATTCAGAGCAAAACAGCATGAATGATATTTAACTGAAGCATTTTAGGTCAAGCTCACCAATATTATAGCAGGTTATAATACTCTGCTCTTACATTACTGAATTAAAATATAACATTTTATGTATGCCTGTGTTAGCAGCTTTTGGTGTTGATTACCCATAATGCCCTACATCCACTGCACACATCATAGAACACAGCAGCCCCTGTGGATATGTATGCTCTCTACTGACAGAGTGGATTCATCACAGTGCTTCTGTGCATGAGAGGACACTGCTGGTTATTTCCTATAGGGAGCAGCTCTATAAAGTGTACTGATTACATAAGACCTTGCGTAAAGAGACAAGAAAGGAAACTCGGCCAAGTCAGACTGTGTAACACAGTCTGTACAGATAGAACATATAATGCTTCTCTCTCTGCCAATGTACATACTGTTAAACAGACCAATGTTGAAAATGTTCATGTAAATCATCTTTCTTAGAACAAAAAATAAACAGTCATTCATCCCTCATCCTCTTTTTTCAGCCAAACGATTCTTATTACGTTGGAACGTGTTTTTAAACACAGGCTTTGTCATCTCGCCATGCTAAAAGGAGGAAGAACCTGTAACGTTCATCAGTCTTGGTGTAAGGGATATGCTGCAGGTTTCTAAATCCTCCACCAGGGTTGGTACATGGGCTGATCATTATCTGATTGTACAGCACAGGAAGCAAGCTAACATTGTTTTTCTGAAATGGGTTGCTTAAAATGTCATATATGATAGGACATATTTTTTTATGCATTTTATACATATATCTGTTTCTTTGGTATTTCATACTTATAGCTTCATTATTTCTGCATCAAATTGTAAGCCTCAGTGGTGGTTGTTACACAAAATATTGATATGATGCTCCCAGTTCAGCCCAGCTACCTTTAGCTGTCACTCGGCTTTCCTTTAATTATACATGCATGCAACACCAAGTGGTGTTGTAATAACCACCTAAAGGCTTAGCGAGGCTTAAAGTATTTCAACGGGTTATTTACTTGAGTGTTTTTTTTTCCTGTATTGAGCCATATTTTCTCTAAATATAGTTTTTTTCCCCATAGCTGTCAAGAGGTATGGACCTTAAAGACAAGCTTGTGCTGCTGGCACTCAATCAATGATTCCTTGTTTTGAAACACAAAAGATGATGATTATTATTATTATTATTATTATTATTATTATTATTATTATTATATACCATAATGGAGATTTGAAGTGTTTCTTCCAACTCTGGTGAAGGTTTGCAAAGCAAGGCTCTAATTGAAACTCTATGCTCTGCTGAAACAAAAAAATGTGGCATCAGGGACTGGTCTCCAAAACAAACCATAATCTGAGATAGGTAAGAATACTGGGGCTAATATGAAAGCTTATCTTAAAGGTTTGTCTCTTGTCATTAACCCTGTTTGTTGAGAGCGACATGCAGTTTGAGATTTCTTCTGAAAAACAAAAAAAAATTCTCAGGGTGAACAATGAAGAGCACATGGCTCCCTGCAGTTGTCACAGCACTGTGTCATGGACCAAATGCCGGCATTTGCATTTTTTTAACGTCTGTCCAGAGTGGAGTGCGGGAGTGGGCTTTTGGCTTGCATTCAGATGAGACGGTTTCCATTGCATGCAGGAGCTACATGAGTGGGCCTCATCTGCTATGCCTGGGTGGACAAGAGTGGGGGAAGGAGGCTGTGCTTGTGCTGTTTTTCACGGAGTGACTGTAACCATCTACACCCCCACTCCCCTCAGGAGCCCTGTATCTGATTTAGTCGCACACACACATATGAAGGGCACAATGTTGTCCTTCTTTCTGAGTAACAAAATGGCATTTTGGGGATTAATAGGTGTGTGCTGGGATTGTTTCTTTTCAGATGTGCTGGGGAAGCTGCTAGAACACCTTGGGGTTGACCTCTGGAGATGGTAGAGACAGCGGTTCCAGCTCTAAAGCACTTGTTGCTATGGCTCCCCCATTTCCATAAGTATCAGTGCTACTACCCTGAGGCCAGTGTCAGGGCTTGTTCTGAGGGGAAATGAAGCGTGCTATAGTAAGATACTCCAACGCTGTTTCATGATTTAATGATACCAAAGATCATTAAGAAGGATTTTAGGTGAATTCAGATTCCATTATTAAAAGAAGTGGTTCTCAGGTTTGGTCTCTGGTCCCCCCTGTGTATACTGGTATTTGATTTGACCAAAAATTAAGATTGCTGAACACGTGTATGAAATCTACTCTCCCTTAAAACCAGCATAAACAGGGGGTGCAAGGATCAAACTTGAAATCAATGATCAAAAGCTGATCCTGCAGTCTGCAATATCCTGATATAAATAAAAGTATTTTGAACCTGCATAAATCAAAATGGCAAACTATTCTACACAGGTTTCAAAGACACAGATATCACAACAGCAAAACCCAATAGGTAAGCTGTAAAGTGAAGCTAATATAGCTTTGTGTTTGTCATTAGATAAATCTCCCTTCAGGAAACATATGAATCCAACATACAAGTTGACTGTATTGCATTGGTAAAATCTGTCCACAAATATGACAAATCAAATAAGAAATAAATTAAGGCATAGGCTTTAGTTGGTTTATTCCTTTTAATTTAAAACACTTATGGTCAGAATTAATGAGTAAAAATATTTTCCACATAGTAGCCATCTAAACTTCCATTTGGATTTCTGAAAAACATGAATATGAGTTATTGAAATTGTAATTGTGGTTTTGACATTACAATGCTGGAGTGGGAGTTCCTTTTTGCTGAGGCCTGTGACATGTGGAGAAGGCTTTTGATTGGATTGTATGAATGGGCCACTGCTGAAAGTCATGATTGGTTGCTGTCAGAACCATGCTATTTGAGTGACTCATCTGTCATTTAGAAAAGCAAAAATGAATTCCCCAGCAGCACAGAATATCATTTGATCAGTATAATACATCATACTTAAATTTGAACATGCTGCAGAATAGTTCAGGTGAGAAGGTGGTGCACGTTTTAAATAAAAAAGTGAATTATTCTTGAATGTGCTGAGAAAGCAGATGTGAGTGTTAAGCCTATGACAAGGCTACACTTGAACACAGAGGAAGGTCAGCAAATGGGAATAGGGTTGATGTTCTTTGGCAGAACATCTTGTGCCGATCTGGCTATGCTAGCAAACCCTTTGCCATCTGGCACATGGACAGCTTCAGTTTGTAAAGTCTGAGTACTATGAAAACAAAATTTTATTCTTAGACAAAATGTGAACACCAGAGAACAGTATGGTGCATAATTTGATTTACTTGCTCATATAATTTTTTATATTGAGGGTCATGTCCGATCAGTCTTCAAGCAAAAAGAATTGAGGAAAATCGAAAAAGAATGTTGGATGAATTTTTAAAAGATTCAAACTCAATTTGATTTAAGTTCATTAATGCAAATGAAACTTTCTCCTCATTAACTCATTTTGAACTACCTCTATTAAAACCACCCTATCCTGTCAAACATTATCCATATGATAAAAAAATTGAAAGTAGTCCTTTGATTTATCTTAATAAACCTACTGTCAAGAGAGAATTTTTTTTTTATGTTTTCCTGGCTATAGCACGAGTCAAAAGTTAACTCCCCCTTGTTTACTTCTGAGACTGTTTTACAACAAGTGTTTTTCCAGCAATATAAGGTACACACTCAACTCAGAGTACAAAACGGATAAATTATTCATGTTCTCAGTTTATCTGTAGTTGTTGGCAAATGAAAGATTAGTGTGAGAACCATAAATGCTGTCTCAACAAATGTACCAATGTTCTGAAAGTCAGTCCTTTTTTAAAGTTCTTTTTGTTTTTCATCCTTTAGGATGATCACTGAGCTGTTGGCTACAACTCTATATCCAGTAACACACAAGACATGACCATTGTGCTTGCACTAGCATCTCTCAAATTGTGTAGATTCTACAAACGTTTCTCCACAACGTTCTACCATACGGAATGGCTGCAGCATCCTGTCCCATTGCTGAATGTTGCAAGGCCAGCTGCACACTGCTGATCACTCCAATCCGACACATCCACAATTCACAACATGAACGGCAGCCGATGAAAACCAACATGATAAACAGAAAATACATACAATATATATATATATCCATTGAGAGCTCTTAAATTGAAGCCTGGCTTTGGTCCTCTGCCCTTGACTTTTCCCCACTGCTTGGTTCAGCTAATGTAGACCAAAACAACCTCAAAAACTTTATTTTTAAATGAATAATCACCATGGTTTGCCACTCACATCTTGTGTCTTATCCTACAATCAAATTTTCAGGGACCAGTGTATAAATCACTAAATGAAACACAACCAAAAGCACAGCCTTGACTCTCAGTGTCCCCTTCATGTCAACCCAAAGAGCAGGTTGCATTACATTTATAAATGGATTTAGAGTGTGTGCAGGCCTATTTTTGGAAAAAAAATGGTGACTGGAGCCACTGATTTATATTTAGTTTTTGATGGAGGAAATAGACTTGGCACTGTGCATGCTGAGTAAAGCCATATTGTCATCTAAATGATTAAGATATTCTGTGCAGAGGGGTCTTTCATGCACTGTATTTCAATTCAATAGGCTGCTTTTAAAGAATAAGTACAGTCTTTACTTCAGAAACAGTTTTTCATAAACCTTGACAGACAATGTTATGGTGTTGAACACCCAAGGCTGTTATGCTAGCTTGCCAGCACTGGGCTGATACAATCAACTCCAAAATTATTGGCAACAAAAGAGACTGTAAAAAAATATTAAAACAATTATATTAGAATAAAAGCATAGAGGTTTCGATATTTTTGAGCATACAATATGGCTCATTATATGGGTTGTTTATTTTGTATGGCGCAACTGTTAAGCATGGTGATGGGTCTGTTACTGTACACCCAACCATTGTGTGAGAGTCATTGGGTCTGATTATAACAATGAATGATATAATTTTGGCCAAGGAAGATGAAACAGTATTAGGTGACCAGGTTATAATGAAAATATTGCTTCCTCAAGATGCCTCCCAGTTCCAAGAAGATAACACTTTCCCGTGTAATGTTAAATGGATTGAAGAGTGGTTTCATGAACACCATAATTAAGTCAATGACCCTCCATTGCTTCCCCAGTCACAATATCAAATCATAATTAAACCTTCAAGGGAATTTCTTCAAAACAGAATGCAGAGTATATTTTAACCTCCTTCATCTCCCAAAGAACTGGAGGATTTTCCTCTTGAAGAATGGTCCAGTACCCCATTATATATCGTTCAAACTATCTGTTGATGGAAGGATTAAAGTTTCTCTGAAGGTTAAAGGTGACCCAGCTCCTTATCAGTTCAATGAATTATAAATAGTAAATATTCATATGCTTGATGTTGCCATTGTTTTGTCTACTCCTGTGCGTCACCACTTAGGACCAAACTATTTGGAGATACAAAAGTTACTCTGTGCTGAGGAGACATTATTCCAGTTCATGGTATTCTACTGTATACCTCATCAGTGAACATTACCACACAGTATTCAGTGTTAACTTAAACACCTGCCGTGCAAAAGCATGCAGAAAAAAAAACAATGCCACATACATGGCCGTTACAAGTAATTAAACAACTTCAAATGATGCCAGACATATGAATTCTGCAGTATAATGATAACCACAGCACCACAAGTGAGTGTATTCAGTAATCGCACCTTCCTTCCTTCCTTCTTCAGGCCACAACCGTCACACATACAAACTGAAACACACCAGGATTTAAGAGCTCTAAACACACACACACACACACACACACACACACACACACACCTCACTATTTCAACACAACCCATTGTCCTCTTACAAGGCTTCTTCATGAACAGCAAGGGAAAACACTGAGATGCTTGGAGAGGAGAAGTCCATGTTCAACAGTCCTGGTAACAGGTGCAGAAACCACTCAAGTTTTGTATAATTTCAATACTTTCAATTTCATAGTATATTTTATACCATATATTCCATTCCATCCCATTCCTGAGTTAGATGTACAATATCTGCTTGTAATTGGGCAATAATAGTGTTCATGATCTTATTGAAGCCACCTGATTCACATTCATGTCTTTAACCTAAAGTTCCCCTATCTCAACATCAGATCAGAGTGATTGTTGGGCAGGGATATAGGCAGTATAATTTAAAAATATAAAAATGTTACCTGGATGAATGCTGTTTACCTATGCCAGAGAGATTTTTAAACATATGAGTGGGTGAGGTGTGGGACATGCCTAATGCACGTTATCTGTATAATAACTGGTGTATTTTTAGTGCTTGGAAGCTTAGCCTCTTCTCACTTTAATTATGATTATGTTAGTGTGGACTATTGCTGAATATGTACAGTACCAGTCAGAAGTTTGGACACACCTGCTTTTTAAAGCATTTTTCTCTATTTCAGCTATGTTATTTACCTCACAGTTGCAAGAAGACCTCCAAGCAATGAAATAATACAAATCAAATATTGCAAGGACTAAGGGAAATGTTTTACAAGTCAACATTATCTTAAATTTTACTCTTTAAAATAGCCCCCTTTTGCTTTGATGATAGCATTGCAGAGTCCTGACATTCTTTCAGCCAGCTTCCAGAGGTAGCCAACTGGAATTCCAACTCATCCTAAACCAGCTCTATAGGGTTTAGGTTTGGGGCTTGTGGGGCCAGGTCACCTGTTGCAGCATTCAGTCTCTTTCCTTGTTAACAAGATAATTCTAAAAAAAACCTTGAGGTGTGCTTAGGGTCGTTATCTTGTTGAAAACAAATGATGGTCCAACTAGGCACTGACCAGATGGGATGGTGTGTCCCTGGAAAATGCTGCGGCAGTTATGCTGGTACAGTTTGCCTTCATTTTTTATATATTTTATATAAATCTCTGACAGCATCACCAGCAAAGCACCCCCACACCATTACACTGCTCCCCCATGCTTCACAGTGGGCAACACACATGCTGGTGTCATCTGTTCAACTTCTCTGTGCCTCAAAAAACACAAAACGGTTGGAGCCAAAAATGTCTAATTTGAACACATCTGACCAAAGAACAGATTTCTATTATGTGTACTGGCTGTGATCTTTTGCCCAAACCATTCGCCAGAAGAGGTTTCTTTGCAGAAATTCTACCAAAAAGACATGGTCTCCCCTGGACAGTTGATGTTGAGATGTGCTTGCTGCTAGAGATCCATGAATCATTTCCTTAATCTCAAGACATTAATGTGAAATTTTGAAACAACAAGAATTTGTGGTGCCCCAGGTGAGCTTTGATTACCGAGCTGTGCCACTAACTTCATATTTCATAGATAAAGACTATAGTAAAACAATTGATTCACTGCTGAATCTATTCCTAGTATACATGCATTGTATGGCAATATGTATAGCTACCATACACTTTGGACACATTTTCTTAATACAGGTTGGTAAGTATAGACTGGCACTGAAAGGAAGCGCAGGACCAAAGAAAGAAAGCGCAGGACCCAGTGACGTCCAACCACCATGCAAACAGTTTAAGATTATTTAATTATACTGTGATATACATCAAACGAAAATGAACTAAAATAAGAGTACCTACAATAATCACAGCCTAAGCATCACATCTCATGACGTCTGTGATTTTGAGCAGAAAATAACTACTGGCTATACTTAGCCTTGGCTTCGTGTAAGATTTCTGTGGATCTGAAACTAAACTTCTTGGAATACTAGTTCTTGCTAGTGAGGAAATAGCATTTGGAATATGATTCATATAAAACGTGAACATATCAAGATAGCGTCATGCATTTTTTTAAAATGTACACAATGTAGCCTATGCTGAATCACTAAAATGTTAGGATAAAGGAACAAACATTTTCAGGCATTACGACTTTCCTTTAGACATAGCATCAGAGAAGCAAGTACATGATGTTCCCAAATCCCAGTCTCTCATATAATAATGCGCATTACTGTTTCAAAGGCCAGCGCACAGTGACGGCGAACTTTTGATCACTCGGCTGGGCTGTCAATCAAAATCTGTATCTACTTCACGCTACCAAGCTCGCTTGCTAAGCAATTCAGTTTGTCTGGTAACCTACCGTTGCTAAAACGTTAACTCCTTGCAGTTCACAAAGGTCGCTGACTAACGTTAGCTTGATAAACTCAAGTAATGGAAAAAATCTTGTGCCCGTTACAAGTTGCGGGCACATGGATGAGCACGAAATGAACGTTAATATAACTAAATCAATGTAGCCATCCAGATCTGTACTGCTCACATGTATTTAAGGCCGTTATTTGTAAGTAATCAACGTCAAATGTTTGCTAGATGGCACATTCCATATAAACTGTAAGCAAAAAAATCGCAAAATACATCGCGGGAATATCGAATAGTCAAACACAGATAGCTGTGTGATACACTCGAAAGTCCACCAACTTTCACCCAGACGTTTCAGTTCGGTGTCTTTCTGGAATAGCTGAGCGGTAATATGGAATCGCGGTACGGACTTAAATCAGCTTTGGAAGCAGTGACGGGAGGGCTCCATTAGAGGCGGGGCGTCGCTCTGAGCCAGTGTCTGTTGCCAGGCGCTGGGTCAGTGTGTGGGAAGTGCTGAAATTTCATAGCGTCACAGGGCTTTACTCTGCCGCCGAGTGCTGGAGGTGCTGCCGTGAGTGTTAGCTTGCTAGCCAGTTGCTGATCGGAGAATAAGAGGTACTTAGGGTCGGTAGCGAAGCTAGGCAGGACCCTGGGATCAACTGGCAGAGGTCAACTATTGCCAAACTTTATTGTGTAACGTTACTGAGCGAGGCAACATCTTCTGGTTTTCATTGGTGTTGTGTCGCAAGAGCTTCCCTCATTTTAATAGCGTTGTTTGGGGTGATACCCTCTAAGTGCAATAGCTAAATGATCATGGAGAGGAAGAGGATGGACTGCCCGGCTTTGCCCCCGGGTTGGAAGAAAGAAGAAGTGATCCGGAAGTCAGGGCTCAGTGCTGGCAAGAGCGATGTCTACTACTACAGGTAAATCTGCCAGTAACAGTACTGCGTAGCAAGAGTTGGCAAGATTACGTGACATAAATGCTCAAATTGTCAGTTAGTGTCCCAGGTTCTGTTCGAAAAGTTAAGTTACGTCTATAAAAGGCAGCACCTAATGAGCCCAGTTTCAAGCGAAGTAGCTCTCGCTAGCTCGTTAGCAAAGCAACACGAAAACTAGCTACGGTGGCTATCAGCTAGTCGAGCTAACGCTGGCCACAAATGTAACAGTTAAGTTGCTTCAAACATAGATGAACACACAGCACAAAGTTCCGAACTGTTACTCGATACTGAGTGTTAATGTAGCCAGATACCTAACATTGTTATATTGTGATGTATTTGTTACTCGCCACACGGGTAACACTTTTCGTCATTTGATTTCATCTTTAGCCAGTATTTTGTTAAATGTCGATACAAATCATCAAGCAGGACAGTGGTTTTCCTGTATTTTCCAGGTAGCTACGTGACGAAATTTAGGCTGCACTTGGTCAGCAACCTCTACAAACGGGGTAACGCTCATTCCTGGAACTCCGCAACTCTGGTAAAATAAGAGGCTTAGCTTTTAGTTCGTGCGCACAACAGTGGCTTCTAATCAGTGCGGTCAGAAGGTCACGCAGAAAAAAAACTGCACGGAAAATACAAGTAGTCCACACTTTTGTTGTGTCTGACATATCTTACCAACTCTGAATTGTTTTGAATCGGTTTAAATTTTATTTTTCCAGTACAGTTTCACTGTGTACACATCACGACACACGAACATTCCTCTAACTAAATCACCATCATACCTCTCTGATATTTGAATTAAGCACTTTGAACTTGTCTGTTTGTTTGACATTGATGGGTGCTTACCATCTCCTTTCTTTTAATCTGATGTAACCACACATGTCATTTACAGACACTCCTTGCCCCTTGTTAGTTAGTTTCTAGGGAGAAAAGGTTCAATGCAGCTTTAGGCATCACTGATCATTTTTCTTGCTTTTACAATATCAATTTACATGTTGCTGTTTGCATGTTGGCTTGTTACCAAACGGAGACACTAAATCTTGAAATGCATAACTGAACATTATTTCAAGAGGCCTTTAAATATATATTGTGCAATTAATCTCATTAGACTTGCGCTCATTTCCTTAAGTTACCATTTTGACACTTAAAGGTCTTATAACAGTAATTAAGGCGTAACATATTATGTTTTTTTTTCAACTACTCTTGATTGTATGGTCTGTTAGACTATTACAACATGACTATGTTTGTACCATGGTAGTACCACTTTTCGTGACCTTCACATCTTAAACGAAAGTAGTCTTGTGTTTTCTGAATATGGTTTCATTTTAGAAGTATTTTAGGCTTTTTATGATATGGTAATATAAGGACAGAGGGTTCTTATCACATATAGCCGGGGTAATGTAACAAGGTACATTGTAATTGGGGAAAACATTTTGCGAGTTAGTTAGTCAGACATTTGTTATGCACAATTATGTATGCTGTACCTCTTTATATTAACAATTACTGACATGAAAGAACTTTGCTTTGAGGACATGTATTAGTTTGTACTCTAATTTACTCAAAGAATGCTTTATTTGAAATGTAATACCATTTGTTACTTTAATAGAAAGGCACTCGGTAACATAATCTGGTAATGTAGGGTCTATCTGGTCATGTTTGAACGTTTTAAATGACAGGCCGCTGCTATGTTTTTCTGTGCGTTCATTTTGTTTGTAGCCGCAGAGTAGATAATGGCAATATAAAGTTATGGCTTGCTAATTTGTTTTAAGTTTGAACCTTCAGGCAATACCACATAAAAACGACCTCTGTTTGTTGAAATAAAGAAAAAAATCTAATTTGGTGACACAGGATTTGTCAGTGTGCTTTGACTGGGTTCTCAGTTTCACTTCAGCCACAAAGCACCTTGGAATCGAAAGGGCTCCTACCCTTGAAAAGGGCGCTTCAGACTTCCTGTGTTCAGAGGCGAGGCCTTTTTGCGGCATCTAGCCCTCTCGATTGTGACTTTGGCTCCCTGTCGTCCTAGGACAGCAGTCCACTCTCGGCCCCTTGTGAAAACGCCCCTCATTCTTATTCAAATGGCGCGTTCACAGCATGCGGGAAGTGCTGCTCTGTGCAGATCTGCGTGATAGCGAGGGCTGGGGTCTGAGGTGCGGCCTTGCCCGAGTGTATTTTTGGTGTCTCTCACATCCTGTGTTCAGACGCCTGCCTGCATTTGTTGCTGCGTCGAACAGAGACATGGAATGAAAATGGATAATTACGTTATTTATGTGTAATTAAAAATGTTTTGCGGCTTTAATACTCTCTGCTGCTGAGAGCCTGTGAGCTTCAACAACCCACCATTTTTGGTCTAGACCTATTATTTCTCTGATCGCTCCGTTTTCAGTGTTTTTTTGTCACAACCAAATGCACCGTCCTCTACCGACAGGAAGTACGCTGTAATGAGGGATTTCTCAGAATGCGCCAGTCTGGTTTTACAGTGACTTCATTGGGCTCTTTGAGCAACAGCGCTGAAGTTGTCGTTTCTCTTTCCACCCCCACTCTCCCCCAAGCGAATCCTATTCACACTAATGGGGCCCGGGGGGGGAGGGGTGTTTGGTTTGTTTAAGGTGCTGTGGTGGGGAAGGGTTGTAAACTGATCCCGCGTTCGCTCTCATGTCAGTGTGTCCCTCCCCGGTCTCTTTCGGTAACCGTTGTAAATAACGCGAAGGCCAGGTCGCTTCAGGAACCCAATCCGCCATGCCTGGCCACATGCTGGCGACTTTTCACACTGTGCATCAAATTAAGGAGGCCAGGCCCACTTCCTGGCTATGTTCTGCTCCTTATTTTTCCGTCTGCTTTTTTCAGACGGTCTCAAGTTGATCTCTCTTGCTTTGCACAGACACGCATGTATTTTTTTAATGATGTTGAGGAATGGCCGAGTTTTTGCATGCTAGTGGACGTTTGCCTGAATGTTTTTAAGAAAAAGCATGTATACGCTGGACCATTTTGTTGTGTCACGGTCAACTCAATCATCCAACAATAGTTCGCCAGTCATCAGCAAACAGCAGTTATCTTGATTGGTTTATGCTCAGATTGCTCAGAAAGGTGAAGACGAGCGTTTTTCTGTGTGAGCTTGAGTATTTGGGCAATGGCAATGTCAGGCCACAGGATAGAAACCTCTTGTTTGTATTATAACCTTTTTATGATTCTACCATGACAAGAGAGAAAAGCAGGACACATACTGCGGTTTGGTCAAGTTTTTTGGATTTTCGTATTAGATCTTATCAGCCAGGTCCTGTTTGATGTCCTGCTGTAGCATGAGCTGAAAAACATGTCCCTGCATGACTTGGCAGTGCTCTCTCTCTCTTCCTGTAAACTTGGTCTTTCGCTAGAACTTAGTGCAGTTGTGGGAAGGGGTTGGATTAGGCCTTTCCCGGACAATCTCAATGCTGAGGAGGGGGCTGGGAGTTGTGGGAATGTTTGCTATCCGTTACGTTGTCTGCATGTTTGTTCCTTGGGCCAGACGGGGATGTTGTTGTGAGTCAGACTATGAGTCAGAGTTCTGTCCGCACTACCGCCCCACACCCTACACCCCACACTCCACACTGCCCCGATCTCACTGGACTGGCTACTGGCTGACAGAATCAACACTCACTCCGACTACCCTCTCGTCAATCAAAAAAATTGATGAGAGGGCAGTCTTTTTTTATTTATTTATTTTATTTTTATTTTTTTTTTTTTAAATGGATGAGGTTCTCCTGAGCATATGGTGGGGTGGGGTGTGTTATTGTTGGCAAAATTGTCAGTACAGCTCATGGTTAATGTGGGGTTGGTGTTGAATGGTGGTTGTTATTGATGATGCTGTGGTCAAAACTATTGCAACCTTGGGCTGGCCAAACCATCCGCCCCCACCCCCACCCCCACCCCCACCCCCAGTTCCCTGAAACACACCCACACACATAAAAATCAGAGTCAGGCTTACTGGTTTACCAAATTATTTAGTGATTTCTACTGCTCATCAGATACAGTCAGCATGTGTCTGTCTGTCTGTCTGTCTGTCTGTCTGTCTGTGTGTGATATACGCATCAACACATGCATCCACTCAATGCAGAACACGCGACAATGATTGACACGATGACAATCTTTCTGTTTGCTGGCATATTTTGTGAGTACAAACAGATATCGTGCTGAATGGCTGACAGTAGATGGTGGTGTCCCATATGTCAGATGGGATGGCTGGCAGCGATGCTTTTTGTGCCGTGTTGTGGATTTTCTGATACTTGCAGGAATGCCGAACATTTCGTTTTTCACGGTGCAGGGAAGTGGGGAAATGTGTCCGCTTGGGTGGAATTAATAGGCCAATTTACACCACAATACTCTTTTTTTCACCCACCCTTTGTAGCAAAGATCAGTCTAACTACATCTGGTGTGCTTCTGTTCAAATATAAAAATGGGCCATTATATTAAATGTGATACACATCTCTGAGTGTATTAAGCTACAACAAGCAGAAAATGATGCTCTCCTTTTGAAAGTGAATCTACAATAGGCTGTATATCAAATTATAGGATGTATTAATGAATAAATTAACTTACAAGTTTCTAACTGGATCATGAAAATTGAAAGTGCTTGATTTTAATAATTGGAAGTTGTTGGATATTGCACAGGTTACGAGTAGAGTCCTGTTATTTATATTTTATTAATTTTTTTCCCCAAACTGACCATATGCTATTTAATACAACAAAAACTCCTAAGTGTTAGAAATACAGTGACACCAAAGCTCATTTTATGATGCATAGTACATATCTTGCTTGCAGTGCCAGGTCATTAATTATAAGTAATGAATATCTAATTTATCAAAATGTATCATTTTTTATCCCATGGTCCTTGATAATTCATGTATTGACGAAAGACACTGAAAATCATCCACGAATTTGACATTATTAATAATGTTACAGGAATTACATAACACAGTGGTTACATAATCCCAAAGTACCATGTACATGATGAAGTGAGTTCAGCTTCACACTGGAAACCCAGTAAAAATCAATGAAGCCTTCTGACAAGCGATGGACGTGGCCTCATAACGCACTAGCGGTTGCCGTCTGCATGTTCTTTTCCTGTCCATCCGTTACTGTCCTCATCCAGTTACACACCGTCCCTGTCTGTGGAAGCAGTCTCTGGGCTTATAAATAATTCACCCGTGCTCCTTCTCTTGTCTGCCCCTCCCTGCTGAACAGTGCCATGGTATGGTACATGTGTGCAACGTGTGGCACTGAGAGGGTTAATTTTTAAGAGGGAGAGAGAGCGCAGCTCTTTCACACACCCCACAGTCTCCCTTCCCCCCCACCCTGAGAAACCACACTTCTCCTCCAGCCCACGCCCTTTTTCGCCTGCTCGCTGCACCAGCTGGGCCCACGAGGCAGCGGGAGATTTGGAGGAGGGCACGCTCAGCATTTTCTCCCCCAAAAAGCTCTGTCTCCAAAGGCCGAGCGATGCCAGGAAGAGCTGCGGGGGTGGTGGCATCGGGTGGGCTGCAAGCCCTGTCTGCCCTCCGTGTTTCCTCTCTGTTTTTCCCGAAAGCTACGTCCATGACGACGCTCCACCTCAGCGACGATTGGCTGCGCAGCTTGACGCACGGGGGAACCGAGCTGGCTGAAGTCACTTTGTGTGAAATGAATTCTCGCATCCGTAATCTCATTTCACAATGAGTGGGTAGCGAGGAGCTTACTGGGGAATGTTTTTGCACAGACCGGGGAGCTGACTCTTTCCATTCACAGGGAGTTCGCTCTAAGTGTCTTTATGTTTATTACTTCATATTGCACACTTCAAGTAGAGAAGTGCTGTTGCATCTTGAAGTAGCTGAGGAGTCATCATGGCCTAACATCAGAAATGCTGCAAAGCTGTGGTCGTCTGTACCACTGGAAATCCTGGTTTGTTTACAGCCCAACTTCTTATGTCTTGACAGGCAGCAAATTTACAAGTCAACTGATGTTGACCACCAGAATGAGTCAAGCAAAACTGAACTCCGTTCTCCATGACCAGGGATAGCTTAACATACGCTGCAGAGCTGTACACTCCATGTCTTTTTTTTCCAGACCTGCTATACTCGTGATATGCCTACTATTTCAGTTTGTGTGACTTAGTTTACTTCTCACACTCAAAACTTTGTCCCATTTTTTAACGTAAGGGTAACAGAGGATTTCTGTAGTCTCTTTCATCTCACAATCTCAACATGCTTTACTGAAAAGGCAGCGGGGAACACATCTCAACCACCACCAATATGGGGCGCGCATCCAGCCGATGCAGGGCAGCCATTTTATGTAACGAGTCATCTCAGTTCAGAGAATCATCTCAGAGTGCGAGCAAGGAAGAGGAGTGAACTCACAGTACAAATGACACAATGACAATTTAGGTCGCAACTTCTATAATAAGGCTTATATCACACTTGTTTTCTTGCTGTGTAATTAAACAATAAAATGTTAATTGCAGTAAACCAAATGTTCTTAAAAATGAAACGTTATTAGGCAATAAAAATAATTGTAGTTCCAAATATAATGTGAAGTTTCTTGTGATAGTGCCTTCTGCAGTGACTGGTCTTGCAAAAGAAATGAGATATTTCTATATCTTTAACTTATTACTTTTAGACTTTGGGACTGACATCAGTAATTGTATGATTAGATCAATCCCTAATTCAAAATAAGATTACAAATCTCAAGTATTGGTTTCATTTGGGGAAAATTGAACGATCTTCTGCAGTAATATTCTGGCCCTCAGAAATGAACTTGCCCTTATGCATATCATGGGTGTCACCAGTTATCCTGGCACAGGCTTCGGCAACTGGTAACATGTTGTATTAATTACTACCACTCCGCTCTACTGAAGTCAGGGTCAGGGTTTGGCTGGCTTTCTCGTAACCTTCATGGCCGACAGCTCGCACCGCAGAGCCAGATAGAGCTTGCCCTGTATGCGTCTCTTCCTGTGCTGTTCTTCGCAAACGGGCCTCTCCTGTGGTGAACAAGCGTTTTAAGAGTTTTTTTTTCCCCCTTCTGACTCATTGCTGAGTCATGTGCCCTCAGTCGACTGCAGTCAGACCTGTGAAACCTGTGAGGCGCACACTCGTTCCCGTCCTTCCGCTGGTCACTGAAACTACAGCGTATGGAAATAATTAGACGAGGGCCATGCCGTCAACAGAGCGCCCTTCCTGCCTCCCAATCAACCAGACTCTCAGATCTACCACAAACACTCGCCCTCGCCATTTTCCCAGAATTTGGTTTAGATAACAACCCCCCTACCCCCACCCCCAAGTTCACTCAGGGAAGGAAAGGAAAGGCCTGCTGTTGTTTAACGTAAGGATAGTCTCGGAATTTTTGTGTTTTTGACGTCACTGTTTTAGCAAATAATCATGAGTCTGAATTAAAGAAATGCAAATATAAGAATCAATTGCTTACAAGAGTTAAAACATCAACAAACTTATGGTACTGTAAGTCATATATTGCACTATGATTATATTGGACTTTTTTCTATAACTGAAGAAACTTGCAGTAACTTGCAGAAAAAGTTCCCGTAAGGGAAGTTCAGCAGCGGTATGGGAACTTTGAGAATAGAGAACCGATACCAACCCCAACATCAAACTCTTTGTGGCTGTGGCCTGGCCTTTTCGGGTTTTATGAGGGACAGGCTGTAATTTATGCTGCGGCACATGGTGAAGTGGCACAGTGGCAGACAAACACCGGAGATTTAGCACAGGGGCCGAGGGAAGCCGGCCGGCCGGAGGGAACGAGGCCCTGGGACGTGACCATTGTGCGAGTGTCAATAAACCGGGTCCCTCCTCCTCTCTGATGTTATTGTGAGGGGAGGTGCGCACTCTCAAGCATGACCAAGGGCACAATAAAAGGACGCGCCAGTTTCTGGGCTTGTCGCCTTTAACGGGTAATAACCTGAGATCCTGGCATGACTGTGCATCTCACTGTTGTACGGTAATGTCTGATATTGCCATCATTTCCACTATGTGCCCTTCACCTTTGTTTTACTATTTTTCATTTATTGTTAAATCAACAGCATTGTGAATGGATTTGTTCAAAGAAGCGGGAAAGATCACGTGACTCCCTTAAGAGCTTCCGGCTCTAAGGAGCGAAATAAACACAGACCAAAAGCATACCCTTGTTAAAAAAAAAAAAAAAAAGTATGTTTCGCTTTTCATGTAAGGAGCCCAGGAGGTTAAACCAGATAGTCTGAGGGATGCTTCTCAGTGGTGCTGGTTTCTGCTTTTCACATAGTCTAAATTGATCCCAACATGTCTTTGGGTCATGATTAGGAGTAAAAATCATGAAGTCCAAGTTGGAGCATATATGATGGACGGCTTTCTGATGGGTGTCAGTGTGCTTCTCTATCCACTGTTGCCAAGTGTATCTGATTTCATTGGAAATACACTCAATGCTATACGGCAGGAACTCATGTTAAATAATTTGAAAGATCTAGGTTTCACACTCAGTCATTGCTAGTACCATTTGAAGGACATTAGGTGGTACCCATCATTTGTGTAGGCTTAATGCGCTGGAGTTGCATAATGAATTGAAAGACGTTACTGGAGAGCACAGCTTTTGTAAATTGAGGTAATGTGGGATACACATTATGTTATATTATGTCTCTTATGGTTAGCACTTGTTATCTGCACATGAATATGACAGTGATAAGATCCCAGTAAAGTGCTTTATTAAATAAAGAAGTATTGCTAAATAATTCCTTCAGACTACATTCACACCATTCCTCACCACTCAACAGTCGTTTTTGCAGTCCTGCAGGAAGACAAGACCCGGGTATTTGCATCTGTAATTAAGCTAATCTGTTTACGGCACAAGAGGTCAACACTATAAATACAAGCCCAGCTTCTCTGCACGATGTTTTCCACAGGCATGAAATTAGAAGAATAAATTGGAAGCAAATCTAATTTGGAACAAACCTCTGCCATGCCTGCCATCAATTTGCATTTAGTGATCTTCTCTCAGCATGTTGCTGCTATGAAGTGCACTGTTGCAAATTCAGTGCTTTGGGAAGCTCCTGAGCTTGGATTAACCTTTACCAAAAATGGCCTTTTTTCAAGAATACATTTTTTTTTTTGCTTCTCTGTGTCTTGTCGAACAGTTTTAAAGGTGCTCTTGTTGTAGGGAGTGCGTAATTCCCTAAAATTTAGGAACATTCCACGAGTAATCTATGAGAAACATTTCAGTTCGGCACCCCACAATTGTTTACAACGCAACTAGAACACTGGCTGTTCTCCTTTGTCCTGAGAATTTTGACTTCTTGTTTATTTATTCCTTTTCATTCCTATAATCAGAAAGTATATGTTTGTGTGTGTGTGTGTGTGTGTGTGTGTGTGTGTGTGTGTGTTTTAGCATTTGTATGAAAATGCCTGTCGTCGTGTCCATAATCCTCTGCCTGTAAGATTGTACACCTCCACAGAATGTGCTGTGTGTCTTGAGAGATGAGAGATGTGCAGGTGTGTCGCTTTGAAGGGCATGCCTCTGCAGTTGG
Organism: Albula goreensis; assembly: GCA_022829145.1. Taxonomy (NCBI): domain Eukaryota; kingdom Metazoa; phylum Chordata; class Actinopteri; order Albuliformes; family Albulidae; genus Albula; species Albula goreensis. The sequence goes on from CM040741.1 coordinate 45,257,462, forward strand.
CTCATTGTTTCACGGGCTCCTTGACACCCACTGCCAGGCATGTGTCCACCTCTGTGGGCACGGCGGTTCATCTGGCATTGCATAAGCACTGATCCTGTCCATTTCTCTCCCAGCCCCACGGGGAAGAAATTCCGGAGTAAGCCTCAGTTGTCGCGGTACCTGGGGAACACGGTGGACCTGGGATGCTTCGATTTCCGCACAGGGAAGATGATGCCGAGCAAACTGCAGAAGAACAAGCAGAGGCTGCGCAACGAGAACCTCAGCCTGTCCAAGGTACGGTGGAGTGGGACATCTTCACGCTGGCCTGCAGCCCCAGGGCACGTTTCACACTCCCATGCATTCATGTACTCATGGATCACGGCTCCAGCAGAACGTGTACGCGTGCTGCTCGGTGCCAATGGCTGATGGAGTTCCAGATCTGAGCAGTGCAAAGGTCAAAGTTCAGTTCTTATAACTCTTTTAGTTAATACACAATCAAAGATGGGTAGCATTTTCTTCTGTGTAGGAGGAAACCGATACTTCTGACCTTTCAGAAAATTCTGCAGTTCCAGTTTATTCTATTCTACGAGTTACATGCCATTCAGAGTAATTCATTTTTTAAATGAATTTCATTTTAATCAGTTAATTCTAAAAATAAGTGAAGTGATATTATTGTATAGTTTTTTTTTTTTTTTTTTTTACTTCATTCTTGTGCGGTCTAGCTAGTTAGATTGGCTGCATCATCTAGGATTAGTAAAAAGATTTTTTTTTTTGTATGGAAATGTATCCAACCATGTAGGCCTAACTGGTCTCCCAAAGATCAAGGCTTGACATATATCACATTTTTTTTTTTTTTTTTTTTTTTTTTTGTTTAATTAATACATTTATTGTTGCATTTCAGCAGCAGTTTCATCCCTGTTCACTTTAGGTGCTGTGGCATTTTAGCTTTATTTTCAATTAACTTTTTTATGCGCTACCCTCAATCTAAGGATAAGCCATAGGTTGTCGTCCAAATTAAGCATATGAGTTCCTTGCAACGGCGCACAGATTTGGCAGGACCAATCAAATGCATTCTGCCAAAGAGAAAGCTCCCATTACATGGAAGGTAAATGAAAAGCTGATGGACGTTTTTTTTTCTCTAAACTGCTCAACTTTTCCTGTAATGAAAGGCCTTTGAAAGGCTCCCATCCATGTGTTTATCCTCTGTAAAGCCCTTAAGATCACTGTGGAGAGGAGATACGCCAGAGCGTATCCCAAACATCAGCCAACACACAGCGTACTCTGGAGAAGCGCACATAACATTAGCTCTGGGCCAGGGGTACTAGCGGCGTGCCTCCAGCCCATACTCCAGTGAGTTGCCGGACTCTGATTTGTAGCCGGTAATGTGACCCCTCCCCAACTCCACCTCAATGAGCCAGCGGGGTCCTGTTACAGCCTGCGTTTGACACTCAGTGTTGCCCCCCCACCTCCAGCCGAACTGACTCTGTGCTGGCAATATAAACGAGCGAATAAATGGTAAATGTTACTAAATTACACTGTATCATTTGAAGTTTTTTCCACCCTCAGGCATTTAGGGAAATCTGTCAGATGGGGTGTCTCGCTCAGAGATTTCTTTGGGCAGGGGAAGCCCGTCATGGGTTTATCTTAAGTTATGGCAACTTTTGAAGGGGCTGTGTAAATGGATACGGGGTGTAATTGTGAGCACACCAGCTGCTGGGGAGGTGGAGAAGATAAGCCTGGGTGATGCTCTTCTTTCGCTCCACGTGGGCGTCTCGGCAAATGAAATACTGTGGTTCAACTTCCTGGGGTTTCTTGGCGTGTTTAACTGCTCAACGGCTACCAAAGTGTGTTTTTGTGCGGTGGAAAAATGTGGTGTCGAATGCGGACGCACAGCATGGAACTCAATGTCCACCGGGCCCCCAGTACCAGCAGTTTTTCTGTTTTTTCTGGCTTAGAGGCCCCCTCCCATATGCTGCGTCGAAATATGCTAGCATACAGATGATAAAATAGCATGATTTTTATCTCTGACCTGCATGGAATGCACAGTGCAGAACCTCTTTGCCTCTGTTGTCACGGACTGCTGAGGTTCAGGCAGTGCTCTTTACCTCTGACCTGCTCAACACAGGGCCATGGCCCATTTGACTTGCCTCATTGAAAGGATATATGCTTCTCGGGAAGGGGGAGGGGGTCACACTAAACGAAAATTAAATAATTTTTCTTGCAAGAGAAAAGAGTAAATCATGCATAAAACTACAACGGTACTCTCTTTGTGCCACATTTTTGGATAAACTGCAGATGCTTCTTTTTTTTTGATTCTTCTTTGGCTGGCAAATCCCAATGCGGCACACCCTGAGTGTCAGTAAAAGGGTTGGGCATCAGTGCATCAGGCTGTTCCTGGTGCCTCCGTATCCACAGCAACCGCCCCCTGGGGGAGGGGGTAACCACCAGGCTGTAGAGACCTTACGGAATTGCACAGAAGGCCCGTGCCTGGAGAGTCTCTGTCACTAGCTTTACATAACCGTGCCTGATATCAGTGTGATTACAACAGTTCCTAAAGCGTTAAACACTCTGATCATTGCTGTGTCCACCGCAATGACTATTACTCTTGCACTTCGGCAACTTGTTTTGGAATGCTTTGAGGGATCATATTTTTTGGACCCACATGCGGGGGGCCAAACCCTGACTTCTCTGCTCTGTGTTAGCAGCGTCTGCTATAGGGGAATTGGCTCCATCCTGCTGAAGAGATGGAGCTGATGAATTTATGAGGGCTCACTGAACGCGTGATTGATTCAGCTTAATTTGAAATGGAATGCAGTGTAACCTCAAGCGCATGTCGCGCACAGCATTAGCCACCACAATACAAATTCAAAAGAAAAAGTCTGGCTCAACAATGCCATAAAAAAATTTTTGGGGTAAAATATTGAATAAATAAAAATTTTGAGCAGTTGCAGATTAATTATGGGCCCACTTACAAAAACGACTTCCATCACAAGGAGCCCTCTTTCTGAATACAGCTGGTGGAAATTTGGTCATGTACAAGGCTATTTGTGGTGAAAAAGGACAATCCTGATGGAATGTGTGTTTTAAATATACATTTCTGGAACTAAATTACCACATTTTTGATTAATTGAAACATTTTGATTGCCTTCATTTTTTCAGTATTTACTTTTAAGTCTGTCCACATACACCATTCTGATTATATCAACATGAGCTGAAGAAACTCTGAAGAAACCACATTTCCCCTAATAAGTTTTTGATCGAGCTGCATGGTATTTATGTTCCATAATGAAACTAGATTGCTGTAAATTGACAGTAGAAAGGGTCAAATACTCGTGCAACATCCCAAGCAGTGTAAGGAGAAGATTATTAGCGGAGTGATATCAAACTCAAGCCGTGGCATGGTGGCCTTGCTTTCCCTCTCTCGGTTGTTCATTTTCATGCATTTTTAATTTTGTTGCAAAGAGAAGGCAGTGTTGAAAGACCTGCCCTATTTTTAATGCCATGTTCTCGAGTAAGTGCTGCAGCACAGTTTTCAATTTGAATGGCATGACTTTTTATGAAATCACTAATTCTCTTTTTTTTAGTCACTCTTAGCTTTGCACATGCAAGATCCAGAGAAAACGTCAGTGATGTTGTCAGAGTGTGTAACTCTTACAGTAAGCCTTTTGATGTGGGTGATGCATGTTTTGATTGCTGCAATAACCTAAATGGGGAGGGACATCATGGGCAGTGTCTTGTTTACTCTTCTCTAGGCTTCATTTTCTTGAGAGTATTGGTTATGGAGAAGGTAACTGAAGTGAGGTGAGAAAGGTATAGAAGTTCATGCTTTTTATCTCCTGTGGAGAGGCTGATTTGAAGGTGTACTCTTGGGGTGTTGTGATAAATATAAAAATACTTCACTGAAAATCATCTGTTAAGAATCAGAACTACTTTTCTTGTAAAGTTTAGTCTAATTACAGCGCCAACAGTGGGGATAGAGGCATGTTATGTTCGCAGATACAAAGTATAGTTCTCTTTTGCAGTGTAAATGATTGATTTGCATGAATTTGCCTTTGAGTGTGAGGCTGCAAACCTCACCTTGATCAAGGGCCTTCAGTGTTGTTGTTAAGAGATATCCTCAGAAAAGTAGATACTCAGATGCCCATTCTCTAGCGATTGAAACATGGAGGTACAAGCATTTACATTATCTGTGCCGCCTTCGCTCATACGCTCTGGCTCCTGTAAGCTATAAGAATGAAATTCACGAACATCCTTAGGGCTCACACATCCCATGGACTTCATGCTAAATCCTTTGGTTATTCTGTGAAGACTTCTCAGGATCAAAGCACCTCTCCTTTTCTCTGTTGCCTCAGACAAAATTCCTGTCACGGTGGCGTCACAGCTTCATTTCACTCTGGCACCAAAGGCACAGCCAGGGGCAGAACTTGCATGGTCTGAAATTTGGTGCGTTGCTCTGTTAGTTTTTATTCTCTTTTCTTGTGTTGGTGGAAGGGCTTCACGTTCCATCGAGATTTCGGCGGGGTGGGGGGTGGGGTTGGTTGGGGGTGGTGTGGCTAAGCTATGCCTATTACACACAAGCGCGTGCTTGCGTCAGCTGGCCTTTTTCCCACAGGACAGAGCTTTGTTTTTAATTGCCGTCTGCCTTCCCCTCACGTACGCAGTCTGCAGTATCAGAGGTGGGATGAGGCCTGTGGCACCAGCAATGCGCGTTCACAGTTAGCAAGAAACCGCTCATCTGTGGCGGTTGCCAGGAGAGAGAGCACCTCCCCATCTAGGCGGCTAATCATGGTGTCAGAGAACGCCCTGGGTTCACAGATAACGGCATGCGGCGGTACCACCCAGAACCAGGCGAGGTGAGGCTTCAGTCGCCAGACTCTGAGCACTATCAGATTGAGCAGTGAGCAAGCTGAGCGAGCCAGAAGGTCATTGTGTGAAAACAGTCATAGCAGTCATAGCATTTAGAGGCGTGGGTGAGGAGGATTGTGCCTTTTACTTGCGCATGTACTATAGTAATACAAGGATGACATTTTGAAGACGTCGCTCCCTGGCTATTGTCCTGGGTTCCTTGTCCGGGCAGGCGATAGACCAGTGCTGTGTATGTGCTTCCAGTGGTGTCCCTTCGGCCTGTCTGCTGCACATACCCACGCTCATTTAATGATTAGGAAAAAAAAAAATTCTTTGTTGCCTCTCCAAAATTGATGTCATCTCTGATTTGTATGAAATTCCAGTTTCACAATAGTTAACAAGCCCCACCCGCCGCTCCCGGCCGGTCTCCCGTTAGGGCGTGGTCTGAGTTGACTCGTATGGGGGGAGGGGGAAAGAGGGGGCTCGCCCCTCCCACAGTGACCCAGCATGAGCAGCGGCCGAGGCTGGGGGGTTGGGGGTTGGGGGGGGGATGGGTGGGTTGGGGGGGGGGGTGAGGCAGATAACATCTGAAGAATGCAGCAGTGTGCGAGTCCTCCACCGAGACGTCTGGTCTCTGAGAGGTCTCTGCAGAAAGAAGGAAAAAGAGGGGGAGAAAGAGAAAATGGCTCCGCACCGTTAAACCCTGTTCCAGGGAGGAACATCACGCTGAACCGAAGCCACACAGGCTAGACCCGACTTCCTTCGAGCGGGATGGCCCTCTTCGTTTGGCAGTTAACAGTTGCTATGGTAACACGCCACTGGGGCGGTGGAGTGGTCAGATGGAAAAAAGCAGCTCAGAGCAAGGCCGGCCTTGCTTAATGGTTTGATATTGCACTCGGGAGGGATAGTGTTAAGGTCCCCATAAGGAATGCAAGTTGAACTGTCAAACGCAGAGCTGTTCCGGTTTATGCCAACGGTCAGCTAAGATGAAGTAGGCTTCACTTTATAGAGCTTACGGTGACTTAACGCTCATGCTGCCAAATTCACTCCAACTTTTAAATTAGTGCGGGAGTCGCAGGGCTGTAGTCAGTGTACCACAGTGCCATAGTCCTTGCTAAAATCCTTTGTAGTTACCTTCCCAGTGTCCCTGCCTACCCTTTAAGTTCAGTAGTTGAATCACGGGGATGATTGTTATTCCTCATGACAAGCCCCTACATTGTGTCACAGAAAATATAGGCTAAGGTCAAATTATATGCAGTTAGTTCAACAGTACTGCTCGGAACAGGACTTCCCCATGTGCAGAACGGAACATCTTGTGCCGGATGTTGTACCTTGTGCAGAATCCTAGCCTCAGTGTAAACCATGTGACCCCTAAGCCCGAAATAACACAGAACAAGCAAGCGCCGTCCCGTGGGTACATGTGCAGTGGGTTCACGGAACGTGACACATACTGTAGGCCCATTTAGCCCAACTGTTTTCTCTGATTTTTTTTACACGTTTTACTAGGTTGCCAGTTTAAACTGCCAGTGCAATGTGATGTAATGGAAAGGTCATAAAGAGTTTACACCACGTCAAATACCCTGTGCTTTATGTGTAAAATCTCGGTAATGCTGCTCACCTGCTTTTCTGTATTGGATGTCTCTGTTTGTTTAGCTTTTCTGTCACAGAGCACTACCATTGTGTGGTATTCCATTTCCTCCACCCCCCCACCCTCCTCTGTGTTTATGTAAGTAAGTTCTTTGTGGTTTTTGCAATCAAGTCAAAAACAGTGGACCACTGAGTGTTATTCACAGGGTCCACAGACCATTGGTGCTTTGGGCAGCAGTATAGCCTAAAAGAATGAAGTCTTTACTCAACAAGTCCGATTACAGAAGACCTTAAAAAACAAAATGGGGTCATGAGAGTGTGAATGTTCCTCCGTCCCATAGCCTAACACGAGAAAGATTTTTGACCGAATCCAGGACATAGTCATGTTTCACACCACACAGGCCTTACAGGGTACTACAGGAGATCCAGCACCAAATGGGGGACGTACTCTGTTCTCACTGACAAAAACTGGAAGCGGCTGGGAGCTGCTGTCAAGACGCTGAGACAAACTAATGGCTCAGTTTTATCTGAGAATGTGGTGTCTCTGCAAATAGTGGTAGACATGGATTTTTATCATAACTCGATTGCCTTCTTTATCTTCTGAAAAAATGCCTGATGAGTGCACCAGCAAATCATTTTTCATTACCTCGATTCTGTAAATGAAGTGTCCTTCATCGTGGAATTTCCCACAAGTTCAGACCGATCTTTCCACAAATAATATTCAATTGGAATTTTTATTCCATTGCATTCTTCCACCCATGTCTGCCTCTTGAATACACAGGCCCATCTCTGATCGCACCCTTATCTCAGAACTCACTTACCATCTCAAGTCGTAAACCAGCAACGTTGCAGTACATTTTCACTCAGATTACATAAGCTGCTGTGTAGGTTGTCGTTTTTTTTGACCGTGACAAGTAGTTTGTCCGTGACAAGTATACACAGTGGACATGTTGAGTGTTTGGTGTTATGTACATTTTATCACAGAGAGAGTGCTCTGTGATCCACTGTCTACAGTGCAGAGCGTGCTCTCTGTTACACATTCTACAGTGCTGAGCGTACTGTCTGGTGCTCTGTCCACAGAGTAGAGTGTGCTGTCTGTCTGGCACACAGTGTACAGTGCAGTCAGTACTGTGGGGTGACGAGCGAGCTGCACTGTGTGGAGTGGAGAGAATGCAGGGCGATACAGTGCGCAGAGTGGAGTCTGACACACAGGCACAGGGCCTCTGCTTCCCCCAGCGCGTGGTGCCTCCATGCCCTGGGACGGCTTGGCTTGGTGGGGGAGGCACAGTGTCTTTGACTGCGCTTCGCTCTGTTGCTCCCCACATGTCATTACTAGAGATCTCCCTCCCCTCCCTCTCCTCTTTCTGCCACCAGGCCCAGATTAGAGTTAACCCTTCAACTGCTGCCAGCCCTCTCCCCCTGCAACAAAGGGAAAATATTCCCTCTTGCCAAAACCCACCTGGATATACAAGAGCATATGATTCACTCACCGGACGTGCGTGTGTGTGTGTGTGTGTGTGAGAGAGAGTGTGTGTGTGTGAGTGTGTACACATTTCTGTGTGTGAACTATTTGGCTGTGTATGTGCATTTGTATGTGTGTGTGTCTCTTTTTTTTTTTTTTTTTTTTTTTGTTTGCTTGTACATGTGTATGAGTGTTCATGTGTATCCTGTCTGTGTGTATGCGCATGAGTGTTTATGTACATGTGGAAATATGCGGCATTTTCTGCTGCCTGTGTGTGTGTGCGTGTGCATGTATTCTCTCTTGCTGTCTGTGGATTTTTGTGGGTGTGTCAGTACACTTAGATATGTTTGTGGGTGTGGATGTGGTTGTGTGTGGGTGTGTGTTTTTGTGTGTGAGAGCTAAGTTCTGTTGTCTATATGGGTGTGTTCGTGCCTGTGTGTGTATGTGTGTGTTTGCATTCTGTTCATGTTGTGCCGTCTCTAAGTACGCCAGTACGTGGGCATGTGTGTGCACGTGGTTGTGTATGTATAAATATGTGTGTGCATTCTATCTGTGTTATGCTGTCTTAAATGCGTGTGTGCATGCATACACGTAGAAGAGACAGACTCTCCCTGTGGGAAAGTCGCTACCTTTACTGCAACACTCTCGAGCCCAACTTCAGCTGATTAGCTTATTTTTAGCCGCTCTCTGCCTGCCTCGCGGAAACTCAGAAATATCATTAAAGTTCCTTTTTATGAGCAGGGCAGTGGCGCCCAGAGCCTCTAGAGCCGTTTTCTCACCAGGTTTTAAAATTATTATTATTTTTTTGGTCAAGGTATTACAGATTAAAAGACTCTTACACTCGTGGCAGCCCCGAATGGGTGTTCAGAGCCTAAATTTATTGCGCGGTAGCCATAAAAAGTGGGGAGTTCTCGCAGGGAAGGAGGGGGGGCACAAGCCATTAAGAGGCCTTGATCCCCCCCTAAACTTTATGGCAGGCATGGCTTTCTGATGTAGCACTCCGTTCATACAAATGACACACCCGCCCCCCATCTGGTTTACTTGGTATGAATCATCGCTGGACATATAAGATTACAGATGTAAATGTTTTCATTACTTTTTAATTTCCTATCAGTTTAAATGTACAAGTTGTTTGAACTTATATTTACTCGTTGGCGCTTTTTAGATTGAACTAAAATCCCCTGTAGCGTACTTAAATTATCATTTTACATGCAAGTTTGTTTTGCTCTTAAACCCTTGTGGATGCAAGTAAGCTCTCTAACATAAGTCTGGTTAAGGGTGTCAGTCAGTTACTGTAATGTCGTGAAACAATGTGAAATATTCTTTCTTTTTTAAGTAATTACAAAGACAGCTACACAGATGAGTCCCTTAGTTGGATGCCAATTAGCAGTATGTGCTGCTGTAAAGGAGCTCTGACAATCAGTGCTTTCATATGTGAGTTTCCCAAGAACCATAGAAGAACTAACACAGTTCCAAAGAAGCTTGGTATTGTGTTCCCAAATTACAGGTGGATTAGTCACCAAACTTTCAAAATGATTTAATGTGCAGCTGTAGTCTGATGAGCCAAGTTTATGTTGTGGCTGACTGCTAAACGTGGCATTGGATTTGTCATGGTATGGGCAGCCATCTCATGGGATTCACCGGTTCCAATGATTGCTCTTAATGATTGCATAATGGCCAAGGAATGTGAAGTCCTTTTTCAAGACAAGGTGCACCCTATGGTGCATGTATGTTTTTCTGGGAAGAGAAAGTGTATGCTTGAACTTGAAATAGAGAGTTTTGTGGTACATAAAATATCCAACCAAAATTATTGTCGTCATGGTTTTTTTTTCTTGACATTATTGTGCAATATAATGACTTAGGTTACTGGGATTGTAACTCAGTTTTTCCTAGTTTTAACTCTGAGTTTACAGGAACGTAACTTGGAATGTTTCAGTATTTTGATACACTCAAATGTAAGATGTAAGGTATCTGGGAAGCAAGTAGCCTAAATAATGAATGAAATGAGTGTTTTATGCCTTTGTGCTGTAAATTTGTGTGCCGCTGCCATTTCATTCAGTGTTTTTGCTGTGCTGTACTGAGTCAGTAGATTTGATGTTCCAGTCAGGCTGACCACAGCAGAGATAGCTTCTTTAAACATTAGGCATGTTGAGCAACACAGACACACAGGCCTACGCACAGTTCAGCTTTCTTGTACTGCCGAAAACGTTATCAGGGACTAGGTTATAGTGAATATGTACATCATAATATTTTGTGAGTGAGTGTGTGTGAGAGTGAGTGTGGGTGTATGCGTGCGTGCGTGTGCGCGTGCATACTTGCATACTTGCATGAGAGTGCATGCATGTATCTGTGGATATTTGTTTGTCTGTTTTCAGTGACTGAGCCCTGTTCGCTTTGTCTCTCTAGGGAAAGCCCGACCTGAACACTGCACTGCCCATCAGACAAACTGCTTCCATCTTCAAACAGCCTGTCACCAAAGTCGTCAACCACCCCAGCAACAAAGTGAAGACCGACCTGCAGAGAGCCACCGAGCAGCCCAGACAGGTTAGGCTACAGGCCGCCCGGTCATGCGTCACCACAGCAACACGCTTGGCTGGGGCGTCGTCCCACTGGCACAAAACCAAACACCTCCAGGGGCAACGCTGCCAGCATCAGCCATTCTGTAATTTGTGATTAAAGGGTGGGGTCAAGAGGATAGGCCACCGTCGCACTGTCAGCCATTTTCCCTCAGCAGGCTAAGGGTCATAAACATGCTCTTATGTTTGAGGGTCATTGTCAAGGGAAAGTCTAGCACAGAGACATCCATCCAGTCCTTTCCCCCTCTGTTGTATTTGTTATGCTATACTACACTACGTAGGCCATTTTAGATTTTCTGGAAAGTGCATTTGAAAAGATAATTTCAAATTTGCTGCAGAAAGTTTTTGGCCATCCAAACAAACTCTTTCCATGCACTTTATTTTATCCTCAAGCATCCAAGGAGACCTTTAATGAGAGTTGCTCTTAAGCTCAGGTAAACCATTCATTTAAAACTTGGGAGGGCAACTCCATTCCCTGTCATTACTCTAAGCAGGTAATTTTCCATCCCCTTTCTTCAATACCTTAAATAAGACTTTCCATAGTTTGTCTCTGTGCTGTAATCAGACATCAGACTCTTTTGGCTTAAACTAAAAGTTGGAGACATTTGCCCTACCATATCCTTCACTGAGCTTTAAAAATACTGTCCCCCCCTCTGTCAGCTGAGGTAGATGAATTGGGCTAATGGGCTTGACTTAGCAGGAAGGTTGTGACTTGCATCTTGAAAACACACTCTTCTGGCCTATACTTCCTTCAGTGTGATTGGTCCCTGCAGATTTCTGAGGGTTAATTTAATTGGCTGAGGCTGTTTACCATTATACACTCACACAGTGTTGTGGAAATAGTAATTGACCTTTGGAGCATTAGGAGTAAAGATGATGATTTGACTAGCTATCAAGGGCATAGCTAGAAATTCTGGGCCCTGTACACAGGCAAGCTCTTTATTAAAAAAGAAATTCCCAGATTTCCTTAACTTTTTTTGTGAGAGTCATAACATTTAACAAGATGTCCAGATATAGGCTGGGCTTCACTTAACATTTGTACTTAACTTTGACTGACAGTTACATGCAGGTGGTTTCTTCACAAACACAGTATGGTGAGTAATTTTTACTGATTGCTAAAGTCAACCTGCTTGTAAAGAAACTAATGAAATCCTGGACTTAACTGTCAGTCAGAGTGAAGGACAAATGCTGATGGTTGATGTATGGAGCATTATGAGTCTCAAGTCATCACAGCATTTCTTGTGTCTTATGAGTTAACGCTCTGGGAAAAAATCCCAGAAATATGAATGGGATGTAGTAAAATTGACACTGTTGAGGCTGTAGAATAAATAAGACCTTTGTGATTTCTTAATAAAAAACTAAATTCTTTCAGTTTAAGAAAGTCTAATTCATGAATGATTAGCTTCCCAATTTGGTGAGTCTGTGAAGGCCTTTGGCACGATACATTTCTAGTTGCTGCACTAATGTCATCATGTGACTAAACGTGAGCGGGGCGGGGTGGGGCTGGTCGAACCAGGTAGAACAGTTTGAACTGTAGAATGTGAAAGTCACCGGTTTTCAGGTGTAGCATAGTGGTAATGGGACTGGGCTAGCAGATTAGTTCTTGCAGGTTTTATTCTGGTGTGGGCACAGCTTAAGCCAAGATGTAAACTACTTGATTCTGTTAAATGATCAGTCATACAGGGAACTACTTCTATCTTATGTTTACACTTGTGACACTTGGGACATTACTTCCCTTTAAGACTTCTGGCACTATTGTCCCTTACTTACGCACTTTAAATTGTAAGTCACTCTGGATAAGAGCAGCTGCTAAATACCTATAATGTAATGTAATGGAGGAGTGCACAAATGTACTACTTGTCTTGTCATGGGTAGTGTGGTTGTAACTAGAAAGCAGAAAGTAAGTTCAGGTTGTAGAGGAAAATGGAGACTATTTTTCATATGTCCATAAAAAGGAGAGTGTGGTATTGTGAAACATTTACATCACATTAGATCATATCCTACTGCAGAGTTTTAGTGTGCTGCAGGATACTGTTAACTTTACTGCTATGGCAGTGGAAACTGTTTAGTGCAGTAACACTGTTACATCTGCAGTCGTCCAGTAGAGGGTGCTATTTGCTCACAAGACCACAGTGCTTTTTACAGGCAGTTGACTGCACTCTGAACACAGCATGCTACTCTTTAAGATTGAAACAGCAGTTATTCATTGGAAGGTCTAGGAAGTGATTTTTTTTAATCATTGCTGTTCCCCCTGAGTGATGAATATAACAAAATGTCAATGTCATACTTATGTGTATACATGAATCCAAGGTGTAAGATGTATTTCATCTGAAGTGCAGTGTTTATGAAGGCAAACCCAATAAAGTGCAATGATAGGTCCAAAAGGCAATTGATTGGATACTAAAGTATTTTCTTTTTTAAATCATTATTCACAGGAAATGCTAAATGGTTACAGTTAATGAGAAGAATCAAAATATAAATTACATGATTACAAAATTGATGGATTTATTCATAGTTTCTAAATTGCAATTTCTCTTGCATGTGTTCAAAAATGTATCTATAGATTTATGACTCAGCAAATATAAATACATAAATACAAATACAAAAATGCAAGTTCATATAAGAGACTTCAAGTAGATCTTTTTAGATTTTTTACTTAAAAATGTATATGAAAGTAAAACAGGGGTGAGGGGTGAACATGTACATTTTAAGATGCTACCTAGATTGTAGACATCTTTTAAGAACTTAGATCATATACTATCTTTGCTAAACCTGGATATCTGTAGGTCGTATTCCACCAGCACGCTCTGGATGATTGCTTTTAGCCTATCCTAGGCCAGAAAGCCCACCTGTCATGTTTTTAGCTTTTAACAGTAGCGCTGTTGCTGATGGAATAGCAAAGACATGACCCTATCCCAATGCCATTAAACAGAGTTCAGCCTGGAGGGAGTGGTGTTGTCTTTGGTTTGAAAAGGACAATTGTAGCACACAAGCAATTGGAGGTGCTCTTGTAGGTCAGTGACAACAGGAGTATTGTATCTCTCTATTAGGCCGTTAGTGTAGCTGTGTCTACATCATTTAAATTCCCGCTGTATACAAAGCTGTTTTAGCACCGTCTGCATATCACACGTGATTAAACAAGCCTGCTGAAACTGCTGTGCAATTCTGCCCTGCCGCTGTCTATATCTAGTATAAAACAGGCAATAAAAGCAGTGCACAATGGTCTAATGAAAAAGAACAAAAAAAGTGACTCCGTTCCGTTTGGATCAAACGATAACCCCAAAGAAGAGAACTATGTGTGTGCTGGCTAAGCTGTATGGTTGGAATGCTCTGTACCACAATTATTAACAGAACGCTTACTTAACCGAAGTACGTCATGCCGGGCGTGCTCAGAGCGGGCCGAGCAGTGAATCAGACTGTGACATCAGGCTAGAGACAGGCTGGGGGAAGGGAGGGACTGCAGAACTGCATGTGGCTAAATTGCCCTTCACATGATTGCTGGAGTAATGGTGAACCGAATGGAGGGTTAAAGAATGGGACAGTAGCTGCTCCTACCCACAGGCACTTAAAGACCATGTGGTCTGACCCCTCCAGCAATCTCTCATCTCCACACCTGAGCTGCGAGGTAATCCTGTGGTGATGTGTGGGGTAACCTGCAGAGTTGTTCAGTGTTACTCTTAAAAGAACCCCCTGTCAGTTTTTAAGATGGGACCCAAAATGAAACTACAAGAAGATCTCAGCAGTGGTCATAGTGCTTGGTCTTTAATTTGTTGTCAGTGTTGATGGCAAAGATTTGAAATGGACTGTTTTTATGAAATGTATTTTTGACTCATCCAGATAAGATTCTTCCAGGACAACCACTGGTGATATGAAACCTAAGAAATATTGAAATTTTGGGAAAGAATGTAAGGTTGTGCAGAGAACTGGGGTATAATTTTAAAAATGAATAGAAAAAAAACCATTGGATATTCTTTGCTTATATGTAAAAGATGAGTCTGATATGCTCAACAATGGTGGTCCTTTTAAGGAATTAAACCCTTTTTCTAGCCTGATTTCAATGTTTTTGTGACTCGCTATGTACTTTGTAATGTGTGAAAAACAAAGTTAAAGGGTCATTGAGCAATATCCCAGAATTTCCGTAAGCGGTTAGGGCTGAACTTCCTGGACGAGCTGTCATGACTACTACTTGGTGAGCAACTTCATTCTGTTCTCCTCGCATGGAAAAGGCTATGCTCCCTGGCTCAACGGAAGTCTGCTTCCATGTGTCATCTATAATTCAGGTGTCAGCCAAAGATTGCTTCTGATTGCAGGGGCTTACAGCAGCCTCCAGTGATGTCAGCACTGCTTAGGCTTCTTTTACTCCACTCAGCACCACCTTAGGGCCCCCCTTTTAACTGAGATTTTTCATTGGAAAGAGCAAAAGACTGACTACGTTTCTGTAGTTCCTGTCATTGTGAAACAGTAACTCGCAAAGAGTTAGTCACTTTCAAAACTCTAAATCTGGGTGTAAAATTCTATACAGGGGGTCCTCGGTTTACGACAGTCTCGACTTGCGACGTATCGTGGTTACGAAGCACTCCCATAAATTATTTAAAAAAAAACCTAGTTTCGACCTAAACGGTTTGGTTCGTAAATATGGCCACAGAAATAAAGATAACAAATTGTTCTCTCTTTTTTTATTACTGTTTCATTTAATTACTGTATTTTATATGTCCTTCATGTGTTGTGTGCACAGTGTGAGTGACTTAAGGTGTTAACTTAGGTATAATGTGGGTATAAATTCCAACATACGTCGAAAATCGACTTATGTCAAGTCGTAGGAATGGAACTCGTTCGTAAGTCGAGGACCCCCTGTAAATACTCAGAGAGACGGGAAATTACTGTGTCGGTGCTGTTTTACACTTACATGGGGGTGGCTGAGGTGATGGAGGTCATTAATATTGGAAATCCAAGCAAATTGCTTGTCTGACGTGCTTCTTGTGAGTTATAGATGATGATTTCCTGGAAGACTGCTGCTTTCCTTTGAACTATGCAGTGTTAAGAAGGACAAGTGATCTTACTCAGCAAAAGCCAATTATCTATGAAGACATATTCTGTGTAAGAAGGAGCATGTTATTGAAGAAGAAAGATGACCGAACGGCCTACCTTTTTGTAAATCAGACATAAGTGTCTTGAGATATGTCTCTCAAGTTGCCCCTTGTGGTACTTTCAAGTAGCAGTTGTGAGCTGTGGCTACAGGAATTAGACCTATTAATGGCATAATGCAGAATCAAATTTAGGAAGAGGCCCTTGCATATATGTAGTGTCTTCATTGAATTTCAATCATTTTCTGAAATATTTTGTCTCCCACCAAAAAAAAAAACCTTGTAACTTCACAAGTCACCATATCTAAGTTCCATTGATCTTTTGGCTTCTGGCTCATCCAAAAACGTTGTTTTCACTGGCTGCTTTCCAGCTACATCTCCAGGGTCCGTCATGCTCTCTCTGTGTCCTGCACAGTGCTGACGTTTTTGGCTTCTCCTGGGGTAGCTGAGTAACTTCTATCTCTCAGTGGAAAAAGACCTGCCGACCTCCAGCTCGGTTATTATGAAAACAAACAGCCAATGGGAATGTGCACACTGGTCTAAGAGCCTGGTTTATACTACTAATATGGTCACAAGTCAGAACAGACTTGAGGAACATAATGTAACTGCGTTATAGATGTTGCAGCACAGTCAAAGTTCTTGCATAATGCACTTGCATAAAGTACTCAGATTTAGAAATTTACTGTGTGTAAAATGTTTAAAATCAGAATATAAATAATGTAATGAATTTGATTTCTTGGAGTTAGAAGCTCCTGTTTTATGTGTTTTGTTTTTGTTTTGTTTTTCCTGCATGCTCCTCAGACAGGAAAAAGTGCTGCGTTTTCAATTTTTAAGCTTGGGTTTTTTTCTTCACACATAAACTGTTAAAGTGGCTATTAGCCTAGGCTATATCCTGAACAAATGGGTCAACAAAAAGCAAACTTGTTTTTTGTTGCATTCACTGTAAACAGAGGGCCTGAGCAAAGGACTGTTTTGTTCTAATGTCCTTCAGACAATTTTGTAAAATCAATATCCCCCATTATGGCTCTCAAAGGAGTGCGTGATAGAGCAATACAGCTACATTTGACAAGTATGAATGTAAGTAAGGGTTGATTAGAGCAAAGCCTTTGTTTGCTCATTACTTTTTTTGGCTGGTTAACAAAATAAGATAAACAGCATTGAAGTATAATGGGTCTGACTGGAAAAGCTTGCTGCTCTCTACATTAAAAAACACCTTGTAATATGGATGTAGTCGAAAAGCTAATTATGCCCATGGATTGCTGAATAGGTCATTTCTTTTTTCATCAGTTTCTTGAAATAAAAGAGTTTGCTTGTCTTTTGTTCTGAAATGGCTTCCTGCAAAACTCTGCTCTAAAGTCTTGAATTAAAGTATTCATTGGCATTTTCTCAGTAATAGCTCTAAAAAGACTAAATGTGAAGTGACAACGGATCGTATAGTGCTCAAATGAGGTGTACCACTTTGAAAGTGCAGGTAGTGTAGTGGAGAGCAGGGTCGAGGAACAGGACGTTACAGAGGGCATAAAATCATTAACAAACGTATCCTACTATACAGGGGCCAAGTTTGACAAGAGCTGGGGAGTAAAGGTATACGCATGCATGCAAACCAATTGGCGCTCACGCACTCACATGCACATACTCCAGCACATGCACATACATTTGCGCACACTGTCACACATGTATCCCTTAAGGGTGCAAATATGTTGACTTTGAAAGTGGTCCATGGTCCAGTGTATTTATGAACCAGCTGTATCAAACACCAATGAGAACTGTAAACTATAAATGTTGATTTTCTCATCTCAATGATGTATAGTGAACATTCCTGTAACCACGGAAATGATGACTTCACCTTCTGATGTTGGGGATACCAAGGATGAGACCATGCAGAATTGATTTTTTATGACAATATTGGGCCCTGATTTTATTTGGTTTTGCATATTGTTTACCATGGCTATTTTACATTGCATGCAATGCAGTGCATTTTTAGACAGAGGACAGCCATAATGTCACATAGTACCGCTCCATCATCTACACATGGCCTGAGAAATCATGATCTGTTATATTTTTCAGCCCACAAGAAAAGGCAGAGCAGCGCATATGTAGCGCTGAATATGAATGAAACCAAGACCAAGACAAAATCTCTTTGCTGCCAAGGCCACAGGAACTAATACATCTCTAGATGCCAGGAGAGGTCTCAGGACTGCTAACTCTTAAAAGTCCTTCACACTATTCTGTTACGCTGACATTTACTTTCCACCATCCATATAATTCCACTCCCGCCCTTCCACCTGCCTTCACCCGCAGTGCAGAAATAGGCCCACGCTGTAGCTCAGCAGTATGCCTATTATCATTACTTACGCAGAACGCAATTGAATTGATCCAGTGTTTTTCTCAGAAGCTGAAGAGTCCACCGTCACTGACCTCGGGCAGTTGCTTCTAAACAAGGAGGTGAGTTGGGGATTCTGTCCAAGGATCCACTGTCTGATTGCTCACTCCCCCATCACCCCCCATCGCCCCCATATGAGGAACACAGATTGATGACGCGTAACGTTTTTAAACCCAGCAAGGCGCCTTCTGACTCAGGACGTCTTGGCGTAGTGCCCGGCTGTTTATTTGCTCCTTAGCACAAAGTTGTTTTTGTTCTGCAACGATTTATGTATCTGTGTCTTGAGGGCTTTACAGCGGTGACTGAATTAGCTGCAGAGCCCAATAAATACTTAGCAATTTTACAAGGGGCCTGTTGGGGCTCGGGGTGTGATCCGGTATGGCTGCGCAATCTGTCCTTGCGGGATTTATCCGTCGCTTTCCATCACCTTTCGCAGGAACAGAGCTGAGTGGGACATTTAAGATTGCTATATTATTTATTTATCGTTTCTGGGGCTGAAGTCTACACTATCAGTTAGCAACTGTGCTTCACTGTGGGTTCCTTTACTATTTACAATGTGGAAAAGTGTACAAGCTTGTCAGGCAAATGTATCGAAGAAGATAAAGGCTCACTTTGTCATCTGTTTATGGGAATGTGAATATCTTTGTTGTGTTGGAAATCCAATGCTTTGAGATGGGCTTTCAGCTGAGGGGAAAATACGGGTGTGCTTATTCCACAGAACTGATGAGTCCCGTCTGTTCTATGCCACCCATAATACCAGCAGGATGTGCACTACGGTGGTTAACCACGCACAGTCCTGGGCTCCAGTGCTCCGAT
This sequence comes from Albula goreensis, assembly GCA_022829145.1. Taxonomy (NCBI): domain Eukaryota; kingdom Metazoa; phylum Chordata; class Actinopteri; order Albuliformes; family Albulidae; genus Albula; species Albula goreensis. Next base: position 45,276,194 of record CM040741.1, read on the forward strand.
GTCTCGCAGGCGTCATTACCAGCTATTCTGTTTCTTAAAAAGAGGCCAAGCGGTCTAATCCCAAATCATACAATTGATACATCATTTGTGGCCTGAGTTTTTGGGCTGTTTCAGCGTTTAGTGTTTGCAGTTGGTTAATGTTGTTTTCCGGTTCTCTTCTGTCTGGCAGCTTTTCTGGGAGAAGAGGTTGAAAGGCTTGAGGTCGTCTGATGTAACGCAAGAGGTCCTCAGGACTATGGAGCTTCCAAAAGGCTTACAAAGTAAGAAAAGAATTTGTTCAAACTTTTACTTGAGCTTTTCCAAATGTGCTTCTCTTTAAAAAATGATTTTTCCCTGCTATTGTCAATTTCCCTGATTCCTCCTCAATCAAAGTTGTAACTACGTTTTTGGTGTACTGCTTTAATTTTAAAATGTTGCACCTCTACAGTGATATTGCCAGAATCGTATAAGTGATTTCAATGCCTTTATCAGCAGGATTTTGTGTGCTGAAATATATCTCAATGTGGTAATGCCTTTACTGATAATAGAACATTTTTAAGAGTTTGCTTGAAAAATATAATCGATTTTAAGATTATACATAATAAGCCAAAAACCTGTGAGTGGGTGGTATATAATCGGAATCAGCAAAATGAAAGCCTGGCATGATTACTTACTTTACCTAAGGGGCTACAGTATGAACATGGATTTTACAACTCCGGTTCCACTCTTCACTGTGAAGTGCTCTGAGGTTGGGATGGCTGCCAGTCCTTTACTATGAGCACGAACCTCTGACCCAGCTCTGCCCCAGCAGGCGTGGGCCCGGACACGACGGACGAGACTCTGCTGTCGGCCATCGCCAGCGCGCTCCACATGAGCTCGGCCCCCATCACGGGCCAGACGTCCACGGCCGCGGAGAAGAACCCGGCCATCTGGCTCAACACGTCGCAGCCCCTCTGCAAGGCCTTCATCGTTACGGACGAGGACATCCGGTAAGGACTGGACACGAGCCGCCACCCCATTTTGCCCATAACCATTCACCAATCCCACAAAAGGCTGCTGGAAGTACAGTTGGTACCTTTCTCTTTTGCTGAAGTGATTTTTAAAACACTTCACAGGTAAGGCTGTATAGCTGCCCTGACTGAAATTTGACAAAACAGTGTCTCTGTCAGGTCAGGACCTCGACTAATCCAACCAACTGTTCAGATAGTGGACTACACCGCATTTCTTTACAATGAGATATTCACTGCTATGTTTAATAAAAGATAGGAAACATATTCTAAACCCAGCTTTGATGTGTTAGCCACTGTACTGAGAAGCTCCTATCTACCTCCAGACAGCCCTCTCATTGGCTATCTAAATTGTACCTGGCTGCCTTTATTCATTCTTGTCACATAAACACAAATGAAGGGTGCCATCTTGTAATCCAGAGAACCCTGCTGGTTGTGATGATGTGATTTGTGGAAAACAATATAGAACGCTCTGAAATGAGCTGCTATTGTTCCATTAGCTCTGGATGGCTTTGCTACAGTGTGTGTGTAGGTAAGAGCCCGCATAAAATGTGAGTGGAGGGCTGCATGTCTGTTTCGAGTCTTTTTATATTTTATTTCAAATGGTGCAATGTTGTTCTGTGATCTTAAAAGATTTTTTTATGATTTATTAGTGGGGAGCAGGCAAACAAGAACACCTTAACAATCTTTTCAGCTTGAGAACACAAGAGGTTGTTGCTTTTCACTGAAGAATCTCATTGATTAGTCTTGTTCTGCATAATACTGGGTTCTCTGCAGTTAGGCCTGGATTTGCATCGGCCCATGTCAGACCTCTCATGTGAGCACTTGAAAAAGTGATGGTCATAAGCATTTCATTTCCCAGTTTTGAGAGCCATATTTCATACAATTTGTACAAGGTGTCATGTATGATAGTCTTCTGTAGTTGTAATATTAGTTTTTTCCCCCACATGTGGTTGTATTTGATTATGTTAACATAACTGGTACAAAAAAGGAGTACCACTTTTGTCGGTCTTGCATGGATTTTGGCAAGTCATATCCTTAGGATAAGACTTCTAGTGTGGCACATGGATAGTGTAACCGGCCGTATCTGTTCCCCCAGGTGGTAGAAGTATACAACTTGTTTGCATCTGCTTGCAGCCCTGTGCCGAGGCTGTCCAAATTGTGTTTTATTTGAAAGCAGGTGTCCTATGGCAGTACATTGCATACAGCAAAATTCTGAAAAGGGGCGCTTAGCATCCTTTTACTGCAGCTGTCACAGAGCCACATTACGCTAGCTACTGCCAGCACATTTAAATGAGCGTTTTAGCTTCTGCTGTAGTATGAATGGCTCAAAAGAGTGTGGGTGATGTTTAGAAATTGCCACTCTCATTCTCCAAAAGGTAAAAAAAAAAATTGGGACAATTAGCAGGGCTTGGTATTCCACAATTACCTGCCTTATCCAAGATGAGCCGCCAGCACTGCATGGCACGTCTTTGCGATTACACCACTGGCGTGTCTGTTCTGAACGCTCTCTACAACACATTACCGGTGTTGTAGAACGAAGGTGGGCCTGGGAAAGAGCAGGTCAGATTGACTGATGGACCTGAAGGGGGGAAAGCCTTTCTGTTTTCAGTATGGGGCACAGTTGTGTTGGTTTAAATTACCGATTACGTGCTGCCTTCATGCCCAACAGTTTAAATTACTGCTATACATCCTACTATGCTTTCATTTATCTTGATTAACTATCTCTACAAAGCAGTGGCATTAAATATTCAGTGTTTCAGGTCATGTGACCACTTCTGACAGGAAGTGAGATTGCATTGTCTAGAGGAGACATTAATGTGTATTGCTGAAGCTGTCTAAAGAAACTGAGCATTTAATACTTTCAGAAATATCTTCCATTTCTGGCTCACATTGACCTAGAACATGAAGCTTTGATTTTGACAGTTTTTACACCCATTTGCAAAATATGTATGGCTTTATGAATAGAAATAACAATAAAAAAGATAACAGAATTTATGAATAACCTTTCAACAACAACGAGTAGCTTTACATGACAGACTAGTAGATTTAAGATTCTAGAATGACTACAAACCAGTGTTATGCAATAAAATGCTTAAGGAACATGAGAGGATACAAAATTATGAAAAGAGAGCGAGATAAGAATAATGATAACAGCAACTCGAGCAAAACAGTTGTCAGCCATGGAGCCTGTGGAGATTTGGCTGAAAGGAAAGTTTCAAGAGGAATACATATGTGCAGAGAAGGTCACTAAGCAGTACATCTCAGAGGTAAGAGGGAATTGGGATGGGTTTGGCCACTAGCAGATCTGAATATATTTGAGATAAGGACTCGCAGTACACTATCAGTGGGTAAATCCCAGGACAGCAACAAAACCAGGATTTAACAGAGTCTGTGATAGTAATGCATACACTTATTGTTCTGACATTTCAAGACCTATTTCAGTTAAGTGGATGATATGGCATTATGTTGGAATCCTAATCTGTGTTCTAAATTCTACTGTACCCCATGTAGGTATGTGCCTCTAAGAGTATGTGTACAATCATGATCAATAATCAATTCACATAAATATCTTGAAGATTTGTTGAATAACCATAAAACTGTGATCACTTTGAATGTCTGTAAGTTATTGCTGTGTTCGAAATGTTATTTGTATCAGTCTATTGTTCTTGCCATGAAGACAGGTCATATATTTGTTTCCTTGGTAACCGTTGAAGATTTGGATCCAGAACTTGCCCATGCAGCCGCTTTTCTAATGAGTGATCTTAGGATTCAGCAGATTGTGCTTCTCCAATCAATTAGTGGTCACTGCTTAATGCTGCTATACCTTTCATTTTACTGATAGCCCTAGTTTGATAGCCCCAGTAAGTAAACTAGGTGGTACCATATATAGCAAGTGAGGGCCATATACTGTATACCTGAGTAGTGTCTGTTTTTAAATGTAAAAAAAAAAAAAACCTTGTAGTTTGATTGAAATATTAATATGCAAAATATTCTTAATCATTAATAAAAATTTGCACCATCATCAGCATCGCCATCACCAGATCCACCAAATCTGCAATCAGATTTGTGGTTTTCATTTTTGAACGCTCACTTTTCTCATTCTCAAATATCGGTGTTTTCTATTAACGGAGACGACAGACAATGACTACCATCTGCAATCACAGACTTCACACAGTATGCTTAATCACAAAATAAAGATTCCTTCATCTCTCCGGGGAAGATAAGGTCTATTTCCAATGCCTGAAATGAAGCTGAAGAGTGAGGCTGCCTTAAAAAGAGCTTAGTTTCTGAAATCCCACTCAGTGAAATACATGTCTTAAAGGGAGAACTCCAGTAGATTTGAAGCTGATGATATGCATCACATTCACTGAGCTTTCTTTTCTAACAGCTTAAGATCAGTCTTTCTCTTATGTATATAATGCATGCTGGCCTTAATGCCTGCCTAAGCTTCTCATAATTATTGTTGGAAAAGTAAGGGTTATTATTTCATCCAGTCATTGTATTGACAGTATTTGTGAGGATTATCCATAGTGCTGTTTAAGGTCTATTTTAGCTGTCCTGATTTTGGCCAAATGTTGACTAAACTTCTGCCATTCTGAGAGGCAGCTGTCCTCCCAAGGCATTTTTCTACATGATACTTTGACAGTCATGATATTTTGACAGTTTCTGGCACAGTGATAAAATGGCCGTGTTATATTTAATAATTTGTGCCTCATTTATTTGACAATGTAGATTTGCGGGATACCTGTGTCAGGGAAAAGGTAATTTTATAGCAGTTTAGAATGTAATCAGAACTGTGAAATGGTTGCATTCTACTGCATCACAAATTTTGAGAATAAAAATGGACCGCCTAGCATCTTAATGATCTCAGAGCTGTCTTTGTAAGAAGAGCAGGTTTTAGACAGGAATTAGTCTATTCCTGGTAATGAACGACTCTGGCTTTTAACTGAATTACTGCTTCTGTTATAATGGATCAGACAGAGCTTGCCCATGGCAGAAAAAGACCTGTGATAAGGAAGCAATGATTTCATTTTCACTCATCACCGTGGAGGCCGTGGCAGAACCTGAAGTGTAAATCGCATCAAACCACATATGAACATGGAGCACTTGCAAGCTGGAGCGCTTGAGCATATGTAGGATTGACCACTAGAGGGCTCTGTATACTCAGTGGAAAGACCATTTTAATCATCAGCATAGAATAGAAATGCAGGTAAGTCTTTGCTGTGAGATGTAACATCACCTCCCTTCAGCATGTCATAGTGCATTCAGGCTTATCAACTGGGAAAATGCATTAAGGCTCAGCTGCCTGGTTGTGCGCTATTAGGAACCATGGGCAGAATGGATCACAGCTATTCTTCCAGTCTTCCCATTCAAAGGATGGGTAAAAAAGGTTCAAATACCATGATTCAAAGACCATTTAAATACATTGGTCATCCATGCTGGCAGTCCTGGTTAATATTGCCACAAATTCTGCAACAAAAATAACAACTGGGCTGTGATTTGTGCATATTGTACATTGTTTTGTAAATAAAACACCAAAATGCATTGTGAAGTGTAGCCATCACTGCAAAAGGATTGACGTGGTATCATACACATTGGGTGTAAATATTCATTTCATTTATTTAAAACACAAATACTACCTAAACTATAAAAATAAAAATCATATTTCTGTATATGATTAATTGAATGTAAAAACCCCAAAAGTATATCCATATTTTCCAGTTATCTTAAAATAACATCCTTTAAGTGCAGGATATCATTTTTATGCTTTTCATTGCGTAAAGGGTAAGCAGTCTCGATCTTTCAGGGAAAAAGCCTACAGATCTCAACTCATTGAGACAGATCATGTTCACCTGTTGTTTCCTCCACACCGTCCATTACAAAGTTTGCAAGAATTCAAAGGGATGATTACTGCATAGACAGGACGAAGATGCCAGAGAATGATGCCACCCACAGTGTGGCTGTAAAAGAAAAACCACACCCATAGGCCCAAGGCCCAAAGGCAGGCACCGGGAGTCTCCTGATGATACACAGTACATAAATCTGGCTCTGGATGGGAGAGGCTTCTTCTTAGAGCAGGCCATGAAGAGCTGTCAAACCACAGCTTAATGGGATGTTGGGATCATATTTTGTGGGTAAATCACAAATTGAGTTTTAGAGAGGTGCTAATTAGTGGTTTTTATTGTTTCCGAGACGGTGACGTTCAGCTTGAGGACTGTCATCCTGTGTGAAATATGGAACCAAGACCGTTTTGTTTGGAGCCGGATTTAAATGAAACATTACTGGATTTAAATGAAACATGGATTCAGGAGTGTACCATCACATATCTGGCTTATGAACAGGGTAACTGTATTGGGAGGCCTAATTGTAAGTTCAAAATGACATTTCAACATGGTTATCATCCAGTGCAAGCCAAAAAGGCAATAGAGGAATGGTGAAATGAACATAAAATCAATGTTCTTGACTGGCCATATGTTTCCAGACCTCAATTCTATGGATCGTTTGGTTTTGAGAAGTCAAGAGAGCTGTGAAAGAAAGGAAAAAAAAGAGGCTGTAGAGATTCTTGTTGGAGAAATGTTCATAAATCTGGAAAGATGTCCCATACTCTTTTGCCAGGACAGTGCTGTTTAATCGTGTTTGTGCTGAAATTGAGTAAATTCATGTGGAAGGCACAGTGGATGCTGGAACTCCGGGGGCCCCATCTTACACCCAGTGTTAAGCGGTGACAAGTCTACCACAAGCTGGGTTCAGTCTGACAGTTATCATTTCCCCTGTAGGTGCCCATGTTCTGCAAATAGCAAATTAACTTGCTAGATCTGGGCAGACTGATCTGAACATGAGATTTGCAACATTACGTTTTGTGCATATTGCTATTTGTATTCCATGTAAAGGTGATAAGTTACCAGCAACAAAAGCCCCACTCTTAAGTCAAGCCACAGTTGCAGATTTTAACTGGGCTATAAAGAATGTAGCCTGCATCGGCAGATGCATGCCATGCAAACACTGTTATATACAGATGAGCACAAAGGTCCCTGAAATGTGCCATTTGTGAAATAATATATATCCAGTTCAAATTGTGTAAATTAGGGGATCAAATTTCATAATGTTGATCTGGACGGACTCATTCCAGTCATGTTATATAAGATGTATGAATGGTACAGTTGAGCTACTGCACTGCCAGAAGGCAAGGCACTGGGGAAGTGCAAAAGTAGTTTATCAAATGCTATAAAAAACACATATCCTTATATGTTCATATAAAGACCATATTTTAAAGACCATATTTCATGTGTTATTTGCATATTCCTTCCCCAAAGAACTGATGTCTACATGCTGTTTCTCTTTTTTCAAAGTCTAGTGAGAGACTATGAATCATATATATTGTGTTTCTCCCATCGCTGCAGTGTGTTTTCTTTGTAAATACAGTGTACTTAAACAGAAGCAATGTACAGAATATATCTGCTCATTGGGCCTCTGCCACTCCTGCTTAAATATCCTTGCATACTTATTTCTTGGTTAACAGCTTTCAGTTTCTCTTAAATATACACGTTACTTTCTTCTGCCATGTCTTTACAGTGTGTAATTGTTTAATTTTTTAACAGCTAAAGATGTATAATATTTTTTGCAGTACTGAACTACCAGTACAAGTACACATCTGTATTTTAAATATGTTCCTACATTAGTTAGCAGGAAGCACTGTAGCTGGTTTGAGAGTTGGTAGCTCCAAAATGAGTGTACTATTCAAAATGTTATGTGACATTGTGAAATATTAGGAGGTTATGTAGCATAATAAGGGCATTTTTTCAGTAGGTTAACATTAGTGTAACAAATGCTCAAAGTTTTTGTTTTTTTTTCCCCCTCATTTAACCGGTAATCATGAAAGGAAGCTGGGTCAATAAATAAGATCCACTGTACATTTCCTAATTTGTCTGCAGTTACAGCAGAGCACAGAGCAGGGCTGTGAGCAGCACACCCACCGTTCATATGAAATGACAGAAAACGGACAATTCATCATAGATCAGTGAGCCATGGCGAGAGGGCCGCCGATTGTAATTCTCTCCCGCGCATTGCTCCGCCGGCCTGTCACCACGGTCAATTTAAAGGCTGCGGAGAAATCCTGGCACTCACGAAAGGGCTTTGTCTCCTCAGGGAACAAGAGGAGAAGGTCCACCAGGCACGGAAGAGCCTGGAGGAGGCACTGATGGCGGACAGTTTGGCGCGGGCCGCCGAACTGACCAGGGACATGGCCATGGAGGGCAAAGCCAGCGCATAGGAGATGGGGGAGGTGAGCATTCAGAGCCTAAATGGCCATGGAGTGAGTGAGACACACGCACACACACACACACACACACACACACACACACACACACACACACACACACTCACAGCCAAAAAGCCTGATGCAAGATCAGTTTTTAATGTCATTTCACATGATGTTCAGAGTTTGGAGCAGGGGAATCTGATTTTGGAGCAGTGAGGTGGAGACGCTGGTCAGATGTGGCAGCATTGGTATCAGCGGAGACAAGTTCTGTTGAGCAGTAGTCACAAGGAAAAGGACAGTCCCAACTTTCAGTATCAACCAGTTAGTATGCACTTCTCATTTGTCAAAACCTGACTGTTCTCTGTAGCAGTTTAAACAACATTGGCAGCAGGCACATCTGCTACACCATTTCAAAGCACGAAGCTGTCACAAAGCAGTAATTTCTTTGAATGATTATAATTGGCAGAATTTTCCTACAAAGGTAATTTAAAGAGGAGTCTTCAGCATTCAATCTAAACATCCAGAGATGCAGAACAGAGGGGATACTGGTCTGATTTAGTCTGCTGGAAAGGATTTTATTTTCACTACTTCAAAAAGATTACCAGCAAATTACAAATGTACAGGGAAATTCCTTCTAATTACTTTTACCTCATATTAAATCTGCATTGAAAAATAAGGTGGAATTATGCATGTGTAAGTGCTTGTGATTTGTTTCAGAGAGTTTGACCAAATGCTTAAGAGTAGATTGAATGTGGCTCTTGCCGTTTGAAAGGGATGCATGATGATGAGACCACTCCTGTTCAGCAACGTTTCAGACAAATGATCTGTACTCAGGCAGCACCTGCATTAATGGCGCGCGGCATAAAATATTCAGCCGCTCGTTTCTCAGCTTTTGCCGGCCGGGGTCAGAGGGCAGCCTCACACCCCGCAGATCCTCACTGGATTGGTTCGGAAATTCTTTTCTCATAAATGTTTAAAGGGAATTAATAGTTCATACAGGCTACTGCTCGCCTCCCTGCCATCTCATTTCATGAACCATGAGTCCAAAGGGGGCCATCGGCAGTTTAACAGTAGAATGTCTTAAATGGCTGAGTACGCCTCCATTTTGAAAACATATTATAGCCCCCATTAAAATTCTCAGGTTCCTTATGAATGCTGATGCACTGCACTGTCTCCCTGATTGAAAATCACTGATGCAGAGGAGGAGTACATTGACTGAGGCATCCTTTTCCAAGTAATCAATTTCACTGGCATCAACCAGTGAAGCAAGTTTTTCCAGTAGTCCCTTCTCATCTGGGTTATGTGGCCTATGCAGTAGTAATTATTTGTGTTTTAAATGTTGGCGTTAAAAACCTAAACCCCTCCTTCTTCGTGCTACGTTACACCAATGGTATTTATTTGGTAGATATACAATGCAACCTATTAGATGTAGGTAAAGAGGGGAATAATATACTAATACTAAATTCAAATACAAATGGCCACATATGGTCAACTGGTGTCTGCGATGTATAGAATTGTTTCTACATCTGCCGTTTATTCTTATGTGAAAATTATTTTTTTATACCCAATCAGAAGATACATTAGTATTAGGAGATATGAAATACAAGGCATTTAGCCCTCCAAATGCCTTGGAAGTAGCCCTTAAAAAGATAACTTGTTTTTGGTGTTGCAGCCTTAAGGATAGCAGCTCTTTAATGTTGCTCTCTAGTATCAGGTAATATCTGTGTAATGGCAGGGAACTAACAGTCTTTAATAATTCCCAGGGGCCTTTTATATGTGTGTCTATTACTACTGGCGCCCCCTGCTGGATTTAAAGACCTTTCTCAGCTGTTGTTTTACTAAGATGAACTGCTCCTGGGTGCTTCTCCAGTCTGCTGCCCTGTTTTCTCCTCCAGCCTAGCAAATAGCCACATGCTCTGTGCTCTACAGGAGTGAGAGGAAACATGCAGCCAGAAAAGTTTAACCAGTCAACGAATAGATTGATTTAGAAAACGCATGCACCTTATCAACAGAGATTGTGTACATCATAATGCTTCATTTGAATCCCAAGAAGCAGAGCTAATCAAGGTAGAGCCTATATGGGTCTACAGTGGTAGTAAGGGATTTGCTGCACTGCTTGCCAGACCAGCTATATAGCCAGCCAGTGGCCTTCTAGACAGACATGCTGTTTACCTTAAGACACGCTCAGCTATCGCCCCAAGCCACATTTCACATCCTTCATTGTTCTCTGCCAGCCATGGCTACTGCTGTTATTGTAATATAGAAAAATTCTACAGTTGGTCAGTCATTTTGTAGACTGAATAAAACGCCACCCAAACATGGTCTATATAGAGAGTGCTGTTATTTGTCGATTAATGTTTGATTATCCAGTATATGGTTGACAGTTCCTTCCCATTTAGGATTTGAGATTTTCCCCTTTCCTGTCTGATAAAACCGATCATTTAGATTGATTTTTGTTGTTATTACTGTTTCTTCAGTGCACAGGAGTTACACAGTTCAATATTTTAATTAAATTGTTTCAAGGCATTTTTGTTTAAATGAGGTGAAAAACATTCTCTCCATGATCATGTTAACATTAGTGCTTTATCATTTAATTGCTGCAGAAATGATTTAAGGCTATAATTTTTTTGCCATGCTTAATTAGTACATGTTTAGACATTGGGCATTAGAGGTTTCAAAGCAATTTAAAACATGATAAGGCCCTCCTCATGAAATTAAAAAGGCATTCTCCAAATGGACTGAGATTTGGCCTCTGGGGGCTATTTGGTAGAATATCATTAATTATTGCATTATTATGATTTTTAATTCAGGAATAATCTTGGATCAATTAACTTCACTTCATCATTTGAACACACACAGAGCTTTCCTTGCAAAGACTACACAGAGTAGCTGCTTTCAAGCATCAACTTTGGTGTTTACCGTGACTGTACACAGTGAATGCTGCTGGCTTTGTTTGAAGTGGTCGTTATTGCAACATTGAAAACAGTCGGCCAACTGCCTCGCAGAACCTGACACACAGAGAGAAGTCATTTTTCATCATGTCTATGGCATTGTGTCAAACCATCTGTTTTGATAATAATTTAACTCATCGCTCCACTGCAGTCGCCAGTCCTTCGAATTCTAATGTTGCTTGTAGTCCTCCCTCTGACTTTACATTACATTAAACAAAACATTAAAAATATGTGGGGGAAAACTGGCTTCCACATAAAGAATGAATTTTACATTGGCATGTTAAAATTCATACATAAACAAATACACATGTATATGTACACATAAAAAAATGTTTGGCAAAATGAAAGAACTGAGCAATCTGTTACAAAAACAGGCTCAGATAAGACTTACAATTTTAAAAGCATATCAAAAATACTATATATGAAAGATCTTGTTTTTCTCAAAATAGGTAAAATATTAAGAAAAAGCATTAATATTTATAATTTCTTGTGCTTTATGTAGCTTGAGCTCTTTTATCATGTATGTTTTCAAGTGCAAGCAAAAGCTGATGTTAATATCTGAATCCCTAAGTAATCATTGCTTTCCATTCCTTAATGTGGCTTCTTCTAAGTCTGTGTAATTAATTCTCTCACTGCAGGCAAACACTAAAATTGTAGGGCAGTTGTTTTAATTATTCCAAATGAGCATTTTGTCATAGCCAGGCTAAAATGAGGCGTCAGTAGTACTAATGGAGGGATACATTATTTGCATAATGTTTTTAGTTTGATTGGGGGCTGTTTCAATGGTTTATTTGCAGTTTTGTCACTCGTGTGTAATTTGCATGGGGATTTAAGGCACTTTAAGACCATCATAATGTGCGTATTGCAATGTCAACAACTAATTTATGATCAAGTGCTTTGTGGTATAATTTATGTATTTTACCATTCATAATGAGCCGGTTGATGATTAGTGATTAGGGAATGCACTAGTAATGGCAGTACAGCCTTCAATTTACAATAAGAAAATGGCCATTGAGAAAGGCATTAGAAGATGCTTGCAGGAAAAATACAGGAAGGAGAGGTAGCTGGCCCACATTCCAGGCTCCCTCCTCACAGATAAGCAATGCACCTCCATCCCTGGATTACAACATTTTGCTTCTCTAAACGGCTCTTCCTCCGGGGTTTGGTGCTCCTCCGCACTCAGGGATCATTTCCATCACAAACGCTACTCATGGGGAGAGAACACCCGACTCACAGCGGGGTGGGTCAGAAAGAGTTCAGGTTCTGCCGGCATCCCCATGCTCCAAACACACAGTTTTATTTCATGTCCAAGTGCACTTCCTTCACAATCAGCGAGCTCCTATTGATTTTTGCCAGTCCTGTTTTTCAGCTAGGTGCTTCATTTTTTTTTTTTTTTTTTTCGCTGGAGAATGGCCTTTAAAGCTGTCGGTATGATCTAAGACAGTATTGTATGTAGACCTCACTTTTGAGGTGTGGATACGTGTTGTGGATTTGTTTCAAAGAGCATCAAAAAGTCCTTTGACTTTTAGCTCTGATCTTTTGTCTAGCCTTTAAAGAAGTCCATTTTTTCCAGAATTTAAAAGAATTTAGATCTTCATCTGTCTCTTTGCTGTCCAGTCCACTGTGTAATTTAACTGCATTTGGGCCTTCAAGACAAAACTTTCAGCTATATACAATGGATTTGTGAGAACCTGGAGCATGTCTGTTCATTTTTAGTTTCCATTGCTTGTTTTTTCTAATGGTCTGTTTAAATCTCATTCGCAGGGGCTGATTCCCTTTTGCACCGGGTGCAGGTTCCAAAACGCAGGAGAACTTGGAGAAATTGTCATCAGTCTGCTTTAAAAGCTGACCCAGACCCATGCACAATTTAATACCTTCTAATAAATAGCTTAAACCAAGGCCTTTTTTGACTATAATATTTTTTTCGATGTACATATCTATATATAATTTCAGAACAATACTTATTTTGTGTCAGAATTTTGAATTTAAATATTCTTTTTATAAAGGCAAATATTGAGCAATACTATTTGAACTTCTGGAAACTTGTCAAGTCAGGTTGCAATCTGCTGGATTTGTATTGCTAACTGTTTTTATTTTTGTTTTGGTTTTGTTGGTTGTAAGGGATTTGTCATTTTCAGGGTTTGTAATGGAAAATTAATGCATTTTCTGAACATGAATGGAAACCGCTTATTTAAGAAAAAAAATTTTATACCTTCAGAGAAAATACTTGTAAATTCTTGCATCACTTTAGAGTAAATAAATGATTATATTCAGTAGTGTCTGTTCTTGTGGTTCTTGACTGCACACACAGCACGTTTGATGTAACAGGACCACTTATAATTTCAGAACGCTGGTTTCTCACTACTTTCAGCAAAGGCTGTTGACTAACCCATCCGTGTTTTTGTTGTAAGAAAACTAACTGCACATATATTGTCCATGCTTTTATTGTGAAAGCATACCATGGGATCGATACTCAGGCTGATGGCTTTTTGACAGTTACCACTGTAAGCCAGCAGCTGGTCCTAGATATTTCTTACGTAATATACAATACAAAATGTCACAGCACTCCTGTTTTTTCATGTCAGTCTGCATAAAATTTTTTGTGTAACTGGACTGCACTTTGCATCTTCTTGAATTTCCTTATTGATTAAGTACAGCAGCTGAGCCAGGTGTGAGCAGGCTTCATCAGCCATGAACTAATTCAGTTGCACAGTGTTTTGGCTGCTGAATTGCTGAGGTTGAAACAGTCTGAGTTACCATCACAACACCTACTTGCATGGTGCAATCAATTAAATAACCAAGAGCATCATTCTCTGTACTGTTACTGTCTCTGTTGTATCAGACTTGGCAACAGTCCAGAATGCATACAATGAAATGAACCACTATTAATATGCTTTAGCAATTTCTGTTCCTGTCCCCATTTTAACTACACTGTTCAGTCTGTTCACAAAGAAAATGTCATTTGCCCTATCAGATTTCCATACACAATTGTGAATTTTAAGTAGGACCCAATGAAATTCACAGGCTTCATATGCTGGCACTGAAAGTTCACTAGATGCACTTTTTGTTTGTGCATGCACTTTCTTGGTTGTCTTATTCTTTTAAACATTGGCTGACAATGAAAATCCATTCTACCCCATTCAGAATTAGGCCCGTTGTGTTCAACCATTGGTCATAGACTGCTAATGACATACTCTGCATGTAGTGCACAAAATCAATGTCCTTAGTGCATTGATGTTGCCTTTAGTCTGGAACCAAATCCTGACCATGCCAGAGGCAGCTGTTTACACAGGTGATGCCTAATTGGCCACAGTGTCACTCAGGGAGGTGGAGTTTAAGTCAATAGAGAGTCCCCTGCCTCAACATTCGTTAGCAGCTCCTCGGGCCAGTTGAGGACACGTAGTCATGCCTCCACAAGGTGGATAGGAAGTGCAGTTCTTTGGCACCGTAGTTCCTCATTTTAAATAGTGTACTGCAGATTGAAAAATAGGTGCCACTTTAGAAGACAAATTTGTAGAGGTTGAAGAAAGATTAAAGTTCCTTTCACCGTTTGAGGGAATTGTTACAAATTGACGTTACAAATAAGGCTAAATGGCTTACTGCATGTTAGCCAGAAGCCTATCTGTTGAAGGATTTCTATTTGAAGGGTAAATATATGAGGTTATTTCCTGAGGTAACATAGCAGAAAAGATATATGCCACAAAAGCAGAAAAACATGGGAGAGGATTGTACAAGCAACACCATAGTAACAAGGGCCTCCAGGATACCCGCAGAATTCCATCACATTCCACCTAACTGGAAAAGTCACCCTTCTTGGTCATTGAGACATTATAAACCAGTTGGCCTTTTGACATCAAGAATAAGACACAACTGCAGTGGAGAATGAATGTAGGCAAAAGCAATAATTTGCTGAGTTGCTATTGGGACTCCCCTTTGATGAGTTTAAGGAGATGTGATATCCATATTACAAGCTTGCTATTTGGCAGGTTTAAATGTGTGAGTGATCACAACCAGAACATCAGTAAGGGAATAGAATATAAAGATGAAAGGTACAAAGTCCAAATCTTCCTCAGGGTGTTGTTCCTCACAACGATGTTTTCTTTTTTTCCCTTGCTGAAGTCTGGCAAATAATCGCTTTTGTCTGAAGTAAACTGGGAGTAAGTGTTCAAATAAAATAGATCAAAACATCTAAAAAGCATAAAAAATGTACACTTGAAACTGAAGAGGGACGTGCTAGTTCATGCAAAGTGATCAGAGCTGTATTCAGTGGAAAGCGACAGCACTACAGAACTATTGAACGGCTTGTTCTGTACTGTTGTAGTTTTGTATGGCAGTTAGGAGCTGGATGGAAGACTATTTCAGGGAGCTAAGCAAATGAAGTACTTCAGCAGTAAAGGAATCACAGTTTAATCTAACTGATTCCTTTTAACCTGAAAAACATGGAATCTTCATCAAATATATGATACACTAATAGCCGTAACATTATGACCACTGACAGGTGAAGTGAATAACAGAGATTATCTCACTATCAAGGCACCTGTCAGTGGTTGGGATATATTTGGCAGCAAGGGAACATTTTGAACATTTTGAACATTTTGTCCTCAAAGTTTATGTGTTAGAAGCAGGAAAAATGGGCAAGCATAAGGATTTGAGCGACTTTGACAAAGGCCAAATTGTGATGGCTAGACGACTGGGTCAGAGCATCTCCAAAACTGCTGCTCTTGTGGGGCGTTCCCATCTGCAGTGGTCAGTACCTATCAAAAGTGGTGCAAGGATGGAAAAGCGGTGAACTGGCGACAGGGTCATGGGCGGCCAAGGCTCACTGATGCACATGGGGAGCGAAGACTGGCCCGTGTGGTCCGATCCAACAGACGAGCTACTGCAGCTCAAATTGCTAAAAAAGTACATGCTGGTTCTGATAGAAAGGTGTCAGAACACACAGTACATTGCAGTTTGTTGCGTATGGGGCTGCCATTCTACTTTACAGAACAGCTAAACTAATAAAGATATTAAATTAATCTGGTCAGGCATAGTTATCCAAGTTTATCTTTGTTTGCTCCAATAAAGTAACTGGTTACACACAAATGTTATTAATTTATCACTTTATTACAGCTTTTCTTGGAAATGCTGTCACTTAAACTGCCACTGTGTGGCATAATAATAATTACACTTCACAATTTACATTAAACCGATCACTTCTTGGACACTATTTTGTCCCATTTAAA
Organism: Albula goreensis; assembly: GCA_022829145.1. Lineage (NCBI taxonomy): Eukaryota > Metazoa > Chordata > Actinopteri > Albuliformes > Albulidae > Albula > Albula goreensis. The sequence continues at coordinate 45,292,617 of CM040741.1, forward strand.
TAGTTTCCCCTCCATAACACCTTAACAGATATGTAATTATCACATTATTAAGCAGTAATAAAGTTACAATGTTAGAAACCTAACAGTGTGGCATGCTGAATTTAAATGTTTGTGTATGAAGTTACGTATCGCTGTAGATGTGTACAAATAAATAAGTTTATACAATATCAACAAAATTTTGGAGGCTGGAGGCTAAATACAATGGGTGAGAAAATGGGCACAGAGATCCAAAAAAGGACAGTGGTGATAAAATGCTAAGTGCTAATGCCATATTTTGCACATAAATAACATATTTTATACTAAAGAGATTCCCAATGAAACTCCAAACAGGTTTCAGGTACAGGTCGTGTAGAATATCCATGTAAGATAAAAAAAGGCCAGTCATGTACTTCACTGTCGCCAGGGATCAGTGGCTGATGTAGTTAATGGCAACTTGGGGTCAGAGGAATGGTTTGAACTTTGTTCATAATCTAATGAGAGAGTGTCTTTTTGTAGAAATACTTGTATAAATGGTATAGTTTTTATTCAAATGTTATAATAATTATTTTTTGTTTGCAAGTAGCCATAGACATGAATAGGAGAAATAGCATTTTACATGCAACTATCCATAGATGAATGAGATTCAACATTTTTATTAACAACATATGGCAAACTAGAAAGTCAGTGCAAACTCTTTGGTTTCATTGGCTGTGATCAGGGACCAACACTTTGGTGAAGATGCACAGGATCTTTAACACAGATGTTTCTTTGCTTTCAGTCAGTAAATGAAAATGTGGGTACATTTTATCCTGCACAAATCTCATTTTATTAATGGTAACATGGCTTTAAGTGTTGTCATGATCACAGCGAAACAGGATTAGCTTTACAAGACATTACACTTTACCAATGAAGTCTGCCTTTGCAACTATCATGATGATTTTTTTTTTATAATTTATTTATAGAACAAGCTGAATATCTTGATAGTGATAACTGAGAGAACACCAATTTTGATTTCATACTGTTTCACATCATGCCCTTTTTGTCATTATTTGGTTGTACTCCTCTTAAAGAGTGGTTTTATTCATCTCAGTAATAATGTCAAGACCTCCGGCACTCTCTCACACATGCACAGCACTGTATTTATAATAGGGCTCTTAAAAGAGACATTTTATTAAGTTTATTAAGTTACTGGAATGCAAAATGACCAGAGAGGTCATCTTTAATTGGTTGTGTGAAAAATTTTGCCCGTGTTTGTGTTACATTAGGTTTAGTTGACAAATCACTATGCACATTCAAATTTCCTGTGTTTTGTGACTTAGCTTACTCCTAACTCTCTCTCTACACACATATTTATTTAGATCAATTGTTACTTATTTTAACAACTCAATGGATTCAGTGACATATTGATTTGTTAAATACTAGCTTGCCTAGTGGGATAATTATTTTAAATGCAGAACTGTAGTCAATGATCTAACCAATGCTTGATGATTCAAATTTTCATTACTGAAGTGAGCACATTTATATATGTCATAGTATGAGTCTTGGGTGCAGGAACAGTAATCGCTGACTTAAAGCAGACAGGTACTTTATATAGGGAGGAAATCAATTTGAAATCAGCAGTAGTCTGCTAAGCACTGAAGTTCCGCCTCATAGAGGGGACACTGGGCTGAATTATATCAAGGTTTTCCTTTATTTTGACTGACAATTATGCATCTTCACAAACACAGTTAATAAATTCAGTAATTAAGTGAATTAGCTAATCACTTGCTTTTATTAGTAATGGTAGTTATTAAAATAGAGTTCAGACCATTATTAGGAGTAAGAGTTTTCCAGTGTTCTCTTCTGGGAAATAGATTAATGATAGATGACATATTCCAGGACAAAAACGGAAAGGAAGCATCCCTACAATTTGTCACCATCAAATCTTTTGTCAAATCTACAATAAAATCTTAACTAATTAGTAAATGTAATAAGCTTATTGCATATAAAGCTTCATTAAGCTATGCCATGATTGTGAAGGTAATTTATTGTGTGAAATTGAGATAAAAATGCAACTCACTGAGGTATCCTGTCATTACATAATCCTCTAACATCTGAGTTGTACTTCCTTTGCATTGGTTCATTTACAGATGTTTTAAATTAAAAGAAACAAAGACAAACATCGTTTATTATTTAAAGGTATCACAAGGACGTAGTTACATGTATAATTATGAGATATTTCCCATTGGAATATGCACACAATTACAGCATCAAGGTGTGTAGACATGACAGGTTTCGTCTTATTTCCTCAGTTTTCTCTCCCTCTAAAAAAGCTGAATGTTGACGGGTTTTGATCAGTTAATTATGATGGAGAAAAGCGCCAGTGTTTAACGGAGAAGCTCAATTTGCATTCACTAATGGTCCTCCAGAGCCAAGTTGTTATCAGTTCACGAGAAATTAAAAATTTCTCTCTTGGCAGACACTTTCTCACTAGATGTCCAAGGAATCCCATTTGCATCTTATAATGGTCACATTTTGCATAAAAAGTTGAGACTTGAGCTGGTGAGACAAGGTGTTTCCTTTCTTCTGGTTATTTTAATTTTCAAAGTTACAAATGAGATCTGCGAATTGTCAAGATTCGCTCCTTTGAGTCTTAATATGCATAGCCATATGGCCTCATATCCCATTAAACTGTTTTTGCTGAAATAAATTATATCTCCATTGTTTTTTTACAATAATCTGAAAACATAAGAAAAATACAAGTTGACACAACATTTGTATGGGTTTTAACTTTAGTTTTCTGTTGTTAGAACAACATTTTAGGTGAACTGTTTTTTATGATTGTAAAATATTTTTTATGTTATGAGTGTCCAATTTGGTAGTTGCATTACAAGAAATGCTACATTGATCAGAGTGTAGCAATATTCAGAGCTTTAAGTCTTGCTGTTTAACTGAAGGTAGAGGTACGATTCTTCCATATAGTTTACTCTTGTAAATATACAATTTCCTCCTTGCTGTCAGTTTTTGTTTGTTAGAGAAACAATTTTAAGTGGCATGAAATTGCATTAGAATTCATAATAATTCAGTGTTGTTTGTCGTGTCATATCTGATTACCAGGCTCACTGATTCTCCAAAGACATTTAATCCATCTGAAATGAGGGGAAACAAATCCAATGCAGGAAGAAATTAACAACTTATATTGCTATTGTTTCAGTTAGATAACTCAGCATCAGTGGAATTTCTGACAAAGTAAGATTTGCTTAATCTTCTCTTCCAACCATGTTTTGGGCCGAGTGTGTTGGTCTTCCACACTGCTTAGCCCTGAGGAAGTGCGGTTATTATGGAAAGCTTTGACAGACATTGAACACTAGTAACATGCCAACTCATTCTCCCAGCAAGAATTTATTAAAATTATTACTGAGCTTAAATATTCCAATCTTAGTATTTTGGATATGTAAAGACCTTTTGTGAAAGAAGGGCATACACATATCATCTTATATATTTGTTTAAATGATTATGGAGATATTTTTTAATTACCTCGGTAATAATTTCCCTTGACACAACATTGGCTGGGTTTTATGTATTGCTAATAGCCAGGTTGTAAGAGGAGGATTGTATTTAAATGACCAGTGCAGAAGAACCTCAGAACTCAGAGGTATGTAAACACGGATGAACTAAAAACAGTGTCAAGCTGTACGAATCATTCTAATTAACCTTTTCAATGTAAAACACAGAGGGAAACAGAAAGGAGAGCCAAGATGCTATTACACTATCGAAACGACTAGCTCTATTTCAATGTAACAAACAGGCTTAGTGGAGATATTAAGAAGAAGAACAATAAAACTAGGAAAAGTAAAAAAGAACTTTGCATTTTCCAGCCCTGACTCCATGTTATAATGTTGATGGAAGGGAAATAACAGTAAAATTAAAGAGACACAGGAAATGTTGCATTTCCCAGCCCTGTCTCCATATTGTTATACAGAAATGACTATATCTGTATCCAGGTAACAAACCATGGGCTTAGTTAGGGTATTAAGAAGGTAGTGGGGGACACTACATCTGTAACTACTACTAGTAACTACAGGTAACTCAAATTAATTAGTAAGTGATTTCCTTGAAAGTACATTGATATTGCTCTGTTATTACCAATCCATAATGGACATCATAATATAACATAATAACATTTTAAGACAAAAAATCAAACATGTAGTATGTAAGACTATAATCCTCTGCCTTGATTTTCAGTGAAACGCTAGGCATCCTAGCATCCTATTTTTTCACTGTCTTTGAGGCAAGACTATAGTCTTAGGAAGAGACATGAATAAAACTAGAGAAATAGGTAATGTTTCCATGTGACAAACCATGGACTTAGTTATAGGATATTACAAAGGGGCTGAGGGAAACTACTACTAGTGCCTACATGTAACTCAAATCAATAATTTCATAGATATTACCCTGTTGTTACTATTAGTTTTTCCCCATACAATGTAAATTTTGTAAAAATATATAATTTAGATATAATATGGAAAGTGGCGTAATAACAGTGGCAGAGAGGGTCAGTAAATGAAAGCCTCTTAGCTGCGAATAAACAAGAGATCTCTGCCATCTAGTATGCCTGTGATGCCAATTAGGGCCAGCGGACAGGAGCAGTACTGACAGGCAGCCCCAGCTGGACGGCGGGAAGTCAAAAGAAGGTCACTGCCAGCTCCCTGCCAGCCATCTCTCTGAGGTCTCCTTCAGTCATACCTCATCTCATATTTTTCAAATTAAATTTCCATGGGCAATCTTTTTATATCAAACCCCTGAAATAATGGATAATCGCTCAGTTTCCCTTTCCAGGATGGTCAACTGTTACAATATGACTTTGTCCTTCTGGGTCATTTAACATAGAGGTAGAACCAAAGGTTTCTCACATTGAATTTCCAGTTATTATTTGTGCATCATTTGAGTACAGTCAGAATCTTGAAGCAAGGCATAATGTTATATCTCCTCGTTCTCAGAATGTATCAGATTTAGTTCAGCTTTTTTAAATGAATGGCAAATCAAGTACACAGGATGTAAGATGAATATCATTACATTTTTAATTTTTTCCTTATGTTAGTGAACTTCTTGGGACACAGTAGAAAAGTATCCATCCCTAGACTGCTGATAGCACTTGTCAGCAGTACAATCACCTTTGGCCCTGGATTTGTAATACTTCTAGTAAGGAAAGCAAACCCAGGCTGTGCTCTGCTTCTTCTCCAAAGAGCTTTTCATCACAGCCATTGAGTTACATGTGTTTGGTCCTAATATTCTAAGATGAAAATGACAACCACACCAGGAACTGATCCATCATGAATGCAAATCTGTAATATCCTGCGATGCCCTGGATCAGCACATTACACATACATGTCAGATTTTGGTCAGCCACAGGACACCAGACACCAGACACCACATATTAAATGTCTAAGGCATATCACCATAATTTGTATTGCAATTTTAAATGTCAGCACAGAATTTATAAACTAACAAAAAGTGACCCCTGGAGAAAATGTCTCTTTAGAATGTCCCTTAGAACTTGGTCTTCACATTTACATAATAAAATGATCTATGCCCTGCAATTTGGGCCTGGCCATACATTTTTATTTGCAATATAAAACAAAACAAAGCTAAACTTTTAATGTGATTACATTTTGTGTAATGTGAATATTCAGCGTTAATATGAACAGGACGCCTACCGCACAGCGATTAAACTGCAGCATGCCCCATTTGTTTGCATGCCTAGTTTTGTATGTTTAATGCAGAGAAAAGCCTGTTAGGCTCTGCACTTACAAGTAACCTTGTGACACAAATCCTGCATATCTGAATAATTGTATGTGATGCATACACATAATCAGATAAAAATAGCCCATCTTCTCATTGGGAGATGTATTTTTTAGACATGTCAAAGACATGCTGTGTGTAGTTGTCATTACACATAAGGACCTTATGTGCAGAAACATGACCTTGGCTGTATCAGTAAAAAAGAGGCCTTGGAAATCAGTAAAAAAAAAGTGAGATGCTAAAGGGGAGAAGACTACAGCTGTCAGATGAAAACAATAGATATTTCTTAATTTATTTCAGACTAAGAAAGTCTTCAGCAATTTAAAATTTGCATGGTGCATGACATGTGAAATTATGAATTAAATTAATTGAAAATACAGCTATTATTCTGATATTATGTAGTTTCTGTACAATAGGACATTAAATGCTCCGCCAGTTGAAGTGGAAGGCCTCATTTCACATTAAAAAATAACTGAAAAAAAAACTTCAGGATCGTAGAACCTCTTAAATCTACCAACTGTTTTATGCTGTCGACCATCTCATTCAAAGATTTGAGCTTAGATTTCTGGCATAACTCTCAGTTTTGTGAACTACCAACTAAATCCTTCATATTTAAAAGGCTGTCCCACTCAAGGGTTTGACCTCAGGATTTGTTGACTAACTGTCAATTTCCTGAGCCAGATCTACTTCACTGGTGAGCTTTCCAAATGATGTATGAAATGATCATTCCCTTCTTTCTCTCTTCATCCATACACACACAAATGTGCACACACATACACACCCACGCATGTACACTCATTCCCTATTCTCTTGCTATAGAATTGACCTCAACATCAGATTGACCTAAATGTCTCCTGCTGAGATTGCAATCACTCAGGGCACTGAGGGCAGACATGGGTCAGTTATTGATTAATCTGCAGGTTTCATTTCCGTGTGTTTTATACTGACCGCATCTGTCAGGAAATATCGCTTTGTTTTCACTTTACCAGGCAGACACAGTGGTTGGACAAATCATGGGTCATAGCAGTCGCCAGCTAGAATGAAGCTTCTGAGAGTGCAAAAGAGATTGAGGAGGCAGCAATGATAGTTCTCCTTTGTTGGCAGCAGTTCTTCAATATCTGTATTATGGTCATGGGTGCCACTAGGGATTTCGGGCCCCCTGAAAACATATCAAATATCACATTGGGCCCCACCAACGCCTGACCGGGAGGATGGAGGTGGTGTTTAATATTAATAATTATACAACTAATTACTGTAACACTATGCAACTGACAGTTACTGTAACACAGTGTTAAACATTGGTGATATTACAATAATATCACCAATGTTTAACAATAATATACTGTTAATATTCCTAATTTCATTTGGGCCAAAAATCTAAATAGGTTCGGCTCAAGAGTGATTTGATCACAGTGAGCTACCAGTGAATTGTGAGTGAGGACTCAGTGCCGGTGGAGCATCATGAAAGAAAAAACTGGCTTTCAAAAATGAAAAGAAAGACAACAAAAAAAGGAGAGAGAAAAGAAAGGGTGACAGCATGTCACCCAATTTTTCACAAAGAAAGGTGTGTGAAATCTGTGAGTGGTGGAAATGAACCTGTTAGCTTAGTTCATAGTGAAATAGGCTACTTTTGCTCTCCTTACATTCACCTTACAGGTTCACAAGCCCATATTTTTTTCCACTTTATCCAGAATATGCAAGCTTTTTAGAGGATGGCAATTGGGTAAATCATCAATATAGCAATATAATAACAAAAAAAGGCATTTATATACATAATGTGTTTCAGAAACAAAACATAAAGTCTTACTGAGAGAGAAGTCAGGTTACTCTGGGCAATTGAGGGACTCAGAGGAAGAAAAGGTTACTTATACGCATGGACGCTACCTGTCAGGAGTCTCATTAGACTTAATTAACCTATCTGAGAAGATAGCATGGCACAATTAAAGGATTTGCTACAACTGACAGGTAATGTAATACAGGGCTCTTTGGTGACATTTTCCTTGCATGACAAAGTCTTTCATTTTAAAAGGGTTTTATCTGACAGTCACTGCTGAGTTTAATGGGGACTTGTCACAAACTAATGAAAGTATTGACAGATCAAACATGTGTCTTTAGAGGGTCTTTTGTGTTATTGTCCAACAGGCCAAAGAAAGTGAAGGCATCAACAAATGCACTTGAATGCTCTGGAGGTAAAATTGACTCTCAGTACTGGGCTCCAAACATGGAGATGCATGTTAATTTGTCTTCATGTGCATTTCTTTAATTGGCCGATAAAACTGTCAGCAGGAAGCCAAAATATATAAATGCAATTTTTTTCACCAGTTGTGGTAGGGCAAAGAGTGTTCCATAAGGCCTTCAGTTACAATGATCCATCATCAGGCACTGCCATACTGTTACATAAGCATTGGTGCAGACATTAACCTGCTATAGAAATCACTATAAGCACCCCTTGTAATTTACGATAATCTCTGCTCCCATTGTCCCAAATCCTGCCTGCTTTAGATTGCTGGACACATAACTGTTATGCATTGCTTTCAACCATGACCCTTCCACATCCTTATGTCAAATTCAAATAATTTAAAACACTCATTAAAGGTCAGCATTTCCACACCTTATTGTATAGCCAAACTTATATAGCAAGCTAATTGACATTATCCAGCAATCAAAGATGCTAATCTTCTAATTGAATGTTGTAATTCTAAAGGTGTTTGTATAATTGTTTAGGTGACAAATAGGTAACCACATTGTCCAGTCTAGAGTAAAAACTCACATTAGGTGTTCTTCAAGAATCATTAGTTATAAGTAGATTGATAGCTTGAACAATTGCGCTTGAATACATTGAGCAGTAATCAGTCTTGACAGTTCTCATTAATAGAATTGCCAAGTTGTTTAACTAATAAGACTTGCAATGCACACTTAGATAAAATGATGTGGGACTCTATTTTCTATACTCCAGTAAACCGCAGTCACATCACATGCTTGGGTGCTCATGTGTAGGAGCCGATCCCAGGACTTCATCCACTCTTCCTCTAGCCTGGTTGTGTTTTGACAACAACTGGGTGATCAATATTCATGTACTGATGCTCTCTCTTCTTTCACAACAAAAAAGTTGGAGGTTTGGATGAAATGGTGATCGTCAAACCACTTCATGGGCACGACCATACTTACTTCTGTCATGTTGCTGCTTCTGTTTCTTCAATGTCTTCTTGTCTGTTTTCAGTGGACCAATAGGGGTGAAATGGCTCATGCTTGCTGTCCTTGCTTCATGGATTTTCTTCTCTGCAAACACTTCACACACATTGTGTGTGTTAAAGTAATTGTCAAAGTGCCTGTGATTGGATTATCTGGCACTGGAAGACAATACCTGCTGCAGTATGGCTCACCCCGATCTGATCAGAGACAGCTTTATTGAGGCACCTTGGTTGGTGAGACAGTCAAGGGTAACTTGTGCTGTAAAGGGAATTCAGGAATCTTTAGATTCCCTCAAATGTATGATTTCACCGAGCAGGTACCGATAAAAGGCATCATCCCTTCTTCAATGCCAAGGTCTTTCTCCAGTGATATCTCCAGGCAGTATTTCTGGGTGACACCAATGCGAGGTCTTAACCTTGTAGAAAAAAAAAGACTGAAGAGGCATCTCTTTGCCAAGCCATAAATGCAGGTTGGATATAAGAACCTGATATGAGACTTGAGTATTCTTGAAAAACTGAAAGTCAATGTTTGTGGTCCAGTAGAACCTCACCCTGGGCAAAGCTAACAGCCCATTACCTGCATAGAGTTCCATCTCAGATGTTTTGATGTCTGTACCTCTCATTTAATTGTGTTCTGCATACATTAGTACATCATCAGCTTGAACTTTTTGGGCAAGTAGTTTAAATAACCAATAGCAACTGAACTGTTTTAGGCCCAAGAGGTACATGGAAGGTTAAAATAGTTTTGGTGCCATGCTATGTCTTTTCACGATAATTCTAACATTAAATCTTCCATCTACACATCATCACTCATTTTGATTGAGAACCTCTTCCTCCTGAGCTTCCTCTGCCTGAATCTCAAATTCTCATTCTATTCACTGTACCTCATACCCATCTTCCCCTGTACCATCAAACATCAGAAACAATATTTACAAATATATCTTTCCTTCTATAAAAATATCAGCCTACATAGAGAAACATACAATGTTCCCACTGAAGCTCCCCTTCTAGTTGCCTAAAAAAGGAAAGGTTCATTGATACCATTTCAAAATCATAGAACAGCTCTGCTACAGGTACATATGTGTGCGTTGCTGCGCATTTGTGCAGGCTAGTAAACACCCACTGGCTGTGTGAGTATACTTAGCCAAGCCAAACTGTATGGTAGATAATTATGTGTCTGTTTGTATGCCAGTGTCCCGCCAGTATTGCTCAAGTGTTTCTTCCAACGATGCTGGCACTCCATCGGGAACATCCGTAGGCAGGATTGCATTACAAACAGTGCTGTTATGGAGGGAGAATAAATGCCCTGTATTCAGTACTGCTTCAGCAACTATGCTGGGATGGCAATGTATCTTGCTGGGAGCATAGCATAGCTGTCCTTTACTCTGAGCTTTGTCAGGGGAAGCGCAACAGAAGTAGAACTTAAAAAATGCTTCTAGGACTGCCTCAAGCACCAGCTGGCTGTGGCTGACATCGACACAGACACCTGGAAGTACAGGGCAGCTGGCAAGAACTTCTGGTGCTCTGCAAACAAAAGCCCAGCACAGGTGATGGAGAACATCAGGTGTGAAGTGGCAGAAAGCAAGTGAAGGCAAAGAAAAGGCGATGCCCCTGTCAAAACCCCATACGACCCACACTCTTCCCACGATCTTCATATGCAAGGATTAAGCCATTGATGTCCTGTGCTAATATACATACAGTACATACAAAACATTCAGCTCATTTGCTTACACAGAGGTCCAATCCCTGTTTTCAAACATTTTATAAAAACCCTACATAATAGATTTAATTGAATTATAGAATATTATGATCTGTACACATATATAAATCAGCTAATTATTTACCTTACATTTGCTGCTTGTGTAAAGGGCTGCCATGCCTCAAAGGAGGATGTGTAGAAAAAGGTTTTGTGGCACGCACTGTCCTCTGATTGGATTATCAACACCAATCAGAAAAAACTTTGCCCTGTTGTAGAAACAAATTATGTAAATCATAAAAAGCTTGGCAAAAGAGATGTTTATTGTCTTGGACACTGGTTCTGAATGGGTTAATTCATTGTGAAACTTTGTGTAATCTACTGGTCTGATAGGCATATATGAAACCCTGAGTATTAAATATACAGAAAGGTCCTGTTTTAGAAATTCAAATGAATAGGTGTAGTGCTCATGACTATGAAAATAATAGCATTGAGATAAGAATAGTGCTCAGTACATCTGATGGATTTTAACTACAGAAAAGAATGTTCTTTCACTGATTAAAATAACCTGCAATGGCTATTATTGTAATTACAATACTGACACATTAGAATTCTTTCTGCATGTGAAGTGGACTGATTAGGATTCAGCCTTGCAAACAAGGTTGTCTAAGAGAACATTTACTCGAAACCAGCTTAATCCAAACAGACACCATTTACAATCATATTTTGGCACCAACATCAGAACTGGGAAAAACAGGGTTGTCTTACCTGAAAACAAGACATCTTAAACATCCTTTAAATATTGGCAATATTCAACGTAAGTAAACTTTTAATGAGTTTTGAGTCATTCATCAGCATATCACTTAAAAACTGCTTGACTGAGTCATCCTGGTGATACACTCAGACATTCATGCACTGATTTAATTGTGCTTTGGGAATTCAACTGCTGCTCTCAGAACAGTCTGTTCTGTACACAACGACAGTTGCTCAAATTTGCAGGATTTTATTGACAAAGTGGCTAACAATGTTTACCCAATTAACCAACATCTCAGAGTGGCCAGCCATCATCTGTGGCCCCAGCTGTTCCCGAGGCCTGCTTCCAAAGGACACAGTGATGATCTAAACAGTCCACATGCCCCAAGGGCTGTTCCATGATACAAATTATCTGCAGTTTACCTTAAAGTAGCCAATAAACATATATGTCTGATTGGATCTTCAAATTAACTTAGGAGAAAAAGTCAGCAAATATTTATGAGGGATTATTGTAAGGTAGGTTGGACATACCAAGAACACAACAAGCCACTGGCCCTTATAAGGATAATTAATGGTCTGGCTTGTTCAGCCACTTCATAACTAATGAACATTGTTTATTGTTTTACCACATGTGTCATACTGGAAGAATATACTGGCTATTGTGGGATAGCCAGATAGCGTGATTTACTCTCAATTAAACCAGGAAGAGATTAAAGAAACTATAGGAATGCTAGTTCTATGGTCCAGTGAATTTTCATCTAGAACTGTCACACCATCTAAACAATTGAAACACTGACAAACAAAAATCTTAGTCAAATAAAGATAACCTGACTGGAAAAACTAAAGACACTGGGTGATTATTTACAACTTAATTTCAACTTTACATACTCAATTCAACATTACAGTTTCTCATTGTGGCACAAAATTGTTTTTTTTTGATGTTTTCTACCATTTCAAACAATTATTGTCAGGAGGGTGTTTTTGAAAACTAATCAGAGATTATTTGTCACATTATTTATATGTGCAGATGGCCACATGTACACACTGCCTTCTTTCATTTTTCATTGGGGACATTATAACAAGATATTTAAAACAAGAAGGGAAGTATGGATGGCGAAATAAGGTTTATTTCAGTTCATCTCCATCTGTGTTAACAATTTTAATTAGGAAGTATCAAACAAATAACTCACAATTTCAATTACCATTTCATTAGGTGTTGAACAGAAATTCTGTTCAACTTCATAACAAGTGATCTGTGAAATAATAATGCCAACCAAAAATGTGAAAATACATGACTTACATTCTTCTTTCACATCAAGCACCACATTTCTTATGTTTTATATCTGGGTAACGGTGTTGTCAGTAATAGCTAAATGTTAATCCTACAAGCATTTTAAAGCAGTATTGCAAACAAATGACGAAATAATTTTTTATGAATTGTTTCGGAAAATATGTAACATCGATCCTGTAGCTTAATTAAACATGGAATCTTCAAGACAAATAGCAAGTGTACAGTGTAGAGCACACAGGTTTGAATCACCGTACTCAGCCATATTGATTTTAATGAAAGATACCTAATTTCACCTCTGTAAATGTTGAAACAATTTACTGGCTCTTCTTTCCATTACAATCTTGATTATTTTCTTATCTGTGATGCTATGAAACATTCCTTATGAATCTCAGCTCAGCTGTCACCGACCGGGAGTGCTGATCCAGGATAAGTTTCCTTTGTAGTTCATAACTGATAAGAATAACATATAAACAGGATGAACCTGATTCCAAATCTGCACTGTTACTCTGAGATGTTTATTAAAATATAGGCCTGATTGATTGTAAGTTATCTCTATTATCTTGTCAGCATTACAACCTTATTACAGCAAAACCGCAGATGTCTGCAAATCCGGACATACTGGTTATCTGAAAGGGTGTAAACCTGGATATATTATTGCAATTATAACTTATTAATTTAGAAAGGCAAAGCAATGAACCAAAACAATACCACAATTTACATTTGTATAAATGTACATAAAATACATATTCCAAAAAATAATGTATTTTGTTAACAAGCTGGACACCAAAGCTAAATCCATTTTACGAGGCAAATGATTGGTTAGCCAACTGAGGTTCAGGTATAACTTTAAGAATGAACAGTAAACATCTTGCTTCTTGTTATCTTTATGACCAAATAAATCACTAGCTGGTTACAGGAATTACCTTAAAATTCACAAATAGTGCAATCTTATAAAATGTAAAATCAACGGGAATCCTGCTAGCTCAAGAAGCTTATTAGATGGTGACATCCAACTGGCTGAAAATCCCCTGTGTGGTAACAAATGGTGCTAATTATGGCTGGTGACTTCCAGGCCCCATGCTCCACGGCACGCATGCTGGTGGCTCTGCTTTCCTGGCTTTGGTTTCCAATTAAAACACAACTCCCTAGGGAGGAGGGGACCCAAAGTCCCTGCACACTTAAAGCAACTCTGTGTCACACGCTCTCCAGATTAGCAGTGCCTCCCTTTGACCTTGATATGCCAGATCTTTAAGTAATGCAGTGAGAATTTTCTGGAGACATATGTTGGACACTCTCTCTCTCTCTCTCTCTCTCTCTCACACACACACACACACACACCCATTTGTGCAGTTCTACTGCATGTCTGTGAAGATGGAACAGAAAAGGTAAGGAGCCAGCAACTTGTGGGGGCCTTCATTATTCTGGACAAAGGTTTGCATAATTCTGTGTCATGCCTTCATTCTTGTACAGTCATTCATTAGCTGAACAGAGTGGCGCTTGCCTACCTCCTCAGCTTCCTTTAAGGAAAGGCCTCAATGGTCATATAAAGGCACACTTCTGTTGCTATTTTTCTTCTCAAAACACGCAATTCCCTGCTGAGGAGCCTTTCCAAAGACAAGAGTCATTACCGTTAGGCCCAAGATGAACAGTTGAACCTCTTTTGAAGTGGTCAGCTGGAGTTCCAGCAGCTTCAAGCTGAGCAGTGGCTACAGTCTCGCAGCACAACAAAACAACCAGGGGGTGAAAGCTGCTGCAGCGCTACAATATGATTGGCTAATCGGATAAGACATTGTTTGCTTGCAGAACACATCCAGTGCCAGCAGAACAAATTGGATCTGAGAACCACATTGCTTTTGATAACGGTTTCAAATGGAGCTTCATAGAATAAAATGACGATGTTAACTTTATACATTTTAACAATGATTGTCATGACATATAAACTAATACATATAATGCATTTTGCATGAGTAACAGGAAGTACAACACTACAAGTAATCCACAGGTGTGGAACTCAATAATAAAAGTATATAAGTGAAAACCAGTGATGGAAAAAATTAAACATACCAGATAAGACTTAGAGGGTGTTTTATTTAGGTCACTACAGTGAAATGGGCTGAAACTATCCTGCTCAAGAATTTATGGTGCATGAATTTAGTTTACCATAGCTTTAATAGCCTTACTAAAATACCTGTATCAGCAGAACGGCTCCTATTCATATTTACATGCTATTTATGGTGACTCTGAAAGCAATAATAATCGAAAAATTACCACCTTACTGGTAGGGGGGTATTAATGCTTTTCTGAATGAATATGCAAATGTATGCTTCTGTGCATCTAAACTGAAGTGTAACGTTTTCAGTTTTAACACCATCTTTTTGTCAACACCATTAGCTTTTACTAACTTGTGTATTTGGTTTATATGGTGTAAAAAAGGAAACTCTTCCAAAGAGGCTGTGCAGGAACATATAAATCTTACTTCATAATATATGTTTCATTTAACTGAGAGAGGTAGCCTGGCAAACATGAGTTTACTTTGGTTCTTATGCTCGTTTGATTATTTGTTGGTATTTGCATATGCATGTATGACTGTGTAGATAGCAACTATTGGCTAGCCCTTAATTAATACTACTACTGCATGCAAAATGGAGCCTTTTTGGTATATCTGCTGCCTAGGCTGATGAACCAAAAAGGCAAACCTTGACCAAGCATTATCATATTCATCGCACAAAATGTTTGCTGCCTCCTTATTGCCATTTGTTATGTTTGTAATCAGTTACAGTTACTGTACTGTTTCTTGGAGATTTGCCATGCTTGGCATGCCTTTCAAAATAAGAAGCCTCTCTTGCTTTCAAATTACCCTGTGTTCTGTGACTAAAGTGTGCATTGCTTAAGGCAGTAACTAGGCCCAAATGGAAATCCTTAGAATTTGTATTCAATGTTAAACATTTTCACAGGTCCTCTTATAGAATGTCATTGTGTTTACAGTGATAGTAAACACTGTTATGTGTAACATGAAACCAATTCATGCTTGCATGAAAAAACAGGATTAAAAAAAGGATAAAGTTGGATAAAACATCCTCAAACTATAATATATTAACCAAATGCAGTTATGTACAATATATAGCTACAATATATTGACCGAGAACAAGGTGTTATCTCATTGTAAAGACATGATTTAGGTATGCTGCTATACTGTAATGCTCCTGTAAAGGACCCTTAATTGAAGGAACCAAATGTTTCAATCCGAGTGTGATTCCATCAGATGATAAGAGTGAAAGATGTCACAGTATAAACTAGGTAGACTATAACTGTCACACAACATGTAGATAAAAGAGGGTGGGTTGTATAGCCACAGAAATATTACATATGTATATAAATATTATAATATTATAATAAAGAATGTTTAGTAAAAAACACATTATAAATGTTTTTATTACCGCATATTTTTTCTCTCAATTTCTTTTCTGTCAGTGCCTCTTGCTGTCTTTGAAATTGAAAGAAGGAAGTGTGGCTGGGGGGTTGTTCACTTGGAGTTACAACAACTAGCAGGTGCATATGTTTACTATATACACTATATGATGTCATCAATTTATTTTATGTTTTTACTTTTAATTCATCATCACCATGCATGTGTCATTATTTTATTTTGCTGTGACATTGATGATGATCATTAGTCTGACTTTTTTAATTTTTGAAAGGCATGACTGTAATTCTATTGTGCCAGCCCAAACAATAACACTTAATGAAATGTCCAGCATAACACAAACTTGAACAATATAACAAATGAATCATACAATTTCCCTTTGCTTGAGTTCCTGTTTCCCTTCTACATGTCAGGTTATGTTCTCTGCAGATGTATATCACTATATCACTATATATCACTATCATTTACCTCCAGACTTGAGCACTCCATGTTACTCAGCTGTTACTATTTAACAACCTATTCCAAGCATTGACAACTCTACGTATGTATAAAATAATATTTGATATGACTACAAAATTTACTCTTAACTAATTTATACATATGTGCCCCCTGGTTCATCTGATCTAAATCTAAAATCAACCTGAAAAATCTTTAGGAGTTCACATCATTAAACCATTTTGAGACTTTTGAAAAACCACCATTAAATCCCCCCAAAGTATGCTTTTGCTAAGCCTGAATAAATTAAGTGTCTTGAGGTTTTCCTTACAGTTTGATGTTTCATACATGGAAATAATTTTGTTGCCCTTACTGTACTGTATTTTTCCAAGAGCTTCAATGTTCTTCTTATAGTGTGTGGTTTATAGAAAAGGTGGTATGACATTATATTTTTAACACCTGCTAACACACTGATATTAATACCCTGCTTGGAGTTGCTACCAAAACAAACACCCATAATTATTGCATGTACATGTTGAGAGTATGGTGCACTTTTCTCAATGACCATTCATTATATAAATGTCAACTGAGAAGAGGGTTCCTGTGGAGGAGTCATTTCCACGCCTTTTTGGATCACTAATTGTATGCTATGCAAATGTTCAGTTCATTCTCTGTTATGTGCAATATACAAGGAGGCTGAACCTATTTTCAGTACTTTCACATTTACTTGGGATGAAGAGAATAACTACTTTGATGCAGTCATTGCTAAATTCAATGAGCATTTTGTGCCTAGACGCAGCGTCATTCATGAACGTGCATGTTTTCACAGACGTACTCAGAAAAACAGAGAAAGTCTCAAGGCGTTTGTTAGAAACTTGTATGAATTAGCAGAACATTGTGACTTTGGAACAACAAAGGACGAGCATATACGTGATGGAATTGTAATTGGAATCGTGGATGTGGACATTTCTCGGAAGCTAGAGCAAGAGCCAGAGCTGTCATTGGAGAAAGCCATTCATATTGCTCAACAGTCTGAACTTGTTAATCAGCAGTCCCTTGAAATGAGGGCAGAAAATAAAGTTAATGAAGTGAAACACAAAGCCAGAAGTTTCAAAAAGTTTAATAGAAGCAAAGAGGAGAAAGCACAAGCTAGCGAACGAAATAGCAACAAGTGTACATGGTGCAATCGTGAGCATGAGACAGAAGCATGCCCAGCACATGGACAGAGATGCAGAAAGTGCAACAAAATGGGATGCTTTGAGGTGCTGTGCAAAACGAAGGTCCTTAAAGAAGTAAGCATAGTGAAAACCGATGAGGCAGCTGGCTCCACATTCCTCTTAGGTGCCAATGATGATAGTGTAGATGCAGATGAAAACTGGCAGGTAGGGCTCCCAGTGAACGGTGCATTAGTCAAATTTAAAAATGACACAGGTGCAGACATTCCATAGCCTTCAACAGTGCTCTGTCCTGCAAAAGACTGAAGCAGACACAAGAAGCCCTGGTGGGAAGTTGTAGTGCTTGGGAAAATGTCTAGCCATCACTGAGAGAAAAGGGCTAAGATACAGTTTTTGGCTTTTTGTAGTGAAAGGTCCACACACTAACAACCTACTTAGCCACAGTATGGCATGCAAAATGGAATTGATGATAAGAGTGGATGAACTGCAAAATGATGGTGTATTTGGAAATATAGGACTTTTGAATTGCAAGCAAGTGAAAATACAACTCTGACCTGATGCAGAGCCATTCCCTTTCCTCTGTTGCCAAAAATGAAGGAAGAGCTTGCACACATGCAACCCCTGGTGATCACTGAGGAGGTCTCTAAAGCACCTGACTGGTGTGCACCAGTGGTAGTGGTCATCAAGAGAAAGGGTCATGTGCAAATCTGTGCGGATTTAAAGAGGCTTAATGAGGCTGTGAAAAGATGCTGCGCCTGTACCAGGTAAACAACTGGTCATCACAGACACCCTATGTCAGCCAGTGTCAGGTGACAGATTGAAAAAGATCAGACAAGCCACCTGTAAAGATGAAGAACTCCAGAGAGTCATAGGATATGTGTGTTATGGCTGGCCACAAACCATGTCACAGCTAGCATACATATACTGCATAGTTTCTACAATGCAAGGTCATGTCTCTCTGAAGTGGATGATCTGCTGCTGTATGATGACTGAATCGTCACTCGGCGTCACAGTAAGGTGAGGTACTGGGGAAGACCCTCGAGGGTCATTTTGGACTGACCCAGAGCCGTGAAAGAGCCAAAATGTCTGCATGGCGGCCAGACACTGAGCTGACATTACAAAGAGCGTGACAACATGAGTTTTGCATGGAGAACAAGCCTACACAAAAAAAAGAGAGCCATTGATGACGAATCCATTACCTTAATGGTCCATAGCATAAAATAGCAGCTGATCTGTTCGAGCTAAGCAGTACTTAGTGGAAGAAGACTACTATTCCTGTGAGATAGCCCACTTACCTACCCAGCAATTGATAAGTTGCCTTAAGAGCATGTATGTGTGATGGGGCATTCTATCTGAACTTGTGTCTGATAATGGAACACAGTTTGTCTCAGCAGAATTCAAAGAGTTGAGAAAGCATATGATTTCAGTCACACTACCTCAAGCCCACACTACCCTGAGGTGAACAGCGCTGCTGAGAGAGCAGTGCAGACTGCAAAACAGATTTTTAGACAGCCTGACCCACACCTAGCCTTAATGAATTACAGAGCCACACCTATACATGCAACCGGCCGACAGATTAGGACAAAAATTCCAACTCTGATAAAGAAAACACTGCCCAGCCACATTGATCTCAAGCAGGTACAGAAAAAAGATAAACAAACAAAGCAGGTTTACAGATTTTTCTACAACAAAAGACATTCAGCACATAACGTAACTGAGTTACATTCAAGCTGGACGGGGAGAAGAACTGGAGAACACCCGCTGTTTCCAGAGCGCCAGAGCAAAGGTCATATCTGGTGAAAACAGAACAAGGCACACTGGCTCGTCGGAACAGAGGACACCTACAACTCATCCCAGAGTCACCCAGCAGAGAAGGCCTGTCGCCACAGGAAAGCAGTGTCAGAGAAGCCACTGACACCACCAGCGAACTGAATTCACCAACACTTGTACCAGCTGTTTCAGATCATCCTGCATCAGCTGAAGTTCCTGTTCCTCCCACAACACCGACACCTACCTGGAGAGTCTCTGGAAGAGCTACAAAGACTCCTGTGAAGCTGAAAGATTACGTTTGATAGACATTGTTATTTGAGACTGATTATTTTTGAAATGTTGAGTCGAAGTTAGTGTGCAGTTTGCTTAGTAATAAAAATAGTATGTCTTCACAGGTGAAATATTGTCATTTGTATATGGCTTCAGGAAAACAGTTTTGAATAACAGGTTATATAAGACAATACAACTTCCTGAGGCATTTCAGTTTATTGCTGATAAATATAAATGTTTTTCGGGAAAACAAACATAAGGGGGGCGATGTAGTGAAATGTACTTTAATCTGATTGGACATGATGTAAACAGTAGAGGTCAAGTGTAACGTCACATACAGAACTGTACGGAAGTGTATCCGTTGAGTTCTTCACGTGTTTAGTAAAGACTTTATGATGACATTATGATGGCCATCTAAGTTAGCTGGCTAGCTAGCTGGCTCATGAGTAAGTACAGCATTACAGAAAATGAGCTGTTTACTGATCTATTTGCCGTCAATTAAGCGGTCAGCTAGAAATTTTCAACTACAAGTACATAATTAATACAGTTAAGCTAGTCTGTTAGCATTTTTACATGACAAAGCATTAATTGTTAACACGTCCTGATTCTGCCAAATGAGACCCATCCCTGGGTCAACCTGGGAGGCGCTTAAGTAAAACCTGTTGTCTTCATTATATGAAATTATCATGATTTACAATCTCCACAGGTAAAATTTCAAATCAAGACTTCCCTTAGTATCACCTTCTCAAGTGCTATTGACATCTTAAACTTTTTTCAAGGGAGATTTGGCTAAGTCTACAAATAAAGTTACAGACAAAACCATAAAATAAAACCATAATAAGATATCCAAAGCAAGTGTGACAGAGAACACATTAGAGGGGAATGGAGGAAAGCAAGAGAGTGTAATGATTGAAAATAGTCACGGACATGTTATATCGGAGAGCAGCACAGACGGCTGTCGTGCTGCAAGTTTGAAAAAAGACTCTCTATTTCTCTCCGTCCTCATTCTCCTCTCCAGCGTGAATATTGTGTGTGCTGTCTTGGAGCGCTTCCTTATTGAAGCTTCTCTCAAATCCCGGGTCAGTCCATTCTGATTAAGAGGGGAGGACTTGATTCAGATATTGGCTTGGGGCGGACGCCTACCCCTCCCCTCCATTTCATTGACAAGCGTCAGTCTGTGTCATACTGTGTATATGTTTAACAAAGTAATTGGGTCTCGACATGCCTTCATTCAATGTCTGAATGATTTTTATTATGCTCTGTTAAAGAGTAACGATTTTATATTTAATAATTTATTGAAGGTAAACTACTTAGTGCAGGCCTTACAGCAGGAAAGTAGAATTAATTATACCTTCCTTGAGCATATAGCAATTCTATGCTATTCAGGTTTGAAATCGGGCAGGGCTCCTGTCTTTAAGGGGTGAGCAATGGGGGACTGAACAGTTTTGTATTGTGTGCTTTCTTTATGACTGATCAATTAATGAGTGGTGTGTAACTTATTTCCTTGGGAAATGTGAAATATTAATTTGTGTGCTTTTCTTACTGGGAGGTAACTAACTTATGGGTGGTGTGTAACTTAGGCAATTGTGCAATATTACCATTTTACATACTCTGCTTAATGAGTGACTAACAAGTGGTGTCTTACTTAGTTTTTCCAGGACATGTGCAATACTATTGTGTGTGTGTGTGTGCGTGTGTGTGTGTTTTTAATGAGTACTATTTCATGTATCATGAATGGTTGTAATTTAATGATTTGGGATATGCGAATGCTAGTGTGTATTTATTACACGTATATTGGTGGTTAAGCTGATTACTGATCGCCCTAGTCATTTAGTGTTTTTTTTTTATAAAAGCTGCAATCACTTCCAATGTATTTACATAGCCCTAGCAACCGCTAAGAAGTCAGTGGGAGGACCCAGTTTCTTAAATTGAAAATCTTTCTGCAGATTATTCCATACAGAGCGGGTGGAGATCATAAAGGGTTTTTTGGTCATCTCTGTTCTGTTGTTCTTTTAATGGTAAGTGGAAATGAACCTTGGGACCTAATGCTAGTACTAGATAGCTAGACTATTTGTTATCTACATTGCTAGCAACTATTAGACTATGGTTAGCTTAAGTCCAAATTCACACCTAGCAAGCCATATTGAAAATTGAGTAGATTAAGTGCATTAAAGTCATCAACAAAACATTTAGGTGAGGTGACAACAAAGTCCTCACTGGGCTCCCACTCAAAGTGAATTTTTGTTCCCTTGTCGATGTCTGTGTGAACTAGCTTCTTTTTTATGATTGGGGTGATGTTTCTTTAAACTGTCGCCTCGCTGAGTTACAGTTTGCACCATAGACTTTGTTTATTCAACATCAGGTTGGCAGTACACAAATTCATTTTGCCTTCCTTTGAGATTGATAATTTGGTTATACTGTCAATGATAAAAGTACAAGAAAGAAAGAGATTGAGAGGGAGAAGATGGTACTTGTGGCTACTCATCAGAGAAAAAAAACAGAGAGGGAGTTCACAGTGCTGGTCAAACTGAAGCACACACTAGACGAGGAGAAACAATTGATTTGCTTTTGAATGTCTGCTGGCATATTTGACGATAAGTATATTGCACTCAATTAACCTAATGCTAGATGACAGAAACAAAGGCTGTGCATGCTTCAAACAGACTCCTGTTCGGAATTTTGGATAGAGTCAAATAATGTCATAAAGCTCAGCTACCAATAATCTCTTTTCTTTTGTGTTGTTTTGTGTTACACATATACAAAAGACCACAGGATAAATAAAACAAAAATAATGAAAAGTGAGAATTACACTTACTGCTTCCCCTTTCCACTAGTCCCTGTGACAGACAACTCCTCACCCCACCTCAGAGTGTAGCAAGTACAGAAAAGGTATAAACAACCTGGGTGAATCAAATTGTCTGACATAGTTGTACAAACTAGTTTGTCTCAAGAATGTGAAAGGCTTTAAAGCCCTAATTGTTCCTATAATCCAGGGAGAGTATCTCAGAACTAACACAACAACATTAACAAATATTTGTTCTTTCTTCCTGATTTAAATTGTATTTTCTGTCACAATTCATTCAGGGCTCATGGTAAATAAACCACTGTTTGTTTCTCAGATATTGTCATTTAAATGCTTATTGCAATTGAGTAAACAATACATGAAAGTATTATACAATAAAGGGAATAAAATAATAAATGTATAAGGAAAAGTATTAAGAAATTTCATTGGTATAATCAGGGGAACACGGATGTTTTTATGCATTCCTTCAGTAAAAAATGACACAGTACAATGGAAGGAAGATTATTCAGCACAGCGCTGATGCACGATACAGCTGGTGAATATCTAATTGCAAAAAGCTGTCACTTCCTATAAAACCTGCCATGTGTCACAACTTGCCCCTTGAGAAAGCTTTTTTTTTTCAAAATTATTTTACAGATCGGATGAATAAAAATAAATACATGTTGCACTGCTTTTAATTTGCCACAGTACTTAAGAGGGCTGCTCCATGCTGTGGTCATCTAATAGCTTATATTTAACTGTGTCACAGGAAAATGTGCCGGCAAAGGACATCCCATGCCAGTACTTGAAGGCTCTGAAAAATTCAGCTTTACCATCATATCTGCTGGTCCATGCCTCTGATGGTTGTTAAGGTAAAATAATGTTATGGTACTCAGTACACCTTTTACAGAGGAAGTGGTGTAGTGCTCCAGGATGGAGCTTGTACTCTATCATGCTGAATATCAGCTGCAATGTTTGTACATAGTCCCTCCTAGCCCCATAATAGAAAAAGTCCTCTTCTAGCTCATAATATACCTGTAAGATAGCTTTTACACTTGGGTCAGTTGTTTTTTAAAAAATAATTCCTGAGCCAGAGTAAATTTCCCTCTAAATTTGGTTAATTTGACAGATGTGAATGCTCTTCCCAAAGCAGAGAATGGCCCAAAAATGCACTGGACTTCATTTGTGCAGGGTAGTCTCAGATCAGTTTGTCTGGTTTGTAGTTTGTTATAAAGCAATTTGAGCGCCGATCTGCTCCATGTGCAGGAAATAAGAAGGTGGAGGTATGCAGGAAGAGGTACATTATATAGAGCAATGGCATCATCAGTGACACACAGTTTGGTATACTGTAGGTCAAATTGTAAGGATCGGAGATTGTAATGCTTACCTCACCAGACACATTACAATGGAAACTCAATCCATGTACTGCAGAAAACGCTTATTTCATTTTGCCTGCTTTCTCACTATCTTCTCATGCAGGCAGCATGTAAATCTGCAAATGGCATGGCGTAATGCACAATGCACAACTTCTGTCCATTCTGTTCTACATTTTGATAGTGGCACCAACATCGTTGGTGGAACCAAGATTATGAGGAGCACACTCCTGTCCCCATGCTTCCTGGTTTTCTGACATGCACAGCACTGATGGAATGAAATAGTTTGGATGATTTGGAACGTGGTTTGGCGGAGCTTGTATAGTGTGAACCCAAACTACTAGTGACAATGAATAAAAAGAAAATGTGATGATAATAAGCACCTGATATGGCCTATCCTGAAAAGCCATATCAAGGAGGTGGGAAACAAAGTAGGAGAGTTGAATGAAAAGCAGACAGTCACATAGGCATCAATTAAGCTGGGGACGCTGGGGCATGTCCCCACCACTTCTTGTCGTGTCCCATTTCGTCCCCACCACTTTTTGAAAGCCTTTAGTTAGTTGAACTCATTGCTGTCCCCAGCACTGATGGCCATGCTAAGACATGTGGCTTCACATGTCTGAAACATGCTTCTGGAGGTGAGGGACAGAGCTATAGATTCTGTAATCCAAACTGAAGCAAACTCATTGACAGGGCGGGATGGATTGTTCCATTTTTTGATCAGCACCATGATGCGGTACAGCATCCTGAACAGCCTCCAGCAAGTCAGAAAACTTCTATAATCTGCTTCAATTCAGTTAGATGTGGCAGTTGACCTGCTGAGGAAAACTGCAGCCTGCTTTACCAAATAAAGACACACTGGCTTTGCTTCGATGCAGGCAAGGGTAGTACATAGGTGATGAAATGGCTGTGCTCAGACAGAAAAGACTGGGAGCCACAAAAGACATTTTACCTATTAATCTCCAGATGAGCTGCATGATACACTACAAAAAACAGATAATCTCTTGCATTTTTCAATGTGGAGGGGAATGCTGCTTACTGTTCCAATATTTCAAGAAAAAAGCTATATGAAATCAAAAGTGGTTTCATGAACACTGGAGTGAAGTCAAGCATCTTCCATCTTCCTGGTTCCCCCAACATTGAATCTTTATGAGAACCCCTGGGGTGGATTTCATCCTCCTAGATCTTTAAAGAACTCCAATATCCCACAGCGAACTGAGTGGAGGTAGTTTATGCGGCAGACTGAAGCCAGAGTTGAAATCAGTTGATGATTAGTTGAATTTGTTGATCTGCTGTGTAGCAACAACAGGGTTTACAGCAATCAGGTGGTGACACTGCTCTTCTGCCTGGGGAACATTTGGCCCCTGTGTACCATAATTTTGGTCAGCCAATCCTCAGCAAGGACCACCTTGAAAAGTAGTGCCTTCCACAAATATAATGCAATGACATTTATAATTAAACACTACAACTGGGCAATTATAATAGCATTGCTATGGTTGACACTAATTTGAATGTAAAGAGAAGGTAAAACTCATCATATCTAAGACCAAGTAAGGTTAAAGCATACAGTATCTGAATAATTTTCACCATGGAATCTTACTGACATAATGCTAGGAAAACCAGTATGTAAAATTTATATCAGTTGACCAAAGCAATAAAAACACATAGAGACAATACAGATGTGAATTATCTCTGTGCTAAAAGTAATACATCAAAAGGATTATTAAATCGACATGATAATTGGATTCAGAAGAACTCAGTATGCTTTTGCTTTGGCACATACCCTGAGGCCGTTGTAATTGCAGAACAGTTACATTTCTTTATGCTTGTGTTAGACTAAATTCATAATGCAGTGCTAATGAAAAGATATTTCTTACCGTTTGCAGGCCAGATCAAACAATGCTGCCATCTCTTTCAGGGTATTTAATTTAAACTGAAACACAGGATTATATTGGACAGGCCTGAGGGAGAAAACACCCATCCTTTATAATCACTCAATTTCAATGTAAAAAAGACTTCATTATTTATCCCCATGTATCCAGATAGCCTCAGGCATCTAACATGCAACACCTATATCTGTCCAAACAACAATCTACTGTTTGGAGAATATGGAATAAACATTCTGGGGATATGTTTTTGTGTTACTTCAGATGAAAAATTAAAACACAAGAAATGAATGCATCTTTGAATTATATAAATGAACAGGTGCGAGTAGCGCCCTGTGCCATGTGTATGGTGAAATTACATAGCGCACGGCCCTTGCATTGGGCAGGTGCCACAGACGATGACGTCCCTATGATCTGTAAGCCTGTGTCTCCCTCGAGAATGTCCACGCTCTGTCTCCTCCCTTCGTGATCTGTGCGATATGACAGAGATTTATAACCCGTGACGACAGCATGAGAAGAGCTGTGGCTCGGCCAGAAATGCCGGATGAGCTTGCGCCACGCCTCCCGGGCTCACAGCCAGCCATGCCCCACTGGTGCTTAGCAAACGCTGAATTAAAGCCGATTGATTTTAGATTAGGAGCTTGCAGGGCGCTGAGGGCAGTGTGCCATGTTGCTTCAGAAGGAGGAGTGAGAAGCTTGATTTCTTAAATAAGCTACACTGACTTTGCCTTTGGATCAGCATTCCTGTCGAGCCTGCTTCGTAAAAGTGGTGATCTGTAAAACTTTCTGATACAACTTTTGAGAAAAAAGTGTAAGCGCTAAAGAAAAGAACCCTTCCAAATACTTCAATTGTTCACTTAGGGCAGAATTCAGACCTGCGCTTAAATGCATTTTTGCAAAAGTCTCCATTCTCGCAATGATAAGTTATGCAGAAAAAGCACTTTAGTGCAGGTCTGAATTAGGCCCTTAATGCATAAATGAAAATCTCTCGGTAACACATAATACCAATGGAAAAATTCAGTGTGAGGTAGGCACAAATACATGTATTAAGTCACACAGATCTACATGTTATTAATTTTCAAAATTTAATGTGTGGGGAAAGCCATATTCCCAATAATTGTGGATGACAAAGGACCGGTCTTGGCAGTATTAGAATAACAATGAGGAAGGCCGTAGAAAACAGAATTTCAGGTCTACGGCTGCATTAGTCTGGCCATCAATCTTTTTGTTTTGTTGTTGAAAATAAACAGAAGAAATCCTACTGTGCTTCTGATTCCCTACACTTGATTTAAAGCAGAATTAATTCATTTTATATTTCAAATAAACACGTAAGGATTAAATCAAGTGCTTGCACATTATCAGAGCGCAACTGTTTAGTTATTTGCTGTCAGAAATGATTCATCACCTTGAAATTCATTTACAGCAGAGACAAATCAATAACACCCACCTTGATTCAAACAGGCAAGAAAATACCGTAGGAAAAATATTAAGGAGAAACATTTCAGGTGATTGACGGTAGAACATTTTGTATTTTCTATGTACAAAACCATATTAACGACTTCCATTTAATAGGCTAAGATGAATTAAAATGTCAAAAGTCACTTTTTCTGTAAATGAAAAGATTGATTACTCTATAATGTATAGAAATATGCCCTGACTTCTCCTACATCCTCTCCCCCTTCAGAAAAAGTATATTTGCTGCATTTCTATTTTTGTAATTGTTTAAGCAGTCATAAAAAATAATTATATTCTCATTAACACGGTTTTGTATCTTGACATTGTGCATTATGAGCCAGCCAAATTGGATGCCCATCCACCGTGCAACTGCAATTAACTTATAAAGTTTCTGCTGTGTGTGGATGTATAATTCTTAATCCCTCAATTTTGTTTTGCGCATTTAACAGCCAAAAAATTGAATTAGTGAAAAATGAGTCAAGTTCACAAGGCCAGGCTGCAGCATAGCATATCTTGTAAGAGCACTGTTCCATTGTGTATAGGGTCTGGTATTGAATCTGGACTGTGTTATCGCCTGCTATGGAGTGCAGTCCCACTGGGAAGGGATTCAGTGGCCAGAGATATCAGTATCCCAGCATTCTCAGTCTGCCTGCACAATCTGCACATGAAGCGTCTTCCTCTGACTTGTGTCTGTACAAAAGCATAACTGCTGGCATGTTTAGTGAAAAGAAGTGGCAGCTGACTGACCCATTTTCAGAGGTTAGCATGCACTTGCCGTGACGCTGCCAGAGTAAAGGCAAAGTTTACATCAACATATATGGCTTGTGAATATGATCAGCCATTCTAAATTTGGAGAAAAAGGTGAAAAAAGAATAAAAATGACATGCTTTGCCACTAATTTTGATATGTTTATATTGCTTTTGCATGAATTAAAAAAATAAATAACATTTAATTCAAAAAGAAGATTCTGAAGGATTTATTAAATCATACTCACTTTAAACAACTAGCTAAAATGTCCTTTGAACTTTGCCCATAGTTACACTATCTTTGGACCTATAGTCTTATCATTGTATTTCCTGCTTATAAGCTTCATAGTCAATTGAACATACAAATGTTTCAGAGTATTTCAGAAATGTTTCATGAATTTCAGGCGAGACCCCAATAGACAAACAAGATATGTTTCCATTTCATTAGGATTTCATATAGTTCCACTTGATTATTGGGATTGGGTGTGACCAAGGTGGACAAAATACAGAATCTGCTACCCCGATTATTGAGCTGATCAATAAAAAGATGCTATTACCTGTAAACTGTCATACCTTTTAGAACTTAGATTTGATTATTAATGACCATCATTAAGATTACAAAATTTCAGAACTTTAGAAATAGACTTCATCATTTTTATTAGGATCTGTCATTTAAAACATTTACAAGTGATAATTAGTTTCATAATGGCTCAATTAAATAATAATTTCACATTAAACTTCATTATTAATTTATTAATACATGCAAGCATGAGTTATATGCTCCCAATTTTTTTTCTTACTGAACTTAATTTTGGCAATTGCTGCATTTATCAAAACTGTTTTTTGAAAAATTAATTGATTTTTTTTTTTACAAATTTTATTTAGTTTAACCTAACTTCATAAGTTTGATAAATATGTTGAAGTTTAATAAAGTATTAAACTTAATAGAAACTGAATGTTAAGAACACATGATTGAATTCATAGCGCTGACAGCTTCTTGCTTATTGTTGGCCTGATTCTTTATGGTACATAAAAAGCAGAGAATAACCCCTTGTGTGTAAATCAGACCCTTTGATGGAGGATAAGGACATAAATGGCTTTGTTGTCATCAACCAATCTTGCTGTTATCTGCAATGTTATCACATTAGACCGTGATAATTACATAAAAGTGATCATCCAAAACAGCCAGAATTAAAACCTACAGCCGCATGTCAACTTTTGACCTCCATTACTGACAGTATGTGTCATGCAGGACTTAATGTACAATGAGATGTACAAAAAATACTATTAAAAATATGTTTTTTAAATAAAAAATGAAAATAAAATTTTGAAACACTCCACAGGGCTCATAGTTTTCACTAGGTCTGCGGTTCCATTTGGTTGGTCACACTGGCACATGAAAAGTGACTGTGGTATTGTGAAAAGCAGAATGCTCTTTTATTGTGCTCATGTCCACAGAATACATAAGATTCCAGTAATATAACAGCAATGTAGCAATGTAAATGCAGACAATTTCTAAATTGGATTGTCTTTGCCAATCAAATATTCAGAAGGTGGGTCAAGATGAGTCAGAATGATAAATTCATATTAAAATGAGTTTTCAATGCATTAAAATACAAGTCCTTCAATTATAAATGAGATTTGATTAGGATTGTTGTTTTTGTTAGGATTCTTTTAACAATGTTGGAATGCTCTTAATGGGATTATTCTTATTGTCAGGCTACCAAAAACCTCAGGTTCGGCTAAAACATGGTATAGTGAAAAGGTTTGGAGATGAAAACGTTGTTTCAGTATTGTTGTGGAGTAAATTAGTCATTAATAAACACTATTAGTAATAAACAAATTAGTAATGTTTATTGGTTATGTCTTTCACCCAGGACCACCTCAATCTATTTCTGAAGGAATTGCTTTGCACAGCCCAACACAGAATGGTACTTTTGCTCATCTCCAATGAGATATACTCTGCTGTCATGCCCCCCCCCCCCAAAAAAAAAAAAAAACTGGTCACAGTATATTTATTATAATTTTTGTTTCTCCCTATTTTATTGGTTTCAAGCAAGCAACACTCCAGACCATTTCATTCAGATAAAATGACAGTAATCAGTAGTATTGCAACATGAACAAATACACATTTTTTCTGAGCCTCATATGTAGAACATTCCCATTCCCCGTAAGTAGCATTATCATTTTTCTAGAAGTACGCGGAAAACCTTTCCATGTTCCATGAAACTTTTGAAATGAATAAACCTCTTGGTCAATGTTTCAGAGGTGTCACTGAAGGTCAGTTAATTCAAATGGGTCCAAGATGGCAAGGCATTGCATTTTTTTTTAACCAGTGAGGTGGGTGTACTGTCAGTGTTGACTGTTGTCAAACTAACATTTGCTTATTTATTTTTAGATTTACATTTTTGGTAAATCCAAAATTTGCAAGTAAGCTTCTTTGTTTTCTTTTTGACATATCTGTATGTTGACTACAAAACAGAGAAATAATAATGAAATGAATATTGGCAATTTGGCGCACAGACTGAGTTGGTCTAAGAAAGTTTGTTTTTTTCTGATGTTTGAGTTAAAGTGAGTGAAGTTTATACTATTGCACCACCATGCTTTGATGGTGATGGCAAGAATAGCATGCATGCCAGCATCTTTATTTAAGTGAATTGGTGATGAATCACCCCCATGCATGAATCATACATCAATAATAGCCTAATTGTTTTATGATCCATGAGGATGCAGAAAAAAGAAATGCATGGCAAAAATAGTATATTTTAGAAACCAATATTTTAGGAACCCCCAAAATTTTACAAATCATGTTTTCAGGGAAGCTCATGTCTTATTAAGAGGAGCCAAGCTCCACCTGGCTCCCCTGTAGTTCAACACCCTGCTCTTGGTTCTTTCCAGTCTTTTTTTATGTTTTTGTGGTCCTTATCTCAGCGATAGTCTAGCCAGGTAACCTCCACAGTTGCCTGTAATTTATTCTCTGTCTTTATTGTCCATTATGTTTCTGCCAACTGCACCGAAATGGCTGTGCTAGACTTCCCTCCATCGCCAGTTCCGCTTCAATCATGCTGTCACCACTATGAGCCCGTAACTGCTTTTTATCCCCCTTGTTGATTCCATCATCTGGAGCAGATCGTTACCTGGCTACCGACACCGGGCCGTGTCAGGCTGCTGTCATGGATTCGGCTAAAAGGCATTATTTCTGTGGGGACTCGCGCCAAGTTCCTGACAGCTCCTTTCACTGTCGGACACAAAGGCTTTCCGCCAGCTATCTAAAAAGGCTTGTAACCGCACTGATGATCGAGGAGTAAAAAGTTCAAATGGATGGAAATGGATTCAGCATCAGATAGGATCAGGCACAAGATGGTTGGATCGCCATCCTTACTTGACACCCAAAGCCCACAGCATCCGATTGCTTGATCTCTAAATGTAGGACATTGAAGGGTTGTAATGCTTGATTTATATACTCGGAGTTTGTATTCAAATCGTTGGCAAAAACACAGTGCACACATTCATTGTACAAATTTAGTCTGTAGCATTTGTTTTCATAAACCGTGCTGCTATGCCTTGCCATCTTGGACCCATTTGAATTAATTGACCTTCAGCGCCACCTCTAAAACAGATGAAGAAATCCAGAATGCGCGGCAGCTTTACTTAGCATCCCTTTGTAAAAGTCCATTTGCATTCAGAGCTAGCCCTGTACTGCACATTGTCGACTGTGTGTAGAACAGCCCATTTAAATAAGATCATTTGTTGAGGAGATGTTATTTGTAAACAGCAATGCTGTTACTTCAAGTGTGAAATAACTTTTATTAGGGACATTCATTTACCCGTCACGGTAACATACAAACATACACTGTGCATTCCAATGACAAAAGCAATCTGCCAAAGATTTGTTCTCATTTATATTTTTGCCTTGATATATGCCATTTCCATATTTTCTAGGATTATAGAATGCAGACGGATAAAGTTGTAAAAATATTACCCTGTAATATATTTCTAATTCAAACGTCATATAAGATACAATAACAGGAACAAGAAAAAACTTTCAGACTTTTGTCAGAATTTACCTCAAATCTGGGATGAAGTGTGAATGACCTTTGAACTACATTAGTCCAAAAATATGTTTTATTTCAGTCGAGATTAAAGGTTGATTAAAGGAGACTAATTTTGGAATATAAAATAAGAAATTATGCCGTGAAACAATTTCAAAATGATTGCTGTTTCCATTAAATGTATTATTTAGAATTGATGTAAATTATGCGGATTTAGGTATCTACCACACAAAATTAGATATAAAGATGTGCTGTTATATGAATTTCATTTCACTTTTGAAAATTGGTCTTGGAAGGTGACAGTTAATGACTGAGTAATGCATAACATCAAAAGCCATCAAAAGAGCACTTGTGAAATTGTAAGTGAAATCCTGTGTGTGTCCATTATCACAGTTTTATCAAAGGGAAAGTTGATAGGCAGAGAACACAGGGGGTGGACACAGGGACCCCTTGGACTCTTACACATTTTGAGGATGAGACACGTTCTGCCAAGCAAATGATATTGTTATGTATTTGTTCTCAGGAACACACATCTCTTTGCCCAGAAATAGCTGCAGCAATGCTTAATTTAGGTTGTTGGAATGAGAATAAATTCTGAAAAAAAAAAAAATGCACACAAATATTCACTTATTACCAACATTTAGACTAGGTAAGAAGAGCTGTAACTTTGGATTTCACATGAACTTCTGCTCTTAATTATTTTTAATTATTTAACTCAATCTAATACATGACCTGATATTTTAGCTACATTTCTAATGTGCTAGTGTCTCTTTGAGCACATATATTAAATGGCTGTACTTTTCTCTGTACCATTATTGGGATCCAGTCCATGAGTGATTGGTGTTTACGTGAACAGCAAACTAGCTAAATGAACCAGGGTAACTGCTAAAAATACAATCCGACATACACAATAGCTCTGTTGGAGCCGATTTCTAGCTGTCATTTTCAGGATGGATCGAGCAAATCCTCCTTCATGTTTCATTGGTGTCTTGTGGAATAAAGCGTTGACTTTCACTTGGAAGCAGTGAGGGGAATTTTGAGTCACAGGTGGCTCACTTGAGATAATGGTGCTGTGAAGGGACATAGGTAGTGGTACTTCTGCACCATCACTCATAGGAGAAAGGGATAATTAGCTTTTTTCAGTTATTTGCTTTTTTCAGTTATTCTTTGAATCAATAGACAATCACAATCAAAATGCATGTCTGTGGATAATGTCTGAATGAATTTAATTTTATAAATTCTGCCATAAAATGCTGTCCAAAATTTTTTGAATATTAGCAATGCTTAACTCAAACAAACTGGAGTTAGAAATAACATCATGCTCACTTACCTCTTGAAAGTGTGGGTAAACACTTCAAATCAAACATTTCAAGAACGAATATACAAATATTCAAGAGAATATACTTCTAGTTATTTCACAAATAAGGCATTTGACTCAGGATTCTATAGACTAAATATAATTGGTGTTCATGGTATTAACAGGTATTTATAGTACTTGTAACATGGAATTGTTCTTATATACTCAACAAAATGACTCACTGGATGAAGCAGTTTTCTATAGAACATTTTAGAAATGCAATATTAATAATAGTTATATTGTTTCTGCAGTTCCCTCCTGCATTCACAGACTAAAATATCTACGTACATAGTCAGTCAGCTTTTTAAATTAATTTAATGAAATGATTTAACGCTGTGACTATAGTGTAAATGTATGTTCACAAAAGCCACAGATAAACTGAATATCCACTACTCTAACTATTATTCATCTTTCAGTCAGCTTGCATTATCATACATTTAAAGCTCAGAGATTCCAGCGATAGTTTTGGGTGATTGCGTGTTAGATTCACCATTGTCCATTATACCGCTGCTTGTAATATAGGAGGGCATATCTCATTTCTCTTAGGGAGATTATCATTCATCATCCACACAGAGGGTGGTGGAGACAGAGGCATTAACTAACAAATCATGGAAAATCGTCTCGCAGCTTCCGTGGACCACAAACCTTAATTCAGGGATTTCAGTCTAAATCTGATTAATTAAATGTCTCATCTCTGCTGTGCAGTAAGTCTGTGCAGAGGTTAGAATAATGTGGAAGTTTCCTTTAGACTTTATGGATGGCGTTCTGTTTTCAGATGAGAAATGTTTATACACAGTTATATTGATTGATAGATACTTTACTCTAGTTTTTATGCTGTTATTTTACATTCAGTGGAACACAGTAATAATACAGTCATAGATATTTTTAAAGGAATAATATAAATACAAATTAATAACAACTAATGAGAGTAACTGAAATGTACAAAGATAATGGGAAGCTAAAAGGCTTAAGGTAAATAAACATCAGTATACAGATGGTCCCTGACTTACGATGGGTTACGTCCCAAAAAACCCATTGTAAGTGGAAAATTAAAAGCCGAAAATGCATTTTATACACCCAACCTACTGAACATCATAGCCTAGCCTAGCCTACCTTAAATGTACTTAGAACACTTAGCCTACAGCTGGGCAAAATCATTAACACAATCTCTATTTTATAATAAAGTGCTGAATATCATGGGGGTATTCAAAAAAATGCTGGCAACACAGAACACTGCACAGTATTGGTTGTATACACTAGCGACCGCGTGGCAGACTGGGAGATGCGGATCGCTGCCGCTGCACAGCCGCCCAGCTGCCAAGCATCATGAGAGAGTATCGTACTGTCATTACTCTTGCCTAGGAATAATTAAAAATTCGAAGTACGGTTCCTACTGAATGCGTATTACTATCGCACCATCGTAAAGACGAAAAATCGTAAGTCGGACCATCATAACTCACCATCATAAGGGATCGTCTGTATAGGGATACTATATAAAACTCACATAATGTATGTAATTCTAAATAAGGGGCTTGGAAATAAATGAAGGGATGACAGTAACCACAATTAAAACTAAATACAGGCATATGCAATCAATCAAAACGCTTGATTTCATTTACATGATTCATTTACACAAATACAATGGAAAATGATCACAAAAAAACAGGGTTTTTCTCAATTCCAGTGAACACCAAACTTGCTGTATCAGTAGTGTAAGCTGCCTACACAAAGTAATGTCTTTGTGATTCTTGGGCTCTCACAAGCTGGGGAACATTTGTGGGGGTGGAGTAGGGAGGTGGAGGATCCTGGAAGCATTTTGTGAAGCTCGATGGGGAGGGTTTAGGAGGTAGGGAGAGGGTATGTTTCACAGACAGTTCAGAGACAGATCTGGCCACTGTTTTCAGGGAAACAATGGGGAATAGTATTTATATTCTTCTAAACAATGCCTGTGTTGATATGCAAAGTTGTCAGGCTGATGACCACATTCATACGAAACATATTTTTGATACTCTCGTTAAATGTTTGTTTGGTGAATGCAAAGGCCAATGAGTGTGTGGTTTTCCTGGTGTGTTTAATAACGCAAGTTTATACAGGCAAGAATGCAGAAACTAAAATAAATCATGACTTCAATTTTTTTAAACCTCTCGACCCCGAGATGGTTATGCATAATTGCCAAAGAGATACAGGTGGGTTTTGCCCAAGTCATGTGGAATTGTCCATGTCTTTGATTCAGCCCACTCAGCAGTATCTGGTGCTTTGTTGCTCTAACTGTTGAGCATTTTATTCAAAAGTACCACTGAGGAACTCATCATTGATAGGTTTTCTTTCCCAAATCTCAATTCCTCATTTTCCTTATGGTGAAGTACATTTTAACTATTTGGAAGAGAAGTGTCTCTGTTAGCCAGTCACATGATTAAAAAAGTGCAACAAAACTGTGTGCGTGTGTGGTGCATTACCCCCAAATCCATCACAGATATTTTCTGCTAAAAAATAATATCAGTGGTTTGCGTATATATGCAGTATATACCCTGGCCTGCCAAAAAATGGCTACCTGTCAGGAGGATCAGGACCAAGGACAGCGCAGCCAACCATAGCCCTGTCACAGCACCCTGGACAGAGGCAACACTGAACTAATGAAACAATTCTTCCAAACCACCCACACCTCAGCCAACTGAGCACCTATGGCGGCGGCTGCTCCAGGCTAATCAACAGAAGGGATGAAAGACAACATGTACCTGTGCTCAGGGTGAAGGCTTTTCTCAATGCATCAGTTACAATAGGCTCTGCTCTTATTTGCAGACACAGGGAAGCACAACCTGACCTTCACACTGAAAGGGACTATGCTCTGTTGGTTTACTTTAAACTCAACTTTTTTGTCAAAATATGGGGCCCTGCGGGGTCCACTCTTCTCATCTCTCATGTCTTGTGCAATTCAAAGCCTTAGCATTAACATATTTTGTCCATGTCCATTTCACTTACAACCCTTAATTTTAGGTCATGACCCCCTTTTTATTATTATATATCGATAAGAGAACAAATGAAGACTGAATAGGTCATGTGTAAGCATCATGAATCCAAAATGACTGACTTGTGCTGTTCGTGATGGTTAAGGGCTTGTACTGTGTCAATGTTTTAAATTAGGCGTTAATCTTGCAGTAAAGTATAGCAATGTATTATTTCCTTATAGCAATTATTGTCAAGCATACTTTAACCTGTGTAACTTTTTTGTATTTGGAGATCAAAATTTAATTCCAGATGGTGGTGCCGGGATCCTTTTCATTCCAGCACAAGTAGCAATGCAAATGTATGTGATGTCCTATTAAGCATTTACAAGTGACCCACTTTCATAGAAAATCTGTACTTTACAGTAAACCTGACAGATAGATAGATGTCCAGAAGCCCAAATTATTTGAAAATATAGCTGACATTAGCTAACTGTAAAGAGACATAAAGCCCTGCACTGTTATTACTTTAAAAGCACAGCCATTATTTCAGCCAGCCAGAACATACAGCAGAGTACACAGGGGTCCCCAGGACCAGGATGTCACACTGGGCTGAAATTACCTTCGGCCATATATATTCTTACTGGGAGGAAAGGAACATTATAAATAAACATTGTTGTGAGCAGCAATTGAAAAATGACATTAGACATTTTCTTAAATATTTTCATTGGGTCTTTTGTGAATATTGTTTCATTTTTGCACATATCTAGAGGAAATCCTAGA
Organism: Albula goreensis; assembly: GCA_022829145.1. Lineage (NCBI taxonomy): Eukaryota > Metazoa > Chordata > Actinopteri > Albuliformes > Albulidae > Albula > Albula goreensis. Next base: position 45,329,758 of record CM040741.1, read on the forward strand.
TGAGCCTTTAAGAGACGCCTTTTGGAGGTGTTAAGGAGCTCTGGAATGAGTATTGAATGGTTTGGCCAATATGCTCAACAAAGCTGCATGGGCCTCATAGAGGTCTCTGTGCATCTCCTCTGGGTCTCTATTGTCTGCCTCCAGTCTTCATTAGCTGAGCACTAAAATCAATGGCTTTTCTCCCTTTGCACTCATGAACTGTCACACTCCCCCATATTGCTATATCTCTTTAAGGGAATAGCCAAGTCTGCTTAAAAATGAGCATTTTTTCATTTGATATCACTCTTAGGTATCATTTTAATCTACTGCCAAGATGTGAGTGTTAAAAAGTCATTAACCATAGTAAAATGAAGCTTGTTTTGAGACTTTTTCATCTGGCCTAGCCATTCTTAAGAGCTGCATGAGCAGGGACATTTCCTGCTCTTTGGGTCTGGACTGATTCCTCTGCATACCCTGTTTACATCACTAATGAACAAACTCACATGGCTTCTTAGATACAAGTCTCATCCAGGAATGATAATTCAGGCGGGGGTAATGTTGCCCTCACTTGCTTCAACCCAGTGCCCATAAATTAACTGCACTGAGCCAAAGCAGACAATACAGATGTTTCAGTAGAAAAGCACATACAACTTTTTCCTTACTCTCCTAGGCTAGATCTGAAACTGGCATGTAGATGTATATGTCTAGCCAGCAGCTGAATCACTTCAAAATGAAATATGGCATGTAGCTGCAGAGGACAGCTGCACAGTGCATTAACTAGCTAATTTATGAGCAGATTTCTTTGCCATAGTTAATGCTTCATGCATTTTCAAATGTCAAGTTGGGCACAAACAATGTTTTCCATGCTCAGTTGTGTAACACTGGTGTCAGGGAACACGTGTAAGCTCTGTTACAGCTTTACTATTCCTTGGGATGATTGTGTTTTCATTTGATTGGTCTCACAAAAGGACCACCAAGCTGAGTAAAGTGGTCACATGTTTACTATCTGATGTTTTGATTGGTGGATTCACAAATGTTGCCTACTTCAAGTTGCTAATAATCAATAGTCTTCTTGCTCCATGCATCGTCACCTTTACTGTTACTACCAAAGCCATGGTGAGCTAGAAGGCAGTGGAACAAGCACAAAAGGGGTGTAGAACAATGTCTTGCTATGTAATTAAAAAACATTGCAACAACATTGTATATGTATAAGTTGAAAAGGTGCGTGGGTGTTGCCAAAATTTGAGCTTGATATTACATTTTTGCCACTTTTTAAAGATATGTATAGTTTAGTATTTAAGTAGGTTCAGTTCTTGGCATGACCTGTAGCTAAATTTAAAAGGAATATCCTCACTCATACATAGCGTACACATGCTATGGGTAACTATTGGATGCCTTGCTTTTGGATGAAAGACTAAGCAGGGCTTTTGGAAAGAGGCCAAAATTTCTGTAATGATTCATTTTTGCTATTACTCTGCCTTAGCACAGAGGAGCCAACTGCATGTCACATTATGAAACAGCTAGATAATACATACATGTAATTAATGTCAGTATGATATATATAAAACCCCATTAACCATTCATGAAGAGAGACCTCCAAGTGGTCATAGAGATATCATCCTAATTGGAACTTATGAATTAAAAACTTTGTTTTTGGTTTGTGAAAGTATTTCTTGAATAATGCACAGGAGAAATGTACCACCGGTGTCATAACAAGCTTTCCTCTAAATAGAGGACAATGTCACAGGCATACAAAGAAGCACCCTATAGACATTCGTATTTTCATCTTTAGTTTTTCTTTGGAAAGAGTTTGATTTAATAGTAGAGCAACTGGGAATATAATACACCGATCAATGTAGAGAACTCAATCAACAATAATGAATAAAATAGGTTTACACAGTCATATACACACACGCGTGCACACACACACATATGTAATTTTTATTCTTTTTATTTTTTTTCAAAGGTTATGTATGCTGAAGGCAATATACAGAACTTGCACCATAGCCTCATCTTTTAATAGTATTTAGAATATTGTAAACTGACACAGTTTATAACAAATTGTGTACTTAAAGAATTATCAGTATAAGGTTCAATATTGCACAATGAATGTAAACATCCTTAATAGTGGAAACTAACATAATTCTTCAAAATCAGCTTTATTCTAAAAAAAAGAATTTTCCACATAGTAGGGTCATAACCCTGTATTCCTATTTGCTATTGAGACTAATATTCCCCTGAAAGTGAAGAATCCTTGTATTAGCATACAAATGACCATGGCAGGCCAGTTGCTGCAGATTGCAGCCATGCATGATATAATTGGAAAGATTAGTTACTGTTTGTGTGTGTGTGTGTGTGTTTGAGAGTGAGAGAGAGAGAGAGAGAGAGAGACAGAGAGAGTGCATGTGCAAGTGTTTCATGCATACATGTTTGTAAATGTGCAAATGTGTACAAATGTATGTACTTATGTATATGTGTATGTCTTTAGCTATGTATGTGCCCAAATATATTTCTCTGTGAGATCGCTTGCATGTATACATGGGTATAATTCTGTGTGTTATTTAGTTGCGTGTATGTGTTGTTTGGGAGTGTCTGAAATGTCTTGGACAACCATCTTTAAATTATATGTATCTTTCCCAGCTGCACTTTGCAATTGAACAAACTAGAGAATCATGAATGTGGAGGCAACGGTGACAAAACATTTATCTCAGGATATTGAAATGTCTGAATCAGACTTGCAGTTTAAGTAATTTAGTTTGCCAAGCTTGTTATTTCCTAGGCTTGGAAACTGTGAAATCTGAACCCTAGTGCTGCATTCATCAACAATTATTTTTCAGTTTGGAACAGTGAATGATCGGAAGGGGTTGGTTGTTGGTTGTAATGTAATGCATTATTAAGAGATTTAAGATATTTTGAAAGTAAGGCAAAGAAAAAGACAAAGGTTCTGATACATCAAAATTGTATGCTATAATGTAGCAAACATCTTGGAAAGACAACTATCAGCTACACAGGATGGCAAATTATGTTCTCAAAAAAAAAATATTAAACTCTGATTAAAAAATCTAAACTGGTTAGGTAAACAAAAAAAGAACTTTGATGTATAGATATTTCAGTCGCAAAGACTGATATCTGATCTAAGTGTTGTGCTATGTGACTATCACATTCATCAGAGTGGAAGGCTTTGCTTTTCATGATACTCACTGCCAAGTAAGCACAGCAATTACATTACCAAATTAAGGGAACAAAAGTCTACCAAATCCCCCCCGTAATGGACAGAACATTAAAATCAAGCAAATGGAGAATGGGGAGGTGTGAGCAAGCCAAAGCCAAAACTAAAAGGGAGATAACATTACAGTTTAGCATTAAATGCATTTCCACAACAATAATGAATACATTTGAACTGATGAATTCATAGACTGCCATGTCACCATAAAGAGTGGTGTCACTATCTGATTGGTGTAAAGATCTCCAGTTTCAACATGGCACATCAGTGCTCATCTGGCTGTCAGCTGACATAGACTCCTATCAGGGTTTCTCAAATTAAGTAGCTTTGCTGCATTTCTGATTTTATTACCTCTGGAATATGGCAGACATATGTTGTATCCACTACATGGACATGGTCCAAAAAGTTATGTTTGTCACTGAGCCCTCAGAAACAGATGAATAGTCAAGGCCTGCCTTGTTTTTCCATTGAATCATCCCTAATGTTTTAAGAAAAGTGTATCCCCAATTCAATATCCTAATTGTACTGAAAAAACGGGAAAATCCAGACTTCAAGAAATAACTAGTGACTGCTTCATTCAAAAGACTTGTGCTTTTTGGGGGGATCAGAGCCTTAAATACAACAGAACTGCAATGACATCATGAGCTAACTTTGAAATGTAAAGCACATAATCACTTAAAAAAATTGTTTCTGTCAGACTGCTATGAAGGGTATGGATTCTGGTAACTGGAAATTGAATTTAATTAACAGTAGGCAATTTGATGCTATAATTGCAATAAGAATGAAATAATAATTACAGCAATCTGTACCTTCTCATTTTGAAAGTAGGTGAAAAGTTTTGTGCGGTTTGTGGTGAATGTGATAACTTATTGAAAAGTATAATCATTTTTAAATGTGATGATGTCTACGTATGTCTTCACCCAGCCTTCCAAAGGTCACACTGACAACCTTATCACTCAACTTTTAAATATGAATCACATATACAACTGTACATAACAGTGGCACCTGCATGGCGCTTCTCATTATAATATTGGATTTCTCAAGCCTGATATTTTGCTGCTAAATGATTATGCTCCCAATTATGACAGAGCCTATAAAAGTACTGACTCAGGTGATGATCTCTGTAAACCTCTGTGTAAACCAGATGACAATGTACTGTAATGTACATTGACAGGGACAGTATAGATTGGCACACTTGCCAAAAGGGGGCACACTTGCATATGAGAGAGTCCATTCATGTTTAGAATATCTATCTGCTGGAGTGCCGATGGGGTTCTGGCAACCAGGACAAGAGGATAGCTTCCCTTCCTGGTCAAAGGGAAGAGACACTCTTCGTGGCACGCCACCTCTAACGCTATCATGCTCTTGAGTGACTGTGCCGATGGGCCCTAGCGTGACGGAGGGGAGAGAGCTGTGTCACAGGGTCTGCTGGTAAAGAGCACACATCGATCAGACCCCCAACGCCCCTCCATGTCCTCCTGCCTGGCTGATTTAATGAGGACCCCCACTGTACCACAGCAGGTGACCTTGGGCCACATATTTTCTGTCAATTTATGTTTTCCAAACACTTGCTCTGTGACTGCAGTTGCTTCCGGGGTTTGATGGACCATATGAAATTTGTCTTTTTTAAATAGAAATAGGACGAATACAAGGCTGACAGGAAATGTGCCTGGCTTAGTCACAATGTGCCTCGGTGCACTGATAGCTTTCTATTGCCCTTGGTTTTGAAAATATTTAGTTTTGCTCTGAATTGCTTTTGCTGCAGCCCTGTTCTTTATATTTTTTTCTCTTTATTGGAAGGATTGCTCTTGAAGAATGTGTGCCTGATTAAGGAATAAAACAGAAAATATTGTACATTATTGATCGTTGTTATTTCTACAGCAATCCCAGCAGCAAGGACTATAACATTAGGGCTTGCTAATAGCCAATCACTATGCATGAACAATAGGAACTGTTTAATTCTCCTTCATATAACACTTGGGAATGTTCCCATTGGTTTCCTTTATAACTGGACTAGTACATTGTCCAGATGAAAAGAATACAGAACTGTGCTGTATGCTGGTGCTGTCATCTTTCCTGTGATATGGTGGTCTCCTATTGTGACTTGCAGGGCCAGTGCATTTCAAATACACTGTATGATCAAATCTTGCTGAATAGTCATAATGAACGGGCCTTACCACCCGCTGAGCATGTCCACAGGACCATATTGCACCACGCTGCTCAGCTATGTAGGTCAACACATCAGTGATTTGCACGTTAACACTGCAATATTTCATGCCATCTGACTGCACGCGGTTCAGATACAAAATGTGTCACGTAATATCATCTTTATATTATTTTGAGGATTTCGTATGCAATATACTCAGCAAAAATGATAACATCAACTGATCTGTCGCTTGAGTGAACAAATGGAAAATGAATTGTATTTATTTTATAGTCAGCCTAAATGAGACAGTGAGTAGGGGAAGTACAAGTATTAGTTTTACTGGCTATAATAGCAGAGCCAGCCATAGTGGTTTACAGTACCTGAGACAACAATTAAAAAAACTTCAGATAAAATAACTGTTAAAATAGAAAATAACATCAACAGGGATGCAATAATTTTTTCGTAATCATAATACAATTCAATATTAAAAACACCAGTTAAAGCCAGGATTTAGGAAAGTACTGCTTCTTATGTTCTGCTGAAAGTACTGCTTAAGATGAAACAGGTACATGGCAAAGGTATATTAATAAAATGGCATGAGTGGAACAGACCATAAAAAAGCATGGCATATACAAGGACTGTGTTTAAAGGAGGTGATAACACAATACTACAGTACTCAGTCCTAATGTTGACAGGCAGTTCATTCCAGCACTGCGGAGCGAGAGTAAGACAGAAATGGGTTCAGCGACTGAAGAATGAATGAATGAATGAATGAGGAATTACTCCCATGGGTCTCTGGGGACATTGTGTAATCGTGCTCATTCCACGTCAAACCTCTTATTCATCATTCTGTCATTCTAGCAAAGCACTAATCCTGTCACAAACCTTCACTACTGATCTGTTTTTTTTTTTTTGCTGCCCCCTCCATCTTTCCCCAGGTCAAACTCATCTTTCTCAGCCCTGCCTCTGTGTCCCTCTGCCACATGCTCTTCGGCCATCCTGCCTTCACTTTCCCTTGGGGTTCCTCCTCTGTGTCAAGCACAGGATGATCCAGGCGTTCTGACTTTAGAGCTTATCCATCCTTATGAGCATGAGCAGCACTTCATAACTGTGTCCACTTTTTCCACAGGTTTTAATCAATGGGCATCATAGGCCAGTGATGACAAAGAACTGCATTATGGTTAATTCAGTTCTCATCCATAACTCTGATTCACAATTGTTTTAACTGAAGACACCATTTGATGTGTTCAGGAATTATTTAAACTAACCTGACAAACAATATTTGTGAAGGAGGAATATAAAACATATAGTTATGTAATGACTAAAATATTATATGTAATGGCTAATCTTTAAATGATATCCATATGATTCATCTCCTTATTACTTTCATCAGTATCATTATGAATGTAGGGCCACATCATCTAACTTCCAGTTGCTTTTACAGAGCTTCTTGAGGGTTATTGTCTTACTGGTTATTTTTATTTTTATTTTTTGGAAATGATTCAGACCAGTACTGAGGCAAGAGAAGTTCTGTTTTCTGCCGTTTATAATCGTAACTTATCATTGCTAAATTATTGAAAATCAGAATGGAATACGCGCAAAATGCACTTAAGCGCATTTATTTGGCAGCATTTACAGAGAAAAATGATGGGATATTGTCCACTGAGTCAAGAATTTCCAAGTAAACAACACAAGCTCACAGAATGCCATATTGATCCTGTCCCTCTGTTCTTCTGTTTGAGTCTTGAGCCGGCAATGGAGTCAGAAACCGTGACAGATGCCAGCCTGTACCTCAAAAATAGCCCTTAAATATACCATTTGGAAAACTCTGCATGGCGGTTTTCAGAATTTTGAGATTGCTGTCGTCTTGAAGGATTTTCTTCACTCCTACTTTCTATCAACATGTCAAATGCTACTGTGAAGGGAAGTAGTTTTCTTTGACAGAAGGTTTACAGACATGGCAATGACCTCAAACATAATGCATTTTTAAATATTATCATTTATTAACCCACACACTTAACCATTTTGTACCATTGTACAAATTTTGTACCATAGTTTGAAACATTTGTAATAATTTGGTAAAGGAGTACATATCTACCTGTTAGTTTGAAACAAAAACGCTACCCAAACCCTGTCAGACATTTTGTGACTAGTTTAGAACTCTGTTCATGGTGTGAAAGCAGAGACTTTCCTCTGGTTCTTTCTTCTGGTCCATGATTGTCTCAGAAATCAAATTGGGGTTTGGGGGAGGGGGGGTTGATCGTGTTTCCAGACTCCTCGTAGTGTTTCACATGCCTAGACAAACCCAGTGCTCCTTTTGTGTCACTGGTTCCCTGGTGATTAACCTATCCTTTTTCATTGCTCCCAGAGACCAGTCTCAGAGAAACATTCAAGCTGAATACATTGTACCACAGATATTAAGGTGCATAGAATACTCAAAACTATGACACTGACATCTATGGTATCCTGCCCATGGAAAGCCTCTTCAAGAATGATCATCTCCCATCCTGTACCTGCGGAAGGAGCAGAACAAATACCTCAGGTGATGGAAATTAAGACATGCTGCACAAGAATTTCAGAAAATACATGCACATAAATGAAACACATATATTTTGTTTATGTGAATATATAAATATGGAGTCACTGTTTGTTTTAATGGCAGATGTAGATTCTCAAAGAAAAAGACATCCAGAATTTTGTGTGAATATGCCAAAAAGATAGTTAGTTAAATTACATATGTAAAGCTGGCGATTACATAGTCAATTACAAGTAAATAGTGGTGGTGGTTGCAATTAGGGATGCAAATTTGATTCAAATCATGATGTATCCCCAAGTCCTGATCTCTATAATATGGGTTATATGGGGCATTTACCAACACCAGCAGTGCATGGCTTTGTAAATGGTTATGAATCATTTCTTGACTTATTTGAGACATCATTAGATCACACATCATTAGTTTTGGGTATCAGTGCCCATTGGTGGAAAACACAGAACAATATTTTTAAAATCTACACATACATATTTACAGCATAGATATTTTGTAGGTAGAAACATGTCAAGGGTTTGGTTTTAGTATTACAGCATATAATGGTAAAATGTGTGGGAAGTCATTTTAAAGAACCTTGTAATTAAAAATGTGCGACAATAACTTAAACTGAATGAATCATTATCTAATGATTGTTTCACTGATTTTCTTTTCACAAAATTGAATTAATATGTTTAGATAATTTAGCTGTTGTCATTTTTAATTGAAAAGATGGAAATACTGTATGTACTGTAGGCCTCATTTTAAAAAGACATTTTTCTCAGCCTATTTGACAGATCTCATTTGGGAAAATAAAGAAAGGCTTTTTAAATGTTGGTGGCAGCGAGATCCCCCATTAGAGAGGCCAGGGTTCTTTGTGTCTTTGTTCTTAAAAACCAGTGAGCGCATATCAGGGACTTTTGTCAGAGTCATAGCTGAGAAAAAATCTAAGGGTAAGTTTTAGTTTTGAGTCCCCTCTTGAGGCAGCTGTCAGTTGAATTATAATGAGAATGTGTAATACTTTGAAGCTATTTGAAAAGATGTATATATTTTGCAGCACTTCATACTTGCCTGTTTGACACTGTGAGATAGGAGGATCATCTTAAAGCTATCATATGTTGTACCCTTTAAATCCCAAAACACATTCAGTCTTTTTAAAAATGAACATTCTTCAGATTCAGCTGAGCCTATATGAAAATATTTCAAAAAGTAACAAAATTTGAATGCTACACATTTTGAATATTTTTAGGACAATGTTTCAAAGATTCTACTGTCACAAGCCATTTCCTTTCCCCAAAGTTAGAGAGTGCAAAGATCTAAGAAATTTTGGGGATTGCAGCATGTAATCTATTTTTCAGCGGCTCTGTTGACATGATGTTGGTCAGATGTAGCTCACTTACAACCGATTTTAATTCAGGAGGCCAAGCGAACTGGGGAGCTCTACGATTGAATTATTACTGTGCAAATACATTTCAATGATTACTCTACAGTTAATATAATCATTTTCTTTGCGCTTACTCTATTTCAATTATTAGATGCCTTATACTAATTTTGTATTTGCATTCATTATTTCAATCCAGGAAGCAAATACCAAATGAGTGCTTTCTCCATTTGGCACTTCGATAGCACTCCTTTCTTAGATAATGCTTACTGCATGCTCTGACAATCTCTTCTTCTTCCACAGTGCTCAAAGTGCAAATTGTCACGAATCAGGCAGGGACTCAGCCGCAGACAGAGATGAATAATAAACTTTACATTTATTAAGCAGCCGCAAAGACATAATTCAGAGTCGGGGACAGGCAGGATGAAAAACCAGAAAGACACGGCAAAGGCACCAAAACACAGTCCAAAGGCAAAGTAGAAACCAGGCAGGCAATGAGCCAAACCCAGGTAAACTTGGCAGGTAATCAAAATCACAATCCAAAGACAATGAAGTCACAAAAACAGGCATGTGCCAAATGAACAGGAAGGCGAAAACACAGAGAGAAAGGCTGGTAGCGAAACAGGTGAAACACACTGAGACAATCTGGCAAAGAACAGAAGAACAAATAGGGTTTAAATGGCTAATGAGCAAATGTGACACAGGTGAACAAGCAGGCAGGTGAAACTGATCGGTAATCAAACTGACAGACAGAGGAACAGTGGGCGGGTCAGACACACAAAGGAAATGAAAACAAAAGCACATGGACACAAAACAAAAACAAAAACCACCTGGCTAAATCACTGCAGTCTTGTAAAAATTATACAGCTCCTCAAAATATACTGTGGCCTCCTGCATCATGGCAGGTTACCACGGGCCTCATTTATCAAGTATGTGTGTGCACTCTCTGAATGCTAATTCCATACAAACTTTGAGACTCTTTTGATTAGAAATCGATATGCAAAAGTATGCACATCTACACAGACTTTAGACCATATCTCTGCACTGATACTGGCTGACAAGTAACATTGTAAGGTATGGACACATGGTTATGTCTTTTTGAAGTTTGACTAGTAATCAGCATGTGTGCAAAGTTCTACATCTATTAACTGATAACTTATATATTAAGATATTACCTTGTTTATACAATCTTAAATGACATGAATTAACAGGTTACAGCAAGGCAGAAATGGTGCAAAGACAAATAGGTATGGAGGACTATGAATATCAATATGCAGGAAGAAACTTTGCAGATATTAATAAATGTATTAAATGTACATTTGAAACACAGTTGCACTGTTTTATAAGCCAAATCAACAAGAAGAGAATGACCATTCAAAAAAGGAAGAATGTCAGTGGGAGTGTGAGGACTTGATCACTATCATGTATTTTGGAAATAAAACATGCTGTAATCATTTATTTGTTACGGAAAGATTCACAATCCATCTTTGCAATGAAATCTGGGACTGTATACATAATGCGTCCTATAAGTGAAATGTACCAATACAAGTAAATAACCATAATCTAAGAAAAGGATAACACATCTGCAAATCATTTGGCCAGCACGTTTGCTAAATAACTCAAGGGACATGTGAATGGATAACCAAAGGACATGATAAATATGTATCCCTCCATATGCCCAATGGTGTCTGAGCGCCAGTATTCCCTTGGTTTTAATGTATGCTTATCTGTAGTATGATCTAAGGCGTTTGAAGTTCCCTGAGCCCAGAGCAGGGCAAATGGTGTCTCTTCGGACACGACCATCAAATGTATAGAACTGTGATGACAGTCCAAAAGGAAGCTGTGTGCGTTAATTTGAATACATTTCAGAGAGCAGAAGTGTCTGTATGTGTGTGTGTGTGTGTGTGTGTGTGTCTTTGCATATTTGATGCCATAATTTACTTTTACATTGACCATGTACCTCCAAGTTTCACTGCACAGAAAATCATGATGATTTGGTGGATACAATAAATGAGATGAGAACTTTTATATTTTAAAATACATGAGCAAGATGTGTTATCAAACATAAAAGAAAATATATCTGGGCTACTTTAGAAAGTGCATCACAATAAATGTGTTTCAACGTAATATTTGACTATTGAAACACACAGTTTTCCAGTTCCATGTTTATTCTCCTGCACAATCCCAAATGGATGTAGCAAACTTTAAATAAAGAATAAATAGCTTCTGTGGAAATGACTCTGGCCTATAATCATGGCAGATAGGACTCAATTAACCATGGTTGGTTGTCTACATTTTGAGAGCATTATTATTAATGACAATGATCAGCAAAAATGTCTTGTACTGACTGTTTATGTAAACTGAATAATTCTCCATTTTATCCAATTTATATTTTGTACCACTGGGTAAACAAATAAGAGATAAGTGTAAAAAAGACCATAATTTTGTGAGGTGTTCAAGGTGACAAGCACGACATAGGACATTTTCTCAGAACTGCAGTCCTACATAATAAAAACAAGTAAACACAGTTTGCAAACCACTTTTATGACTGGATTAGCATTTACTCACTTAATTTAACATGAATAATCAATGACAACAAGCTAATTATTGGTAAGATTAAATGTCCCAAATGAGGTTGTATTTCAAAGCCTTTCTAATCGTGACCAAAAGCTTGACACACAGCTTCTTATCAGAATTGAAATTCTCATTGTATTGTTTTTCACAGCAATGCTGTGGAACAGGCCTTCCACACTTCAGCTATTGATATCTTTATCCCTCAGCAATACAGACATGTATTTCATATAATTGTAGTACTTTCCTACTTCAATAATTTTAGTATAATTGAAGAATAGTTTGAATTAAAGAGATTATATGTAATCCACAGCTTGAGCATACTTTGGGCAGTAGAGCTAATTCACACAATGGAATCCCTTCTAATATTTTTACTATGTTCTTCAGTGCATACATATATTTGTGTCAAAATGTTTTGGTGGTTTTGAATGTAAAAACTGAATCAATCAAAATGACACAGCCTTTTTCAGCTGATTAAAAGTTGTAACAGCAAAACCCAGTTAGAAATTGGGTGATGTTTAGTGGCATATATAAAATCTTAAAAGGTAATGAGGTAATGCTGTGACTGGAGAATGTACACTAGTTACAAGAAAAAGTTTAAAAATTATGAAAGTTAAGTCAAAGTACATGTCAGTTTGAGTACATTTTGGCCTACGCCATTTGTATATGTAATCAACAAATATATGACGGCCATCTGTAATACTATTTCTTTACAGAAAAGTGTCTGTCATTTAATACCCAAAAAGAAAGAGGAATTGGACAGAGACTCAAACAAGCCAAGCAAGGTGAAACTTTGTCTTTGAAGCATTGTGTATTACAGTGAAAAATGCAATGTTAACTTTCTTTTCTGTGTTATGTACTGCAGAGCCTAAAAAAATATAAATAAAATGGCTGACTAAATAAAAGGCTTGAGGATACCATTCATAGAGAAAAAATGTCAAGATGATGAAGGAGCATGGATGTGGCCATCCAGTCCCTTTCTCATGAAGCAGAAAGCTTGAATTATACTAGAGAAAAGCATATTTCTTTCAATGAATACTTGGATAAAGAAGCACTTTGTCTCAGGTGGAAGAATTAGGTTTAGATCTCCTATGCAGTTCTCAAATGTCTTACATTGAAGCCTGAATGTATCTCTCCATACTCATCACTCAAGGTTAAGCACCTCTTAATATGTACACAACCTGCATAATAAACAAAGTTAAAGCAGATGCATATCAGTGTCAAAAGTTGTCACAAACGCTTGAAAATATGAAACATGTAGGTTTTTTCTTGTGTCTGTTTTATTGACTTATGAACAAATTTGTTGTTTTCTTAAACTATTGTGGGTGCGATGAAGAAAGATCAACATATAAATATTCATATATAACTCACTCTTCTCCTCTACTTACAAAAGACAATATCTGACAACCCAAGAAAATTATAGTTTAATAAATCATAGTCATGGACAATGTTATTTTCTCATAAATTTGAGCATGATTGCGATATTAAAACGTACTTTTTGAAGTGAAACTGTCCATCAGAAAATGACCTGTGAAATTTAAATGTTAGTGGCATCAACATGACAGATGAGAATAGAAGTACAGCAGGTGGCAAGGGAAGCTCATTACTATTGTTCAGCCTCCCCAACAAACATAAGATGCAGGGAGATCCCAGATCAAAGGCGAGCATAAGGTATTTTATTATACCCTCCAATCCTACCTGTGCAACGTATGTCACAACATATGCTGAGTTCTGATGTCATTACTGTCTCAGGCTTGTCAGTCATATGCTTTTGCAATATGAATAGCTGCAGGGGATCATGATTTTAATCTCATTCACTATTGATTCTTGATATTCACTTTTCAGCCAGGCCTTATGGGGGCTCTAAGCAGGAATTGATTTGGGGGCCCCGTCACTGTAGCGTGCTCCACTTGGCACAGTAGCACCCCGGCCAACGCAGGATTAAGCCTACTGTATTGTAACTGTTTGTATGAGCGCATACAATACAGTATAGAGAAATAAGTGTGTAAAGAGAAACCTGTTAGCAGTAGCAGTGTGTTATACAAAGAAAAACCATGATAATAAATATAAAAGCTAAAAAGTAGAAAAGATTAAAAAAAAAAATTAATTGCTATTAGAGCAATAAGCAATAATATTAATCGAGTTACTAGCCATGTACACATGCTAATTATCTAGTTGCAGATAAGTTACAAACACAGCCAACAATTTTTTTTTTTACCTTAATTTAGTTTTGAGTTTACAAAAAAAAAAAAATTTAAATCCTGTTGTTTTTTCACTGATACCAGAGATCAGTTCATTTTGGATTGCTTTGTCATTCTATAGTGGTTGTTGCTTTTTTAAATGTGGTTTGATTCCGATCTCTGTCAATGCAGTTGATTTGTTCTTTCAATGCATGCGATGTGTTCTTTCAAAACAGTCACACTATAGCTTTACTTCTTTGAGGAAGTTTCCATTTTCCTGATGATGTAAGATTTCAACAGACCTCCTAATTTCTGGGCTCCTCTCTGCTAAAGACTTTATGGTACAATATGACTAGTATCTCTCACCACAGCTTCTTCTCAGATACAATAAGGGACATTTCAGCCTGATCTATCATGTTCCTTTTTTAGTCAGATCTGAAGTTCTTTTCATGTCCACAGATTTTTCATGTGATCTAGGCAGTTATAATGCAGCTTCAATTGGAATTTAGTATTGAACCAATCTCACTGTCCCTCTACTTCATTTAGTAAGTTTTAAAGCAGAAACAGTAGACTGCATTGTTCTTTTTTCAATAGGTAGTTCATTTTCAAAAGAGCCAATTATACAGAATTTTCTCTCCATTGGCTGGTGTTCTATATACTGGTGGTTAAGAGTTATTTTTGAGAATCTGAAATCATCTGAAATAATCAAACACTGGCCCGCCGCTTAACAAAACAGTCCTCAGTAACTCTGACAGGACATGTGGCTCTCAGCTGGATCAGTTGTGGTAATTGATGAGAGAATAAAGAATAGTAAGAGTGTTAATTAATTTGGAGTTAAGATGTAATTACACAGGTATAACATAATGATGTGTTACCCAGTTTGGTAGGTTCAGTGTTCACCAGAATTGTGTTACTAGGGAAAAAGTAACACTTGAATTGGGAGTCTTAATTAAGGGTAAACATTGATTGAATCCAGGTCCATGTCTCTTTAAGAAGAGATGGAGCTGAGAATTCTCTTGAAGGGTTCAGTCCTTTGATTCCACAGGATTAAAGTCTTTTCCACATGATTCCTTCACACCAACTGCCATATGGCTGCATCATTAGGTAGGGAAAGAAAATATCTGTCTCACTGGCAACTGCCAAATGCGCTCTGCAGCTTGACATACCTTCACAGATTGATCTCCATGCTCATTTCTGATGACCAAATGCTTCATTTGCTTAACAGATCACCTGTGCATACACAAACATTGTGTTGTATATGTTAGAAACCCATGAAACGCTTTCAAACCACACATAATAAATTCTTCGCTATTGAACAAACAGTAAAAATAAGTTCAATACACGGACACCTGGTGTACAGAACACATGAACCTATCGTGTAATTTCTGACCTCCAGCCACCAGTCACCTCTACTTGGCAACCTGTCTCTCGTCACTGGGACTTACACATGAGTCTGTGACTCTGACAGCTCAGGTTGACATAGTTTGAGTTAACCTGTCACAGGGCTTCTGACCTCTGACAAGCTCAGCAGTTTCTGACAAATCTATCGCTGTAAAGTGGAGAAAATCTAAGTGATTCTGACATACAGCTCTGACAGCTGAAGATGTCCTCAAATGGACACTGTTTCCATCACCTGCATTCAAACTCACAGATGGATCTAAAGACCCTCATACCCTTTTCAGATGTACAACTTGAGTCAGTCATGATTTTGTAAAGAGAGCAATTCCTCTCTAGGCAAGAGCACAAACACCTCAGAATCTCTGTATTTATATATCTTTAATTCTGCTCAGGCCCAAAATGGAAAATGTATGTAACGGTATTTCTTGTGTAAAAATGTCAAATTGTTAAAATGAATTTGCTGATCCAAATGCTGCAAATGAAAGCAATGATGTAATACAATTTGGCTATGACATCAGCCATGAGCCATTGAATCTATGAAACAGGAAATTACAGAATTGTCAAGAGATTAAAGAAGCATTACAGTCATCTAGTTACACTCTTTCTAAATGTAACCCAATGCAGACCATTGTAAATAGACATTTCACCCTTTATTTCTGTGATATCCTGTGCGACAAAAAAGATTATGTTCAACTTGGCTTTTTTCTGTCTTCAAAAAGGCCATAATTAACCATCAAATATACATCACCTGCCTACACATAACATCGGAACTGGTAGTGAACTGTATTTGAAATACCACAGCTGGGAAGAAAAAGATTTTTTTCAATGTTATGTCTCATTATCCTGAGGGAGCATTCCAAAGAAAGTAGAACTGGATTACTCATACCTGAAAAAAAAAAAAACAAACCATGCTGGGTTTTTGCCCCCCAGGGTTTTGAGAAATATTTCCTGACAGCACACCACAAACGATGCCTCACTCCCAGCGAACCATTTCAAATGGATTAAAAATATCAACAACAATTCATTTGAATATAAAATAATTTTTTTCAACTTTATTTTACTAAACAAAATACATGTTTGTTACTACCTTTGTTATAATTCCACATTACTATGTATTATGAGCACACTCTGACCTGAATTTGTAAAATGTTAATTTTGTTTAAAATGTTAAGACCAATGATGATGGCATCGTGTGAATGAATTGTGACCCGTTGTTTTCTTTTTCAAATGACTTCATCTCTAGTTTATTGGGCAAAAAGATGAAAAGATTTGTCTGTGGAGGCCTTTATGTGTGCTTATTATTTTCTTTTATCAGGAATGACAGACTGAATGACATTTTATATCAAAAACTTTATTTATCAAACAAAAAGAATGCACCATTGAAATAACATTTCTATAAAAAAGGAACATTGGACTGCTCTACAGTGCATTACAAAACCAGCAATTGTATACAAGATTGTGGGTAGAAACAGCCAGAGTAATGTTCTTCTGTACATTATGCAACATCTTCCCCTATCCGCAAAGGAACAAATTGTACACATAAATATTCCAATCACTAATCTAATTTGGTTAACAATGCTAGAATTTGATAATTTAAGGATGAAGTCATATGTTCAAATACTTAGGTCTTTTCTTCAACTTATTACCATTAACTCAAAAACAAAAGAAAAAAAACATCATCAGGAAAATATAACAAAAAATGTAATAGAAAAAAAAGTCAATATGCAGTTACTCAGGATATTCCAAAAACACATTTAATGCTTTTAAGTGTAATGCCTTATACAAGCTGTTGTCATCATGCACATGCCGTCTCACTCTGTAGGCACTGACCCTGGATGTGGGAAACAGGTCTGCAAATGCTTCCCTGTCGATACCTCTCAATGGAAAGTTGCTACACCTGATAAAACACAAAGTCCTGACCTCTAAACCTATATGGGGCACTAGTCCACAGCAGGACTTCCACTCTTAATGGTTCGTTGATTCTTAATATGGGCTACCAAATCAGGCCCATTAGGCCAGTATGGTCTGTTCAGCACATGTAACATCCACAAAATCACCTTGAGGAGGAACAATCTCCAATTCTAATACTAAACCAGTTTGTGTCTCAAAAGCAGAGATCTTAGAGTTAATATGGAGTCTGTCACAGATGGTCGGTGAGCTCCCTTTCCACAGTGACAAGATCTGTCCATAGATGAGTTCACTTGGCTAAACATCAATTCCAGCTGAATTCCCTTGATTGGACAGATGTGGATCTTACATTAAACATGCTTTTTACACTGCACTGCGGGAAGTAAACTGAGAACAGAACTACCAAGAGACACCACAGTTATGGCCCTTTCATTTAGCTGACTGCCTCTCTTAATTTTGCATTAGCAGAGATGTACCATACTCGAATGGAACAGCGTATCTGTGAAAATACACTTTCCAATGGCCCTACACTCTAACTTCACATAGCCCAGGATGGGGGAACTCTAGTAAGATAGTATTACTTTCCTGCAATATATGCATTCAGAAATGAGACAAAGCAATGCAAGTACTCTGTGAAGGGTTGTTCAGGTCCTTCCAAGACAGACAAGATTACAATACAAAAATTCTTTGCTGCACATAGGAAAATCACCTTCCTTCCTGCCATGGCGGTAGAACAGAAAATGAATATGATGGTTAATTTCGCTCACCAGCTGCCCCAAGCGGATACTAACAAAAGCCAGTTTTCTTGCCTTCTTCATATCATTCATCTGTGGGTTGTATGGACTCCATCTCTTACTGGAATAGTATTCAAGAGGTCTGTTCTTCTGTGATACTAATCATGTTTTGGCACATTTTGTAATAATAAGGAATCATTTTTCTAAATAGACATACAAATCATGTTCACATATAATTACCTTTATCTTAGCTACAGCAAGAGCATTTATACAGTTTTAGTCTTTAAATGTTGGTGTATTTTTGATAATACAACTTGTGTCATTTCATGGCAAAAATTGTGTCCCATTTCCTTTACAAATTACAATGCGGGTTCAAGCGACTGACCCCAAGGAGAGATGTGTAGAATGCATGATGATAATTTAGGTCTGTGGCACAGCAGCAAAGTCCATAAGGCATAAATATTTTGGAACTATGGTAAAATATGTGATACAATGCTCCCATTATGAGGAGTGACAATGGACCATTCCCGAGGAATCTGTATTGTCACCAAAATAAATTGATTCCGAAATCTATTACTTTTCATAAAGAACCTAAGCTAAATTTCCAATATGATCACATCGCCTTCATAAATTATCAAAAAGTAACACTCTAAATTATATATTAATTTTAATCATAGAAAGTACCCCCCTCCCTCCCCCTACACACACCCAACCCACAGCCAACACTTTAGCAATGTTTCGTTCAATCACTCTATGGAACTGTACAGTAAAAAAATGGCATATCTATATCTTCATGTTCTTTTGCTGCAATGTCCTTCCTTCAACATTAAAACACACATGTACAGCACACAGGAAAATATATTGGGCCATATCAGGAGATCCTGTGAATCCTCCATGAAAGAGCAGTACACAGTCACTAATTTTGCTCCCTTCCCCTCATCCCACACCCATACCCACCCCCACCACCCTCCCCTTATGAAGTTGTCCCACAGAAAGGAAAAAGCACTGGTGGATCTCTTCAAATAAAGTGACAAAAAAGATGTAAGAAAAGCAAAGGAAAATACAAACTAGGCACATATAACAGTTCTCTGTTCATCACCAAATTTTAAGAGCAAATGACGAAGAGAACGAAAATGGGCTTTGCATGAGAAAATTATGCTTTTCATGAAACAAATAAATAAGGTGTTTACACAGTGATCAGCAGACAAGGTCTCTTCTCTGACTGCTTTGTGGAAACTATTTCCTTCTCCTCCATCGGTGCAAAATCCTTCCACCAATGTTCATTTTTATTACAGCAATTTTCCGGAACATATATTCAGTCTTACCATAATTAGCCTTTGGCCTCAGATTTAGAGAGGGATTATAGCAAGTGTTACTTTTTCATTTCTTGCACTAAGATACACATTACTTGTACATCCCAATGGCTGCAGAACTGAAGATGTTGTATCAGCCTTCAAAAATGTAACATGCGCACATATTTCAAAACTCAGGGTGAAGCACGCTGGAGTTTGAGGGAACAGATGCTAGTAATTGTATAGAGGCAAAGGTTGGAATCAGCATATTTGAAATTGTCACAGGAAATCACTTCTCATTTAATTTGTTTTCTAAATTACACTACAACATCTACACTTATTTTTGTTTGAATATTGTATGATAACAAACATAAATCTATTGATGTAACATTACTATGCCAATTACTATTTTATTTACTGCTGCAACATTTTATTTTGCTATGGTTTGTTGTAAGGCTCAGGGCTGTAGAATATGAAGAATAATATAGCCTATAATGCAAAACAAGGTAAGAAATCAGGAAAATAATATTTAATTTAAAAATGGCCGCACACTATGACTCAGTTGTTGGTGTAAAAAATATATAACGCTGCATGTGCATTGAAAATGTTCCCATATAAAAATAACCATCTGAAGATATTGAAGAACCCAGTGAACTTCAGCCAGCTTTGCAGCCAACTTTGACTGTTGAAATGCTATTTCAAAGCAAGTTTTTTTCATCCCATAAAAACCTAGACATCCAAATAAGTAAAAACCATCATCCAATCAAACGGAGTGAAGCGCTCCACAGAGAATATCTTGGTAGAGTCCTGTGTTGTCCTCTTTTGGGTAAATTCCTGTCCCGGTTTTGAGAGTGATGAAGAGGACTGTGAGGGTGGAGCCATTCTGAGAGAACAAAGGGTAAATCACTCATGCTTGAATTTGTAAACTGCTTCCAGGTAGCAGGCTCACCCAATGAGGAGATTGCAGGCATGGGACTGGGCGATGCTTTACCAGTTAACATCTCATCAAAACTGCTTTAGAGGACAAGGTTATGGATTGTCCCAGTAGACAAGGCTCAAAGCTATCCTCCATCTGATCTTTCGTAACCATCTTGTATAACACTTGACTTATTTCTGACTGGAGCTCAGTCCGGTCTTTTAACAGAGGTATGTGTCCACAGTCAAGTATGGCTGAAGGTCTCAAAAATCGCAATTGATTTAGAAATGGCCTGTTTTGGCTGTGACCTATTTTAGGTGCTTGATAGCATTTTCATATTCATACCTTCAATATGACCGCAGCAACCCTTTTAGCAAATTCGTCATGAACTGCATTGTAACATCTGGTAACGGTGAGAATGTGTGCACTCATGTTTTCAGACAGTATGTTAATAGGTCAGTGCATTGAGAAACTCAGTCAGATGTCCTTGTGGGAGTTTTAAGAAAAAAACAGCTGATATCTCTGGAACCAAATGTTTCTGGTTTGCAATTATTTCATGCCATTGGATTGCTGTTTTGAAGAATACATTGAGTCTCAGACTGCATGGAACAGGTCTAAGAAATATGACGATAGTGGGGACCAAAATACATGTGAAGGGAGGGAACATCAGGTGAATGTTTGTGCAAGTTGAACATTGAAGCACAAATCAAAAATCCCACAGCCAAGGGGACCAATATATTGTGACACTCCAGCTGGCTGTTGACATTTCTCTGTTTTTCACAAAGCCACAAGCTGTGGCACTGTTTCCTTGTATTATCTCTGGAGAAATAATGACACCGGACCATATAGGGAAAATAATCATACAATATTTTTGGTGTGCGTAATAGTGATGTAACTGAGCTCCTCCTACTACAAGCATTTCAACTCAAGAGGGACTGGTACAAAATCAGCAGGGAAAACTGACAAATCGGTTTGAATTGTAATGTCCAAGTCCTCAAATCAACAAAGAAAGATGCAATGCTGAGAAAAGAACTCAGGATTTAAAGGGAAATAATTTTTTTTTTTTTTTGAAATTCCAGGATTTTCTTCCTTCTGCCATCCATCTTGTCCAGACTGATACACTGAGAAAGGGTGGAGGAGAAGTGACATCATCTGAGATGGAGGGGTGTCTGAGGGCATTGTGCCATCTCCCTCTGTGTCCGTCTGATAGTGGAGTACTGCTGTGCTGTGATGCTTCAGTTCTGCTGTGCTGCCAGACTCACCACTGTTAAAAGGCTGAGCCAGTGATCGCATTTAGCTGCTTCATTAGTCCCTCTAGACTGGCCATTTGCTCACTCAAGTCATCCTGTTCATACACCTGAAAAACACAATAAAGCACCCTTTTAAGCATGAACTTAACTCTAGATTAATGAAAGTGATCTATAGTGCACACACGCACACCCACACACACACATATATATATATATATATTAGAGAGAGAACAAGATTCTCTGGGTTATGGGTTGAATCCATGATGAGAAACTCTTGTAAAGGTCTATTTGAATTATTTCACATATTGACCTCATTCATGTAGTTGTGCCTTTTTTATTGTTCTAGCCAACAAACTTCAGCCAACTTTTCAGCCATGTATTCGATGCATCAATGTGAGCTTGAGATCAGTTTGAGCACTTTGTGCTTTCGTAGAAACTGCATCAATATAAAAACGTTTACTGGCAAACAACTGGTACGCTATTGGAAAATCCAATGATTTGTGCTTGGAATTTTTCACATCCTGTCACTTATCTTCGGCCTTATGGTGGTGTCCCTGAGCCTAGCCTGAAGGAATGCAGCTGCGAAAGCACTCACACAATCAATCTGCCAATCATTTCTAACGCACTCTTCATGAGCTCTGCTTTCCATTGCCTTTGCGGAATGGATTCAATTTATCGCTTCACTCTTCTCACTTATTATGGAATGGTGTGTGATTAAAAAGAAGTGCATACAATGTTTGGACACCAAGCAACATGCATTGGTGTTAGGAAAAGAGGGTTTTGGTTTGTAATGATGTATATCCCACTATTCTAGAGAGGAACAGGCTTAAACTCTAAACTCTAAATTATCCAAAGGTTTTTGAACTAGATTGAACTGTAAGGCTTTGCTAAAACATACATGTTCCTTTGGGTCTTATATAGCATTGTTTTCTGCTTCGCAGTTAGATGCATTTTTGGGAAAGATATGTGAATAATTGGGCGATATAAACAAAAGATGAGCATATCAAGAGACTGATCGATAGCTGCTTATTTGGAGAGACTCCTACTGACTTCACACCTGATGAGAAAAGGCCAGATCAATTACAAACCTGAAAGATGGATAGAAGTCTCCTGACCTTTTCATTTGCAATGCTCTGTCTCCCAGACCAGTTTTTCATTATTTCTGCTGCTTGGATAAAATGATATGCTGCCTCATTCTACCTCTGTGCTCATAACGCATGAATGCGTGCTAAATTATTATTTTTATTGTGATATTAATATTTAATTGACCTAATCTGTACCTGTGTCCTACATTCCACAATGCCCTATCTAACATTTCCATGCTTCGTGCTGAGTTACTGGGTTGCTTTTGTGCCAGTGTGAATGGAGACACACTTCACCAGCATAAATAATGGATTCTCTGATATTTCAGAAAGGACAGGTGAGAAAGGGCACAGAAAATATTAACATATGTCCAGGGAACAAGTGGCATAAAAATAAGGAAAATAATAATAAAGAAAATGAACAGAATTGTTTTAAGAACATATTTACATTACACCCCTAAATCTAATTTGGTATTAAATCCCTGAATTTCATGTCACAATGTTCATAAAGACTGACAGCTAGAGGACAATAATTCCAAAAAATTGCTAGTACTATATAAATTTGATGTGCCTATGCCTTAATTATAATTTTCATGATATGACAGCAAAACAGTTTGAAACTTTGTTCTAGAGATAAGAATGGTGCAAGAGATAAGAATGATGTTAACAAAATGTTATCTGAATGCAATAATTTTAAAAGTGCACTTGATTGCTCTTGGCCCATAATGGAAGCCTGTATGACTAATACTATTTTCCAGTTTCTTATTTCCCTTCTCTTTCATGCATTCAGAGAACATCTTAGTTTTTATCTGTATCCTCTAAGGGCTCCACATGTGTGTCAAATATCTACTTCGAAAAAACATTCTGCCCACGGTCTTCATTGCTGACCCCAGTTTTATTTTTAAGTAGTCATCTACAGTGGCAATAAAAATACCCAAGGTGACATTTACCCATTTGTACCTTTGTGAGGGTACCACTAGAACAAGTGTTTGCACTTACTCTGAGGTAACCACACTCCAAGTGGAGTAGGTTAGGCATAGTTTAATCACATCCGTTGGGTGGCATGAGGCAAATGCATGCTGGGAAGCAGTCAGCTTGGAACAGTAGGGGGCATATGAGAACAACTTTGGGCATAATTATTTCTGTATTTGTAAGAGGAAAAGATAGTCTTGCCTCCATCCTTTTATCATAACTTCTCAGAGCCTTTTTCCCCCAGGTAAACGTTATCTTTAAATACTATCTACCAACCCCCTTGAACCCCAAATTATACTTTTTTGGATGTGTCCTTATCTAACTGATATGAAAAATAAGCACTCGCACTGTGTTACCCAGCTAACACTATACTGACTTCAGACTGTGACATCACCTGTAACCATTTTCCAAGCCTCAACCAAGTTGCATGCAGGTGTTATTCATTAATTGTGGCTGGGGCATAGGATACCGCAGTTTTGGTTGTTAACATTCTGCCTCCTTTTCTTCATTTTATACTTTCTTACTTCAAGTAATACTTTCTTTCTTACTTTTTTAATTGATGGAATCTATTCTCTATAACTCACAATGGTGGTAAAAAAGTCAATAATGAATGACAATTCAATTAATTGTAGTTCAAGTCTTACCAGAATTCTCAACCTCTCATAATTTACAGTACAAAAAACATACAAGACACACATGAATAAATAAATAAAAACAGTCAAAGCTGTGCCAATTAAAAATGGCAAACCAAAACAAACTGAAAATCAGACAAAGCAAGAATCAAAAAATAAAACAAACAAGTGCAAAATGTTGCTGTTCTCCATGGAGCAACATTACATTGTTGTTTGGTATAAAAAGTTCAAAATTCATCACTTACATTGGCTGGATCCTCTGGCTGTTTGTTCCCCTCTTCAGCAACCTCTGGTGCGGTTGGCACAGAAACCGGGAGCAGGGGTGACCTCGCCTTCCCAGCCTGCCCTAGGGATGCTGTTTTCACCTGAGCCTTTGGGAGGCTGGCACCTGGACAAACAAAGACATGTTAGCTATGTAAGTCTTATAACATATCAGGCACTAAACACAACTGGGTCACATGTGCACCTCTCGATTACATTTAGAAATGAAGTTATTTGCTAGGTAGACTCAAAGTCTTTCTTCTCCATGTAGTCCACATAGTTACTACTACCACTACTACTAGTTACTACTACAGGTCAGATTAACAGGGATCTTATTAACTGACGCTGTCATTAGTTAACTGTTTTTTTATTTTGTGGTACTTGCTTTGTTTTGGCTTTGCCATTTTTTTATTGGCACAGCTTTGACTGTTTTTATCTATCTATCTATCTATCTATCTATCTATCTATCTATCTATCTATCTATCTATCTATCTATCTATCTATCTATCTATCTATCTATCTATCTATCTATCTATCTATCTATCTATCAGTTTTGCTGTTATTTTTTACATATGATCCAGCTCTATGTCAAGGCAGGGGAAGTGGGGGTTGGAAACTCATTGCGTGATGGACAGTGGTGCTGGCAGACTGCAGCATGGGCTCAGTGTCTCAAGGATTTATCACCTCCCCATCTTAATTAGATACCTGGGCATTACATTATCTGCGTAATTTAACACAGGAAATTGGAGCACCTGCTTGGTGCCCAAACACTGCAGGAAGAGCTGAAATCTCAGTCGGATAATAGGCGCAGCCTTCCTAAGGCTTCCTGTTATTAATGCATGCTGGGGTTCATGAGCCTGGGGACATGATATGATGAGTACAAAAAAATCTGGGGCTTGATGTTGTTACTGTTTTCAGCCATTGTAGGGAAGCAATTCATACCAACAGCTGTCACCATGAACACAGTCTTCTTGCATATCAGTCCTTTGTGTTCAAATAAATATCAAAAAAAGAGGAAAGTCTATGCCACTCCATGACACAAAATCTCACAATCCTATTTTGTCCAATAAATCGTCAGACATTCTTTCATGTATAACAGACATTGGGCTTGTGTTGTGTTGATTTGTATTTCTGATGATGTGCTCTTTTCATAAAACTAGGTCGAGTCAGAAAATTTTTTTGATTAAAGAAATCATTACTTGATCATTTGTTAATTAATCAAATTTTAATCTTAATGAAATCTGTATCTGAGAAGCATTTGCTTCACATAGCATAGTAATGTCTGTTCTTAGAGTGAACATTTATTTCAGTCACCCCTGGTGACTAAACAACATTGGTGTCTATCCTCTGTTTTGACAATGTTAAAAAATCTTCCTCCTTTACTAAACCATAGACTTTTATTAAAGCTGATATTTGTCAAATGTAAAAAATAAAAATAAATAAAAAGCAATGTAATACGAATGAAAAAGCCTTTCCGGCACAGAGAGAGAGATGAGGGAGGGGCAGGGAATGGCATGACGTCTATGGCATTAATGCTTTCCCTGCCTCTCAGGCCCCAGCTTAATTACATGCAACACCCACCATTTGCTTTTTTTGCAGCCACTAAACCTCGTCAGGCTCCCATTGTAATCCAGAGCTGATTAGCTGTAATTAACTGGCTGTGCGGAGCTGCTAGCTGCCAGACAGCAGACCACATGGTGCCGCCGGGCCACCTAAGTTCTAATCAGTGGCATTGTACCTCAGAGGAGCAGCTGAGACATTAAATGGACATGAGGGCACAGAGGTTATGGCATGGTAGGGAGGCATTAGAATGCCATAAAACTATACATAAAGCCAGCAACACTTTGATCTATTGGGTCTTTTGATTACTTCCATTGAACAGTAAAAGATAGTGGAACGAGGATGAATGCTTGTAAATATGTTCAGGGCAAACTTGTCAATTTGCCAGTGTCATTACATTGATTCAACCACTCTGATAATTTACAGAAGGCTAAGGTCAGATATGAAAGTAAAATCACAAGTTGTCAAAAACATAAATCACAAACAGATAGGTACTTCTAAGCCCCGTGCACTGGATTTTTAAAATGCCATTCATGAAGATCATCAATTTTTTGTAAACTGATAACAATAAGTTAGTTGCAAGTGTTGCATTCACTAAATGACTATTACTCTAACAGCCTGTATCTTATGGTTTAGTCAATGTGGGAGAGTAATGAAGGCACTTTGCATACCACTGCTCCATTTTAAAAGGTCATCACCAAAGGTCACATGGCTGAGGTGACTCAGGAAGTAATTGGCTTATCTAATGTTTTTTTTTTCCTGTTCCACTTCTGAGCAGTCAATACAGAATATTTGTTCCTGTTATCTCTTTTTTGATGTTTAAGTGAAAATGTTTTTGGAGAGGTGAAGGGGAATTTTAGAAGCTGGAGGAAAGTGTCTATCCCTGTAATGGAACTGCTTATTTTACTCTCTCACCTAATAAAATGAAACTGCCAACCTTGCACTGTGAAAAGGTGAGAATCCTCTGTACTTCTAATGACAGTGATACTCATAATGCCAGCAATACTGAACTGTTCTCTAGGTTGACAAAGTCCTTCAGAAATTCCCTCTACTGATGATATCAACTGATTCCAGAAGCTGGATGAATCCACTGTGAAGTAAATATAAGACCTGGGACATCAACAATACTCTCCAGTGCTGTCTGTTACCTCCGGTCTATATAAATCAAATATCTGGCTTTCTGGGTTTTAGGATACTATTCTATCCTTTAAATGCTTTCTGAACCTGAAACTTGAAAAAGGTATGCGTCTAATATGGCATTTGGAATATCTTTTTGCCATTTTCAATGGCTTTTTTGTCTGTTCATTATTCAACAAAGATGGAGCAGTGAAAAAGAAGAACTACATTAGCACCAGCTTCTATTCAGTGAGGAAGAGACAATCTGTCCAGAATGGGAAAAGCCAAGCGAAATTAGTGTAACAATATTGTGAGGGCAAGTTTACTGACATACAAATTATCATTTCTTATCCCAACCAATTGTTATCCTGACCAAAAGCATAGACACATTTTCAGGCCTTGCACAGTGGGAGTCAAGAAACAAAAATGGAGAGTCATACTTTTATCACGTTTATAAATGGGATCACGAAGATGTATTCTGGTAGACTGCTCTCTGCAGCAGTTTAGTCGATCTCATCTCGGCACAATTACAATCTCGCTTTCATGAAGTAGCATCTCATTTGTAATGAATCTATAAAGTGAATTGAGGTGCCTGACCGGCATCCATCATCATTCATCTGGCTAGCTACGAGACCAGACAGAACAAATGGAAAATAGTCTGCAATGGGGGTAGACTTGGTTCTGCTGCTCAAAAGGCTTAAGGAAAACCAATTAAATCATGACTGGAGGGGAAAACACTTGCTGGTGCATCTGTCAGGAAACATCTATATCACCCACAGCACCCACAGCAGAAGCGAATCCTTTGAATGGGTTTGAATGAAAACCAGGCGCTGCGAATGTGGCACGGTGGTAGGGCACCAGGGCTGCGCTTCGAATGACGTGCGGGCAAAATAGATCGCACTTCCCACTGGGCATGAAGCGATTCCTGGCCTGCGGCACGTGCTGAAGAGATTGCGGTATCTGAAAATCGATGGAAGTCCTGCCTCCCCCTGAGAATACTGCATCGCTACAGGTAAACACCACACCCTGGATTGGAAGGGATCATCGACTTAACCTCACCATCAGTGGAGCCACAGGCTATCGGGAAGCCCCACGGGGCTGGACCAGCACTGGATCAGCCGGGTTTACTACCTTGCCCCTTGAGGGATTGACCAGCAATGTAGCCTTTTACAGACTATAAAAAAGGGCCGTTACTATTGATTGGAAAATGGGCACGATTCTGCATTTCTGTTGAGTCCTCAATGTTTAAATCATTTATATGAAAGAAAAGAGTAAAGTATTTGGCAATACTCCTGTCCAATTGTTTTATAGATAGAACCATCATGTATATCTAATGCACTTGTACCTTCTGCTCTAATCATTAGATTAAACAGTGATAATGTATTTAATTAATGACCTATTACTCAGCCTTTTCTACTTTACATTACATTTCTGAATGTTACTGCATGTAGAAAGGCTGCTACATCAACTCCAGATTATTAAAACTATCAATTTAAAAATATCCCCCCCACGCTTCAGTTAGACTCAGCTGTAGGCCAGTGACAGTCCTAAACACTACAGATCACCCAGACCTTTAGAGGAATTAGCCCTGAATGGCATATCTTTCACTAACAGCCAGTAGCCTCTGGATTACTGACTACACCATTGGAGGGGTTCTAATACAGCAGCTGCCTGGGGACCCCTGTCTACTTAAACTCATCCTACTCCTAACAGGATGAACTTGTGTCCTGTTGATGATCTGATCTTAGTTTGCTACTAACAGATGACCAGATGAATTGATCAAAAGGCAAATTATGTAAAAAAAACTACATTCATACATTCATCTTTCCTTTATTCAACAACTTAAATATGTAACCTTAACAAAGGTCTGAATAGGGAGCCTGTTCTACAATAACGTGAAGGTTTCACTGTTACATGGGAACTGCTGGCCAGATCATCAAGGAAGGTACTTAACTGAAAACTTCTTTGTGAATTCCCAGCTGTATAAATGGGTAAAAATGTAACATATTCTAGTTCCTGTGGATGAGTCCACCTGCTGAGAAAATGAATAATGTAACGCAACACTATTCAGTAAATTCTGAGCAGAGAACACAGGATTTCTTTGTTGTAAGTTTATGTTTGAAGTTGTTCCAAGAACCTACAAGAACAAATGCGAAGCAAACCACTACTTATGTGCTTTGTATAACATACTGCACAGATGGCTAAAGTAGGTTTGAGACCACTGACTTAAATTTAGCAAATTACTTACTATGCTGCAAACTATTCTATGGTAAATAACTCATAGGAAAGCTCCACCGCAGTCCATTGTTCCTTGGTAAATAGACGACAGCTTAAATTTGTTCACTATAAAACATCTCACAGTAAATATGCTATAGGTTAGACAAACTGCCTGGAGTCTAAATTATGCTATGGAAAATATTCAATGAGGATTAAAGGTTAAAGGTATGAGCCCACCTGTGTTTTTAAAGAAAAAAATTCATTTATCAAATAGCATACCAATATGAAAATAATAACACACAAAAAAACTACAAACTCCTGGATATCTATCCAATAATTTTGCAAACTGGGAAACTGAGGAGTGGGAGTGAGGTGGAGAGGTAGTTAAATTGAGAATCTTATCTACTTTAAAAAAACACAGGTAGCCTAATACCCGTGGTCTGTAGTGTAAATGAAATTGGCACCAAAGTTGCAAGAAATATGACTAGATGTGAGAGTCCAAGTATAAATCAATGTACAGATTTAAGCACAGATTGTCAATGTATTTTTTGTTTTGCAGCAGTCTGTTTCAAATGTAGTTGTCCCTATCAGACAAACTGTAAAAATACATTATATGCTAAAATTTTGGCCATTGCTACTGTTGATATCCTGGGTTCTGTTGTTTGCTTGGATGTGGAAAGTACTCACATCAGTGACAAAATATGTGTACACCCCATAGACAATCACCGCAAATACAGCTGGTAAACATGATTGTCAAGCCAACAGCAGTGTGTACATAGTCCTAGTTAAAAACAGCATACTATCTAGATTTTAAACTGCACCAGAATTTACAAGGGCATAATAAATTGGATAGCTGCAGACAAATTCAGAATAGATAGCAACATATTTTAAAGGAATCCACTGCATGGGTACAGAGATCAGGACAATAAGTTCAAGTTAGATTGCATTTTGAGGAGAGTTTTATCACGGAGGGAGAAATACTATGGTAATATTTCAGTTTAATCGTGTCACTTAAATCTAAGTATCAAACATAATCTCATATCTCCATAGTTCCAAACAGAGAATCAGACTCATTCACATACAGTCTCATATATCATGTCTGTCTATATCAAACTGCTGAATTTTCCACATTCCCCTTTTTCCATCTATCTTCAAGTGTTGAAAATGCTAGGTAACAGCAACCTGACTCTGACAATCAAGCAAACCAATCATGCTTTGATTTAATAATATATCCATAGGTTAAAGGTCCTATGTCAATCATGATGGTTATTTCTCTGCACCATTCCTGTCAATGCAGTGCCTGTGTAAATAACATTCATAAATAGCTCACATTAAAACCATATCACGCAAAGGGGGTGGGGGGAAAAAACCCATGCAAGGTTTAACCCCTTAGCAGTGCGGTGGAACTCAGACTGAGTAAATGGCTTTCACATCATAGGGCAGATATGCCCAGGAACACATGAGGTTGGGCCGTACTTGACTGGGGCATCAGCGGTGTGTAGACTTTTGGCTCGATGGTACCCATCGGGGGTGGCAGGAGGGGGTTGGCAAAGCTTCGCATGGGATGGGTGGGCCTGACGCAGGCCGTGGGGATGGTCCGGCTGGGCACCTCCTCTGTGCTGGCATGCTCCGACTGTGAGCTGGGGATTAGGGTCTGCTGCTGGGCATGTGGAGTAGAACCCTCTGGTGCCATCGCTACAGGGACGGGTGGAGGTTTGCTTACTTTTCAGCCAGAACATATAAATGCTTTGACATATAATTACCATACATTACATCTTTCCATTCATAATATTATTATACAGTTCAGTGGTTCACATATCATTGCTCAATATACCACTGATATTCTGAGTCACACACTCAACAAATATCTTGTATACATTACATACAAATACATTTTAATCCTGGAATCACTACCGAGCCTACAACATTTTTGGCTCAATGGTAACCACTTCTTCCTGTCTCAATTCCTCGATTCCTTTCTGTATAATTATTATGAGTATTATGATTATGATGATTACTGTTAGAATTATTGTTTCTTCTCCACTTTTCTACAGGGCACCATACCAGAACATACAGGAATACAATTTTAACTCTACATTTCAAAATACATATGACTCAGATTTGTATGGACGTATATATATATGCATATGTATGTGTACATGTGTGTGCGTATGTCTGTTTGTGGGCAGACAATTGATTCTTTACGCAGGAATGGTGGACAAGATCAGTAAATGGAACACTCAAAATAAATGGAGTCTTGGAAAATAAATGCTATTTATTTTCAATATACTGCATATGTACATGCCTCAGTGAACTATTGTCATGTGTACCCATCATTAGATTACTGCTTTATGGTTCAAACGTGAAGGTCAGGGCTCGGGCAGTTGAACACTATTTGTCTTGGCAGACTATTGTAAACAGCTCCAAAACTGCCACTTTATGAAAGCTGCAGTTTGGTATACCTGTAGTTTGTAAAATATTGTAGTTTGTAATTCATATTATTAATAGCTGAACATCAAGGAAATATGTGTGCAATAGGAAAGGGCATAAAATCTTTTCACAACATTTTTAAGATGTTCATTATTGTGAAGATAGATTCTCAAGTTAGTCAGTAAGTGTTTATAGTATAATCTATGTTTATTACACAATATATGGCCTATTTTGTTTGTTCTGTTGTCTTATTCACAGCATAAGTAGTACAATTTAATGTGATTGGGATTCTAGCTTTGAGCAGTTTTATTTTAGCTTTGCTCTGGCAGTGATCCGGAGGAAAAATGTCGACACAGAGATGGTGCTCACTGTGAAAAAGGTTGAGCCACATTGCCAAGAGGCACTGTCAGGCCTGTTTACTGACAGCAGAACAACGTAATTTAATCCATGACCTTCAATACCCATGCTAGTGTTTTTCCTTTCTATTCTATTTACAATTTATGGTAATTTCCCTGACACTGAGAGAAACTTGATGATGGTAGATTTAACCTTATTTTAAGATTCCAAGCAATGGAAAGACAATCTATCCACACATTAAGCAAGCAGTGTTTACTGTATGTTTCCTTGTAATTTCACAGAATTTAAAATGAGGAATGCCTAGAGAGATGGAACATTTCAACTTATGTGGTGCAAACATCTTCATAAGGAGCAGGAGAAAAGAAATGGGAGGAGGAGATATATATAGAGTGAGATTGAGGAAAAAAAGGAGAGCTGAGAAGTAAAGATAAGATAGAGTGCCACGAGGGGAGAGAGTGGAGAAAACAGAGATGTGTTGATATACTGAACTGGATGTACTGACGCCTACCTGTGGCATAGCTGCGGTCAACGGTTAGAGTAGGAAAAGGCATGGGCCTCAGAGTGAACTTGGAGTGAGGATACCCGCAGGTGGGCGAAGGTAAGATCCCTGGGTACTGGGAACTCTCCAGGGTTGGAACTGGGATGGCGCTCACAACAGCTGCGGAACAGAAAAGAAAAAATGCTGACCCTTGACACACTTTTGTCTATGCATCATCTATCGTTTAGAGCAGGCCGGCTCTCTTGCAAAGGCCTTTACAGGCAGAAAGTGCGGCAAATGAAAAAAAAGGGGTAACCGACTGTGCCTTGACCTTGGGAGTGAAACCTGAATGAGCAGAAAGAGACTGGAGAGCTCGGCTGTTGGAGCGCCTGGAGGAGAATGCAGAGATCTGTATCTCCTAAACAGCCCCAAACCTACAGGAAAGAATTATTGAGGAAAAATGTTGCTTTTTCCCCTATCACCCATACAATGAGGAGCATACAGTATATAACCTCTCCTTGTAAAGTATTCTCATTAGCTTTCAGGCTACAACAGTGCTGCACTCAATGTCACCTCTGTGAGGCTGCTTTGTTTATTTAATGCCAAACACTTTAACACAGCATAACAAGGTAACAAAGTAATAGCTTTCCTGGTAAGGAAATCATTCTAAAGTGAGAGTATAAACAAGCTGCATATTAACACCCAATCTTTCCTTGAAGACCATATTTTATGTAATTAATACAAATTAATCTGGCTTTAATTGGATCATACTCAGAAATCTGTATGAAATCTGTGTCACAATGAAGGCATAAGCACTTTATCAGAAACGCTTTGGCACCAGTCTTGGTTTTGTTTGGGAACAATGACAGCTATGAAGTAAGGATAATCCTTTCATTCAATGTGCTGCAACAACAACTAATCATTCCAATTAATTCATACTCCCTGGATTTTTGATGCTATCATCAAGCAATGGGATTTAAACTTTTTTTGGCTAGATGGTGACAGTGGTGATGGTAAAACTGGTATTGTCACTTAGATTCCTCAACCCCTAAAAGGAAAACTGAATACATTTAATACAATTAATCCAATATGTTTTCTGACTGTATCAGTAAAACCTGCATTGGTTTTAGCATCCTATTATAAAGATTTGGCCATTTTTATTATATGGCTAAATGTGTTAGAAATAAAGGATAAAAATGGTTCAAGTACAGATATGTGTCAAAACAGCATCTATTAATATTCTGTTTTGACAGTTTGTGACAGGATAAGGCCTTAGGCTCCGTGTTACATGTTAATAGTTTTACATAATTAAACCAGGACAACTTGTACTGCAGGCTAAATGAGGTTAGGCTATGACTGAACTATTAGATCTTTAGAGTGTTTTATCCTTATTAGTTGTTTAGTTGAATGACAGTGTGGTATATTGTGTTAAAATAATTTTAGACAAATTCTATCCAATTAACAAATTAACTCATGTATTTATCACCTATGAATAATTACATCTTTAAAAAGGCCCCAGTCAACACCTTCATACATGGTACACCAGGTTTAAACATTAAGCCCACTGCACCAATGAGAAACAGATAGGAATTGATAATAGAACATAAGCAACAAGAATGTGTCACGTTCTGAACAATTAAAGAAAAGAAAATAATCTTAGCAATTTTATCTTTCATACTGCAAATCACATTCACACAAATTCTTTCCTATTCATATTGCCACTTTTTGTAGGAACTGTACAGTTCTTTCTCATTGGCCTTTATTCTTCATATATCTGAGAAAGACTCCACTGTGCTTCTTTTGCATAGCAAGAGCGCTGTGATATGGTGTCTAGAGCATCAGACACGTGTGCACAAAGCCAGCTCCCATGATGCATCAGAGCACAGGGACAGGTGAAAAGCCTGACATCCCAAGAGAGCCGAGAGCTCCAGGGGCTCCTGCCTGTGATGGTGATGTCAGCGGTAAGCAGGCGGCTGCCAAAGGGGGCACCGGGATTACGTGTGGCACGCCGTGCTCTGTTGTGGCGCTCTCTCCTCCCCAGCAGGCGTGAGATGAGAGGCCACTTTCATGTACAGGGTTCAGACACAAAGCAGGGCGAGGGGGTGACGGCGGGAGCCGGTAATTACCCCTTGCACGTGCGCTTTGCGCGGGGAGACGAGGCCTCCCAGGTGAAACGGGGTGAGATCTGAGACCTGCCACTCACGCTTCAGCAGAGGCATTTTGAAAGATAAAGAATGCTGACTACGGGAAGCTCCTGTGCACTGCAGCGTAGGAGGAGGTAGGGCTGGCAAGACGCGCAACAGGAAGTAGAATTAATAACAATAGGTCTCACGGCATACAACTGTTTCATTTCAAATTGAGTCATTAAAATCCCACAAATAGGCTACAACTTAAATTTCATTACAATTTTCAGACCTTAAAAAGTTAGGTTGCATGTGCCAGATTTATCCAGCCTCTAATCTTTTCTACCTCTGACAGGGAATAATAAGCTTACATCTCCTGGAACACTTTTACCTTGAACAGACAGTGTAACAATAACTTTTGGGGTTATATTAATTCATGTCATCCTCCATTAAGTCATTTTATAGAGCCAAAAAGATGTTATTTCCTGTCAAGCGGGCTTCTGCCAGCAAATGAATGATAATGAAATGATGATTGTAAAAGATTTCTCTACATTCTTCTTTACACAATACAGAAGTAGATCCTCCTATAAATGCCTTATCTGTAATAATTATTAAATTGTTATATAATGTAGTGTTTAATGTAACATTTACTGGGATTAGAACATTTTTACCTCTTTTTTTCATTGGCGGCAGTATGCATCAAAAACCCATCTGGAGGTTTCAAATCGCTACCAGACACAGCTTTACAGAGGCTCAGAGCAGGGTGATGCTGGACTGATGGTGAGCTACTTACGAGTGTTGCTGGGCTGTGAATCCATAGGGATCATCAGTTTGGTGCGTGTTGCCCTCCTAGCAGCTAGGGAGCGCTCTAGGGTGGATATGCTGCTTGAAGCCTCATCACCATCACCACCTTAACAGATCAAACAAAGAGAATATCATTTCCATAAGAGCTAATGTTTTGCTGTAGTATAGTATGGAAAAACCGTTCAATATATTGGCATATTAGTTGAGAAATCAGAGAATTGTATAAGTGTCATCACCTTAGGGACTGACTGATTTCAGAGAAAAACTGTATTCCAGGATAAATAAATGATTCAAACTATATTTGTCCTTAACTTGGGTAAACACAGTTTGAGGGGTTTTAAAATCACTAAAACAGTCTAAAAAATGTAATTTGTTTTCACTGACAAAACATTCATAAGGGGGGAAGGCAACAATTGGTTTTATTTGTAAGATTTGTAAGCACAAAGCTTGGATGCATCTTGGACAAAAATTGACTGGTCATTAATTTAGATTTATTTCCATTCTTCTATTCATAAAGTATGCTCAAGTATGCCTTGCCAGAAACACCGGTTTTTGCATTATATTATTGGATGTTTTTTCATTGGCTTTTGGCAGTGCCTCACTCATCATGAAGCCTGGCATCAAAAAGAAATTTGAGGTCATTTTAAAATCGCTTGAAAGGAAATTGGAGGTATTTTTAAAACTGCTTGATATTCATTCACAGGGCACAAGGGACTAGCAATAGCTATCATTGCTCATAGGACTTGTCACACTAGATGTTCTACAGTTCTGTTGAAGAGCAATTGCAGTGAGTACACACCAAGTTTCATCACAAATTGAAGCAAACTTACAAAGGCGTTTAAAAGGGTGGAATCCAGGCTAAAATCATAATGTGTGTACAAAGCAGTAGGGCAATAGAGTACAAACTGTATAAAACTCCTACTTCTTATTCAGAGAGTCATACCTGAATGACTGCTCTTGCTTCCCATCTGGCTCTCTGATTGGCTGTGGCTAACAGGGGCAATCTCCTGGCAGCCCTGCATGGGCGAATCGCGGCCTGAGGGGGCGGAGCTGGAGGGCTTCTCAATATTCTTGAGCTCCATTTCCTCATGGTGGATCCACAGGTCAGGAGGGCGCAGGTCTTTCTGGCTGCCTTTCCTTTTCCCTGCACTGTGTGTGGCCCGTTTCCTGGAGACACAGCACAATGGGGATTACAGTACAATATGAGCAAGTAGTTTATAAGATGTAAGTTAACCTTGGATGGGAGTACAACAAGACTGATTTTCAAGTGTGATAACCAAGTAGCAATAAATATAAATATATCATATATAAAATGCATGACATGTTGCACTTAAATGTGTGAAATGCATTTAAAATGTGGTTTGAAATGTGGGTGGGTGTTGGTATGCAAATAGAGTGTCTAAGAACTGCCTGGCAGACAGGGGGTAAGGCTAGGGGGACACCTGCTACATATTGAGCTTGAACACCTCATGAGCTGAGGGTGCAGGCTTTTCCTCCATTCCAGCTATAAAACACCTCATTCCGCTTATGGCGGTCATGAGAGTAGATCATGATTAGTTAATTAAATCAGGTGTAATAGAACTGATCAAAAACAAACTCTTCTCTGAATGGATTGAGCACCCCTGGTTTAGTCAATAGGGTGACTGGTTTCCATAGACTATAAATTAACATGGGACAATGGCAAGTCAGGTCAGTCATTTCAACCAACTGAATGCTATACACAGAATATTGGAACCGTAGAGCAAGAGTGCTCCCTCATTTGTAAACAGTAAAATGCCTTTCAGAATTTACTTGACATCCATCTATCACATGGAGAATTGTGACCTTCGAATTTCACACCACAGCTGTGTACTGTAATAGAAGAGTGAATATGTCTGTTTCTATTTTTGATCTGATACATCAAGCTGTTTTTTTCCATTGTTACTTTTAACCTTCCCTGGGTCACTAGAAAATACTGACCTGAATGCAAACAATACAGCAAAGCATTCATATCTGAAACACACACACACTCACACACACGAAAATACACACTGTTCCATTTATACGTGAAAGCACACCCCCCACCCCCCAATCACACAAACAAGTGCATAAACGCTCATACATACAAGATAACGAACATGTATCAACAACATCCACATGCAAACTAGAGCATAGCATACATGTTTCACAAACAAACACACATTTTGAAGCTTGTGCTCTAGTTTAACTATTCATTTTCTGTCCAGCACTAGTGCTTTTGTTTTTAATATTTTATTTTCAGTAAATTATATTTTTTCTCATTTTCTCATTATCTTGGATGCTGCATTACTGTAAAAACCAAAGTAGCCTGACTCTCATAAACCAGACAAATTCAGTACATGCACACCAAGTATCTACCCTGATTTAATTGAAATACTATTTGTGAATCAGACACTTGAACAAAGAAATTCAGCCATGTAACTGAGGGTCATAGTGACCAGAAGTTGGTATCTTTCCTCATCTCATTCGCTGCTGGGAGCAAACAATGAATCAGCTCCCAGTGTTCCAGTCCTGTCTGAAAGAATTGTATCATTGTGAAGCTGTGGCCAGCTTTGGGCGTAATGTAATTGAATGGGAGCAAAGAGGATATGTGAGTCATCAGTGAGTCAACAGCATATCATTTGTAATTCCTCATCACACTCTTTGTCATGAGTTTACCATGTGCGCACACAAGTACATACACAACACACTAACTAGCACATGAAAATAGACACATTTTAACAAGAAAATATACCCACAGCATCAAACACACACACACGCACGCATGCACACACACACACACACACACACACACAAAAACAACCCTCTCTCGCCCCCCACACTACGCATACACATACACTCAGGCACACATGTTGTTGTTCTTGTTGTTGCTCATCATTTCTGAGAGGGTATCTCAGAGTCTGGATTTTTATGGCAGTATGAATGATCTACAAAGGGCAAGCTGTCAGATGTTCCCCTCACACAGTGTCTTATGCTGGGAGCCAGTAAAAGCTGCAGTCGCACAACGGAGCTAACAATCAAATGGAATTCTTTGTATTCACTAAATCTCTTTGCAATGTGAAATCCTCTAAAAGTTCAGCAAAGACTTGAGGTACACCAATTCGCACAAGGCCTCACACAAAAACCTTCAGGAAAACCAGCCTACATAAGAAGCTCAGAATTACAGAAATGAGCCCCTGAAAACTTTAACCCAGGATTTACAATGAATGTTGCACTTCAGTCTGCTGAAATTCGTTTATTTTTAATAAAATATGAGGGCGGGAAAGCATGCTTTTGAAGTTGTTGCAGGCTGCAGCATCCATGAGAATCATTCTGAGTGGCAGGTACACAGAACGACCAGACAAAGAAAGAGGCAAAGTTGAGAAGTAACCTCAAGCTTATGTGTACATTTCTTTGAAGTTTGTTTCTCATGAATGCATGCAAATTCCATCATAAACATTGTGCAGCAATACATGCATACACATTAATGCAATTTACAAATTCACAAAAGTTCTCTCAGAATGTTCTGCATTGGAAAAAAGTGGGTAAAGCAGGGGAAGTGAGCAGACTCACATTTCCACTCCATGCTTCCAACAAAGTAGTAAATTAAGCTGAAGTGTTGTAAATCTGGTGTGAAAACAAAACATTCTGGAGACTTTGAGAAGTGTAAGAAGCTTGGAAGAGAGGGCAACTTACTTCCTCTGCTGGGCGGATGATCGCCGGGTGCAGATCAGGGCCACGATGATGACCACTACCACAGTAATAGCCCCCACTGAAACCACAATTATCACCAGCAGGTTGCTGTTCTTCTGGGGCGTCACACTGCCGTGGGGCGGCCGGATCTGCCCAATTGGAGGTTCTGAGGAAAAATAAGAGAGGGATAAATGTCATGCTTGTTAACTTGCTACCTTGAAAGGTATTTGAAAGTGGAGTCGATTTCTGTATGAAATCACCTGACACACCTCAGAGCTCTCTTTTAAAGTTTTCACGTTCAGTGACATTGGATACCATGTTTCAGAGTGTCCAATGTCCTATTCATAAAATGTACTTTTACCATTTTTATTGTATTTTTACCAGACAACCGTTAATATGTAATACTGCCTTACAATAGTATTACTCAGTTTTACACCTACCCAGAATACACTAGTGGTGCAAAGGAAGGAATCAATAGTAATTCTTATTGAGAATGCAAGCATAAATAATTAATGCAATTACAGATTAAAACAGCATGTTGTGAGTATCTTGCTATGTTACAAATTGAATGAGATAACAGTCTACTGTGTAAATGTTCACTAAACAACATGACTTAACAACCTGAGACTGCACAAACTTGTGCTGGATATTTTAACAACATATTGTGTGAAAATACAAAATGTTAAAGTGTGTCAGCCAGTATCTGTGCAGTGGAACGATATAAACACTTTATTAGTGTTTAACTTTTCTAGCAGAGTTTATTTGATGCAGGAATTTTGGCTATGCTTGTAATGAATTGTTTTTTGCGGGACGGATTCATATGTGCTGGGTAGAACAAAACAAACAGTTTCTATTCTTTGTGCAATATCCTCACAGAATCACCCTAGGTGTCATTTAAGGGTCACACTATGCCATCTGGCACTCATTCTGCACAGGATCATTACATTGAATTGGAATACATCATCATTTCTATGCCACCCATATATAGTTCTTTTTGGAGGTTTTTGGA
This sequence comes from Albula goreensis, assembly GCA_022829145.1. Taxonomy (NCBI): domain Eukaryota; kingdom Metazoa; phylum Chordata; class Actinopteri; order Albuliformes; family Albulidae; genus Albula; species Albula goreensis. Next base: position 45,369,991 of record CM040741.1, read on the forward strand.
AGTGGCTGGACGTAATTATTTCTGGACTTGCAGAATATACTGTCATGCACAGTGTGCACTCAGCAAGATGGAATATTAATGTGGCATATCTTAACATATATTACTTATTCGGAGGGGAAGCCACTCATTATTATAGATACAGTAGAATGCAGGGTTGATCAGCTGTGAAATATTCATCCTTCAAGAGAGGCAATCCACTTTGTCCATTAGAAGGGAAAAGGCTGTGGCTTCACTTGCTAACAAGGCACTTGAGAGAAATATACTATTGCTCCACCAGTGTAATTTTGCATTAAGAATTTCCAAATGCATTTTGGCCAAAGATCAAAAGTTACATTTTCATACTCTGAATTGAGAGCTTGAGATCCCTGGCGAAAAAAGTGATCAAGGATGGGCATGAGGGAAATGTCTCAAACGTGTATAAAGGATATTCTCCTCACAAAACTGGCCTTTGCTACTCTATAAAAATAACAGAGTTGCTCCTCTGGAGAAACTAATTTAATTTCTTGATTGATATTCTGTTATGTGAGTGTATTCTTTCACAGCTAAGGGTATGTTTATAGCAATTTGCATAATATGTGCTTACAGTAATACGAAATATTGTTAATTAACTATCTACCATATATAACTGTGTATTTTTAACTCATTTAAATTTTGTCTAAAAGCAGTTTCCTTATGATGATATGTAACTTAACCAGATAAAATTATGAATATGCATGTCATTATTCTTTCATCAATTCTCAATTGGTTTTCAATCAAAATTACTGGTTGCCACAATCTGTAATGACTTAAGTAATACAAAAATTCCATTTCCATAATCAAGAATTAATTCAAAAGCAGTTCAGAGTGACAAGTGTTTTTTCTTTTTCTTTTGCAATACCTTGTAGGATATTCATGAGTTAGAATACCAAGAAGTAGAGGTTGACTTAACTATTCAGCTGAACATACTGCTGGTAAGTATTATTAAACCCAGCCTATGTTACCAAAATCCTTTGCAGAGCCTGAGATATGTGAAAAACTATAAAAGAGCAGTGGATTTTTATGGTTACTCGCTGCATTGTAGAATGTTACATTTTCCTCAACATGTAGAGCTGAGATTTTTAATAGGTGGCCCGCGGGCCAGACCCGGCCCATCCAGCGTTTTCATATGCCCCCGTGGTTGGGCAGCCTCTTTTCCTTTTATTACTTTGAAACTAGCTTGTGTGAATTTGGTGATTCCGAGTGCTTCCACAACAGAGTGATAAAGACCAGTGCATGCAATACACGGACTGAAAAAAAAAAGTTTATTTTGACAGTGAAAATAAAATTCATGGTGCTAGTAATTGTGAACATACTGTGGCACTTTGAGACTAAACACATGAGTTTCAATGCCAATTTCCCACCCAAGTTTGCGGTATGTAAAAGAAGAATGGAGACTCTTTTAACCTCTTTCAACCAATCAGTGTTTACCATCTACAAAACCTCATCTGCTCAAGAGAACGCGGTGGCTGCGTCTTTCCAGGTGGCCTGGCACCTTGCCAAAAGCAAAATGCGTTTTGTTGACTCGTTTTGGTGTAGTTGACTTGAGTTGGTGAAGACGAATGCAATCGATATATTCATTGAAGTGCTTAGTCATGACCCCAAAACAAAAAAAAACACAGTCACAGAACTTAATCAGACTAATACCATAGTCAGATTAAATCCAAAATTAAATTTCAAAGTTAAATTTCCAATCATTACGCACATCTCATTTTATGAACCTGATGGTAAGTCATAAGCTACAAGCCCATATTAACTACAGTTTATGGCCTACTAATGAAAATGAATATATCATATTATATTTAATTTATTTTAAAATAATAAAATGTAATATAGTTTAATATAACTATATTAAACTGTATTACATGATATGCCTATGATATAATGCAATATTATATGACTATGATATAATGTAATATTATTATATGCTTCGTGCCCAACTGACCTGTCACTCTATTCACAAATGTAAATGTGGCCCACCAATAATATTAATTGAAAATCTCAGATCTAGAGGCTAAGTGAGGTACAGATTTGTTCTGCTCCTTAGCCTCTGTAGCATACAATACATCCAAGGTCAAGGTAATGAATGGTGAAGAATTTCATCCATTCAGCCGGTCTACGCCTGCTGAAAGCCTTAAAAAGGATGCACACAGTCTACATAGTCTAGTCCTCTCATCTAAGCAACATTACCAGTGCTGTTCAACCACCTTCTCTTCTGTGCACTCTGATATTGTTTACTATGTCAGGCCGAAGTAGTTCTGTACAAAACTGTATGGCTAGGTTAAGGCTCAAACGATCATAACATTTTTGTGAAAAGAGCTCTACTTGATATGGATTCATCATACAATGTGAAATAAACAGCAGCTATGAACCATGATATTTCATACACTTTTGTGCTTAAAATTTCATACTGTATTTAAAAGTTGTGCAATTTTTCTCTGATTCTCAGGAATGCAGAGAAAAAGTATGATAAAGGTCAATAAAATCTAACTAACAGTGGCCAATTTGCTGTGAGTCATCATATTATATATGAAAAGTCAGGGAGGCCTTCAAAAATAAAAATGTACATGTGGGCCAGCCAATGTGCACTGGAGTCTTGCTCAGGGGGCCGAGGACTGGTTCAACAAAGTCCTCCCTACAAGACCTACACTGAGGAAGGAAAAATTGAGCAGCTCAGTTCTCGGGCCAACAGCAGGCTGTGGGTGAAGTGAGAAGACGACTATCCCGATTTTGTCTCCGACCTCTCCTCATTCCTGTGAGCTTTCCTGTTCTTAGAAGGCATTGAAAAAGCTGAACAGGGTGTGACGTTGAAAGCCAAATACCATCAGGGTTTTAGTTTTCCAGAAGGGATTTTTATTGAATTTACTTTGTGGCTTTATTCTCATGTCCAGGGCTCTGGAGGTGTAACCATGATCGGGCGTAAGAGTGGGGGTTCTTTCTTACTGAGAAACTGCCGCACAGTTTTGTGCCAATAAAAAATTGCAGACTCATTGGGGTATTTTTTTATTTTAGCTCCTGTTAGAGGGGGGAGGCGGAAACTTATTGATGCAGTATAGCGGTAGTCTCATATACATTAGCTCTGCTTGTATTGTCCGTTTCATTTTTCTCTCATTTATTTTTAACTGTAAAAGTGCACATGGTGGGCAAGTCGATTCTTTATGAAATCTTTCTTTGGGAGAGCCATATCCTGACCGCTGCTGTAGGGTAACTCTCCTCTAGTAAATTATTAACACCTCACTATAAAGATGTTAGTATCATTGAACACATCATTGTAGGTAAAAATAGTTAAAACTATAAGTAAGGTTTAAAGTAAAATCTCAAAAAAATTATTATAATTAAGGTTTGTATTATTTGGTTAGTGGGTTATTTTAATCGAGATTCTTGTTGCCAGAGGTGATATTTGCTGATCTCCTCAGAGAACACATCAGTGTCTGGATTTAAAGCGTTTAGTTCTATAACATGGATAGAGCCTGGTAACTTTGGGAATTGATGACATGGTCTGTAATTCCATCCTCTGATGAGAAGACTTAAATAAAGCCTCCTTGTGAAGCCACCTGTTGAGCATCCATTAAAACTTTTCCCAGTGCGGTACCTGAATCATCTCAATTAGTCATTTAATTACTGTTAATTATGCACAGTTGCATGTCGATTCACGGAGCAGTGCGAATGGCTGTTGCCGCATCTATCAGCTTTATCCAGTTGTGTGCATGACAAGGCATCAATAAAACAAAATGTGTTCCGTCATTAGTGCAACAAAGAATAACTTTTAATACTCAAAACAACCTTCAGAGTTGATTTTTGTGAGCAAAAGTGGTATCCTATGAAATCCTCTGTAATGCCCTTGTGATGCAGTCAGTGACAACATGATTAATAAAATATTAGAATGGATGGACTTCTAGCCACATTTGTATGAATTAAGATAGTTTCCATATTCGTTCATTCATGATTAATTAGTATACTAATTTAATATTTTTCAAACTGTCAAATGGTAAGGTACTAAGGTAATGGTAAGGACAATCTAATTGTCCAAACTCATGGTGCATAATTCAAAATGGAGTTGCCTTCAGCAATTACTGTTGTGTTTACTAGAAACTATGTGGTGACTTCTTCTAAGGCTGTATCTACCCAATACTTTAACAGTGAGGTTAAGTAAATCTCTCCTCTTTTGAAAGCTCACTATTTTTGTTTGTCTAGCTGGTACAACTCACAGAGTGGGGGTGGCCGCTTGCTGAGAGACCCACATGTGTTTCTCTGCTGAGGCAGTGAATATATTCTCAGGTGCCCCTCATTTACTGGCAACCTCTGATACCTCAGCTTGCTTGCAAGCTCCAGTTCAGTAGGCAGAGCATCTGTTTTAATCACCGATGCATCAACCCTGCGTATCCCAGCAGGCCTTGGTACGGGCTGTCAATTGCGCTGTCATTGCAGAGGTTTGTGTGATGCCAGCACTCTCAAGTCCGTTCAGCACTGGAAACAGAATGAGTCGCGCATCTGTAGTGTCTCTGTAGTGTACGATTGGCTGTAATTCATTTCATACATTTTGAACATGGAACGTTTTTCTCCTCACCATCCCCTCCATCCCCTTGCTTTCTCTCTCTCTCTCTCGTCTTCATCGCTCACAGGCTCTGCATATTGGGTCACTGCTAATTAATGCGTGATTCCCTACAGATTCTGTGGTGCAAAGTGGTGGGAAAGAGGGAAAGAAGAGGACGGCAATGAAGTTGATGAGGTAGGAACTACTTCCTGCTGTGAAACAAGATTTCCTCAACCGACAGCAGCCAAATGCTGAAGCACTTCATCCTGCCCTTTTAACTTAATTGCTGGTTCATGTTCTTCTGATCCTCAATCCTTGCGATTAGCAACTCTCAAAAGAGGCCAAATACGATGCCCCCACACAAAAACTTTGAAGGAACACGTAATTGCAGCATTAGATTAATTAGACTGGGTGACTTGCTTGTCCAAGGCAACAGAGCTAATTCACAGTTAAGGTTCTCTGACTGGTCAGCTGCAGGATGTCAGTCACCTGACTGCTCCCAGTTAATTCCAACTGACGATTTCCAGCCTGTCCCAGTACCCCAGTACATGGTGCTCCATCAAAGTTAAAGCAAGCTGCAATGTCTTCTTCTTTGTCCACTTTTGTCTTTTATGGTAAACAAGCTGCACTTCGCTAAAACAAAAGTTTTTTTCAAATCATGGAGAAATTTCATAACTTTTCGTTGAGAACTGAACTCTTTTAGAAATGATTTAACACTGTATACTATATAGAAAGAAAAACTGCTTTTCATTGTATTCATTTCAAAATGAGCGGATGGGATATACCAGCACCATCTTGCACTCCACACCATTGTTGGCACTGCATCACTTGCGCAATGAGTCATATTGCCTTCCCTGCCCTCAACAAGGATAAGGTCCTGTGTGGAGTCAAAGAGCCTTTTTCATTTCTCGCCTCTGCTGAGGAGTTTGGGACACATGGATCGAGAACACAGAGCCAAGACAGCTGAGGCTGGAAAGCAATTACCCCCTGAGGCGTTGTGAGCCAGGCCTCTTTTCTTATTTATTTATTTTTTTGGTTCTAGTGCTTACCGTTCAGGCTGCTCCTATCAATCAGGTTATTGTCAGATGGCCAGTAGCCTCCATCTCCATGGCGACCTATGGAGAAAAAAAGCAGGTATTGGTGAAGGAGGTGTGACAGCAACTGTTTGAGAAAAATGTATTTTAATCAACATTGTCATTAGATATTTTGGAGATATGTTGGAGCGTCAGAGGGGATATTAACACAGGGCCCTGATGCAAATCTAACAAACTCAGAAAGTGACATTTTTATGAGATGTGTGCATTTGCTATGAGATATATCACATTAAATTGAAACTGAAATGAGATATCCAAACTGCAATTTCCACCACTTAGAATAAAACATTTTACTATATGAATTGGAGAGAGTGAAATTCATTAAATCAGATTAGACTAAATTCATGAGGTCCATAAAGGCCCTGTCCCACATATTTAAATCTAATGTGGTGTAGTGTTAGCACACTCTAATTATATTAAATTCTAATTCTAATTACTTTATTTTATGCAACAATAAATTGAGAATTGTGATTAATCAACAACATATCAAACTGATAAATGAGCATTGAATTAAAAGTTTCAAGAGCATTAACATCATTTTGATTCAGATTCACAAGTATACTGTGTGTGTGCGCGAGTGTGTTGGTGACACTGAGTCGAACAGACTAACCGAAGCCACCATCTTTAACAATTGCCTCTGTTTGTATGAGAGAGCGCTATTCAGCCTTCCACTCTCCTCACCATCACAAAATCAGCACTATGCCTCACTCTCACTCTCAGGTGAACAGCCTCTGGCTGCTACACACCAAGCACTGCTCTCAGACAGACAAGTTTCAAAAACCCATTCCCAACGAATCGCTCAATATCCAATTATTTTCTAGTAAAAAAAGATTCCCTGAGTAGGTACTCAGCACCAAAATAACTGAGCTCACCATGCCCTTGTTATACCTCTCCCAGATGGCACTGAGGGACCAAATTGACTCAACAAGAGCTCTGCTTGGGGGAATATTCTAAGCAGGACAGCACATCCTTTGTTGTCGAGCACTACTGATGCCATCATTCAAACATTTTGAGAGCAGTCTTTACTGTCAGTTTTTCATAACTGAAACAATCGAAAAGGTACAACCATGGCACTACAATTACTAGGGGTTGTTTCGGTGTCTAGCAAATGTGAAGAAAAAAGATAAAAAACAGGAAACAAAATTATTAGTGGATGCTGTGGGAGGAAAAAAGACGGATGCCTGGAAACTGCATCTGTATTTACGCTCTCGACCCGGTTTGTGTTATTCCATTCTGTGACAATTTACAAGTTCTACCATTCCCTGGGCCACACATTATTCTTTCAAAAACATTTCATGCAGAAAAGTAGTGAAAAGAAAAAAAAGCCCATTATTTTTGAGGAAATTTTTGGACAACTTCCAGAGTTTCACAAGAAATATAAATATGAACATGCAGGAGGAAAAAAATATGTGCAAAACGGTCATGCTTCAGGAATATGAAATATTTGTTGTCACTTTAAGTCCATACCCATTGTCATAAATTCATATATCTCACCTAAAAATAAAAACAATACATAATTCTCTTGGCTAAGTGATTGGACTGAACTGGTCTATTTATTTTTTAATCACTTAAAATATGCATTGTCTATGCATTGAAATGGCAGGTATGCTAGTCCACACTTATGAGTTTGACCATTTTCAGGGTTTTACACTCAAAAGGTCATTGTCCATACATACGTCATACTCTAGTAGTTCTTAGTTCTTAGAAACCTTCTTAGAAGGCAGATTTTAGGGTTTATTCGTGTTCCGGCACACGCAGATAGCATAAGCTTTGCATATGTGAATCATTTTGCTGTTTTTAAGTTGAAATAATATATATTTTGAGAGTATGAAGGAGTGGGAGGAGAATGTGATGTATTGGCTGTAGTTGTCTGTAGAGCAGCACCAACAGGAATTCCCCAGTCCTCAGTTACACTGGTAATGCAGGTACAATGGATAGGAAAAAATGATAAATGGCCCACATTAGGGGTCCCATAGAAATGGAGAACACATTTTGCTTTGCCTGAGGTAGAAAAGGGTCTGTGGAGGTACCCTATCAATCAACATCTGACTGCCCTGTTTCTTCTGATACAGGGCCTCTCACTACAATTACATTTTTTTGCTGTTTTAACTTCTCTGTTCTTGGAGGCAGCAGACACAAAACATGACACTCATGGCTCCTAAAGCCCTCAGCAGATTAAGCATGGCAGAGGCATGGAGAATATAACGCTGCGTGCATTTTCCCTGCAACTTGCCCCGACCACCCAGAAAAAAAGGCTGGGGCAGGGGGATGGAGAGAGCAGAAGCATCGGGGGCACATCAATCCTGAGCCTGCAGTCACAGGACCGCCTCCCATGGTGCCGTTTCACTTGATTTATATGTCAGGAGATCTCCGGTTTGCGAGGGCTTTTCATTCTGGTCACGGAGCTCATTTAGTTTGTGGCTCTTAGATGCTCCCTCATTTAATATTTTTTAATTTTTTTGTGCAACTTCACAACAGAAAATGATATACTTTGTTAATGGTAACTTTAAAGTTATTGACAGAGAGAAGGCCATGTTATCAATGTCTGTGTGTTAGACTGGACTGAGACACGTTTTGACATTGAATAACAATGACCTCAGAATTTTTTCAGCAGGTGTGTGAAATAAACCAGCATGTTTAATTTTAAATCCTAGATGGTATTTGGCAATGAAACGGTTGTCACATATTTAATTCACTTCCTGTGAAATGGGTACTTTCATTATGCATTAAAGATATCTTATTATAAGACTGATTTACTTAAAACCCCCTGAAGAATGCTTTGTTTATAATCAAGAACACAATTCTGCCGCTACATTTTTTCTGGGGCAACTGTGGCTACTTAACCTACTAAGGCTTAGTATGCAACCTTACTTGCTGGCATTGTGCCAATTCCCAGCCCAAAATTCAAATTCTTTCCCCAAAACCTCATTAGTAAGTGCTCCAGCGCAGCCATTACACTGTTATTAACTATTAGAAAACATCATTGATTCTGCTTGGGGGGCATTCTGTTCATGTTGTTTGCAGAAGACAATACATAAATTAGAACCTAAGTCTGAGCTTCCTCCTCCATGCACTCAGGTTTTAATTTATACAAGAGCTACAAGTGAATTCTCATTAGTTAGGTAGTGACAAGACAAGACAGGACGATGACTGCAGGTCACACTGAAATCCAATACCCTCCATTATCTTTAAAAAGACCAGCAGGGATTTTTTTTCCCATTTTCCCTAAGACAATTTAACGCTCAAAGGGACGATTTACAAACCCATCTCCAATTCAGATTATCCAAAGGGCTGGAAAATGAGATAGAAAAACCAAATTCACTGCAGCAAAAACTAATGCATGAAAGGGATAGGAGATGCGTAACTAAGGTGCAAGACTGTCCATATCCATGTTTTAATTCTGATGAGATATAATTTTGGGCAAAAGAAAAAAAAGTGAAGAGAAATTCCTCATAAGGATGGGTTATATAAAAGCTAAAGCATAATTAGATAGCCTTTACCCTAGAAAACCTTTCTGCTTTGACTCCTTCTCTCTACTTGTAATGCTATGAGTTGACATAGACAATCTGTTTATATGTCTCCTCTGGTGGTCCACTACAGAGTGGGGATGAATTAGAAAAGAGAGACTCCTCCAGATGGCTCAACAGTTGCGAAGCAGCGACACAAAGCATGATGACGCACAGCCCCTTTTCACAATCATAAGGTTCACTATCACTGGGAACAGTAACTATAATGACAACTACAGAGGCATAAACATTGATCCAATACATCTACATAAACGCGACTTTATTACGACAAATGAAGTAAAGCGATTATGACTGACATTGTTTACATCACTTGTAAGGTGTATTTTTCCCACCCCATACTCAGCTGGACTGTTTGCTCTCCCACAGCAGATTCTCCTGAGGAGGCAGCCATGGACACTCCAAATCATGTGACAACAAGCTCTTTCTGTTCTGGATGAAATTATGTCTAACACTGCCATACTCTATACATTCTCTCACACACAAGCACACACACCGACAGATCCAGCAGAACCTACCTTGATCGTTGGCCATTTTGTCTGGATGCTCAACTGTAAGAAAAGGGGGGAAGGGAAGAAAGACAGTGTTACTGTACTGATGATCACTCCAGCACTAAGGATGGTCACGCAGCAAAATTCTTTCATACCTTCAGAATTATTGGGCTCTGTTTAGTCAGAGATGTTACATTTGCACCCACCCCCCACTACTACGCAACTGGTGCCTTGGTATTCCAAAACAAAACTAAGTTTCCCAAGAGTACAGGGAAAGTAGAAGATGCAGGCTGAAGGTGAGGTACATGTCGAGCCGCATATACAAGCCTTTTTATTTACTCTTAGCTGAACAACATCATAGACATTACTTTAAAATATGCATCCACCATATCAGCTCTGTCTCAGTGTTAGTTTCATAATTATTTTTTCATAATTAATTAATGTAGTGGTGCAGTAAAATACAGCTTTACTGTCATAATTAAAGATAAATTCATTATACACTGCTTTTCATATGAAGTAATAATTATTTACTTATCATGTATTTAACCATGCCAAGTACAAATAGCATAAAAATATATAAACTCTGTTTGGAGGTCATTGAAAAGTTCTAATATTTACTGGAATTTGACTGGATCGCATTGTTCAGTGCTCACATAAAAAAGTAGAAAAAAGGGGTAAAAGAAAGAAAAAGGGGTAGCAGTTCATCTGAGTATCCGTTTGACTCTTATGGTCCATGGCTTAGTGGTAGGTAATGCCACAGTGACAGTTACAGAGAAAGGGTATTCAGATCTAGACCTGTAGATGTTGGCTCTTTCAGTAGTACTGGACATGGTAGATAAAAGCGAGGATAGTCTTCCAACCTTTTGAGGTCCTGAAGAAAATGGGTTCAGAAAGGGGGCCCACGCCCTTGGAATTCTTGGCCTGGATACGGAAGTAGTAGACCGTGTCCAGGTTGAGGTCCATGACCTGGTGGGTGAGGCGATCCCCACTGATGGACTCCATTACCCAGTCATCAATTGGCATGTTCTTATCCAGTGTGTAGAACAAGATATATCCTATAGGATGGAGCAAAGACATTAGATGTAATTGGTATCCTTCACTTACTTATATTTCCTTATATTTACTGAGTTACACAAACAAAGGACATTTCATCTTTGGCAATGATGATGTGGGAAGGTCAGGCTGGAATTTGCCCAATTTTTGAAAATTGAAGTTGGAATTTGACAAAACAAATGGGGATTTGAGAGACTTCAGGTTGTAAATAGGCCAAAAACAAGCAGCATGACACCCTATTTGGCATGAGAGCTGAGGGATCATTAGTCATTGTAGTCAAGACTCCCACCTCACTCTAACCCAGACAAATCATGAATCTTCTGTTCTGAGGGAATGTTCGGAAGCACACTATTATGCCAATATCAAGACAGGACACTATAGCGCCAATCTTAAATGAACTTGAATAATACTTGAATTTAACATTCGAAAGAATAAATCAACCAGAGCAAGCGAAGTAAAGCGGATACTTGTTACTGGTAGGTGTTAATGTGAAATGTCTATAAGCTATTACATTTTCTAATATTTTATTAAAATAGCTGCATTTGAAAACTCAATTCTCTCCAGGCATTCATCTGATAGACTACAGAGATTACAGACTATAGAGTCTTCTATCTGGTTTATGTAATGTTTTCTGAGCAATTATTTTCATTTCTGCATTTGCAATGCAGTAGCAGAGTCAAATAAGCCTGTCTGCCACAGAAACCTAGCAGTGTGGATGAATTTCAACACACTTAACAAGACAACAGCTCCATGACTACATCATTTTAAGAGGTGTGAGCAGGTTTACAATAGCTTTCAGTGTAATCGATTTAATTGCTAAACACTTTAGCTAATGTATTTATGATTTCAATTTTGGGTGTTTTCTGCATAGTGATGATTCAGACTATCTTCTTTAATACTCTTCTTAATATTTTCCACTGTATCTAGAATGCTCACTTATATTCACAAGACACGTTTCTATCACTGCAGCCTTTCCTATCAATCCAAGAGAGTGCAGAAGTATTCACTCTCTTCAAAAACACATTGTGCCAGCCACTGCTTCTTTTCAATGCACATCCTGCAGGCAGGGCTCGAGTTGAGAGGGGATGCGAGGGGATGCCACCCCCCTTGGAAATAATTTTGACCACAACCATCCCCCGTTTATTATCTTCTCCCATCCCATCCTCTTTGCTTTAATGGAATTAGCTATGCTATTTATCACCTAATCACAAAAAGATGAAACCTCAGCAATATTTAAATGTCACTATCTTCTGTGCCTTTGTGGCTTTTGATTGCTTATTGCTTATTTGATTGGAGTCTGCAAATGCATGCTTCTCAGTGGCTAATGCAACTTCACCCTGAGTATTACTTTGGATGAGAACTGCAGATGCTACAGGTTAAAATGGCTAAGCAACCTGTTCAGCAGGACCTTAGACATTTTTTAGTAAAGAAGAAGAAAACAACATCAAGTGAGATGATAACCAGTCTCATGTATTGTTAATACATAATATGTCCCTTATGTAACAAAACTTTGGCAGCGGCTCAGCCAATGTTTAATCTTGAATGAAACCATCACAGATAATAACATGATGGTAAACATGTTGTATATATATTGCTTGGCAGCTAACCTGTTCACTTGTGAGAAAATGAACATGTTAGCTATGTAACATATTTATTTGCTTGAAATAACATGACCAATTTAGATTCTAATGAGAGGGTGATGTATTGAATGTAAAAGGTAATTAAGAAGTAACTTGTATACAGTTGTGATAGTGTAGAGGTCTGTTTTTGAAAACCCATGATAGTAATATCATTGCTGCTATTATATAAATAAAATAATATTGTAAATAATTAGGTAGTTTTTGATACTTTTTGTATTAATAACATGAGTTACAAGTACATTTTCTGTCTTTTTTTCTTATGATTATGTATGAATATAAAAAATACAGGCATATACCACCATCCTTCCACTCTGAGGTTGACCATCCCCCTTGAATTTTTTTTTTTACAAATCGACCATTGCCTGCAGGTTGAGCTTGCACAGACATGCACTGGAGGAGAAGACATGACAAGCAGGGGTTTTTGCTGAGTGAAAAGACACAAATAGCCCTGCTGATTCAGTTACTTACTTTCTGACTGGCACTGTCTGTTGTATAACTGATTCTGTGGATTCAATGTAAGGCCATGGGGCCAATCCACACACTGGAGCAGTGCCTCTACATGATGAGCCACCGAGCAGCCTTCCCTATCTTGTAATGCTCAGTATTTCCCTGTGGTGCTGTCAATGTTCCACCCGTCCCCCCCACCAAAAAAAAGCAAACATTTCCAATCGCATCAAACTGTTACAATAATTGCAGAGATTGAAACACAACTATGTGTCGCCACATGAAGAGTGAAGGGAATGTGTCATGTGGATTTACAATATAAGCTATATTTTATTGTATCATTACATAATTGCATAAAGTTTAGTCAGGCATAAATTAGCAGTTACAAATAATACTGGCAATCGAATGAAAACGAAACTACAGAGCAACGTTTCAAGTTGCAAGAGCAAGACCAAAGAGTGATAAGTAGATCAAGAGATCGCAACAACTCCTCTCTTAGAGAATGATTGGCTCAAAGCATTGCAAGTTTGAAGTCAACACTGAGGGCTCAAAACTACAGATAGCTAGCCTCGCTAGGTTAGCTGGCTAGCTAGCAAACTCATGGCTCACCTAAGTGACATATTTACGTAACTGACAAGTGACAGTGTTCTTTTTAATGCTGTTGGGACGTGGGGGAACTGTTTGACCAGATCAGTGGGAGAGAGTTTATTTCATTCAAAAGTAACTATTCTGTATGATAATGTTCTTGGTGGTTCCACGGTTCCACGGCTGAAGCCCTAAAGCCCCACACCCCCCGGCGGCGGTGCTTTTATCCAGGTGGGAGTACAGTTTCCCACTTGGATGAATGTTGAAAGTATGATGAATCTCATCCCAGTGGGTGCACTGGGAATCATTTCCTATCCAGCAACATACCTTTTAATGATTTCTGTAATGATGGCTCTTCCTGGAGTGACTTACAATAAGGACTACCATGATGGGGTGGAGAATATGAGGGGGAGGGGCTTTTGATGTGAGCAGAAAGGCCAGGGCTTTGCTGGATCACATAGTTATAGCAGACTGTAGCCAGGAGAGATAGAGACAGGCTGTGGTAGAGTAAGGAGGAAGATTAAGGAGGCCTGGGGGGGGAGGGGTGGCTGGCTCACCTGTGATTCTACCGTTGGCCTCCATGGGTGGCTGCCAGCTGATGAGGACCGCTCGAGGCTTCCCCTCCCGACTGATGACTGTCAGATCCTTGGGGGCAGAGCTGGGAGCTGACAGACAGGGCCAAATAACAGCAGTGGAGTCAGCTATACACAATTAGCACTGCCCTCTTAATGCCATGACATACAGCTTGCTTCAGTGCTCAGTTATACCCAAAATCAAATCTCAAACAAGACCCAGGCTCAGAGGAACAATTTACTGTATTCAGTTTACAAGGCTCTCTGCAATGTAAGCTGAGCCCTGTTTCTTAAATGTATATGTTAAGTTCTGTGAATTAATACTTAAAATATGACCACCATCAATTAAATTGCAGAATAAATATGTTGTACTTGTAATATGCTACAATAAAAAAAAACACAGAAACATAGCTATTAAAACTGAACTGCCTAATTTAATCATGCCCTTTTTTGTTGATAAAGCATGTTACCATTTGTGTTTTCTTGTTTGTTCGCCCACAAAAACACTAAAAAAATTTCTGGTTGCGAATTTAATTGTGATAAATTACCAGCAAAGGACCAAAGTTCAGTGCTTAACTAGCGTGAACACATTCAATATAATGAACAGTGAATACACAGGTGATTATATCCTTGGCAAGGATCCTGGATCACGCTCATCATTAGCAGTGTATCTTAATTACAAAGCTGCACTGGTGAGTCAGAAAGAAGGACACTGCCTGTCATCAACATTGATTAAAGGATACCAATGTGGTTTGAACCATGTTCACACAATAACCTAACAAGCCCAGAGAAGACTAGATTTTCTGACTTGCTGTACAACCATCTGTGAAAGAGGCTTCCAACTGTTGAATGCAACTCAAAATAAATGATTATAAAATCAGCTTAGTCAAAAGTGAGATAACAAATATGCGGAAGCTATAATCTAGTGAGGAAGTATACATATTTCCTTACAAACACAGTTGCTAAGATTTGAAACACGGAGGAGGTACCTGCTTCGTATGTAGTGGCATGAGCTGTCATACTCCAAGTGCTGGACTTTCGTCCTTTGGTTACCATGACTGCAAACTCATACATGGTGTTGGGCTTCAGTCCAGTAACAGTGTGACTTAGCGTAGTGGTGTCTGCAGACTGTGCAACATCACAGAGATGGGACAAAGTCAAAACGTTTCACGGGTTTTAATGATACAGCTGACGAAATGGAGATACAGAGCTGTTAACCTGATAAAACTGTCTGCAGGGTTAGCGTGCTGCTAATTACATTGATTTCATTAGCATTCCTTTACTTGCACACATTTGGCCATTACGTGAGAGACTGAAATAAACATGTAGCTTATTAGGAGTTAACAGGTTGACCTATGGAATTGACAGAATTCTTGCTCACTGCAGCAGATCTTTGAATATGACTGTTTTCTTTTTTCTTCCATGGACACATTTCTGACCACTCAAAAATCTACATTTAAATATTTTTTCCTCTCTGTTGCTCACACAGCAGTTTTGGATCTCCTGCTCATCTCCAATCAATATTGCGGTTCCACACTTCTCTGAAATAGATTTTCTTCCACATAAAATCGCCAATCTTGATACAACCAAGGATTTTTAAAAATGTAGACATTTATCAGAATTGAATTACTCCTTTTCATTGTAGAAACCATATACATTAATACATAAAGTATAATGATTATTGCATTTCCATACAAACACACTAAATTAGCCAAGACACACACACACACACACACACACACACACACACACACACACACACACACACACACACACACACACACACACACACACACACACACACACACACACACACATCTATGTTTTCTGTTTACAGCTGATTACAGGGTTGTTTCATTTACTGAAAATATCTGCTGATCCATTTTATTTTCAGAGCAAAACAGTCTGTTTTATAAACAATCAAAATACAGGCAGTATTGAATTTTTGTTTATGATCTATGTATCATTAAGTTAACTCAGAATAGGTATTTCTTGTAATTCTATAAAGTCTACATTATGAATGGGTGTTTAAGTGGTCCTGCTTTGCCTTGCATTCTTCTTCTCTGACAGCCCTGCCCCACCCTCCATTGAGTAAATTCATCCTGAGCCCAAAACTCATGGGAAAACAATCCCCCTACAGGGCTCCAGTTGGAGGCCTACTGTATTATCCTTCACTCTCTTTTCCTTCTTCAGGCATGACTGCCGTCCTGCAGGATCACAGTCCCGTGGCAGGGCTCCACATCACATTAATTATTTGTTTAGCAGCTGTCTTTATCCAGGGCAAATTACACAGCTTTCATTTCACTATACAACTTATTCATTAATACTGCTGGGTAATTGCTGAAGCCATTTAGATAAAGTACACCATCTCAAGAGTACAGCTACAGTGCACCACACTGATATCAGATTTGCCTGATTTAATTTTCAGTTTATTAATCACAAGGCTACACTGATGTCCTTTATTAACTGAGTTTTAGATGTTCATATTTATATGAGTATGTTTGATGATTAATTTCTCTTAATTACCTTGTACTTCCCACTGGTGGAGTAGCTGGTCTTCCACTTGACGGAGTAGAAGCGTACCTCGGCGGTCTTCTGGTTTTTTGATACCGAGTTGTCGGCCCAGCTGACCCGGACTGAATCGGGGCTCAGGGCCACGGCTTGCACACCTACTGGAGGGATCATGGGGGTGGAGGTATCTGGGATGGGAGTAGGGAATTTATCAAACAGATGGAACAAATCATCATCCGATGGGTCTAAGGGATCTGGAGCCAGACACACACACACACACACATACACACACACACACACGTGCATGCACACACACACACACACATACGCACACACACATGGAGAGGCAGGCACCAGACAGAGGACAGGGAGCATGCAAGAATCCATGAGACATCATGCAGTCCAGAGATGTGAGTGAAAAATTGAGGGTAGGAAAAGGAACAGAAGCATGGGACAGGAGGTAACGGAGAAGAGGAAAAAGTGACAGAGAGAAGGCAGAAAGAGAAGCCCATTACTCTACAAATATTACAAACAGCGAGGGTGCTAGGAGAGGATCTACTGACATCCGTTAACTACCAGATAAAGCTAAATTCACACCTATGAAGAAGAGAGAAAATAATTAGTAAACACGTAGAAGACCCAAGCTGGTTATCTTCACAGCTTCACTAAACAAATACTTAAATACAGACAAACATTTTTCAAAACAGACATTCATTCTCATTTGTAATATAAAACACTACTTGATCACCAAAACATCTAGATAATGATATTTGAACTGAATTTTTTTTTTTACGATGTATTTTAAGTGACACAATGCATGGAAAAGGCCTGAAGGAAACACTCTGAAATCAGTGGCAAAACAGATCCTCAGGCACACGGTATAATTGAAAAAGTATAGGCCCTCTGCTCACTTTACTCATTTCAAAAGGCTCAGTTCGACTTAGTTAATTTGAAAAGTGTGCATTGATTTTTTTATTGTGGTCTTTTACTGAACTTGCGCTACCTTTGTGAGCAATACAACAGCAGCAAGCTCGATTGTGAAGGCAATGGGTGACAGTAAAGACTAAGGCTGCACATCCACTGGAGACCTGTAGAGAAGTACAAGCTTATTTTCCAATCATCTCAATGGGGCATATGTGAAGGAGAGGTCAGACTTCTGATATCACAAAAATGGCTTCATTCACAAAACTGCTGTAAATCTAGTAATTTCATTTAAAACATCTGGATGCACAGTTAAAGGAAAACACATCATGAATCTTAGAACTTACTGTTGTTAATGTTTGCCTGCTACTGTTGCTACCATTAGTATTAAAAAGGTAGCATTAGTAGCGTATTAGTTAAGCACCCAGCTGAAGCCACTGCCAAAATACAGTCATTCATCATCTCAATCAAAACCTGCCATTCCACCCAATCGGCTTTATTTTGATGTGACGCAGTATTATGTGCACGTTGCTACACTGACACTGCCCACATTTTAACTGCTAATTTAATCAAGTGAACAAGTGTAAAATATGAGAGGACTCTCACAAGCTGTATTTTTGCACACTCAGTACCTGCACATTCATGACACTTAAAAAAGGTGTCTTAATGGGCAAAAGAATTTAAATTTTTTTTACCTGCACCTGATCAGCTGTAAAACATTTAAAATAACACACTGTATCTAACCCAAAGAGGCATTAACGCTTTGAAGAAGGGGTCCTTCTCAGAACAAATTGAAAGATGTTCAATGTATCCAAGGGCAAATGAGAAGATAAAAGAGGTTTTATATGTTTATGCTAAACAGCACTCCCAATGCAAAAATATTATCTATGTTTTCTCAGCTGAGTTGGCAGTCTGCATGCTGTAGTAAACATGGATGGAAAAGACCAACTGCTTTTTTTTCCCTCTACTCCTCTCAGTGCTGCTGACAGAAGACAAAATGGCACAGGCAGAGTCTGGCAGACATCTCACACTGTGTTTATTGGCAGAGCCTTTCAACAGGCTGTTTTAATGCAGAGCAGACTGGCCCGAGTGGCACAAGGGGATGGATGTCTGTCAACGGGCCTTGATTTCTGAAACTCCGAGCTCCAGCCCTGATCCACTGAGGGGATTCAATGAAAAATATCAGGCAGCCTTTTTTCTTCCTGTGGTCACCCCCAGTGTTGCTTGCTTGGACTCTATAGCCAGATAAAACAGCACTTCCATTGAAGAGGCGCTGAGGGGCGAGGAAAGGAGCCGCTGTAGTGTGCCGCATGACTCCCTGTGTGCGGCAGCCATTTGATCAGCATTCTTTTACTTACCCACACAGCCTTATCAGCCACTAGATATTTGCTCAGCTCCGCTCGATGCGAGCCCAAAGGAGGACGGATCGAAATGTGTGCAGAGTGGGAGTTCTAGTGATTAGCCTCACAACAACAGAGATGGAGGCTTACTTTTTGCAATAAGGGCATGTGGCTGCACAGCTTCAGTGCCCATCAAGAAAGGCACAAAGGGACCCGGAATGATCAAAATCACTTGGAGGGGGAGATTGGGTCTGCTGCTATCGGTCCTGCCTCTGATCTGTTAATCAGTCCACTTTATGCTAGCTCACATATTTCACAGACATAATAATAATAATACTAAAAATACTAATACTACTACTACTACTTTCTACTACTACTACTACTAATAATAATAATAATAGCATATGCATTTAAATGACTGGCTACAGCACTAATAGAAATAGCCTTATTTCAGTGGATATTTCAAAGGTTATTGCATGCACAGAGCAAATAGCTGTATACACTTGTGACTGGAAGCAGAGAGGCTCTGATTTCCTCACAGAGGGGGGAAAGAACAAAGCTCTGATGAGCATCTCAGGGGCTCCCGTCTTCTGTTTTAGCCTTTTACTCTCATCACTTTCTCCCCAGTCTAGCCTGACACCACTTTCTTGCCTGAGGCCAAATAAGATATTACATGTGTTTCCCATTAATTCCAGAAAGAATTCTGTGTGTATGTGTGTGTGTATGCTGATAGATTTCCCATCCATCAGCTCTGTTAGTAATAATAACTAAACGTAAAGTCTGCTTTTATTTAATTGCACATGCTCTTAAAGAGACTATGGTATTGAATCCAAACAATAATGTCTGATAATGAATCTCTGTGCATTTGTAATGCACTGTAAGGAAAATTGCCAACCATGTAGGTAAGTGGAGTTGATGGTCCTGTAATTTTCAATAGCAAGTTACCAACATATGAAAAGATGTTTACAAATATTGCTGCTATGAATCATTTTTGAGTTGATTAGTCATTCTTCGAAAACATATCTTCACTCTGAACAACAATTTCCTAACCAATGCCCTTCCGAACTGCTGGGTCAACGTACCTGTTAGGGACCTTGTTACGGCACTTTCATAGAGTGGAACACCTTCCCCTGCATTGTTGAAGGCTTTCAGTGAGATCACATAATGGGAACTGGGCTCTGTGCAGAAAGAATACATATTCAATGTTAGACATGTACACAGAAGTACAACAAAAATGCTTCTGTACAACAGGTTTGGTTCTCTAATAAATTAACTCATCAAGATCTATGGTCATTCTATTTGTGAAAAATGAAAACATTCAAATAAAAAGCAATGAATGAAGAATGGAAAGAATAAAATGTCTTCCCGTCCCACAATGCACCAGTGTTTCTATTACAACAGACCGTAGGCTCATCTAGCTGAGGCGTATTCCCTGTGGGCGAACAGAGAGCTGGTCTCATCTCGCAGTCAATAGGAGAGAGGAGTGACCTTGGTCCTGCCCCAGCTCAGTGAGCAGTCCCCGATGCAGGGAGCTGAAATGTGAATTCTCTTTCAACTCACTCTGTTTTTTCACCCCTACATAAACATTCTTAAATTGACCAAGCA
The DNA here is from genome assembly GCA_022829145.1 of Albula goreensis. Taxonomy (NCBI): domain Eukaryota; kingdom Metazoa; phylum Chordata; class Actinopteri; order Albuliformes; family Albulidae; genus Albula; species Albula goreensis. Next base: position 45,390,320 of record CM040741.1, read on the forward strand.
AAATCTGCCCTATGTTTTGCTTTGCCAAATGTAACCGGTCATGTAGAGGTGAGTAGCCTGATGTTAAATTATAACCCTTGCCTCTCTTTCCCTGCCTCGAAATAATATACAGGATTCCAGTGCGACATAAAAAAGAACACACCTGAAGTATAGTAAAATAATGTAAGAGAATGCCGTTTCAACTGACTTCCATGGTATTTGTTTTCCGATATTAAAAATTGCATTGGTCATTTTGATCAGTTATTAATTCCATTTTGTCTGTAAGTCAATACATTCCGTGCAACAACTGATATACACTGACACTTGGTTGTTTCTTAATCATATATACAGTGTGGAGAATGTTACTGAAGTAAATACACTTTGGCTTGTGAACATTATGAGAGCTACATGGGGTTTTGCGTGGGGGTGATAGGGAGTTTTACTAATAACAAGTTAGACAAGACATAACATACTCTCCACATGGGCCTGGCTAAAGCCAGATTCAAAGTTCACAGTAGTTCAGAACTATATCTCGTTCATTAATGCATAACCTGGGGACAGGGTCTACTTTACCATAAACTGTGAGTTGAGCACAAGGGTAAGGTCTGAATAGCTGACCAAGATGGCGGTCCAATAACATTATCCTGCAGTTCAAATATTTGGTCACATTACTGGGTGAATTGTATTAGTTTTTTATTTTGGGATTGTGCAAATATGACAGTTTGATAACAGTCACAGTCTTCTCCATTGCATAATAACTGGCATGAATGTATTCAATATCTTACTGTACGCTCCGGTGCAGTGTTTAATGGGCTTTTCATGACTGAAACAATAACATTGCCTTTAGGCAAACAGTCAAAACAGTTGAGCAAATTATACTTACAGTCTCCATCATAATCATCATTTTAAAATTATTCCCTACTGATCCACAACTATATTGTGTATCAGTAGTGATTTCCAAGTCAGCATACAAACCGATCTACAATGCAGTATTCTTTTTTACAACAGGATATATGCACAGAAACAAGCAATAAGCTCATGTCCTACAATCATAAACATTGCATTATTTTAGGCCAACTTTATAGTCTGCATTCATGAACTTATCTTACATTTTATTAGTGCCCACTGGTATTTATTACAGCACCTCTGAGCCATCATTTCAACACACACACATGCTATATGTGTCAAATAATAAAAAAAGAAAAGACAGAAGTGACCTTCCAGTGAGTTTATAACATTAGCTTGCCAACTAATGAAGAAACAACTCTCAATCTACAATTTCAAATTGTTGCACTAAAAGTAAAATCCATTATTTATCTGTGCCAATAAAAATATTAACCACTTAATAGACATATATGACATAAATAAGATGTAGTCTTCACTATACAATTTAAGTACAGCAATACATATAAATCTGTTCACGTTTCATTATGTATTCATTATCATACTGTAGACAAAGCATTGCCTGAATATTAAAAATGTGCGCATTTGTTATTGTCTTCTTTCTCATGCAAATTGCTGGCGCTTTTCATAATTCAGTTTCCACTTCACTTGTTTTCTTATTACAATCCCTTAAATAATGAATTATAATTAAATTCTGTTTAGAAGCCTACACTAATGACAATAAGTTCAATACACAGATATAGGCAAAGACAAGGATTTATTTTCATTGTCATTGATGGATTTTTATTTTATCAATGAAATTGATCTGTATTGTTCCTGGTAGATTGAGAGTTAGCCTTTCTACGGGTAACAGGACATGCTCATCAGTGTAAACTGAAATAGAATCAGAATGTTCGGAAATTATGCTGATCATTCATTCATAAGAGAGTCAAATGTTTGGAGCATTTTACTTTCTGTGCCAGTTTGTACCGCAACTCTTTGACCGTGTCTACGAAGATAACGAATATGAAAAAGCTGGTTTTGACAAATAATAATTAATTGCTAAAGAAGCTATTAATTTTACAGCCTCTGCACACAATTATGTTTCCTCTTCTCGTAACACTTATTTCCCTCACAGTTTACATTCACCTAGCGCAACTGAGTGCTGACCTATGGACATTGCATTTTTTATTTAATTCCTCCCCCCAAACTGTTTCAGCAGCATCTACACCACCTCCTAAAAAGCCTTCATTAATTTGCAGCCACCATTGACAAAGCGCATTATAAATATTGGGGCAGTCACACATTTTTAATTCTTTTGGTTCTGTACTCCTGGAAAATGGATTTGAAATGAAACAATATCTATGAGTTTAAAATTAAGCTTTCAGCTGCAATTTAAGGGTGCAGTTTCCTTTTTGGTTCACAGTCCCCCCAGTTTTACGGGACCAAAAGTAATGATTGGCTGATCAAATGTCTCTTGGTCAAGTACACTTCATTTCATTATTACGTCATTAAGATTAAGAGATTGCAAAAGGTCTGGAGTTGGTGTGAAATTTGCATTTGGAGTTTGTTGTTGTCTCTCAACATTGACACCAATATGGAAATGCCAATGAAGCAGGCCATCATGAAGATGAAAAATCTGAATAAATCAATCAAAGGATACCCAAAATATTATGCATGCCAACATCAATTGTTTGGTAAACTATTAAGAGGCAAGAGTACACTGAGACATTGAAAATGACCTTGTAATTGAAAATTCCAAAAGTTAGACCAGTGTTGTGGATAACAAAAGAATATTTGGAATGACGAAGAAAAAATGATTTACTGAAAACTGTTCATGAGATCAACATAACACTATAGGGTGTAGGCACAGATGTGTCAAAGACTATCATCTAGACAAGACTATACCAGCGTAACCTCAGGGGATTTATCACAAGATGCAATCACCTGATAAACCTTAAGAATAGAACATTCAGGTTACAGTTTCCAAAGAAGTAAACCTGTAGAGTTCTAGGACTAAAGCTTATGACAGGTAAGACAAACAATAACCTGTACCATAGTGATTGAAGGAGGAAACTAGACAGACAAAGTATATGTGCAATGGGACTAATTTGTTTAACTAACTTACCTAATTTTCTAACTCAATGAGGCTGCAGTAATAGCTGTATTGTCAGTTTGGGCCTTCTGCCATAACCAGTTTTAGCTCAGTTGGGATTCAAACTCAAATTTTTAAAAAGAAAATATATATTGACAGCTGTTTGGACCATTGGGCCTTGAAGACAATGACTTCAACAGTTGCCTCGTCAAAATCTTAAGAATAGTTCCGGAGGAATGTCATTCCACGTAACATGTACACAAAGTACATTTACGTTCTCCTATATTAGGTCAGTGCACATAACATCATCTTCTAAATGAATGTAATGTTCATTTTAACTGACCCCACAATCCAACAGGCAAGTTTTGGGTCTTACTATACGAACTGCTGTCAACCTTGTACAGATGAGAGATGTAACTGAGACACAATACAGGTGTTTGTTTTGTTTTCTCAAAATTAAAACCAATAAAATGTGTTATTACTTGTTTTGTAACATAGAGCAGATTTTGATTTCCCCTGTGTTAATATCCTCCTCTTATTTATATTTGGTTGAAGTTTGCCAGTGATTTGAATGCCATCAAGTGGATATTTTTTTTTTTATAATTTATGTCAGTGGTAAGGTTAATTTCTAATTTTGCATGCTTGTATACACTCTGTATACACTACAGAGGGAATTTTGCTTCTATTGTTGATAGGAATGCATAAGACATAATAGATGCCACTGGCTCAATATACCAGTTTTTTGGTCACGCAGATATAAATTCTCCCTCACTCTTGCTCAGAGCAATTTTCCCCTAATTATTACTGCAGAAACACTTATTGTGAAACATTCTGCATGACTGTGAACCTGCAGAGGTTAATATCAGTCTCCAGCCAGACTCTGGTACAGACACAACCTAGCACTTGTCACAGTGGAAAAACTCCTGTCCCTCGAGGCAGAAGGAGATAAAGTTTGCTCCTGACATGTTTCATTAGCACGTTGGTAATCCCTCAGCATTGTGCAATTAAGAAGACAGAGGGATTTGTCGCACAGACAGGGTTTGAACATCACAAGAAAGGGGAATTTTTGTCACTGTGAGGCAATCTTGACTGATTGACTCATACCCTTTTTTAATCAGAGGAGTCAATACTATCTTGCTCATTGCTGATCAGTTTGCAAAAAAAGCAAATGTATCCATTAATAACTGTCTTAAATGAATAAAAAAGTGTATGTTTTCATATTTTTTTAATAGTTCCATCTGTTTTTTTCTGTTAAATACTTGTATGGTACAGTTCTTATGTGTGGACAATTGTGCAGAATAGGTAGGACATGACATTTCATATTTTTAAAATTGTTTTGGATACTATGCTGCCTTTGGCTAGTCACCACCCAAAGCATGAACAGCAACCTGTGAGGAAAATACAACACAGGACTGGTTTCAATGTGTTTGAGGAGAACTGAGAACAAACACAAAAGCTAGACAAAATGAACAAATGAGATTGATTTATTGAATCGATATGTACACTTACCAAGGTTTTCGATGGAGTAGTAGCGCTGCTTGCTGTCCACCCTGACGGTTTCGGCATAGGGGCTACCCACTCCATACCCAATGATGTACCCCCTGACTAAGATGTTGGGGTTCAGAGGGGGGGTCCAGCTCATGATGATGCTGTTGGGCAGTGGTCGGACGTGCAGAGAACTGGGCTGGTTTGGAACTTGGCTTTCTGGAATGACAGTATAAAAGTAAACAGCATTAAAGGAAAGCGGATAGAAGGCAGTGCAGCACTCTTCTTTGGGAAAAAAATGTAACCTGTTGGGAAGCCAATTTTGGTTTATTGAATGATAATCTGTTGGTCAAAATTGCATTTAGTCCTCTGTCACAAAGCAACCATTCTATGACTGATTCCCTTCCCTATCTTGCTTATTGCTTTCAGTCAATGTTCCTTGAAAGGTTTTTGAAATTGCTAGGCAAAATCTCTTTCTGGTAATCCTATGCATAGTATATATAAAATTCACGAGATATAACGCTTTAAAATTCTACCAGGCAGGACACATCACTGAAACCTAGCGATTATATCCTTGCTGGCGAACAAGCTGTCAGTCAAGGAAATCAGAATTGCTCCATAAATCACGGAGAGCTGTGAGCATTTGAATCAGCGGGGATGTGTTGAGAGCAAGTGGTTCACAAGTGAATTGCACCCTGAGCAAAGGATAAAGAGCATTAAGTTAAAACACTCTCAAGCTGTGCATCACACTGCACTGTAAATTCATTTAATTGGACTTAGCAGTATTAATATTTAAAAACCCCATATGTAACGTGGCGAAAGAACACCTCCTCTGAACAGTGTAGCCCGGGAGAATATTTGGGGGTGAGGTTTGAACAAGGAGACTTCACTATGGCTTTCCCTTACCGTCAAGGTCGTTCTCTGGAGTCTCAGCGGCGTACCATTCGCTGGCTGGGCCGGTGCCATTGACTGTCATTGCAGCCACCTGGAAACTGTACTGACTGCCTTTTTCCAGGCCTGAGGAAAGAGCAGAGACATCCACTCACATCATTGTACCAGAGAATGACTGTGCATTCCTAAATCTTACAAGAGTGGGCAGGGCTCTGTCAGAGGACAGCTTTTCAGTCAGTTTACTTAATGAAGTGATCAGGCCCTTAGAAGGACACCACCTCATGCTCTCACAGCCTAACTGGGTCAAGTTCTATCAGAGGATGGCAATGCAGTCCACCCTCAGATAATGTAGTGAAGGGTATAGGGCACAACAGTTATTACCGAAATAGTAATTCATTTGAAAATATCTCTCCACAGGAAAGCAATCAATGTTTTTTCCCTATTTCAGTCATGCACAATAATGAATGTTACCACTAAACCTGTTCATTCTCTGTCTGAGAACCAGTTTCATCCAATAAATTCTGGCCAAGTAAAATCACTATTGCTTACAGAGCATCACTGAGATGAACTGAGATGAATTCATGAAAAAAGAGGTAGTGGTAATCAATATACTTAAATTTTCAGTATTTAATTGTTAGAGCATCTTGTTGGCATATTGACAACAGTCAAGCCTGCACCATGTAGTTGGTCAAAAAGTAAGGCACCATTCATGAGGAAAGTGATGAAAAACAATCACAGTACCTGTGAAAAGATACCAGAAGTTATTTGGCTCTATTGTCTCCTGGTCCCCTCTTCGTCCAGTCTTCCTGTGGCGGATTTTGTAGCCAGTGATGAATCCATTCTGTGTGTTTGATGGAGGGGGCTGCCAGCTGACCTTGATGCTCTGAAAGATAACCAGAGAACTGAAGTGGAATCCAAAGAAAGAATCTGTCTTTTTCTAACACAGGATTCACTAAGGGGTGCTCACTTAGTGCTTCACATTCATCTTGAACTGCTTAGAGAAATACACTAAATATTCTCAGATGAGAGCCCATATGAGATGTTGTTTAAACAAATCAATTAAACCCAAAGCTGCCATGATGAAATGTTCAGTTAGTGATTGATACTTCCACCAGAATTCCTCAGGGATTATACATTTCAGAGATCAAATCCAGGTTAGACCATATGTTATATGCATGAAAATGGAAGAAAAGGTCAAGCCTTGAACATTCATAGCTAACAAAACAACCCCCACCAGCCCACCACCAAAACAGGGTCAGTCATGGACTGAATAAGGAGGATTTTTCTCAGAGAATGCTGACGGTCAGAACATTATAGCTCCATCAGACAGCATTGATTAAACATAAAAGAATAAGAATGGCACAGCTCTGATATTTCAGATCTTTTCTGAGTTCCCTTAATTCATAGCAGTTATGTGTGAGAGAGGCTGTGAATGTATGTCTAAAATTATACTGTCAGTAAGACATTATTAGACATGAGAGGACTCATGTCTAATAATCCAGTATACAATGTTATTGAATCAATGAAACATGGACGATGGTTTGTACATTTTAGAGACTGAAAGAAAACAAGCATGATTAAGAGAAAGCATGACTGGCAGGAGAGAATATTAGACTTTATGCTCCTTTTAATCATGGCTCCATTTTAAATAATTCAGTTTTGTAATGCATGTAAGACACCACAGTCTGATATTGAATCCAGACTGAGCCACTGCTGACTATGGCTATCTGTCCCACAGGATGCATAATTATCCTGAGCATTACCTGGAGAGGAAGAAATTTGCTCACTAGTGACCCCTGCTGGGAAGCCACAGACTGACTGCATGAAGCTGCACATTCTCTGAGTCATGTTGGCACACCCTCAAATTGCTGACTGCATGTGAAGAAAGTGAAGGCTTATGCTACTCCAGTCTTCAGCTTGATCAGCTTCACAGCAGAGATTGCACTGATTAGTATGGCTTGTAAAGATGATTGGGCATTCCAAAAATTGGAAAACATAATTAAAAACAGCATTTAAGGATTTTGTCAATGAAATTCTTTACTTGATTATTCAAACTTACAAATATTATATCATATAGTGATCTGTTTCTCCATAGTTTAACTACTCAAAATAACTTTGATAATAGATGATTATTTTAGTAGCAAGTATCAAATTGTGCTGTGAGACTCCCTGATAGTAAGATTAAAAAAAACCTGTACAGAAAAACTAAAACCATAATTATCCGTACTGCGGTAAAGCAGAATAGAATCCTGACCTGGTCAGCAATTACGTCAGATAATGGGAAAATACTAATTGCATCTGCTGTAGAGAAAAAAAATCACTTTGGGGCTTTCACAACTGTGATAACATCAATAGCCAATTTCTGCAATTTACACCTCTACAATAAAGGGATTTACCCGAGAATGCATAACATTTTGCTCTTTGGAACAACTTCAAAAGGTTTTGCAAAATATTATGTTTTAGACCTAAATGCCACATATGCAGTGGCCCAGACATTGGACAATAATTCATCCCCTCTGTGATATTATTACTGAATAGCCTGTAAAGCTGGATCTATCTATCTATCTATCTATCTATCTATCTATCTATCTATCTATCTATCTATCTGTAAAACCTGATATAATACATTTATTCATTAATGGCTTTTTAATATGCAATTTATGTTCTGGGCCAGAAAAACAGTACTGGCATATCAGTGAAGAATGTTGTTCCAAAATGTTTTCAGAATAGATCTCACAGCTTTTGATGGAGGCTTCAAATTCTGACACTATATCTTGCCAATGAAATTATACTGTTTTCAAGAAAATTGCTTGCAGATGTGTACCAGGAAAAAAAAATCCCCCAGCGAAGTGACAGGGACAGCATGTTATAAGACATGTCATCTTTTAGATGAGATGTGAAATCGAAGGTCCTGACTGTGGTCATAAAATACCCCCTGACACTTATCATAAGGAGCAGGGTATCCCCTGAGTCTAGGCCAAATTCCCAAGCTGTCATTCTCAATCTGGCCACCTAAACAGCTGCCACTTTTAATTATCTTAATAATTTCCCCCTTATCCACTTCAGCTGACATGTGGTTAGTATCCTGGCACAAAATGGTAAAGTATCTGTATGTTAACTAAATGGGTGCTACACATTGTTGGTGCTTGAGGTGTGTTTGCCCCTCTTCACAAAAGCACATTGACTTTTAGGTGTCACAAAAATGGCATATCCCACTTACATTAATTGATATTGATACTTTTTGAACTAATTGATAATTGAACTATTTCTCTGCAGTTAATAACCATTATACATTTATATACAATCCACTTAATTATGTTTCTTTGCTGATGTGTCCCAAAGAAAGGAACCATGTATAAAAAAATGACAAAAACAAAAGAATGAATCCAGTCAATGAGGTCCATTTCATGATGGAAATGGCTGCATTATGGAAAGAAGTAGTAATATTAGCCATAAAAGCAAATTAATGATTAAAGAGGCACAGCTCCGGGCACAAAATGTCCAAAAGCAATACCTAATACATCTAATTAAAATACCATGAAGAAATGCAGTGGAAATAACAGCTTCGCTCTTCACGCCTTGTCATTATTCCATCAGCATCTCCGACAATAAATATTTGGCTTAATTAACCTCTGAGCAGGCCCATCAGAAGTCTGACACTGATGGAGCCGGCCACGATTCGCTGATACAGGAATCCTATCATATGTCTAATGACTGTCACATTGCCTCAGTAACGGGTCCAGTTAACGCCAGCTGCCTTGCACAGGGGGCCTCCATGCCATCTGCGGCAAAAAGAAGCCTGTTAACATGCAAATAAACCAATTAAAATTCACGCGACACTGTTGCCAACGAGTTGACTCAATCCTGATTTATCTGCTCTTCTCCGTTCACCACTTTTTGCACTTCTTCTTCCGTGCCGGGAGGACACAGGATGGGGGAATGCTGGGTTGATTCACTTTGTCTGCGCTGTTGTGCACCAAGCAGCGTGTTTTCAAAAAGCTAGCCTTCACCTCCCATCTCGTCTCAGCGAGAGGATATGTTTCTGACCACACTGCCAACCGGTTTCACATCCTACCCAAGTGCTGCATGACTACATTAACCTCCTTGGCTCTTCTTCTTATTCAAAACAAATCAATCAATACCAATATATCACATTTTCAATTAGCCGCACACCAATTGCCCAAGTAATTGATTAACATTTACTAGCACCTGTTTTTTGGCAGTGCTTTTAATTACTGATTACAGCAATCTTGATTGCGGTCCAGAAAGCTTGCTCTCACATGAGTGGCCCCTGGAGTTTTGGAGGGATGGCAAGGAGACAATTGAGCGAGGGGCTTTAAGCATTGTTTGGTCTCCTATTAAAGCTAATTGCCCCTCAAAGAACATAAAAAAGAAATCTGTTTTGAACAGTGTTAAATTAGACCCTAGTTGCATCGGACTTCACAGAGCAAGCAGGCACATACACTTGTTCGTCTTTCTCAGTGCATCAGCCTGTTTCAAATTCCACTAGCGAAGGAAGAAGTTCACATCTTTAAAGGGTAAGGGAGGAGAACTGTAGCAAAAGTTCAAGATCGTAGATTACAGTACAACATTTTTACAGCAGCGGGAAGGTATCTTGCCAGATGCCATAAAAGCGCGAAAGATAAATGAGCCCAAGGCACTACTGCATCTTCGATACTTCAGCAGCGTGGAGTTTTTTAAAGTTATTTTTATCTGAAGTATGTTGGCCAACATCGGAGAAAGAGTCCATGCCACAGGTCATCCAGTCCGTCAGTGCATATCATTAGCTCCCTTTCTGAGATATATATGATCATGTCCAGTTGCTTGCAAGTTACTTGAAAATGTCATAGCGTATCTAGCTTAACAATTCTCCAATTACTTGCATGTATTTTCTGTTTAAATCCACATTTTGTCATGTTTTGTTGTGTTTATGTATGATATAAGCAATGGCAGACAGGGAAGAAATAAAAATCCTACTGCTTTTTCCTACTATTTCTGTGCTTTCAGATGACTTCAACCAAATCAGAATCCCAAATGTATTTTCAGATGTAGTGCTGCTGTATTCAACCATCCAATGAAATACTTTACAATAGAAGTGTCAAAGCTTTATTGGTTGTAGAACTAGTAGTTAAAGTATTTTGACAAGTGTGACAAACTAAAAAAATAATTGCTGATGTTACTTGCAGCTGAACTGTTGTTGCAAACAAGCATTTCTTGTTGTTGAACCAATTTTATTCCAGGTTTCTTTTGAATATTTTCTATGGATTTTTAAAACTCAGATTTCCCAATTGTATTTGTGGGCTTATCTCATAACCCCAACGTCTTCCATCAATTTGTGAGAGACAAAACAAGCATGCTTCTCTGTCTCTTTTATGAAGAATAAGTTGCCAGGCAGTTCTTTCAGTCTATCACTTCAGCAGCACAACCTTTATGTCTGTAAAGTGCATTTTATGCATAGCTGATTAGGAGTGCAGATACCCAATTGTCCAGAGGTGTCACTCTCCTTCAGTAAGACTATAAAAGAAAGATTGTCCTGCCAGCTAAAACCCTCCCTTTCAGGAGGATACCAAGGAAAATCAATCAATGTCCTGCAATAGATTACAGCTACAGTCAGCACAGAAGATTTGTTGGCAATTTGTGGAGTGCACCTCTGAAACCCAATGTTTTAGCTGGTAACGTCACCAAACGTTTTGAATGAAATTCTAATGTAATTGCAAAAAATGATGGTACATGTTGATGTTTTGATTTTGGTGAAGGGCTGTGATTTTAGACTCAACCGCATTTGTACAAATGAACTGGGATCATACTAAGACAAACATAAAAAAATAGAAAACTTTAACCTTATTATAATGAGAGCATGCGTTTATAAATTGAGGGACACATTTTTCCACCTCTCTGCATAGCCCATACAGTCCCATACATGGACTCAGTGGACCCCCTCCAGCTCCTTATGCCTGTGTCGAGATAAAATTGTTTTTAATTCCATTTCCATCATTGACTTTGCCCAGGCCCCAGGCACCACAGTCTCGGTAAGAAGAAATGCAATATAATATAAAATAGTGGTAAACAAAAAGAAAGGAATTACAAAAGGTGAGTCTCAAAGAGATTGCACTGGGCTTTGGCCTAATCATATTTTGGATAAATTCAGTGTTCTATAGCCCCATGATTCTTTAAATAAGAGGGATTACAGCTGGATTTTGACACTTTTGGTAGGAGGTATGGCTATGGCAAGGCTCCGCCCATCCATGACATCTTCTTTCTGCCAAATATACTGGTGGCTGCTTGTTGACACTCTGACAGCCAATTGTATTCATGCTCCCTGTAGACTGGCAGTTACTTTGAATTCAGTGCAGGCTGTGTGGCTTTCTTGGAATGATACGAAATTACAGAGGTCTCTGTGGACTATGCAAGGTGGTGCCACTATTTACTCAGTGTGAAGATTCACTTTCTATGCAGTTCCTGTCTCTGACCTGGCCAGCAGTCCACAGAGAACCAGATAAAGGACCAGCTCTAAACCAGCTCTGCCATGTGAAAAGAGGATTTAGCTAACTGCTGTCTGTAGATGAATGAGCTAGTTAGCAGCAACATTTCTTAATCTAGTGAGACATAAAAGCTTCAGTTAGGTACTTTGACTACATGCTGTCTGAGACAGACTTCAGGCTAAGGAAATCTCAATATGATATATAACATCTAATGCAATTACATGATAGACAAAATGTCACATTAATAAGATACCTAAACTTCAAATTCACAGGAGTCTACTAAATTTGAGCAAATTTGCCATGATATGTTTAATTTCCCATGATGCATGTTATCATTGTCCTCTAAATGACAGCTGTCTGTGATTGTAATTTCACCACAGCGGGGCAGGCATTGTGCTGCATGTTCTTATTTTTTAGAGGTGTTTACATACTGTTGAATGGATATGAAGGGTTTGAGAAAATGATCCAAAGGATAGGAATGCTATTGCGTCAACCAGTGACTGAGCAGAGCACATTCCGCATGCTGTCCACCTGGTGTCTGGGACTGTGCGGAATGCACCCATAGCCTGATTCACAAACTCTACCCTGCTTACATCTCCCATCCATGGTAATAATACCTGAAGAGAAAGGCTGTCAACTTATTCTGGGGTATGCCAATCTGAGTGCTTTTCAGGAAGCTAATTATCTTATTGATATTCTCTATTTCAAACATGAGAATGGTTAATATGAAAAAGACCCTGAGCTCTCTGTCATTTGAACCATTCCTCACATGCCTCCAAAGCCCTTTCACATTACAATACATGTCTGCACGGCTTTCTTGTATAAGGGAGCTGACAGAGCTTACTGATCACTATTCATGTGCTGAGGTATTTGGGTTAGACAAAAATGACACTGACACCACATTTTTAATGTAGGTATTAAACCTGTCAACATGTTACCCAGATCTAGGTAAGACTGGACCATTGCTGGACCATTTTAAGGGTGCAAGGCCCAAAATATATAATTATACATAATGCATAATACATCATACAATCATCAATCCATCAATCATCATCAACATGCACTGTGGCATTACTTTAAATTCCATCCGCTTCTTGAGACCTCTGCTACCAAAGGTGGGAATTTGGCCCATTTTACTCTCAACTGTTTTGTTCTATGAATCAATTTAAAGGCACATAACCACCAACATCTCTAAATGTTTAGGTTAGAGTACAGGGCACTAATGTATCCAATTCTAGCCATCTGGGAAGTCCCAGATTATAATTGGACACTATTGTAGATATAATTTACATAGGCACTTGTCCAAGCCATCAAAATATAATTCAGTGAAATATTATATTCTCTGAGGATTTGCTATTAAGGTATTTGAAGCTACCATTCCCTTTACCAAAGTGTTGAAGTAATAAAAAGGTATTGGAAAATTTGCCACAAGCCTTTGTTGATTTCCCCAAGCTTATGTTAAAACCATATTATCTAATTCATCTAAGGTAATAAGCTGTGTAGGTAATGTATACTCACACTGAAATTCATTTTGACAGTTCCTAACAGACTGTGGAATTATATTTGCCTACATTTGTATTTTTGTTTGAGGAGTACATACATGCATTTCCATCCTTTTGTGTTTCTCTGAGCTTGGATCTAGGTTCCACTCCTATACATCCACTGACAAGTGCACATGACATGTCAAAGTATGTCAAAATGTAATATTTTAGTCATTTATCTCAGATTTAGCTTTATACATTATACACATTTTTTGAAAAGGTTATTTGAGGTTACAACCAAAGTCACAGATTATTGATTAATCAATTTATGCAATGTACAGTAATTCTGTCTGAATTTTGTTGTGATAAGGCAGTGACACTTACAACATTACTCTGCAAAATATACTACAATAACAGTTAAAATGACTAGGTTTATTTGTTGCTTCCTGTTACTTAATATTGCATTTTATTTACTGTCTGTTGTAATGACTTTGACTGTACATATTATATACAAAACACAAATGTTATCATACATCACATGCTCACCTAACAGTGAAGGCATAAGCTTGTGGAATATGCAGTAATAGGAGACACAACGCAAGACAACTAGTAGCAGACATTACCACTCGGACTTGAAGGAAAACATGAGTGCACAAAAGAGGACCCATGCAGGTGAGGGTGTGTTATGCAACAATGGTTCCCAGGCAGAGTAACAATGCTGAAGGAAACTGTCCCTGAACATCAGCCCAATTAGCCCAACAACACAGCAAAGCCTATTTACATTGTGCAACTGTCCATGAGAATACAGTGCAAGGCAGTTAAAGGGTTAACTAAAATAAATGCAGTATAACTACAGATACATTGCAGTTTCCCTCCAATGCATAATATTTGATATTTTATTGTGAACAAATGTAGAAATACAGTGCTTCATAGCAACAAACTAAATTAATACACCAGGGGTATGCTGATCTCACTAGAACTGTAGTCATTGTCATTGTATTCATTATTTGTATCAACATTATAGACAGACATATTTGTAGAATAATGGAAAAACTAGAAGGACACAATAATAACATCATGTAATGAGGAAGGAATGACGCTTGGCATACAACATAATTATATGCTACCTGAGCGAGATCAACCTCATATGGTATCTCTGGAGGAGACTTTTATGAGGGAAGAGATTCAAGACTTAGCCTACAGATCATATTTGTGAGCCCAAAAGATCTACAGAACATTTGCATTTTAACTATCATCATATACAGGGCTATTCCTTCACCTCAAAATTACACTTGTACAATCTGCCATTACTAAAATATTACAAGATACAAAGCTAGCATCTTTCTGACCATAAAACATTGCTATGAAGTAGGCATAAGGTTTGCATCTTCCCCACCCCCTACAGCACACTAACTTACCTATTACCAAGACACATTGATTTCTTAATGTAACCGTCAAGATCCTTTCAGAAAAGCTATATACAAGAGTGAAACACAGACCAGAATGAATGATTCAGAGATGTACTCCAATCATAGTGTTCATAGTGTATTGATTGACAGTATCTAATTAAAATAGATTTACAAACAACTTGCTGGATGATGCAGCTTTCAAGTTTCTTTGAAACACTATGGTATTTTTTCTGACTACACATTTCCCCAAATGAAAATTATGCAAAGTCATTATGGAATATATATTTTCTGACTACTCTGCATACAGTTATAATGCACTGTATTTCCTACAGATATTTCTAACTATGCAAGAATAAATCTTACACTGATGGTGGAGGGCAAGGATAGTGAAGGAAAGTGGAAGAGTGGGACAATCTATTTGTCTTATCCACATCAAGAGTGTTTTCCCATGACTCCAGCCAGCTTTGACCACATGGTTCTGTATGATAAAATGACTTATCAGATTAAATGACAGCAGTATTTGCTTTTTGGTCCGATACGGTGTCTGGGCGAAGATATCTGACAACTTGATACCACCCAATTTCACCTTTTGATCTGCACTTGGAAACATCACTGAATATTTCAATATGTCTAGTTCTGTATTACTGCATATTTGCATCAATGGAACAGTGTCAACCATCCTTGACGGATGAAGTGAAAGGTAGTTCTTGGTATTGTTAATAGCTCTGGGTTTAGATTGTAGGATTTCCATTTCTTTAAGGACTCCATAGAAATTGCTTCATGGGATTAAAAGAGTGACAGTTTTAAAATTAATGCCTTCACATTTGGTATGTTGGACATTTTCTCAGCAATCCACAGTTTTGCTGTTACCCCCACAATATGCAATACCATACAAAAGACAATTAGCACATACTGTAGTAATGCCGTGCACCCTAGGTAATGGACTGGGATAATGGCCCAACAAATTACATTTCTATCAGTGGGTATATACTAAGCTGTCTCTTACTGCAACCAATTAGATTTTATGTTTTTTAATGGATGGAATATGTAACTTACTCTTGAGTAGACAACTTCTAAGGAGATGTTTTGAGGAGGAGCACTTGGCACTGTTCAAAAGAAAAAAAAAAGGATTAGTATGTTTTAATCAAACAAATACATGCTTGAATATTTTCTCAACAATTTACAATGACAATCAGTTCCAAAACTTGCAACTGAATATGACACTGTGTAGCCACAACTCAAGTGCTTTTGTCAGACATGTTTGAAAGACTCTTCTGTGGATTCCAGCAATAATTTACTTGAGTTTGGCTGCAGCATTTAGTTTATATACAGCTGGCTGGTCATTGAATAGTGTTGATCTCCTCTCACTCATTGGGGTAAGGAAGCAGTGTGTGGAATCATTAAAAAAAGAGGGGAAGCTGCTGCATGAGAGAACTACTCAATCAGCCTTATCACATGCTAGGCTAATGTAAATAACCTCTTTAGAAACTCCAGATAACTGTCAGGTATTGAGCATGGCCTTTCTATGACATGCACTCTGTCTACTGGCAAAGCTTGGGGCATTCAATCATCCACTTGCCATTTAACTCCTCAAAGCCCATTCAGGGAGGATATAATATTATGCATGTCAATAGAGGAAGGGGTAATGGAGTCAAAATAAACACTGGATCAAATTAGGATGGATTTTGTGCATTGCAGCTTCTGAACCAAGGGCACAGCTGCCACAGGACTGGGGGAGGGGAGATAAGCAGGACAATACTTTGCTGGTTTTCACTTTAAGTTTGCGATTTTCGACAATGGAGGTCGGGTTCACCCAAACAAGATGCACCACAAAAACCAGCTGGGGGAGCCCACTTTTCGCATCAGCGGAAGAGGCAGGTATGGTGGCCCAGTGTGTGAGAGGCAAAAGGTCATTAATTACCTCTGCAAAGACGATGGTAAAAAAGAGAAGTCACAGCACTCCATTTCATTACGGAGCACAAGGGGCCTTAATTAAGCAGGGAAATGGAAAAGGCAGGTCTCGCGGCTCATTTGAAACATTCAGCGAGCCGCCACTAATGGAAGCTGACAGACAATAAATTCCTCTGGCCTCTTAGCCCACGCTGAAGGTAATGGGAAAAGACAATCCACGGAATAAGTGAGTCTTCAGGCAGTGGAGGAGGGAAGACCACAGACTCATCTTGGCACCTTGTGCTTTTTTGGAGAGAGTGGGCTGAGCAGAGTCAGCTGCTCCCAATCGATCGATGGATCCTAGCCCGGGTCCGGCCGTCACGAAAAAAAAAAAAAAAAAAAATCAGCTAGGACAGGGGCAAGGTCCCGCCGTCTGAAAAGCAGCGGTGTGAGACTGATGGCGGTGGAGTCTTTGACATCATGGCACGATGACAGCATGCGCCATGACGATACAGCTCCGGCTCCGTCAACACGCTTCCTTGAGCGAGATGGAGATGAAGAGAGATGGCTCATATGAATCCCTTTGGAGATAAGTGCTGTGCAGTAGTGGTGCTTTAGACAGATTAGGCACGGCATCAATGGAGGGGTCCTCCCCTCGCCAAGCATTTGCTGCTTGTTCTCCGACGAGCAGAAGATTGTAAACTTTCCAAGATCACAGTACCTTGGCTCCTCGTGGACCGCTGCTATCACAGATTCTTGTAGAAGCTTTGAAGTTGTGTGTGACGAGACTATGAGTGGGAAAACCTAAGCAATTTCCTGTTTATGATGCTGACATTTTACACCGAACACTGAAACATCAATGGCAGCTGCGGAAGTGTTCAAGCTGTGAAGAATTGATAAGAACGGCATAATTGAATCATTCAGAGTAGCCACACAGGTCATTCCATGGTTCATTAGAATAGTAGAGCCAATATCTCTTTGTTACAGAGCCACTCAAGAGGGCTGAAATAACACTAGCCAAAAAAACCTGGTGGCACTGCAGTTTCAAGTTTTGGATCTAATTAATCAAACACATAAACCTCTTTGTGATAATCTTCTGTCTAAAAAAAATACTTGGATACGTCTTCAGCCCATGGGGATTTGTTTTTCCCCTGCTAAAACAAATTAAAGTCTATATTGAAACCCAAATGAGAAAATACTAGAAAATGAGCAATGAAAGCATGCCAGGGACAACAGGAGCAGCATTTCTCGGAGAGACGTGTGGAGGCCAAACGTGTGAAAGCACTGTAAGAATTAGCCACAGCAGGGAAAACTTTGAAAGATTAATAAAAAATATGCTCAGTCAACACATGCTGAGATCACAAAGATATGGAACGCTACAGCAGAGAGGGAACGTGGGATTCCCTCTCCAGGTGAAGACATATGTATGAGATTGCCAGGCAGATGAGTTCTGGAAAAGGTAGTGTAATGGCTGAACAGGCAACACCATATTACCCAGAATTCCTCAAACTCTTTTCCCCACAAGGACTAATTGAATTCGGAATGAAGACACAAGCATTTTTTAAACAGGAGTAGATCAGCTCAAAGCAAGCAAACCTGCTGTGAATAAGATGTGCACTGGTAAAAATGAGGGATACTGAAGAAAAAATAGTGAAGATGTAAATAATCCCTCTTATATTATATCATATTATATATCCGAGAGTATGATAAGACCATCACAAATATCACTTGGCAGCTGCAAATAAAGAGTGAATAGAATATCATTAACCAACAACAAATAACAGGATAGACATATCAGTGCACACACACACACACATATACACTAACACACACACCTTTTTGCCATACATAAAAATGCAAGAACTCCATTTTCTATTTTTTTTTCAATAATTGTACTTTCTTTAATTGGACTTCCCATAATGCTTTTGTGAAGATAAAAAAAAATCATAACATACACTGTATGTATAATCACAAGTCACGATCAAGAATAAAATTCTACTGAATCCATATGAAGCACGCTGTATTTACCGTCAGAGAGAGTGGTGAGAACCAGGTGTTCGGGGGTGACTCCGGGGCCGTAGCGGTTGTAAGCCAGCACACGGATGGAGTACTCAGTGAATTTCCATAGCCCATCCAGCCTGTAGCTCTGACCGTTCACCTCCACAGTCTGAAACCAGAGGCAGGATGTTAATGAGTCCCTGCACACTCACTGTGCTATCTCAACAGATGGTAGGGCATTTAATAAAACATATTATACTCAGATGCATACATTTTTGCTTGCAAAAGAACCCATACAGAAGGGGCAGGACTGTGAATTTTTCATTTTTGTTGGGGGGGGGGGGGTGGAGTCTATATTATTAACTCTGGAATTTTGCTGTGAGGATAGTGCAGCTACCACCTTGCATTAGCCATTTACAATAGTCTTTTGGCTGTATTATGATGTGATGACGAACATTTTGCACTATGCACAGCCATCACTCACAATTCAACAGCCAGTGTGGTGCCATCTGGAAATTCCTGTTTCTGTGTGACACCAGCATAACTGAATCACATTTAGTAAGTGATTCCAAAATTATAAAACAACTGAAAAAATCCTACAAAGATTTAATTCATTAAGCTGTCTCAGCCAACAAAAATGTGAATGATACGGGGTCCTTTGACTTAACGTTGTATTACTTCTGTGCCTGTACAATGATGTCCTGAAATGACAACTGTACTGCAATAAGAGCAGTCTTTTGGCTGCAAAGCTCAGCTGGTGGACAGCAGTGAATAGAAACAGCAGCAGGGGGAGGAGGGAGCGCTTGTCTGTGTGCTTGGATGCATATTCAAACAATGATAGCGTAACGTATTTGGTTTGGCCTGAGACTGAGAGCCATGGCAAACATTCTCCATACATCTACAGTCCATTCCTGATAAATGTGCCAAATCTCTGAAAGCTGTTTGTGACATGCTAAAATATGTGAAAAAAACATGTTTGCTGT
Organism: Albula goreensis; assembly: GCA_022829145.1. NCBI lineage: Eukaryota > Metazoa > Chordata > Actinopteri > Albuliformes > Albulidae > Albula > Albula goreensis. The sequence goes on from CM040741.1 coordinate 45,409,895, forward strand.
CCATATTATGTGCAGCCAGGGAAATTACACACATTTTACACACAAATATATTTCTATTATGTGTGAAAAGTGAGCCACACCAATGAATTAGACATGATTCAAAAATCATGTTCTGCCTCATGACAGACATGATTGGGTGTGGCTGTGGACAAGAAACTATTACAATTGTGCACAAACATGAAAACTATGCCTGAGAGCCAAATGATACATGAATATGAGCATGTATGAAAAATGGATTTGGCAGCCATACTGGACTGTTAAGCGTTATGCTTTATTCAAAAATCACATTTTTAAAGACAGAAAAAGACTAGCTGAGAGAGCAGTGTCCAGTGGGTGAATACATCCCCATGAAAGAGTTTAAGACTCAAAAACCAATTTTACAAAATGTATAAAAAAGACAGAAATAAGTGAGCAGACTGTAAAGTGATGTTAAAAAGGTTAAAAAAAATTGGCAGCCAAATATCTCTTTGAAAAGCAAATTCATAAAGATGAAAAAACTAATCCTTAAGGATTTTCTGACATTGTAATAGAAAAAGAAAACTAAAGAAAAGGTTGAACATTAAAGAAGGATGAGAGCAAAAGTGCCCAAAAGTCTATATATAGAGAGACAAAGACAGAAAAATTCACTAGATAGCACATCAGAATGTTGGTGTTTAAAGAAGGAACACCTCATTCCGTCTCTCCCTGCAACATTATTTTTAAAGAGTCTTCCATTTTAATTTAATCCTCAGAGAGTAAGGGGAGACCAAGTGCATTGTGGGGCCTCATGAAATTTGCCCACAGTTGAGCTGGACATATCAAGCCACTGACATGACAGTGATGTCATAAACCTTTCATTTCATTCTTCACAAGACAGACAGTGATCAAATATTTACTTTTTACCCACTTTCTCATCTTGCAAGACTGCAGTCTGTGATTATTGTATTGTTGTTGGCATGACATGAAATGAAATGCATTATATAAGATTGCCATTACACTCAAAAACAAAAGAATTTTTCACAGAAACAAAAGAATTTTTGTTGGTTTTACCTCAAACAATTCTTAAAAGGGAGGGCGCAAAACTTTTAAACCAAAAAAATCACAGAAACTTGGCATTGCTTTCATGATACATCATAATAAACACCATTTTTCAGTTATATAATGTGTAAGAAGTACTGGAAAACAGGTTTTAGGTGCAGCGTCTTTATTACTCACCAAGTGACATGTTGATTTAAAATGCATGGCAAATTCATGCAAAGCATTTCATATGTGTGAAAGCTCACCAACAGATAATGTCCCTGCATTAAATGAACAAACCATGGCTAATGCCGAGCGGAACAACGAAACCAGAAATGCTCCACATGATTAGGAAAAGGACTTTTGACCAGTGTGATGCTTGTGCTTGACTTTTGGGTATTACATAGCTGCCTTTGTGTTGAGCTTTGTTTTGAACTGGGTGTTTATCCGGAGATGATTACAGAAAGATTTAGCTGATAAAAGCTTAATATATAAAAATGACATGTCAGGTCTGAATGCTGTCCTTGGTATTGGCATGTGCTGAGAAAACAAATCACAATTGTACTACTTATGAAGTATGACACAAACATAAACCGTCAAGCTTTTTGGTTTCAAGAAAGTTCAATAAATCATACTCAAATGGAAAACCTTCACAACATTTTCTTAGTCTTATTCCATTACAACTTATATGCCATATGTACCTGTTCTCCATTTCAAAATTTGTTTTAGATGTATTTCAGGGTTGTACTGGGTTCTTGACCTCAGAACACTTTGTAGAAAGTATAGAACCTTTTGTTTCCCAACGTATCTCTGACAATACCGAGAATTTCAAGGACAGCACATATCTCCTAAGAAATTCAATCTATATTTATGCCCCTGTTTCACTTTTGATCTGTTTGTCTCAAAACTTTAATATCCACTATTATAATATCCACTATCCTCTCTAAGCTTTTACAAAACAGCAAATCACAAGAATAGATAAATGTCAGGAAATCACAAAGCATTCACTCAAAAATGTCTCCAGCTCTCCAAGCTGAAACAGTCCAGCCTAGTGGCAACAGAACATCTATCATTTTTTGTTTCAACAAGAATTTGGCTTTCTCTGAGTATTAGTCAAACTGGATTACTATTTCTCAGCTTTAATAGCTTTTGACAGCCATGCAGAGGCTTTGAACCAAGCCCTCAAAAACCCCATAAATATGTCTGAATACATCAGATTTATTCTCAGTTTAATGTCAATATAAAGTGAACGCTACCAATAAGTGAATTCTGCCTGTATCGGAATTCATCCCACGTATTCCAGTTGGCTATTAATTATGAGTGCCTTAGCTTCAACCAATTGGCTATTAATTGACTAAACCTGAGGGTTTCTAGCTAGATTCCATATCTGATAGTTTGAAAATGGTGTTGCAATGATCCAAGTCAGAAAATTGGCATGTAATTGAGAGTGTAAGTAACTGGACCGTAAATTATTTTTATGACTTCCTCCTCAAATTATTTTCCATGTGTCCTGGCCTGTTCTTGCATATATTAGAGATGTGTCATCGTCTTCCTGTTTGTAAAGTTATTGAGCAAATGAAGAATCGTCACTTTTCGAACTATTTCAGTGGTGTCCTGCGTCATCACTCTCATCTACCTTTTTATGAGTATTTCCTCAGATACAATCAGGAAGTAAGTTTGGCTGCATCAGGCCTTTAAAGATGACAGAAAAGGACTCACCTGTTCTTTCTCATTTGCTGTTTCTTTCCAAATTATCCTGTACCCCTGGATAGGACTGCTGATGTAGGCAGGGGGATCCCAGGAAATCTGGATGGATGTGGGGGAGGTAGACTCCACCCGGAGGTTTTCCACCGGACCGGGAACCTGCACTGTGGGGCGATAAGAAAATGGTGCTTACAGCATTCCTGCTCTTCAACGGGCTGCCTAAATAGCAACCAGAGCTTTAACCTACACCGCACAATGAAAGCAGGCTGGAAGAAGGAAAGGTATTGGTCATTGTGTGGACTCTTATAGACCTCTACAGAAGAAAAAGGCTCATGAGCTAGCATGCAGAAGTCCAGTACAAAACATACTGTCAGCCCTGTGAGCCAGAACAAAAGGATGATGAATACTGTATGACCTCTCGGTGTGCTGAGCTTGTACCCAGTTACCTCTTTCACACATGCGCTACCCCTACCACTCCATACTATACCTGCATCCCTTTGAAGGTGAAAATGCGTACTGAAAGGAATTAAAGTGAGGTTTCACTTGAAATTTCTATCTTTGTAAGGCTTTGAAAAATGCAGTAAGGCTCTTGTTGGTTTTTAATAGTGTGACACTCTGAATAATAAGATGGTAATTAAGCATACAGATCTGTAGTACTTTGTCACTTTACATCATATGTTCACATGAGTCCTTCAAAATATTTTCAGAGGTCATATGCTTACTGGATGACATGCACAGTACAATATGATAGTGATGGTATGTGTGTGACATTTGAATTGATCAGTCTTTTGTGACAAGTTAATACGCTTACGCTCTTAATACATTAGTGTGCATAAACCTTTTTGTAATTTTTTACACCCCCCATAATCCTGACCCAATTTGAGTACATTAAACTGCTCTGAACTTTTCCCCTGCAGCGATTCATCAGCATAAATATAAGCATGCAGACAGAAAAAATCCATTTAACACTCTGGGATAACAATCGTTTTCAAAGATTCCCTTCCATCCACCAACAAAATCTCCCCTTAGGCATTATTTTTTTTTTACATTTTTTTTTAATTCAGGTTAGAAAGAAAGAGGAAAAAAAACATGGTGCTTTTAAATATATGTGTTTCAGCTGATCAGCGCTCCGAGCGGTCTGCATCTCATCGGGGATGTGTTTCCTGTACCGTTTCTGGGTATGTCTGCAGTCAGTTCCTGCACACCACTCCAGGGATTTGATGGAAAGGGCTGAGTTTTCTGCAGGAGCAGGAGTTAAAGCAGCCAACACCTTGCCTTCAGCGCCACTGCGCCCCTTTCTTGTCTCCCAGCATTCATTGTTTGTTTTATATTTTGTGTGCTCGGCGCTGTACTAAAAATAAAGGCAGGTAAGTAGACTAGAAGTCTGATGCGGATATCCTTCCAAACTGGAAAGATTTCTTCAGAAAACCCTTTTGTTTTGTTTAAAAAAGATTGTGGTTTTTCAATCCTGTTCACATAACAATCATTGTTGCCCTTATACAATATTTGTTTTTACTCTCTTTTAAAATAAGAGTTAAACTAGCACCCCCAAAACTTAAGCATAACAGAACATGTTTACATAATGTAGGTTATGTAGGCCTATGTGATATTAGTTGGTTTTGATTAAATATATTTTTGAATATAGTTGTGAAGTATTTCACTGGGACTGCATTAATCTAATAAATTGGACATGGTTTATAACTGGGAGTACATATATCTATTTATCTTTAGATTTAAATGCTCACAAGAAACCAAAGTCCATCTTGATAAGATTTGATGATTAAAAAAAAAACTGCAAGCACCTGTAGTAAGGATGAACATCTACAGGCAAAATTGAATGTGTTTAAACGGCTAATCTTCTCCACATGGGGTTAACAGTGTTTAAAAATGAATGAGGATCTCCAAAACTATCACTGTTGAAAGCAGCAGTAGCAGCAGTAAAGCAGCCTGTATACTTACTAGATATTTAAACAAGATGTTTGAAAATTCTGACTAAATTGTGTATGGCCATGTGGTTCTCACAGTCCTTAGATTTATCATCTGAACAATCTGATACAATGAGAAGATATGCATAGAAGAGAGGGGTATTTTTGGATAATTAGATATGGTGTGGCATCCATTATAAGGTTATCCTTTAAGTATTGCCTTCATACATTCTTTATTCTTTTACAGTTTTTTCACTTCCTGTCACAGGCAATGCAAGCAGTCTCCCTTTTTCAAAGGCTTCCATTCTATAATGGGATCCAAACATAAGCAAATTTAATTTAGCTTCATCAGGATCCAGTTCATTCAATTATGTTTTGAATTTTGGAAATGCAGAAACTTGCAGAATGGTTTTATAATATGTTAAAGCAGCCGATAGTGCTAGAATGGCAGGATTGCTAATGGCAATCAGACCATTCAACTCATTAAGCCTCCAATTTTGTCTCCAGGTTAAAATGTAAACCATTTTCTGTGATTAAAGATTTAACATTAAAAAACACTGTTGTGCCTCAGGACATAAAGGAGATGAATATGTTGCTTGGTTGACCCTTACTATTGGCAGAAAATACAATGAGTCTCAGATGGCTCTCTAACCCAAGCATATAGGGGGAATGCATTAATGGAGATTGACTTGTGGTAAGTCTTACAGATAAAATAATACAAACCAACAGTGCCATAAGTAATGATCTTTTTTTCTGTAGGAATCACAGAACTCACACATATGAGCCAATATACAACATAAGAAGAAGCCATTAACTGTTAAGTTTTCAGTTGAAAAATATCAGTTTCAGTTATGAATGCTTAATAAAGCATTAATAAATGTATTACATAGCTTTAAAAAAATGGGTTGTGATTTTTAGCCCAACATTAATAAACATGAGTACTTATGGCATTTAGAAAAAGAGAGCCGGGTTGCTAGATTGAGAAATCATATGAAAGGTTACAGTTCACATCATTCCTATGTTATACGTTCTCTCATTTCATGAGTGCATATGGTAACCTTTTGTTGAGTTATTTTTTATATCTGTTTCCCTAGTTCTTGATAACAAACTTGATTACATTTCTGCTTTTTGATCATGAGAAATACATTTTTAATCATGTATAATGCAGTTATTAATAATTTAAAAGTGTATAGCGGCACTATGTTGAAATATGTTACCCATATGTAGTTATTTTGTATGTTAGTTTACTGTGAATCTTAGTATTTCGAGATGGTTCTTTGGAAAGGGTAAAACCATAAAAATGGTACCTGCACTCACTCAGTCATGTATTCGGGTGTGTTTTGTGATGTGGAGTCTGTTAGGCAATTTTCCTCCTGTTCGGCCAAATTATGTGCACAATGTAATATATACATACAATGGCCTGCACCACTTATGAACAGCTTAACAACGATGATGGATGTTTAATAAAGTACATCTAAGATAATCTTTTACAGTGACATTAGCAGCTGTATAAAATTTGGGGCGGTATTGGGTTTAACCTTCATTTTTGATGGTCTTTATTTTTTCTTTTCTCCAGAATTCTTGCTTACACTGTTTCCCCATTGAGAATTGAATGAAACATACATTGAAAAGGGTTTCAGTTTAAAAAGGTCATCTGGTACAGCGTCATTAAACACACAGTGCCACATTAAAAGGTGAGTGTCTGTTGTTTGAACGACCCCCTTTTCACAATAGGTATTAATAGGAGACACCGTTATATTGAAAGGAATGAGGCCCCTAAAGCAGAGCTAAGATATGATTAGAGTAGATTTAATCAGCTTGCAGTGTGTGGAGCGTCTAAAGCTGTCAAAAAAACTAGATTCTTGAAATGTGAAGGGGGTATGAGTGGGGGTGGGGGGTATTGAACAGGGGCCTAGCTTGCCAAAAAGGCTGAACTTCAGCTGCAAATCCATCCCTTGTTCTGTGAACACCTTTTCAGAAAATGGGATTCGCATTTGATCTCCGCACACATTTCTTTGAATGAAAGCATGCCAGAAAGGATATGTTTCTGGCTTACCCAGGGGAAGTTTCATCATCTAAAGCATTCGTGTGTCCTTTCTTTAAGGAGAAATCCTCTAAGAGGCACGTTTTACAATATGTATGAAGTGCCTACATTCATGATTTGGCATTTTTAAGATCAGAATTTAACCTTAGTTACCCAGTCAATGAAAAATTAGTCTCTTAGAAAAATAAAAACAAAACGGCATACACTACCCATGGCAAGCACAGATGTTAAGTCCTTACACATTATGCTGTATGCAGTGGGTACCTATCCTACAAACTGTGATCGTAGTGAAGATGAACTAATCTGACCTGATGCATGTGCTTAACTAAATATTGATTTCTGTCCTTTTTCACTGGTATAACTCATGCTTCAGAACTGCACAAATCTGTATTTCAATTTTGATTGACCTCCTGGTAGCTTCCTTTTATGTGGCCACATCAATAAACATAAAATAAATTAGAGGGAAATTTCCAGCTCAAACCAGTTTCTAGCATTCCTTTGAAGCGATGTCGAAGTGACAAATGACTGACTCAAAGCTTTACATGAGAGTATGGAGATCCCAGTTGCATTCTGGTCTACTCCAGTCTTCTGTAATTCTCCAACTGAAAGGAACCTGGGGCTAAGCACTCCACTCCGTCCATTCTGTGTTATATTTGTGCTGTTGACGTTACTTACACTCAGGCTGTGTGGAGACCTTGACAGGCTGCGAGCTCGCTCCTGGGCCGTGGTCATTGTAGGCCAGGACTCTGAAGCTGTACGTCGCCTCTGGTTTCAGGTTGGTAACAGTAAACTGCAGCGCCCCAGCCTCGGAGACATTTATGGACCGTTCCCTGAAACATCCAACCATTACAAAATCAGCACCCACTGTAAAATAACAAGCAAGCATTCACCACTCACTATATGAATACCATTCACTCTCAACCAGCACTGTCATACCTACACCACACTCCACAAGACATGTACTCTTTAACAAATTCTTGCTACAGGCAAAACATTGAACAAAAAGATATTGTCTGTATGATGTGTGTATGTTCAGTGATTGGGGGCTTCGCACTCATCTCAGTAATAACCCGTAGTAACTGCCCTGATCAAAGCCATTACACCCCCGGAGTTAATGTGTGTCATCTCTGGATGGAATGACTGTAGCAGCTGATTAGAAGAGAACAATCCAGAAATCTGCTGCAGCATAAAAAGGCCAGTAGGCCTCAGACATAGGCTAATGTGGTGTCAGAACCCACCCAAAAAAAAAAAAAAAAAAAAAGCTCTCTAAAAAGTTGAGATGCATTTAGCTGTTTGGCATATCTCGCCTCTCATTACATTAGGCACACAGACTGCCAAAGAGGCAAGAGCTCTTCCGAGTTCCAGTCGCTCAGTGTGACAAAGCAGCAGGCAAAAACTAGCACCCATATGAGTATGGAAACCGTGAAAGGCCAATTTAGAACAAGCAGGTGGCATTAGGAGACCATAGTAAAGTGTGTGCACTGAGGAAGGCCATGTGCAGTGACCATTCCAGCACTGTGGTACCTGCCAGTCCAGCTTTAATACATCTGATTTTTGGGCTTTTTGAACGTTTTGTTCCTTTGACGTGAGATGCTTCTAAAAATGAATGTCACAGGCCTACACAGCAGGTTTGTTCTTTCTCTCTTTAATCCAGCCCCATTACATTTCATCAGGTAGTGCATGACGCAAAACTTTTTATTTTTGTCGTGTCTCTTTCTGTGCTGCATTTTTCTAACTTATTGTGAAACTCAGAAATCAACATGGATAGCCCCTCAAGCATGTTTACAAGAGCATATACTAGAGTACTATATTAGAGAGTATATTAGAGTTTTTTTCTCATTTGCTGCTTATAACACTGTAGTGCATCATTAAAATAATACATACCGAAATTTGCTATCATATTTCTGTAATTATTTAAAGATTTCAAATAATGAAACATACTTTCACAATTAGTTTCAGTGGAGCAAAACAAGTTTTTCAGGCAAACAATTGCTTTTTATTTTAGTTTTACTTTAAATATCCTTAGTCTGTTTCCAATTGAGCTACGCTGTTTCACACCAATGCCTTCGCATTTTGAATTAGCAGTTAAAAAGAATACCCTGTCTGCTCCAGTTTCTATAACTTCAGCTGAAGCTGTCAGAATAAAACTATGATTCTGTGTCTTGTTGCTCTTGGAGCTTAGGACTATACTGATGACTTTTTGAGCAATTAGGGGTTCTCAGGTTTTCCCAAGTTGAAAGGTGCACCATCTCTCTAGCCCGATTTAACAGAATCTGCCATTACCAGGAGGCAGAGAATAGTGCACATAGAGAAAGGTATACAATCAAGGCCACAAACCAAGTGTCAGAAAGGGGGCTCTGAGACAAGTTAAAGGGTTAAAGAATCTCCCTGTAGTCATTGAGCTGTTCAGAGGCAGAGATGTTGCAGCTCCCAATAGCTCTCAAATCCCAGAGCTCTACAGCCTCGGAATAGAAAAGTCTCTTGACACACAAGAGACTCTGCTGTTGGATTTCTGCTCCTGGGTTCAATTAATGGAAATGAATCCATGAACTCATACCTGTGCACAAATCAGCAACAACAATGAACATTGCTTTGAATGACAAACTAATCCAAGCCCATTTTAACCGGGGTCATCACTTCTGCTAGCGTAAAAGATACACATTCTTAGTAGAAGCCTTTTGTTTTTCCCTTTTCCACTGAAATATGTTTGTTTATTGTATTTTAGAGAAAAAGTATGTGCAATGCAATATGGAGTAACAGTACAGGGCATGAGCTGTACCTATGGATACTGCCTTTGTGCATTGAAGAGAAAAATATTTATGGTGAAGATCCATATTGCATAAAAAGATTACATACTGCATTATGTAAAGCTGTGAACTATGAGGCTCGCTGTATGGGTTTATCGACAATAACAGAAGTATAATACACTTTAAAACAACAATATCGGGATATGTGTGCAATGAATATCATCTTTTCTATTTAAATAATTCATAATGAAGAAAATTGTGAAAAAAGAAAAATAAAACAACTGAGGTATGCTTAGCCATGTGTTATGTAGCTTAAAGTGTCACCTGAAAGCTATGTATGCATATGTAAGCTGTAAATCTGTCCCTGCAATAATAAATTGTACATCTCTTTAAAATTCAGAATACTGTTATGACTTTAATTGTGCTATCATGAGCATACTTGCTTTTGAAAAAAAAAAAAACAAATCAGGAAGCCATTTATTTAAGCATATGCACATACCTGTTAACACCCTCCTGAGTGAAGTAGATGGCATAAGTCTGGATGTTCCCATGGGTCTCCACTGGGGGGCGCCAGCTGAGGCGCACAAATCGGCTGGACACTAGGACAGGGACCACATCACGGGGAGCGGAGGGGAGGGCGCCTGAGCTGGGGAAAACTGGTGGGGGAGGAGAGGAGTAAGTCAAAGAGGTAGGGGGCACAGGGCTTGGGACCACAGGGGCTGGAGTCGGGGTGGCCTCTATAACGTTAGTAATTTGGGGGAAGGGGGGTTTCAAATAATGGAGGAGCATGATGGCCAGGATGAAATGAGAGGATAAGGAAAAAAGATCAAGAAAAAAGAAGAGTGATAAAAAGATCACAGACAAGAAAGTGACTAATCATTAGCATAGTTATTCGCTACTGACGTGTCATATGCACAGAGAGCAAAATGTTTACTAACGAAATGTTGAAAGTTATGATTACATTCATGACATACTGTAATGCACAAGACGACTAAAAGCCACAGTGGATATGGGAAATGCAAATGAAATTTGGAGAAGCACACATAACATCATAACATCAACAAGCGCATATTTTCAGTGCCAGTGTATCACTTGGGCCAAAATGAATGTTTAGACATTGATTCACTTATATTCAGTGAGCTTTTATCTGTGAAATTATGTGCATAATCAGTGAGCAAGTGTCATGGAAGTACACATGGCATAACTTTGCAGCTATGATACATCCTTTTTCAGTGCAGTCATTATTATGTTAAAGGAAAGTTCAGGTGGTCACAGATGCGTATGTGTATTTCCTGCTCTTTATTTTAGTGCTGTTTGGACTGTAGTTGTTTGCTGAAATAATTTACTTATTCAAAACGAAATTTTGTTTTATTGTACACAACATGTCAACAATAATTGTATGAGATTGTATGAGAGTATGAGAGTTCAACATAATTTCAAATAGGATATGTAAAAATACTCTTACTGGGATTTCAATTTTTCTTTCTGTGATAGTGTGTTTATTTGACAGATTTCAAGAGGGTTTCTTTATATTCTAAGGTCAAACTACCACACTAATATCTACAAAGCAAATTTATGCTTCTAAAGAACACTTTAATATGACAATTTTATCTGAAAGGTAATGTTCACAATCTATCACCATATTATTACATTCTCTTAATGTGATATATTGTCAGGAATTGCATTGTATTCTAATAACAAGAAAATAACATTTAGATTCTTATGTAGTAACCTGCATCATGCATTAATACGGTAAGCAAGTTTGAGTAAATTAGTTTCATAACATTTCATTCCATACTTTATCAGTATTTCCACTTTTCAGTGAAGAATCATCAATCTGGGAGAGTGTTCAGGTCATCCCAGCAGCTGTGCTTCACAGTCCATGCTCCGGAAGAATGCACAACTTACACTGCTGAGTGTGTAAGACTACAGACACCTGATTGCCAGAGATGTTGCCATTTCACAGTGAGGATGGGAATAACATGTGCAAACCTACCAGTGTGAGTGACTCTATGGCTAATGGGTGTGGTCAGAGCTTAATTCACTGGAAATGGGATGTCAGCAAAGACTAGTGATTCTTAAATGAATCACCCTGTCCTCATAGGAACCCAGATGAACCTATGCATTTTTTGAATAGCATAATTTTCCATGATGCTAGTGGGGGAAAAGAAGGGATTCAGTCAAGGGGTTGGCCATATCATATCATGTGCCATTAATTTGTAGGCACCTGCAGCCTGCCTACATTCAGTTTAGAAATCGTGGTGTACTTCTCTGACACACCAACTGAATTCAAGGAACGGAAAATAATCGGCAGCTGACAGAGGAATGTGTTTTAGATTTATTTTTTTCACTCAGATTTCAAGTCGACAGAGAATACTGCTGAGAGGTTGCTAAATTTCTGATTAAAGTCCACATTCCAAATAGGAACCAAAGATAAAAATCTTGGTTATAAAAAAAAGGTATAGACAAATGTTAATTCACCTCAGGCCTTAGACTATAAAATGAAGGCTCTAGATTACCTACAGAATTCATTTGGGTGTTTGTTGAGAGAAGCTGAATGAAGTTGTTCTGCTGTTGCATAACTGTAAAGACTAAGAAATCGATTGTTTACACTGCCGAGAGTCCGAGCTGAGTTGGACTCCTTATGCATCGATACAAACAGTTCAATAGTGTCGGTGCAACTGAGATCCCCCTAGTGTGAGCAGCCACCCAGGAGAGATGGCGGAACAAACAGAGCAATTCACTGTATTTTAGACAATTGAAAAGTATAATTATCTGCTTGTCATCAGTAAATTTAGAATGCACTGCTGCTAGTCTGTTCTTGAGTTTGAATATTCTTAGTAAACATGCCAAAGCTCAATTTGTCAGGGTTATTAAAATCTCTTTTAGATTACACTCTTCCCGACATTGTGGATATGGTAGAGTTAGGGTGACGATGACTAAAATGGACATCAAATGACCAAAAAAGTCACTGGCAACTTAATTAATTGGATTACTCAAAACCAGTAACATAATCTGATAACTTTTCAATTAATCGTGCGTGCGTGTGTGTGTGTGTGTGTGTGTGTGTAGTGCTGGGGGGTGTTTGGCGAGGTCGGTGTGTATATTGTAGGGATGTGCAGTAGTATCTGAGACATATTACCATCTGATTTATATTAGCTAGTTTTCCTGATGAACACAATAGCAGAGCAATGAGCAATCAAGGTAACTATACCGGTATATGTTCTTATAGATGAAAAAAGGGTAATGCTGATTTCTTAAGAGGGTCCAGGCATTATAATAATGACAGCGTGATCACCCCTTGCATTGGGGATGCCTGCTTTATACACAGAATAAACAGATGCAGGGCATTGGCTGTCTGTGTAGGGTCTGACTATTGTGTTCTGACTATGAGCAACTCCCTCCTGACACCAGATCCTTTTATTGAGGATTGTTTATTCAAAGTTATGAAAGGAGCTGCATCTGAGTTTCAATCAATGGCTGAAATCTGTGTTTCAACAATTTTCCCTACTGACCTGCTCTGACTACTTGTGCAGCCAGTACCCGACATGCACAAAAGCAAGGACGAACTTGTCTGCTTTGTTCTTCTGTGTGCTAATCTTCTCTAAAAACCTTAAAGCACAGCAATAACATCCCGTTGATATTTTTTTTAATTGACGAGGTGTGATCTTCATTCTTCCAATTCTTTTTCATTTGTCTTTATTCTCAATCCCTGTCATGTGCCATTTTAATTATAACCAATGGTTGAATCATAATTTAGAAGTGCAGTAATGGAAGGAACTTCTCAATCCTATATTCAGCTAGATTAATTTAAACACACACAAGGTATGCCTCAATGTCAGTGGAACTAAATAATTCCATATACAGTGAACTAACTGGGGGGTTAGCCTTTTCCGAGTCACTTCCAATGTTAGAAACATTACATTATTTAATTACCCTTAATTATGCAAAGAATGCACTGCACAAAAAGTCCAAAACTGGCCCACCTGCCTCAATAGCCAAACGTACTATCTCCCATAATGCACTGCTGAAGCTGCTGACTTGAGTCACCTTCTCGTCAACCTGGATATTAATGCTATGATGCCATGTAATGCATTTTAAATTGCGTTGTGTCAGTGTCTCATAATTTTCCTGATGTTCAATTAATCATTGGAATTCAATGAACATTTACTCTTCAATATTATATATAACTGAATAAATCTGTTATGTTTTTTTTCTGGAGTTGATTTCCAAGATTGCTGAATTTGCCAAACTGTGTCAGTGAAGCTAAAAATGATCGCTTGCATTGAATTGGAAAAATGTTGACTGAATCTGGGCCTTAGTCTCTTCAAAGTAATATGCAATTCAATCAAAACAGACTTTAATTTTAAAACAGTGTAAAAAAATTCAAAGCGTCTAAAGACCATGTTGAATAAAATGCATGTGCACTTGAAGAGAGGAAGTTCTTTTGTTTAAATCTATTCCATTATTCATAACTAACAGCAATGTCATGATGCTGATCAATTGTGCAAGAGCATATATTTGATGTCTACACATATTTCCGATATACCTAGTAGGCACAGTAAACAAAATGCTACTAATGTAAAAAATTCGTAATTGTATCAGCTATTGAAATAAACAGTAGTTCATTTGAGGAATATGTTAAATGCTTGAGAGTAGGGAGAGTCAGCAAAGGTATACAGTATTTAATGTTGTAGGAAATCTCCTGCAACTAATATTTGGACCATTAGCTTGTGTCATTGTACTCCAATACAAAGCAGCAGACCAACCATCAAAGCAAGTTTGGTGTCATAATGCCTTTTTTTAGTATGCTCTTGGGGAATAAACCTTTCAATTCAAACAAAAACCTTTCATTTCTGCCTCTGTTCCAAGCTTGAGGTACCTTAAGCACCAAATCGAGATGGCTCTGTTGCAGTTACAGGCTCCATTAGTCAGATGTTCTGTCCTCAAAACCCCCCTCTCTCTCTCTCTCTCTCTCTCTCTCTCTCTCTCTCTTTCTGCACTGGTCCCACTCTGCAGTCCTCTGGCTCACTCCATCCACGGCTCTTGTGTGGCAGGAGAACAGGAGGGTGCAGTATGCTAGCTGGGTAGGCAGTGCCCTTCAAGCTCCATAAATGTGTTTATCTGAGGAGAGGCACGCCTCAGTGGGCAAATAATCTTCCTCCCTCTGTCTCCAACACAGAAGAGGAGGGTGATTAGCTCCCACAAAAGAAGCCTTTGAACACAGGGTCACCTGATTTCCAGACAACACAATTACCTCTGCGCTTTTTTTTCTCTCTCTTCAATACAAACAAGGCAATGTTTGGCAGTGGCGCATTTGCAGTGTTCCACTTTAACAGGCTGCAGCAGGGCACATTATTTCTCCCTTCCTTCCTCCCCTTTTCCACAGTTCTCATTCTAAAATTAAAGCACCCATAGGCTCATTAGCCATCTTTATCCCCTTGTAGCTAATCAGCATGGAAGCTTTGGCTTAATAGCTTAATTATTGAGGGTTTCATTAAGACATGGGGAGAGGGAGAAACCACATTTCTGCTCTGGACCACCCAGATGAGGTGCACACACAGCGATTGGGCAAAGCACAATGATATTTGGCTTTCAACGACCACTCCTTTGGTAAAGATACTCTATCTTTACATCATCATAAATTATACACAACAATATGATTCATTTAATACAATTAAATGGCACATAAAATACAGATACAACAATGTATTTCATATCAAACATCTGAAGAATACAAAATGTAAATACATTCTTATATATATATTTTTATATTATATATATTTTTTTTTTTTCATACAATTAGTTTCTGAATATTATGAGCAGTAATTCTTACATTGATAGAAATTGATATTCTGGCCGGTTTTGGGGGGTTTGTGGGTTGGCTATGCCCAGTTTAGTCCCAATCCCCTCTGCCATCTGTTGAGAGTAGAGAAAGGCTGGGCATCTCTGCCCTCCCAGAGAATAGCCCCATTCTGTGCTTCTGCTCAATTTCACGGCAGATTAAAGTTCAAGCGCAGGATGTTATCACTCCTCTGGGTTTCTTGTTCCCTCACACTCACCCTTTTTATAATGAAGTCAGCATTTTACCTTTTGCATGATTTGGTTACATACGAAGATCAAGTTAAAAAAAAACTAGGGAAAAAATCACTAAATGCAAGGCTCAGCTTAAGTAATGGTAGCTTTATAACTTTGTTCAAATACTCACACTGCACAGTTCAACACCTTCATCCTCTCAATTCCAAATATAATATTCAGACAGATTAATAATACATTTCATAGCCATTTGAGTTACGTTTTTATTTGCTAATAATGTGGAAGTGTTATGTATGGTGATATATCCATATGATTCATACATTTTAAATAGTGCAGATGAATGTTTGTTTAGATATTTGCAGTGCTCTGTGTGAATATCTGAATAAAATGGTACAACTACCACTATGCTGCCAGGGAAATTCAGCCCTTTGCCTTTAACTTGTAGGAATGAAGGAAGGCAAACATTACACTTTTGGTTGAACCATACAACTCTTTCTGCCCTGTCCTCCACAACAAAAGGGTATAACCGTTTGCCTTGGAACAGGAATGGAAGAATGTTTCTTTCAATCAAGATATAATTCAAAGCTCACTTTCTAATCATCACATGCTATTTGAGGGTTTTTTCTTCCGTCCTCCAACCCTCCCTCTTCCTCACCTCCATCTGCACTCCTTGCAGATAACTGCTCAGCAAACCTCTATGAGTATGTTGCAGATTTTCAGGTTACTCCAGATATCACAGTCCTATGCTTCCCACCCACTCCCCTCTCCTCTCCTTCCTACTCCAAGTCCTCTCCCTCTACAGATCACGACATCCCTCAACTGCCAGCAGTCCATCAACTAACCACCTGATCTGGATCCAATTCCCTCACCTCTCCCCCAGACAGTCTCACCCAGCATCCTCCCATTCATCTTCTTCCAGCTCAATTCATCACTTTCTTAGGCTGTGTGCCCACAACCTTCTGAGAGGCCTAAGCCCACCCCTGTTGAAGAAACAGACTGTACCCACTGTACCAAATTACCTCCACTTCACTTCCTCTGCAAAACCTTCAAAATTGGTTGTATGTAACTAACTCAGTTTTTCTCACAGAATAACCTTCCTGACTTCCTGTCTGGCTTCAAACTCAGGGTCACTCCACTGGGACTTCTTTATATTCCATCAGCAAACCGCTTCACTCCTGAGTTTTATATCCTCCTGAACCTCACTACAGCTTTTATATATTCAGTTACCTTCCCCGCCCAGCATCATTTGCTGTATTGGTGGTTTTTGGGACCACTTTAAAATGGGTGGAAACCTCTGCTGGGAGTGCTTCTTCAGGGTTTCCTGGAATGGTGCGATGTCAAGATATTATAATTTTCTGGGTGTTTCTCAGAGTCTGTATTCAGCTCCCATACTTTCCAGACTTCAGTTGCAATCTCTTAAATCAATCATCAATTCCCACAGTTCCTCATACTGCTTCTGTTGCCCAAGATAACTGTTCTTTTCTTCAATCCAACACACCAGTCTCAGCTTGCATATCATCCTGCTTGGAATTTCACACTGGATGGGGGTACCCTCCCTTATAGCTCAGCTCAGCAAAGACTGTAATGTAGACTGGATGCTCAGGAAAGCTCACTCATCTCCACTGCCACAGGCCTAGGCGTGACTAACTCTCCTTTACTTCCCATACAGCAGTTCAGTTAAGTGTGCAGATTATTTACACACAACTGCTGAAGAATTCGCTCCTTATGCTCAGCTCCTACTCCGGACCCTGGTATTCTTACATCTGGACTACTGGATCTCATATCTCAGTACTCTCCTTACATTTGCTGCAGGACCCCTGCAGTTAACTCAGAGCACAGATGTATGCACTGCCTACAACCTCTCCAAGTGCCATCATGTTACAACACTTCTCATCCCATTTAAGAGGCCAACTGTCACACCTGACATCAGTTTTGAAACCTGGGTGTTACTCTACAGGATAGTGAATGGAGTGGCTCCATCCAACCTTACACCAAACCAATAGTTATCTTCCAAAGCAGTCTGAAGACCCGCCTCCTCAGATATATCTTGGCTACCCTCACATCCCCATCCCCTAGTGCTTATTGTTTGATCTGTTCATACAAAAGTGTTTTATGGCATTGAATGTTTTGTATGGAATTTTGATTTATGATGTCATGATTCTATGCTGGCACTATCACTGTTGTTCATAACTTGTCGATGTGTTTATGTTCTTTTGCATTGTAAGTGTTTCTGGCTAAGGGCATCGGCTAAATGAATATTATGTGTTTTATGAATTCAAATGATCAAAGAACACTGAGCAAGTAGCAAAAATAAAGTAATAAATTTAGCTATATAAGTACTCAAATTTAAAGTCTAAACAGATTTTGAAGAAATAAATGGCACACTTCTGTTGGAAGGTTATTCATAGTTGAAGGCCAAATGAACTCTCAGCTTCAAAATGTTGCCTTTTCTGTGTAACAATATCTTTATGAATTATTTGACACTAATTTATTTTATCTTTTGTGGAATCTTTTTTTCCATTTCCATAACTTTCCAGTTATATTTAAACACTGAAGAATATCTGAGCTATACTTCAAAGACGTCTCAGAACATTTGCCCTTCTTCAGCATATCTTCCTAAAAAGATTAGACAGAAGTCCCCTTTGGCTTGATGAACATATCAACATCCTGTAAACATCTATTACAGGAAACATATTCACAATGTCCTAAAACAGATCATACTGAAACTGACACTGATGTTATATTAATATAAAACATAGCAGGATTCCAATCATTAATAATATGACAGGGTGATTAACACACACCTCAAAACATTTTTCTCAGAAGGTTTCAAGATCTAAGCTTTAAAATGTATCTGTTTTATACATAGAATGATGCATCACTGAAAAAAGTAGGATATTATGAAGATAACTACATTATGTACAAAAACTGCCTCGTTAAACCAATGGAAACCAGGCTATTTTAAGTCCATTTTGCTAGTTTGCAGGATGTTCCTACTCATGCTCAATATGTTTAGCATGAGATAAAATATGAAAGGCATGGTTTTAGTAGTGTATGGGTCAATGGAGACCCATGGTGACATGTACCTTTATGTCTATGAGGGTAGCCAGATGATACTAAATTAAGCATTAGGGACATTTAGAGCAACACAGAAGTCACAAATTCATCTAAAGTGGATTATAAAAGAATTGGCAAGTCATAATCAAATGTTCAATTCTGAGTCCAGCACAACCCCACCTGTGCCATTTAAATCTTTTTGTAGTACATCAAGTGTAACTCAATTCTGTGTGAAAATATTTCCCCACTCAGAACAGGAATGTATGAGTCACTTTATAACCCATAATAACCTGTCTCATGCAGCTTGTGCTCCAATGAAGATAAGAAATGAGACATGGGGAGAGGTACAGGAGGTGATACATAGCACGCTATGTCTTCTTGACACAGCCGTTTGCTGAAGCTTACTTTCCTCAGTAGTAAACAAATGTTTTTGGCACAACCAAGAAGCTTTACAAATGTGGTTGGGGTACCATTCCCCAAACCTGGTGTATATGTTCAGTCAGACACTACTGAGAGAAAATATTCATTAGCTTTGCAATTAACAATGGTATGCTTCACAGTTATTTAAATACAGTTAGGGATATAATAAGGTAACATCATAACCAGTGGTCGATTTGTAGAAAAAAATCAAGGAGGATGATCAACCTCGGAGTGGAAGGATGGTGGTATAAACTGACATTTTTTTTATATTCATACATAATCATGAGAAAAAATACAGAAAAAAATTATAAGTATTAACTATACAAGACTGGTTATCATCTCACCTGACATTTTCTTCTTCTTTACTTAAAAACTTCTAAAGTCCTTCTTAGGTGAGCCAGTCACTTACCAATTTTAACCTGTAGAATCTACAATTCTCGCCCAAAGCAAAAAAAAGTTGCATCAGCCAATGAGAAGCATGCATTTGCAGGCTCCAATTAAATAAGCAATAAACAATCAAAAGCCACACAGGCACAGAAGATACAAAACAACACAAACTGTAGTGAAAATAACATAAGATTTGAGATATAAACTTAAAAATAGAAATAATGTAAGATATTTCTGAGGTTTCATCTTTTCGCGATTAAGTGATAAATAGCATAGCTAATTCAATTAAAGAAAAGAGGATGAGATGGGAGAATACAATTTTACAAGGGGGATAGTGGTGGTCAGGATTTTTTCCAAGGGGAATGGCTTCCCCCCCACATCCCCCCTCAACTCGAGCCCTGATTATAACGTATCGCTGAATATTTGAACTTTGACCTCTTGTCCTATTCTGTTTTCAGGCCTATTAGTGGACCTTCCACCCCAATAGATGAATGCAGGATATTATTAAATGCATTTTAAGAAGAGACTGAACTAAAAGAAAAATGTTTTCTTCTCCCCATTTCACTTCTTTGGCTGTAGGCAGACAGGCCTGCAGAGTTTGTCATAGTCTATTATCGAACCCAAGACGAATATGTTTTTAAGAGCATGAAAAAAGAAAAGGGAAAAAGGTCATTAAGTGATAGGTAAATCCATCTAAGAGACACCGGTTGTAATGGAGCCCATTCTGTCCCCACATCCATTTTATTTCTGTCCAGACTCTGCACTGTACCTCTCTTTTTCCCTCAGATAACATTACCAAATAAAGAAGACAGATGTTATTTGCCCCCACATAATGAGATTGCTGCGCGGTCAATCAAATCGACCAATACCGAAAGTGACAATGCGTAAGTGAGTCTCCTGCAAGGTACTGAAGTTAGCTCTGCGCGCGGTTCCTCCGCCCCCCATACCCTTGCTCTGCTAAAACGTATTAAAAAGCAATGTTCCCAGGCCACGTTCTGCCGGATGGGAATTCTCACGGCAAGTTTTCCGTCTTGTGTGTCGTCTGGCTGTCGAGTCTTCTGCCGGGCTGATCAATCATCACAGCGGCACACAGATGGTTATTGTTGACCGTGACAAAAACGATGTTCGTCCAGGAATCCCTCCTGGCCAAATGGAGCCAGCCAAAACCGCTAACCCAAGCCACAGTCACAATTTGGCACAGAGGGCAAATCAGAGACTTTGTTACACTATAAGCTACATAGATAATATGGTCCATGAACAGTGGCTACTTTTCAGTTAGTCATGCACTATTTCTGGCTCCTTCATTAAGACATGGGAGGACTTGATATTATTGCTACAGAAGTAATATCAAAGCTGACAAAACTGAGGCATAAATACTACCACCTCCGCTGTTTTTTATTACACCATGGCCAAAATGTAATCTTTTTCATTTTAAAAGCAAACACAAAGTGAATGGGATCTGTCAGGATTTATCACTTCTGAAGATAACACAGCCTTACAGTCCCCTCCTTTGAATGGCCAGGATAGGAATCTTCAGATCAGCATTCATGCTCAGAATTATTTTTCCTTCTATTATTGACACATAATTCCTTCTCATTCACATCACAATTCTCCAGACAAAAAATATATTTTTTTCCTTTTGCAATCTACACAATAACGATAATTTGTTAACCCAAGCGCAAAAGCAATCCGGTGGGAAGATGGTTGAATTTCCAACAGGCCTGGCGTCAAAGCCAGATGATTGAAGGCTTCAGTGAACCGTGTCCATTCAGAATGCCATTTATGACTAATACCTTGTGACAAAGGATGTCTCTTCCAACTCCACCGTCTTCCTTTCTCCTGCTGCTGCATTTGACGGATCTCAGACATTGTGGAGGAAGAGACAAGTTTTATGCAGAAGGCTGTGCTTATTGCTGGATATTCTCATTTATGGCACATATTTGAGTGAGCCTTGCAAGGTGCATTCATAAAACTGCTGAGACAGACCTAATATTCTGATAGTGAATCTGTTTGCAGCAATGCAGCAAATCAAATTAATGAGGATGACGGGGATGTGTTCTGTGTGTGATTTCCCACTCTGATCAACAATTTGCATTGCATTTTTCCTGAGTTTTTATTCTTCAATGCACTCTCAGAGACTTCGCCGAAAAGAAATCCAAAGAATGAATTCATTGTACGTATTGTGTATTTATAACAGAAAGGAATGCACACATGTGACACAGGAAGGTAACCTGCATTATGGCATGCTAAGGTTATCCAATATACATTTAATTTGAACAAGAACACAAATGAGCTGTTTCATATGCATGAACCACTGTCTCACATCTATGACTATATTGTGCCATAGACACCTCTGCATTCATTCTGCTTCGTAGTACATCTGCTGAGGATCTACAGGTCATATTCAAGTCTGTGCATACTGGGAAGGTCACAGGACATACTAATAGGATAAATATGGCAATATCAAATAACAAAAAGAAAGCAAATGCTGTATACTGGCAGCAGATGGGATTATTCAAAAGAAGAAGCCTCCAGATGTTGTTCAGTATCTATTTGACATCCCTAGATGTTATTGTCCTAACTAAAATAAAGTCAGGTATCCAAACCACTATAAGAGATGAGTTAGAAGCATTTCACCATATGCATCATAATAATGACCATTTAAAAATGTATTTAGTAAGTTTTTATAATCAAACATTTATATTGCATGAACAAGAAAATCAACCTTGTTAACAGGTATGGTGACTGCGTAGTTTTTATTATTATTTTCAAACTAAAGGTTTGCACAATCTTACATAAAAAATATAACATTATATTTTGCATATATTTTCAGTTACATGCAGAGAATTGTCCATTTACATACTAATATACACCAAGGCACTGTGGAAATAAGTGAATCATCAATGATATAGTTTGGACTGGAAGGTAACGGTAACATATTAGAGATACAGGATGTATTTCACATGGCAATTTGCAAATGTAGGGCTATGAGTGTGTATATCAGGTCCTTGACTGTCATGGAATTCCACAGCTTCACCATTAGCATTCTAATCAGTCCCAGCCTGCTGCTGGGCGTGATGAATCCAGTTACACTGGTAATCGATCTAAAGATGCCTTGATCTCAGTACAAACCACAGGACTATGCAAATACTCCCATTGATCATGCATTTCCCTAATATAGATATAATGCCTTTACCCAAATCAACAGGGCCTGCACGGAGACTGAAACATGATACTCTCCCACTTTTCATCTGTGCAACCAACCCTCACCCTACTCCTACTCACACACACACACACACACACACACACACACACACACACACACACACACACACACACACACACACACACACACACACACACACACACACACACACAACACAAACCCTCACTGAAAGGATACAGTGAGTCCTATTTCTTTCTGGTTGTCATTCACTACAGATTCTTGAATACATTTTGATATCATCACACTGTAAAGGTGAACTGGTGTTTCACATCATAGCTGTTACTACATTGTACTTTTTAGCATCAGCATCCAGGACCCAGGATCCATGACTATTTGTTTTATAAATACATATATTTATTATAATTTTCTGGTTAGAGGGATATTAAACTGTTTGTGAAACATGTGTTGATGTCTTTTCTGAATGTGTTTTTATGTGTATGAAACAGTTAAGCATCAGACATGCATTTTTTTCAGTGTCAGTCTGTATTTGAAAAGAAGAAGTGGCTTACCAACCAACCGCATAACACTATCTGCGGCTGATATGAGTCTGATGTGTAAATGCATGGTATATCCAACCAGATGCTGTCCCTCGGTTTCTGAACCATGAAAAGCACTCCTTTAAGTGACCACATTAACCTGACCACAGTGCGATAAGGAGCTATGTCACACCATCACACAGTGATTACTCTTCCCAACTAAGCTGGCAACGGTGTCTAATAAAGAATTCAAAAGGATTTAGTTGAAAATGGAAAGAAAGTGGAGGTATGTGTTGCCAAGGCAACGCTTACTGATATCAAGCGAAATTGAGGAACTTCTCCTCAACATGGAAACAGGCCAATGGGGGCAGACCAGAGCATGATGGGAATGAAAGTGGGCTGGAATTCTGAGGGGGGGTGGGGGTTGGTCCAGTAAGGTCAGATGCTCACCACTGAATATAAATCTGTCATGCCTAATATATGGAGAATGTTCCCTCTCCCAGACACTTTGAGCTCCTAGCAGCCAAGGAGAAAATAGGAAGACGCTCAACCATGAATGCCAATCATACTCCCCCACACCTCCCTCTTGTCACGGAGCAGGGTGATATATTTACATGTCCCCATCACTCCTGGTGAGCCGTGTGACCCATGGATGGCAGGGCCTGTCCCAACACTCGTTCAGCAAGAGCTGGCCACGGATGATGGAGCAAATTAACACAGGTGTCAATAATTTATCCCCGTCTACTATCCCGCCCTTTGAATGTTAAGCAGCTTTTCCTGGGATAATGCTTACTCAGCAGCCATAATCATACTTCATTTAGAGGATTTTGCCACAGAGAATCCTGGCTGAAAATGTCACTGCAAAGCACAAGCACAAAGGGGAGACACAGCATTTATGCTGACATTATATACTGAATGTATTCCTGCATATATAGTCCTTAACCAAATTCAAGGATCTCCGACAGAGCACAGAAAAGAGACCTCTTCCATCTCATGTCAGCTTATAAATGAATATTTTGTATTAGATATTGATTGCGTCATGTACTTCAAAGAGTCAGTGGATTGCAATTTTGGCCATAGACAAAGCCATGCCTGAATGAGGTCCCTATGGCAGGGAGGGATTATGACAGGGAACAATGCTGCTATTTCCGTATTGTTTCAGTCAAGATTCAGCTCAATGAATAATTCAAACGCCTGCTCCTGGCGACTGTTTGGAAGATATAACGTATCAATTTATATGAAAAACAGAGCCATCTAAGTCCACCATTGATATTCTATGTGGACCTTGATGCCTGGCCGGCGGTATGGTGGGGGAAACAACAGCCATTATAAAATAACGATCATCGGTTCGGCACACAAGGAATACCAATGGCGCTAGGACTCCAGGCTGTGTATCCTGGAGTTAAATTAACATTCAGTCGGCCGGCACTTTGTTTTTTGATACCCTGCCAATTAGCGTCTAAACGTGGCTTGCCTAGCGGTATGGAGTCGCAACACAAACACTTACGCCAGGCTGATTTGGCTGGGGCAACGGGGGCCACTGCCTTCCGCTAATTTACAGGCCCACTTAACTTAAATAATGGAGGGGGTGGGGATGGAGACAGGCTATGATGTTCTCATTTGGTGCAGGCCCTGAGTCTGCAGCTACAACACTTTGAAGCTGCATGGTTCAGCAAGCGCTGGAGTTCAGACAGGTTAGATGCTGCTAGCTGCTCTGGTGAATGATCCAATTAGAGCCCTTTGGTTTTTTAGTCTTCATTAATCAAACATCAGGTGAAAGCCCAAAAGCACTCAGGGAGAAATGATGACACACTCGCTTCAGTGGCCGAGATCCATCTGTTTTTGTTTAGAGACAGAGACAATTGTGATGATTTCATTTGAGGTTGAGCCTTCAGGGTATATTGACAAAGTGTTCCCAACCCCACCTGGAACCAGTCATGTTTTTCCAGGGCTGTCTCAAGCATTGGAGTGAACTTCAGATAAATAAGCACTAACTGCTCCAACACAATCAGCTTTGTTCGACCAGGACAGGGTGAGCCTACTGCTAGGTTATTTTGAGGGTCCATAGCCCCTTCTTATTCACCTGGCACCTATTTATTTTCAGTGAGAAATGCACCATTTGTCTGATTAATGTTAGTTGTCCTGTAATGAATGTGTCTTAAAATGTAGAAAATAGTCATTTGAACACCCCTAAGTGTACTGGAGGAGTATATGTGCTTCAGCTGCAGTGCTCCTTTATTACCAAACACGTGGTATTAAAGCATAATAAAAACTGATGTTTCAAAACAGGGGAGAAAGGGAGAACTCTCCGCCAAACATAAAATAAAATGGGTTGGATTGTCGCCGGCATCCCACTGAAGGTCTGCTAAATACAATGAATCCCCCTGCAGTGTGTAGAATATACATTTCAGGCCTAATATGGCTTGAATCTGTAACACAGACATGTAAATGGATCTCTTGTGTATCTACAGTTGGTTTCTACAAATCCCTTTTGGTTTATTGAGTGCCATTTATTCTGGCTTTGAGCAAGTGGGTGCTTGTTACATCTGTCTGTTATTTACCCAGACTCAGTCCCCACAGGTTAGACAGTTTTGTTAGACAGACCAAGACTGAGAAGCAAATACATCAAAATACAAAGGGAAGCCTTCCAGGCATTTAACATTTATTATTGACCCACAAAGCCTAAGTGATATGGGCCAGGGACTGCTTTTCGCAAAAGGCGCATTTATAACTGCATCTGTTTGCAAGCCTCAAGAGTATGTTTGACTGCCGTTATCAGCATTTTATTGGTTCCCCCGGGCTCCCGTAGTGGATTTAAGGGATACTTTGTGAAGAACTTTACAGCAGCTTTTGTTACAAAAGGCATTTTGATGTGAGGAATTTGTTGGGCCTTTTTAAACTATGGTTTTCCTTTTCCCGCTTTCTTTTCCCACGTGGCAAACGCTGACAGTGATGCGTACAGTCCACTTCCAGTTGGCATCTAACACAAGCCTCTCGATTCACCCAAACAGACTTTGTTCTTTGTGCTTGTCAGTTTCCCTCTGCACCTGAGACCCAAAGTTCAATGGAAGTTTGACCCAGATAGACCATCTCTAAAGATGTCGGCTCTCAAATGTCAACACTGCACTGTGAGCTTGGGATTCAGAGGAAAAGAACAATGCTTTCATCTGGGGTCTTACATTTCAGCAATTGTTCATCTTGACTCAATTTCCAGTTTTTTAAATCTTCAAATCAAAATAACTAAATGTGAACACTTACTTTAATATTTGAAATTTAGATATTTTTTAGCTTGAATGCAGAGGGGTGCATAAAGTACAGCGTAATGTTGCGTAAAACAAACCCAGTCCAAAGACTAATGCCTTGCTTTCAGGATTACAGCATCAGAGTGGTATGAAGTGATAAGGGATCTTCTCATATATTTTGGACAAGGTAATTATGCTATTTAACAAAAAAAATATAAGAAATGCAATGCAAGAGATTAGATGTTGAAAAATATGTCCTCTGTAAGAATGTGAGATAGACTGCTAGATATAGATATAAGCCATACAACTGTAAATAAGACCTTCACATACAAAGACCGGTTTGAGCCACCATCTTAAATCCCACAGTGTCAATGGCTCTGTGACAATTAAAGCCAGATAGACTGACTTAAAAAGAAGTAGGACAAGTGCTTCACTGGGCTCCCTGTCCATGTCCATCTTCATGAACGAGCAGTGAAATTTGTCTTGATGATCGATTCACTGAAACGTTAATCCCCGCAAATATCATCAGAACTTTATTTATTATTTTTTATGCATTAATTTTTTTATAACAAAATGGAAATGGTAAATCGGCGATGGAAGAGTGTGAGATGGGGAATTTGGCAGGGGAGTCAGATGATTTCATCCTGTCACTCACTGATAAGCTATTTGCATTCCTAAAGATATTCCTTCAATATCCCTGGGGAGACAGCCCGGGATGCTCTTATCATATCTGATCTGACAGATGTGAAATACAAAAACAGGGGTGGATGGAGGGGGGAGGAGGTAAAAAAGGAGAATCTTTTGTTATAGAAAATGGATAAGCCCTTTTAATATAAAAATATCAGCTGGGGTGGGGATTCATTTAATGGATAAGGAGGGGGAGAAATAACCATCGTTCATGGATCTAATTAAAAGAGACTTAAAATCAGCTTAGAAAGTAAGAGCTCATTACACCATCCCACGTTAAACCGCTTAATTCTTTTCGACCAGGTGATTCTGGAGGCGTGACAATGATCCTGTGCACAGACCTAGAGATGCCTTCCAACCTTCTGTTGTTGTCTGTTCCGTAGTCTGGATTCTTATCCGTGTGAGGGCCCCGTGTCGGCAATCCCGCGAAGGCAAATAGGATGCGATGGGGGAAGCGAGGGGGCGGAGGAGTATCTCTCAGAGGGAGAGTTGTGGAACAGACCTGCGTGGTTTTTCTGTTCCCTCGTGGGGGAGGCGAATATCAAAGGCCTTAATGCTGCTCCGCGCCGCAAACGTGCGGCTCATGCAAAGTGCGGCCGGGATGGCGGGGGAAGAGTTTGGAGGGCGCTGACAGCAATTACAGCTTATCGGCTGTCACTGAGCCTCGCTGTCACGTTTTCGTCCGTCATCTTCCTGTAATGAGCTGGCGTGTCACCGCACAATTGCGGTCTGAATTTTTTTTTTTTTTTTTGCTGGTTTTGATTAGGTATGAGCGGAGTTGGGGCTCTCCTTCAACTCCAGACGCTATTATTTGACAGACGGGAGCTGGCGCGTAGTGCATCTTCTATTGACAAGCCATAGTCATGACACAAGGGAGCTTTTATGTACTCGGATTATGTGCCATTGAGTTTAAATGAGACAGATGAGGGGTGGAGGCCAATTTAAGATCAAGAACAAGGTGCTGGCAGAGTCCATTGTGACTCAAATTGCAGCCTTGATTCCACTATGGGCAGAAGTGGGAGCTGTTTCATCACCTCATCTCCTTATGGCAAAACCCGGTGACATGGAGTGGATTAATGACTACTCAGATGTATGCATTCCTACGAGTGGTGAGCATAAATCAGCAATGCAAGTTGAGGGAATTTATCGGTGGTACTGGTGTAATCAGACCACACGTGTTTCAATACAACATTCCGCTGCATAGGCTTTGCATCTTACAATTGCTTACTGGTGGATGTGTGGATTACGTGCCTCTGTTTGCAATCAAATGTGTAAATCTGACTGGGATACAGGAAGTGGTATTCTAAAAATTTCAAATAGGCAACCAGACTTGAAGATTAGGGGCTGGAGGATTAGAGTCCTTCATAGGAATCTCTCACCAAACCTTAACCTTGCAGTTATCAGAAAGAAATTCTAGGCAGGCGATACCTTCCAAATCACCCAGCACTCTAATCTGTTTGGTAGGGTTAGAAAGAAAAAAAAATAACAATCATGAAATCATCCCATTCTGGATAGGGAAGTTATAATTCTGAGGATTTACAAATATGTCAGTCAGATTTAGTGAGAAAGTCCACTTGCATCTGTAATTCCCATACTGCCCTTCCCCCTACTCCCTCTGCCATGGAGTGTTGCACCTCTATAGTCTCCTCACCAGACGGGCTTTCTGCAGTGCCAGCAGTGATAAAACCTGTCCTGGACTCCAGATGCTGGATTGGGATTTACACTGATGGCTCCTGCAATCATCCACAGATGTTTATTTGCTTTCTTTTAATTCTCTGTCTAGGGCATGCATTCAATCTGCATCAGCGTGACAGGCCTCCTTCCTGCAGCCACACTGTTGGTTTAAATGCAGAAGGGGCACCGGAGGGAGAGAGATCCTCTTCAATTATCATCAATGCATTGTCTGACGCATGCAGACAATACCCTTTCCTTATTCACAACAGCTAATGAATGCAATATGCATCTGAAAGCAGCTATTGTGCTGGGAGTCGTGCAGTATGGGTATCAGTGTGTAGGCGCATGTTTATGTATGCTTGTGTATGGTGTGTGTGTGTGTGTGTGTGTGTGTGTGTGTTTGAGTACACATATGAATGTGTTTTATGCGTTTTTCTCTTTGTATGTATCTGTGCGTGTGTGATTTTTTATGCATTGGTTTGTGTAGGTGTATGTTTGTGTGATTCCATTTGTTAGTGTGTATCCATTTGTAGATGCATGCATCTGTGCCCTGTACAACTAGATTCTGAGTGAGTCATTTAGTCAGAAGCAGAGGTGGTATAGCATGATTTATTTCCTAAATTATATACCCCCTTCAACCCTAATATTTTATTTGCAGTCCTGGAGACTCCATATCCCATACAAAGAGACAAGAAAGGCAATATCAACACACCATGAGGGCGAGGAGCAGAGCCAGTGCAGAGTGTGCAGTGTTGAAAGCTCCCTTGCCTCACTAAACAATACAGAGACTACTAATCAATAAGCCCTTATTAAGTATCCTTCTGCATTCTAACCACACTGAAATCACTTTAAACCCCATAATGTCCTCAGTTTCATTCCTGCAAACAATGTTTTAAAATAGCACGGTTAGAACTGTCTGACAGAATTATGAAACAGAAACAGTTATCTCAACAGTAATATACCCACATCAAACCATTTACATTAAAATTTGACAATGCGCAAGTCTGTGAACATGCTGAGACCTGCCAATCTAATGGTGTTCATGAAAATGAATAGCATTATAACAGTAATAGCACCATTTGAAGTTATAAACTCATTTTTTTTCACATACAGGATGACTAGAATAGATGTTAATTATCAACTTTACCAAGAAAATGTAAACAATACAACAAAATAAT
Organism: Albula goreensis; assembly: GCA_022829145.1. NCBI lineage: Eukaryota > Metazoa > Chordata > Actinopteri > Albuliformes > Albulidae > Albula > Albula goreensis. Next base: position 45,439,694 of record CM040741.1, read on the forward strand.
TATTTCTTCCCTATCCTATTTATCACCAATGGACTTGCTGTTAAACAATACCAGTCTATACTTCCATTTATCTTTGATATTTCAGTGGAAATCAGCATGCTACAGGTTAGCGGCAGTGTTTCCTTCCTTGCTCATCTTTGGTGCTGTTCTGGTTTTTGTGATTACATCCATGTCGCCTTTTACGTTGGTTCATGCCCTGAATGCCGCTGCAACTGTCGGCCTCTTGCTATGATGACACAGTAGCTAGCTAACACCAGTGATAGATTTAGCAACAGCAGCTACTGTCCTCTGAATGGAGACGCAGACAATTCACTTGCTACTCTGTGACCTTCTGATGACACCTGGAGCAATTACCTCACATCTAGATTCAACTGATGTTTGTCATTAATTTCGACTCACATATAAAGGCTAGTTCCAATTTTATGTTTCACTAACACAATTTGGCAAGTTCTTTTCTCTGATTTCCGAGCTCACCAAATTGTTAAGAAAAAAAAAATCATTTTGAGTTGACTTTAAGGACAAACGTTGTACATAATTATGCTGAACCAGATATTGTTATAATTTTCACAGGAGGCACACACAAAGATTTGTGTTTCAATTGCTTAAGATTCATTGAAATAGCTGTAATAGTAATAGGATGTGTTGTAGTTTATTAAAGTATTATGCACTGTGCTTTTTACACCTATAAACAAATAAATAAATACACTGAAATAAATAAGCATTGACAATTCTTCTATTCAATATATAACAACAATGGAAAGATACACATATTTTGTACTATCTAATAGTATGTCTAATGACTGAAGAGGAATTAAACCCTTTCTCCTGACTGTGTCCATGAATTTACACTTAAATCAATATAATTCATTTACAATCTTCTAAATTTATTGACATTGGTTGAGGGGGTGTTCTCTTTGTTTGGCCATCCCTCTGAAATGGCCAAAATAACAATTTCAGTTACCATTTTCAAGACTTATCTCTGGTTCTCTGTATCAATCACTATGTGCAAAAATATTACTATGAAAACTAGGATAAGGTGAGACAAAGGCACAAATTAAAATGTCCACAACAATAATTCCAATTATTGTTTTGATTTCTTCAACAGTTTTAATATCTACTTCTAACCTCAGTTTACTTTCTTTTTTGCACACTACAAGTAAAGCAAATCTAAATCAATAAAATGATTTAAACATACCTTACAATAGCTTAGAGAATAATGCAAGATGAAAGAATTGCTTAGGACATGCTCACATCCCTCCAGGCCTGCCTTTGGGCTTTGCAGATACTACACTTTTAGCAAAGTGCTGGGGGCCAGGAAGACACTTTGTTTTCAAATACTGCTTGGGAAGCATAATAAAATAACTGACTGAAGCCACTGTGCACAATGGTGACATTGCAATGCTTAGGAGAGAGATAGCGCTCAACAGTAAAAGGTGGGTACAGCATATTGCATATTTGCCTGCAGTGGGGAGAGCTCCACTGATGGCCCCGAATCATTTCTGCTCCCCAAAATCTGTGGAATGGAGAAATCTCTGAAGATGCGATGCTGGTTATTGACAGCAGGGGGTATTGATCACAGTGAATTTTAAGCAAGGGTTACCATGCACACACACACACACACACACACACATCTCTGAAATTCTCTTTATGTGGTCAAGCTATAACCAGCATCAAACAAATGTATTTCCTTTCACACTACGCCCGCTCTCATATTCATGATTTCACAGGGGGAGGTCCATAATGCTAATGAACAGATACTGTTTTGACCTGAGCTATTCATCAAATGTATCAGCAGATGTCTGTGGCAATATTTTGATGATCCTCAAAGCCCTGCTGTAGGCTGAGTAGCAAGTAACATACATTCTGCACACATTAGTAAATACTGTGTGCCCACACATTGCTAGAGTGTTAGTGTGAAATTCTGTGTAGCATGGCAGGGCAAAACCTCAATTTCATCGGTATTACATGCCTATCATGGTCAGTCTCCCTCCACAGCCATTCTTTCTCAGGTTCCTAGAGGTAGATAATATTTCCTGAGTGGGATTTTAAACAGCCTTTTGTGAGCCATAAGGCCTATATTAGTCTCCACACCACTGGAGATTTTTGGCTCCATCATGCTTTGTTGTGCTCTGACAGGACCAAGGTATTAAGATGCTGTTATCCAGGGGCAGAAGTGGATTGGAATGCTTGCCGTCGTCAGGGGCAACTCTGAGGCATGGGTATGAGGCAAGTGAGTGGGAACAGCCAATTTTGGGTTTGGGCACCTGCAGAGCGCACCCTGGGCAGGGTGAATGCCCAGTGGATTTTCCCTCTGCGCTCTCCTGTAGTCTGACCTTTTCGGTATTCCCGTCACTCTGTGAAAGTTTCAGAACCATCTGTGCAAGCTGTTCCCAGAGTCAAGCTGCGGGTGATGAGTGGGGCATTGTTTGAGAGGTGATTAAGAGAAAATCATCGCCCCGCCTTTCCCAAGGAAATGTACATTGTTTGGGTTGAGTCCTGCTGGTCTTCTAATTGGTTGCAAGCACCTTTTTATTTTTCTACATTAAACTCAACAAAGTATAGTTAAAATTAGCCTTAAATGACACTTGCATGCTGTGAAATAAAAAATTGAAACTAAATGCTTACAAGTGTTACTGTAACACTAGGAAATGCACCCAAAATGGATGTAGCATTATATTCATGACACTGTTGATGTGCTGTCCAGCCACACAGCAGCCTTTACACCTACTGACCATACATCTGCTTTAAATATATTATAAAAATAACCAAAATGCAAATGTTACATGAAACAACAGTACACATACTGTAGAAAGGGGAATTTCATGGGAAGACTTATACCTCTGTAGTTTCCTTAGCTGTAATGTGTAATAGAATCATTTTCTTTTCACCAAACCTAGTGCCAGTCCATTTAGGACTCACCCTAACTCCCACTTCACTTGTATTAATTTGATGAAGCAACCTGGAAGACACTCTAGCACAAAAACAAACCCCAATGAAATGGAACTTGATCATTTGGTGTTTCTCATATACAGTTAAGGTCAAAATTATTAGCCCCCCTTATGAAATGGCGGTATATCCTATCCCCTTGAAGATGAAGATCCACTATCTTCTGTCTGAGGTCCAGACTGATTTCTTTACTTTTTGGCATGATGATATTGCTTCTTACTTAGATTATAGAGCAACCCTGCAGTACCCCTTTCATTCAAGTGGTCAAGTGATACTAACTCTGCTTCTTGAAGTCACGTAAATAAGGTTCAATGCTAATTGATTGCTCAGGTGTGGTTTCAAACCCAGTTAATTTGTTTTGAAAGCACAAAATCACATGGGGGCTAATAATTTTGACCATTGCATTTTTTGCATTTTTCTTGTTTCAGTTCAGCAAACCAATAAAAATGTTCATTTGACCTTATGCAGGTCTTGTCTTTGTTCTTGCGGACACACACAAACTGTATACACTTAAGGTTATGGCCCATGTCATTGGAAGGATAAGGTTTTATTTGATTTCATAAGGGGGGCTAATAATTTTGACCTTAACTGTAGCATGCTGGATTTCGTATGGGATTTTATATATATTTACAGGCATGAGCTGGCCTTTTCATTGTTTCTAGAGGTGAAATGCCTATTTGCAATGTACTCTCACACCAGTAAAATATTTTCTACTATGTCTAATATGTACTAGCTGGATATTCAAGCTAGACACAAAGTACAATTACCTAGAAAACAGTTCCCTATTGATAATTTGAAATAAGCAGAAATATTAGTTTTTCAGAAGTTTTTAAGCAGTTCCAGAAAAATATGTATCATAGTCATAGTCATCATGTCAAAGTGGTTTCTACATGTGCTATATGTGTGTTTTCCAGGTTATTTCATGAAACTTATGCACTCAAAACAGAACTTACGATGAGGCTTGTTTTGTCAGGAGCAAAAGGAAAACAGAAAATGATTATATCTCATTCATGAAGACCCACCAAAGGAAAGGAAACAGCAGAGCTTAAGGTTTTATCAAAGTGACATGCCCCTTTAGCTAGTATGTATATGACACATTGAATGTATATTCATGTTCTGTGTATTCACATTAATGAAAATAAAATCTATGAGGATACAGTTTGTCAGAAAAGAAGAACATGATAAACACATATATTATTTTAGACAGTTTTTTTGCTAGAAGGCATGAGGTAGTGAAAGAGGAACAGGTTCTCATGCCATCTTTCATTATAGGATGATGTAAAAGCCATTTTCCAAATTATACTCGATTTATTGTGTCCTCAGTGTAACTTGAGAAATAAAATAAGTTTATACATATCAGCATCCATACATTACAAACAATCTAGTTGTGGAAATGATTAAATGAAAGCAAAATCTATCGGTTTTCCATCCTTATAAATTAGCACTTATAAGTGTTGCTTGTTTCATCACCATGGCAACCACACCTGCTCTCAAGAGCTGGCGTTGTTGCCCTGGTGATGAAAAATGTGTCAAACGTGCAGTTTTGCGCAGATTTGTCCCACTTAAAAGTCTTCCGCAAAATAATAGTAAACATTTACTTCAGTCCCACTATGAATTATTTATCACCAGTTGGCAACATTAGGAAATTTCAATTTGCAGTGGGAAGCTGTCTAAAATATTTAATTGGTAGGGAGTTCCCCTTTAAATGACCAATAATTTCAGTCAATGTTACAATTTACTTTTTTAAAAACAAATTAAATGTGTGGAAGAGAATAAACAGCTATTTAAATGATTAATTTCTACTTTGCATTCAGACTGAATCCATCCTCATATTAGGAATGATGCAGACAACACCACAATGAAAGGGGCAATGAAAGAGGAAATATTTAAGGATCTATCAATCAAATCCAAGCAATTACACAATCTGAATAAAATGTGCTTGATTACTCTACTTTTGCCACCATTGGGACTGAGGAATGACTAATTCTGTACTCCTGCAGGCAATGCTTCTCATACAAAGTATTCTCGAATCTTTGAATTGAGGTGATTGAAATGGTGATACTAGCTTACTACATTTAGCTACAGCTCCAAGTATGATAGGCCACCCTGCCAATCCCCCATCTCTCTCCTCTTCTTTGTTTACACAGCTTGTGTAAGAGCAGGACGTTTATTTCAAAATAAAAGCTTTTTAAAACTAAAAATGTATTGTTTGGTGTGATACATAATTGCATACTTTGTTTATGTTTATGAATAAATTATATGCATTTTATTGCAATGGAGTATTAACTGATTTTTTAAAAGCCATTTTAGTCTTGAGAATAAGGGTTATAGATTATGTTAATTTTCAGAATGGCAGAAACGTGGGCTTGAGATTTAACATCAAATGTAGAATGAAGATACAAGAAACTACAGAAATGAAAATACCCTGAACCCCTCTAATATCAAACTACTTAATCCAAAATGGTGGGTGCTTTTGTTAGTTAGTTTTTGGATGGGAGACCTCCTTGGAGGTCACCATCTAAATTGATACAGGAAGAGGTGTTGGAAAGCCAGTAAGGAGCACTCTCTGTATAACTAAGAATCAAAGGATTTTCATCTTCAAATTAAGTTAAGAGTTTCTTATATTGTTCAACTATATGCACCAGTCAGATTGAGATATTTTATCTCCCTCCTGGCTCTGTAAACTCACACTCCATCATATAATAAGGTTAAGAATTCATCATTTTTAATTTGAACCACAATGAAGGCAATACACCCTCCCGCCATTTGCCATTCAATTTCATTGCAAATTCAGTCACAGTCCATTGCTCTCACCTGACAAGTTAATTTATTAACACTGAGCCAATGACAGGTTTGACAGTATCCATCAAGGATTTGACTGACATATTGCATGAAGTGTTAAACTAACACAAGGATTTATGAAAGAAAGTGCGGCTGTGTGAAAAGTGTCACTGAAAAAGCAATGTGAAAATAAAATAGGGATTTATGAAATGAATTTCTGTGCTTCTGTGTGAAAAAATATAATTATGAAACATACACATTTCTGTTATTATCCTATTATTGTGTCTGTTATTATTTCATGAAAAATAATGAAATACGTGTTTCATGAATTCATTATTCAACGTTAAATACTATTTTTATGTATTTATTTGTGGACCTATTTTTACAGGTTTGGTCATCTGTGATCCATGTTTTCAATGCACTAAATGCATTAATAAAAGTCAATGCCTGTAAATCAAATCTCACAGCCTGGGGCCTTTGTTTTTTAGACCGTACCACCTGAATGGTCCCCTCTGTGTTGGAGTGCACGTGGAATACCTGGGGGAGGATGTCTAATTGAATAAAGCCAAACGAGACAATCAGAGAACAGACACCGCCTGTGATTCAAGGAGACAGTTGAGGCTGTTCTCAGATGTTCACATTCCCACTGCGCCGAATGCCTGATGTTATAACCGTGATGCAGTGCAAATGTGATACTCCACACCACTATGGTACAAATTATCCTGAAGAGAATTACCCCTGGATGACGGACAAATCCTTGGCTTGCCCTACCCGCTTGCCATCCTGTGATCATTGTTACCAGTTAGTTTAACGGCTGTTGTTAATGGCCAGGCGTTAACCTGCAGCCTTTTGGCCAGACAAGCCCAACCTCCTGTGATGAATATCTATATTTCCATTCCATTCATTTTGTCCAAGTAAAATCAATGAACTTACGCTGCACTCCTATCACAGATGCAATTCCTCTCACTATTAACAGTGCAGAATGGTAGCCCTGGGGTGCATCTATAATTTTTTATTTTCAAAGTATAAAAGTGCTCTGCAGTGTGGCCAAGTAGTTCTTTCCCACTGAGCTATTCACAGGAGCTACCACACACCGTGAGAGTGACACATCTGGCTCCTCCATGCGGGTTGTCACAAAACATCTGCCACTCCCTGTTCAACCCTCCAAAGCCGCACTGCGTGAGCCTCCCGCCCCAGCTGCACTAATGCCTGACCTCTGACCTCCCTGCAGGCCTTGTCTGGGGAGTGGGAGGGGGGGTGCGTGCGAAAGTGACACAGATGGCGGCGATGGAGTGGCACAGCGATGGGTCAGGAGGGCGGAGGTGGGGTCATGTCCTACCTGGCTCCCGGAGGATGAGCTGAGCCATGGCCTGGGCGTTGCCAGCGTCATTCTCTGCCACACACTGGTAAAAACCCTCATCCGATTTCACCAGACCCAGAATTTGGAGGTTACTTCCACCCTGTGTCCATAGATTGCAAGCATCCATCAGTAATATAGGATTACAGATTACAGGGATACATTTTTAAGAAAGATGACATAACACGCTAGAACATAAATTATAACATTGTGTAAATCTCAAGCCTGACAAAAACTTTTTTTGTCATCACATTATTTCTATACCATTTTTCTTTGTATATGGCTGAAATTGAATTGCAAATGAAATCCTGTTTGACATCATATGCAACCAAGTTATTTTTAATCAGGACTTAGTTAAGCAAAGATTTAGGTCTTCATTTTCCTTCATAAAACCTATTTATATTTTCTTCATTTGAGTCATTAAGTTCCAGGTCTGGAAGTAACAACTTATTGACTGTGGTTTTCAATGGAGTAAGTTGTGCATCAATCAGTTGTACAATACATTCAAGAAAAACAAAACCATTACTTTTCACAAATCATTACATCTAAAATTGTGTTTGTCATTTGTCATGTACCATGCATCTTTTTTGCACAGGACAGCATAGGGAGGGGGATTGTATGTATTGACATCAGAGATTATCTAGACTTACAATGATTTGGAAGTAATCGCTGGGAATGACAACTTCACCATTCTTCACCCAGTGGACGGTTGGAGGGGGCTTCCCGGTCACCTCACATTCCATCTCAATGTCCGTGGTCTCATAGGCATACAGGTTTGAGGGGTAATTCAGAAACTGTGGTGGCACTGAAAGAAAAGAAACACAGAAGAACAGGTTGAGACCTTTCCAAAACCCCAAAAAGCTCAGAAGGCAGACTGCTGCATGGTCTCTTTGCTCTGAAAAAGCTAAACCAAAACAGGAACATACCTCTTAAATATGAGTTCAGCAAGGTCACTTCATGTATTGTAACATTAACAACAAAGTGTTGCACCTCAAAAATTTGCAACCTTTGCATGTCTTGCAAATATGGAAGGCCCTCTCCCCCACAAATATATACACAAAACAGAACGAACAAGCAAAAGTCATTATAATGCAGTTTTCAACAGAATGCTATCTGTTATGCCAGCCTTAGAAATTATATTCTGTGTGCTCTGAAGGCAATTTGAATATTCATTTATTTAATTAAAGTACACAAAGAAACAGAAAAAGGCTTTGCCAAACAAGATCTTGAAAACAACAGTAGTAATGCGGGACCTTACATGACTTAGCATAGTTATTAAACCATTGATATTTCAGACATAGCAATAATTTGCTCCTGGTTCAAGGCAGTGATCTTCGAAATGCGGTAAAAGTGATGTAAGCTGCTACATATGTATGGTGTATAATAGGCCTTCCTGACTGTTATGTGTGTGTGTGTGTGTGTGTGTGTGTGTGTGTGTGTGTGTGTGTGTGTGTGTGTGTGTGTGTGTGTGTGTGTGTGTGTGTGTGTGTGTGTGTGTGTGAGTGTTTGAACTGATAGAACCTCAAGCCCAGAATCAAATAGTGCTCTGTAGCTATGGCATCATAGCTGCTTTATAGTTCACCATCACCACGGTCCTGTTTTGGTACTATTGCCTGATATAATTTAAACGTGTGAATTAAACAAGCTTTCTGTGCATTTGTGCTGATGTTCATTCTCATTAAAATGCATCTGAATATTGAAGAGGGGTCATAATGTTTCAAAGGCCAAGTCCTCAGGGACTGTGCTATAATGTCAAACACCAATGGCTTTTGTAAGGCTATGGCCAAATTTATCAATATGAAATCAATCTGCCATACAATGTGTAACAGTTTAAAAAGCAAAGCAAGCAAAGCAGCAGGAAATAACCACCTGCATAATACAGAGAATGTTTCATCAATAAGTGTTCACTTTGCAGCACGGCGAGACCATGATAACCTTCTCTACAGTCTGGAATAAATATTTGTCACAATGTCCACAGAAAGACCCATTGATAATGAAGATCAGGCAGAACAAATCGCCAAGAGGCATTATTGAAATACCGCCATTTCAAGATTTTTCTGTACTTCATCTTTTCATAAATGTTGTTCTTCGCTGCCTCTCTCTCATATTACTCACAGGAGCCTGTGACAAATCATAGCTTGGCAGAGCAAAATTCTGTTTGTGTTTTTATGCATTACTTTTGACAGTACAGCAGAAAGAAAAGCTGGCCATCTGAGTTTTCTGGAAAAAGGAGTTCAGAAGGAAAATACTCAATACTCAACACATTCTGTAACTCTCTTGTCCTGTTTACTTGTGAAATACGAAGTACAGGACCTGTTCCTTCACATAAGCATCCATAAATATATGAACAAGATCATACATGTGTATAAACTATTGGTAATCATTTGGTCATTTTAGAAACAGTACAGACATAAAAAAATATTGATAGTACGTATCCTTGTCTGTGGCTGACAATAAAAACAAAGCATTTGTATTTTCATCATAAAATAGTTCGGTAAATACACTGAGTGACCACAATTGGCTCACAAACTGCTTCCGGAGAATAAAAGAACAATTTATTTGCAAATAAAAGTTAAGGATTTTTATTTAATAGAGGCTTGGTTAATGAGCTGTTTGACAGTATTAGTTGGATAGCTAATATATAACTGTCGCTTATAATAAACACTTCTGGTGAGGGTAGCTGAACATCTACACCATGTGATGAGAAAGCAATATACAAGAAAATAGCCATTAAAATAAAACCTAAATTAAAAAGTTTAAACACATTACATTCAGGTGCTAGTAGTGGCTGTCTGGATTTAATAAAGAAGAAGGGAGAAACAAATCACTGAATATAATCTGTTCTAAAATCTTTGCAGCTGCAGTGATTTCTCCTTCCCAGAACACCGCACCGCCATCAAATACATTTCAATAAGAAAACAGGGAGAAATAAGGAGTTCAGAAGTAGTTAGGATGACTCACACTCACCTTCTAATAAGCCACTGTATATGAATACATATAGAAAACAAGGACACTGTGGTGTACCAAAGCTCACCAAAGTAGGTGCCTGCAGAACACTATTACAGTAAAGAGAGAGAGTTATGTGATTTTGCCTGACCTTTCGTGCACATTACGGACCACAAACAGAATTTCTAGTGCTCCCCCATCAGTGGTCATAGTGATTCTCTGTAGGGCAGCTACAATGGCTGAGAAAATTCGGTTTTTACAGTTTCTATAGCACATAAGCATGCCGCCTGTCAGTTCCAGCACACGACCATTATCTAGGCTAGAGGCAGAAGAATACAAAGTGCACTGTCCTTAAGTCACTGGAAATGCATAGTTGAAGATGGACTTCTCATCTGTACATTGAAGTATAGAAAAGAGCTAGTATATGAATATGTCATACTTTAAGTAGACTTGAAAAAGGACCTTGTTAACTGTATATTAACCTTGTTAGCTGTTGCATATGATACATAATGAGTTGTTTTGTGTATGGTAGGATACATCATACTATAGCTGTGTTTTTTTTTAAAGGTGAAATAATTCGTGAAGGCAATAAAACAGGGTATTACATTCATCATTATGTAGTTTGAACCTGATAAAACAGCAAGGGCCAGTAAAATGTGGCAGCTGGGTTTCAATTCAAGTGAAGGAGATCTCTATCAGCATTAGACTGACTTGGAGCAATCAGACTGTAATGATTCCCTTGCTGAAAATCATAACCTAGGCTACCACTGAAAATGATATTGATGCCTAAGGCTAAGAATTGTCTCTTTACTTTTCAAAGTGTACATGTAGTCTCTCTCTGTGATTAATACTACTAAAAAATATTTTATATGTATTCACTTTAACAGCCCCAGTAATCACTGTTATAATATATTATTATATTCCTCGGAGGGGATTACTCCAAAGAAATATAGGTCTTATATGTGGTATGATATATTTATTAGATTGACACAGTCAATGAAAAAATCCCCTCCTCGTCTGTGTTCCCTGCTCCCTGGTCATGTATTACTACAATGCACATCAATATGTCATTAGGCATGGTGTTACATTATCGGTAGTGTATTGCACTAATTAAGCAATAATGATTTCCTTTTAACTGCAGTTCCAACATTTTCACTCGAGGCTGTGCACCAAACTGATTATTACAGGTGTCTGCAAAAAAAGCTTAGTGCGCAACAGCTACCCGGTAACACCAGAAAACAATTATACTAACAGGGAGTTACACTTCAGGCAGGATACATTTAAGTTGTGTTTATAAAGCATACAGAGTTAATGGAAAGCAGTTTAATGTTGGAGAACCCGCACTAGTGTACACACTTTCTGGTTTACGGGACAGAAAACAATTAATTTTATGAATAAATTTTTTTTTAAAGAATACAAATACAATGTTTTGTCAGTGTATCTGGTATAATGGGCTATCAAAGAAAATGTAAGAAAAAGAGAATAGCGGTTGTGCAGCAGTGACCACATATGCGATTTTCAGGAGAAGCATTAACATGATAAAACAAACAGCACCGATGCGGCTGTTTCGTATGAGCTGGCCATAATGACTTTCCCATCCCATTGAAATGTAAATCTCCACATCTCTCATTTGAATAAACATCTGGCGCGTGGGCTGGAGGAAGCCATGCCTCTGTTAAGTCTGTCCCCTGCGGAGGGAATCCTGAGGGACGATGACAGCCTGCCGCACCACTGGTGACATTCAGCGAAGCTGTTCATACAATATCCACTTGGGGACGGATTTGAAAATGAGTTCCCTTTAAGTGGGGTGGCTGCCCCCTTGCAAAATAGATGCTGCCAGGGCAAATACACTGCTGTGCGACGCGAAAGTGGCCAAGTTATTATAATAATGCACGCTCATTACAATTCATATTCTCACATAATTATTCATTATTAATGGCCACTTGAGAGGAACATTCACCAAATGACACTTTTTCATCCTCTCCAGGGAGATGTGGATTACAACGAAAAATGAATACAGACCTATCATACGTTAGTCCTAAATAAAGCATAAAAATTTTACATTCATGTGAATGTTTTATTTTTCTTATTGAATTTAAATGTCATAAAGTTTTATACTGTAAAAGCACACAGAATTAGGTACTCCAAGAATAAACAGTTGTTTCTCTCTTTAATCAGACAAATAATTAGATAATTGTTCAATTAAACACAATATCATATGACTATGGTTTGAATGTTGTCAGTCTAAACATGTATTTAATTTGCTTCAGTATGGTAAATCATTTAAGCAAAAAACTCCCTCCACCTTCTAATATTATTGCATTTTTATGTCCAATTTCTTTACAAAATTAGATTTTATATCAATTTAATCACCATTAACGTCTCTACTGCTCTTAAATTGTGCCTCCAACTCGACAGTGAGCTGAGTGGCCATGGTCGATACACTGGGATAAAAATGGATTGTAAGAGGCTCTCTGTAATTGGATGTGACACAAGTAACTGACCATGAAAGCACAGAGTGATACCACCATTAACATAAGCCCTGAGAGCAGGTGACCTGCTTTTGAACCTTTGACATCTCTTTAAAAAGACTGTATGTGGCAGTCCACTCCAGAGCCATCAAGACACAATTCTTTTTTCTCATCACTTGCTCCCATGGAAGAAATGGAGAAAATGTAACTGAAATGGATCAGACCCATAAAAAATGAAGGGGATGTGGGTGGAATAAAAACATCTGTACGTACAAAAGCCTAAACTCTCAGCTTTTATTAGTTGGACTTGAATTTTGTTTTTTAAGGGATCAACAGATGAGCAAATTACATTTGTTTAGTGTGCGCACAACAGGCAGTCTGAATTTTAGCTACGCATTTAGTTGCCCATGTCATCTTAAAAAAATATCCAATTCCTGTGCAGAAATAATCGTATAAAAGGCACTTATCTCTTTCAACCCACAATCTGACCTTTGTGAATAATTCATCAACTGGTGCCTCTCACATCTTCAGATGTGATTCTGCTTTCCAAAATTCTTATGCATGTTTTGCATATAACAATTGAAATAAAGTTCTAGAAGTGGCATAGATGACACATTATTTAACCACTACATGACATTTAAGGGTCGATTCACTAGATTCAAAATAAGGGGTGTTAATTTGCATGCATATGTTACCATTTCACCATTTGCGGGTGATGAACAAAGTTATGGAAATGACTCCAGCTACAAACAGGCATATTTAGATTAGGGACTTGTGTTTGGAAGGGATCCTAACCTAGCTAGTTAGGCTGAAAAGGGAAGTGCATGGGTAATCACTGTATGTGAAAAATCAAGTTCTAGCCACTAAAGCTTACAGCACTGGGGGAAGAGATGGGGAAAGTGGATATCTCACTCAACTCTGTACAGCATGCCATTAAAAGCCAGTGGCAGCACATTTAGTCAGCTGGACTGGCCTGTGGGTCATTCCAGCTTCTGTACATTGGAATGAAGCGTACCTCTTTTACTCCAAAATCCTAGGTTTAACCCAGGTTGTGAAACATGGGTTTGACCCATGTTGACACCAGTTATACCAAACCACAGACATGGATTATCCTGCATTCTAGCTGTTAACACAGGACACGGGTTTGCAAGATTAGTTCTGCATTCATCACAGTTGAAAGTGTTATCGCATTTACGCAATTAAAAGTATACACAAAACTTTGTTTACACTTAAGGTTTAAAAGAAGGACAAGGTTTTCCTAGTGAGGTAGCCTGAAAATTTGTAATAAGGCCAATCCCCAAAACCAACCCCAGCTCTGTTTTTGTTTTGGTTCAGGATTTATTAAATTGCTTCTTCAGTGCTTTTAACTCCATTTCCAAGCGATTTAAATTGCACAGGACCACAGAGAATTACTCATCACCTCCAAACTCCATAATTCCTGCAGACTATTCCTACAGGATAAGTGATGTCTGATTTTTTTCTAAAAATCACCAACCATGTCCTGGGCACATGCAATTAGCAATAAGCAACACACACACACACACACACACACACACACACACACACACACACACACACACACACACACACACACACACACACACAGTTTTTTTTTTTTTATCTTCAGTGCTACAGTGGTAAGTTGTACTACACTTTAACTACTGGAGTGGCAGTGTGGCAGGCAAAGCGATGAGCCATTACAATAGTCGCAGCACAATGTGGCCTCTTTGTTACTGCTTTCATCAACCTTCCATCAACCTTCATCACCAATTTTATTTATTATGGATATTATATAGCTATTAGCTCTGCAAACATAGATCCAAGACAAGTTTATACTTATTCAAAGTATAAGACACATTCCCTACACAATCTTCAAAATTACAATACATGGTATTATGAACGCTACATGTGCCAGACCAGACTACTGTAGAAAATTTGGGATCCCAAAATAATATGAGATTGCATAGACTGGTTTCAATTTATGGTTACCAGGTTTGCAAAATATGTATGCTGCATTTTACCAGGACATGTTCCACTAAGACTAGTTTAGGCTGGGGACTCTCTTTATATTGCAAAGGTATTCTGGCTAAGAGGCAAGGCAAACCCATTTGGAAGCATTACTGAACATACATCAACCACATTGTTTTGAATCAACAGGATATGTAATTATAATACAATAACTTGTATAACCCCGTTCCTCATGTTAAGAGGTTAACTCTATATGTGACTTTTGTAACAAATAAACACTGACAGTAGGTTGTGCAAAGCACCCAGGGTGCTTGTGAGGAGTTTGTTTGGATGTAGCAAGCATTAATAAATCATCTCCATAAGGTTCATTGACTTAGTGTCAAGCTATTATTAGATATATGTGTTAAATTATAATTGTATGGGGAAATACTGATATTTTTCCAGAGAACAGTGTAGGTGCTGATGTTGGGAAAATTACAATTTCATGACTATGGCTAAATTTCAGCAAAGAGATTACTTTATTTCACTAAAAATACTGTAATACTACGAACAATGTGACAGCACAAAAAAATATATTTAAGAAACATCCAGCAGCTTAAAAAAAGCACAGTTCCATTCAAGAACAGAAAGGTTCATTTTAATTTGCATTTTGAATCTAATCCACCTAATTTATCCACCTTTGATTTTGTATGACAACATCACTTTTTATGTGATTAGAATGATATTTGTAAGTAAATTAGATTTTTAAATAATAATAAAAACATATTATCTACCTTAGGGCAATTGAATCTTCAGGCGACAGCTCCCAGATTTGTAGGCCTTGTAAATATGAATGTGATCCCTATAAACTGGCTGGTTTGACTGAATCTGGATGAAGCTAATGCTCCTTGTCTGAACAGTATGCCCTTAAGTGCACTTGACAGAGTCCAGCTATACTCTTCCTGTGTGATGACAGGACATCTTTTCTACTGCCATAACTCTTCTCTAATCACTGAATGAAGTTCTAAACTAAGCCGCTCTGGCTAAGTTCAAGGGAGCAGAGATGTGTATTAATGTGTGTTCGATAGAAGCCATTCTGGAGTATCAGTCACTCAGTGAAAAATTGCAGTCATCATTGGCAGCAAGGTGTACATTCTGTGCTATAATTATCTACAGCCCAGAAGTTGTCACTCAATTGTGACAAAGAACAGCATTAATCTATGAAGATTTGTTTTCTTGTTGTTAAGCCACATAGCATGTTTTCTCAAATACAACTATATGGTTCAGGTTTCAAGGTCAAAAAAGGCCTGCATACACATTAGTGTATAAATGAATTAGATCATTTAAAACAAACTGCCTAGTGACTGCAGATGGTTTCCTGGAAGTTTGTGTAGCCTTTTCCCATCTCGTGGAAACATGAAAGTACTGCGGTTACTTTTGGTGAGGTGCTCCATCAATCAATAATTGACTGATTGAGGGACACAAGCGTTTCTGGGACTGCTTAGTCACAGCCAATAAATAAAAACCCCTTTACACTCAAAGTGAATGATAACCTGGAACTCTGTCATTGGCATTTTGTTTGTTAGATTAATAGGACTGTTCAGTTCTCTAATGGGTCTCATTGAAATCATTATTATTGGAAATAACAAACATTCATTATCCCAATCTTGGTCGGTGACGCCCACGGCAACCAAATTCATTCACAGCACATTATTCCCTGCTTTCTTGAAATAGTGCTTTGAAATATAGGTTCTGTGAATTTATAGTATGGTTTTTACGACTGCAGATTACAACTACATGTGTTACAAATCTGGCATAACTAAGGACAGTGGATTTCATACATCAATCATGCATATGTGTAGATTTGATCATGAACCATGCATAAGAACAATTTCACCACTATTTCAGCATTCAGCAATATTTTCTTAACTGGCATTACGTTATTGGTAAGAACAACATTTGCATGCGCTAGGGACTGTGGGTAGGCCTGGATGCACAACTGCAAGACTGGGCCAAAATTCCTCCATAGCACTGCGAGGAATGGCTTCCTGCACATGCTCCCTAATAATCCAGTTGTAATGCGATTAAGGCAGTAATGCGAGTAAGGTGGTGCCCATGTAATCACCATACTCTGATTATGTTAATGCGATTACGCTCATAGCCAGAGTAAGCATAACTGTTGTAAGGTATGGGGAGTATTCTGACTTCATACTATAAAGGTGTGTATTCAACTTAATCTTGTTTCTACTGCTCTGGCCAAAGAGTACATCTGTGTTTTATTGATGGGTGAAAGCATTACAATGGGGTTATCATCCCAGAAAAGTGAACAGGTCCATGTAAAATGGAAAGCTTTGAAGGCTGGTTATTTCAAAGCTAAAAAAATATTATTTGTGTAAATATAAGAAATTATTGATTCCAACAGGAATAGTTCTGTTGTAGCAATCAATGCTAAACGTGACATAACCAGTTGAGTTCAGTGCTCTGTTGGATAAAGCTAACTATAAGAGATAGAGAGATGCTTTTATAAACTTTTTTTCTCAAGCCTCTTTTCCCCAGGATCAACCCTCATTTATCAAAGTCACATCATATTTTGAACACTTATCATGTTGTCATGTTTTGCATGTTTGTTTTGATGTTGAATGGTGTATATTAAATGTATTGTTACAGTGCTTGCTGATGGCCTCCAAGCGCAGACATATTGTTTAAGCTTCAGAACATCAATCCTCCCACAAGTGTTTTAGTTGCTCTGGAGTGGGTACTCCAAAATAATTCAGCTAAGCAATTAGCTGGAGAGTATTGTTATGGAGCAAACCATGGGTGATGGTCATGAGCTGAACAAGGCTGCAGTGTTCAGATCTATCCATGTGGTCACCTCAGAGCTCCTGAGCCATACCCCAGTCCAGGGAAATGTTATGTTTTTAGTGCACGCTTCACCGGCTCGGAGGTCACCTCTCGGCCAACGACTCTCGGGATTCTGCTCGCTCAGTGTAAACTGGCGTTGACATACATGGAGTCAATGGTGCTGTGATACTTATGTGGGATGATCGTTTGTGTGCTCAACACATCTCTAGCTGAAAACATCTACACCTGCCAAAAAGACTTTTCAGCTCTACACCCCTTGCACCCTTGATAGCAAGACCATCGCCACAGACGTTGCAGCACAGTGACTGGGAATCACACTTTGGAGTCACAATTATAGTTTTATTTGTTTAATTACTTGTAATATTAATTTTATGTGCACTTCTTAATGTTTATTGTGTTGTGTGTTTTATGAGCATTGTTTATTGCCATATGTACATTCCCTACCAATGCATTAATATTGGCAAACCCACCCCAGACTTCTAGCCATTACTATTATTGTTACAGTGTCTTTGATCTTTGATGTCAAATAAGACTTTCAGAAAGGAAAGACATGTGATCATTTCTTCTTTAGAATATGTGAACTAAGACTTGGTTCCAGTTGTGACCTTTTCAGTGTAAAGTATTGTAGGGCAGCTGGAGCAGGACAGACCCTCTCAGAGAATAGTCTTGGATATATCCTTAGTTTAGTGGCTTTGGTCATGAGGATAAGCTTAAGATCCCTCCCTTCTCCTATTGTGGTGCCCTCTGCCAAGCCATGGATCTGGGATTCAGCCAGGCCACCCGTTAAACAAGATGTTGGGAATCAGCTGGCCGGTCCCTGGCATCTGCCGCTCAAGATTATACTGTGCCAAGTAGAGTTTATTCAGCAAGCGGGAGCGCCGTTTTCAGTCCTCCCCACAAAGCCAACCACTGCCACAACAGCAACTTCCATTATCATTTTTGAGGGTTGGGGGCGGTAGGGAAGTCAACATTCCATTATAATTCTTTTACATGAGTCTGAAAATTGTTGGTCATAACTGTCCCCAAAGGAAAACATGTGTTCTTTCTCCAGTACAAACTATAGACTGGAATAGCATTTAGATGACATTGTTCATAGGCTGATATGCATTCATATACATGTTTGCACAAAAATGCATTGTTTGTACAATTGAAGATTTGGTGTACAGTAATAATTAAAGTACCACTGACAAAAAAATATAGATGATATCAAAATTCAATTAAAAATATTTTTAATTGTCTAAAAAAGATTTATAGAAAACGTCCAGCTTCACATGACTGTTTGGTATTGTACATTTGCTTAGTCACAAATGCCTGAATTTGTATCCATCAATCAGTAGTGGACAAAACAAATACATTATAGATATGGCTGCCTGATAACTTGCTACAGATGAGATGGCTAAACGTACAACCATTATTACTGCCATGCTCGCTCAATGGCAAAATAAAGGCAGACTGGTGTAACATTGCATGATGGCTGATGACTGCCCTTATTTACCATTCTCATATGTGTTGCTATCCCAGCCTCTGTGGAAGGGTTACATCACAGGTGTAGCAGACGCAACTACCAACTACCTCCTGAAAGGTTTGATTTAGCAGTTTGTACAGCTGCGCCGCCTTGATCCTGCTGCTCACAACATGGTGTTCTTCACCATTGCTGTCTGACTCTGAGTCGTAATTGGCCATTTCAACACCAGTTCTCTAGCTTTCTATGAGAGGGAATATTGGGCGGAAATTGTGTTAAGACTTAATGGAATATTAGGATCAAATCAGTATTCTGTAAAGAAAAACTAGATTTAATGGTGATATAAGAATATATTCTACTAAAAAAGGATTAGCCACTGAGCAGAAACATCTAGAATCAACTGATTGATGTTACATAATGAAATAACATGACTTAGACTGGTAGACTGGAACAATGTGTGATTTTTGCCACAAAATCAAAGGATTTTTATCATACGTTATACATTTCTCTCTTTTTTAAACTTTTTCAAAGTGCTATGCCAAACATTTTTTATTCAAGGGAAATGCTAAACTCTACACATGCCTGTCTTGTTTCCTGTTGTTAGCAATCCATTACAAATTGTAAAAAAGGATAAACTTTATGAATAAATGATGGCATGCTATGAATTTCACAGTTCACATCAAAACCTAACTACTGTCTGCAAAATTGATATTGCATACTTTACAGAATGGAACACAACAAGTATAACCAAACAAAGAATAATGCAATAACCACGGACTTCTGCTAAGGTAGAAGAAAGTAAGAAAGATTTCACATTTAGAAAGTTCTTACATTAACATATTTTTGCTCTCCTGGATTTTGGCATTTTATTTGCCAGCTTTTTTCCATGTCAGAACATAACAGTTTAACCTCTGCCATAAGGCTAGATCCAACATGTTTAATTTAGGAGTTAGTGATTGTAATACCCCTACCAAGATGTTTAGATACTAATAACCATAAGCCTTATAGGGGCACTGCATTTAAACACTCACCCTCTTTATTTTGTTTTAAATTCTACTGGTGTTGCTAGATTGTGTTTTTTTTCTTTTTTTTTTTACTTTGTCACTAACTTCAGTTTCTGAGATTAGCTTCCTGCAAGCTAATTGATTTTATTAAGTTTAACCAACCTTATGCTATAGGCTAGTTAGCCTGAATTGCTGTCTCCAATCCAAGCCCTATTCACATGATATCATGATTTGTAAGAAGGAGTTTAATTGTTTCCCAAATTCACTTTGCATGGAAATAAAATAATAAAGACAACAGAACACTAAATAAATAAAATAAAATAAACAAAACATAAAATAATACATATTAAAAAAAATATTAAAATTATGCTCTACAAGCAATTTTGTAAGCACAGCAGTAGATAAAGCAAGGTTATGTGTTAGACCTCTTTTCAGATTTAGCCCCAACAGACCTACTTAACTATAAAACTGAAAAAATGAGTCTTACCAAGAGATTGATATCTGGCTTGTTTCTCTGCTGTCTCCTTTAGTCTCTTGAATAGTGAATGATGAAAGCACTTTCTGCACCATTTATGCTACAACTTTTACTTCCAGAAGAAACTGAAACAGTCCACAAACCACCACCCGATTGATATCTGAATGGCTCAGTGGTTAAAAGCTTCCAGCACTGCTGGAATATATCTGTTCACTATAAACTCACTGGAGTTTATGGATGAATTTGGCAGTTAGCTACCTGAAGAGAAAAATTAGATAAATGCAAACACACACACACACACACACACACACACACACACACACACACACACACACACACACACACACACACACACACAAACATACACACAAAACCCTATATGACAGAGCTCCCTCTTGGTGGTGACTTTATTTTCTTTATTTTAATGCCACTGTATTATTATTTTTTTATTTTCAGAGTTCATTTCAATTTATCTCTGAAGAACAGTTTTTTTTTTCATCATAATCCTCATTTCAAAATACATTTTGAAATCCTCACCCCATCACATAAGCCTCCATGGGCAAATATGAAATGAATAAGTCAATACGAGGAAGTTAACACATTCTCCCATATGGTATCCAAATGTGGAGTGACTTCAAACTTGTGCAGATCTTTATCCCACCTCGTTGTTAAACATTTCATTTTGAAACGAGACACTGACATTTTACTATAAATGTGAGATACAAATCGAGTGCTGGAGGGCATGTTATGAAAAAGATGGATAAATGGGTGACAAGGCAAAGATGAACCACAGTTTCTCCAAAAGCTGAGAGAGAAGCCCAGGAAATCAGAGGAAAGGCTTTTCAACTATGTACCTGTACCTTGCAGTTCTTCAAATGGAAGTAATCATATATATATGACATCTAGAAGAAGAGGAGAGGTAAGACTGCTGGCCATGTCAATACAGTGAAGTAATGATAGAAGTAGGAAGGGTGGGTAATGCTTACTTTGTAAAAATCTGATCTGATTCAAATAGGCTTTTATGAATACATAAAATGAAAAAAAAGCATCTTTGTAATCTTTAATGTTTGTACTTTGAATGTACTTTCTGCATAAGTCCTATGATTGGAAAAAAAAATCTCAAGTGAGATTTGCAGATTCATGCTGACAAGACAGCATGAGCTCATCTCAGAGCTGCCTGTAAACTGTGTCCTCTTGTCACTTCTGCTGCCATATCAATGCAAATCTGTGAATCTCACCAAAGGTTAAGTGATCTCGCACATGAACGCTGTCTCTTAGCAAAGAGAAACCTCAGGGTACAAGTATTAATGATTAGAAGCGCATATTTTCATGGTTGCTTTTATCAAAAATATATTCATGCTTTTATGAGCCATGAATTATGAAATGCGAATTTTACAGGGTTGGCACTCTATGCCCTGACTTACGTTGCTGATGTGAACCAGTCAACACATGTTACTCTGAACCAAGTCTGGTTTTCATAAACCGTGTCTGAATATGATGGATTATGGAGAGAATGGGGGGTTTCAAGACAAGCCATGAAAATTCATAGCAGAATTTAAGACAGGTAGCTGGCACAATCTAAGGAACAAGACAAACAGGAAGATCAGGGATGGCTTTTTGATCCCTGAAAAAAAAGAATGAGAATGTTATGCCATTTCATAACATTTGGTGTATGATTTGTCATGTGTAGCAAGCTAGAAGTCTACTTCACCAATGCCTATGGCTGCGATGTCAGCATATTGAGTGTAATGAGCTAGCTAAAAAACATTACAATGGTCATTATCAATGAGAGTAAATCCCTGGACTCATTTAGCTATATGCTAGTAATGGTATGCAATATTTCTCACAATTTGTTATTTTGAATGGAATTAAGTTCATTGATCATTGTGCTTTTACTATTTATTCTTGATCAAAATGATTGATCACTTTATATAACATATAGATTCACATCTAATTGTGCAGCTTTCTGCTCTCTTCAGTGTTATAAGACATCTATGACATGCTTACCAAGGATCAAATGACACAATTTTTACTGAATGTATAACATAAATAGCAGAGTTGCAACTGAAATACTTTACCTTTAGGAAGATAATCACTGTGAACTTCATCTACGATTATATAATTCATGTTTCATAAAGGAAATACTAGTTGTAATCTGCACACCCAGGAAGTTACAAAACCTAGGTTACAAGTTACAAGAGCAATGCGATGAGGTGTTTTGTTTTTATATTTTATGAACAGAGTACATATATCCATAATGTACCATACATTGATAAAACTCTATTAAATATATTTTTCCATACACAAGACATGAGTAATTGCTTGCCTTGATAACAAAATTTCTGCTGCTCTTTACATTTCACTGTTTTAATTCATTTTCATTCCTCTTGAACTAATGGAAAATTTTTTTATACCTTGTAGTTTTCCTTCTTTGCTCTTTCAAACCAATGCTAATGCAAAGTTACTTCTTTCTTAGACATAACCCTTTTATCTTCAGTCAGTCATTTTGTCCCATTTTTATCCCCTTTAGCCAGTGTGATAGGTTATCACAAAGAACTTCTCAGTAGATGCAATTTTACTATCTTTTATCTCTGCCTTATCTTATTGAAGAGGGTATCAGACATCAGAGAAGCTGAAAAGAAAATGATTTGCTGAGCCAAAACATCAACAAAGTGTACCAAATACCTGTTCAGGACAACTTCACCTGTGAAGAGGCTGATTTCAACACTCAGAGCCAGTGGAAATCAGCAGTTTGATAACTCCTTTGCTCTCCTTAAGCTTCCTGTTCACTTCTTTCCAAATATATGTTAAACACAACACACATATACACACACATGCATGCTCACACAGACTACATGCCCTATTTCTTGTATAGCAGCTATCTCTATTATTTATTATATCTTAATTTCAGTTTGATGTTTTCAGAACTGGTCACTTTGATGTCATCAATTATCTGTCTTCAAGGACCCCAGGCTGGGTAACCGGCGACACCCTCTCACTGGGGTGGGTGGGGAGTTTGAGACTCATACAAATATATGTATCAGAATACGGTGAATTCAGAGCTCCTGTTGACTAACTGAAGATTTATCTACCTCGGGTGCCACTGGTTATGAATCATCACTCATTTGGATCCACTGATGCTATTGCATATTTGTGGAGTGTGACTTGATTGTGTGTATTGTGTGATGATTACCACATTAATTTGGCATCATGGATGGGGTAGTGCCAATGGAGATGCAGCTAGGCAGTAATGACTGAGAATGAGTATGTTGGTTTGTGCCAGTACCACCTGTACATCATACCCCTATAGCAGTGCTGGCATACATGCAAAGATACACATTGACTCAGATTGAAAATCTCATAGGGAATAGTAGTAGGGAATACTAAAGAGTGAGGGAACACATGGGAGGTGGGAGGGTGCTACATACCTTTATAAATAAATTAAAAAGACTCTAAATGTGCCTTGGTTTAAGTAGAAAGATGGCAGCCAGGCAGTCTGTTCATTTGTATGTCTGAATCACTGAGATCTGAGTTTTTAAGTGTTTTATGTTTTAATTGATCCTGCCTATGGGAACGGATCTGGCCACCACAGTGCGCTGGCTACTGGCGTGCTGACGGCTCTGCATTACTTTCATCGGCCAAATAAACTATCAAGCAGTCATCATCTACCTGCTGTTATGCTTGCTATTCATCCATTGCCATCCTGGATTAAATGGACAAATCAGTAAAAGGTGAGTGGTTTTTCTTCCATCATGCACAGCAGTTTGCAAATATTCCAACGAGACCTTCATGCCATTTCCATCAGGAACTCGGTCTCTCTCTCCAGTCGTATCTGTATCATTCACAAACTCAAATGTGCCTGCACTCCACTGCATACCTCCAAAGTCTCACACTTTTGCATGACTTTTTCACGGAAGACTCTTCTCATTTTATTACCACTGATGTTGCTTTTGTAAAAGTCCTCACGTATTAATAATTTGAGACATATTGTAATGCTTTTATTATTGATCTCTGGAAATGTGCAACCAAACCCTGACCCAGTAGATACCACGCATTCTCTATTGACCCCGGTTGATTTTAAGAATAGAACAGGTCTTGTGTTGATTCAATTTAATGTTAAAAGTCTTATCCAAAAAATGAATATGATTAGAATTTGGAAAAATACCGCAAATGCAGATATTATAGTGTTATCAGAAACTTGGCTTAAGACATATGCATCAGGGAATTTGATTTCTATTGATGGCTATATGGTTTATACAACCAATCGTGCTAGTAAAGGAGGAGGGGTTCCCATTTCTCCCATTTCCAAGTTTATCACCTCTGTAACACTATCGCTTATGAATGCAAAATATTTCAAGTTGCTTGCTGTTAAAGTGAGCATGGCATAGAACTCACACGTTACTCTAGTCGGCTGTTACAGACCACCTTCTGCTTTGAGAGAGGCTTTTCTCTGTCTTTCAGAGGTTCCACACACGGTAAATAAATCAGAATTCATTCTCTTGGGTGATCTAAACTGGGATTGGCTCACGTCTGTTTTGGATTCTTTTAAAGATCTATATGACTCATTAAATCTCGCACAATTAATTAATGAGCCGACAAGACCAAATCCAGATAAAGGCGCCAGATAAATCTACGCTATTGGACCTCATCCTGATGAATACCCATCATAAATATACAGCTACTGAATTTTTTGGTAACGGTGTCAGTGATCATTGTACAATCGCTGACATTAGAAATACCAAATAGCCAAAAGCCAGTGTTACATTTTTTTGACATTTTAATGAGCAGGCATTCTTTCATGACTTGTTCCGTAATATTGATTGAGTAAATCTGATTCTGGTTGTCGACTCTGCCTTTGACTACTTTCAAAAGAAGTTTATGTCCATCTGAGACAGACATGCTCCCGTTACAAAATGTAGAATTAGTGGGAAGGAAAATCCCTGGTTCTCTGACAAATTAGCTAAATTAATCAGACAGAAATATGACTCTTGGGCGATTGCTAGATGCACAAAGGCAGCTGCTGACTGGAACTCCTCTCGGGCTTTAAGAAACAAGTGTACTGATCAGGAAGTCTAAATCAGATTTCTACCTGAAAGCAATCACAGAGAACCTTAATAACCCTGCTAAGTTCTGGAAAATAATTTACACAGTTTCAACTTCTAATGTATGTCCTGTTTTTCCAAACCATATAATGATGGATTCTAATGAAGTGAAGGACACAGTTGAAATTGTAGAGGTTTTTAATAAACACTTAATATCTTTTGGTGATGTGGCACAGCCATCTAATGTATGCCCTGTTACAGGGCCTCATGTGAACAAGTTCTTTAATTTTGAGACTGTTTCTTACTATGAGATCTATGATGCTTTACAAGACTTAGACAGACAATCTGGATACTTACCTTTTAAAGATAGCAGTTCCTATTACTGTGGAGCCAGTCACTCATGTTTTTAATTTTAGCCCCTTGTCCAATTCCATACCTAAGGTTTGGAAATCAGCTTACGTTCTGCCCATTAAATCTAGCCAATGGGATGCATCCAGCTAAATTGCACTTTTATGCAGATGAAACAGTCATCTACACAACTGCGCCTTCTCTAACTAAAGCCATTGATTTTCACCAGGGCTCATTCTCAGGCAGAGTCTTTTAGCATTGTTACATTGCAGGGTATGTTCATTGAAAAGGTTCCCATTTATAAATACCTAGGTATATGATTAGATGAGAAACTGTCCTACAAAACCCATATTGACAATCATGTGAGGAAACTTAAACTTGGTTTTTATTTTCATAACAAGGCTTGTTTTACATTTGAGGCTCGGAAGAAGTGTGTTCAATCCCTAATGTCTCCCTATAACTGATTATGGAGACATAATATATATGCAAGCAGCCTCTTCTGTGCTGCAGAGGCTGGATTCAGTCTATCATGCATTTCTGTGCTTTGTTACAAATGCCAAGTGACTCACCCATCTTTGCACCTCATACAAATTAATGGGTTGGTATGTATTCATATATAAAGGCCTGTTGGGTAAACCACCCCTTTACCTCTGTAGTCTTCTTTCTCTCACCACTAACAGTTATTTAACGAGGTCTGCTAGGTGGTTGCTACTTTGTGTCCCCAGGGCTGTTACAGAATTAGGCAAGACTGCCTTTTCTTACTGTGCCCCAGAGGCATGGAATAGTCCACAATGTATGCTACATTTAGACATATTAATGCCTCTTGGTAAGTTTAAATCTTTTCTTCAAAATGCTGTGCAGGAGGAGTGTAAATGTTTCCTGTAGTCTGGATCGGGTAATCGTTGATATGCTGTTGTATGTTTTAATTGCAATGTAATGCCATGTAGCTTTTTCTAATATTCTCTACTGTCCTCTTGACCAGGTCACCCTTGTAAAAGAGACTTTATATCAACAGGTTTTATCAAAATCTTTTATCAAAAGGTGAAATTAAAAAAAAAAGATACACTTATATTTTAAACTATAAAAGTGATAAAAATTCAGTGGTACAGCCTAGTGGCGAAGGCACTGAGACTTCTGAGGTTGGTTGTTCAAGCCCCAGTCTAGCCACAGCAAGAACACCATTGCTTTTGGGCCCTTGAGCAAGGCCCTTAACCCCACATTGCTCCTAGGGGGATTGGCCCTTGGTTAGCATAATCAACTGTAAGTTGCTTTGGATAAAAGAGTAAGCTAAATGACTGTAATGTAATGATAGCTAAATGACTATAATGTTACAATTTCCCCTTAAACTATGTGAAGAAAAAAATCATTTTACTGCAAATTACAACACACACTCTGTCCTGTTATAATTCCCTGGTGCAGTCCCTGCACACTTATCAAGCATTATAATTTTACTTATTATAAGATCCAATTATAATTAAACCCTGACCTGACTCCTCTTTGCAACTCTTAGCCTTTTACGTTGTGTGTGCATTTTCCAAGTCATACATTTAGCATCGATTTTGTTTTATCGGTACGTTGGCATTCCAAGCACAGTGGCTTGATTCAGCCTTCCCAACTCAGACCTTCCACCAGAAGGTTATGCTTTTGGCACAGATCCACACAAAAATCAATCATCTGTTTTTTTTTTCCTGTTTGGGTGGATAACACAGTGAGAGTAAGCACTCACACCGCATTTAAGTTTGCAATTGCTGAAATCGTCCAGAATTCATTTGGGAGCATCTGGCAAAATTGAATCTTTCTTCTTTTATTTTTTTTTTCTATTCTACAAGAGTTGCTAAAATTGATTGGAGAAAAGATAGCATCAGCTCATAATAAAGTATGTGCAAATGTGCTCTTTCTTCCCAGAAACAGTATATTAAGCAAGCTTTACGATGCATATGCATGTATTCTGAGCTCCTTGGTACATAACTAATGGATGACAGCTGCAACCTTAGCTCATAGTGTCTGTGAAATCACTTGGTAGTTCTTCCCTTTATTTTATTAATGTTCACTGGTTCATTAAACTCAAAATGTGAGGAGCTAGCATGTGCTATCTGTGACTGATTTGAACCAATCACAGAGATTTCTGTACAGTGCTGGTTAAAAGCCTTTTGATGATGTTCTCTCAAACTGAATTTCAGCAAACAGTGCATCATCCAATAATGGACACACCAGAAGAACAACATTCCATTACAAGTCCAAAATCCTTAAATCTTTACTCGCTTTGAATTCCCATCAATTTTGGATTCAAAAGCCTCAAGAATTGTTATTGAGTGAATACAAATAAAGCAAAATACAGATTGTCATCCAGGTCTATTCCCACAAAATTGTGTAAACTAGGAAAGCAGCCAAGCACTACATACAAGTTTTCTTCTGTCATGAAAGCACACCATATAAATATGAATATCAATATGAATATATTTATATAACACCACCGAATGCAGGATTTTAAGCTACGCTGATTTTGGTGGATTTCTTCGACGACTCATCGTTCTGCACACGATCCAGGCTAAATGAAGCATGAATATGACTGATATTAGATATTGATTTTCTTCCCTGGTAATTAGGGACATTGTGCTTTGTTATTGCTCAACAAAAAGAAAGAGGTTTGAAAAAAACGTAAAAAAGGGGCCACAGCTGAAGAACAATATTGCTGAGAAAATCCTCCAAAATTAAATATAATATTTATGACGAATGTCTAGCCGAATAACAAATAGAGGCACAGAAATCAACATATTGAGTGATGATGCAATATTCGGAAATGATTTTTGTTCTGAGTGGAAAACCTGCTGTTCTGCTCCATGTTGGAGAACTGAAAGCCAAGGACTGTCCCTTGCCTTTGTTACAAAGCGGTGACATGGAGATAAATGCATGCCTAAAATAGGCCTTCTTAATCCATATCATCATTATGGTGCTGATAAGCAATGATTTATAACTAATAACTGCAGTTCATTTTCATGCCTGCCAGTTTAAAACTTAGGACCGCCATAAAATAGCATGGACAGTATAGGACAGGACAATTGACTGTATTAGAGTAAATTAGACAAAATATTAAAATCCCTTTCAAAATAAGGGTAAAATAAAGCTGAGTTAACATTAAGTATCAATTTATCAGGTCCTTCAGCTGTGTTTGAATATTGATTTTTAACCTAGTGCACCCACACTAAAGGGCGTTACATTACTTCAATTAGAATATTAAAAGAAGTCTTTAAAACCTGCCTGACTCTTATTCTCCAATAATGAGGAGGTCATATGACTGAAAACAATACAGAGACTAAAACCAACGGCACATAGACTGGGTCACCATTTCAGTATTTCATCTGTCTGTTACCTACAGCATGATGATAGGGAGCAGAATGCTCTACATGATGGAACCTATTTTTAGAGGAAAGTGAGAAGTTGACTGACGGACTGTTGATTACCGATTACTGACTGTTGCCGTTTTAATAAAATATATTGCATTTGTCAATATGTCACAGTTAAGGATCCAGTACATTGATTGATCAAGGCTGTTAATAAATTAAAACTGCTCAATAAGATTAAAATTCAAGGGGGAAAGCTGAGAGGTGGAAAAGAAAGCCGCAACGGCTCATCATCAGGGCAGAGGTAAAAATCGGAAAAAGAGATGATACAAAAAATGTACAGACTATCTGCATATTATGTATGCATATAATACACTGTCCTGTCTCTGCACAAATTCAAATCTGCCTGTCTGTGATAGTGTGCATAATCATGCCTGTGGGTCTTCAAAATATGTGTGCGCTGGTCTGTGAATGTGCGTAGAATACGCATATCCATGTCCTTAAAAATAGATGTAGGCCACCCTGTGAAGTTGTGTGAATATACATGTATGTGTCTATGCACATTTCTAATGACACATGTAAACCACTTTATGAATCTGAAAGATGTGTATTAAATCATAAAACCAGACCCACACTGCTGTACAGCCTCAAACTTTTTTTTAGAAATCTGTCAACGTTGCGTTCTCAAAACCCGAGACTGCAAAAGTAATCTGAGACGCAGAAAATAAATGAGATGTAGGTAAATAAAACCAGTGTTTTGCCCCATTTCTCAATGTCCAACAAGAGAGCTGTCCACTTATTGGTGCTATTCACAGAATGATTCCCCATGAGAGCTGAGAGGGAAACTTTAATTTTGTTTCCTCAGATTGGAAATTAAAAATTGATCAGAGCTGTTTCAGCTTGGAAGGCAGTCAAGTAAGATTCACATTTATAATTCCGCATGGGCTTAAAGTTTAGAAAGTTTGGGAAATTTGAAAATCAGCTTAATGCATTCTACATTAAATGTGGCCACAAGTTTCAGAAAGCCCCCAATCCCTACTCTATCTCTTATTGTTAAAAACACAAAATAATTCCATATTCCTTATGCCATTATAGGATCTATAACAAAGCATAAATAAATGACAGGCAAAGTGCTTTCCAGCTGTGGTAGGATAAGAAGCAAAAGAGAACATAATAGAAAGCCACTGATGTTTGCGACCATTTTTAATGCTGCAGTCCAGAATGCTCAGATGAAGAATGTGCATGGTTTAGAATGCATAGAATATCCATGGCAACCAGACTGGGGGAAAATATTTACAATGAGCAGACTGTTGCATTACCCATTTGATTACTAATAAGACAACAGTTGTCATATGTGCTCATCACCCACCGAGTAACGGGAAAATCTGCTTACACAGATACTCATGAACACACAAACAGGGACCCATATGAGATGGCAGCTCTACTCTGCGAGCTCCAGCTTTCTGTGTCACACAGTTTTTTGCAGCTGGAAGCCAGCCAATCCAAGGCCTGAAATTTGACTTCATTTAAGTGGGGTCAAAACAAGACACAATAGGGTTTTTAACATTTGTTGTAGGATGATTGGATTCAAACAGGTTTCAGAATGAATATAAAGGTTTAGAGAAAGGTTGACTTCAGATAGTGCATCACCTCCATCCCTTTTTTGGTGAAAGTGAGGCCTATTTCTCTGGTTTTCATTGGCTTCATTTGTCTCCAAAGTGAACCTAAAAGTCACTGAAAAGCTCTGCCCTCTAATATAGATTGAATTGACAAATGAACACACATAAAAAAAAAACATCAACCGAGAGGATCAGAAGTAACGTGCTGGACTCTTTCTTTGGAGGGGTGTTTAGAATGCATCCAGACACTCTGGGGTTTATTTCTACACATTTTTAAATTCAAATTTTTGGAGCATATTTGAAATATTTATCACATATCTGCAAGCTGATACTTTATTGATGAAAAAGTACATTTATACTTATATAAAAGAGAATGCCACAGAGAGCATTTTCTTTTCAGCTATCATGGCTCAAATCTACAGAAAATGCAAGCCCTTGATTTTACTAACTGAAATGAGACACAGCACAAACCCTGACGACTGTAATAATTTATTTGATGAAGGTCGCATAAGCACTTTAAACAACTGACCACGATTCACATGGTATTAAATTCACAACCCAAAGAGTTAGTTAGAACTCTTTCGTTAGTTAGTGGTAAAACAAGAGTCAAATTCATCTGTGCTTTTGCTGCCATTTCTGAAGTGGCACTGCCATTCAACAGCAAGTTGGCCACGATCGTAATATAAGGCCCAGAAAGGATCAATAGCCATCACTTTACCACAGTGGTACTTTTATCTGTAACCTATTTTTCAGTTGTGTGTGTTCCTGTCACTACCAGACAACCTGAGCTGAAATTTGGGACGTACCAAATCAAAAGTTTGAAGAAAAGCGATGAGAAAAGGCACAGAAAAGTGAAATTAAGAACTAATCCAAAAAAGCTTTCAACAGGATTAGCTTGGGAAAATGGTCTGGCTTCACTGTTACTAGGACATGTCATTCAGCTGAATTCAGGTTAGGGAAGCACTAACAGAGAAATGCTGTAAAGTTCCACTGGGGTATTGTCAAATTTACAGACACAAAGTCCTAATTTAAGGATCAGACAAAATTATCAGATAGCATTATACTATAATTCACTAGAATGTAAAACATTCATAAAGCATATAGCTTGGACTTATACCAGTGGAAGTTGTATGCTTTATTCCTTGAATTAATTAAATACAATTCTAAATTGAATGGAGAACAGCCATCCTACCCTCATACATTCACAGCATCCTATGGCTACAGTGTAATTGGATTAATTGAAATAAAAGGCTTTTTGCTGAACCCCCCCACAATGTGTAACTAATAAGATTGAGAATAATTAATGGGATCAGTATGGCATGTGCACATGGATTAGAGCTAGGATTCAGTCAGCTTTCAAACCATCAATGCATATTTTTTTTCTAATAAGACAGATATTGTATGCTGTTTTATTAAAGCCATACCATACAGCATAACACACATGTGCCATCACAATGTTGTCCAGCTCTCAAATAACCATTACCATTGAACAGTTCATTCAAACCTTACATCTACATATTATTTAAGCTCTAACTTGGATCCATCAAATGTCTTTCCAAGTTACAATATTGCTGTCAGTGCTAAAACTATAGTGTCTTTGCAGAGGGAATTTGATTTACCTACTATATACTTAAATGCAAAATGTCGTGGTAAGAAAGTTGAAGAAAGCAGATCAATCATGAATACCATTACACACACAGTCTGCAGCGGAGGTGCATCTGACACCATTGTTACATGGAGTGAGATATCCAAAGACCGTTCAACTCCATCCACAACTGTGTGCTATGACTTTTAAACATGCATGCAGCACAACTTCAAAATATTTAAAATTATTTAAAAACATTTGCTTTACTACTTATTACAATGACCAGTAAATATGTGTAATATAGCTGGCAAATCTAAGCCATGGGTTTAACATTTGTAAATAAAGATAAAAAAGATTATATAGATATATAGAAGAAATATAGATCTAAAGATTCCGTAGTGTTTATTCACAGCTGCCTAACGTACATAAGCAGGTCATACTGAATTGGTAGAACTCTGAGACACTTTCTTTGCAAGTTTTGTAAATTATATCATATTGCTTATATCTGTGAGTCGTGTTGTATACATTTACAAATTGTGGATCACATTTGTTAATGGAGCTGTGTGTTCTCAACTACTTTCTGACATATCTCACCAAACACTGTTAACTACTACTGCAGATCAAATGCAAGGTATGTAGCTCTAACTGTCAGACTGCATTTAGAACCTAGTTTAATTCAATTTAGACCAGATGGTTCAATCCGCTCACCCACTGAATATTAATATGTCCTTCAGAGATTGAACTGGTTGGAAATTATTTTTTGGAAAGTGATTACTGAACTGAGGTGTCTGCTGTTTTTCAATGCTTCGCCACTTCCTCAGTTGAGAATCAAACAGGCTGCCAGCGTAAAGAGGTGTGTGAGTTTTCTGTTACAACCACATTTATTTATTTTTTTTACAGAGGACAACAGAGAAAAATAGTTTCTTCGCTTGAATGGACCACAGATGGCTCTCATGAGAGCTAACGCAAGCAACCATGAGCCTATACCCTTCAATACACTTTCGAGAGATGTGGAAACACCAAAGCAATAGGCATTCTGATTGAAAGGACCACAAACTCAATATTAGATTCTCTCCCAGGAGCCTCACACAGAAATCCAGACTATTTGAAAGCAACTGTTTTCTAAAGAACCACCGTAAGATCGTATGATAGGCCTCGGCACATGGGGCAGTTCTGTTGCTCGCAACAATATGGAAAGTTACTCATATATAAAGTTTATTTCAAGATAATCTGAAACTGGGAAAATGACAAGCTAATTTAATTGCATGTTATTCAATTATGCTTGTAGAAGCAGGAGTGACTGTCATAGGTCACAGGAAATCACATGCTTATATGTTTCTATATTTGTCTCATTTAATGAATAATAGTGGAGCATTGGGAAAAAATTGGCCTGTAATAACACACAGTAGGCCTAACTAAAAAAGCTAAGGAACCAATGAAAGAACTATATTTGAGGAAAAATGCTTATGTTTGTCTGTTTTCCCTGTTGGTAAAAATGGAAAGAAAAGACTATGTTTTGATGAATCGTCAGCCCCCTGCAAAAATGCATACTGCTGGAAGCAGGATGTCCGACTTGAATCAAAGCTTGTCGACCACTTGGGAATTACACTTTATGAAAAGTATTCTGGTTTGAATTATTGCCAGTTAGGGACACCTCTCTGCAGAAATTGGAATAGGAGCCCACTGAAAGCTGATACTGTGCCATCTTCTGGAATGTACTAGTTGAACTGCAAAAAACAGCAAAGCCTGGATGTTGTTAGCATACAGTAATAGGCTATCTGATTTTCCTGACTCTCATCAACCAGAACGGTTCAAATAGGCTGAGCTCTGCTTATAAAGAAACAGTGATCATTTATCACTGTCTGTCTTATTGGCTTGCCAGATGCTATTATCCAGAATAGCAGGTATACCTTAAATTTTATATACACTATTTTATCCTGGACAATTACTGAAACAATTCAAGTGAAGTACTTTGATCAAGGACACAACAGTGATGCCCCTCCCAAGGTACAAATTTGCCACCTTGTGTCAGTGAATCCTGTTCCCCAACAACTTCACAGCACTGTTGCCAACAGCTACCCAGAGGGCTAATCCAGAAGAAAATAGCATAAGGAATACAGCCATGTTTGTACTCACCCAGGACAGAGAGCTCGCAGGAGGCACTGATGTTCTCATTTTTATTGTGTGCCACACAGGTGTAGGTTCCTGAGTCGTCATCTGTCACACTGGTGATCAGGAGGTTGCTCCCGCCAAGCAGGGTGTATTTCTTTGACCTGTAAAGGCATTTCATTTTGGACCAAGCAAAGACCAGGTGCAATCAAGTACAACATTTCAAACCTGATTTTTGAAGACTGGAAGGTGTTAGGATTTCACCACAAAGTAACCCTAATTTAAACAGCCAATCTTCTTATGTCACAAGGGAACTGAACTCGGCTTTCTGTTTTCTCTTGGCTTCAGTTACAGTCGGAATAGGGGCAGAGTTGCCACTCACAATATTGATTCCTTTCAGATCTCCTCCATGTGTCCGTGTGAGGCATTTGACAACAAAGTGATTAGCTGTCTGCCATTTGACACCAAACTAGCAAACTGATGAGTCCTTGATCTCACACTTATGGAGGGAATAGACACATTCCCCGAATTGGTCTGAAATATTTTGCTGTTTAAATTGGCTACCCAGCTCCCTACACACATCAAGTGCAAAGTTAGAGGAATCCTATTGTCTCTGTGGTTTCACGTGAACTGCAGTTAGTTTGTCTGGGTTGAGCAGATGAGCAGGAATTATAGATTGTCTTATATTTTGTTCCCAACAAGGTGGCCCTACCCTTTGTTTTATTGGACAAACTAGTTTCCTTTCTGCAAAGGTTTGAAATCAGGAAATGTGAAAAAATGCTGGACTGTTGTCCTTGAGGGTTAGTGTGTAAGAGGTTTTTAAAACTGAGGCTTGAATGCACCATAACCTACATTATTTATTTCAAGCATTTGGTGTTCTTATGAGTGCTAATGTCAGTGAGGGTTCACTGGACACATAAATCAAAGTAGAGCCGTCCATGCTTGGACAAGCTTATAATTTGTATGAGCGACTGACACCAGTCACACCCCTCTGAGTTCTCCCCCTGCCAAAATGCCATTAATCATACAGTTAGCTCTTAGCATATAGGAAACTTAACCATATGCATGTAGGAGGCTGCACTCAAATCATCAAGACATAAATATGCCACTCACAGCACAGAATCAGACTACACGCTGATATGCCTTAAGAAAATTGTTGCAACATAGTTCCCCTTTATCACACATTTAAAGACACCTTGGAGTAAACATTTATCCAATGTACTTGTGATGGCGAACTCACACAATCTTTACCCTCACCCCTTGCAATTTAATTACAATGTTATTGTTTTCTATGAAAGTGATGCAAGTGTTCACTCCTAAATTACATGGTACAATATCTGTTAATGGGTACAATAATAATGATACATTTTATGAAAATGCAGAGTGGGAAACACAACTAATTACATAATGTTGCACTTGCTTGAATTCATTATTCGTATTTTCTAACTAGCAGACAGCACTGACAATCTCCAGCACTACCTGTTCTTAAATATATTACATATATTGCCATTATTAAAGAAATCATTCAATGATATTTTCCCAGAGAAGACAGCCCTCACTGTTTCTGACCTTGTTTCGATCACCTCGTTGCCTCTCATCCAGAAGAAGGAAGGGGTTGGGAAGCCTGAGGCAGAGCACTCCAAAATGGTATCTTTTCCCTCAAGAGCAGTCACTGCTATGGGCCTCTGTAAGAACACCAAGCCCCGCATCACTCCAGGTTCTGCAAAGCAAAGGACATAAACATCATTTGTAACTTTATGTATTGATCATGTTCAGTGACCTGCCAGTCATATGCTTATGTTTTTTTAAAAATATTTACATCACTGTTTTTTTTTCTTTCTCATCCCCTTGTACACTAGGCCTGGAATATCCCTTGTGAGACATGCTAGGATCAATTTTTTGCCACCTTATTTGCCCGGGCTCTGTAGTCAGGTCTTGCACAGTCAGGATCCAGTTGTATATGCATGTATGTGTATGTATGTGTGTATTATAGTTAGTTTTGTCATGTACTGTAATATCACACACAGTCCTTTTTTACTGAAGTGCTCATCCACAAGAGGAAGCAATATCTTATTTTAAGACAAAACTGTTGCTTTTGTCTTGAGCTGCACAACTAGCTTTCAACCGCAGAGATCTGACCTCTTCATAACAAGAGACTTATTCTGGTAGTTGTGGGGAACAGTAGAAGCTACTCTTATGGTGCCATAATGCCGCTGCAGGGCGTAAACTACCCACAATGCTCAGGCCCAGGATTGGTTTCATTCCTGCCACCGGCTGTTTCAGCCAATGAGCTTGCACCACACAATTCAGCTCCAATCACCACTGGGAATCCACATGAGCACTGCTCACCTCAAGACCTGCAATTCACTGCAAGCCTGATTGCCCTTCACAAGAGTACAGTACACAGGGCCTAGTGGCTAACAAGAGATTTATGTGACAGCTAGCCACTAACACTCTGATATCCCCAGAACACATGCCCTTGAGATATGGCCTTACTCTCAATTACACTCTGCTAGATTTCCACACCAGACACAACTGTTTTTGAGGGCAGATGCTAAACTGTTCAAAGACTTCTTTGCCAGAAAACCTATCAGACTTGTTAACTTTTCTGCATTGGACGACAAATGGATGAAAGGATGGCAAAGGGGCAAAGCACTTCAGTAAAAGCTGAAAACAGAGGGTCAGACCGCAGGTTCAGGTTTTAAGACCACCTTCAGAGATACAAGCCAGCTGCTATTTTAACATTGCATAGCCCTGAAACACATTGAACAGAATTACTGCAGATGAGATATTATTAGTTGTACAAAATGATCAAAATATAATATTGTGCTAGATTATATGCCCTAAACTGTAGAAAACCATACTTGCTTATTCAAATGCATTTGCAAAATAATGTATATATTTCCACATTTACATACACAAAGGTATGACTGAAAAATGAGATAAGATGTCACTTATTACAACTATGTGTAATGGAAGCCCAGTCGAGCATGCCATATTCAAATAGAAAAGCAATAGAAAAGATTTATCTTTTTTATTTCATTATATATCAAAACAAACACATTTTGGTGGAGTTAATACGAGGCATTGCCAGTTTCCATAAACACAATCTTTTTTAAATGAATTCAAAATCAGGAGATATCATATTCAGTCAGGCATTCACACAGCCTGTCAGCAATGCACATTCTGAATCAACATTTTCAATGTGGCACACTCTCCTGCATTCTGTTTTCAAAACTGTGCTGCCTGCAGCATCCTGTCTAGCCTTGTAACCCTCTGGCAACAAGAGCAGCTACACAGGCAGGTGTTCAGACAGTCATGTACCTATAAGGCTTGGCCCTACTTGAGATCATGGAGTGGCTGCAGGGAAACACCACACACAGCTGAATCCATTCATTTCCACTCATAGGTGGAGGAGATTAGCTGCAGACTTCAGGTTATATAAATGTGTGTATTCAAATAACACTCGCCTTTAAATTGAATTAAAAAAATCAAGCAATACTATTTTTCAAATTTTTCAAAATAATGTTTTTGTGAGTTCAGAAAACACCAATTTCAACCTGGTTTTTGGTGTTGAATTTGTCATGTTTGTAGATGCTGACTTAATCCAGGCTTAAATGTGAAATTTGTCTGTGATTGGTTGTCATGTGTATATGCGATGTAGCGGTCTACCTGGCAACACACGGAGCTCCGCATCGCTGCCAGTGCGGGCACTGCCAGGGTTCTCGGCGAGGCAGCGGTAGGTGGCGGAGTCGGGGGGCTGAACCCTGCTGACCTGCAGGGACCCGGACGGCAGTACCACCACACGGCTCTCTGGGATGATGGCCACCTGGAGATCCTCCCGGTTCTTCTGCCAGTGTACTACCGGCATGGGCTCCCCCGTCACCTCACAGCGCAGGAGAGCCGTGTCCCCCAGGTGCGTTGACACGGACTCTGTGGGCACCACAACCCGCAAAGGACCTGAGAGGGGAAGAGAAGAACAGAACACACAGCATGAGCGACGGGGTACTTTGAGGGTTAGAGAAAAAACGCGAGAGTTAGAGCACTGGAGGCAGATGCTCCCACAATCCCTGACTTCTCCAACATCACTCAGACTTTCCCTTTTATGATACCATGTCTCTAACAGCACTAGATCCATGGCCCCCTCTCTCACAAGTTATAAAATATGCTCCATGCTCATTAAAAGTGAAGTCTGACAGTTAAATTATGGAGCATACAGAAGTAATTTGATATATATTCTGTCTCTGTTGAAGGACATCATTCAAGTCCACACATTTCCTTGGATACCAAATTATTTACTGCAGTTTTTCATCTTTAGTTGAAGGGTAAAAAACATTTTAATTTATTCACACTGCACATATGGTTGCAAATCTTCACCCATATGTGTGCTGTCATAGTGTATGTTTATACATGCAGCACAAGGGTAGTGACCACAGAAACCACAAAATGTCTCTATTTGAACGGAATCTAATACATTGATGAAATTTTGTAAATTCTGAATTTAGTAGCTTTAACCATTAGATACTGCTGAGTACTTACACCAGCATCAATTTAAGTTGGTAAAGAAAAATGTTTTCATGAATTGTTCATGGCTGTTAAACATTCTAGTGCCTAGACTGCAGCTAGATGATCTTTCCAGCTAGAGAGAGATGTCAGTCAGCTATATCTAACTGTTGAACACTTCCTTTAGCAGTCCTACAACTGAGAAGCTTGCCAAAATGAGAAAACTGCATTATGGAACAAACAACCATTTTTCTCATCTAATCTTGAAAATCAAGCCTTTTGTAAATAAATATTAATAATAATAAAAAACACCAAAAATAATATTGGAAGGAAAACAAACAAAATCTGATAAAACACATGCCTTAGGTAGTGAATTCATTCAGCAAAATAAAGAAAGGTAAAATGGATTCATAAAATAACAAAACTGCAAAATATGTGACCAGATGAACAAACACGAAAGAGTACCATTGGTTTCTTAAAAATGTTGTGTACATAAACCATTTGACTACTCGTATCAAACCTTCATTCTTTCCAAACAAACCATAAAATACAAAACATTACTCAAAAGTGTTTCCAGCATAAGTATTAATGTGTTCATTATCCATTTTCCATTGGTTTACATTAAACGGGTTTCTTTCCTGGTAATTACAGAGGCTGGTTTACTGGACAGCTCAGCAATGAATGATTCCTGCTCTGCATGTATTTACTGGAGTTTCTGGAGCTTTATATGAGTGTAAGGGGTTTTACCGTTTACTACGTGATGAATCATGTATGCAACTGCAATCTCCTGGTTTATTTCTTTTAACCATTGGACTTACAAACCACAAAAGATGTTTTCATACTTCCCAGAAGAAATGAGTATGTTTATACTTGATGCATGAAAAACCCCTGACAACAGACACGAGGTTTGATTCAGAGGATGCTGAAGTGTATAGGACAGGATTATATTATGCAGTTTAGTTCTCCAAGCACACTGTAAGTACTCTGTCTCTTTCCAAGTACAAGCTACTGTGGGCTGAGAGGGGTCTCTGAGAAAAGACGCGCTGTCCATCGCAATTACTGTTGCCATCCTTACAGCCAGTCTGGGGATCCTTTGGTCCGATTTATTTTCATCAGGGTGCAATTTGTTCTTTTGCCTCGCTCTGCACAAACAGGGCCGAGCTAGGTCTTCAAAGGCAACCCTAATGAAATATTCAGAGACGGAGCAGGGAAATGTAAACACACATTGGGGTGGGGTGGGGGGGGCTGGGCTGGAGGGTGGAGACTTTGGGGAATAGGTCTCAGAGGCCAAATCCAGGCAACATCTGAGGCTATTAAAACTGCTTTAGTCGAGGCATCTACTTAACGGTTCTGTGAATAATGTAAATATCTCATCAATTATACTCAGTGAT
The DNA here is from genome assembly GCA_022829145.1 of Albula goreensis. Taxonomy (NCBI): domain Eukaryota; kingdom Metazoa; phylum Chordata; class Actinopteri; order Albuliformes; family Albulidae; genus Albula; species Albula goreensis. The sequence goes on from CM040741.1 coordinate 45,479,883, forward strand.
ATTTATTGTTAAGCCATGTGTGTATATGTGTGTGGTGGGTTGGGTGGTTCTGAGACTCTCAATACCCAGTTTCAGGACTCATTTAAATTTGTTATGGCACATATGCCCCTAGGTGAAGTGAGTCGCACAGTCTGAGTTTTGTGTTGACAGAATTTAGTGAAAGAAACAAGATATGTGATCTGTTTCCATCTTCGCTCTGCTGATATTAATAGAAATGCAATAAATTCTGTAATTAAATTTATTTCAGCTCATGCTCTTGTTAATGATGTTGATTAATCTAGAACTGTATTCTTAAATTGTTAATATTATAAATATTATAAATTATAAAATATAACTAACTGGTATTTACAAAAAATAATAGCCTATTCCTATTACAACATGATAATATGTGTAGAATTATGTGTCAGATAAATACCATTATGAATTTAAATACTCAGTCAGGAGTATGCTCTTTTTCACCCACGTGTCATCCCTGGAAATCCTTCCCAAGCTGTGAACTGTAATGGGAATGGGGTCAAAGATGACCTGACTGCCAGGGCTCAGCACCCTCCAAGAATTACCCGAATGAAAGTGGATTACAAATGGATGAAGGCTTAGTATAAAATGGTTACTGTACAACGATATCTGAGAGTTCCTCAGGACTTTTCGCCGAGACACTTGTTCATCAGTGTAAACTAAGGGGATTCAGAGACACTAAATCCGCCAGGACTGAGCCAAGGGAATGTTTCACTCTCTAATCCATGAGATAACTTTGGGCATATGAGAAGACTTTCATCTGCTGTGGTCTGCTCTGTGTGAATTTCCAGCTTTCCAATGTGCACTTAGCTGAAAATAAAGTAGGAAACCCCCGAATTCTAAAAGAAAATTGTGTTTTGGATCAGAGTCAGAGAATTCTTCGAAAAAATACTGCAAACACCGCTAACCTCAGATTGAGTGTATCAGAATAATACATGTAAAATGGTTAAAGTTTAACAGGATCAGCTCATTTCACTGTTTTTCTGAACATTTTTACATTTTTTATGTGTGCTAACCTTCGTAAGCCAATGTTTCTGTATCTGACAGTAGTCATACAGCACCAACACGATTTTTCTAAACAATAGCAACATTCTTACATTTGTGTGAAAAGTTTGCTTTTTTGGTGCATCCTTCATGTCTGCCACAAAACCACCACTCCTGATTAAATCTGCATAGATCCTCTTAACTGCATCACCAGGACAGACATCTTCTCTCCAGGGAATCAGCTCATATCCAAGAGCTCAGACCATGTGGCACCGGATTTGCTGATTTGTTGAGTGTAGTAATGTTTCATAACTTATTTTTTAAGAGATTTCAGATACCTTGGACATCCAGGGTGTCAAAAACTTCAGTAACTGCAGGAATTAACTGATCATCTGTTTCCAAGGAACCCCCAACTCCCCACAACACACACACACACACACACACACACACACACACACACACACACACACACACACACACACACACACACACACACACACACACACACACACACAGGCTCAGAGGACAGCAGCTTCACATGAGACTCCTCCAGTTCATGTGACAACAAGCCTTTAGCATTTTTCACACCTTATGTACGACACCAGTCACATAGTACCTCTGCAACTGGAGGGACACAAAATCACAGACCTGAAGTAGGGGCAACATAGTGCCATACAACTACATAGTGTTGTGACTGATTATTTCAGTTAGCTATTTTACCTTAGCAAAGCTGAACCAATTCTTACCTTGGCAGTGTGGACCTTGAAAAAAAGCATATTTGAAAACCTGCAAAATAATATCTTTAGCAACACATACAAGAGAATGCCACAAGCCAGACAGTGCTTGCTTGCTGACAGGGACTGTAATGTGAGAAGATGACTGGAAAGAGTGGACAGCCTGCCACTCTGCAGCCACTTGTTAGTCACAGATCCAAAGAGACTAACAGGCAGAAAAAATCTAAACCTCAATCAAAAGCTCTTCTTGTGCTCCATTCTGCCTAATGATGCTTGGGGCCAGAAATCGATATGGCTGTAGGCTGAGGCATCCAGTGATCAGAGGTTGTAAGTACATTGTGACAGTTGCCTTATTGCTTCGTACATATCACCAAAGCAAGAATAATCAAAACCAAGGGCTGTCTGGCTGAACAAAAGCCACACACACACCTAGAGTGACTCTAATTCTGATTGCAAGGATTGCCAGCAGAACTGTAATCCCTGCAGTCTTAAAGACAGTGCCTTATCTCAGGGCTGAGGGTGTGTATTGGGATTGTTCAGTCCTTGTTTTTGTTCAGTGGACTTCTTGAGTGCGTGATCTGAAAAATGAAAGGAGACAGATTTACATTGCTTCATTCTTTTGGCTCTGCGCGCACGCAACCCGTTTGACCTTCGCCTGATTTATGCATTGATTACACTGCTAGAATGTGAACCATTAAATGTTTTCACTTTCCTTTTGATGGAGAACAGATGTTATTGTTTACATAAAGACCTAGGACATCTGCTGGGGGGGTGCCTCTTGTTCTGATTAATCTCCACAATCCAGTTTCTAATCTATCATTCACAATCTCCAATTGTACACATTTCATCAAAGCGGCCCGCACCATCTTTAAATTGCTCATCTATGGAACCATGGGAACAACTGACAAATTAAAATATGAGCTTTCTGAAATTATACTCCATAGCCTCCACTAAGTACATCCAGCTGGAACCTTTTTTTTGGCAATACTGTGTATTCTATAAGGATATTTAATGACAGGAAAGAAAGGTATGAAGGTATATAAACTGTTGCATAGACAACATAGGCCTATATTTTTATGGCACAGTATCTGCCATTGTTTTATGAATATACACAAAGGGACATTTCTATTTTGTTACAACTGAATCAATATTTATGACCAGAAAGAATGTTCACAAAATTACTAGCTTTAAATTATATAGCCTATTAGCATTCTGGTAATCGTCAGTCAATAATGTGTCAAAAGTATGATTCTTCAGGTGTGAAGGGTAATTTATCACTAATCATTTTTAAAAATCATATGAATAGTTTGATTTAATTTTCCTGGAGTGAAATCAGCTGGCTATCTAAGTGAAAAGTCACACAACACGAGACTGAATTGCTGTACTTTGTACCGTTGATGCTTTGCCAACAGACGTAGGAGTGGATGGGCAAAGCAAGGTTCAATTATAGAAAATATGTGAGATTAATTCTGCATGCTGTATTGTTTACAGAGGGGCGATGCTTTTTCCTGTGAATCCTCCAGGGTGTCTGCGATCTGAACCTTGTGCCCAGGCTGTCCAACAAGTGTTTAAACTGCCAAGCTCTGTCCCACTACAGATGGCCATCCTGAAGCAATCCCACTCTCCCCTTAGCATCATAATGATGCATTAGTTCAGCTGAAAGACATGAATCTTTGTAAAAATCACATGGAGCTGTACTAAAAGCATCTCATTCTAGTTTCTTAGATTATACTCACATGTTCAAGCCCACCATTCCAATTAAACATTTGGATACGCTGGAAGTAGTTTTGCAATTGCGGAAAGAAATATGTGTGCTATGCATGGAATGATCAGGTGTAAATATTGCCAAAGGTAAACCAGAAATTGAGGAGTAGTTTCTCAGTGTAACAGAGAATGTAATCACATAAAACCAGAAGGTACATCCTCCCATAGAGGGCTAGCTACTCATGAGATATTTGATCATTTTTTTAATGGAGCTGGAAGTCCTTCAAGACATTCTTGAAAGATTCATTCTGTACTGAAACTACTTTTTCTCATTATACAACACTCTTATAAGGATCAACTACACCTGAGAGGATCTCATTCTGATTTTACTCACACATATGCACATACTGTTTATTCGACAAAATAACAATTGGTTTATGTAATTTCATGACAAATGAATAAGTGGTTAAACGTTTCTTGAGCAAATCCTTTACTAAACAATGTGTTTCCAGTCAGACAGGTATTATAGGGTTTAATTTTATCTGCTTCATTTAAAATGTGAAGAAAATCAGCATTCCATAATCTAAACGAAGAAAAATAGTCAGAAATGGGAGTTATTTGAGATACAGCTAGTCAGAGTGCACAGTAAATCTGCTGCATTCGCGCCCATAACGGACACCTTAATTAAATGAAGATTACACTTTTGCCCACCGCACTGAATTAGAACAATAATCTCTGCTTTATAATCTTTACGAGATGCAGGCGTGAAGACTTATCGCTGCTCAAACATTGCCCATAAGGTGGGGCCTGCAGAAAGGAGTCAAATCGAGTTGTGAAAAAGTAAACATAAGGGGCAGCTTTGGTCAGCACGTTATTTTTGCTGCATTAAGACAAAAAAGATTAACATAAAGCCATGGGTGCTTACTGTGTGGATGGGTGTGGAGGGAGGCCCACGCTCTATTATCTAAAGCAGAGCCTGCAGCGAGCCCGTGGTATCGGGGGAGATGTAAATCCTACCGCCGTAATGATTACCTTTGCCTCGTAAATTCAAGGAGACCAACAGCCGTCTATGACATTTATCTTGCTCAGCCTCTAATGCAGGGGCCCGCAGTGACAGGGAAGAGGGAGTAAAAAAAAAAAAAAAAAGAAAAAGAAAAGAGAAAGACCAGCAATTTGACGGTGTCGCTCCGCTTCAGCTGCAAAGCCATGGCCGATTTCAGTGACAGGTCTGTCCTTTGCTCGTTTTACTCTAGGTATCAGTGGCACAGACCCTTAATGGGGTGAACAGCTATATACACGCTCAACAGCAGAACCTGCACAACGGAGCCCAGTGAAAATGTCACCATGAGAAAAATATTTTCACATCACATTGAGGGCACAAGAACAACAGCACAATTTCTTTAGAGTGAGCCCCCTATTCTTCCCATATATGCCAGTTAGCAGCTTTACTATTTGTTAAATCCCCAATCCACCTAAGTTTCTGTGTCTGAGGCTGTTACATTTATTTATGTATTCATGTATTATTTATTTATGTACCATTGTTTATGCTACAAACTGAAACTGCTACTTATACTTTTAAAGAAGCAATATGAGTCAATTACATTTCTTAAGGGCAATATAACCATGCCTCATGTAGAAAGTGAACCTCATAACCCTCTATTTACAAGCTGTAGTTATAGTTCTTTCACCACAACAGCACACTTTGTGTTTTGACAACTTTCTACAGACAGAAGGTAAAGTACTAAAGCTTGCTTTTGTTGCAGCCCTATCCCAAGGTGCCTCTTCCTGACAGCTTTACAGAAAACACCCTAGACGGTCCAAAACTGAATAATCCATTCAATGTCTGGCTTGCGAGGATCCATTCAACCTGTCTCTTACCATTGTTGTGTACTGTGATATAATGCCCTCAGAGAACAGAGCTGTGGAAACAAGGTTCCTTTCAATTCTGAACTGTAATCAGGAGAAATCAAAGCATTATGGCGTGACATAAATTTTAACCTGCAGTTTCAAGTGCACATATGCATGCAAAAGCAAATTCAAATTACAATGCAAATAATACAAAATTTAAACTTTTGTAATAATAATAATAATAATAATAATAATAATAATAATGGATCATTAAACATTAAAAAGTGGCAAGCTGTTTGCAGTAATATCCAGCAATCATGGAGTCTACAAAGCTACAAAGGAGTGTTCCCCAAACATTAATTAATGACTTTGCTGAATGCTCGTCAGCGTCATTATGTCTCACAATGCCTGCCCCTGTTGTGATCACTTATTCACATGGATTTTTGCACCTGCTTGGCCCCTGCCATTCTGTGTATGGAGTCTCCCTGTTCCACCACCAAGTCTATTAACTAATCATACCGCACTTCGCCTATCATTCACACAGTAATTGGCTCTGAGGCTAGGTCTCAGGCTGTCAGTCACAGAGTCGCCCTCTGTCTCATTAGCACCCCAAACAACTACTGCGGCCCATGTACCAGCTGTGCTGAAAGCCAGTTTGGCGCATTAATGACTACTAATTGATTGGGAGGCCTGTGACCTTCCTTGTTAATAAAAAGAGGAGACAAAAAATAATATGGGAAAGTTGATTTGTGTGGGTTATTATTAGTATTATTATTTTATTATTTTTTAAACACTGAATAATGTTTTTAAAATGTCTATATGTACACATATGGTAAAAAAAAACTAAAGGCAAAAAAATATGTGCATATTAATTAATTAATAAGGAGCCGGGCTGCCCTTTGCTTTCAGAACAGTTGGAATTCTTCTTACTGTTATTCAAGTTTTTAATGGTTTATAGTGGGATAATGGCCTGCTTATCAAAAGAGAGAGTCTCCAGTTCTTTCAGGGGGAGTTACAAAACTTCAAGCAAACTTGCGCCCTCAAATTCTATCTTCTTATTACCATTAGTTGGTTGTTACTAATTTGTTATTACAATTAATTTGTTACAAGGCAGCCATTTAAATAGTTTATTACTCTTATTTTGTGGAGGAAGCAAAGCTGGCTTCCAACCTAGATAGCATGATTCCAGTAGTTCATCATTCACAAGTTTACACACACACACACACACACACACTTTACATTTTTATGTGGTATTTCAACATTTTCTGTCATAATTGCTATGGAGGGATAACGGTGGGATTCCACTTAAACAATGAACATCCTCCTGTGCTTGTAGTGATTGTGACTATTTAATTTTTAATGGTTTTGGCAAACACGTTGTTTGCTGCAACTGCTGATTTGTTTGCAAAAGGCAAACAGGCCATACTGCCCTGATACAAGGACAGAGCGGTCCAGGCAAACAACCTTAAGACAAATTACGCAGAAACAAGAAACGAGCATGGATGGTACATGTGGGGGAGGAAGATAACCAGACATCCCTCAACACTGCACGCTGGAAGGAAACAGAATAAGACACTTTCATAGAGACCAGCTGGGACCCTGCATTTACATGCACAACAATGTCTCAAGTATTCAGTCACAGGCACAATTCATGGGAAAGTGCTTTTCATTCCAAAAAGTTTTCACTTTAAAACCATCTTTCTGAAACCCACAAAAATGGCCTTGGCCTCCCAAAATGAAGAATCATTTGAAAAACCACTTGGTTGTGTTTGGAGTGCTCCAAACATATATTCTTTACAAGGAATGTATTGTGAACACAGATAACACTCATATAGACCTTGAACTATGGTCAATATCGTTGTTTTATTTGGACCCTATTCATTTTCTTCTGTTTTTTACTTGGGCCATTATGTTGTATAAGCACTGATAGCTGAATTTTAGGGCTGACATTAACAGCCTCAGCAAAACCTCCAGAGCTGCACCTTAAGCTTCTGTTCATTCCTTTGAACACCCACAAAAAGTTCATAAAAAAATTTTTGCTGGTTGAGCACTATGAGATCATCCAACTTTTTCCAGAAAAAGCTCAATAGCAGTGACACCCTCTAATGATGTATAGACATGCTATATGATGATTAAAAGTTAAGCAATTACAATTATCTGAAGGGACAGCCTCTCGGTTTTAAGGTTGTGTGTTTTTGAGTTGTGGTCGGTCCTCTCTCAGTAAACCAAGTCTGTGCCTTTAACACAGCTATTCAGCAAAATAGCCCTTTTCAACTGAGCATTATATAAATGATGCAAATCATCTGACACAGTTAATTTAAATGATGCAAATCAACTGACAGTGAATACAAGTGAGGAAGTCTTCAGGGATAATTTGGTATGGGAGTTGATCAATTTAGCACAGTCTGTCTGAAAAGGCCTGATAATTCTGCACGTCATTAGTACGCTCACCCGTGCAAATGTAAGGAGGAGATAAGATACAGAAAAAAACAACAACAAATTATTACCACCCTCATTACTATAATATTCCCGTAAAAGGCTGCTCAAGTGCTAATCATCAATTATTTTAAATAAACAAACACTCTGTCTCCTTTCTAAAAGAGGGTCACTTAATTTTGCGAAGAGCGCACATTTAACGTGAAATAAATCAGGAGAAATTGATGAGAGCCTTCCAAAAGAAGAGCTACGACATCTGTGCCAAGTTGTTTGTAGCCTTGCTTGTTTACCTTTTTTGCTTCTCGAGAAACAAGGCCAAAGAATTTGTTCCATCAAATAAACAAATCATACAACAGGGAATGTATATCTGTGCCTTCCTCTGTTTTTGGAGAGAAGGGTGTGTTCCCTAATTAGTGTGCGTGCTTAAACATTCCAGTTCACATGAAAGCTTTCCTGTGAAAGGGATTGCCAAATTCCCGCAGAATGCCTGAAAAATTAATGGAGACTTGGTCGGTTCAAACGGCGCCTGCCTTAGAAGGAAGGCTTCAAAGTGACAGTGCGGGCCCTACCGCAGAAGTTCTGGAAGCGACAGCTCCTTCAGAGGATGGCCAGCCAGGACGGCGCTTTTGTCTCGATGGAGAGCTGAGAGCACTCGAAGATGACAGGCTGTCCCATACATCTGGCACGCTCATTGGCACTAATGTGACCAGGCATGGGGGGGAGGGCTCAAAATGAGCCAACAAGGCTGTGATGAGGCTCACTCCCTCAGATCAAGCTAATGAAACACAGAGATCCAGATCGCTGCTCTAGTTCAGATTCTCCTCTGTAAAACGTGTGACGTAATCTCCAAGATTACATTTCCATGGTCTGAATTTGCAGAATTACCGTGACACTCTGAAGGGCACTTTCACAACCAATTACTTCTGCCCTCTATAACAGGAAACATAGAGGCAGTGCCTGCACTGAGAAAATATATTCAAGACTTGCATTCTGATATCTGGTGACAAAAAGATCGAATGAACTTTTTGATAGATACAGGCAGCTGTTGGGAGCAAGTACTTTGTTACACTAAGCTCTCAAATAGAGTTACAAAGCAGAATAAACCAGACACATTTCTTCATCATATTGTAAATTGCATATCTATGTTACAAATTATTTATTACGACTAACAGTTATTGAATAAAAACATTTTCCACAGTGAAGGGACATGATCATCAGACTGTAGGCCAACATTTCCTGTCAAACATGGGGTGCAGTTATATCCTGAGAAGCTACGGTTGACATAAATTATGAATAATTGAAGATGAGTGCTGTTGTCTCTGTGTGTAGATCTTTCTTTCCTGTAGAGTGGGGTGACCATTTTAAAGGTAGCCACACCCCCATCCACAGCACATGAGACGTTATCTAATGGTTTGGGACTGATACTATCCATAGTTCATGCCCTATTAACTCACCATATCTCATTCACACCAAGCATTTTTGGGCTTGTCTGGACATCTGTCAGCTCTGTGCAGATCCACATGCAGCTGTACCAATAGAGCACGGTGACTTTCACCTTATTAAAGATCTTGCATCACTACTTCTCATATCTCTGAATACCATGAGTAACCATATCGTGTGCAGTTAAACAACAACAACAACAACAAACAGGAAATTAATTTTATTTATTCTACTCCACATTAGTTCCAACTAATACATATATAGTATGTATTGCAATTTTTTATTTATTACATAAAGGTTTAAACAAATCCTTAATAATTTCATATGATAATGTAATCAAAAGGAACATCCGTTCAAAAAGACTCCCATGCCCTATTTTTGGGTAGGCTTTTATAAATAATGTTAAAGCACAGCTCAGAAAAAAAAAAGGAAAAAAAAAACGGTGTCGCCAGAAAGGTTGCGGCCATTTCCCAGAATCCACTTCAGCTCCTGTCTTTCTGCACTGCCCCCTAATAGCTGCCATGTCCTGACCTGTCACCTGCCAGAGGCCAATGTAACCTTTCCATCATCTCCTCGCCTGTGCCGTGCCCATATCTTATCTGCCTTCCTCCCTCTGTCGTCCAATATCACTCTCTCTTTCTTCCTCTTCCTTTGTGTCTGTCTCACTCTGTCACTCTCTCTCCCGGCTGTACTGCTGTGCTGTCACATAGTCACTTTCATGTCCGCCAACTGATAGAGCTCACCGTGGCAAAAGCAGCAGGCTTTCCGTCTGAGTCAAATAGACCCATGGAGCATCATTTCCTTTACTATGCTTCTGTATTGATCACGTAGCACACCTTCCTTACCAATGGATGATTTTCATTGGTTTTTGAAAAATGAATTCATTCCATTATAGTACTCCACAGAGCCCCCCACAGGATTTGTGAAATAAAGTCTGATCATTTCAGCTGTCATACATGGCTTCTTTCAGACTAACTTTCATATTGGAGCGATGCAAATCATTAGTCTTCATCTTCCTCAAGAGCACACTTAAAAAACCAAAATAGCCCAGATTAAGATATTATATAATGATTTTTAAGGGGTTTCAGATTCTCTGTTTCATGTGATAGTCCACTATCTGAACTCAGAGCTTGGAGGTCAGAAATCTTCACACTAGTCTGAACAGAGACAGGGCATCATATATACTTACTCTGATATGAGCTCAGATGTAATATACTGGTTATGTCACAATGACAGTAATGCCATGACAGTAATCTGTATGCATTTATTTTCTTCATTAAAAGGACAGCATGTGTTGCATAATAAGTATTGTTGAGCTAAACTAGAAAATACATTGTTTTTTTTGTTTTTACCATTGCATATTTCATTTAGCATTCATTTCCTACAGTGTTAAATAATCATTTGTCATATAAAAATGTAAAACACAAGATATATAACTTCACCAACAGGGTTATTTTAAATAATGGAGTATGGTATAACATCTAGAAAGAAACAGATTTGTAATCGAACCAGTGGTTCAGTGTTTCCCATGTAGCTTTAGTGAAACTCAGTAGATGTGGTAATCTTGGAAATTGTTGAGGTGAGATAATGGCCATTCCATTCACAGCTATCTGTCTTCTGAAGAACACTTCCCATCTTCCACAGTGCAATTTAGCATTTTTGGAGCTTTTTGTCTGAAAATGAGCGAATGGATACCCTGTCTGAGTGTTTATCTGCAATCAAACTTCAGTTTTAGACACCCTTCTGCAAAAGCCTCTTTGTGTTCTTGTGAAGCATATTCTGCAGGATACCTTGCTTTATCTACATTTAGCTTTGACAGATCAGAGAGTGTCACACAAACATCAAAGAGATGCTAGCTGTTTAGCCACATACTTCTGGCTAAAAGTGTAAACACAGAGGCAGACGTTACTCATGATCCAAAAAGACAAGTGCACTGTAGCAACACTTTTACGTTCCCTGCCCATATTTTTCAATTACAGGAAACATCTGTTTCTCTTCAGGCTGCATAATGCATTCAATCTTTAATGTTTTAACCTGTTCTACTTTTTGAGCAACATTTGTGTATTCAAGCACCTTTGCAAAAATGAGCAGAACAAAAAATATTAACATCTTCTAAAACATTTTAATTAAAAAAAAAAAAAAAAAAACTGGTGAATTAGTGTGGTTATGTCAAGACACAATACATCACCTGGCTACATTTTTAGAAGTGTTTTAATTATTAAAGTTGTTTCTAGTAGCAAGAAATGATTTTGGGAGAACCATGTCACATACAGTCATTTTAAATAGCAGAAAACATATTGAGGAGACCCTGGTTGGGGGTTAGACCCAGCTAGAGTTAGGGTTACGGTTAGGGATAGTAAACAGCAAATATCAAATTTGTGATCCAGTGCAGCCTGAGAATTTTCGTTATCATAAGTAAAATTTTCCTGTAGTGCAGTGTACATATATTTTATTAAATGCACAGTCTCAAAACACAGTTCAAATGAAGTGTTATACATCGCACATTGGTGATTATAGTATTTTTATGGCAACTAATTTATTGCTTATTTTGAGATACCGAGAATATTTTATAGAATTATCTAGACATGGATTAAACTGTGCTGTCAGGTGTACCCAGCCCACTTGTTTGGTACAAAGTTGGATATGTCCTAGAATTCTCCACAAGTCTATGTGTGTGTGTGTGTGCATGCATGTGTGTGTGTGCGGATGGGATGAGGTTGGGTAAATATAACTTGAACACAATTACAAACAGGCAGAACCAACAGAATTTTTCTACGATTAAACACTTAGCTTTTCAGCTCATTTAAACCATTTAACTTGCACATTTTAAAAGTAATAGTTCACAGTGAACCCCAGGCTGTACGTAAATTGATTTAACAAAGCCAGTTTAATTGAAATTCTTAATGGTAAATGTTGATGTTAATTTTTGAGGCAGGACAAAGTTATAAGGAGAGAGGGCACAGAAAGACACTCAAACATTCTAGGATATGGTAGGAGGAAAAATAAATGAGCAGAATCACTGAGAGAGAATGTGGCGCTACATTGAAAGCTTATAAATGATGCACATCACATGGTCAAATGTTCCTTTTTCAAAACAGGACCAATAAAGAGAAAACACAATTAGGGTTTTTACCTTTAATGGCTTATTGCTTTACACCTTTCAATGTTTACCAATTTTCTAGGGAGGATACATACATTTTGTCAAGTGCATTTGAAGTGGAGTACTTCCACTATTACCTGTTCTTTTTTTACCAAAAGTAATGTTTTTACCTAAACAGAATTTTGTAGTGTTTTTTTCCACACTTCTTTGCTATTCAGGAAAACTCTATTTGATAAAAACCCCCCACATCTGTCACTTAATTTCTTCCTGTGCAGATTCAAGGACAAATTTTGACAATTTGGAAGTGGCTCTTACATAAAAAAATACTTGTTTCTCTGTAATTCACTGAGTAAATTTATATTCTTGAACAGACTGAAAAATAACATTTTATTGTTGTGAGAGTAAATATAAAAAAACAGTAAACATAGGTAGAAAAGTAAATCTCTGCATCAAAATTTTAACACAAGAACAATTAACTGTTAATTGTGTTACCTAACTTGAATTTACCACTATCACTTAATTTTCTGTGTTACCCATTTTTGTCGCTTGACTAGTATGAAAAGTGCAGCAGCACACAGTGTACTTGTGCCTTGTCGCTGAATTGTTCCATATGGACAGAGCTGGGTAAAAGTGCTGGCTTGGTTTTCTGGCTTTGTTTGTAGTTTGGAGCCTCCCGTGGACTAGGCGTGCTTTTACTCTGCCAGCATGTCAGCAGGTTGGCAGAAGCACATTGATTTATTCCTGGCATGGCTAGCTTCCATTGCCATTTGTGTCAGGGCACCACCCTGGGCCTCACAATTGCCATTTCACTCTGTGAGGAACCCTCAGGGGCAATTGAACAGGCCAGCATTCAGAAAGAACACATTTTGATCAAATGGCTAGGAACAGATTTTAAACATCTATGTTTACACATGGATAATTCTTCATGATCTCTAATTTCATTTGCACATTGTGCCGCGCAGTTAGATATTGCACCATAATATCAGTAAAGTTGCGTTAAATACATTATTGAATTTCAATAGTACAATGATTTAGAGCAACAACTGCTTAGTACTGCACACTGTCATTCATTAAATTTGCAGTTGGCATATGTAGCTTATAAACAAATATGCTTCATTGATACTGGGGTAATTCAGTTTCAGCCCATTTCTGCACATCAAAACTGTCAAATCAATCACTTGAACCTGCCACATTCTTATAGACCGGCTAGTTAGACCTTCTAACCAATACATCAACCAGCTTTGGGCATGAGAATGTCACTATAATGTCTCTATCAACTATACTTTCAATACATTGTTGTTGTTAAAATAGTGTGAATGTTTCATTATAACTTCCCAATGTTTGTTTTGGATTTGTCTCTAGCAGTAAACAGGATGTACTGATTGAAAAGCAGCACTTCAAATAATGACAATGACACAACAGCAATGCAGAGAAGGCAGTCTTTATGTCAGCCCCTGCAAGATAAGTGGATCCAGACCAGCCTACTGGAAAAGGAGCTTTACCGTGGAGCCAAGTAACCAATGGATGTCACTGTTCATTCCAATGTTATATGTAACACTGGTTCCCGTTGGTTCATAATGAGAGAAACATTTCCTCTTCAGGAAGTAAAGCCAGACAAGCTGGGCTTGCCACGCCCTGTATGGACCAGTTTATTCCAATCCATGTAAAACAAATCAGCTGTAAACCCATGAAATTATCCTGACTTTCTACCCTCAACAGTCCAGCAAACTACAGTACCACAGTCTGCCTATAAATGGGCTGTTGGGATGGTGATGTAAGGCGAAAACCAGAGTGACTGCTCTTCTGAAAGGCAAAATGCATCTCACCGGCCAGATTCGGAAAGCTTGCTGAACATCTTGCCATGATGTCAAAACATCATTTAATAAATCATAAATAAATGCATGAATAACAATAACAGCTGGGCCATGTTCCTGCACCGATAATAATGTTGTGGGGATGGAAATAAGTTAGAAACCTGCTGCGTCAGATTTCTCTCCAGATGCAGAGACGCAGAGGGAGAGGACTGCTGAGATAAAATGCCACATTGCCACATTATCTCATGTCAGGGTCCAGATTTACCCACAGAGAACAGAATGCAATCTTGCAACTGTTACTTTATGGGCCGAGCAGGTGTTTGTTACAGTTTATGTGATACTGAGAACAGTTATGATAGATGTTAATGGAAAGCGAATGAAGAACTGGTTTTGGGGGTAGATCTATCAGATTCATGACAAATATGGTACACATGGCTTATATTGCTGCTTTGACTAAAATCTTTAAAAGCATATAATTTATTAGGTTGTTTTTTTCTCATACAGGTAACACATGATTCATGATGATGATGATGATGATGATGATGATGAACGTGAGCAGTCACTATATGTACTCTTTCATATGGATGGGTCATCATAAATGGCATGTAAATGAATTAGCCCCTCTCTCTGCACAGGTAAGACAAAGCCATGCTGTGCAGCATAATTAGGTCCTGCCTGCTCTAATTAAATAGCGGTTACTTAGCAGCTCTGCTTTGCCTGAGTGCTCCAAGGCTGCTTCCCGCCAGCTCCGGGTCAGAGGCATGCTGTGTAATCTGTGATTCACTGGTCTGCCGCAGTTACACTACAGCAAGGTACGGAGGAAGGACACCATGTAAGACTCTCAGGGAGTCTTTTTAAGCGTGGTTATTCTTGGCACACGGACGTGTATTGTTCGGAAGTCGCATAAGGCAGTTTCATCGGGTGTTGTGACTTACATTGTAATTTGTCACGAGCAGTAAGGCAATGACACTGCCGGTGGATGCATTCAGTAGACTGCATCTTTATTCATCAGTACCACGATGTGGGTCTTGCAAGATGCAGAGATGCTACTGGCAACTTAACAATCCCTGGGAATTCATCCAGGTCTGCATAAGTATTAGAGCAGAGAAGCAAGCTGAAATCTGGATGACTAACCACCATAATGTATAAAGCTTTTAAACTGTGGCAACTCATCTATATGGGCAGTAGGAGTGTTGCTTCACTTACATAATGAACCAAATCGAAAAAAAAAAAAAGTTTACAAAATGGTTTGCAATATCTTTGCCCAAATATTTACTGCATGAGTTATATTTATTATCTCTATACATGCTGTGTTAATTTTATTCTTAACGGTATGAGCATGTCTAATGATTAGGTTATAATCTTCTAATTAGCTGTAAGTTTGACTCTTGTGAAACGGAGGGGCAGTAAGGCCCAGTACCTCGTATTAGAGTTTACGTTGGAACCCAGAAGGCATGAGGCTGATCTACAGAATGGCCCTCAAAGAACAGAGCCCCATTAGTGCAATGATCTGTGCCCCAGGTCAGCTATCCAGATCCATCCCATTAGCACACAGGATTCAATAAGCAGCCTTGCCATTGGACAGTGGTCACAAATGTCTTAAAATCCTGTTTCCCCATAAAGCCACATAAGTTCACAGCGCTATACCCAATGACTTGCGTGACTGCTTGCTAGACAGGTTGATAAAGGACAGACTATTAAATGGAAAGTCTTAACAACATAATTTTCTGTGAGCGTATTCAGTCTTATTCAATGTCCTTTGGAACATTATCTTTTCATTTTGAAATAGAACAGTGTATGCCTTTAAAGAGTCTGAAGCCCAATTTGATTGTATATACATATTGTCTATTTTTAGAATTTGACAGTTATTTAAATTCACCTGAATCCTGAAATGTAATAAACCACCATGTTTAAATATGTGTATGTGCATAACTTTACACTTAACTGAGTATTGTTAATTGTTGCCCTCAACAGAGACCAAAGTAAAGCAAACAGCTTACAATACTCAACATGTTTTTCGGCATATGTCTTATTTTAATAAGCATTAACTAAAATGCTCCTCTCCCAAAAACACTACAATAATGATTCACTGTTCGGCTGTGTACCTGTCCCATCACTATCATTGTGTGTGTGTGTTTTTTTTTCAGCAAATAGGTTCACTTTTATCTTACACTTTGAATGATATTTTTAGGACATATGCAATTCAACCATAACAGTATTTCTTTTCAAGGACATAAGCTATTTTACTTTAGAATAAAATAATATATTCCAAAGAGCATATTCCAACAAAATGTAACATACTCAATGAAACCTGTCTTGTGAGGTAAAGTCTGTTTTCACTGAATTGCATGTGCTCATAAATAAAGTAATTCCATGCTTCACAGGCTTAATTTGTAACTTCAAATGTGAAAAGCAAAGATATAAATATAGATAGGACTTACTCTGTATTTTAAGTCTACTCAATTCCAAAGGAAAATGCATTGTACAGCCTTTTTGTTTTGCCTGTATCACATTTCTCATCCTCTCAAAATAAATGCTGTTTTTATCAGACATATATTCAAAAGGGGTAACTCAATCTGACCTAAAACAACAACAAACCAAGTCACTTTAATCTAATACCATCCCAATCAAATCCAAAAAGAAATAACTTCTTATACCATACAGATTTAAGAGCCTACTGGCAGATGAAGCGAGAGAAAACAAAAGCAAAGCCACACTTACCAGAGACAGTGACTTTGGCTGTCCTGCTAACTATGGCTCCCACCCCCTCCAGAGATGCCATGCACTGGTAGGAGCCCTCGTCTGGCCTGTGGTGCCGAGAATGGACTACGTTCTGGACCACCAGGGAGCCATTGGCCAGCTGCTGTCTCCTCTCGTCCACCACTGTGCTCAGCAGGACCCCGTCTTTCTTCCAGGCGAGAGTGGGGGTTCCCTGGTCCGACTGGGCCTCGCAGTCCAGCTGCAGGACTCCCCCTCGTACCGTCACTGTGTCCGCAGGCTCCAACACAAACCGCAGATCCACAAAGCCCCGCACTGCCTCAGAACCTGGGAGATAGGAAGAGGAGTGCAGTTCAGACCATACGCCCCACAAGATCCTCTATAACCTTTTAGCTCCAAACCTTGGCCATGCTTGAAGCAAACAAGACACCCATATGCCCTTTAGTACAAAGGTATGGTGACGGCCTGCTTTCAGTCAGCATTTTTCCCTCACTTTGATCAAAATCAAAAGACACTGTCAGTAATTTTTTACAGGAAGTCTCCTGTTCTCTGATTCTTGTCACAGCTAATCAAGTTAAATTGACCTTATTTAATAACAGACAATATTTTCTTATTAAGTGACCCAGCTGAGTTTGTTGGGCTAAATAAGATTGATGTTGCAGAGTACTTCTACTGCTTAAATTATCTTGTGACTATTATCCAGGAAAAATATCCAGGATATTGGAGTGAGTCCAGCTGAGAGAAAACAGAGGAAGCCATTCTCTGAAATGCAGCCGTATTTTTCCACTTGACATTCTACAAGCTGGGCTGCACATCATGCCTGAGAAACAAACATGATTTGATTTTGACGTAAGGCTGTCTATAGGCGGCTAATCACCCAAAGGACATGCCACTGGAAAATTATAAGGAGTCAAACGCTCCCTTCCAGGGTGACCCCATTGCCAGCCATACACCTTCTGACATTTTGCAGTGACACCATCAGCATTTAATACCACAACCCACATCATATGTCGGCCACATCACTGAACACCACTGAAAAACAATGCATTATCAGAGCAAGTGTTACAGAAGCCACACTAACTTGTTATGCTTGAGAGCTCATCTAGATGATACCTCTGACCACTCATTTGGTTTCAGACTTATCAGGCATCTATTAAACATTACATTCAACCTGTGAGTGCAGTTTTCAGCTTCTCAGGCTGATATTGGAATGGAAACGCTTATCCACATCTGCAGATTTCAAGATTAAAGCATTACCTCTAGGTGAGAGGAATTTTTAAACCCATCCTACTGCTGCTATTCTATATCAAAAACATGCACACTTTGGCTAACCATATTCCAAATGAAGGTTTAGTGTTGTTATGTAGTTCTCAAACAGCAATTGTTATAGTTTATTTTTTGTAATTTTGTATGACTGAACCCATGAACAGTTCAGACTTTAAAGAGATACATTAACAATTGAAGTACAAGAGTAGTACAATTATTGTGGATAAAATATTAAATAAAGGTAGATGTCAATGCAACACACAGTGAAATAACACTTGCAAAGAGATTAAGCACACAGTTATGAAAATTATGAAGGTGAACGACTAGCAGTGTGGATTGATTTTGCCTTTCTGAAACACTGCTCATTTCCACCGCCTGCTTTTCTGATCTACATTTCACACACATTAATATTACTGCATACAAAGATACAGCAAACCTTTCCTCCAGTGTTCATAATGATTCAGTATGATGGAGAACAATTATTTTATTTCACTTTCTTATCACATACACTTTATTGTCTGCTTTACATGTATTTCTGTTTGTTCGATGTTCAATGGATGCTTCCCTTTAGTCTGTGCCCAAAAACGGGAGACCAGCACTATGCCAAAGGCTGCCGGGGGCAATTATTCAAGTGCTAATGTAAAACCCTGTGGAAATCATTCCATCCACGTGCATTTTCTTCTTCCTTGCCTCCTACATTGAGGCACTTTATCATGTATTACGGCAAAAGTGAAAGCAATTCATGAATGGTTCACAACTAATCCCACTCTATGCATGAGCTGGCAAAAACGTTTTATATTTAAGCTCAATCACTCCTTCAATGTCACCTGAAAAACACTAGAAAAAAAACCTGAATCTCATACCTTCATTTTATTTTTGCACTTGACAATTTTGACAAAAGCTTTGGTGCCACTTGCTGCCTTTTTTCCCTTCCTTTGGAAGGTTAGTATCTCTCAGCTGGCAGCTGCTTTAATAGGAGCTATAACAAAGTGTGTGTGTGTGTGTGTGTGTGTGTGTGTGGGGGGGTGGTTGGGGTTGTTGAGAGAGAGGGGGAAAGTAAAGCTATAGGAGGACACCATCCCTTGCAATTTGCTGCCCAGTGTCATAGCACAACGTATGAGGTGTAATTGAAAGTCCCTCCTGCCTTGTGTTGCTTTTCCCTAGGCTGCATGGGGAATCTGAAAGTGATGAGTTGACAGGGAATCTGGCCAGTGAAAGCAAACAGCAGCCTCCCACAGCGCCCTGTCATGGGACCTTCTCAGAGGCAGGGGATAAAATGTCCTAGAACAGGCTGTCATGGGACGTCATGGCCAAAGTCCCATAGGAAGCGCATTGCCCGAATGTACTTTTGTTCCACGGCTGGCTTGGCATCACCTTCTCACCCCTGCCCAAACCAGTCACCCCAGCCTGGGACACAAAGAGATCCCATTCAATACATTGAACAGTCCTGCAAAATTATATTTACGGTATCTGTCTATTACAAATGGAAGACTAGATTTGTACTGGAGCATAAGCTTCAAAAATGGGAACTGAGAGTCGCTGGGTATGTGCTTAAAGAAACTGAACTGAGTTAATTCCCTTCCCAAAGTACAGAGGGGTCCACAGGTAGCTAATTCTATTGATATACAGCATGGACTATAAACATTCCTTTCAGTAGGAGTTCACCAACCCAAAGAGTTCAGATCTTCCTTTTAAAAGACCGGTGGCCTGAGAAAACTCACAGGATGCTGGAAAAATATTACTATTGTCATATTGCAATTTGCATGAGTATCATATTTTAAATAAATAGTTGTGCCAATCACTGTTAGCCATGCACATATTTGGGATTGTGCCTCTCCTCATCATGTCCTCCTGAAGCACTCTGAATTGAATTTTGTCACTGTATAAGAGGAGAGTACTCTCACAAATCTGCTTTTCTTAAATTTTGGAGTAGGAAGTGTGCCTAGCTCTTTCTTATCACTCATTTTGCTGCTGTCAGCTTGGGTCCCCGCTTTCACAAAGGTTCTCTTATTTATGCACAAATCACCATGTTTGTCCTGTATATGGTCCTTTTATGCCAGCCCTTTTTTTGCATTGGCTGGATGTGAGATATAATCTAGTCTCTGCTATCTCTGTGTTATTATCACATCTCAGCACCGTTACCTGTCCATTCCTGCTCATATTGATTCCCCTTCAGCGCTGTCATTCTGCCCTTCTTTCTGTTCTCACCTTATCTTGATAACTTCATCTCTCTAAATTCACCACCCCCCTCGCTGACACACGAAGGCACACACACACACACACACACACACACACACACACATACACACGCACACACACACCACACGCTCGCATACGCATGCGCGAACACACGTGCAAACACATTGCTGGAGTTATCTATTCCCTTTCAGGTGCCCTCGGTGCCTGACAGGCCGCCTGGAGCTGATTCTATCTGCACCTCTGTTTGGTCCGTCCCTTGACTTTCCCCCCTCTCAAGATGTCTCAGCAGGGCAGCGGTTCTGTTGGTCTCTCTCTCTCTCTCTGCAGCTCCACAGGCTAAGGTACACGTCGCTCTCATCCTCCCTCCAGAGTCTTATCTCCCTGCTCCTCTCTGTCAGGGCCTGTGCTTCTCTTCATCAAGGCCTGCAGTCCACTACTTTACCTCACATCTTTGTTCAACCACAGCCTTACCAAACAAACTGCCTGTTCAAGTGCTCTCTCTCTCTCTCTCTCTCTCTCTCTCTATCTCTCTCTCTCTCTCACACACACACAAATTGATATTCACCCATCTCTCTTCTCCCTCATTTCCTATGCATGTCACCTCTGTGTTTTTGTACCAAATTTATTCTTATTAATTTATTTAGGACTGCTGCCACCCTGCTCTCTCTCTGTGCATCTTTCATCATCTCAGTCATGTTCTACCTCAGTACATACAGGCCATGGTTGAGTTAAATAGCTGCTGGGAAATTGATCTGCAGCATGGAGCTATTAAAAAAGACTGTTTGCCTGAATAATAGTGTGACAGCTGTCATGCTGGTCAAATAGTTTTTTTTACTTTCGCTTCTATCTCCTTTCTGCTTTTGGCACAATTAAGAGGAGAGCACAGATGCAGCGAAATCTCTCATGCAAGCTTGTTTACTATTCGATATGCTTTGTGGCATCTGGTGAAATGCACTAATAGCACAGCTCAGTGCTTGCAATGGTGTCAATATCCTCCCTGATCCTAGATCAGTTACACTTGTTGATACAACTTAGTGGCTATCTTGTCCAGGAAACAAGTGGTTTTCACAAAATTATAAGTGCTACTACAGCATGGGTAAAGTACTGCACAAAACCACAAGGGTAAGCTTGAGGATAAACCACAGATTTTGAATAGCTGAATGCAAAGAATTGCTGCAGAATAGTTGAGTGCACACAACTGGAAGAGATTCTCATAAATTCCAAGTCAGAAGAGAGATATGTAACTCCAGTGCTAGAGAGCTGAAGTACTACTCCCAAATAACATTTTCATTTACATCTGTGATTGAAAGTGAGGACAGTTCCAGCCTAAATAATAGCTTCAAATACAGTGAGATGAGGCAGAACCAGCAGGACATTGCCATACACACAAATAGTGACCAAAAAACCACTAACTGTCTAGTCTCTACATCAGCACACTTAATATGATTCATAAAATCCAGTAATTCATGATATCTTTGTCTCTTATAAAGAGGTACAGCCCTGTCTTTTAAATATTTTGGGAGGTTTAACTCTTCTCATAGATTTTGTCTCAGATCTTTGGAGCTGAAGACTCTGAATGCCATGGCTGCTGTGTGGTTCCTTTTCATTGGGCTTTTCCACTGAGCACTGGAAAACATACCCATCTGGAATATAAACCACTGCACTGTGCCTCTTTGACCCTCATAGCACTTATCTGTTGGGTCTCGGAAAGGACCCATCTCCTGCCACTCTCACAGAGCTCATTCTGTAAATCTGAAGGCAGCTGTCAGGCCTCATTATGCAGAGTATTCCAAAGGGCACACGGGAGGCTGATCTTTAACCCGGATGGTGCCAGCCTCTAGCCTGCCACTTGATGGAAAGAAATCCTGATTTCATGCTGCAGATCCGTCCCCTCCTTCCCTCTAAATCTGTGAGGTGAATCAGACAGCCTGCACTCCTTCTGTGTGTAGCTCGCCTGGGAATTCCAACCGCAGCCAAAGAAAAGTAAAATAAAATGCTCTGCATTTCCATTTTCATGTCATTAACCCTTCTGTAAAGGGGGCCAGTGCTAAGTAGATGACGAGATGCTCAGAATGTTCTCAAGATTATAACTTTATCCCTCAGATTAAAAATGCTCTGTCCTTCACTGAAGATGATTTCCCATAAGGTTTTTTCATTTCTTCTTGACCTCTTTCCAATGCAATGAGTTGACCATCTCAACATTTCCCTCACCGACTGATTTTCCATAACGTGTAATTCCATTTTGATTCAAACATTTCATTTGAATAGATTTCATTGTCTATTAGGTACACATGTGAACCCTGCACAGCAAATCAAAATATTTGATGGAAACAACCATGAATGTAGGATTAGAAAGAACAGTTTTGAAAGTAAAGGCTTTGATTCCCACAATATTTTGAAACATGGACAGACACAGAGCACAATCACCAAGAGCAAAGAAGCATTTCAAAGAGCACCGCAGCCACGGCAGTTTGCCTGCTCACTGGGGAGTGAATTTTGTCATTCACGTCCTGCTGACTTTGAGATTCTCTGGCCGGCGGAGCAATAGGGGAGCGAGTCCCCGCGGATCAGAAGGGCGTGGATTACAGGCTGTGTCCACACCTCTTACACGGCCCACTCTTATTACAACAGTCACAGCCAGGTATCGGACCACCAGCTGCTCTCACTCAACCCTGTCCCCGCAAGACGGCCTCCGAGGGCTCCTCTGCTGCAGCACGATTTCCATCTCCCTCTGCCTCTCCCTTTGAGAAGCGCATACTCTGACAGACCTGGGGTGGGTGCAGGCGGCTAATTTGGTTCGATCAAGAAAATGATTAGTGGAATCAGGTGGTTAAGTGCCTGGGTAGAATGAAAGTCTGCATTCACTGAAGCCCACCCCCAGGGCCGGGGGTTGAGCAACCCTGAGTCTGAGTTTTAATTAAGGCAATTACACTCTGCCACTGCAGACCTCTAGCCCGGGGATACGTGGTGGATACCAGGGTAATGTTATTAAAAGCCGAATGTGTTTGGAATGGATGCAGAGCGAAAAGGAAAAGCAGTGCCATTTTCTGAAATGCTATTTCGAAATCGTTTATATTTTTCAAAGCTCAACACCTCAAAATGTCATTCTTTCACCACATGTAGGCTGTGAGATGTTGCCCCACTTAATTCTGCATTAGTCTTCCCCTGAAGTTGTATTTTAAAAAAGTGTTTTCGAACAGCTGTTGCACAACGTATGAAAGATGATGTATAGAATCAGTAATTATAAAGATGTACATCACATATATATTTATGTACTGGTGAAATTTATGTTGATACAAATAAACACAAGTAACCTTCTCTCACGTCATTTTAAGACATTGGAAGTCATTTTGTTAAAAACGTCATTGATTTTCATTGTCTGCATTCTGAACTGTAGATCTCTGCCCTTTTTTGATTCCTCAGCACATATATTTATGTATAAAAGTTACAGTCTGAACATAAAATCCATTCAGTCATAAATGAGCAATGCAGTGGAAATGAAATGGTGCCATGTATTAAGGGATTGAAGCCAAAAACATTTATGTCAATGAAACAGTGACGCTTCTCATTACACAACTACAATTCCCTGACCAAGGTGAATCTCATCAAGATTGCCATGGCAACACCACCACTGTGAAGGGATTGCAATCAATCTATTGAGGAATTAATCAATGTGTCCAACAGTCAATCCTGCAGTGACAGCCTGATCAATACAAAGAATGATTTCAAGGTTCACCTCTTCAAGCATGACAGCCTTAGCTCAAAACAAAGAACCACACCCTTTACATATAGAAGCTTTTAATACATGCATTACAACGACCGACACGCTGGAACAGAAGAAATCCCCACACTTATTCAAGGCTAATTGCCATCCAACAAAAGTTCCACGAACGAGTCATCTAATACCACATGCATATGCATACAAGCATTATCATTTCCAAAAGGAAAATCCCTCCTGCCTTGCATGCCCTTAATTGTATTTGGGTTCACTGCATAATTATGGTGAAATATGACACTGAAAAATATTCATTCATTTTCTGTATTACATTTCTAAAAGTAGTTCCTAAATGTAGTTCACTGACAGTAATGTTGTCTGCAAATGTATTTTACACTCAATAATACTTATATATATTTATTTATTTATATAGGTACCATGTTTTACATCTCCACACTTTCAATAACACTTTGCAACACATCTGATATATATATATATATATATATATATATATATATATATATATATATATATATATATATATATAAACCCTTTAATTAATATGTGCTTCATTATAATCTCTGTATAGGATTGCTATGTGGGTAGAATTCTGCAAACAGAAATTTAGAGCAAACTTGGCTAACATTCAGTTGATTCCCTTTCATTTTACAACATATGTTAAGAGAAAATCTGTGGGGCTCTTGGCAATTGGACATAATTTCTTGGCAGTGGGGACAGTGTATCTTTGCTCTGATTACTGCATGATAACCATGGTGCAATCCAAAATATATAGCTGCTCTACCACCTACCCCAGTGTCGCTACTTTAACAACCTGCTTTTCTCTACTCAGCTCTTCTGGGAAATTCAATTGACAAGAAATGTCTACAGGCTGGCCCTCCCCTGTCTGATTCAGAATTGTTCTGCAATCCACAAAAGGACATACTTCCTTTCATAGTAATGATACCAGAAAAGCCTGTGTTAATTCATGAGATATTTCTCATCTAAAAAAATGTATTTTTCTGTCATCAGTTTATGAAGTCATAAATTTTGCTTTGCTCTGCGTCTAATATAATTGGACTTGCTTTGTTTGCACAACATTCAAACTGCTCTCATTTCTGAGTGAGCTCATCAGACATTGTTTTGGGTTACTCGACCAGGGCGAGAGTCCTGAGTTAACATAATGACCCAGTAAAGGCTCAGAGCGTTGCCTGGTGCACAGCTGATCTGGCGGTTTAACTAGGCCCAGGAGAGTGGGGCTCAGGTTGGACTGGCCCCATCTGGCTGGGGGGACACCAGCTGCTCCAGTGTCTCCCCACCTCGGATGGTTCCTGTGCTGGGGCCCTGTGGCTCACACACATACCCCCCAGCCATCTTTCCCTTTGTCTCCCCCAACCTACACTCACGGGCATACCATAAATCACACTTGACAATGGGAAGTCGAGGCAACAGGCTACCACTACCGCTGCGCACCGCAGAGCAAATGAAAAAGAAAGAGTGGAAGAAAAAAGGTCATAATTATTCTTACCTGTAACTAAACTGCCAGTCTGTCTCATTCTGTCACTGTGGATATCCACTTTGTTCAGTGAAAACAAACTGGAATATCTTTGCCCTTTCCACTTACATACAAACATGTCAAAGAAATGACAATCCCTGGATGCTGCTGATTTCTTTTGACAAACGCTGCTGGCAGGTGTTGCTATTTTTTTCAGAGAAATATGATGGCTTTAAGGTGAAAAATCTATGTCAGTAAAATGAATTTCATCAGGTCTGTATGCACAAGAGGAGGGTGATGACACCTGCATTGAGAAGGTTTCTTTCTCAATTATCGAAAAGCAATGTAAACCTGCAACCCCGGTGGCACACATCGCTCCAGTTGGCCTTGCCACTAGTAATCATATCAAACAATAACAGTCTCACTAAACAGTAACTTTTACCAACAGAGGTCTGACACCAATGTCTAAATATCATGTTTAAATACCTAGCAGATTCTGACAGAACTATCACTGTCTTTCTGTACAAATTGGATAAAAGTAGCCTGACTGAAAAAAAATTCCTATCACACAGTTGCATAGGCCCATACCAAATTACACACACTTCCAGTATTTATTATATTGATATTGTAGCAGCCGCAGTATTTTCTTGCACAGGTTTATACAATTGTTTTCAAGTTAAAACACAAAATGCAGATATACCACCCTCCATAAAATCATCTTGTCCTGATCCAGCAACCACCCACACACCCACTCTCCCACATCCATTTTACACGACAGTTCTTTTGTCATGGACACAGAAAAATAAAAGGAGAATAAATAAAAAGAGGAAAAACAAACAAAAAACAAAGAAACAATCTGCACATAGTTAGTCAGGAGATGTGAAACAGGAAAGATGTGATTTGTTCAGGTAAGAATCTGAGCATCAAACCTAAAGAATACAATCAAACCAAAAAAACATATCTGGCTTAATTTATCATCTTTACTACATAGTAAAGATGATAAATTGAAAAAATATTGCTGTAAAATTACTGCAAAATTACAAATCAACATTCCACAGAATACCCTTAATATCCAAAGATCAATCATTTTACATTAATATATGATCCAAGAAGCCTGAAGAAAATATAATTGTTCATAAGTCCACACCTTTATAGTTTTAAAATGTAAAACCAGCCCATACAAACTGGAGCATAACTTTATGTCGTATAATTTGCTAATATTGAAACCTTATATTAGGCTGAAAAAAACACATTGAACAACTTTACAGTACAACCCTTATCATTGTGATCATTTAAAAGGTCTAAGAAACAATTCAAGTGCCATTGCTGTAATCACCCAAAACATAATGTCTAGAATGGAAGATTCTCAGTCTTGCACTTCAAAACCCTTCAGTACACTGGACATCTAAAATGAATGACCTAGGAAAAGAGCTATTACAGAACTGGTTTTTACAGGTTTGAGATCATGCATGTTTTAATTAGTTCTCATCAGTCCATGGAATAAATAAGCACATTACGTTTAAGATGATCTTAGAGACAACTGAGGTAAGCGAGACAGTAAATTTAAGTTATACAAATGAGATAACTTCACCTTTGAGACAATCCAATAATGTGAAAATGTAATGTCTGCATTGTGAGACTGACTGCTCACCCAATAATCCATCTCAATAACTAAGAAATTAGCATGTGTCCTTATCAAAGAGATGTGATAGACACAAACACATAATGCTGAATTTTCTCTCCAACATGATTTATGTCCGTCATCAGAAAACAAACAGCAGAAAATTACAAAGGCCTGCATACATATCAATTATACCACTGACAAAGCAGGAACAACAGTTTGAAGATTCATGAAGGTAGAGCGAGCTCCTAGATAATTTACAGAAGGATTTTTTTAGGTAATTGATAAAAAGCTTCCGTATCTGATTAAATCTGTAGGGATTCTCATTCTCTCTTGTCAAAGTGCTTGGGTAGGCAGCAATGACACCTCATTCCCTGGAGACAAACAGAGATGTGGAGGATGCTGGGATATATGTAGTCTATAGCTTGCTATGTAAAGCATTGTATGTAGCTTTCACTGCATAGAACACAAACCAATTATAGCTCATATTCTACAGTCAAAAACTGTGTGCATCTCACATTATAGTCATTTTAATTGATTTGCTAAAGTTAAACAATTATTGAATGCCAACAGAAAAATAACTTCCATCAAATGAACGTTAGTGTATTGCATTGTTCTGAAGACTAAGGGACAGATTCACTAAAGGATTGCGACTACTTTCCGGGTGTAAAAGCAGCCACTAAAACGCCTCAGTATTTACATGCAAATTACCAAACATTTTTTTAATATTGAACATGCAGTGACTAAGTCACTTTGCGACTTTCCTCTTGATGCATAGTAAAATCTGTTCATGCATATGTATACCTGGGGTGAAGGTGCTAAAACAAGGTGGGCATTTTGCAAATGAGGCCAATTATGTATTCCGTCCAATTTGCTAAACCTTGCAATAATTGCGACTCCCGTCTTTGCGTGGGAATTTTTAAGACTTCTGAAGCCAGGCAGTAAATTCTGCGCCGGTCCAAGATTTACCCTCTTTCTGTTAACCTAACAGCAAATACTGACCTGATACTGCACAGGTTACACAGTCACAGCAAAATTTCACTACTGGAGGAACTTTAGCCTCGTTCTCAAAAAAACAAAAAAAGCTCTGTCGGCTGTGGTGATGCTGTTAACCGTTAACTACATGTCCTTGCATTCGGGTCTTTTCAGTACAGTTTCATGGCTTACAGGTGGGTTGTTCCATCAAACAAGGAACAAGTGTTCATAAATAGAAAACACATATATCCCATGAATGTCAGGTTGTGATGCGGTTCACGTCACGGCAGCTTTAATTTCAGAAGTAGCTCTATCTACCGAAAGTGAGAGGATGGAACAAGTGGTTTAATTTTTTGATTGCATAATTAGAACAAATCTTGGTATATCAGTCATTAATATTTCAGTGTTTGCGACCTCACAAGTGTTGCTATAAAGCTAATATTTTTGCACTGCGACTTTTCCTTAGTAAATCTGGCCCTAAATTAACACTTACATACAATTAATAACAAAGACTACCCACACACAAGCCAAATAATTTCTCAGATCTTTCTTCTTTCCTTTGGATTTCTGACTGTCTTCTCAAAAATAATAAAAAAAAAACATTGTTCAGTAAATTTAACAGTAAATGTTGTCGAACAATAAACACATTTCAACCATTCACTGCACTTGTCCAATATGGAGGAAATTACACCTTAAAGCAGTCTTGTCATTTTATGTAATTTAATGAACACCAATACTGTAAACAGAAAATGTAGGTATAATAGTATAGTAAACACTGTGATTACAAAGAAGATTATATGTTTCCATTAGCATTGAGAGCTTGGGAAATGACGGAGGTGTCAGGATGTTTCATAATCTGAGAATGTGTGTTCACATCATTGTACACAGCACATTCATCAAAGGCAGTCCATCAATGTGGTAAAATGGTGACAAGTCCGGAAAGACTGCACCAGAATACCTCTCCCTTTGAAAATTCCCTTTATTAGAAAGTAGAGGCAAAATAGATAAGGAGCTCAGAGTTACAAAAACACTGGTCAATCCAAAGTATTAGCAGTTCAGAAGAAGCATCCTAATTATGCCTAATTCTAATTAAAGACAAGCATTAAAGCAGAATGCTATCTCCCATGGGGGGACATCCTAGCACTGTTCCTGAAGACTTACGATGGGAAAATGATCATGCTGGCTATAATTAGCTGTGACTACCAAAAATGAAGATGGAGGCGTATAAAGGTAGATGAAGGTAGTTGAAGTTCCTAACTACACTTTCATGTCTGTACTTACAATAGTTGGAATTGTGCTGCTGAAGGAAACCACTGAAGGAGAGGATTTAAAAATGTTGAATTAAAAAAAGGTGTGAATTATTTAGGTAATAATTCCGATTACTAAACAATCCGAAAGAACTCCTTGGTTCATATCGCTGGGGTTTCACTATACATTGTGGAGAGCAATTAGATTCTGGTCAGTGACTGAGGGACTATAGGAGCATTATTTTTTAAGCAGTGACAAGACAATAACCCCATGGTTGTACATTCAGGAAAATAAAGGTTCACATCAACAGTCCCCTGGTCATGTTGTTTGAAGTCAGATGAATTTAATGACAGACATGTCATTAAATGTCTGTGTTCAAGAATAGAAGAGGAAGATAAGTTTGTGCGGCAGAAGATGAAAAAAATGAAAACCGAAGAGAAAGAGGGTGCCATGACAGAGAGGAATGCAGAATTGAAATGTGTTTAATGTATTTGGAAGGATGAAATGTTAAAGTGTTTTGAAGACGTACAGAAACATATTTTTCAAAGGATCAGAAAACAAATTTGGGTGTTATATTCATTAAAGTGACTGAGTGGAGCTCTGGAGAAGTTTAGGAAGGCGAGGGCTCTGAGCATACAGTGCCTTACTGCCATCGGGCTCTTCAGCTCATGTAAAATCACACCAGGTAGTGCCTACCCTGCAGATTGCACTGCTGGAGTTCTCAGACAGCAAACAAACCCTTTTCTCACCACTGGAAGTTATTGAAAATGCTATTTCAGAAAATTTATTATAAATCACTAGGCCGGTATACCCCTCTTGATGTAATCAGAATACAAAAGTACCACACAGTAAATGTGAAATTACCTGAGAAATGCTAAAGATTACTGCCAAGACTTACTGTAATTCTGTAATTCCAAGCCATCTTGTAAATACATAAGTAAAAAAATAAGTAACTTGTCTTTGCTGTTGTTAGATCCCAGTTTCAGTTGTTTTTGTTTTTCTTGTTATTTATTATTTATGAAAAATGAGTCACTTTCCTTTTTTTACTGTAATCACAGCATGAGTTTTACTAAGAGAGACACACCACTGCTTTAATTAAGAGTTAGACTTGGAAAGAACTGTGTCAAAAATAAGCCCTGTGATGCCCCATTTCCACTCTGATATCCCGTTTTACAGAGTTGAATAGAAATGCTGAAAAGGG
This sequence comes from Albula goreensis, assembly GCA_022829145.1. NCBI lineage: Eukaryota > Metazoa > Chordata > Actinopteri > Albuliformes > Albulidae > Albula > Albula goreensis. The sequence goes on from CM040741.1 coordinate 45,510,393, forward strand.
GAATGCAGATTGGTGTAGCTGTCATGAAAGTGGACATACATCTGCACATGCACAGGCGGCTGCAGGCGTGCAACAAAGGGCTATGGAGGGTGCCATTTGGTGGCGACTGGAGAACAATTTCTGCAATTACTGCATTAATAACTCTAGCTCTTTAAAGCTCTTTTAAATTCTTCGTAGACCAGGAGTGCCTGATCTTATCTGACAAGGGCAAATGTAGGCACAGGCTTTTGTTCTAGCCCAAAACTAAAACCCCAGATTCAACAAATCAACTATTCATGGTCTTCTATCAGGACCTTGATTTGTTGAATCAGGTGTTTTACTTTTATGTAGAACAATAGTCTTCAGTAACACCAACCCGTCTTGAATGACTTTGGACATTGCTGAGTGTGGCAAACAGGATTCTAGTTTCAAGTTGCACCAATTACACTAAGACGTGTACGTCACTGCACTTCGCAAACAGTTAACAAATTATTTTGTTATGTTTGAAAATATCATTCATTTTTGCAGACATCACAATTAATGTTGGGAAATTACAATTCATTCAGATGAATTAAAAAAGAAAAATGATAGAGCTTCTGCAGAGACAGACCTTACAACAATTTGAAACAAATAATTTCTGATTGTGAATTATGGTGAAATAGGATGAGACAGAGATACAAACAGACTCAAGTATTTTGTTGTTCATTTAAGGAGCTGCTTCCTGCTCCTAATTTCCAGCTACACAGAGCCCAGGGCTTCACGGCTGATTTGGATTGTTTTTTTTTTCTGTAAACACTGAAAAGCAATTGGCTCCCTGCTGTCTCCCAGAAGAGCAGACGCTCTGATACATGTGTACTTAGTGTATAATTGAGTGCATGCACATCGTGGAGGTGGAGTCTTGATCACATGCTCTTGGTCGCAAAGCATGTCAAGACTATCGAGGCACTGTCGTCGCTTGGCTCTGGTTCCCACTGCTAAAATTCTTGGCCTCAGTCTCAGCACACAGACCACAGTTGAGCCTCATCGAGCATTGTTTTGCTTCTCCGTTCCGCCAGAAATAAGTTTGCTGGCAGAAAACTAAACATAAACATTTCATCAGCAATTGTCACCACTCTGAACCAGACTTTTTAAAAATACCATTTTATCCACAGGGACACAAACACAGACATTACTGGACTGGTTTTAAAGAATACAAAAATGCTTTTCAGCATACGATTTAGTGTTTTTTTCCCACAAAAAGTTTGAATACAACATGATAACAAAATAAAATAATCATTTAGACAATAACTCTAATAGCATCAGTGCTATCAGTGCATCAGTACAGTGTCTATGCATGTATGCTTGGTCAACCACTTTTGTGTACCTTTGAATGCATGGCCTCCACTGCCTCATCCAGTAGTCCATTCTCCAGCAAGAATTAAGCCCCTGCTTATGACTATAACTGTCCATTATGCTTCTCTAATTAATGTACATTGGAACAGCTGCAGTACATTTCTGCCTGGCAGTATCAGTAGCACTGTCATTTACTTTTGAGCTCAGCAAGATTCAAATTCATAATCACATCTAACTGTTTAAAGAAATATGTGACTTAATATATACTGCTGGCATTTCTACTCCTACATTTTACTAGCCTTAAACAATAGTTGCTAACCTTCAAAGCAAGTGCTTTCTTCCCACATTTCAACTTTTTAGCTTTCCCATGATCTTTCTTTTTTTCTGCTCTTAACACATTTGGTGGGCCACTCAGTGCAGAACAAATGATTGCTAGATACTGCATGAAATGCTTTATGTGATGTTTTTATGGACCACCAATCCAATAAGCCAAATGAGACCCCTTAAATGGTACCTTTCTACATGTCTGCTGAGTGGGCATGTGTTTGACACATTTGTTAAGGCATAAAGGCCCTCACCTACATATTGAGTATGACATTGAAATTTAGAGCAATAGAATTTCCATTTGACATGCTTTTCATACATAGAAACTTGCCAACCTGCCAATAAAGGCCTCCAAAAACACCAAAAATGGAATTTCCTGACTTTTTTCTTCTAACTATAAAAATGCATGTCCTAATAAGATTAAGATTGATTGGCATATAATTGGCATTATAATATGAAACTGTGTATGTTGATAAAAGTGTAAAATTGTAGTCAGTCTTTCAGCAAAAACAAAATTACAGTCCACCCATTCTTTCAATATTCAATATTCAAGTCAATATGTGAATGTATAAAATTATACGCGTGTGTGTGTGTGTGTGTGCTTTGGAAGGGAGGATTGCAGATTTACAGCATAATTCCAAGGTGAAATCCAATAATTCCAATTCCAATAAATCCCATATCCCACTTATTCTAATGTTCCATAGAGTAGCAACTGTAGGTTTGTCTTGGCAAGCCAATTCTGATTTAGTGCTCCTGACATTAGTTTAACAGCTAGTACAGATGGCTAATGAAAGCATAAGAAAGGTGGCCAAAGGGAGTAATCTTTAAAGGAAAAAGCGTTTGCTCAAGACAAAATCTTATTAGAGTTCCATGTACAGAACAGATTGCTTTTAGCATTACCAAAAGACTTTGATAAATCAGGTAAAGAGTGCTTGAATCAGAACCAAAAAAACCCTGTTACAGATCTGGTCAACAGCAGGCCCATTCAAACAATGGACAACAGAGAATAAAATAAAAAAAGTAAATAAATAAATAACTATATCTCTAATCCTTAACTAAATAAATAATGGGGAATGGAAAAGCAATTATTTCCAGAATTATTCCCTGGCTGGTGCAATTAAGCTTAAGTCTGGTGGTGGTGATTACAATCAATAATCTATCCATCATTCCAGCTCTTACTTACCAGATGCTGATCTTGGCTGACCTTTTCAATCAACAGAGAGCATTTGAATGAGCATTCCTCATAAGACTGAAGTCAACTGAAAGTGGGCCAGCATACCCCTGGCTGGCAAGTGATGTCCAAGTCTGCCATTAACCACTCAAATCCTCTTAGACAAATCAGCCTCCACACAAATCTAAGAGTCTAAAGGAATAATCATAATCCATGCTACTTAAAAAATACTTTAAGTTTACTTTTTAACAGGCATGGATTACAAATTTGTAACACAAAAGTGTATACATTTAGCGAATATCTTGCTGAATCTATTGAAACGTGATTAGACATATGCTTGTATGTTGAATTACTGGTAGTCACAATAGTGATTATCCTCATCATCATCTTCATTTTCATCATCATCATCACCATCAAGGGACTCCTTCACATACATGATATAGCCTATACAATAAATAAACATCCTTATTATGAGAGGTTTTAAGGTTGAAGGATTATTTTTGGGGTATTCATTTTTTACTCTGGGGGAGATGTAAGGCATAAAGCAGTATGAAATTCTCAGCTACTCAAACAGACTAAATACAACCCTTTTCACTTCAAGCACTCAATTAAGGATGTGCCAGTGATTTCCTGCATGAAATATTCACCCTCAATAACTTTAAAAGCCTTTTATAGTTCACTTCATAAACACAAAGCTTTTAATAAGACACATGTAAGAGAATCTCTCAGGGGATGTGAATTTGCCAGGCCTTTCGATTTTTCCTGCACATCAAAAGCCCCGAAACATTCATTGTGAGGTTTCTAAAGACAAAAGCATAGACGAGATCGCCCGAAGTGAAACGAGGCAATTACGCCACGCGGCGAGGACAGAATAACTAACACCGTAAGCCCCCGGTTCTAGACGAGAACCATAATCTTTTGCTTGGATGATTTCAGCAAAATTTTTCCTCAAAAAACCTGCACCCACCCCCATGTCTCATTTGAAATTCTGTGTGTTTGCCGGGAGAGTGACGACTTTAAGCACCATGGCCATGAAAGATGGCGAAGGAGATAAAGTGAAGTAGAGGAGTAGACATGACCTTGATTTCAGATGCAGCTCAGCATCGAGAGGTCAGGGGTCAGACTGTAATTTATGGTCCCATTTCCTTCTTTTTTTAAAAGCCTTTTCAGAAAAAAATACTTTAGAGGGGATCTTCATTCTCAGTGTTGTAATGATGACTTACTGTCATGAGAATAAGCACTGAACCACAGTTAACACATTGACACCCTCTTGAAAACAGGTCTCTCAAGTCTTTGATGAAGAATATCACAGCTAACCTATTTATGATGCACATCTTTGAAAGTAGACATTCATTTAATTGTAGTAAAATGACACACTTTCTATTACACTGCCCTGTGAATTGTTGCTATGTATGACTGCATTATTCAAATGGTGCAAATGGTTTTGGAGGTATTTCCTTTCTTAAACATCACCCCAGCCAGACCTCATGTGGATTATTACTATTATTGCACAACTGAAAATGGAAGGAAATTACAGTGAGGGGTTGTGTGGGGGGTGGGTTGGATACTTTAAATGTTTGTAACTTCATTTTAACTTAACCCAATCACTATATAATGTATAATCTACATATATAATTGACAAAATAGTATGATATGCATACATAACTTGCAATGGCAAGGATTCAATCAATATTTGCCTTACATTTTACTTTCATCTAAGAGTGTAAGGCTTTTTCTATACAAGAACAGTTTGTCAATTCAAATTTCTTGATCGGTGAACTTATCAAACTGTACCAGCATTAAGTTAAAAACAGAACACTTGTATTTCATTATAAATAATAGTTGAAGACAAAGCTTAATTACATCCCACACTATTTATTTTTACATAGACTACTGAACTTGTCAAAAATACTACAATTTATCATATCTATTTGTCATTAATATGCAAGTTAACATAGAAACAGTTGATTACAGGTTTTATAAGGCTACTTTATGTCTGGTGCTTTAGTACAATGGGAGAACAGGACTATGCCATGGCAGCTTTGCATATTACAGTCCATTTTCTTACACAGTATATTCTCAATGAATGTCCATCTTGAGGAAATGGAAGGTTTTGCTTACTCAGTGTGCTAGAATTTTGATGTAGGGTGTGAGCTACTTGAGGGGAAGCAATTTTACATTAGCTGAACGATAAGATTTAAGAATGGTATTCAGGCTCAGCGCTCACGCCTTCCTAAACTTATTTTGAACTGCGCCGAGTCCTTTATGAAACCACCCATCTGAAACCGTGGTTCGCTGATCCCTTCAAAAATCTGTTTCTGTACCTTACTGAAAGGCTTTTATATTTCTATCCTCCCAAACAGATTAAACAGGTTACATTTTCTGTCACTGCACGACATTCCCCTCTTCTTCTTTCAGTTTTCTTTTTTCTCTTTGTCATCTGCCGCACAAACTTCTCTTGTGTTGATCTCAACTTGTACTGTTGAACACAGACATGTCTGTCATGAAATTCTCCAGATTTCAAACAGGATCGGGGGACTGTTAATGCGGAACCTACATTAATGTACACATGTGGGGTTATTATATGGACATGCTTTTTATTTATTTATTTTTAAGGCCCTATACAATGTTGTTTTTAAGCTTTTACTGTCATTACTCAAATACTGACCAAAATACATTACCAAATACTGACAATGATCCAGAGGATGCAGGAATGGATTTCCTACAAAATAATTTCAGTCCTGTGATGATTCTAATCAATCCTTATATACTGATCTTATTTTTTCAATATTTCTATGGTGAGTCATACATGATGTGGAAAGTCAGTATTTGGTAATGTTTACTTCTGTTCATAAATAAATGTATTTGTAATATTCCATACATATGTTTATGAACAGAAGTAAACAGCTGATGATTAAAACTATTTATGATGTGCATTTGCAACATTCTCCACTGACGCATATTCAATCTCAGATCAAGAGGAATATAGTCCATATGAAATTACAACACCTGCTTTTGCACAGAAAAGCTCAATCACTCTTATTCTTTACAATTTATACTTTATCCACAGAAATGACATTCAGACATATACCGTCCCGAAAGGTCCAAGGCAGAATAAAGATTCTACTAGTTATCTCGGAGGGAATTGTATGACATATAGAGCAAATATGAATTATTTAGTTGGTATTGATCAGCCATATGTAATCATGTACTGTATGTGGTCAATAATGTTAATGTATGTACAGTGGGCATTACAGCCAATCACTTGCTTTGGCCAAATTTCTGCAACACAGAGAAGTCCAACAGTATATGGCACTTTTTAACGGCACTACTCTTTTAAAAATATTATATAAATTGGTCAATATAACGGTCTTAGTAAAATACCCTGAAGTTACAGGAGAGCAATTTGTGGGTCAAATATTTAATCATGCAAGTAAAGCCAGTTTGTGGAAAATGCCAACAGGGAATATTACAAAATCCTAGCACACACTTGACAGGAGTAATTCTCTTTTCATTTCAAAATAGCAAAGTTGACTTAATCACCTTAAACAATTAGGCAGGTTTCTACATCTGAAAGAAAAATAAATGCTTTCAACAATGGATGGAATTTGAGTTTTAAACAAGAACATTTTTAGTGCTCAACCCGGGGAACACATTGCACCTGCAAGTGTGATAGATGGAACCTGAAAATGTACTGCTCTATTTGATGTTTTATATAGACTTGTGAAGAAACTTAAAGCCATTTGACAAAATGCAAATGAGGTTGAACAGTCATAACTTGAGGCACTGTTGGTTAGTTTAGAATTTAAGTGGTTTATGATAGTTCTACCTTTTTTACTGGGTGCTAGAAAACCAAATTTTAGTTTTTACTTGATTTAGAAAAAAAACTCAGTGATATGGCACCATTTAATCCATATTAGTTGCATTTTTGCACATACTAAAAACAATAGCATTCACTTCTGAAACTTTCTCATAAATGTTCACCTGTTTCAATCAGTATATGCCAATCTGTGGTGTTTTCATGCATGTCAGCTGAGATGTAGTTATGCTGAAATAACATCAGGCCAGATGGGAAGAAAGAGCTGTGGGTCAAGAATTTGTGTTTTGTGTCCTTTGTGTTTTCACCACAGTGTGTGTGTTTTTTTTAGAACAGCTGATTCAATTCCTTCACATTGCACTTTGACTCTATTTTGAGTTGGCTAAAGAAGTCAATAAAAAAAAACACATGCAAATGACTGTCCATTTGATTTGACAGATTACTAACAATGGTAGAAGTTAGACTTCAATGAGCATAAAAGGCTTAGTTGTCACTTTTGTTGTCATTATCCGGTATACCTCAGAATTTGGGCCTGGAAAAAGAATTTAAAAATGAAGAGAGCTGTTTTTGGTGAATGAGACCATATAAAACTGAACAAGTCCAGGGAATTTAAAGTGAGAATCGAAACCCTCTGCACCTCATCTCTTTCTCAAATTCATATGGCGCATCACTTGCATCACAAAATTAACACTACATGGCCACAACATACAGACTGAATTTCATGTAATAATCTGAATAAAAAATAAAAAAAAGCTTCACAAGATCAAGATATATAGCAAAGAATCAGTTATTTACAAAGACTTTTTATTCAAGACTGCTTTGTAAATCAAGCCAAAGGAGCTGCTGGTGGCCAAAATACTATAGAAAGGACAAAGGCTCTAGAAAGACCTTAATGCAAAAGCTAACACCATGCTAGGCTCTACTGATGTGACTTCAGTAGCGCAGTCCATGTTCACTTTCCATTCTGATCAGGTGAAAAGAATTGTGAGAGAATTTTTGCCTGTGGCTTTATTTTCTTGAAGATGCAAAGCTTTGTAAGTAGACCAAATGCTGCAGTCAGTATTGGCAATCATACAATGAGGCTCAATACAATCTCAGATTCCCCTAGGCTTCTCTTCCACATATTTAAATGTATCTGCTTTATTCTATTTTCTCCCCCACATTCCAAATGCATTGCAATTTAAATGTGTATTGGTTTACACCCATCTCACAGGCATAGAATGAAGGAACAAACACAATTTTTCCAAATTATAATTCCATAGAACAGAGGAGTGTAATGTACAAGATAATTTGGTAACACAAGGGTATAAGATGGTAGATTCACATATAAAATTCAATGACGATAAAAAGTACCATAGTTTCTATGTAACTTGTGTGTGGAGTGATTTGATAAAAAGGTCTTTGAAATAGATTAAATATTGGCACATTCCACCATTAACATCATTTGTGATGTTGGGCCAGGTTTTTTTTCTTAGTCTGGTTCAAAATGCCATGTATAAGTCCTGTAAACCAGGTCAAGAGGCATCTTGACCTGTCCTCTTGTCAGTCTTTGTATTGCTGTGTTTACTTTCGGTACGATCCTCACACTGAGGGAGGAAGAGCTGTGACTGATGACCTACAAAGAGCTCCATTCATGTATTCCAACCGCCCACCTCCCAGCCCCCACCCCGTTTTTTTGTCCCATAGAGGCACAATCTGTCGGGCACTCTGTCCAGCCACTTGGACGCCTTTATCACAGCAGTTGGAAAGCCTGTGGCTGCTGAGACGATTGGTCACAGGTCAAAGCGTATCCGACTTCCCAATTATCACCCAGAAAAGATCTGCATAAATTATGGCAGGGCGTCATTAAATCTGTCATAGAAAACGAAATTGCTCACTTTCTGGCAACATCTGTCGCCTTTGCTAATGTATGAAGTGATATGAAGAAAAACGTTTCTGTACTTATTCAAAATACACATATACATGCGTGCACACACAAACAAACACACACACACACACACACACACACACACACACACACACACACACACACACACACACACACACACAATTGTACCTTTGAGCAAGCCTATGTGACCCCTGTTTTCATAAATATGAAACTGTATAATACAAATTGGGGCAATAAATGAGAAAAACAAGTAAATAAAAGTAATTAAGGGGACAATAAATGACAACACATGAATATTTCCTTTTTTTCCTGCAGTCAAGAACTGCCAATTGTCCTGTTATGTCCAAATATGCAGACACCATCACAAAAATACAGTTAATTAATAAAAAAACGCAACAATAATTCAAGAAAACAAAAATGTCCCATGGGAAACACATTTTTGAACCATTTGTTTTCTCATTAATGCCATTTGAAAATGGTGGCACTGTCTGTTGAGGAAGCATGGTTCAGACAGTTGTTATTACTTATTAGGAGAGTGATGATGTTTGGCAGAACATCAATAACATCAGCAACATCACAGTGACCCTTTTAAATAAAAGATAGAGTAATGAATAATAAATGCAGTTAGTTTAGAGCAACAGAAATATACACAGCTCGGTATGTTAAAAACAGACTCTACAGTACAGTAGGTTTAATCTGAATACTACTAAATACTAGTGTACAGTGCTGAGGTGCACATAACAATCTCATTAGTAAGGAAATGCAACAAAAGGGCAGATCCATACTAACTGGGATTTACAGGACAACGTGAGATTACACAGAGTTCACACAACACATGTATTAATTAAGGGTTACTGCTTTCACAATGCAGTCATACTCTCATTACTCTCATGTCCAATGTATATGTAAGGACATACATTTAAATGGTCATACATTTAAATTAAGACACCATCAGGTGACATTTTCGAGGATTTATCCCATTTATGTTGTCCTACTACACACTAGTGCAACTATCATCTTGTTTTCATCTTGTTGAAATCAGCCTTTACCCTTCAGATGTGTGTGTGTGTGTGTGTGTGTGTGTGTGGTGTGTGTGTGTGTGTGTGTGTGTGTGTGTGTGTGTGTGTGTGTGCATATGGGGGTGTATTGAAAATAAGGGTGCCATTTAATCAGAGTATATCCTATTCTTCTACAATTTTTTGTCTGTTATTATAATTTTATAATAATCACTTTCATCCTCTATTCAATTTAAGGTGATTTCAATTACCTTATATTTGTGTCTTTACATCTGATGTAAGTGCATGGTGGTTACTGGGGTGGCATTAGTAGGGGGAGGGGTTTAGAGATGGTCAAGCATGAAGCGGAGGCAGTTTTGAGAAGGGCGTTGCCCTTGGTAACACCCTGCAGTAAGAAGCACTTCTGTCAGCAAGCTAGGATGTCAACATGAATATTAATGATCGCTCCCCCTCCAGCTTAGCATAAGTTCAGGGGTCAGCCAGCTAGCCTGAACAGCCCAGGGGATGATGGGAAGGCTGCACGGCAGCCGTAGGCAATGTGATGGATTCCCACCCGTCAATACCATTACTTACAGGATATACCTATGTTCAGGGGTTACACTGCAACTCCCAGATGCCCCATAACTAACACAATGATGACTATTTGTATTAAATACTCATGAGTAAAGCCTAAATACAATACACAATATTGTTCTGAACAGAAGATGTGGCAAAGTCAAGCAAGGTCAGAGCCAACCTAGCCTGGCAAACTATGTGTTGAAAAATGTCTCCTGAATACATGTGAGTTTAGCACATTTATAACAGTTTAAATTTAAAGTCTCAACCCAACTTCAATAAGTAAAATCTGAGATTCAACCCAACCATGACATATGTTGTGTTCCACTTTGGAAACGCAACAGAAAGACATGATATTAGTTGTCCGAAGCCACAATGAATAAAAATGCACATTTTGCACCATATCACATAAGGGAAAAAAACAGCATGACTGTGCAATGAGACCAAAATCACAAAAATTAAATGACAAAAAAATAAACATCTGATGGGCAAAATTTGGTTATGAAAGAGGTGAAATAAACAGGTGGTGGTGGGATACCAGATGTCATGCACAAGAGGGTGCCATCTTTAGGGAACAACATGTAACCTTATTTAGTCATTGACTGTCTAGAATTTTATTTAAAACTTCTACTGAGCCTTGTCAAAGCATTTGGAAAAGTACTGCAAAGTAAAAGAATCTTTCTTCTGATTCAAGCATTGACTTTGACAGCAATACAAAAACACGCTGTATATTCACTGACAGAAAATGAACAGACGAAATGATTTATAACACAATAATTTATCATAGTACTTACAATGATAAAACTAAATGTACAACAGTATGGAAATATGGATATTACAGAAAGTTTTTTGTTAGTTAGGTTTGACAGAAAGTATTTATAATGGGACTCTAAATGAATTGCACTGGTTTCTTAAGAGGATTGATGACAACTCTAGCCTTGGCAATGGTCCTGGCCATTTCCCATAGGGAAGCCTTGTTTATTAGCTGTGAGGCAATGACAGACTATGAGTGTCTCATCTCTTAACGTATTGATTAGCAAGAAGTCATATTGCACCCCACTTGTATGTAGCTAGCCTATTAGAGAGTAACACTGTAGTATGCCACTACCACAATAATGTTATCTTTTCGGCATATATCACTTTATATTTCAATGATAATTTAAATGTGAGATGTTAGCATGATTATTGCTCAAAAAAAAATTGAAGCTAAAGGCCTCCATTGATTTGTTAACATACTAACATATTTTACAAGTATTTTTTATTGATGTGGAAGCATGTAAATTCAGGTATGCTTTTATTTAAAATCTCATTAATACAATATAAACCTGGTGGAATAACAGGAAAAATCTTATATTCCCAAGCATGCTCAGTTATCAAAAAAGGTTAAGGTTTCATAAACATACTGCAGGGCGGACCTTTCATTTAATAAAACAAACAAAACTCAAATAAAGCATTTTCAGCCAAGGAGCATTTGTGCCAAGGAGCCTTAACCTGCCTCTGAATGTTAGAGTGAACCAGAGAGCAGCAATTGTTTTCTGCTTCCTGTTTACTTCCTCAAATTTTGGATCTCATACTTTTTGTGACATTTTCGATGCACCCAAGAGATAGTGTCATCTTTTAACATATTAAATAACAACTTTGTTTTTTTTTCCCACAATGGAAAGCGCAATGGAAAGTGAGCATCTCTTTTCTACTTATTTCTTATTCATGATTGCTAAACCTAACTGTATTGGCAAATTAAATAACAATTGATCTGAAACCAGAACCAATGACTGGTCTTAAAATATATTTAACTGACTAAAATTCAAAAGTCAAACTAAAAAAGGACAATATTCAAGGTTTGATGCCATTTACTGTGCACATCAGTTTATTATTCACACCTAGTTATGAAACTATGAGTAAAATGTGACCGCATCTTCCAGGAATTGCAAATGCGCATTTTGCCTTCTGTGTTCCCACAGGATTCACACACCCAAAAATATGGACTAAAAAGGACGGCTGAATTTATGTGCAGCTCTTGCATAAAAGAGGTGAGAGCAGTTTGTAATTCCTCAGGCATTATAGAATTGGAAAAGTCATTGTTCTGCACATAATTCACTAGATTCTGCTGATCAAAGGGAGACCCATTACTGAATGGAAACACAATGCATGGTGTGGACTGTGCATTTCTATTGTGCTCTTCAGAAGAAAAAAATGATGTAATTATATATATAAGAATTCCAAATAATTTAATAGTTAATTAACAACATTGAAGAAACCATGTTTATCAAATGAAATAAACTTTCTTTTGGGGACAGCTTACAAGCAGTTAAACATTTTCCTGATAGTAACAGCTCTTTTTCATATATTAATTTCATTTTCTTCATATCTGAGCCTTTCACCACTGATCAATGGTCAAGAGAAATAGGCAATCATACCCATAGAAAGGAACTTTGAGAGTCAGTTTGCCATACATTGAAGTGGATTCAGCAATACCCTATGTGTATACTGTATTCAAGAAATTATCATCTAGTGAAATGTGTCAGAAGAAAGACAAGCATTATGTCTGAACAAAAGTTACAGCAGCAGTCTCAGACGAATAGTTTGAATTTAGCCAAACAAATCTCAGACTTAAATTATGAGTGCAATAATATATCTTTTGTTTTGTTTCATTACAATCAAACATGAGTGGGGGCTTTTTAGTAGAAATTGTAATATAGCACATGGAAAAATATATTTTCTCATTCTATATTGCTTAAGGTGAAACATATACATTTCGGGATAATGAACCTTCAGACAACATGAATGCATTTGGAAGGAGTTTATTATGATGTAGCAAGTTATATATTGGTAGGAACATTGATCTTGGGCTTGGAGTCCGGGGCGGGGGGGCAGGGGGGAAGTGAACAGCCCCCTTTTTGACTGTTAAAAGAGGGTGAAAAAAAAACAGAAGAAAGGGAAGCAGACTTGAAGGTGGAGTTGGGAAGGTGGAGGGATGCCGGAAACAGAGAGTGTGGGAGAGAAGGTACGTGAAAAATTAATACCTGCGTATACAACCGGATTGGACGGATACTGGTGTCAGAGTGAAGGGTTGTCAGAAGGTTGCCTCTCCCAAAATTTGTTATTAACAAACTCCATTTAATATGTCTCCTGTTTTTTTCTGTACTAGATAAATCTCTCACTCCTTTTGAAAACGATATTGTAGATTATGTTAAGGCACTTCTAATCAAGATGATTTGACTTGCAGACTTCCAATCTCCTCAGTCGTTCAGTAGTTTGTGGTAAAAACATTAGTCGCTGGTCTGAGATCAAATGTGTGTTTCCATGGAAAAGGCACAATTGCTCTTCGCCTTTGTGTTGGGTGATGAGAGCTGACAAAACACTGTGTGCTCACTAAAGGGCTTGGCAATGGGCAATTCATGATCAGTGTAAAGCAAACGTACTCCCCTGTTAATATGGTTAAATTATTTTATGATGTTCTTGAATTCACTTGCACAAGAGCACATTTTCTCATCAGTAATATCTCATCAATTTACTTCTCAATTAAAAAGTGGTTATTTGAAGCTAGAGGTGACCTGAGTAATAATAATCTCTATTGGACTGAATTATAAGGCTCTGAACATCAGCAGCTGCCAGGTCTCTCTATAGCTGCAGCAACTCCACTAGTAGCAGATTGAAAGCAATGAATTTCCCTCCAAGGAGATGGTACATGTGGTTTGGAGATTGTTGTTGTTGCTGGTGTACCTGGTTACAAGATGTTGTCACTTGGTACACCGGCAACAACAACAATCTCCAAACCACATGTACCATCTCCTTGGAGGGAAATTCATTGCTTTCAATCTGCTACTAGCAAATATTGATTTCAGTCTGAGGGCCTTGTCTGCAACGAGTCAGGCGGACACCATTCTCCTTAAAGACCCTGCTGAACCCAGCACTAGGAGGTGAAATTATCTGTAGGAAGCTACAGTTTGTCAATAGGATGTTAACAGTTACCACTTACATTTTCAAATCAAGCAAATGAAATACAACACACCACAGTCAAAAATAAAGCTAGTTGTGGTTTGTCTTTTTCCATGTCAAAGACTGTAACTTTGAGTCTCAATTTATACAATGTATTTATAAAGCTGTACCTGTATGGTTACTGTTGTTAAGCACATTCAGTGTATCTGTTTTGGGGCACTGAATATACAAATTCTCAAACAGAAAAAGCCTTAGTTGTCATAGCACCTATGTCAATATATGTGGCATTGAAGCTTCTTTCATGTCTTGATAAAGATGCATCCTAGTTATTATAGGAAAAAAACATCACTATTTATATTATACAGACGCATACAAATTGCAGTATGGTTAGCTATTCAAAACATGATGTCCTTTCTGCTTCTATCCTCTCATGTTAAACTGAACCGATTTAAGTACAAATGTGACTGATGCCACAAAGGGTGTTTGTTCTGTACTTTCTGATTTACATGTTCATGTGAGCATTAACAAACGGCCTGTGACTGAAGTACAGTACATGGGAATTTGTTCTTTGACATTCTTCCTTGCAAAACGGGATACACAAGAAGCTTCCCTGTGGCCATATGCACTAATAAAACAACTATAGTCAATATATCTGTTGGGATTATAATTTTCCCTGATATTGTACAATGGCTACTTCAGAGAGGCAGTTTATAGTTTGTAGTCTAGATAAATCAGTCTGCAATAGAAGAGAGCCAATACTAAATACTACACCCCACCCCCTTCCCCCCAGTACTCTCCTCTCTTTGTTTTGCACCCCAAGACATTTTTAATATTCTCACAATCGATCTCCCGTGTGCCTTGGGGATCCTGTCAGCAGTATCAGACTTTCACGGTCACACGAATAGTTTCCACCAACAATTATTTGTACACAGCTCACACTCAGGCCGGACTCACAGGATTTCAACAGGATGCATTTATTTATTTTTATCCTCTCCTCACATCATTGCAATCTCCGAGCTTCACAAGGGCACACCAAGTTCTGAATCAAAAAATCTGGCATTGTCTACAAGCAGACAATCCTGTCAGATGACAATATATCAATTTTTTGAAAGCAGTGTGTACAGTGTGTGCTATACCACGGCTACAGCCATGCAGCTGTTAATCAAAACTGTAAATCTGTAAAGTGGCACAAGAACCAGTCATTTTAGTGCATCAACACACACTCCTGTTCTCTGCCTGAAGCTCAACACATATGTAACACATGTGTCTGACACTGACTGTTACCCTGTCTCTAGGACTTTTAGCACTTTCAACCCTGACTTATTTACGCTTATTCATAAGTCGCCCTGGATGAGGGAGTCTGCAAAATGGCTATAATGTTCTTAAATGTAACAGTCTGGGGGAAAAGTGTAATGGATTACACTTTTTTGCATTACAGATAGATGTTCGACCTAAACCAGGGGTGTCATACTCCAGTCCTGGAGGGCCACAGTGTTTGCAGATTTTTGTTCTTTCCTTTCAATTGGCAGCCATTTTAGGCCTTGGAAACCATGTATGTGGACTCTTTAGCCAATCAATGATTTTAATTAATTAATTAATTAAGTGCTACATCACACCAAAAACCAGCTACCACTGCAGCTCTCCAGGACTGGAGTTTTACACCCCTGACCTAAACTGTCTACTATAGACTATATGTATATAGACTACTGACGACTTCTCTCTGGTTTCATGGGACATGGCTGTGTACACCTCATCCCCCCTGTGAGGCCAGCTTAGGCCTGGCTGTCACTCCCTACACAAAAATCAACCATGGTGTTGACCCACTCTCTTTCTTCCAGTGGTGCCTGACATCATAATATGCTGTACCAAAGGAGATGCCACCAGATATGTGAACTGGCCCAAGGCAACTTTTCAGATTGAAAATAAGAATAAGTCTTTGTAGTCTTTTTACACATTTTGGAATCCATCCAAATGTGAGCAAATTTATATTCAGATTCAAATTAACTTAAAACACCTTTACTGGCAATCAAATGAATATAACATGTTATCTTTCACAATGAAAGAAAAAACGCAGCAAAGTTTGGATGTGTCCAAATACTTTCAGTTTCTAATTAAGTCTAAGTAAGCAAATACAATGTAATAAATAAAAAAACTGCTAAAATGACTAGAATGCTACTACTCCCATGCTTTCTGACAGTATGAATTTATTCCTTGCACTATGCTCAGCACTATTCTGTACTCACTGTGAGTGGAGTGAAACCTTCACTTTATGATGCCTTCCACATAAAGACTATAATTCATTAATATGCATACCAAGATTTTTTTTTACATGCGTCTGTGGTTTAGAGGTTTCCACATAGAACATTTTGTTACATAATCATCTACAGAAAGGTAAGTGAAAATCAAAGCCAAAAAGGCAGGGAGAAGACAGATACCTACTTGATCAACATACTTACATTAATTCCTAGCATATCTAATGGCACCATGCTGTTTGTTTGTTCGCTTCAGACAACACACACTGTCACCACCCAAAAACAACATTCCTTTTTTTCAGCATCACTTCCAATGATATATTGTTATGGTGTCCATGCCATACTTGCACTGATATACTGCTTACCTACTGGTAGCTGAAATTTATTTTGCAGTAGCATGGATGTATATTTGAAACTACACCAGTATCCAATCGTTCTACTCTAAGGGCCTTGAAAGGATGAGTGTATTTGTTAAAAAAGTGATGCCAATTTAGCCATAAAATTTACAGCAAGGTAGCATGTGGGAATGTATTGCAGTCAGTAAGAAGCTGCACTTGTTATCTGAAAGTTGTTGGGTAAAAGACAGGTGAGGCCCTGTTCACATAACAATGTATATTAACTTTGTTAAGGGAATTGTTCATGGAAATATCCAGGTAATTGATGATATTTAGACATTACTTGCAATACATGTGATGAGGTTGTTTCAATATCCGCTACAGCACTGTAGCTATTTCCCCTGTTTACAGAGTTGCAAACCCATGATAACTAATAGATTTGATTAGTAATGTGTGTACATAATTCATGAAAATGTCTTCCTTTTAAGTCCCACCATAGATTAGTATTTTGGTATACACTTTCTTTTGAGACTGAAACGATTGCTCTACTTCCATGCAACACACTCTAAATAATTAAAACATGTATGATCTGTATACATTTTTTTTCATTGAATGACATTAATAACTTGTATTTAATAGCTGAATGATATTGCATGGGACTGGATAACATACTGGACATGAGAACACACAAGAAATAAGAAACTGCAGGATGAAGCATCACGATTAAAAAGCAGATCACATTCCTTGTGTGTTTAGTGAAAAGTGGAAAAATACAAGCTCCACCATGGCCTAATTCATCACCATGGTGACTCTCAATATCTGCCGGGAGCAAATCTTGCTGTGTTGTGCATGCCGTTTGGTTCCAAAATGCCACCTCATTACAGTGGTTTCTACCTGGTGCAACAGCTCAATAGTAATAACTCAGTCTGTCTGGCTGGTGCTCCAATTGCTCTGGAGATAGCTGGATGGATGAGGTTTATGAAACTGTTTAACTCCAGTTGTATCATTTCAAGTCTAGCTGGTTTTTTTTTGTTTTTTGAGAGTATACCTCCCTCTCAAGAACAGATAATATACAAAAATATTTGGAACCTTTTTAACATAATCATGTGTGTATGTGAGTGTTTTCTGGGTCCTAAGATGTAACTTGCTTTATCCCACTATTCAATGCTTTAGAAAATTTTAAAATGGAGAATGTGGAATCTCATGTAGTGTACCAGTCTATGCAGGCAGCAATGGCGCCGCTAAGGTGGGGGCCAGGAGGGTCTACAGCCACCCTGATAAAATCACTGACCTCCCCCCCCACTACCCCCTCACCTCGCATACGAATAATATGCTGATGATCTGATAATTAGTAACATTAACTGTGAAATCATAAACAAAGGCATATCAGTATGTGATTCCTTAACTCTTATATTGGCATAGTTTTCAGCTAGCCTATATACTACAACAGCATGATAGAATTTCTGAGATTCAGTTATGGCTTTTGGTTTTGGTGTGCAACCCCAAGATTGTCAGTGGCCCCACCTGGCTACCCCTATGAAAAATTTCTGGGGGAAACACTGGCAGGCAGACATTACTCCCTTGATATTGTTCCCTTAAAATAACAA
This sequence comes from Albula goreensis, assembly GCA_022829145.1. NCBI lineage: Eukaryota > Metazoa > Chordata > Actinopteri > Albuliformes > Albulidae > Albula > Albula goreensis. The sequence goes on from CM040741.1 coordinate 45,528,608, forward strand.
CAAAACAAATGTGACATGACTTAAGAGCAGGTTTTTGTTGGTTTAAACAATCACTTTCCATTGCATTCAAAATACCAATATGCCTACAATTTTACTGACCATACCAGATGGACACATGTTCATTTGCTATTTAAACAACATTGGGACTTGGTGGTAAAATAAAAATGGTGTGGGGCTGAAACCAGCAGACACACGTAGTGAGCTTACTCCAATTTCTCACCAAGTGTAAGATGAAGGCCATAGCCTCTTTAAGGCCTCATGTAATTCAATCAAACAGACTTTACATTGCAGCACAAGTTTCTTCTGCATTTTCTATTTTATTGTAGACAATCAAAAAAGTGCTTTTGAAATATTCTCATTTCATTACAAAGTACAATAGCATAGTGCCTTAAAAAGTCTTAAGTGTTTTTTGATTGAGCTGCATTTGGGACTAAGTGTGTTTGATTGGGTCCCAGAACTCATCTTTATGTGCAGCTGGAGAGCTCTGAATCCCATCAAAAGCACTGATGGACAAATTTTATTCACTCATAGAAGACTTTTTTCCTTATCCCCATCCATTTCTTTAACAATGAAGTCAAAATGCAAGTGATGCTTAACCGATGTCACAACTGTCACCACAGCATTTGATAGACGTTGCTTTCATATGAGGCCATTAATTTGGTTTAGTCACATGTCAACAGGAAATATGCCTAATTGACAATCGAAGCAAAGCTACAAGCCTCCAATGTCATTTGCAGCACCTACTAGAGAAAAATAGGTTTCATGCATTTTGAAAATAAATAAAATCCATATCGTAATAAATTAAAAATGACTCTCAATATGCAATTGTCCAATTAATTATTTAGGACCTATTTTGACATGTTTATTCCATTAGTGGTCAGGAACAGAGAAAAATGAGTAAATTCGATTTACTAAATAAGAGCATGGTCATTTGTCATCAACCAGTGATTGGATTTCTAGCGGATTCCAAGGTGTTATCAATCTGATGTCTGTCTAATTGCCATAGCGATGACAGGTGAAGGACAATAACATATGAACATGGTTCCACAGCATTTCTCAATGCTTATAATGTTGCCAGTTACTTATGTCCTTCAACCGAGCAAAGCTGAATTATGTTCTTTCCTTGACGCAAGTCGACCTCATTGAGTACTGTAACAGACAGTGTCGGAAGCTCAGGAAACGCATTTGACTTTTTTGTGTTCTAATCAGTATTCCAGACTGAGCACAGGCCAGTGCCACAGCTCAACCTGTGAATATTTATTCCACTTTTTAATGCAGCTGTAATTTGCTGCAGTTTGCTTTGAGGTAGATGAATGTTTGCTGCCAAGCACATTAACTAATCTGGAGAAAATTCATCGGCTTTATTTTCAATAAAACCTTGCAGAAAAAAGGAAAAGCTATTCGACCTTTTCAGTACACCTGTTTATTGTTTCAAAATATGCTTTTGTTTCACAAAAACCTCAAAAATTAATTAATAGCTTGCTTTTGAATCCGCAATGTACTGATATCAAACGTTGAAAGTAAGTTGTTTCACTAACAATCGTCTTAGTTAAGTTTGTCCTATCAAGTTATCTATAGTTCTGAGTGTTCTGTAGAAGCTCTCCCTATGTAATGTTTTTTTTTTGGAGCAAAAAGGGGTTGAGAGGCATCATTTTGCCCAACACTTTTTCGTCGACACCTGCTCATTCAGAAAAATGTAGGTGGTATCTCATTCCCTCACCCTCTAAGCATCACCGTCAGCATGAAATTTGAGATGAGGTGGTTAATAAAGTGTTAACTTTAGAATGGGGGGGGGGTCTTACCATTTAAAACCTCCAGCTTCTGCCATCTTTAAATAATCCATTATTTGTCAATGCTGAATTGAAATTTGGAATGCAAAGAGTGCATAGTATTCAAGGATGCTCCTCAATCATTATCCAGCAAAGTAGCCGGTTTGATTGAAACTGGTATTCAAGGGCCTAATAAGTACCTGACCATCCAACTCTTCACAGCGGCCCCATTCAATTACTCTGTCAGCATCTCCAAAACAGAACTACCGTAAATTAAAATAGTCATGCTGATTTTAAAGTATTAGTTACCTCTGCCAAGTACTTCAGGATTAAATTGGTGCAAATTTCATTTAATGTATGTCATTCCCTAAAATGAACAGCTCAGTCACATTAAATAGCAGAGCACTTCCTTGACAGCTGTGCAAAAAGGAAACCACACCAGTCAATTTTCAAAGCATGCTCCCAAAGAATGTTAAGATGGTGAACACAGCACAAACATAACACAAGTACCACACATATTTAGACAGCCCCTATCATAAGCTTCATTAACAGAATTACAGAAATGATAACTATAAGGTAATATAGGAAGTCAAAACATACCTACATAAATAATTTTAACTGTGTCATTCATGCAGTTATTGCCAGTTTCTTTTGATAACATTGTCTTAAGTACAGTACTACAATCGGCCAAGTTCATGTATTGTTCTGTGGGGGCTGATTAAACTTGGCAGCATGCCATGTTTGGCCCTAGGCCTCAGTGCAGACCAATCAACTTCAAAGGGGAGTCCTTCTTTTGGTGGTATATCCAGCTTTACTCCTCACAGACACCATGTTAAGACAGAAGAACAACAAAACATAAAATCTACAGAAGACAAAAAATTGGTCTACCATTACACAAGGTCTTTCTACCACTGTATATTTTTAACACATATGACCAAACGTAACAGAAAAGTGTAATTAGTAAAAGATTTAATCTTATTTCAAAACACTGAGAAAAAAAATTAAATGGCAGAGCTTTACGATAACATTTTACCATAATTTGCTTAATGCTTTTTTTGAATGAAGCTTGATGATATTATCCTCACTACTTCCCTATGCTCAATGAAATCATTAGTCAGCATTTAAATGGTCATTTACAAATGTTCAAATGGTATTTCCCTTTATTTTGATCATGCTTCTTATCCTGCTTAGACAGTTGTATCAGATCATATAGAGTTTTGATACTCTTCTAGCATGCAGTGCTAACTGTGTTATAACTAAATATATCAAACGAAGACATCCACATTTCAAAACAGAAAACTTTGTTGCTTGTATAGCAGTGTATAAACAGCATATCAAACTACTATGGTGATGTAATATTTTATATAAAAAATATCAGAAAAATGCCAGGCTGTCCATGAAATCCCCAATGCAGGAGAACGAATGTTACACTTCTATTTGACACATGGAGGTAATCTGGACTTGTCTGTATTTTTATATTATTTTAAAAAAAAATTATATTAGCGGTACAGTTACTATATTCCCAGAAGTAAAACGAACATAACACTGTCTTCAGATTGAAAAATGCAGACAAAAATGCATAAATACCCACAAGATATGGCACTTGACTTTTACATAGGTCTGCAAGAGCACTGTCTTGCAAATAGCAACAATGAAAGGAAATGTATCACAGGTGAACATATTTGAGAGGATACAAATAAATCTGCATTTTGGTTGTAATCACTTTCCACGGCCAAACTGGAACAGTTGATACAAAAAAAAAACAATCTAAAACAATGTTCAGTACGTCATGCATTTATAGGGCATGGTAGGGATAATCTATGACTAAGTATTACACGACTGACTCTGGTTTGTTCCTGGCAAATGTATAACAGGTCAGCATAAAGCTGCATAACACACACAGTATAAATCCTTGACCTGGCACTAATGTGGGGTACACTAGTTTTAGTAGCATTTAAAATACGTAAACCAAAGTCAATATTACAGAGGCATTGAAATTGAAGTGTCTCCACTAAATACTCTAAGTGGTTTCCTGTAAAGTCACCTTCAGGTGCACCATACCATTGAATAAAAAAGCATCTGCACTGTCTATTCATATAAACAGCCATTCATTTTTCATTTTATTGTCTTCTGACTTCCGTAACTGCCTGAACAGGAAATACACTGCATACATCTGCACAAAACAAGCTGCAATCAGACCAGACTTTTTGAAATAGGAACATGCAAAGAGTCAAATTAGACCATTTACCAGTAATCTTATCTTACATCTACATCCATTTCTGTGGCATGTAATCTATGTGCATAATTATAGGCATTTCTTTCATCCTCTATCCATAAATCCCATTAATCTGTGTACCTTCCACACCATTGAGCAGGAAGACAAGAGTGAGGCTAGTGCATGCACTGAGTTTGTTACAGTGATGTCATCTTCTAAAAGTCCAGATAGAAGCCTGTGATGAAGATCCGTGGTGCTGTAAACGGATTTCATTTCCACTCAAGCCAAATGGGTGTTTAGGTTACCCATTCAGCCCACATTCTGACACTGCATGATACATAACCACTCTGGTGGGAACCAATAGACAGAAAATGGTCTTATTGTATCACCATACATGTAGGAGCAAAATTTGAGGGAGGTATTCATGTAACATGTCAGGAGAGTACAAACATTGGCAAAGGTTAAAGGTCAATGTCCTCTGTGCAAATGTCAGCAAAGGTGGAACAGTATGTTCAAGCCACTGATCTATATTACTTCTTTATAAAGGAACCTGACTTTAACAAGTGGTATCTGAACAAGCAGTATCAAAGCCCTTTAGAGCCACACTAAGCACTACAGATGTATCAGTGATAGCTTGACATTGAGTTTAAACTGTTCTGATTTCTAGTAAAATTATTAGTTTGATTTACATTGGAAATCAAAGGTAATGTGTAATCTGGTATTTCTGAGGGAGTTGCCATCAAATAGGGCCTAGAGCATCCTTTGCTAAATCTGCAGTGTTATTGTCAGACATTAGCTCCTGGTAAATATCAAACATCAGTAAATTCAACCCGTACAAACAGAATGATAGTCTCACAGCAAGTCATTAAAACATAAGGATAATTTACTTTTCCCATACTGAACATAAATGTACCATCATAGTGCCATGTCTGCATCACAAAATCTGTTCAAGCTATTGTGCTGAAAGTTTTAAAAAATATATGAGGAAAAAAGAATTGAGGATGACAAATAAGTAAACCCTGGGAGATATGACATGTCCCTGAGTCAACAGGACTGAAATATCTGCAGAACTGATGATGCCACACGGCTCACAATTACACTGTTGATGGATAAATAAATGAAAATTAACAGGAGCATAAATTACCTGAGTGTTAATTTGCAAGTTCCCTCATCCCTTCCTCCCTGCAGTTGGAAATCATTATTAATCAGAGCATCTAAGTCCTGCAGTTTGTTGACAAAACGATGAGCATCAGAAGCTGCTCTGTTATAGCATACACGTAAATACAGGCTCCACCAGCACTCATACTTCCACACTGCTTTTCATAATAAAAAGGGTAGTTATCTCATTTTGAAATAAAGCTTAGAGACAGACATCTGAGGTTGCTGTTTGCTCATGTGCTTTTTCTTTTCTGTTTAATGTTTTAGTCTTCTGTGAGGAGGAGTTCCATCCCTCTCCCAGAATACACCCCACGCCAACCTTGCTGACACTGTCCATTACCCTCGGCTCATGTGGAGAGAGATTACTGCACAGTGGGCCACCAGTGTTTTCACACAGTGAGGCTTTACCTACGGAAAGATGTTCTGTCCTCAAGCACTTCCTGCCAGTGGCCCATTGTGGATATTTGCATTCATACCTTGACTGTAACTCTTGTAAACAGGAAAGCAGGTGTGAGAACTGCAGCTCTGGTGTCCCCCGAGGAAAGTTTCCCAGGTGCAATTAAACTGGGTCAGTGTGTTTCTTTAATTAAATTTGATTGCTGCCAGAGGAAATTTCATATTTTTGATTATCATACAATAATGGAGTAGTTACAAACATATTAACAGTGTTTCCAAATCAACAAATGGGCCTTTTTTTAAAAATCTGAGGCTACTGATAAGTTAGTTGTGTGCATAGCATAGCCCACAATACAAAGGTGTACTAGCATAGATGAAGTTAAAATATAACTCATAAATAAACTGCATCCTTTAAAAATGATTTAAAGAAGGAATTCACTCCCTATACTAAAAGATCATAACTTTGCCATGGAATCCGACTGGGAATACTGCATTTTTTCCCTTTTGAGTGAGAACTGCCTTCCCTCTTTGGAAAAAAAACTAATCAAACCAGAGTTTAAAGTGAAACATGATACAGTGAAGTGCTAAAGCCCTGAAGAGTTTTTAAAGATGACAGAAAAAAAGACGACTATCACAGACATCCCTCCCTCCGGCTCCCAGCCACCCTTTCACACTCTCACACCACAGGACACCAATGGCTGACTCCTGAACCCAGCTCCAGGACCAGAGAGGAGTCGGGGCGAGAGGGGTTAGGAGCTGGGTAATTGGAATGAGAGTATCACTTAAGAAAGGTGTTGCCGAGTTAACACGGGGTGACCCCATCGGTGGGAGCTGTCAGGGAGTCTCTGTAATGATCCAGGCAGCAACCAGCCAGGAGATACTACAGCTAACACTGCACAATATCAGCCATAAGCCTGGGGACGGAGCAGGGCAGCTGCCGAACAAATGCCTTTGTTACAGTCGGTTACCACAAGCTTGCGAGCGACTTCAGCCAATGTTAGACAGACCATATTAGCATGGCAAGAGCAAGACAGAAAAGATAAGCTATCCAGGTCTAAGATCAAATTGCATTGACACAGAACTGCAAGGCTTTTAAGTAGTTTGACCACATTTATTTGTTCTCAATGGAAATTGTGAAAATTAGATGACAATATAGTGAGCTTTGCTCTTTCAGTCTGTTTATTCTTCTTTTCGTACCAGCTGGAGCTGAAGTTCATCCTGAATGCTAAGCATGTATGCTCTACTTCAATTAATATTTAATATTTTTTGACCTGAATCACAAAAACAAATTTGATGGTATTAAAATGTATAATTTTTTTACTTCATGAGGAAGATTATTATGCTGAAATGACAGGACAGAAGTTTTATCACAAGCAAAATCTATTCATGTTTATTTCTTGTAAAAAAAAAAACTAATAATAATAAATGTATATAGAAAGAGAGGCATACTGAATTAATTAACCATTTCAAATCTGATGTATGTGCATGCAACTACATACCAAAGTTTCCAACCTTATGGTTCTACTGTACCTACTATATATATTGCTTTGGTGCTGCTTAGATGGAAACTCAATATTTATTACAAATAATTTATAAATGTGTAAAGTATATGATGGTAGAATACCTATCTGAGTTCAAGCAAGCAACTATATGTCAAAAAAGGCATTTAAATGATTTACGACTCTGCTTGCATATCAAGCTTAAAGATCATACTCAAATGTATTTTTTAATAGTGCAACCATTTTCTTATGCTCCAAATGAATAACATCATTTGATGAGATATATCAGTTCTATTGAAAATGCATTGGCTTGTGTCAAGTACATAGAGCCTACAAGTGCCTATGCAGATATTCTGTGGAATCTTTACAATTACATATACTTTTTGTACAATTAACTGTCCAAGCAATTAGATGTACAACTATTGGACTACCTTTTCACAATTACAAATAGAAAGTGGCAAACCAGTAGTATGAATTTGTACATGTTGCGAACGAGCCATCAAGTGAGAGAATGAAGTATCTTAACATTAGCAATGGATAAAATGAATCTTGTATAACTTCTTCAATTTTTCCATTATATGTCATCAATGTATAACAAAGGTCATTATAAATGCATAAGAGGATTACATGGACCACTTTTTAGTAATCTGTAACTATCATTAATCCAAAAAACCAACTGCCCAAAGGGATTTGCACCTACAGCATTCCATTACCAGTACTGGATGATCTGATGCTTTTGCTAGTTAACTCAAGAAGACTTTAAAATGATCTCCAGGCAGGCAGACCCTAAACAACTGATAATGAGTGGTTGAGATTATGTTGAGAACGTCCACTTCGGATGAGATGAAAAGTGCAGGAGAAGTTTGTAATTGTCTTTGCACAGACAGAACACATACAAAATCAGAGTAAACCAAGTATATTAAAAACAGCACGACCTACTGGAACACAGAAATTCTGATTACTTCTAAATGGTAAAAAGTCCAATTTTTTCCTGAATGTATATTCTTTGACAACTTCAGTGCATATCTGTGATGTCAGTAACACAAATTTAAACTACCAATGAAAAGGGAAAAAGTTATAGTCTCATTATTCTTCAAAACAGAATTTGAATTGTTCACCTATAATATTTCTTCATACCTTTAATGTAGTGTAATGTCAATATTAGTAAACAAAGTTATTATGGTATGACATTAATATTTGTACATGAAACAATTTTTGCTTACTTCAAAGTGGTTGTTAAGTTCTTGACTTTAAAGCATGGTACAGTGAGCTGTGAAGGTAGCAGTTAAGCCATGGACTGTTATTTGAAGTCATCTTAATCTTATCATAGCACCTCACATGGACAAAAGGGTCAATCATAATATTATTGACAAGCTATGTATTTATGCCTTGATGTGTATGCAATTACCTGATCGTTGAATGAGTGGCAACAGATACCATTTGGGTTATGTGCCAAATTGCGCCGATGGGGTTACACAATGCAGTGCACTGACAGCACTGCCTCCCTTAATGGCGTTGTCAGCAGCCTGCTCGTGTCAACTTGTGTTTAGTATGATCACACTAGTCCGACACCAGTAGACAGAGGCAGGGAGCTGTAGCTAATATATAATGATTCCAGCAGCTCTGGAGACTGAGTGAAAGGAAGGGTGGGACTGAGACGAGGGAAAAAGCCAGCGGCAGTTACAGAGAGGACTCAATAGCCATCAATCTGCCCGGCGCGGTGAAAGATGGCTCCCTGATCAAGAGGAACGGGTCTATGCGCGAGTCTAACTTCTCTGGTGCTCCCTCTTTTTCTCCATCTCCCTGTCTTTTTCTCGCTATCTCACCCTCCCTCTTTTTCTTTCTCTCTCTCCCTCTTTATCAATCGCTATTCTATCTTTTCTCTGTGTTTCCCTTCCCTTTGTCTTCTCTACCTTTTGCTCTTTTTTCTCCCTGATCCTTGCTGTATGTGTCTCTCTTCCCCCCTCTCTATCTCTAACAAATTCTCTTTCTGCTCTTTCTCAACATGCCAATTTCAAAGGAACATTGTAATTCAGGACATATGGCTCAGGGAGCTTAAGCATCCAGACATTCCCAGGACAAAGATTAAACGGGCACTGGCCATTCCGTAGATACTTATTTATTCTGTGAGTAATACACCTCATTAAAGATGACGCTCAGAAGCTGCAACTGACTGATGCTTAATATGTATACATGAGTACAATTAAGTCCTAAAAGTATAAATCAAATCAGACCTTCTTGCGTGTTATAATTCCAAGAGATAAGACTCATTATGTGCTTATTTCTGTGTCATAACATCAAAAATAATTTTAGTAAGTAATTTAGATATTTATTCACCACTATTCCTGGACAGACTACACCATAATCTGAATTAATCTGTGAATACATGAAGAACATACGTTCTTACAGATTTAAATGGAAAAAAATGCTCAAATACAAAGGTTAGTGGATTATGGATGATTTTTTTAAGAGGATGACTCTTATGGTAACCTAAGTTGTCCTTGCTTAGTGTAGCTATTTTCAATTTCACAGATGGTGGTTTAGGGCTGCAGTGTCCTCTCTCTGGCTTACCGTACACTTTCCATCCTCCAGAAGTTGGTGCAGGCTTGATATACGAGTGCCATCACAGGAAATAATGGTGTGTCCGAGGTAATCTTTTATTTGCTGCTACAAGGCCGAATGAAAAGCCATTTGTGCCAGATGAGGGCAGAGCTGCTGCTGCTCTTTCCATTTCAAGACTGGAATGCCCCCCCACTCCCTTTGTAAGGGTCTTAAACCGCTACAGTGAATAAGATGCAGCTGACACCTTAGAATATGGTACTGATATACATGCCTAATTGATAAATAAAATCCATTATACATTATTCAACAACTGCATTATACATGATATGTTGCTTGTTGGTCAACATTAAATATTTGGAGTAAATGGCAGTCTTGATTTTCCCACTGGTGTGGAAACGTCCTCCAACCCTCCTGCACCAGTTCATCAAGCAAAAATTTGACACAGAAAAACTGTCTGCATGTTTGCTAATGGCCAGTTATGAAAATTATAATTCTGAATCAGGTTAGCGCTCATAGTGAAGTGTTAAAATATAACACATAGCTGTGTTGAGGATTTTGTCATCTGGAAAACCCTGGGCTACATCTAAACCCTTTTGAATAATGGCTGCTGAAAACACACTGGATTTTAAGGATATAATTCAGATATTATTAAATATGAATGACTGAATCGCAATACAAATCATTACCAAGTTGAATATCAATGTAGCATAATAATATAACAGAAAGTTTCAAAGATGGAGTAGTCCATCGAGGCTTATAGAATCTATGCAAAGCTGTATACTCACCATCTCTAAAAAACACTTGACTGATTACAAGTAATGTGAAAAGCCTTGAAAGCATGTTTTCCATGTTAAGTTGCAACCACCTCAAAAAAACATTAATTTAGTTTAAATGTATGAAAAATATGAACTATTGCAGCCTGTTTGTTATGACAAAAGCCATAATCAGAAAATTCAATTCACTGGGTCAATTTTCAACAATATAAAAGGCCGAATACATGTTCTGCACCAAACACAAGAATAAGCATCACAATTAATCCAGACTGTAAGGGTAATGCCTTTTTAGCTAAGTGGCTTTACTTTGAACAGCAAGGCTGCAGAAATAACTATGAATGTAGTCACAGCCTTAAGGGTATAAGCCCTTTAGGCATTATACAATTATTACATTTATGCACAAAATTAAGATAAAACGTTGATAAAAGAGCTGAAATGTTTTGAGGGGCCAACTCTTTTGTCTGGATAGCATTAGTGTCTGCTTCACGAGAAACATCTCTGATTAATGCTAAGCAGAATGGCTCTAACATCATGAGACAATGGTGATGTGACTGTGCTATAAAAGACATTTACTCCTGTGCCAACTTAAGTCATGCACCAGCACGCACAAAAGCCATAAACGCCAAAGCAGATTTGGATGGTTTTTAGACTGTGATCTCCAAGCTGTAACGTCCGTGGCAAATTCTTTGGAAGCTAAGGAGTCTGGCAGCACTTGAAGGCGAACGGTGATGGTCAGTCCTCATGGCTACCCCCGTGCCGACTCAGCAGTCTGTCCCATGTGAGCAGGTGGCACTAGCCAATGCCAGCACCACAGGCTTGGACCCAAGATGGAACACCTATGGAGCCAGTTCAGTCCCATGACCTTGAGCAGTACAATCCAGACAGGGAGGGTTTTTCTTTGTTCAGGGCTACAGACCACGAGGGGCTTAGTCTAGACAGTACTGCCCTCTTTCCAGCTCTTTCACTACTGTTTTTCATTTATTTTAATTTTTTTTTAAGGTAAGTCATGCACTTACCCAATGTTATTTATTTTATTTATTTTTAAGCACTTTGGTGAAAGCACAGATGGGGACCCTTATACACACTGAAAAGCTTTCCCACAATATCATTCTGGCTTGAGCGCACCAGCACTAGTCAAACTCAATAATCAACTGAAAAATAATGCAGAAGACACAAGGTCCAATTTCTCAAGTCCTCATGAATGTCTTCTGATTAGCTGCTTAATGTTGTGTCATCACACCTGCAATTTCACTGACTGATCGGCTTATGGAGTCGGTTAAGGAGAATAAGCAGAGCTTCCATTGGGGATGAAGGGCTCATTATCACTGCATGCAGTTGGATGGGCAGCGCAATTGCTCAGGCTGCTCAGGGCTCAGGGTGGTTAATAAGAGCCTCTTTCATGTGTCGCCAAGGCAAGGGAGCGTGGCCATATTCGATGCTGGTCGGTCTAACTTTGCCACGGCAACGATGAAGAGTTAAGGCCCAAGCTTTCTTATTCGCTTTTGAGTCACTCCGTGAAAGATAAATATGCACTCTCAAGGGACTGCTCATCTTCTTCTGTCAGAAGAGGGAACTCCGTTCCCCCAAGGACACTGCTAAAACACTGCATGAAATGCCACATTTTAAGCCATTACTGAGACTGGGTAGAAACCTGGACTAAAATCCACCAGGGATCTGAAAATCTGATGTTAAAATTTCCTAATATGATCATTGTGTTTTGTGTAAAAAATGTACTTAAATCTATTATTTATGGTAGAACCTCAGAGATACGAACCCCACAAAACTTGGAGTAGTTTGTAACTCTGAATTCTGCTTCTCTTCAGTGTAAATACACACACAGGAAATATGGTCAGAGTTTTAAGAGATTTATGTAAAACATATAATTCCTAATAACAACTATGGTTTGCTTTGCTTTAATGCTTGCCTTTTTGTCCTTATTAAAGAAAATAAGCTGGTGGTTTTACTTTTGCATTTTACACTTATAGCAAGCTAACTGAATTTTCTTTTCTTTTTAATTGTGTCAAGCTGTTTTGCCATCTCTGCATTCTGTGTCTAAGAATCAGGCATGAACACATGGCACAGCTCCACAGTCTCTGCCTCAAAGCTGGAAATATTCCAGTTATCTCTGTCTATGTGAAATGACTTCTGCAAACTTCAAGCAGAGTAACGGCTGACACAGGCGGTAATTTCACCAACTGCTGCGTCACAGTTGGTAGCAGTGTGAACAGCAAGTGAAAAACATGAAAACGAAACAAATCGGCAAACAGAATAATTTTTCCATGGGAGGAAGTCCCTCTTCTGAAGGGTAGGACTGCATCTCACCCATTGCGATTGTTTGGGGTATCACCACTGATCTCAGAACCAGCAACCAGTGCATTACCAGTTCTACAAGCATTCATTTTCCTTCAAGACCCAACATGTGTACTTTTCCAGAAGGTCTTCCACAAGTGGTCTCAGACTTTTGGACCCCACTGTATTTATGGTATTTTCCTCCAATATTGTGTTACATCCATTTTTGCACACTCTAAATGTAATATTATAATAAAAGATAGGAATTTAGCTCAATACAAAAATCTGAGGACACAGAAATGATGCTGGCACTTCCACTTGTCCGATATTCTTGATGAAAGACTACGTTTTTTGTTCATTTTGTGTGTGATTTTTTCAGTGTGTTAATGAGAATCAGAGAGGTTCTTTGATATTTGTACAGCTCATCAGACTCAGCATTTATTAAAACGTAATGGAACATTCCAGAGTGAATTCACACAAAACATGACCATCCCACTAAAAGAGTCCATCTGCTAGATTCAGTGCCAGTCACACAGCTGAAGGGAATCCACCTGAGAGACAGCACTAGATAGGAGAGTCTTAATGCTACTAAGAGTTGTGTTATTTATTAAAATTTGCATTGCTAAAAAGCTTTCAATAATGATGTAATTCAAATCAACATCAAATGGGAATACTGAAAAACAACCTGGCTTTAAGCCTAACGAGGTAAAACATTAATGTAAGTCCTCTTGTCTTGGGAGCTTTGGAGCAAGCTGGCACGAAGTGAATAGCTCTCCTCTGAATTGACCATCTTTCTTTTGGTGGGAACCTGTTCTCCGCCTTGTGTTTCATGCACTAGTTAGTCTTGTTAGTTGCCACAGTTACAAACAGTCACAATTATACAAATTCCTCATGTTAGTACCTTTATCAATACAGCAAGCTCTTTTAGCATTGCCTATACTTTGTGAAACAGTAGTTTACCAATAAAAACAACAACTTAAAGGTGTTACATGTCAGCATGCCAATACAGGACATATTAGTGTTGGAGTTGGTTGTAATATATTTTTGTACCATTATTGTGCCATTTCTGAGTGTTATAGGTAACAAAAATCTTGATAGCATCACCTTTTTCACATGGCAGGCATGTAACACCATTTCAATGTACCACCATTTTAATCAACAGTCAGCTATTCAGTGTATAACATCATAATATTTAACACATTCATCTGCAACTGAAATACAGATCACTACCATTTAATGTTCTGAATGGAGAAGATTTTATAATGTCAGTGAGACACAGTGATCCACATAATGTATTTTAATGGCCCATTCTGCATTCTTTATTATATTTAATGTCATTTTCAATTCAAGCAGAACAGTAAAGAATTTAATTCTTCACGCAGTCAACAAAGGTAAACACAGTTATATAAATAACTTATCAGTAATACTAACAAAATAATCACAAAAACTAGAACAGACAGCGTACAAATATTATGAAACACTGTGGCGCAGGACATGATAGCAACAGAGTTAGCTAGTGGTGGCTACCTACAGTGGACTAGCATTGAATACGTATCACAACAGTGAAGAGTGGAAGGCTTTGTCAATTAAGAGTCAAATTAAGAGGTTGTGCACTTGGTTTAATCTTTGTCAACTCTCAAAAATATTTTTAGATTAATTAAAAATTCTTATCTAAAAAGATTGCTTTCAAACAAACATAAACAGCAGTAGTCATTTCTGTGGCACTGTGTTTGCTCTCACATTATGTACAAAAAGGTTTCATTTTCGGGTGACCATTGCAGACGCGCTGACATGTCCCCTTAAAGGCTCAAAAGCTGCTGCTGCACTAAAGATTAATTTGAATCTTTTGTGCCCAGTACTAAAATAGTCAGAACAGTGCCCTGACTACTCCCTCATAAAACTTGCTACTATCTCACCCCTTTCTGCCAGTGCAATCACTCATTCCACTCACCACAGATATGACATCATTGTGTGTGTGCATACTTCATCAAATGAACAAAGGCTATAGCCGCTGTGATCTGTAGGGCTTGAATTCTGATCCGTGATGGAAACATATGTGTTATACTTCACGCTGAATGCTGCCGTGTCACAGCCCGATGAATTATTTTCCACATGAACCATTACTCTGACTACAGGTGTGTATAAATCTGAAACATGACCTGCTGGAACTTTTTCATTTTTTCTATACATGGACCGGCTTCATTTAATACCACTTTGGTCATCATGGTGAGAACTGACTGTTCACTTTTGATTTTTTTAGTTTTATTTGAGTTCTTTCTACATAGCCCTACTGTACATTGCATCTAATATGTTTCCATGTCAGACTTTCACACATTTAGCTTGAAGCCATGCCAAAAGGCAACATCTGAGTTAACTGTCTCAATACTATTTTAGAGCACAGAAGAGATGCTCTATGGAGGTCTAACTCTCATGCCCTCCTATTTCACCCCATCTGCAAAATACCTTGCTGCTCACAACATTTGTCTGCCCAGCTTTTGACCCTGTAAACTTTACCAAGTACTCATAACAAACATGCAGTCATATTTAGGTCAGGTTTTATCTTGCTGCCATGGCTTTTCAACCTCTATATTCACCAATTGTTTCCTTTCCTTGGATCCTCCTGCCTCTAAAGCCTGCGTATGTATCCACCTTCATAAATATTCACAATTAACCACTGAGGAACGGGTGTCCCATCCATCTCAGCCTGTCTCTCCATACAGATGGCCTTCAGTTATTGCTAACTTTCCCCAATGAGTTAGTCTTTCTGCCACAGATGTCTGTTCAATAATGCTATTTTTCTCGATGTTTTGTGGTTCCCTGCATCGGGGGGCCACCCTCAGCCTGCCTCCCTGCTGCTGGGCAGGCTTGCAGGGGCTTGCACATAACCTTTTCTGTGATCATGCCTGTCATTTAGCATTCAATAAGCCCCTGTTCAAGGTTATAGAAGTCTGCTTGGTTGACTTTTTTCAATGTTCTCATAAATACAATAAACTTTCATATTCTAGACAGAAATTACCAATGAACATAAAAAAAGATAATGAAAGCAATGTCACATGTTCTCCACATTAATTGTACATGATTAGCTTAATTAACGGAGCTGCAGTCCCTACAGTAAAAATGGCCTGCAATTATGTAGTGTCAATGTGCCGGTAATCCTCTGGGGTTCACATTTATGAGTGATGACGGATGATTCAATTATGCTCAACAAAACATACTACCTGTGCTTGATAAATAGCTCTATAATTATCAAGGCTGGCATGCACAACCTTAGGCAGCCAACATGGAAAACAAAGATAGTGATTAGACTTAATTGAAAAACATACAGAGAATGACATTTACTTTAAATTTGTGCTTGCACGACATAACAAGCTGTTCTATCTACTGACTATCTTGGTGACATTTCTCAACATATGAATTTTTGATAGACCTCATTTAATGCAACACCAATACTTTGTCTGTGGTGCTATCCTGTACATATGATCTTAGGTATGTATTTGGCTCATTCACAAAAAAACACAAAAATGTACCCAGCCCAGCACAAGATCATATAAAATTTCACTGCATCTTTTACCTGGGCCTTAGCAATTTCATTCCCATCTATAAACCATTCCTGCAGCCATTACGATCAACAACACAGTCATATAGGACTGGCGCATAGAATACTGAGGAGATCAACAGTGGATGAGCTCACGGATCACTCTGTTTTAATGTATTGTCCATGGCACTGTTTATGCATGACACTGCAATTTAACCCCATGCATAAGATGCTTATTGCGTTCATTGGGGACAATGGCAACTCAGGAGGATTGATGTGCCTGCATATTAAAGGGAATACATCAAATCACAAAAAAATGCACATGCATCTTTGGTTGATTTTTTTTTTCTTAAAAAGGAACGTATGGTGAAAACATTAAGTTCATTTCTCATTTTCCCTTAGTCCTGAATTACTTTAGTTTTTAGAGATCCACTGGATTCTGATTCCACTGCAATCTCTGTATTGGTATTGGATTTTCTCCTGTTGGTGTTTTATAACTTGTAACAAAGGTCAATGTGCAAAACTGCTTCACTTGGTACATTAAGTGCATTGAGTCAATGTGATTTTTTGAGCATAGGTAGAAAATATGGTGTGATGAGTAATTTTTACTCTTTTTTTACAACATTTTCATGAGGTTATGCTTATAGAAAGCCAAAAAGCCTGAATTAAAAATGTAAAACATAGTGGATCTGTTTTGGCATTGTCAGCCATCTTATGGGTGTGACTGGGTCTGATTATTATTTTGCATGATGGAATTATGGGCAAAAAATACATGGCCATTTAGACTAGAAACTTGTAATTTTACCTCATTAGGCAGCATAACGTACCCCGCCACCAATTTCTGACATTTAATGTAGCCTGTGGCTTGTAACTCTAATATGCTCAAATAGATTTTTTTTTATTACAATTGCCAATCTGCCAGAAATACAGAGCTTATAGATTGTGTCACGTTAATGAAAGTATACAATTCAAACGATTCACATATAAAACAAATGAGTGGTCTGCATGCCAAGAAGGATGTGGCACAACACGTAGTGGCACAATTCTTCATATCCTGATTGACTGTGTATATTTCCATTGTGTATTTTTGAATCCTAGGAGAAGGATTGAATATAAAGGGAATCTGGGAAATGAAATATTGACAAAATTGAGTCCCATTTAATAGTCATCCTATGACATTTACCATTGCATTGTGTTGGAAGGATTGATTCTGCCTGATGAATCTACCACTTTTGAGAAGCATTTCAGTATCAGACGTGGGCTCTGATGACTCAAGTGGCATGAGAGCAGTGGCTGAAGATGACGCGATTGGGCCTATTCATTTCAAGAGGCAAATGCGGCGTGTTTATCTGTAGATTAGGAGAGTGTCTGTGCAGTGCTGGGGGAATTCATTGGGAACGTCGGTAGTCAGACCTTTAAAGAATTACTCCTGCTTGCAGAGGCAGACTCCAGGAGACAGAACCTAATTAATATTGTCCTTTCCCTGATGTGCCCGAGCGCTGTGATAGCAGGAAGTCCTTGGTATCAATTCATCTTCATTGCAAGCTGCACTGAACTCACAGTCATGGACTCACCTCACAGTTTATAGTTTTGGCACCACTAACACCGACATTATCCTTTGAGTCTTTGCTTTTCTCATATATGTTTACACAGGTGGATTCTGCAATTAAAATGTGATGTAATGTCATCCATACGTAAACCCCCAATGACTAATGAATCAAACTACAAAGCATTAATGTCCCAAGTAGTTTTAAATTGCAGAGACATTCAACAGGCCTGGACATGTAGTCCAAAGCGGGTTCGGGTCCGAGTCGTGCCAGCCATGCAGACAGTTTTAGAATGCGAGGAGCAGCATCGACTGCCCTCGGCTCCGCCGTGCGAGGCTCTGTGGTGAGCTGATGTATGAGCCCTGTCAGCACACCCTTGATTGATTATCGATTGCAATCAGCTGCTCTTTTCCATGTGGAAATGTGCTGTAATTTCTTTGTAAAGGTTTTTGATAAGAGTGGTTTGCACCTCTCTGCCGCAGATACAGCCTGCATGAGGAATCTCTCCTGGCCAGAAGAATGAGGAAGCAGTCATGCTTGATCATATGCTAATTCCTTAGCCCCGTGGTGCATGGTGATTTGCCACAATAGGATAATCAGGGTTTTGGAAAACAGGATTTTTGTTACTCTGAACAACAGATTACCTCCCGAGCTGGTTTCAGTCAGGTGTTTGCATCTGTGGAGATTTAAATCAGATGGTGGCAGCTAAAACGGGTTCGACCTCAGAAAATGGGACAAATGATTGCATGAAGTCACGTGTCTCCGTAAGGAAGATCTTTTTTTTTTGCACATGACTGACATAAAAATGAATCTCTTGATGCAGCACAAGGGCAATAAACCACATCCTTTTTAAATTCCATTAGCAGCCAGCGCACCTTACAATCTTGAGTTTTCTCTGTCCTCAGAAGCATGCCTGTGAATTTTAATGAGCAAAACGAGGGAAAGATTTCCAGAATGCAAATTGCCAATGCTGCTGTGAGATATAAAGACTGGTGAGAGAGAGAGAGAGAGAGAGAGAGAGAGAGAGAGAGAGAGAGAGAGACTGGGGCTGTAATGACTATGTAATCACATTCTTCACCCTGCTCAGAATTCCATGGGGAGAATATGGTACCCCAAACTACAAGAGTCAAGGCCTCTGACACAGCATGCTGTTCTTTCAGTGGCTTTTAATCTTCTCCAGCCTTCAGGCCTTCAGTTTAATCTACAATGCTAGGTCACTGGAGGCCAAAGGTGATATTCAACACTTATAGCCACACATTGAAACCAAGAAAAAAATAAGGAATAGGAGTGAGCCAATAAGATAAGCCATTTGATTTCAAAAACTCCTTTCTGGCTAAAAATAAATCTGTGCAACTCTAATTACCAATGTGTTTCATCTTTAGAATGCATCTCTTTTCTCTGAATGGGCTGTCTGGAAGGGGTCAATCAACAAAATGAACAGTGTGGGTGGATGTGTTCTACCTGGGGCTCAAAGATGAGTTTTGACTGAAATATCTGTCTCTCTATCTTGTTTGGATGACATGGTGATTCATAGTGCAGACCTCTGAAACTTGAGGGGTCTCCCATTCATATTATGTTTAGGATCATTCTGATATCAAAAATTTCAACAGTGCTCTCTCTGATAGTGATGTTTGGAGGAGATGGAAGAGGAGGATGAACACCAAATAAGACAGTTATTCAATGGTTTGATGAGTAGATTTGTGTAAAGAGTGACTTTTGAAATATGGCCCCAATAATGGTATTATATAAATGCTTCATCTGATGGAACGGTTAATAGCCACCTGCCAGCAGAGCTACACAGAACACAGGTGATATGTATTCTTAGACTCATCTAAAGAGCACTTGATTTGCATAGACAAAAAGAGTCCTGATAAATTGAACGTCATGTGATGGCATTAATACATACTGAAAATAGGACAGTTCTAATGCACCTGTCCATCATGCAACTTTAATGTTAGAACAATACAAATTGTGTTGTGAAAAAGGTGGTGACTTACATGATGCAGAATCTGAACTCCTCCAGATTGATGAGAGGTGGAAGAAATAAGTGCAGCTTATGAACATGACTGGACATAGTGAATGTTGGTTTAACTCATTTCGCCATCAGTTTTACCTGCTTCTCAGTTTGGAAGTGTGATCTTCTCTGGGAGTTAAGTTCACTGTACTCCAAGAGATGATTAGGGACTACATTTTACCACAGCCTTCTCCTGAGATGTGTTTCTTCTCCATATTGTCATTGACAAAAGCTCTTTGGATATTATGGTTGGATGGTTGATTTCATGAGTCCTTTCAAAAATTTGAAGGCTGCCATAGTAATGGTGTTGAACATGTTTGTAATTAAGAATCTTGCTTGGTCTTTGGCATTCTAACTTATTTACCTAATGATATATTGTTTTAGTTTAATAGATTTTGAGCAGAAAAAAGGCACTACACTACAGCTCATATTCACATGTAATACTAGCCAGAATTCTGGATTTTGTTTGAACTGACAACACCAGCTTTTTCGAGAGGTTCTGCATTCTCTCATCACACTACAGGAGACTTGTGTTCATTAACTTGGGGTTGGAAAATGAAACTAGCCAGACACCACCAAGTGCAAGAATAGGGATGTCACTTTAAATGAATTCTATGTTCTCTTTCAGCTACAGATTGGCCGATAAGAAAGCAGTGTGACGTTTAAAATAAAACAGTAATTACACAAATCTATGTAGAATAACAACATTCTAGACAGTTCTTTTTCATTATGAAACACATATTTTCTTTCAAATTACACCCATCACCATTCTCCCGAACATACTTCAGCCAGCTCAGAGGAGAAGCCCCCAAAATTAGAGCTTAGCTGAATAAACACTGCCACAAAAACCACACCCACAATCAAAATCAGTCACTCCTGTGTCCTGTGGTGGCAGCGCATTGAATATAAGTAGACCCAAGATCAACCCCATTTCACATGCATGCACAAAAATAGTTTAATACAATTCCTGTATCACCATGTTAAGCAAAAAAGGAGGTTATAAAATCAAGCAGCTTATATGACCTTGTAAGTAAGGTTAAGCTTCTAAATAGAAAGTTTCAAAAGGACATTTCTGCAAGAAGTGATTTTTAATTCTTCAGCTGACTTGTTGGGAACAAAATGTCAATCGCTAATTCTGGCCACCTGCAATTTTATGCAGGATGACTCCACTTCCCAAACCTAAAAAATAAATTCCGTATCCATGGTAACAGAAAGGTTGGTTCTTCACTGGTGGTACATGAGAAGAAATTGTACCGAAGATAAACTTCTTCTTCCTCACCATCTTTAATATCAATTACGCAAACAGTCTTAAAAAAAATGAAACTGGTCTCTGGTGCACAAATTAGCATAAACATGCATAATTAAGTAGTTTACAAGTAATGGGGAAGGTCTGAATGAGTAATCTATGGAAATTTATGACAAATACTCAGATAAACTACAGATAAAGATATATTAAGAGGGATTTCAATTCTTGATTTAGATATTCATGAACCTAAGCATGTCCAGACACATTCTCATATTCTTAAAACCAGACACTTCAGAACAAATGGACGCACACACTTTCAAATAACATTCGGTCCACATTTTTTTAAAAAATGAATGAAGTGTACCTGTAACATAAATATAAATGATCTTGCACCAAAGCAGCTCAAAGATCACAAGCCAATACATAAACCGAAATAACAAAAAATACAACAGAATATGGTGTCGATTTGAACATAAAATGCTTAGAAGGACTCATCAAATATAAATCTGAATACATTATGGCTACAATTCACTGCTGATAGCATCACCTTTCTGCCTTTGCAGAGAAGCTGATTTTACAAAGACATGTATTTCCTCTACCACTACAAAGGGGCATACTTAGATGTGAAACATCTCAACAAGGAAAAGCAATTGACAGTGTACACTACGTAACATAGTAACAATCGGCAAGAGAAAATGTGTTTCACTGGGCATGGGCATGGGACAGGTGCTGAATCCATATTTGTCCTGATTAGTTCATTACCTGTTGTGCATGATGAACTTTATGTTGGTAAAAACCAAAAAAATCACAAGGTGGTCCATATGCAATTTTTTTTTTTTTTGGGTATCATGTGTCCTGGTACATAGACCAAGCACTCCACTACTGATGTGCTTTAAAATATAGAAGTCTGGTCATAAGATACATCCCATATACTCTCTGTTTTGGTTCCGTTGGGTTGGCCACTGCCCAGCATGGGTCAATACAAGTCCATCTGCCTCTGTGGGCCTTAAAAGGACGTCCCTGCTGCCTGGAAACATGGCCCAGTGACCAGGGCAATTAGAGCAAGGGTCGACGCCGCACAGACACATCCGGACACACAGGCCATCTGTTGGCGCTCAGCCAAGCCGTCGATGGACAGAGCGCGAACCGGACACTTCCATCCTACAACAGAACACGCACCGCAGCTGCTGCTAAGCAGAGACCTTCAGGCACGAAGCCAGTTCTTCAGAAATTAACAGCAGACAAAAGAATGAAACATATGTGAAGCAAGTGTACACCCACACATATGCATATGCACGTTTGGCTGCCTCTAATGCCTCTTATCTTGTCACGCTCTTTCCCTCTCTCTTCCTGTTCCTCCGCCTCTCTCTCTCAGTCACAAACATACACATGCACCTACTGGAAAGAAAGAGCTTCCACAAACAGCTCAAACTCACCCTTCCACCTTGGGGAGAGCAGCCTCAGGTTGTTCCCTCACGGTCTTAAATTTTCAATCATAATTCATATTCTTCATGCATTAACAATGGCTAATGAGCCCAGGGCTCACTGTGTGCAGTGTACCTCAGTAAAGACTGTGCTGTGTGTGAAGACAAAAGCAAACATGTTACTTCAATCCCACGCCACAAAAGAAAGGACGTTCCTGAGCTAGAACGACATTGCCTGCCCTTCATGAGCTTTGTAGTTAACTGTGTATTCACTCCGTTCTCTGCAGTTGTCATTACATCCTATTTAAATTACTGACTTTGTGTGATTACCTGGCTGAGATGCAACCATGCCAGATGTACAGAATACACAACTTTTTCAAAACTCACCAAGCATGAACTTTCTGATAACTTTCCTTGGCAGCTCTCTTTGAGTAAACATGCAAGCGATTCCATTTTCTGACTGACGGACATTTCAGCCTTTCTTTTTACAGAGGAATCTTTCAGCAGACCAATTTTAGAAAGGGAGGTTTCGCACTAATCACTTTCTAATTTTCACATCAGCGTAAGCACTGAGAATTACCTTGGATGCGCTGACAGATGGATTCCGTTCCCTCATGTCATTTTCAGTCTCCTATGTGTCTGATATGTAAGCTTGATGCCTTGCTGTCTCTGTGCTATTTGCGGGGCTTTTCATTTAATCACAATCATGCTGGGACATTATAATTAAAATGTAATGCAAAACGCTTCGGCTTGGGGATCATTAAAATTTCTGTCTGTCTAGTCACGTTTTTGATGGAGTCCATCGTGAGCAAAACAAGGTAGCTCAACAACAACGCTTAGATAGTGATAAGACTGTCAAAGTGACGCAATTCCAAAAGTAAGAGTGAAATTACTTATTCTAAATCGGAGTTAATTGTCAAATTTGATACTTTCTACGTATGCTTGTATTGGTCTCTATGTGCATTTGTGATAGATGGCCATGATTTATGCCTGAAAGGAATAGCTTCCTTTATTAGTCATAACGTATTCAATGCATCATCAAGTCACATTAAAAACACTTCCCTTTTGATTGTTTTTTTCATAAATGAGTTTATGGGTAGTGTAAAATACCCCCAATAAGATTTTGATTACATTTCAAATCAATGTCATACTTTCACACAACAGTTGTCTGAAATTTAAATAGCTGCCAAACTAATACACATCTGGAGAGAAAAGTGTGACAGTTTCACATATTTTTGTTCAAAGTGTGACTACACAAGTAACTGTTATTATAAGAATAATCTTTGATGCAGAACCATTAATTCACATAAACAGAACACAATCATACACATTACTTGATTTTAGCTGTATTTGACTTCAGCCTTGATCTCTTGAACACACTCCATTAAGCATTTTTATTTTTAAAACCTTGAAAATATTTTTTTTTTTACTAATTAAATAATCAGGATGATCAATGAGGACACTCTGCGAGTTCCAAACGTACAGGAAGTATATGTTATTATTTCTGTGGATTCTAAATAAATGCAAAGTCACAACATCTTGAACCAGAGAAAATAAATAAACACAACGACCCTTATCACATCAGATACTATCACATATTGTGTGTATGCTAACTAAAACAATATTATTTTATGGTAGTAAAACATTAATTAACATAAAGACATTGCCAACAGCCAGTAAAATGCATTTTAAATCCTAACAGAAAATTAATTTTTAGTGGACTGCAGACAGAAGTGGTGTGTACAGCATTCTGTATTTTACTGACCATGTTAAAAATCACTCATAAAATACTTAAAATAGCTGAGTCAGTACTTCGTATTTGAAAGAATGATGATGTTGGCCAGATTTTTGAGAGTGATGAAGTAGACCTCCCTCAGTAATTTGTATATGTAAAGAAGATCAGGTTTCATAATGCCCCTGGTGGTCTTGGCTGGGTTTATGTTATTTCAGCCATGTCATACACATGTATTATTTTTCCTTGATATTGAGTCCATGTTGATTCTTATTAGTGGTAGGAGCCACAGCATCAGCAACATTACTAATAGTCTGTGTCAGATATATGAGTGCATCTACAATGGAGAATGTCTGGAAAATGTCATCAAAATACACAAAATAGCTTTGAAAATGTGCCTTTTCATTGATTGGAATTATCCTTACATTACTGAAGCCTTAGTTTAAAAAGACACATTTTGTAGGCATAAACTGTCATCTAATAATCGATATTCAAACCAGAAGTGATCTCATTCATTTTTAATTTTAGATTGATACATTTCGTTGCTGGATGTGCAAAATTAGGCTCCCTGTTTGTGATCAAGCCCTTTTTTTAAGCAAGGGCAATCCAAAATGTATACTTTCCTCCAGGTTTACTCTGAGGATGAAACAACGCAATTAATCATGCCATAGTATATAGAATATTGGATAGATGCAGGTTTTTCAACACTAAACACACCACTTGAGTGTTTTTGAGTCAGACATCTGAGTGAACGATCAAATTGAAAGAACAGGCAAAGACATTCAGCATTGGTCCCATTTTAACATTACTTGTAATGTAAACACCATTTTCTTCTTTATCTTTGTGCTGGCCAAACTTGCCAAACTGTGTTTGCCAAGATAAGCATTAAAACTTGCATTTATTTATAAAGATATGGTATCTCTGAGGTGCCATATATCCTTGTATGTGCATTTGCATGGTGTGGTCAATATCTGTTAACTCACAACTACAAATACATGAGCATTTTTAAGAAAAAAAAATTATAAATGTTGACTCTAGTACAAAGCCAAAGTAAAAACTGAAAAGTTAACATTGTTTGACAAGGAGTTAGATTAGTGTATTTATATATCTGCATTCAGTGCATGTATCTGTTCTTAAACAGAATTACCTACAATGCCTGCATTATTTTAAGGCTTGCGCCATTGCTATGTTGATTATGTTCCACTTTACCATTGTATTGCATGAGATGGTACTAGTCTGTTCTTTTTGATGAGCTTTGACTTGAGCAAACTGTTTCTCGTTAGTGTAGAATCTGAGAGCACAAATGGTCTTGAATTACAGCATTCTATAGTAGACACTGAAACAGATTTCCATAATTTTTGTGACTAGCGTTTGAA
Source organism: Albula goreensis (assembly GCA_022829145.1). Classification (NCBI taxonomy): domain Eukaryota; kingdom Metazoa; phylum Chordata; class Actinopteri; order Albuliformes; family Albulidae; genus Albula; species Albula goreensis. The sequence goes on from CM040741.1 coordinate 45,554,143, forward strand.
GAGTTTTTGTTTTAAAAATTTTATCAGACACATTTTTCACTGATTATATTGGCAAACAGCAGATAAAAATGTGAAAAACATCACTTCTGGCCAACTTCAAGAACTGTTTTCATCATATTCTATGCAGTGTAGTACTGCTTAACTAGATGTGAGTTTGTTTTGTGCGACTGGACTGTTTGAAGTTTTTTCTTTGTATTCTTTCCTTCTCTCTCATACTGCAGGCCCTCTGTTCCAACACAGCTACATGCACAATGTCAGAGAGAACAAACAAAATAATGGCACGACAGCCCGTTGCCCAAGGAGTGTTGCTCAACACAAAACAATTTCTCTTTGGGTTATTCATGCAAAGGCAGAATTAATCCTTACAGTGTAAACTCTTTATAAAAATATTCGCTGAGTTACAGATTGTATATAAGTGAACACATTCATCAGTTTTAGGCAACAAATAGCTTCAAAGCTCTGATCCAAACATTATATTCTAGTAATACTCTGAAGGCTTCCATCACTGAGAGCAGAGAAAACATTCTCTGTACCATATCTTCTAAATAACATGCTGAGGGGCCGAGCTCACAGGGATCTATGCTAAAATATGGCCTTCCTTCTCCACCTGTCACATCACTGGCCCAACAAGTTCATTACAGCCCCAGAGCACAAACGCAGGTGACAGCGTTTAGCCATTCCCAAAACAAACTGCATCTCATCACTGCCCGCTCCCTCTGTAAATACAGCGAGGGCGGTGGCGTCACGGCAGGTCACCTGCTGCTTGTCAAATCCAAGGTGCCATAGAAGTCACTGACATGCCCAAGCTGATTAAAATGCAGGGCGATCCCTCACCAAAACTCCCACAGCCCCGAATCCATTCCACGCTCTTAACCAATGTCAGCGGTAAGGCCATGGCATGCTGTGACAAGCTAAGTGTAAATGTCAGTTGACACTTTCCACTGCATACAAAATCATGAATATTAGGGAGAGCCGCATGAAGGACTCCAGTCCCTCTCCATGTGAACAACAGCCTGACCACTATTTGTCCACATACCCAGACATCAAGGAGTCTACAAGCAAGGGAGGTCAAACTAACTAAGGGGGAGGACTTCAATTTCCATAGCAGTGATAATGGCATAGTGAAACAGGATGGTCAAGAGCACAGCCAGCAGTGTTCCAGTGAACTGGCAATGCTGAGTTACATAAAGCTGTTGTGGAAAATGGGTGGACAGAAGCTTGTCAAAGCCTTAACATTACAGACTCCTGTTAAGCTCTGCTAGAAAATTACTGTTGGTAGTACAACACAGAATATTACAAACACCAGCTTACACAGTCTGCGAGCAGATCAAGATAATTCTCTACATCACTTTTTTGGGGTTTTGCCTTTTAAAGTTGGCATGTCATAAAAGGCTACAGTTTTATTACAATAGTCTACAAGCAGACATTTTCTATCTCAGGACAATGTCTGCATTGGTTTGGACCTTGTAGTTTAGTGCTGACACAGGGTGATTTGCCCCATAGCTATCCATCAAACATAAGCCCTATAGTAGCTGAGCCCACCCACGTCACTTACACAGAACCCCTCTGTAGTGACTGCATCTTTCAAAATATGCCTGCAGGGAAAAGGGCATTCCTCGACCACTTTTAAAGAGCTAACTTAATTTTGATTAATACCATTTTGGCACAATTATATACATATATTTTTGCCTACAGGAACCTGGAGTCATTGTTTACCATGACAAGGACATTATTCACAAAGAGTAATCCGTGTGTTTCATTATTCACCAGTATACTGACATTTATATTGAATAATGAACAATGAAAAAAGCTTACATTCTAAACGCATGCAATGCCCTACATCCATGTAAATCTTGTTAAGAGGATATCCGGGTATCCAGGACACTATGTTAGGAATTGTTGTAAATAAATAAGCATTGGTATAAATACTGAATGGAAGCTATAGTACTTCAAAGTAAATGCAAATAAAGGCTCACTCCATTACTCCCTTTACAATGAATAGCCTTGCACTATTGTAATGAACCTTTTGTGTTGCAGTGCCGGTAGAAGAGGTGGTGTTCAGTTATGCAGTTTCTATGAATAGCACAGTTATCCCTTATGAACAGAATATGTTGTGATGAATTTATATAGTTAAACTGATTGATTTTCTTAAATGACATGATGAGTGACTCACTCCTGTTGAATGACCCCCACTTCCTCTTATTTTATCACTGTCTTATTTGTTATTTGTGGTTCACTGTCTTTGTCTTTGTTATTTGTGGTTTACCTGTGTCCTTCCAGAGTCCCCTATTTTAACATGCAATAGGTGAGCTTGTTATATTTAAATGTAAGCACCCATCTCCCTTCAAAATAGTTGTGACTGTACTGTAATGATCTAAGAATTTGGTCTAAAGCTCTTCATTAATCACAGGTGTATTTTGGGTGTAACATGCACGAAAAAGGGGTAAGTCTCGCTCTTATTAAAAGGCACCTGCAGTTTGCTAATATTATGGCAGCATTAGCGACAGAAAGAAATGAGTGATTCACAGTTGAGCAAACAGAGCTGAGAATTTATGACAACAGCAGGAAGCACCCTGAGGTGAAGAGAGCATATCCTTGATTTCTGTCTGTGATTTAAAACCTCCCAATAAATAATATAAACAAATACGTTTTGGACTTTTTCCTCAATCAAATAAACGATTTTGTTTGCTTTCAAGGCAATAGATGAAGTATCTTTTATTCAAACATATGAAGCATATTTTCTGCACTCCATATGTCCTCTCTATTACAGCAAGGTTTTTGTGAGTTTGACAATTCACACAGTTTTGTAGGCATGACATGCAGTGCCATTATCCATGGCTTTTAGTAGATAGCCATTGACCCCTAAAGTCCACCTTTCCTAGGTGGGTCCCCCTCAAAGCCTGCAGGAATGACAAAGACTCATGGTGTGCTCCATGTTAAACCTTACACATAGCATCACAAATTATCCGGATGTTGATGGAGTGGGTTGCTGTACGGTTCACATATAAGAGGGTGTGCTCTGCTAGAGCACATGGATATATATGCATGCTATCAATGCCACAGAGAACCCCAGGGAACCTACGATTTACCATGAACTCCAGTTTTACCCGTTCTTGGCTGACAGGTGTTATGAGGGATTGAATGTATTCACTGGCATGTCAGACCAGCTATGAGGTAACTGCATGTGTGGCCAAACTTAAGGCAGATTAGGCCTCAGGGGATGCTAGACAGACCTGCTAGCAAAGGAATTAAGTTGAGCCTTGACTTTCACAGCAAAATGGAGAGTGCATGGGGGCAGCTCGTGTTCCTCTCCCGCACGTCTGCCAGGAGATGACAGTTATCTGTTGCAGCCTAGTGGCATAAGTGCAATTTATGGCGGCATTCCTCTTCACTGAGGGACAGGTGAGGCACAAGTGATCTTTCGTTTAACATACATGGTCTTATAATGATGTGGCACAAACATCACCATTTACTTTTACTTATAATTTTGTAATGAATACGCTATACATAAGTTGGCAAGCTAGCCTCCACCTTGTGAACCCAAATTAAACCCAAATAATGAATTACGTTATAAAGTACATTTTACAGGCTGATGTGGGACTCTGCTCCAGTGTGTGGGATGGATCCCATAGTCTTGTACTGAAGGCTGTGCCTGTGTCTGGCAGCCATGCCATAATGTCATACTTTTGTTTTTCAGAAAGTGGAGTATAATTTACAACAAACCATGGATGTACACATATGTAATATCGGTAAAACATTACATTATGCTGTGATTATTCATTATAAAAGAAGTCAGAATTTTGGTTTATATGTAACACCCTCACATTTACAGTGCATTTTGTAACATTTGTAGAATTTTCCAAAGCTGGCCATTGTGATTTTTGGCATATTTTACATATATATTCAAATAAAAAATGTAATATACTATAAGATTCAAAAGCTCTACTATGCCATCAAGCACTTGAAGAGGTTTCCACTGATGGTCCCCCGTCCTCCTTTGAAGTGCCACAGACTGAAATTAAACCCATCTCTGTTTACCAGTGAGCTAATCATCCCTCACTGTTTGCTTTCTACTCGCTTACACAAGCTTGCCTGTGGATCAAATAATGATCTGCATTCTCATTAATTGCAGGTGACACATGCTAATCAACAAATACATCTGCACAGCCAAGCAAGCCTTCCTTTCTTAATATAATTGCAATCAATGGCATGTTAAAAGGTTAGTGGTTTCCTGAGACTCCAAAGGCACACAAGCTCAGTTTAATACACTCAACTTTATTTATTTTCATTTCTGAGCACACCCTCCTGAAAGTTCGCCACCTCCACAGCTCAAAGCACGCCAAATGTGATGAGCTTGCAGCCATCTCGATGCCTTTGCAGTATTTTTAGTAACAAGGAGCACAATATGTCAAGGGGAAAAAGTGCTTGTTTAACCATTACTTGCAGGAAGTTGTGCCTTTGGAATCAGATGTAAAATGGTAAAATGCATAATGAGACAACCACTATACAATGACACTCTCTTATTAGCCAGTATCTCCAAGTACATGCATGTGCTACAACTGAAAATGAGAAGTTTATAGTGTTAGATGAGAGAAATAATGTTACTGCATACCTTTTGAATCTTAAAAAGCCAAGGAATTCCACAGATAAGCATAACTGCAAGGACCCATCTCTTTAGCACCCGCTAACAAGCCATTTAAATTGTTTTTTTATTTATCTATAGAAGATTTTCATATTAACATTCTTCTTAATATAACCCAGTGATCCTTCATTGTGTGCTATTTTAAGGGTCTATGAAGTAGATATAATAACAGTATTGTTAATCAATCAAAAAAATACCACCTTATCATCATTAAATCAATTGAGTGATTTCTGGGGAATGCCTAAAATAGACCTCCCCTACTTTGTGTTAATTATAGACTGATAACTTTACAAAATGCAAGCGTATAATTTCCATAAATAGAAAGTAATTAACCGTCATTACTTATAAATGACTCTTTTTATGCACACATGGCCATCTTGGCAAGGCTAAAAAGGAATAACTTCAGGCACACATTGAAAATGACCACACACTGCAAGCCAAATTTCATGGAGCCTGTAACATATAAAAGTAGTGCACTTCTGAAAAGGAATGATTTAGCTGTTGATGTAGTTCAGCGTCATTATCCAAAATTATCAAGCACTGAACCTATATTACTGCACTTTCAATTCTTCAAAGCCAATAGATGTGGTGTAATGTTGGTAATATGACTTTTAAACACATCTGATGTTTTATATTGCTCAATTTTTCTGCAATTAGCTGCATATGCTTGATCTAGCCAGAGTTTAATGGGATAGAAAACCAGGAGGTGGGAAATCAAGTACAAAACGCAGTCTACGGCAAAGATGCTGTAGCCTGAACCAACATTAAAAGTTTAATCCACTGGGAAAAGGTTTATTTATGTAAACACAAGAGCATTTGTCACAAAGACAGATGAACTGACAACTTGCAGTGCGCGTCGATTATACATGGTTTCTGGATCAAATGGTTCTTTGATTATACAGCTTACAGTGCAATACTGCTTGTGGGGCCTTGATTTCCACAACGAAGGCAACACCCCCGCATATGGAGGGATACGTTACAGTGAAACAGTGCTGCTTATTGCTGTGGTAACCCTTTCCTGACCCTGTCATTTTCTTTTCTTGTTGCATGAGAAAAAGAAGCAAAAACAAGAATATTTGCATGTAGACTAACACCAAGAAAAACAAACCATGGTATCTGTGAAGAAGAAGATGAAGGCTACATTCACATAGATGTGTTCACTCACCCCAGTCTCCATCATGCGGTCTTGCTCAGTCCAACCCACCCTCACTCCCACCCCACTGCCCCCCACCATGAAAACCCTCAACATGTAATTCTGTTCTCAGTAGGGCTGTCTCTTTTATATTCTCATTCTATCACTGAAGACTTGTCCGAACATACTAACACACACACATGCAGATATGCATGCCTTACACATGCTGAGCTTTCTTTAGAGTTTGCCCATGGCACCATGCATAATTTTATTGCTGGCTACAAACCATGACTAAATAAAATAATAAAGGAATTTTGCTGAAAACCATTCCTCCAAATAATAGCTGTGGCTGTGCTTTACCCTGCTCACAGCCCCGCTGGCCATTCTCCATGGCTTTGCCTGGCTGACTGAGGCAGTTACGGTCCTGTCTGTGCTGGAGGGGAAGAGCAGCATTTTCATTCTGCCCATGTCAGGTCCCAGGAGAGTCCTCTGCCCCAACATCAGTCTGTCGCCTCGCCTCCAGGGCTGACAGGGGCAGCTTCTGGCCAGTCTGACAGCACGATGAGCTGCCATAGAGGCTGCTGCACCAGTGAGCCACATTACCCAGACACGAGTGTGTGCGTGTGCGTGTGCGTGTGTGTCCCGTATATGCATGTCTGTGTATGTGTGTCGATGAAAATTGTGTGTTTGTGAATATGTGTGTGTGTGTGTGTGTGTGTGTGTGTCTGTATATGAGTGGATGAGTGTATGCAGTGACGTTCGGAGGGGCAGTGGCTCTGCAAAAGGGGGCGATTTAATTTTTTTCAAGTAATCCCAGCTATCAAAAGCCTTCAGACGGCCAGCTTGGCCAAAAGAGGGCAAATGGGCCGTTGCCCAAACAACAATAGCACAAAGGTGCGCATGTCCCTGCATGTATGTGTGTACGTGTGTATGTGACAGTGTATATGGAGTGAGTGTGTATGCATCTGCGTGTTTGTGTGCATTTAAACAAGGCAGAGAAAAAGTGTGCACGCACAGTGCATGCGTGTGTGTATGTGTGTGTCTGTGTTCCTGCATGCACTGAGGCATCCTCTCTGACCTCACTGTAATCCTCCCACTTTTCTTATAGAAAGCAATTTTCCTCAGCTGACAGTGCTTCTGTTTTCCACAGCTGTTAGTATGACAGAATTGAGGGTTTGAAAAGGCAGTTACTTTTGCTTGACGCATTTTGTTAAACTGCATTTCAGTCCCCATGCACCAGATGTCAGCTCTACTGTTTAGGATATTGATAGCTCAATAGTTAGCAACCACCTAATTTATTGCCAATAAAATCACAAGGGACATTCATTTTCAGCTGCAAAAAGCCACATTTAAATGAGGAATTTTGTGTTTGAAACACAACCCTTGGTTAATTCTAATTGTTACAATGCATGTCTGGCAGGAGTAAGATGTTTGTTAAGATTGAAATTATTGCAACTAGCAATTACTACCTAGAATAGTTACTTGCAGTATTGACACTGTTAGTCTCACATAAGAATCTTTGTCACAGATGTCATATTACTTCACTGCAACCCTGAACTTATCTAGACAATACCTAGAGGCGATTTATGTGAGAAGGCAAATGTCTGAATCAGTTGGACCAGATATGAAACAGACTTAGCCTGCCAGCTCCCTAGTACAAAGTCCGTGTAATGTCCGACTGAGCTCATGAGTGAATAGAGCAGTTGTCGGGAGTCTTCACAGCGAGCGAGTGGGCATGTTGATGACATTTCTATCATGAGACTGGTGCGAAACCGAAAGAATACAAACATCAGCTGCTTTGTACTCTTTTCTGCTTGCCTCTACATCGCTTTCCACTCTTTCATTCATTTTACGGATACATCCAATACATGTAGTATTGACATCAACGCAAAAACACTCATCATTATAGATGAGTCAGTAGCCTTGTCCACCATCTTCGATGTGCTGTAAACAAAACACTGAAATATCCACAGTGTACATTTTTTGTCATGTCTTGCCTCCTACATGCTCTACCCAGGCACTACCCCTCGCCTAAACCAAATGGAGTATTACCAGTAGGTGAAAATGTGTCTGACACAGACAATCTCCTGTTGTGTGCTACATGTGTGAATGGGCAACTCTAATAGTTAGCGCATCTCCTGCAACAGCTATTATCTTATCTATTGTGTGTCTGTTAATACTTGTGACACTTTTTATTTGTACTAAACTGTACATGAAGTTGCTATGAGGCATAGTAAATCACATTGCATGTGCTAAAGTTAAATATTTCCATCATTTTACAAAATAATGTAGCGATGCCCAATTTTAGATATCCATTCATGCTAACCTGCTAAAAATGAAAAATCTGTTTACCTTTCCATTTAAACACAAGCATGTTGATCTCCTCAGGTCATTTTTTGCATATGGTAATTGTTTTACATGTGAGTTTACACATGCAATCCTTAAGTAAGTCAACCCCATAGTTTTTATCACATCATCATTCTAAAAATGTATTATAGCTTTTTTTTCTGACAACAAAAATAATTTGTCTGTGAAACATAGCCTCAGTATCCAGTTTCGTATTTTAATAGTCTTAGGTCTGGGTCTTGATCTGAGCCAGTAGTCTGTAACATAGATGGAATTGCAGGGAGAAGGCAGAAAAAAGCCATTCTCAGGCAACTTTAACAAACTATGCAGAAATAAGGTCTGTAAAAACCTCCTGCTCATGTTGAGAGAGAGAGAGCAAGAGAAAGAGAGGAAAATTTTAGCCCCCAACCCATAACTTGAGGGACATAAGAATAATATTGAAGATTGGTGAAACTTTCCTTTTTTGTTCATTATTCATGGATAATGACAAGATTTACCGATGTCATTCACATATGTAGCATGGACACTAGGTGGTCTATCTTTAAAATTTTACATTTAAAAAGGGAGGGAATGGACATGATATAAAGATATATATTCAGATATGTGCTTCTGTTCAGTCTGTCATATTTTGTGAGTGTGTCCCCAGACAGTAGAGGGTTATGGGTTCAGTCCCAAACGCAAACATATGAAAGCCTTTAATCATGTTACTATCATCTTGTTGGGCACTCAGCTGTATCCAGATGCATTTCAGTAATAGCTCCACGATGGATTAGCATCCTAACCAGAAGCTGGGATGAGATCTGACCCTTCAAGCCGCCCGGGCTTCCTTCATTAAAGTGGTTCTGAGCCCGAGGCTGTCAAACTATTTTCTAGAGAATGACGAAATGGAAGTACCACACTGGAGACCGGATGATCACCCAGCCACCAAAAATGTATGACAATGGCTGCATTTTCGAAGGCTTTGTAAAAGCTCTTCTTTTTTGCTGTGCAGGTAGAACTGGATTACTGGCTCACAGAAGAGAACAGATGCATTCCATCTGTGGCAATCAGAGAAGAAGTGTGAACCAAGTCTCACCTAACTCTCAAAGGATTCCAGAGATCCAGTCTTCTTTTGATTTTCATTTCTGCATTCCACTAGCACTATCAACAGGTCCTTCTCTGATTCCATACCAGTGTGATTGATTTGCCACTAAAATATAATAAGCCAAATAATTAAAAGGAGAATTCAATATTCCTCAACCCTAAGGCATTGAAGAATATAATTATTTGCTGGTGTTTTTAATTATCCAACACAGCGAGTGCAATCTTACAGCCGACTACACTCAAACATATGTGCATGTCTCAGATACAGAGGGAATAATCCTATCTGTGCAGCTGCACAGGGGGTCGAAAGCAAGAACATCCAGAACTTAATAAATTAGAAGAGAGTTAAAATTTTAACTCTTAAAGCTAGAGCTTCCTGTGGACTCAATAAGGAGCAGAGAATTCTGGTAATCATGCCCACTCATAGTTTTCTATTGCTCATTGAACCAATTTTTGTAGTCCTCCCTTTTGTTGGAGAACTCCCTCTGAGCACAAAGGAAAATTTATTGAGTTTCTGAGCCCTCCTGTAGTTGCCAGGAGGGGCTCCTCGAATGCACCACAGATGGTCTTCTTGGCAACCGTGGAGCAGACTCCAAAGCCAGCCTTCAGCGGCTATTGTGAAGCCTGGCTCCCAGGGGTATGCTCTGGAGTGGCACAGTGTGCCTCCTGTAGAAGGCAATGGACGCTAGAAGCAAACCCCAGTTCCCAAATCTCACACACACACTAAAAACAGTGCAAAGGCTGCCACTGGGGTTCAACAGGCAAGGTCCACCCAATACCTTGCTTTCACGATCAAAGCCAATGGGGATGAGAGGAAAAGGATTTAGGAGTGTCAAATGCAACAAAAGACACGAACAGATGTATATTCCCCAGATGGAATCCCCTCTGCCCGGGAGCAGCAGTGCATTGTGGGTGTTCAGTCTCCTCCTCCAGGAGCCTGTGGCAGCCACCCTCCCATAAGGCCTGCTGTTCCCAGACAATTTCTTTTACCCGCTACTGGGAATTTGTGTTCCTTCTGCCTGCAGGGTAGGCAGCAATGCTGTAAGGAACGATGAATGAAATTAATTGATTGCCTTTGACGAGTAATGGCTTAATTTAACATTATCAACTGAGGACAATACTGGGGACTCAAAAATACGATGATTTAATGACTTTTATAGAATAAAAAGACAAAAAAGAAAAATAAAGCTAGTAGGAAGAAAAAGCTTGTCATGGCAAAGAAAACAAAGCTTTGTTTTTCTTTTGTTGAGACAGAGGTCTTCAAAAATTGACACTCAAGGCAAAGTAAATAAAACACCATTCCTTTGTCTGTGCAAGTGATACTGAAAAAAAGCTGTAATTTATATTTATATAGTTATACTTTTCCTTTTTGCATTTGTGTAATTATTGGTCTCACTCCAAATACCCACTCCCAAATACATTAGGACTCGTTCATTCTCAACTCCCTCACAGATTAGCATGCTTTAGAACAATTTCAGCACTATTTCAGCATTCATCAATAATTTCTTGGATAGCATTTGTTAATTGGTATGAGAACAATTAACATGCCTGCAGGAAAACAAGGTGTTTTGCTTGTTAATCATATTGAGCACAGTTAAATGTCTCCTGTAATTATTACAATAATCAATTTTCAGGACAGGTATTTAAATAATGTATATATCATGTATGTATATATTGGTGTAAAACCATTGAATTGAGGGTCCAAGCATGCTTAGTAAATCCCAGGTTATTTTTCATTCACACTATCCTCAAGAAAAAAATATGAGAACATTGCAAGGAAATCTAAGTACATGAGGGTCATTGTTAGAGGCTGCCAAAGTCTTGCTCCCAAGTATAGCTAAGTATAGCACCCATTTTTTCAAGTGATAGCACAGCTGAAGTACTCTGATCTGATGAATATCCTGATTTTAGTCCAATTCCCTGAATGCCTTTGACTCTATCATGGGCTATGACACCAATCTGTCTCCATGCCCTATTGTGAACAGTCCAATGCCTTTTATAGCGAGGGTAAAAAAAAGAAAGAGAAAAAATACCTCTCTCCCAATATATCAGAGAGCCATTTTTACTCAATATGGCTCTCCTTAATGAGAGTTGTAATTGATCGACTCTGTTTCAACCAGTACATATTCTAGGAAACAAAAATTCATTATAATCCTTCAAGAACCCACAAAAAATATATTTTATGGAGGCCATGCATCTAACCCCAACAACAAACACATACTTGGAAAGTCAGTGAATCAAAGTAAAAAAAAAAAATCAAACAACCTAACTGTAAAATGTATTGATAGGTGAAACCTTAAAAGCACTTTTCAGAATCCAGAAAGCTTTTCATTTCTCATAGCCCTGCCGGGGAGATAAGGCTGGAGTAAGCTGTAGCCTCCTCCATGTTTCAATCGAGCACAAAAGAGGGCAAGCTGAGATCACAGACACACAGCATGTTGTCTTTATCTGTCCACATGAGGCAAGATACGGTGTGGGACCCTTAATGACTTCCCTGAATTTGAGTACTCCCTGACAAAAGGGGGTCACATGTGTGAGGATCACTGCTTGTATTAAACAGTGCGGCACACCAATTAGAAGCCAGACTAGCAGGTCACTATAGGTCTCAATTAATACAGAAAATATGGTATTCTAAGTAATGATGCCCCGTGGCACCACCTGATTCAAACACACTCCTGCTGTTGTTTTCTTTGAGTTCAGGTGGTGTCACTGGTGCGTGTGTGTGTCTGTGTCTGTCTGTCTGTCAGTCCGTCTGTGTGTTTGTTTGTCTACAAATATGTGCAACATGAAACCCAATTCAACATTAAATATAAACAGTATTTAAGGGGTGTATATATATATATATATATATATATATGTATATATGTATACATATGTACACATATATAATTTGCTGAACTATATTTAAATATGCTACAAAAAGCAGTGTACATTAATTTTGATGTTTTCAGAAAGTTCTCTTTCTGTCTTATGGTGCTCTATTGTTGATGAATGTGGCATTATTGTTCTGCTTAGCATCACAGTGCTGTCGATCATACCCACGGGAAGTTAGCATGCGCTCAGAATGGGTTCTTTTGAGTGACTAAGTTTTCTCATAGAACAATGAGTAATAAAGTGTCACAAAGACATCAAACTAAACAAAACAAAACTTGAGAGAATCTCCATCAGACAAATCTGCCGTGGACCAGCATGCTATATGAGCCTTTGTACAAATGAGTCATCAACCATCTAAGGGAACGGAGCAATGGTGCTGCAAATCTACCACAGATGGACAAAATCCGTGGCTTATTTTTAAAATGTCAAAATGAGTTAATAAAATCTTTGGGATTAACCCAAATATGATGTTTTATAGGTTAATGGACTTAAGTTAATTAGATAGATAGGTCCTGCTAATATGTATCACATTTTTAATTACAGAACTGTTTTGTGTAATACAATGTCAGCATAATCATTAGTAGTAAACTGTTTATGTGCACTACCCTAAGCTCAATCAGCCAGAAGTAAGTGCAGAATTATATTGGATACGTGAGAAGGCTGAGGTTAAACAGCAGCTATGAATGAGTGTAATCTACGCATACAGATTTGTCCTTGCAGATGAAAATGAAACGATGGCAAAGACTCGGAATCTGCACTGTGCAAAGCTTGCTTTTGTAAGTCTTCTGGCTGGCTTCAAGATTGGGTGATTGACATTATGGATGTGGAAAGATCCCAGAATAAATGCCGGCATGCTGTTCACCCCACCACGCTCACCACGAGCAGCTCGTAACCGAATTTTACAGAATTAAGTTCCAGCCGCCGTCAAATGAGCTCTCGTGAGCGGGGCACTGACGGTTAATCATCCGCTGGAGAATTAACACTGCACTTAATAAACACTGCGCTGCTAACCCCATTTGAGGCGAGCTCCCAGACATCATCACTTCACCGGGAGTCTGTACCGCTGCAGCCCTCTGGGGCGTGCATGGCGGGGGGGGAATCACTGGGGCTCAGTGGGTAACGAAGGGGGCTGGTGGTGGGGGGTATAACCCCCCACTCCCAACTATTATATCAGAGAAATCCAGGCAGGGACAGATGGGGGAGCGAGCAGCAATTCTAATGGAAATGAGAGCCGGGAGTTTGACCCTTTGAACGTTCGGCGCTTTTTTGTCTCGTGTCATCAGCTGCTTTTAATGTCAGCGGGCCCACATGCACAGGTCTGTTTGTTATTCAATTCCCCTCGTCCCCTCCTCACTATCATCTCTCTGCCTCTGTGCTTTCTGTTCTCCTCCTCCCTTTTTTTAAAACATTGTTTTCTTGCTGCTCCCCTGTATGTTACCATGCACAGTGGATTATTTGGAATTCTCACTAATCCAACCTGAACTGAGGATGTTCGATTTGAGTGGCGAAGCCATTGTGAGAGGGAGATGTCTGAGCTCACTGCAAGTCGACCTCACCACCTTGTTGTTGATGATTATTTATTTGATGATCAAAAATACATATAATCCTGCTCTAAAGCAGTAATCACATATATTTAAAATCATTGAGGATTTAAACACAATAAAGCCTATATTGCTTATTTCCATTGTGGTCCTCAGTGTTGACTCACTATTGTGCTGAGTTTTATTGTATTTGAATTGATTAAGCTTTTGTTGAAATAACATGAGATTCAGTGCTACAGTGATACTATGCTACGTTCTTTTGCTTGTCAGTTAAGACAGGTACTATATCAGCCAGTTAACAGGGCTAATAGGGTGCACACTGTCCATAAATATAACAGTATGTTTTTATCTACTTTAGAAATACAAGTTATTAAGTATTATGCCCAAAAGTAAACAGTCCACCTGGGAACTGACCCTGTCACTTCCAGGGCAAGGTTCTTTAATCACTATGCTAATCTGTGATTATGCAGAAGGTGCATTTTTTTAAACCATGAAACCATGGTTGGGACATACACATTCCTGATTGTTCTGTAAGTGTACAGAGATACACTGAAGGGGATATTCATTGCAGCCCCTACATCCCACTGGGTGAAAATTACATACTTGTTGTTTTGTCTATATATAGTTCTTAGGTAAAGACCAATTGATCATGTTGTTTTTATAATTTCATTCACACAACCTAAAATACTTCAGACCCATTAATGCTGATCTATGAACATAGCTGATGGCAATATAACCTTATACGGCTTGTCAACAAGCCAGCTGACCGAAATAACCAGTGATAGCATAACATGTGGCATGGAAGTCATTTGTATAAATAAATTAAGCATACTTTCTAAAGCCACAATGCTTTAATGTTGTAATTCTGATTTTATAATTAATTTCACAAAGGGAATATTTAGAGATAAGTTAGTCTCTGCAATTTTTTTTCTCTAAGGGATCTATAATACAGTAGCCTGCTGTTGTTTTCATTATTTTTTTTTTATGAACACCTTATTGGCATTAAAAGGCAGGTTTTATAGACATGTTGTATATGTTGTATATAACAGTTTTTGTGCAGCATTCCTGGAAAAATCGTCTAGGTGAGATCCACTGTCTGAAAGAAATGCTTCGACTTCTAACATACAAATAATACTACAGAAAAAATACCACAGTGTAAGGTGTAGTGTGTAACCCTTAGCACAGTATCAGCTGAAGGCAGTTAACCCCATAGGGGTGAGTGGCATTGTGTCTATGCCACTCTCCCCTATAGGGTTAACTGCCTACCCCTGGAATTTTAGGTGTCCTTCATACAATGGCATGCAGGTACCTGACGCTGCGTTGATTGACTTCCTCTGCCAGACAGCTATGCCTTCATGATAAATTATGGAAGTTCATGACACAAAAAGCACTCTGTCCTGCAGCCCGTCTGTAGCATGCTGTTGGGTATCATGGCACAATCATGGCTATCTGAAATCATTACTGAGGCCTGTAGGAGGATGAGGGGGCCTTGTCTCACTCATCACAGCGTGGCTGTGTTTCAGAGAACTCTCAAACTCCTTCATAACCATGCCAGGTACGTAAACCGTTCTTATGTTTCCATGGTATCCATTATATTGACTATATGGTACCACAAATGTGAACCTGAAACAATGCCAAATGCAACGATGCCATTTTCCAGATGCCAGTTCCATCTGTTTTTAACCATGTGGTCCTGAAAGAAGGCCAAAAGTATTATTGTAAAATATTTAAAGATGCATTTTTTTATGTAATAGTCTGTAGATATACTTTGTTTGATAAGTTTGTACCATATTTTTTGTGTAATGTTGAACAGCATGATGTTAGTAAACTATTACTTTTCCTTTAGTTACTATTATTTTGTTGACCTGATAAAAAGATTTGTGAACTTTGAAAGAGTAGGCCTAATAGAATATACATAACAGAATATACTAGCTGGATTATGGCCATGATTCTGTATTAATTTTATATAATAAGGTTATAAAATGTAAAAATTGGGAGGAATTATGCAACTATGTATTTGCCCAAGTTTATTTGAAATACAGTATAATCCCAGTAATCCAGATCCAGAGATAATCAAAATGTGTATAAACCCAGAGGTACCATTCTAATGATTTCTTAATCATTTCAACCATGAAATCTGTAATTGTTTTAGTGCTTGGATTGGGAAACTTGGATTAGGTTTATAATGTTGGATTATAGGTGAACCTGGTCCTGGTGCTCTTTGGGTGTAGTAGAAATGGGGTCCCACCAAATTTTTACCATTTTCTGGCCCCCACAATGTTAGGTATGCTCATTTTTACAAAATATCTCAATAAAAACAAAAAGATTTGGCTTCTGAGATCTTGGTGGTGGTTTCACTCTCTCAGTTACATTCCACAGAGTCTATGTGGAGTCTAAGAGGAAAACGTTATAAAAAAACGTTATAAAAATGATTTTACACAGATCTTAACCGATAGTATAATTAAGAAGGCAAAAGAGACCAAAGGCAATTCATAATGAAATGACTACAAGAGTGAATGTGGTAGGTCTGGTCCTTAGTGGTGCTTCTGTTAGATTCAATCTAATGCACATCTTATCTTATATTCAATGGCCTGGGTGAAAATCTCTCAAGAACAGTCCAGTGCTTGCGTGTGGCCAAGCTGCAGTTGTAAGCCTCAGAGATAATATGTAGAGTTTAATAGATAAATGCGCATAGATACGGAAGAAGATGAAGATGATACCACAGTCATGCCAACCAGGGCCACCATGCTGAAATACACTGAGAAAGTGATGGGGGTGTTTTCAGCGCCAAACAAAGACATTTCTCACCGTACGTCATGCGTCAAATGTATTTCATGCATACATGTGCACAGGTAAGGATCAAACATGTAAATGCCTGCAACAAAGACATCTCGTTTTCAGCTGATGGTGGCTTCGGGAGGAGCCATATGCTCGTAGCACTCTTCTCTGTCTTGGCAGCTGTCATGGATTTTGTGGATGGATGAATTTACAAATAAATAAATCCATAAAAAGTGCCCACCAGTGGAAGCCCCTTTTCTGTACAGTGATGTGGTATGACAGTGTGTCTTTCAGGAAATGACAGGCTTCCTTGTCATTCTGTGTTTACTGATTTCTATTCATGGGAACATTTTTTTCTAGAGAAAAAGTTTTCTTGAAAGAGTTCAAAATATAAAAAGGGGTTTTTAGAAAGCCAACTTTTATATGATACAATAAAATAAAACCCATAAAACCCGTGACCAATTATGATACATTTTTACTTGCTAAAAAGAAATTAAATCTGGGATTATGGCCAATATGGGATTATGGTTCCCTCAACAATTATACAGTTAAATTGACTATATCAGAATCATGCATACAAGTATTATTCATTCAGTTTGGCTGAAAATAGTTCAGAATATATTCTAACTTGAATTTCAAGCATTTGCAACAATTTTAATGGCCTATAATCAATGAATTCCACTGAAACAATTTCTTCTCCAATCCAATAGGTGTGTGCCAACTTTTTTGGGAACTATTCTATATATTGAATGTCATATCAAATCATTATTGAGGTAAAATCTAGGATACTTTGTCATGCCTCAAATCATTAAGTACAAATCAATACTATATCACTGTGAGTTCTACATCCCTGGGGTATTCCTTTTTCACTGTCATATTCTTTACAGACACTGTTTACATGTAAAATTGGAAGTTAGTGCTTACAGCATCATCCACATTGTAATGCATTTTTCAGCAGAAAACAATTGTGATGACAGATTGGAAAAAAAGGAAATTTGTAGCCAAGATCTGTCTTGCCCTTGTCTACCATCAACTACAGCTCCTCGAGCGATTCCATATTGTGCATTGAATGCCTTACATGCTGTTCATTCTTCAGTAATTACTAGAGCCTGACATTTTGCTGTCTGCATAGCCAAGAATACATCAACCATCTTTCCCTCTCTTGCTGAAATCAATGACACAATTCTCCAAATAGCCAGGAGCACTATGTTATCAATTATCATCACAGACGTCTGGACATCAACCTCTGCTGCCTATTCACCTGATCCCAGAGAGATCTCTTAATGCTATCATTACCTCACTGGACCTCACTGGACCATCACAATATGCTGATCAGACAACTCAATTGTAATTAGTGCAAGGGTTAATGGTTGGTGGTGATTGTCTCTGTATTATGTTGCATATCTTCCACTCTTCTTCAGATGTAATTACAGTGGCAGACAAAAAATATTTACCAATGACTGCCTCATGCTTAGCTTGGTATTGGGGAATCTATAGCCAAACCTAAATAGTATCTCATTTCCTGTTTTAGAAGATCCTGAAATGATTTACACAAAGTTTAAAGAGGGACTTTGTGTGACAGCATGATTGAGCATTGGAAGCAGTATAAGATTGAACACCTCCGTTAAGGGTTTTTTTGTGTAACAGTGCAGGGAAAATGAAAGCCTGCATAACTATTGTCTGCTCAGCTTTCTGTAACCTGAATGACCTTGATTGGTTTATATATCTGTCCGAGCACCTCCCACAGATGATTCAAACTAAGGAAAACTAATAAAAGTTTTAATTATGTTTAAGACTGTCAATAAATAAACATTAAGAAATTACATAATTAATTACATTTTAAAATCAAGGATAATTAACTATGAATCCAAATCAACCACCAAATTAACATAGAATGCCCAAACAAATACATCTTTTAGATCACCTGATGTATGTTATTCTGTGTGATTTGAGAGATATGCATTCTCTCTAACATGGGTACAGCACAAAAACAAGCCTGTGGCAACAGTGGCAAGAAAAAACTCCCTATGTGCAGCAGATGGGAAGAAACCTTGGGAGGAACCAGGCTTGAGAGGGGGAGCCCATCCTCCTCTGACTGGCCCAGGGTATGAGTTTATGATGACCAACATAGTCAGAAAGTCCGTTTAAAAAAGTACAGTCCTGGATTGGCTGGTATTGGGTGGATTCTGGATTGGGTGGATTGTGGTGCTAAAAGCCTCTTCACAACATTATGGAAGCTTTTTGGTACCAGTTTGGTGTGAATTTTATTGTTTTTAGAGTGCATGAAAAACTACCAAATTTTCACTAGTGACTGAAGAGGTAACGCAGCATTAGTTGTTACCCTGTTAAAGTTTTCAACAGATTCAGTTCCATCAGGTTCACCAAAGAGCAGCCTGCAGAGGATCCAGAGCTTGTTGGTTAGTTTGTGTTTGTGTGTTTTGATAGGCCTTGAACTTGACATTGGTTCAGAGTGACAGGGGACCCAACCCGCTCCTTGTATCTGTTTCGCAAACGATAATGAACCCATCGTAGTGTTTTTGCATTGCATTTTCATGCTCAGATGCTCTGCGTCTGAGTGGATCTACAAAGAAATGGGGAAAGTAGGACTCATCCCTGATGGCATAGTATGCACGCTTCAATCTTAGCTGCCTAAGCTCAATTTCTTTCCGGTATTTTCAAGGTAGTACTCTAAAAAAAGAAGAGAAGTCAGCTCTGGGTGAGTAGCCTAAGTATAGACATTCCACACACTATTAACATGACACCATGCACTGCTTTTCACCTTAGAATAATCAAATTCGAAATGTGATAGTAAATCACTTTCCAACAATATATTTAACTGTCCTATTAGTCCATGATTTACACTCAAAGTGACAGTCAGTTTCTTGCTACTTTTGAAAGTTGATCAACTTTATAAAAGTTTACTTTTCCAGCAAATTATGTTTCTGGTGCAGTGAATCATTATTTTGTGCTATCGGTTGATTGTCACAACTCCTGTACTGTCATGCAGTCCTTGGTTAGCCTTAAAGCCAGCATGAGTGATGTATTATGACAGAGGAAGGATGAAAACATTTTGTATACACAGCAAATAAAACTTTCATTAGGGCACTGTTTGCAAACAACCCTAACAAACTACAGGCAGAGCATCTGTGGCCTACCAGGAGTACAAATGCACAAAACGGTATGTCATCTTCAATCATCTTCTCTGCCTGTTATTTTATGTGGAGAGCGCCTCTAATTTAAGATAATAGGGAGGAAGATGGCGTATCCTATGGTCATATCTCCACAGATGTGATTTATGTTTATTGGAGTCCTGCAGCTCATTTTGGCATATGTCAAACAAGGTCAGTTGCAGAATTGAAGCTTCTCTGTAATACAGAGGAACAGCTTCAGTACTGATACATTTGGGAAAAAATGAAAAACACAGACAAATGTATTTACAAAGTATGTAAAACGATAAGGAAGGAATGAAGGTGCGAGTCAACATGCATTAGAACTTTTATATAAACATATGGCAATTTGTCATGATAAAGCACCTAATCAGTTTCACTCTAACAGCAACTCAAAATCTTTACCCTCTAGATGTAATGGAGAAAAATATATTTGTAACTTCATCAAGGATCTGTCACCCTGGCCTGCTTCTGCAATATTTATCATTACCTTTCTAGATAGACCATTGCCTTTGCATTTAATGCACTCATTCAGCAGTGATGCCTGGCTTATGGAACATTAAACAAAATGAAGGAACACAAGATAATACAAGACATGAAATATAAGACAATGTAAGAACTGGCAAGAATTTTTTTCCAGTGAAGGATAAGGAAGATTGAGAGTACAAGTACTATAAATTTGCATTACTAGTTGTGTCAGCTTCCAAAGAAGCACTGACCCCAAGCAATCTGTTCTGCTTCATATTTCTGCCAAGTATTGGTGAAATTTATGGGCACTTAAAAAGATTAGTGATGCTCTAAGCTCAAGGATTCAAGTTTCCCCCCTTTCATTTTGCTGTAGAAATTTCAAAATTCTTCAAGGTCCTGCTGACAGTTGAGACAATGGGCGACGGCACTAATGAATGCTTCGCCATGATTATGCTCAACAGCTTAATTTAATGTTGACGATGATCATGCGCAAATTGTCCAAAGCCTGAGACTGATAACAAAAGGGATTCAATTACCAAGGATTTTAGGTTTGACTCAATAAAACAACAATACCTCCTTTGAAACTGTTTTCAAAAATTCTTCTGAAGGAAATAAAGAAGCGTGTCAAAAACTGGCTTCTTCACTATTACGATTGTGTCACATTAAAATGAAAACCGCACAAGAAAAACAATATCATATCACAGTAGCTTGACACTCCTGTTGAAAGTATTAGTTGCTCATGTATACTGTGTCCCCAAAATGCAGTCTCTCTTCATGTCATCCCCTCCCATTAGCTAGAAGGGTGCTCCTAGTAGATTTGGATAATTGCTTTCAAAACATGCACCACAGATTGAATGAGATTGAATAGGTGGCAATACAATGCATGGCAAAGCCCTTTGCTTGTAATGTAGAGGATATAATGGCTGAAAACCAAGATTCCTCAGCATTGAATGGTTCACTCTGCACTTTAACAAGATACACTCATGGCTGGCTACAGCAAAATGCATATGGGGAAAAAACTGTTCAGTCAATTACTCAATAGTGTGAATATAACATTTTCTCTGATGGATTTTTGTAAGGTACGAAGGACAAAGGTATAATTACAGGTTGTTGTGTGTTTGATATGTTCTACTGATCTTTTATAAATATAAGTTATCCATTTGATTGAGTTTTAATGGTCATTTTGTGGAATTGTTAATCTTAAATGTAAAGATGAATTGTCTGTTTCCAACAGGAAAAAATATTAACATGGTTCACAGCATTCTTAGAAAAGAAATTGTCCCATATGGGCTGTGGAAATATTTAAATTACACCCACTGATACAACAGATGTCTGTCATACTCCAATTACAACTGTGCCCCCTGGTTAGAACTAAAGTGTGTTACTGCAGAACTTACTCACTGATAGACCTATATTTTCACATAAGGGATATGAAATATTTCACAATAAACTTGTAACTGATTTTACTTTTTACTTACTGAAAACATTATTTCTTATACAACAATAAAAGGGTGATGCTTTTATTGATTTCTAAGTCTAATATTATAACTTCAATGCCATCCATTACTTCAGGAAGCCTTATACGTTATCCCTATTTAGGTGGGTAAATTGCAGGCACTAGGTTGACCAGAGGAGTCACTGGCATTTCGGTGGTTTAAAAAAGGATACTTGAATAGAAATTTTACTATAATGAAAGACCTGACTTTCAAGTCCATCTTCTGAGGTGAGAGGTCCAAAAAAGCCCATATTTCAAAATAATTTCAACAGATATTTTTAACCTGGGCAGGTTTCTCAAAATGCTCTTAGCACTTTTAAGATAATCTTAAAAGAATTGAAAGTAGAGGGCACTAAAATGATGTTAGTGCTATACAGGTTTTGCAAAATCGGGCCCTTTTCATTTGTCAATCACAAAAATTCAAGGTTTTTTCTATACATTTGAATTTGGGGACATTTTTCAGATTGTCAAAATAACTGACCTGCTATTTTGCTATATTGGTAAACTGTCTACATACCACTGGATGTTGTTAAAATGAAATATCCTGGAAATAACTAAGACACAATGATACCAGGAAAAGAAAGGTAGCAAGTTGATGCATACAGAAATAAAATGTAGAATTTCTTGGCCATGCCTCTGTTAATATTGACCAGAGCACACAAGATGCAGCACCACTCAAACACTACAGCATAACTCAGTGTAGCTCAGATTACTGAAAGTTCAAGAAAACCAGAAACTAAATGAAAATACAACTTAATCCACTGGAAACATCAACACTCCAATCAGCATGAGGACTTCCTGTCAACTATCACTGGCACAAACTTTAAGTACATTTACGGACTGGTACGGTAAGTGATATTCGCTAAAAAAAACTGTAACTTGAAGTTGACAAAGGAAATTACTCATGTGTGTATATTTCAGAAGAAAGGAAAGTTATTAACATGAAAATAAGCATGTAATAACCAAATGAAATGGATCCCATAAATCAAGGTCTCAAACTTGTGGCCCAGGGGCCAGAACTGGCCCTCTGACCTAATTAATCCACAATATGATAAGATGTCAAATTTATTGTGTAATCCAGCCCGTTTATTTATTTATTTGTTCTTTTTAAAATAATTATTATTTTCTAGTTTCCCCATTATATTTATGTATTTATTTATTTATTTATTGACCTTTCAACTTTATTACAGGTTCATAAAGACAATTGTCATTAAAAACACTGAATTATTTTGCTCTTACAATACTACATCAATACTAAGTATATCATACCTCAAATCTAAAATCCGCTATCATTTAGGAGTCTGCACATATAGGGGATTGGTGATCTCCTGTATCTCTCAGTTCGACATATTGGGTTGCCTGGTTTGTTTGAGTTCCATGTCTGACGACCTCTAAGCTCCTCCCTGAGGGAGGGGTAGCCAGTCACTGAAGTTGGACTTTAGCAGCTTTCTGGCAAAGCCAAGATACAGATGAGTGCATCTCTCTGATAAAGTGCACAATCCGAGAGTGCAGAGAGCCTCTGGGTACCCTGAGTACCTCTGGCCAAGTATGATTTTACAAGTTTGTTTCTGCATGCTTTCCAGCCTTTTAGTCTGGTCTGTAGTCAGGGAGCTGTGCCAGATGGGGACTGCATACTCCAGCACTGGGCGCACATAGCCTGTGTAGATGGAAACAAGCTCTGGGCCTCAGACAACAAATTTCTTCAGCCGACACAGAACAAAAACCTTCCTGTTGGATTAGGTCAACATGTGGTCCACCTGACTGTCCCAATGGAAGTTATCCTGGATGGTGACCCCCAGGACTTTGACTGTGCTGCAGACTTCCAGGATGTTCTGGTCAGTGGAGAGAGTCAGCAGGGAGGGTGGATGTCTCATATCCTGACACAATTATGGGTTCTGACAGCGATGACCTAACGATATATTGGCAAATTAAATGGCTCGCAGTCTTACACAAGTTTACCTCAGAGGAATTTACCTCACAAAGAGGGCGGGGTTAAATAATTTAAGTTTTAAATTTTTTTTATAATTAATGAGGATTTATTGGAGATAACTGTCCCTTTTTAAGTTTCTACACTGAAGCAGATGTCTAATATGATTGTATCTGACAAGTTTCAAAGTTGTACCTGACAAGTTATGAGGTTGTGCCTGACAGCTTTTCTTAGCCTGCATTAGCATGCTTTTTTAAGAGGGCAAATTTAATTTTTTGTCAACCAAAAACAAAACCTGCAGCAAATATTTTAAGTGCAAATGTGGAGGTGACCTGCAGCTGATCACGTGAAAAATAAAGTCCATCTTATAAAGAAAAAAACTGAATGGAAACCCAAACGGAAATAATGTATGTTTTAGAGAACTGTTATTGTTACTGCATTTGTATGTCCGACAGGTCGAAATTTTGGTTCACCACTATATAGCCAGTATAATTTTACCAAAGACATTAATCAATAATACTTCTGAAACTTGTCCTTTGTAAAACATGTATTTGCCTATTTTTTTTCAGTGGAGAATATGATAGTGCTTCAGTTTAATGGTATACCACAATCAGACCAAAGAAAATCAAACCTGGTCAAACAATCAAAGAATGAAAAGCAGAAAACTGACCTGAAAATATTGAAGAAATCTGGTTTTCTTCAGAACTTCTATAGTTTCAAGTCAGTTAACCCTTTTTTTCTCCAAAGGTATTTGTTCTATGTTGATATTGTGCAGTTTGCTAGATTTGCTTTTTTAGCTAGTAAACAAGATCCTGTTACTATTTTTATTCATTCATTCATTCATTCATTTATTTATCTAGTTTTTGTTGGTCACTCCTAAATGCTACTCAACACAATTTCATTCATCTGAAACCCACACTCTGTAACACTCAATTAGCATATACTGAAAGGCAATACTGAAAGGTATTTCAGTAATTTCACCAATTCCAATTCAGGAAACACTTGTATAACTGGTTGAATAACCAAATATTGAATAATAGGAAATGTTGAATATTGTTTGTGAAATTTCGCTACCTATGCATGGGCTTTGTTCCCTTTAATCTCTTGCATTCACAGTATACAGCATCTACATAACATCATATCCACAGTGAGTGGCCGTCCTTTGTCCCTCAGGCATGCTTCAAACCAGGAAAGATAAGCCTTCTCCTGGGAGAGGACCAGGTTCATGGGTGTTTGGTGAGGAGAAAAAACAACTCTGACTTTTGGCATTAAGTATTTATTTTCATACTGTGAGGATGTCCGGGTCATATAAAACTGAAAATAATGTTGCTTTTGGAAGGACAAATATAGACACTGCCCCACATGAAGGAATAGTTAGCACCAAAATGTTGGATCTTCTTTATCAACAAAGTGAGAGGTTTGGTAAATAGAACTGCCAAGAGGTTTGGTAAATTGTGGGTTTTCAATAGCATGATGCTGCACATATTATTTTGTTAAGTGAACACACCTTATGTGTGTTCATGTAGCTCATTTTGCAGACACCAGCTGGCCCGAGCATAAGTTTGTTAGTTTTCTGGCATTTTTAGAGGTCCAAGAGAATTAGCTCCCTAACTTGTTTTAATCTTGACGGTCAAAGTGTGAAACAAGTTAGCAACCTAATTGTTTCCTGCAATCCTTTTTGCACAATACTGCTCTAGCTACTGACCTGTAATAACAAGGTATATTGACAGCTGGCCAGTGTGCATATTATAATGATGTTCAAATACTTTTCCTATCACAAAGTCAACATAATTGTTGCTAGCCATGCAGCTACTGCAAGATGGACAATTAACGGTAAATAGCATAGTCACATAATTCATTTAAGTGGTTGTATATAGCAAGTATTTTCTATGAGTCATGAGACAGCTATGATAAGGAATTTGCAATGTACCTTTAAATAGAAGGCAGCACTTGATTACTGTCAGGCATAACCTTAGTCACATCTGTCTCTAGTTTTAATCCACAGTGCAGTAACAAGAGTAACACTGAATGCACAGAATGCATTCAACTGGGGGTCAGAATTAGGGAGAAATGTTCACTGGATACAGGACACAGTGAACTTAACACAAGGATTACATGATGACTAAATCATAAAACTGTGTGTATTGAATATTACATAGTGTCTTTTTTGCAGCTGACTGAAAGTGCATTTTTCTGTTCTTTTTCATTTTTAAATTAATTTTCTGAAAGTCTATTACTCACAAACGATGGTGTAAATTATCTCATAAAATGAATGTATAATTTACAGAAAAAAAAACTTGTCATAGTATAATACTGACACAGTCATAGAACATCTCACTATGTTTACATAATCTATTTCCATACCAGACTTATTTCAAATGATTGCACTATTCTCCACTGCTTAACTCCCTGTTGCCCTCCCACATTTGTCTGTATTTTTAATGACCTTACATTTCTGGTGATAAGAATTTTCCCCCAAACGAAAGGCTGTAGCATAACATGGTAGATGGAGTTTTTAAATCTAAACTTGAGGATCACATGCTTCTTCCCAGATGTAAACTTACAAAAATGCTACAGCTCTCTCCAGTAACACATACTGAAAGATGAATCATACATTTCCTGTATCTGAAAATATGTAGATGTGTGAAGTCTACCAAGAACATAAAAACAAAATATGAAATGTTCATTAGACTGCCAATGCACAGGGAAAAGTGTGGTTAATGCTACCTGCTCTGCACCTGATATGGGAATAGTAGGACATGCATCAAAGTGTTTGATAATTAAAAGCTGTGCTCCCATGAAGAACTCTATTAACACAGCTTGCCCTGTTATGGAACACGACAGAAGATGATTCATTTGTACTACAGAGTTTAACAATATAAGTTCAAAAGCTTAGGAAATGTTAGGAGAAGAAAAGAAGTTTCTTTTTATGCTCAGTTGAATTCGAATCATTGTGCAGTCGCTCTGATGAAGGAGTAGACGATATGCACATTTGTAAATGGTTTGTAATTGGTTGCATGGGGCACTCTTCAAGTTATAAGCAGGGAATCACATCAAGGAATCATGTGGTTGCATAAGGCATAACTTGTACTAACATGCAAACTTATAACTAATCATTTTTTCCACCCCCTCCCTTCACTTTGAATGAATTCCATTTAATAATAAAATGCTATCATCATGTATACTACAAGGTGCATATTTGATATAAAGGGTGATATGATTTAAGTGAGGAAGTCTCATTAGAATGCAATGCATGTCCTAGAGAGGAGATTATCTGAGTCGATATGCTATGGATGTCAGTATTTAGCACAGCTATGTAAAAATAATGTTTTTAAAGATTCCGGCTTTCAGTGAAGCAATAAGAGGCCCTGACAATCAAAGAGTAAGACCTAGGCCCTGCTCCCCTGAGTCAGTAGGCCCCAAGTTGCCAATCGAAACTATTTATTCAAGCTTGCCAAAGGAGGATGTCTTACACAAGGGGTGGTGTAGGATGCATATAAATAACACAGTAGATGTTGGGGCCACCTGAGGAATTGTGCATGAAATATATAATGTGCCTCTTTCAGTATCATTGAAAACTGCTGGTTCCTGGTGTTTTAAATAGCATTATATAAACAGTACAAAATATGCTTGGTTGGGTCCTGTTCCAGGTTTTCAAGTTTGCCTTACAGAATAAATACAACTGGCATGACAAAGAGCTGCCATTATCATCCACTACAAACAAACAGGCTTAGATTTCTGTGTCCCAAATCTTTTGAATTTCGCAGAAATGAGTTTAAGTCAAGATGCAGCACTTGAGATTTAGCAATATGAAACAAATAATATATGAGCAGATTACTATGCCCTCTCCCACATAAAATGATAGGATAATCCAAAAAATATGGAATACATAAAATTCTGTTTTATATCTTCCACGCAAGATGGATTTTTGTTTGGGGCTTAAAGTAACACTTCATAACTGATTTGTAAGATGGGGGTCATGTACAGTATTTTCCAAGGATTGAGAATTCTGAATAAGCAGACATGGGGCAGATTTTGTTGAAAAGGGCCTGCCTTCTGCATTTGTCATGCAAAATGACTATGTGTATTATAAGGTTATTTGTTAACATTAATGCAAATTATTTTGTTTTCTGTATCTCACACAGGATATTAAACACAAAATATTATAGCATACCATATTGTATCAATTTTAGTTTGCTCATGTTCAAAGTTCAGTTAGTATTTCAGAAAACAGTAGCATACCATGTATGGTAATATCCCAGCCAAAAGAGATATATTTAAGAAACAAAAATCTGGTTTAGTTGTGCTGGACAGAAATACGGAAGGTAATGGGCCACTCGCTCAAGAAAGGTAGGTTTGTATAAAGTAACAAAAGGAACACAAATACACACAGACCTGTGATGACAGGTCCACGATATGGCTTGGTCTCGGAGAACAGTATAGAAAGTAAACTGCTGTAACTACGCTATTACCAAGACACAATGTTAGAGAAAAGTGTGAAGAACTGCCTCTTTAAGAATGTACATCTGTTCTCTAAACAATTTCAACTGAAAAAGATGGCAGGATTAATAGTGGGTATATTGATCAATGTCACAGCCTTATTATTATAAAGTCAGCAGGCAATTTGACCATGCATGACACATCTATCCAGTAAGGAAATGTGCTATGTGAATAAAATGTAAATATATAGTGACTTTTTCATTCTTTTCTGCATGTGACATGATCACATCAATCTTTACTGGCTGTATCTCAACAGCAAATTTTAGCACTACCTGGACACTAGTACCTGATTTCCAGCGTGGCTCTGAAAAAGGCATACTTTTAAACATGGGACTTTTGTTTAAAGATTGAGTACTGCATGACTGAGGAGGTTATTTAAATTAATAATTGTAAATGGGTATATAAGGGGTAACGCTTTTAAATTAAATAACGTAATTGTACATGTGGCCATTTGAAGTACTCCAGTGTAATTATCCTTTCAAATCTGCACCTGTGTAAGAACTATCGTTTAATACCAATAAAGAATAAGTGAATGAACTGACATCTTCGGTAGGTGTTAAACGATCATGGAGACATTGTGAAAGGAAAAAGGTATGCATAACTCCTAAACACTTCGATGTGAGAAATCCCAACCGAGCAGTGTCTTGCCCTCATTGTCCAATTTTCAGGGCATACCGCCTACAATATGACTGACAGCTCGTTTCCGTCATAACAATATATGTTTGGCTTTTGGTCTTCACGCTGAACTCAAGGGCAATAACTACTGTAGATTTTGTTTCATTCGATTTGACACCAGATTCCCCCCTCACGAGCCATTCCTACCGGCTCACTCCCTTTTCTTAAAAGACATAGCGCACACCCTAGCTGTGCAGAATGGCATCTGCTTAATTAATTAGCATTACACACTCCTGGAAGGCAGGGCGGGAATGTTGCAGTTCAGGGAACTGTCATTGATTTTAGAACGGTCAAAAAATCGCTGTGCTTTGCGTTGTAGCTGCTGTTATTTTGTAACCCTTGTCACTTACATACTGGTTTTCGCTGGCTTCTGGTGGAGAGTAGACATTTCGCTATGCAAGCTGGGACCTTGACCAATGTTGGCAGGTATCACGTCGGCATACAATGCTGTGGTTCTGATGTATATTGGTATAATAACACACTTCTGGCAGAAGTCACAATTATAAATCTCAGCTCTGTGAGCACTTCCTGCTTAGAAGAACTTACCTTAGAACAATGTAAATTTTATTCAGACGCAAGTTAAATATTTTAAATCTAAGGTGAACAAGTACATTTTATTTTTCGTTGGTCATATATTATGGCGCAAATATTCACTACAAAGCTATTTAAAAATACGTTCATCTCCCTCTCACATGATGGAATGACTCGCAAACAACATAACCCCTTATAGCAGTATGGGTCTACCAACCAGTTGATTATTATTTTACTTCACCGTCTCGGTTTGGCTTAATTTATGGGGCATAAATAGATATGATGGGTTGGACTACATCATTATTCTTTAAAAAATGGCACATATTGAGCTAATGGTTGCATATCCTTATTTTATGTGATTAACGGACTACCGGTTGTCACATCAGCGTGTGATTGTAGGGGTAGAGTGCTCCTCTTGTGGCAACTTGCATTAATACAAGGGGTGCGTGTAGATTTCACTGGGAAAGATACCGCCAGTAACAAAATGGTTCTAGTATTAGCAATTAAAGTAGGCACAATGTCGGTAAAGTGAAACACATAACTTGAAAATATTGAAGAAAAAGCAGAATGTAAAATAAGCACACGAATGCCCTGCATTACGACGTCTGCTGCGCGCTTTTAGGCATAAATTAGTCTACATGTGCCCAGCGATAAACTGCAGACGCGGCTTAGGTGGTGACAGCAAAAGGGACCTGATTTATACTGCACCACTCCGCCTGTTTGGCATAGCATATTTTACAGATGCACTGCTCCAGTGTTTTTGAGCTTGGCTAAAAATATTTTCTGCCATAAGCATTTTCAAACTTATTGTAAGCTTTGTGTCGCTTTTACGGAGTTATTAATTATATGGTGTTTTTTTATGCACGTAAGCGTACGCAAAAGCGCGCCCGCGCACATTTTTCCTGTGACATGAAAGCTGCCCTAAAAATGACCTCTGCGTCAATCAGTATTTAATATGATTCTGTATAAAAGACCCTCACCTGTTTTATTAATGTAGAGGACTCATGCACCATCTTTACCCCCTCCCCCATTCCTAAAGTAACCATTCCATGCATTGGGTCAACAGTAGCTGCGGCGTGCATGTATCAGTTCAGAATACTAATGCACCGCACGGTGACAGCCTTTGAGTGAGTATTTTATCTGAGCGGCTTTAATACCTCATGGGCAGTACACGCGTAGAGGTCCAGGAACTGCAAGGGGTTGGTGTGGAATAAGTGAATATTTCCACCAAAATGGTCACAAAGTTAACATTCTGTTACGTATATTATCCTGCGTTATGGTTTATGAGTAAAATACATGTATCTGTTTTAATTCCAGCGTAGCACCACCTGCCCTCCTGACAAAACAATACGATTATGTTAAGCTAAGCATATGCCAATGAACACCTGCATTACTGATGACTGCATGGTTGTTAATTGCCGTTGATATGAGCAATCGACTGAAGTACAATATGCCTTTACAAAAGCGGACAACCCGAATTCACATAAAACACAGTGAAGAGTGCAAGCACAGATTAAAACCAATTCCATACAAAATATATACGATGATGTTTACTTGTTATGTATTTTAGAGAAAAAAACATCTAACATCTTTGCCATTATCAGCATGTGTACAGGAATAGCTTTTTTTAATTAGACAGGTACTTGGATTTGGGAGGACAGATTTCACGATAGAAAATACAACCCCAAGATGAATGGCTAAGTCTAACACACACACTGCACATTTAACAGTGTAAATAATGCTGATCAATTAACTAAAATACGCAGACATCTGCGCAATAAGCTAAATACGGTGACCTATTGACACATATAGGCATACTATAGGCTACTACGTCTTACATGGCGCACAACCTTATCCAAAAGCTGCTGATACCGTGCATAATGCAATATAATGATATAGCTGAACCATGGTTGGCATCGCGTAACTTCAGCGAAGACTTGAGACCATCACACACAGTCCACGGCTTTTCCGAAAAGCCATCTCAATTATTGGTACTAACATTCATACTGTGACTCTCATTCCCACTTAATTCAGTAGCTCTCAGAACTCCTGAATCCAATGATATGCTCTAAAATGTTTTCAAATAAAAAATGTTATCCACAAAAAACCAAGACACTCCTGGCTCAATCGGGTCTAACAATCGACATATTCTACTGATTTCACTTGCTACGAAAAGGGTCAAACCAAAAGCAAACCAAAAGTTAAATGAACAGGATTCTTGTTTCCAAAAATCCTGTGCTGATGGAAACTGAGTTTGCAGTATAAAAGATGGGACACGAAATCAAATTGGCGACATTTATTCCATAGTTGTACCTAAACAGCCATATCGAAAGCGAGACGTCTATGTATCAAACCACAATGGGACCCCTACATCTTTACCAACAAAAGCAATTTTCTGTTTGTTACTTTGCACTACAGTGACATCGGTTTGGTTCGTAAGCGGCAACGCTATTTGATATAACTATGCATTTGCATCATCAACATTATGGCTTACAATAAATAATTAAGCAAACAACATTGACTTACCGTGTAATACAGCATCACCGCTCAGAAAAGATACCCACACCAATACAAAAAGTAGTCTTTTCAGCCAAATAAATCCAATTCTGTTCTCCATGTTTTGCTTCACCTTTAAACGCCTGTCCAAAAATCACAAAAATCCTTGTTTCAAACACAAAGTGTAATTCTATTCATGAGCACCGACAAAGATGGGAAGCGAACCAAAACTATGTGGAAAAATCTGTAATTATGCACAAGAAACACAAATGTGCTTGTACTTTCCAAGTTCAGGACGCAACTTTGATTCAAATATGTTGATTCTCCATCTTTCCGCGGTTCCGAGTGTAGAGTAATACAGTACCCCAAATAGACTTCAGAAAGGACATGCGAGGTTCACTTGTTACGGGAGCTGTCCACGGGCACCGTCTGAGCAGGGAGGTGGATATTTGAATTCATTGATCTAAAGAGGTTGGAGGTAAAGAGCGGGGAGAATTCCAGCGGAACGGAGTAGAAACCAATCTATATTTCAGAGAAATCAACCGCGTGTTCTCGGCGCTCAGCCAATTTGAGAGGAATGACTGAGCTCGCCTGCCACCTCTGGTCAGACTGTGAATAGTGACTATGAGCCATACACAACGTAAGATGTCGAATTCCGGGCAACTTTTACATTAGCCTGTATTTTGAGAAATAATATGGAAGTATAGAATTTTTTGCTCATCCAATCAAATGTTGTATTTTAGTCATCAGCATTATCATTGAAAATTATGCAGTGTAGTAAAAATAAATAAATAAAAAACATGAACCTAGTAAGTAATTGGTTTATTTGATAAGATGCAAAAAAGTTATACAGCCAACTGCTAAGAATAACTTAATTTGTAGAGGAGAGAGAGGATTGACTGAGGGTTAACAGATGTGGGGCGATAGTGTTAACTGTCAGTGGATTGGCAGTCCCAGAATTTGTTTTATGTTTCATTTTATCTGTGTCTTTGCTGAACTCTGTGCTGTCCCCATTTGATGCAATGAAAGGGATTATAATTCTTTACCATTGCAATTAGAAACCATTAAATAAAATGAAGGATAAGCCTTAAAATTGCTTTCTATTTACTAACTGATGTTTTTGTTCCCTTGTAGATTCTTGCTCTGGATCTGTGGAGACTGCCTGTCTCATGTTGAGGATTTAACATAACAAAGGATGGTTTCAGAAGGTATTTGCTAGTGATTACTGGTAAGGTTTGCAAATCAAAAGTAAATGTGTCCAGTTTAGGCACAAGACACACTCAAAATATCTGTTTAACACGATGGTTATGTGAAATTCAAAGAACACATTAATGCATTGTTACATATTACAGGCCACATATGCCTATGTTGGGGAATTAGATGAATGCATAAAATATATTGATGGGAAAAATACACTTTGAGAACTTTGAAATGGATAGTGATTTTAGGGGCTATTATACAGACCTACTGTACACTCACAAGACAGCCTATTCATACATGTTATGCGACTATATATTCACTGAAAAGATACAAGACAAGATGGAAAATAGAAATTATGATGAAACTTGTTAAAATTGAGAACTGCGGTTACTTTACACCAAAGCATAAGACATTGAAATGATCTCTGAACATTATATCCAGGTGAAGGTCAAACCACTTTTTATTTGGCTCTGCATGTGTTGACAGATAGCACAGGTAATATCAAGATTCCAGTCTGAAAATCCACAAAGTGAGAAAAAAAAATCAAGATCCTCGAAAACTGCAGTATTCAGACTGAGTTACTTAATGTAGTCTAATAATGCTTCAGGTTTTTTTGCCAATCATTTTGAAAAGCTTAATGTGCATAGCTACTATTAATTATACCCAAACCTATATTCTACTGATGTATGTAATGCAATGTAATGTCATATTCAATTAAAATGGTAGTGGTTTGGACTGGGGTGTAAACAGGTTATCCTGTGACAGTTTTAATTTGCAGGCATTTTGATATTTTTCTTTTTCTTTATTGATTATCTTTAACACCAAGAATGAAGCATATTCAATTTTCTGTACCCGTTTTGTAAATACTTGAATTTGAGAGAATAGAGCATTGACTTTTTGAATTGGTGGCATTGTCTCAGAAGTCATATTCCATATTCAGCTTTGTAGTCCAAATACCCTAATGAATGGTAGCACAAGATTGGTTCTGGAGTCTACATCTATTAAATACCAAAATGCTACACCCTCTATCTGTATCTGCAACTTCAGCAGCTCCAGATTTACTGAAAGGAGTGTCCAAGCAAACTTGAAACAGACACATCCCGATTATGTCTTTTTGTAATAAGAAATTTGTCTTCAGGCTGATGGAAATTTGCCATTCTATTGCAATATGAATTTTAAAACGAATACACCCTATCACAGACTCTTTCAAAGGAACACTTAATTTAATTTATTTCTGCTTTTATTTTGTTTTGAAGAATGATATAAGGCTCCCCAAAAGCAGAAGAGAGCCAACACCATTTTTAAATAAATGATTACGTATCGTCTATAATGCATACAAGTACCAAAGGATAGTCGGAGAATGTAATCACCACACAGACAAGGAACGGTTTTGTCCACTGTTGCTCCTTGACTGACCAATTAGAATGCAAACTTAAAAACCAAAACATCAATCAACCACATGTCAGCTAACCTCACTTGGGAGGAGGAGTGTTATTGGTAACTCCAAAAATTAGGCTTGTATGGATTTTCTCCAACATGAAATTGTCTTGCCAGCTCATTCCCTAAAACAAACGTGTTCTGCATGCATGTTCATGTGAGTCTTTTATTTATTTATTCTGTTACAGATCAATAAATACATGTAAATGAAGGAATACAGTATATAATCACCAGCATGCTGCTTTCAGGTTTCAACGTCTTATTCATGTGGTTGGCATTTCTGTGCTGCTCAGTGAGAGGCAGATGACAGATGATAACACTACTGAGAGTGGGGAATTACTTAATTGGTCTAAATTGCTTGGTTATCAGACTCTGAATTAGTAGAAATTCAAATCCAAAATTAGACAGTGTCAAGGAGGTACCCCATGGCCCATACAGATTTTGTAAACATTGATTTTTTTTTGCAATGAAGTATAATATGGCAATTACAGAGATGAAAACATACCATTTTCATCTGTTTGTCAGATGTCTATAACTATATGTTGTTGAAATTCAGGCAGCATAGTGATTGCTCTGAAATTATCCATGTAATATATAATCAATGTGAGAACAAGGTGGCTGTATCTATTTTCATGCCATAAGAAAATATACTTTGGGAAAAGGGATCATTTTTCAACACTTTATTATGGTAAGTATTCAATAACAGCCAACATAAACAAAATGCTTATTTTGATGTTGGAGATATTCAGTCTATCCTCTGGGATACATGTTAATCTTACATGATCTCATGTATTTGTGGTTCAAACAAATTAACAGAAATGACATTTAAAAAAGGGGGCACTCTCTGCCCTCAGACAGAGACTTTTTCAATTCCTCAGATGGATTTTTTCAATTCATAATTTGATAATCAACATTTATACAAAATGTTTAGATGCCTCTCACTGAGCAAAATCTTTAGATGTTTCTGAGGAAATAAACTCTTCAAACCTGCCTATTCAGTTTGTGTTGGAATGTGAGAGTTAAATGAAAGAGGCCCATTTGTCTCCCTATCAGCATTTTTACGCCTCTGTAGTTGCTGGGAGGAAAATGCTATGCTTTCAGCTCTATGTTTGGTGGTCCAGCTATAAATTTACAAGGGCCGGGCAATAGTAATTCAATGAGAGACTAATTTCAAATGACAGTAAAATTGACCAATCACATCTTACCTCTAAATGGGTGGGCTTTGTTATTGCTAACTTTATGACAAGTTTCGCCTGTTGTGGGGGGACATGAATCTCAAGCTGATAAACTAGCTAGCTATCCTGTTGGTTCATGATGGAAGCCGTGAGTAACGGTACCGCTAGTGAGGAGGACATTGTTGCAAATTTATTGTCCATGCTGATTAACTTTTAATGAAAAGCTGAAGTTGCATAATGACTGTTTTCCCAAATAAACTGAAACATATATGTAATAGGCCACCGTGTCAATATAATAATTTAATTTATTAATAATATTGATGGTTTGTGGTGGTGGTTCCAAAATGTCATGATAGCTGTTCACTGTCCATGGTTCTTAAGTTTCTGTCGCTAATGGTTGGATGGATGCGTTTGCGCTGTCATGATATATAGTTTGTGTGGTAGGGGGTGGCTGTCCTCCGTTTTTCCCTCCAACTTGGTGTCACCATATACCGCCGAAGTGTGCACACAGCTTGGTGATGATGCGATCATTTGTAAGGAGGATTTGCATTTTGGTTAAGAAATGATCAGTTTTTTGTTTTGGTGATAACTCTCGCTCTCTCTGTGGTGTTTGCTCATTGCATTGCTAAGGCTGGCCCTTTGTTTCAGAGCTGGAATTGTCTTGGGTAACTTTTGCAGTACTATAAAAGAGGACACAGTAAGCTAGGCTGGTAGTTTGCATTTTTTTCCAGACGAGGGAAGGGGGGTCAGAGGGCCAAGGTTTTTAAGAGGCACGGTTTTCTACTGCATTTAAAGATATATTGACCGTTTGCATACTAGCAGAGCGAAAAGTAAAAACAGAGCGGTTCAACCAAAGCTCTCCTTCATATGCTCAGATGAGTCTTTTTCTTGCTGTGGAACTTCCGAGAATATTATCAGTGCCTTCCATCTTATTTATCAACAGGAAAAATGGCTCATTTCCAGCAAAAAAGATACAATCTCTCACCAGGTAGAATGCGGGCCTGTTTCCAACTACCTGTATCCCGGAACTCGTATTCGTTTTTGCCTTTATACAACATTTTTAACAATGGCATTTTATTTCAAAATTGGCATGTATTATTGTAGCTAATATAGATAAGAGACCACTCCATGCTGGTGTATATACCGGAACACACAGCACCTCAGGAGTAGGTGAGCCTCCAGATGACTCACTACCCTTAGTGCTCCAATATATTCTTGAATATGCTGGATGCCACACCAAATTTGAAGAGGTTGCCATACTTGTCAAAACTACTTTTACATTCTTAATCATATCAATGTAGACCAGGAAAGCTGCACCCTATTGCATGCTATGTAGTTGTCAACAATGTTTCAGCTGGAAGCAGAGGATGGATGATTTGCAAAATTGAGCTATGTTCCTTACAGTAACTGAGCCAAGAAGTACTGAGCCTGGAATTCCAAAAAGCTGAAGAAAAATACTTTACTAGTGGAATAAGGTTCATACTTTTAAGTTACTATTCATTTAGTGTATTCCTGTTTAAACTTTAAAACAAAAATATACCTTTGTAAATGTGGAAATAACTCATGAATGACATTTTTATAATGAATTAAAAAATACAAATTAAAAAATACAAAAATGTTTAACTATGAAGACCATTTACACAGTATTGTGTTCAAGTTATTTTCATATTTTGGACATGCTCACTGTGATAACCTCCTCTGTCGGTTTGGTAGAGCTCTGACATGCTCACATTCTGTGTATGCTAAAGATCTTATGTCATCTGTCACTTCTTTTTATACCACAGTCCACCAGTTGAGTTTGCACAGACATGAGCTGGAGGAACATGTTTCATGTGCTGGCTGACCGCAGGCTCCTGTTTGACTGGTGAGTAGATAGGCCATCTGTAGTCTACCTTTATTTTTTTCACCTCTGACATGCTGAAAAGATTTACACATATGGAAAATGTCCGTCCTCTACATTGCAGTCTTTGATTGCTAGGACAGCTCCTGCCACAGCTGTCATCTTATTGATTGCATTCTGTTGATACCTGCTTTTTATTCATATTAGATTGTGCATGCAGTTACCTTTCCCAAACTTGTTTTCAGGCTACAAAAATCACATTACATGTTCTAATGTAATTATATAGTGTAGTCTTCATTTGTTTTTGTTAACTACTGTAGGGACACCCAATTTTTCATATTCATTCACCCTAACCCACAAAAATTTAAAAAATTGTGTGTAGTTCAATTTTAACACACAGACCTCATTAGTTGATCACGTCAAATGATTTTTTGCACATGGTAACAGCTTTACATGTGATTTTAAATGTTTAACAAATGACTTAGTAAATTGACTCTCATTTTCGAGATCTACATAGAGTATTGGCATGGATTTAGTACAAAACCAGATGACAGAAACAGGTAAATCTACAGCAGAGATTTATCCCAGCAGCTTCACTATAAGAGGTAAATAGTGTAGTAAAAGCATAGTTAGAGCAGCTGTAAATTGCTCAAGTGGCAGAAATAAACTGCATGAATGAATGTGCATTGCATATAGTCAGATCCCTGGTCACAGCTGTTTATTTACACACACACGTATATTACACACATATGCAAACAAATTAAATTGTAATCAGTTTCAGTCACCTAGCAGATGCTCTTATTCAGAGCTAGAGAAAATAAATACACCACAAAAGTTGAAAGACAGATGTAACATCACCAAAGTACTGGTGTAATTAACTATATGAAGCCACATACAAGAGGTAGCCGGGTAACCAATGAATTGAGGCAAGCATGGAGTGGAGTGAGATCACTCAGGAAGGTTGTGGACAATTTTCACAATCATCTTTTGAATTACTTGCAGCAGGGAGATAGCACAGGATAAGAGTAAGGAGGAAAAGGTAGTACTCCAGGCATGAGGCAGGGCCTGGAGCAGGAGCTGAGTAAAAAAAGGTGGTGAAGAATTTATATTGAGGGTATATGTACAGCGGACTTGCTGCTGCTTTGCTGGAGGAGAAGGAGAGGTGGACCGTCTAGGGTTGCCGTAGACTCACAGGTATAATCAGGTGATCACAATGGGCGTCAGTGCAAGAATCACTATAATCCCTCCTCACCACCCCTCCCCATTAAACTACCAAATTCACACCTCCATCGTCAGCCAATTCACATTCATTTCACAAGTTTCCCATTGGTTCCAGGGCAAGGGAGCTCTCTTGGAACAAAAAGGACTAGAATAAAGGGTACACATATTAATATGAATAAAAATGGACTCCATAACTACAGTGACTTTGTCATTGATGCATTTAGTCAATCAAGGAGTCAGATGTGTTCAAGATTTTATGGCTAAATTTCAAGTGATAGCTGTTGATTTTTTCATTCAGTAGCATATAGTGAAAATAGTCACTGCCTAACTCAAAATTACACACATTTAGCAATTTAGCCATTTAGCATATTTATTTACCTGAAAAATTCTCCCCTTTGTGTCCAACTTTTTCTTGGAAACAGCACTTGCTCCAGCCTAGATCCAAAGTTTTCATAAGTATACAGGAAACATACATAACCAGAAACCTGACTACAAATTAAACCATAATCTTTTGGTTATGTTACTGAGCACAACACATTCATTAAGTACGCACATTTCTCTATTTTAAGATTCAATAAACATTTGCTATCCAATGCAAAAAAAAAAATCTAAAGAAAACATCAAATTTATCTGTAATTATAAAAAACTGATATGCAGTTGTCATTACCACTTAACCACTAATTTAATATGAGCATGTTTCACATTTTCATGAGCACTGAGTTAAAATTGCATATGTCAAAAAATAAATTCTACCCATTTGTTGAGACATGGGCATAGTGGCATCAAATATAAACAAGTCACAATTTAATGTAAATATTATATTTATCAGCAGTTGATTGTCAGGTGAATGTATTTATGTTTCATCACTCTGCACTCACCCTGCAAGAGAGCACTATGGTAGTACTTAAACACATCTGAACCAATTGCCCCCTTCACAACAAGGAAGTTCTTTGACATCTTCAGTCTCAATTTGAATGAAAAATATGGCAAATTTAACACTGCATTTTGTTAAATTCACTGCATTGACTGGGAAATGGCAGAATGCCCTCAGAAAGGGACTAAAATAGTAGTACATTGGATATTCATCTCTAAATGGGGATTAGCACTGATTTTAAAAAAGAAAGGCGGGGGGCAGAAAAAAACTAACATACGGCAGACAAAAGGGGTTTTGGAATTGAAATGAGTAAGGCTACACAAAGTCCCCCAGTCATCTCACTCTCAGCCATTATTCCGCTGCTGTCGAGGCTGATTTAGAGACAGGCTTGCCGCCTTTGTGAACACCTGTGTCTCGTGGCCACGAATAATTACTTTAGCCATGCCATTTTACTCTCATAATGGTAGTAATTTGCCACGCCTCCCTTTCCTCGGACAGCTGGTGCTTTTGAAAACAAGGGGAGGCTTAGGGCTCAGACTTCCAACCAGAATCCTCAGAGCCACTCAGGTAGCCATGGAGACACTCCAAGGCTCCAAATGATCACCTTTAATCAACACTGCAGAGTCTATTCCCCGTCAGTCTTCCACCATTTCTGTAATTATCTTAACGGGAAGAGCTGAACTGTCTGTCCATTAAACATATAGGGGTATCTAGATGTGTTACACAGTTTAATAAATCAAGGCATAGATAACCATGTGCATTTTTTTTTTCATTTGCCCTTGCAAATTTCCTTCACCCTGAGTACTGGGTTCAAAAAATGAATGTTCCTGATTTCACTGTCAAAACCAATTTTTACAATCATGCTTTCTAATTTCTATGCATAAAACAAGCAGGGATTAGCCTCCCCATTGAAAGCAAGTCAGACTCAAATGCTTGCACAATATGATTCTATTAACAGCGTTTACAGCAATTGTTTGCTTAAAATAATCGTGGTAGTGTGACCTGAATGCAGGTAAGGGTAGCATAGGAAGGAAATAAAATATAATTTCTTGAAGTGATCTGGAATATGAGCTCAGGTGTTGGAATCAGTTGTTATTTTTACATTCTCACAGCCAAGACAGACACCTACTTCCATCTGTTCAAAAACCTGCCATTGTCCTGTGTTTAGCTACTGTAACTGGTCCCTGGTAACTAATATTCTATAGTGCCATTGGGAAAGCACATATACAATGGGT
This sequence comes from Albula goreensis, assembly GCA_022829145.1. Lineage (NCBI taxonomy): Eukaryota > Metazoa > Chordata > Actinopteri > Albuliformes > Albulidae > Albula > Albula goreensis. Next base: position 45,594,780 of record CM040741.1, read on the forward strand.
ACATGCAGTGAAGGAAGTCGAGTCTTTGTAAGAGAGCTGTTTGTGAGACACTAGGGGCTGTCCTTATTCGTAGCCATTGAGGCTTAGAGATGGTCTGATAATAAAACAGAAAGGATGGTAAGTAAGTCTTTTGCTGCACCCCTGTGACACAGTTAAGTGCTAATCGCTTTAATTCATTATTGGCCCCTAATGTTAATCAAAGCCAGTGTATCACATTTTGTTGAATTGCGGAATTGTGTAATCTAATTATTACAGTGCTTAAGGATTCATTTGTTCTTGTGGATACTTAAGTACGATGTCCTTAATGCTCAATTCAATGGCTTCCTTCACTAAGTTTGGTGGGTTCTGGGACCGAACTTTGAATTGTTGTAGTGTCTTGTTAATATTGGCACCACACTCTGCAGTTTTACTTCAGATAAAGCCATATGTATGTATAGAGAAGTTGCTTCTTGATTTTCAACCGATACTTAGAAAGGGGGAACTTTTTCCTTAGGCCTTAAATGCTATGCGCTTCCACTGCAAACTACTTCTAATTAAAGCCGGCCCTCCTAATCAGCATTTAATGACTGGTTTAATCTCCTTTTAATACTGGCAGTAGCCATGTTGCTGCAGATGAGTGTCACTTTGAATGTCACCACTGCAATTTACATATGTATTCAGAGCTGAATATAATAATACAGTGTATTAGGACACACCGAAGTGCATAGAAGGACATGCACTGTATATTACTTTACAAATGTACAGTTTATAGGTTTTAATATATTCATAATAAGGATTTTACAAAGGTATGCTTGCTTTTCTATTATTATTATTATTATTATTATTAGTAGTAGTAGTAGTAGTAGTAGTAGTTGCAGTAGTAGTTGTAATAGTAGTAATAGTAGTAGTAGTAGTAGTATTAGTATTATTATTGCTACCCAACAAAATCAGATATTAATTTCAGGTTTTTAGGATCTTCTGTGCCCTACACTGTGTTTTAATGGCAAACCTCTCTAGTACAATATCAGTCTCTGGTCAATTACCTGTACGGTAATAAAACAATGGCCAGTCGTCTGTGAAGTAAATAGCTTCTACATGCACAATGGTCTTATAGCTAAGAGATCTCTTATCGCAAATGAGCAGCAGTGGTAAATGTGGTGTGAGGTAAATGAACTGTTGGAGCCGATTCTGTAACTGAGTTTCCCTGGTGATGCGGCAACAGTTACAGGTTTAACACATAACACCATTTTAATTGAACAGTCAGTGTATACATTGGACTCTTTGTCAAGCCTTTCCAATAGATTGCATCTCTTTTAAAACCTGGTGATTGAACTCCCTCCCTCATATATCCTCATTGAGGCATCTGGCACACATCAGGGCATGAGGCTCCCAAAGGGGAATACTTCATTTGAATTTACAATTACAGGATACCACTACATAGTCTAACTAAATCATTCAGAATTAGGCTAGTTGAGCTTGTTATCAAATAGTATCCTCTTAATGTAAAATCAACAAATGCTGTGAACAGTGCCCGTTGGTAAGCATTGTGTGCCGTATTAAATACTTGTGAGTGAATCTGATACACTTTTCAGTTGGCCTCAGGCCTCCCCAGAAACTTGTGAAAGTGGGGAGCCATTTTACCATTGAAGGACTTTTTGGCTGGTGTCTCTCTCCCTGTAAAACCTGGCATGAGCAGAGACAAGTGAAAATGATATTATATTGGCTCAGATTATTATATAAAATTACAACGGGATTCAGCACTGAGACAAATGATGTGCTGTTTGGAAATCCTGATTAATCCAATTAATACCTGATTTCAATATGATTTTTACTTTCAATATAATTTTGAAGTTGATGATGATTGGCACCTTCCAAAGTGAGATTGGTGACCAGCAGGGAACATCCTAGTCCTCCACAAGTTACAAACAGGTTTGCTAAATGGAATTATGATGCTGACAAATGGGTATATTCAGTTTCCATATAGTGCGTAAAACCTGGTAGCAGTCAAAAAGTGTAGACGAATTAGTGTGGCAGTCTACACTTATGTGTATTTAAACTCCATCCACAGATTCATCTGTGTACATTTCTCAGTTTGAAAAGTTTCTGTGATACATTCCAGCTATCAACATTGTGTTGAGAGTGTACACTCAACACTCATCTACACTGGTTAAATGAGGATCTGACCTGCTTTCACTGATTAAATGAGGACCTGACCTATATCTAAGGTGCTGTGCTCGCACGTCCCCTATCACCCTCAGTGACAAATTCAAATGCAGAATTCAATAATCCCAGTTTCACTTGAATCCAAAATCAATTTCCTCAGCTTGTCTTTCTGCTCTTATCTCTTCATTAGTCCTTTTAATTCAGTTTTGCTTTTTCTGGAACTTTGTAACATGGACCAAATAAAATGCATTAATAATGCCTTTAAAAAGCTAACTGTGTGTGTCTGATTTTATCTGAGAAAACAAAACAGTCGTACCTAAGAAGAGGAGTAACAATCACTACTGCACTCAGGTGGAAACAGCAGCAAACAGTCTAAGTGGATTCATTTATAATCAACAACTGAGTGTATCCTTTCAGTTAGAAATATGAAAAACTCTGAAGGACTATGCATTGTCATCACTATAATCACTGTTCTGAATGTGTAGCAGGTCACCTTTTCATCAACCATTGTAAGGCTGAGACATTCTATTCTAAATAACCCAGCAGATTCCACACACAGCAGTAAATGAACCTTCAACAGTTCCCTAGAAAATACACTGTAGTATGGCCATCAGTGTCAATAGGGGTTACACTGCAGTAAGTGTACTTTCTACAGTTCCTCATCGCATTTTCTACACTCAATTTTTACCTGAGAATATTACTGGTTATATCATATTTATTCACAGACAAATGTAGTTTGACATTGCGTGCATTTTTGTTTTTCTTAAACTCATAATATTTCATAAAATGTTTGCTGTGTTTGTGTCTTTAGCCTTGTCAGGTTCCTTTTCTGCAATGCATAACCAAGGCAAAAACAACAACAGCAAAGCAGCCTCTCTTAAGGTGAGCTGTAAATCCTTATGGGAATTGGTAGCGAACGGCTGCATTATTAATGCGGTGGTCTTGTTTGAAAGAACTGTACAAGTGATCCTAATACAGGGATGGTTCACTGTGATCATGGAGAGCCACAATGTTGCTGGATTTTGTTATTTTCCAGCACTTAATTCTTTATTTGATTACAGTTACGTTCTGCCTAGAAATCGTGCCTATGTATTGCTTTGTTTGTAAAGTCAACTCCATGCCAGATTTTGTGATTTACAAATTTTGTAATTTCATTTAAAAAAATGACACACTGCTATGTGCACCTCATACCAGGAGTATGAACAACCTGTCGCTTAAAAGTGATACAGCGAACCAAAGACAGGTTTTATTCTTTAGCAAAGTTAAATGAGAGATTGGACATGTGTTCAGTAGTTATACAAAGAACAATGCTGTGCCAGTTAGAGTCGAAAAGCAGCAGGAAAATGACAGTCAATAAGAAATAATAAGGTTTGATGTCACATAGCAAAAAGTCATCAGTCTAACTAGTCATGCGCTATTTATGGAAGGCTACACAAATCAGCTTTTACTATGATAGCGGGGTGGAGGAATATATTGCATTCATAAAATGCATGAGTAAAACAGCATGACCATAAATTTATCATGTGTAAAACAATATGTCATACATCAAATGAATATGAGTTCTCTGAACTGTTAAGGTCTCCCTTCAAGCCACAATCCAAAGCTCACTCTGTAACCCATTCAACCTTCTCTTCCCTCCTCAGTACCTGATCTCTCCCTCCTCCTTCTACCCTGTCTGCAGATGACATTGTGGATTACTGCAACAAGAAGGTTCATGTCAATCTTCAGACCCTCTTCTCCTCCGCTTAACCGACTACCTCTTTCTGCTCCTCCTCACTTCTTATAAAAACATAATGGATGCTTAATGGTTGAGCCAGAGTAACTGAGATAAAGGAGAAACAGTTGCAAATAGGTACATTTAATTTTAGCTGGCCTTGTCTGAGTGTTGCTGTTTTCAATTTGTTTCCAACAGGCATTTTTCTTTGTACTTAAAAAGCATTCTAGTTTTCTATCCAGCATGATAGTATCTTTAAGGACTCTAATGAGAGAATGAGTAAACAAGCTAGAACAACCCCACATACGAAAGGTCAATTTGGCAAAGGCACTTTTTAAAAAGCACAGTGACCTTTACTGGACTCACTCAAATATGTTTACTGGAATTTTCAATGGGAAACAAAAATGAAATCGCACATTTTGTCAGATTCTTAAGTAGCAGAAATTATCTTTAGTAAATCTAAATTGCCACAAAGTGTTATGGAACTAAATTGTGTGGCATAATGTTTTGATCAGAGCTGAATGGTGCTTTGATAAAGATGAAATGACTCGTTCAAGTTCCCGCCATTCATTACAGCCGATTACGTCTCTCTCAAGTATTTCTCTGGGTCACGTCTGTCTGCAGGGTTCTTTTTTAATCCAAGAAATAGGAGGGGATGCCTTCAAGGACATGAAATGAAAATAATGGTTAGAAGGAAAGACTTAATAACTCTTAGTTGCCTCTAAAATGGGGGAAATTACACACAATGAATTAATGTTCTTCGCATTCTTAAGACTAAATTGCCCTCCCTCTGCATGTGTCATTACATAGCCATTTGGCATCCATTCAAATACAAAGTACATCCTCGGAGAGGAGGGATAGCATGTGCAAGTGGATTCTGTATGGATAAAAAAATGAAGTGGGTCTTGTACTGCTACAATATTGCAAGAGTCTCTAGTGTTGGTCCTTCCTGGAATTTCACAAAAAAGCTACGACTGTAGAGGTTGAAAGGGTTGTAAGAAAATACCAAACTGTTGTAAATAGGCCCTTTAAATTTTGTCTGACAAAAATTACATTTAAGTAAATATACAATTTATCTACATGAAATGTGAGTTTATTTTGGATAAGTACAGCTTCTGAATGAGGCCTCATAACTTTTAAAGTTTCACATATGGCAACAGCAGCTCCCAAACAAAGTGATTTTCCACCACTTTGGGGAAGGAGGTTCAAGATAGCATTAATGCAACACTTGTGTGTAGCTGATTCATAAGGGGAGGTCCAATACTGCCCTTCTGCAGTCCTGGAATAATTCTCCTGGACCTCTTTTCATGGGGTTGAATAAGTCATTGAATAACAAGGGAAGGTAAACATAGTAGAGAAGCTACAACAGAAGACCTCTGGTGCTGTTTCAACAGTTTATGCAAACATGTTTGAGGGAACCGGGAGCGCTAGTAATGGTTATACATTTTTCGGGTGATAAAGTGGGCTCATGTTGAGGTGTCAGTTGGATAACTATATGCAAAATAAACACTGTTCTTTTCAATAAAGCAGCCTTCAATAATATACATATTCTCATTCAGTCTTTATTTTGACTCAAACGATTTATGTGGTCAACCTGCGTTTTGCTGGTAAGGAAGACACAATGGTATCATTTGTCATTTACTGCCACTTATCTGTTATGTCAATGGTGACAATGGGAACATGTGCACCAAGTAATTTCATATCATAACAGGTCAAGTTATATTTTCATACAAACAAAGCATGCAGTATTATGTGCCACAAACCTTGCTGTTTAAGTTATTCAATGTATTAAAAATGGGTTTTCCCATTTTACCGCAGCTTGATGTACCATAACACGTCTTTTCAGATGAAAGCTTGAAATCTGAAAGTAATTTAGAAGAGTAGGAAATATTAAGAATGTGAAATGTACTCTCTGTAATGGAAATGGTGTTTCTATATTCCTAAGATACCCTGGCAGAAGCAATGCATTATTAATCACAATGTTATCTACAACATTTTTAAACACAGGAGGAAACCGCTCCTCAACCATGAACTTGCATCCTCTGCATCCTTGCAAGCTTAGCTTGATTTCTGCAGCTGACTTAGTCGCTGTCTGATGGAACAGGTGTGTGTACCATGTCTTCCCTTCAGCTGGTCCCTTTCTAATCAAATGCCATTCAGTGCAGATTTATTATTTTTCTTTTGTTTGTTAGTTTTGGGGATTACTTCACAGCAGCATATGTTGTTCAGATTTTTAGGATTTCTGTTCTTCATCACTGCCTACCACCACACAGAGCCAAGGAAAGAAAAAAAGGTAAACTTGTCCCAAATGTCACACAGGACACTGTTGGCTAGGGGATAAATTATCAAAGTTCTGGTGACACCTAGACATAATCTATACAGAACTTCACTTATCCAAACCCAGACTGGAGATGATTGGTATTACTACTGATGTCACACTACATTATCACAAATAATCCTTTTGTTGAAACAGTTACTTACATAATTGTTAAGCTTAGCTTATTTTGTCGCCACCAACAGCCAAAGCAGTTCCAACACACAGCACACACTACTTATGTTTAACTCACAGAAAAAAAAATAAAAAGAAAAACTTTCAAAAATGCAAAAGCAAATAACATATGAATGTAGAGAAGAGCTACTTACCAAGAAAAGTGTGAGAAGAGTAGCCTACATTGAAGCAACCAAGATAGAAGAATAAGAGTGTAGGGCAGGTGAGGGTTCTTAGAACAGGAAGCAGCAGTCAATGATCAGAAACAGACATTTTTAATTGTAGCCTGCAGTGGTGAAACTTTTGTTTCTAATGCTCATACTATGCAAAACTGCTTTTCCCTTACAAGAGAAAATATAGCAAGGCATGGTTATTTTTAGCTTTTATTATCAAAGGAGTTCATGGTTTGCTTCAGTTTTAATGTTCACCTTACATTGATGTGATGGAGATTTTATCTAAATAAATGAGACAGACAACATATTAACAGGTTACTATAGCTACATAGCTTCATATACTTGTATTTTTTATTGTGTATAATTATTTTTCAACTTGCTTGGCTAGCTAATCATTTGCCTCAAGGGATGATCAGGTAAACTTTTTTGTATCTTCCCCTTAGAATTTTTTTCTTAAGCAATATTTCTTTAGATATTGTGTCCTCATCTTCCTACTGTCTAAAATGCCTTAAATGAGGTCTATTGAACACTGTAACATACTGGCATAATATTATTTGAGAGTAACTTGATAATATGATATCAATGATAGCGGTATTTCGAAACCGCTGAGTTTTCACTTGAGTTCTAAGATCTTTGTGCTGTCTCCATGGTAACCCCCACCTTCATCACACCTGCCTCATGCCACTCTATGTTCTGGCATATCCTGATTGACAGACTAATTAGGCACTGAGCTTCTGTATCACTAAATACGTGACATAAGGATATGCTTTTTTTAAAGTAAACTAGTGCTCTAAAACAATGTCAAGTAGTTTGGTATAAAACACCACAGTACATCCATTCATGGATACAATAGTTCACGATGGCTGAAATAAAAATAGTAATATTAAAGATGAACCTCTCTAATCTTCTCTCACATCATCTTCGGGAAAAACGTGTGGTGTATAATGATGCCAAGATTTGTCAGGATGCCAGTTTTATTGTTGGCTTTCACACGCAGAGAAGCCCCTGGAAACATGGCCCATTAACCAAAAAGATACTCTTCCTTAAAGGCAAAGCTCAGCCTGAGAGCTTTCTGAGGCACACATAAGAGACCTTATTTGAGTTCAGAAGCGGTTTAATGGTGGAGTGTGTGGAGGCAGTGGTGTATCATCCAAGGCTGCGACCGATACTCCAGGCCCTGGCCAGGCCCACAGACCCCATGAGTGTGGACAATCACTGAGCTGAGATGAAAATCTCCTCTTCAACAGAACAACGGCTCAGCAATGACCAATTACTGAGAGTGAGGAGGAGAGGGGGAGACGAGCAGATCAATCACAGCCCCGGCCCGCTGTGGCGTGGGCTGGGGATGTGGGCCGGGCTGGAATTAGCTCTGTAGGACTCGACGTGAGAGATAGAAGGGCTGCTCAGCAACGCATGGCTTCTCTGTTTGAAATAGGAACATGCATTTTGTCATTTCTCAGGATGTCAACACAGCAGCCATACTGTGCCACACCTCCGAGATACAGAACAAATACCTACATAAAACATTAGATTACAGCTTGCAAATAGAAATGCGCTTTAATGTTTGCTGCATGCCTCAACTATATATTGTTATAAAATTTCAAATGACTATGAATTTAGAAAAAGCGTCTCCTTCAAGAGAGACAAATACTATCATAAAATGCGACTGATATTTGCTGTGTATCCTTGTCTGGTCATCTGAGTGCTGCTGTTTGTGTTGCTGGCCATGCAAACGAAGAGCAGCGATCTTCTGGGAAGACAATAAATCACAAACATGTCCTTATATCCTGTTTGTGTCCTCTTACGAGACCTGCCTGCTAACACACAAAGGCTCGACATCCCATGGGATGGGAGAGCCATTATAGCATCATCTGCATTTGGGGAGGGGCACGATGACACCCTGTGTGTGCGTGCTGCACCCGGGGGAGGCTTGACCCTGATTAAGAGCCGCTGATGCCCTATTGTCAACAGCCCCCTGAAAAATACATGACTCATATTAACAGCCCCCCGAACCATAAGACAAAGTAAATACTGTTTGTAAGACAAACAGGAACCATGACTGCATTTAAACTGGCTGCCTTATAAGTATGCCTATGAGCACATCTTCTCCTGTGTTGTCATGTGCAGTAAGTCTTGTAGAGCTTAAGGTACTAATACTCAGACCCAACAATTGCTAATAGTGATTTTTTAAACTCACCGGGCACATTTCTACAAGAGTCATTTGTCAAAAAAGGACTCCTTTTACAGGATCAAATAATTTAATTAGTTGGTAGTAATAAATAAACATTTACATTATATTTAAGAGCATACATGCGGTGGGGCAGTATGCTGTACCACTCATGACAGTATGTCTATTGCATATATTAAGTATTTTTCATTTCACTTTTTAAATACCAGAACTGGACCAATATTTGTTTTGATAATGGATAGTTAAATATATCCATACTCAATCACAAGAGCTCAGTTAATCTCTTAATCTGTATTCTGACAGTGTCTAAACGTCATAGATGGGTAGTGATAATTCAGAATGAAGGCAGGTGTGGAGAGTTCACACAGAACAATTAGAACCTAATGTTTATTTATCAGCTATATGTATTCCTATCTTGTCTTTGGAACTTCAGTCAAAAAATAAGTTACTAGATCAGGAAATTCAGCATTTATTCATTAAAAATGTTTACTGCTATCACTTTATTTTGTGACTGTATGATAAAGTGTTGTATTATACAACGCCCAAGGATTGTACAATAGGAATGTCCTCATGTGGGGAATTAAAAGTGTTGAGAATATAAACTGCCAGAGGCGTTCTCTGAGGCGGCCGTTTTTAGACTGTGGATTCCTTTGTTATTTTGTAAATGCAGTTTCCATGAGCTGTCATGAACTATACATTCTTACAAGTGGGATTCAAGAAAGTAAAGGTTGGGTTTAGGTAACTAGGTCACATTATTTTTGCATCACACCAACATGTTGAAGTAAAATCAAAATGACAGGAACTGCTGGGTCTCATGTTTCTAGAGTATGCGCACTAGCATGTGGACATCTTTCTAATATTGAATCATGATAATGCAGCAAGTCTTCAAGGTTATATAAATCTGTCTATTGTTTCCCAGGGAAGGAGGGTGTAAGTCAGCATAAATGGGCACACCCCCACCTTCAGTCAGGACCTCTATGGTCAGTCAGCACCAGCTGTGTATGAAGTGTATTGCTCCTGTGCAGTGACTGCATGGCTCTGCTTGTAGACTGTCACATGAAAAGAAGCAGAGACTGGCACTTTTGAAGAGAGTGCATGCTCTGCTTGTCTGTGCTTTCTTGAATTTAAAGAGGAAGCTGAAGCAATAAGAAATGCTTATGAATACAAATAAGGATTCAAAATTGAAGGAGAAGAGAAATCGTTACAACAAATTCAAAAACAAAGTGTCAATAACAATTTTCCAGTGTTAAAATAAGCAAGGACACTTCTAAATAAACTATCATCTTTTCCAATCAGAAAACACTCCACAGAGTGAATGGGCAATCAGATGTCATTTTGTGCAGAAACAAGACCTAGCCAGAGATACACATTTAAATAGTAGAACTGATATACTGTCATTTACAAAAGAAATATCAGAGATAAATAAATTAAGGATGGTGCCACCTTTTGTGTCCAAAAGGCGAGCCATGATGACATTATCGAAAATGAGACACCAAAGCCAATTTACGTCTAAGACATCTGTCTCAGTATAATTGTAACTCAGGATATTGTCATATTAAGGCTTGTCTATCTCAATTCTGGTACATTTGTGACAAGAAATGAGATTGCATTAGTGGCACAACTGTAAAATAGGTTGATTCAAGAAGAATAAGTTTCTTGTGGGTATGACTAAATGAAGAGTTAAGAAAACCTTTGCTCTACATATATATATATATATATATATATATATATATATATATATATATATACACTCATGTCACAGAAATGAGTTTGTATTTCTTTCCATGTTTGAATGAATATGTTACACTATGTTACTTGGAATTAGAGTGACTCCACTCCAGAGTAACACATTTAGTGTAAGGAGGATTTATTGATCTGCAAGAAAATACTCCTACACACAGGCATTGTCTGGTAGATTCTATGGTACACAGTCACTAAGGTTTTCTAATTTTCTTACAATCAACTGAATTGCCACAATTTACCTGAAACAACCACATGACTGTACTTCACGTTTCTACTTTTCCACAGCATTACAATCTCTTTTAGGTAAAATATGTAAAAGATAACCTTGTTGAGGAGATTCTAACACAGTCAGGATGCAAGGCCTCAATATTCTTCAATAATAGAAAATAATAGTTTCTATGATTTGAAGCACCAGCAACAAGTAGCTACACTGCCCATCGAAACAAGCGCCAAAAGAGCTCTATTTTAATTTTATCTCACATTAAAATAACAATAATTGAGTGATAAGCCCTTAATAAATAATATAATAACATAGAAACCTACCTCGTTTTGAGGCTGCCCAGGTTTGATCTTGGGACCAGAGAGACATCTTGGACCATAGACCTTTTACTTTATGTATTTAAAGCATATTACTCTGCTTAGCCAACTGCATATCCCAGCAATATCAGGGAGCATAATTGACATTAGCCATATTAAAGTGATTGGCAATGCTATTACCGCATTTCCATAATGTACCCTTCTACAAAGACAAAGAAATAAAATTCAGGATTTTTTTTTATTGAGTGGGCCTAAATGTTGATACATATATTAAATTACTAAGGTAAATTGAAAGTGATCATTCAGACAATCATATGTGATTAGCTTTTTATTAGAATGGATTCTGCATATGAAATGAGCTGTATTACTCCTGTTTACCCATTCCATATCATAGGCATCTCTTGCAGGTATAAGCTACAAATGCATTATTCATATGGATTTTGAATGCAGATATGGTCTGATGTTTTCTTTTCTATTACATTATCCAGAAGAGCACTTTGTGCAGAGCGCTACGGCAGAATTTGACCTCTTCCATATGTTGAGATGTACTCCGTTGTGTAATGTTAAAGAATTCTCCTGAAATGCTTCCTCTGAAAATTATCTGCAATAAATGATCAATAAAATAAATTATTGTATGTATTACTTTAGTCTATAGATAAAATGACCTATTCAGGCAGATAAATCACATTACAATACTAAAAAGTGAAAACATTGAAGACATGCATGCAATTGTACAACTGTTTCTGCATTCACACAATTCCTCACAATTCCTGGCATATGAACACAAACATGTCCATTAATAGTGTCAACACTATCATTATTATACTAGAACAAAGGTTCTACCTTATCCAGTAAAGAGTTCACATTCTCTGTTCTGGACCTTACTTTCAGATGCACATGAAACCCAGACATATTTCATCTGCATGCTTGTACTCAGCCAATAAGCCCTCAAGCTTTTTGTATGACAGGAAGATGTTATGGACAGTCCAGTCACCCCTAGGAGAAATATATAAACTGGGTAAATCCTTCACCCTCAAAACATGATTAATGGACTGCAGAGTCCTCAAATCACCTCCCAGTGTTCATTGTTAGGTGAGATCCATATTTTCCGCTCCTTGGATTGCTTTGGCTGCCGCTGAAAGGACAAAAAGGACGGGAGAAATGCGAGGTGACAGGAGCTTTCTGTTTGAGCTATTAGACGTGCTTAAGCCATCTCTGCACAGGTGGAGCAAGCATCACCAGGTCCTGCTTTCTGTAGAAGTAAAGGAGAGAGGTTTCACCATAGGTCTAAAGGGCAAACTGCAAGTATAAAGGCTGAGATGCTTTCATTATTGGTTTGACCTGCAGGTCAGGCAGCGCTAGTTGCTGAAGAACTACTCGTTACCCGTCTCTCGATCAGAACACAGCCTGACTTTGGCCGTCCAGAAATGATTTATCTTCCTCCTTTTCGTATGACAAGAATGATCCCTCCTGTACTATATTCATCTTAAACAATGAAGATCACTCTGTTGCCACAAAATGTATCAAGAATTGCCCTTGTTTCCCAAGTCATTGAGGTTAAGGGATTTGGTTTGATCAACAGGGATTTTGATTTGAATGGAAAATTCACCTGGGAAAATATGATCCTGTTCTTATATTTAATGTTCAATTGAAATTAAGTACCATTTTACACCATTAACACAACTAAATGATTTAGTCTCTGCATGTGGTTGTACCATTTTTTCTAAATGTACCACATTTTATTCTCCTGCTAATTTGTGTCAATGGTGGAGATGGGGCAGGCATAAGAGTCATCCACTGGCATCACCAAAACTGCCACCAAATGGAGAAAGCTGTGCAGTGATGTTACAGGAAATTACATCAACTCATTGGCATTGATGAAGGTGATAAAAAGTCAAATGTAAAGGTGTATTACAGATAAAGAATATGGCCATATGTCTGAACATAAAATGTAGCTGTGTAAGTGTACAACCTTTATTTACCTTAATCAAAGGGGCTAAGAATTGTTGAGCCCTCCCTATTCGCCAAATGCAAAATTCAATGACATTCAATGGTGTACATCTTAATTTAAGTATGTGGCATGCAAGTCATTTTACAATATTCTGTGCTGTTCCTGGAAAAACAAACAATCATGTTAGGTCATTGGTATTCCTTAATATACATATTTTTTTATTAGGAAAAACAATAATTTTCCACCAATTTGGAACCAGTGGTTTGTGTAAACAGATATTACTAGCTAAATAATAACAGCTTAGCTTGACTTTTGATTTGGTTTTGGTTGGTATTAAATCAGCAACTGATTTGTACTGAACTGAAATGTTCTTACGATAGCAATACACTGCATAACACCTCATTTTAAGCTCAACCTAACCAAATCGGTCCCAATGAATTAGCAAGAACATATTAAACATATTTGGTATTAAAGACAAAAGTAAAAACTGCACCAGTCTTTTGTGCTTGACATTAGCAAATCAAATAAGTGAGGATAGTTCAGGCAGGGAAGTCAGGTCAGAGAATACATCAGATGACAGTTAGCTGAGTCTGCTAGGATGTTGTGTGGCATCGGGACAATGCACACCAGTTGGATGACAGTACACATAACCATGTATGTAGCACTCTTTTTAATCTTCAGCTCAAGCATACTCGCCATCGCTAAGTAAATGCTGAAATGCTATGGGATTATTTATTTATTTTTTTAGTTGTTTATTCTGTAGACTCCATCTGCTTGGTACAGCTTTTTATCTTTCATTGAAGGGGATTTGCTCTCATTTTATTCCTGTTCCTCCTTGACAGTGAGCACCTCAAAAAGCAGACCCTTTCACTAAACTTAATGTAATAACCCATACATGTCAACAAACTAATATTATTAGTTTTCTTTTCTGCACCTGTTTTAGACAGCTGTTGGGTGAAAAATAGTTTTAAATATTTTAAGATTAAAACAAGATGTTATGTAATGGTATTTTACAGTATTAATATTTTGTCCACCCATCTGTCCATAGCTATACCCACTTTATCAAATCCAAGGACATGGGGTCAAATGGAGGTTTGGAGGCTGGAGCCTATGTGGTAATTGTAATGTTAAAGGATTCCATATTTAACTTTTGACTGTTTGTGGCCAGATTATAGCTGGAATTACAAGATCCCAAGCTTTTCAATAAACCTCCTTTCTTTAATTGCTACCAATGATGGCATCATAAATGTCCCCTCCATTAGGGCTTCAGTTAATTAAATTAGACAATAAAGTACCTGCATACGGCAACCGATTGCAAATTAAAGTAACGCAATGAGCGATAAGAGCATGGAGTCCTTGCCAACCTAGCCACGTTTGGACAATTTCACTATTGATCAAAGCAGGTAAGCAACTAATCAATGGCCACTGGCAGCAGAAGTTTATCAGGCCGACAGGCCTGGGAGACATTGGACACACCTCTCATTCCTCTGAAGAATGTATATCAATCCACAGGTTCCTTTTACTGCACTGCCAAAAGCAAAACGGCCCACATCATTTTTAACCCCATCAACAGTTTTCATATGTATTTTCCACTGTATTTTAATCTATTTACTTTCCACAACAGCAGTGACCATAACAATAGCTGCCTGGGCTGTTGTACTGTGTTCCACTCAATTTGATGCAGTGGTCTTTTATAGCCCTCTCAGAGAAAACAAGGTCGATATACTGAAAAGTGCCTATGCATATAGTAACTAGCCTATAATTCTTCCAGGAATACTAACACTGACAACAGGCACTTTGCATTTTTGACATTTTATTTTTCATGGACCCTGTGTTCCTTTGGTTGAAGCCCACTAAAAATATAGTTTCACACACCAAACTCAATGCGAAATACGATTACAGTTAATCAAAGCTGAATTCTTTAAGGAGGAGGGAAGCCCTCTTAGAAGGCTACAGGCTACATGGAAATCCATGACTATTACATATGCAGTGCAATAAATCATAAAGAATCATGTGGAATGAAGTTCTGGTGGGGGATAATCCATTTGTTTTAACTTAATGACTGTCCCAAAATCCATATACTTTGTAAAAAAATATTGAGTGCCCACACATACAGATCCTGCCTAAAGTAAAATGACCACGGAAGGTCAATGCACCATAAAATCAAATTACTCTGAGGGTCCTCAGCATACCAGATCAGCTGTTGACAACAGATTCAACCACTGAAACAATGGAAGCAAAAATATTGTGTATCGAAAATGTACGAAGATGTAATGTTTCTACAGCGGACCCACTGAAATTCTGTTGTCCAATCAATTAAAGTTTAAAGGGTATGGTTTTATTTTATTATAGAATCTGAATGCAATGCTGAATGTAGGAGATCTTGTGCCGTGTAATACCCTCCAATAAATGTGATTTTGGCTTCAGGGAAATATAAGGGAGCTTACATTACAGTCCTGTGCTTCTTCAAATAATTTAGCTGAGATTTTCATTTGTATTCAGAGGAGTGACACTGGAGCATGTCAACTGCAGTCCACAGAGTAATAACTACATAACTATAAACATTTCGCAGGCTATGCTTAGCGGGTTATCATCCTCTGTTCATTTTACTTGAAGTGATACAAGTAGCTTGACTAGTGATACTCCACGGTCACATCGGGTGAGCGCATCTCTCCGCGGTGTGTCACACCATGACCATTAAGGCATGAATTTATTATCAGCTTGGTTGTCTGCCCGCAGAGCTGTAAGTCACCTCCTACTTCACAGCCCAACCCCCACCCCACCTCCCTGCTGCTGTACTACTGGCTTGATAGCTCTTTCTGATAGGGTTTGGAGGCAGTTCAGTACTCCAAACCCTATCAACAATACATTGCTATCTTGTATAATCAATATGCCCAAGATCAGTAAATGTGAAAAAGCTATTATGGTTTTTTTTTCCTTTTTAATCTTTTCCAAGAGATTCCAGGTTAGACTAACAGTGGCAGTTCAGTTTCTGCAAAAATGAATGTTTCTCAGGATCACCCCTGCCTGTCATCTTTCCATTTTCGTAAACATTCAAAATACATTATTTTAAAATCCCTCTGATAAAATCCCAAACGAGCTGCATAGTTGATAGCTTATGTCATAAAAACTGTGCATCATTCAAGATCAAACAGACGTTTCCTGCAACAATGGTAATAAGAGTTCCCCAGAAAGTATCAAGGCTTCTTTGAACACTCTTTGGTGATAAGTCAGCTTTCACAACACTGACACTCATAGTCGGTAAAGTGTTAACTGCTACATAACACTGTTTATTTTACTGCCATAATTATGCTTATAATATACATGGAAATTCAAGACTTCCTAAATTCTGCTCCCCTCATTCTTAGGGAAACTACACCATGGCATTCATTAAACTAAACTAAATGCTATTCAGTTATACATATTTGTTACACAACAATTTAATTAGTCTCATGTATTTCCCCAAAAATATGAATTCTCAAAGAATTTTTGATGCTGGTTTGTTTCATATTATATACAGTGGGATGCCTTACAGACATAGGAATGTTTCACATGTATGCATCTCTAATTATTGATTATAAAACACCAATTAGGGAAATTCCTTTTATCATGGCTAAAAAACATGCAATAACTGCCCTAGATACCACAGAAGTGCACACTGTGAAAAAGACTGGAGGAACATTAAACATCCACAGATTTTGGTGTGCCTTAATTGCTAACAGCAGGTTTGCATTGCAAAGACACAGATTCAATTTCAGATGAGAGCCACCAGGAACCCACCCCTGTCCAAAATAGATACACATATCTGATGCCATCTCCTTCATTAATGTTTTGTAGAGTGAAGTCATTTTAACTTTCAGGTACCCTGTATTATCATTGATGTTTCTTGTCATTAAGAATTTAAGTGCCCTTTACTACAATTCCCACCTATAAATGTAGAACACCACTTGAATGACATTAAACTGGCCTGTCATGTACACAACACTGGCTTTGGTGAAGCTTATAATCTTAGCTAACAGCAATGTGCCATTCCATGTCAGGATAGCTGCGGTGGATCTTCCATACTCAAGAAATCTCTTCTTCACTACTATTTTTCAACCGAGAGCTCCTTAAACTTACCTGAAAGACTCTACTTCTGTACCACGCATAAATCCTCAAACACAGATGTGCCCGCGACATTGTTCCTGTATGATGCGCTGCAGATGATCTTTCTCTTGACATTTAAAGACTAGGAAGTGTCATTTGAACCATTTTATTGTTAATCTTTCTGTTCCACTTAATGTTATAATAAAAAGGTGGTTAAGAGGCACAGTTTAATGTGGTTCCTCATTAACGTGTTTAATTTGAAGGGGGACATTTAAAAGTGAATGAATGGAAATCAGGCTTTTTGTTGATTTCAAAAAAGCTGTGATCTTTGTATTGAGACCAAGGAGAACCTTACACAATCTCTTGATTGTATAAGAACCAAGGCATAGCCCTGGTGTATATGGAGAATAAATTACTCTGAATGCAACAAAATAAGGGTTCCACAGTAAGAGTATAAAAATGTAAGCCTTGTTCCCTCTGCGTGAGGAGATGGTGAGTTTTTGAAGACACCCGCCGTTGATGGGAATGGTAATTACAGTTATTTGTCAGTGTGTGTATAGATGTAATTGGGTCATTTCAGTTAATAAACTGCAATGACAAAATTAGTTTCAATAACACACATCTAACAGTTAAGATGAAACCTTGGCCTGTAATTTTGGTAATGGTTGTTGTTGTTTGCTCAGAGTGACTGATGGGACAGCTTGTGATCTTATCCTACTATGAATGAGATGTTGTGCTGTGCGGGCTGCTCTCACTGTAACTTCAGCTCATTTATTTATGGGCTCCTTCAGGAGGAGTTGGGAGGGTATAAAATGTTCGAAAACACTGCCAGACTTGTGAAACTGTGCTCAGTTCAAACATGACAATCCGCCGCCATCTTACTTTAATTTCAGTATATAAACGAAACCATGACCTAATTGCATCCTGACATAATACAAGATATCTACAATTATTTTCATGCATTTTTAAAAAAAAAAATTTCAATTATATTGCCTTGCTTACATTCCAAAGAACAGTGACAGGGTGAAAGAAAGTACTTGAAATATGTCATCCCAAAATATAATATTTGATTGGCTATATTAAAGACAGCAATATTGCATAATGCACTTTCTCAGCTTAATTGCCATTGGAAACTATTGGGAGGAGCAAAAACGGTATAAAAAGATGCTATGCCTGTATGTGCACCTCTATTGCCATTTCAAGCTGCTTATCATTCCATCTGGCTCAATATTTTACCCAAAAATACAAAACTGAACTCTCATACACTCCTTCTGGAGCCATCCAGACTTCATCATCAATTTTTCCTACAAGGCATTTTGAAGAAGGTCAAAAGCATCGTAAAACTATATCATTAACCTCTCGTGTTTCTCTTATCATTACATTGTGCCATTAGAGGAAAGAGCTTGCTGCCTTTTGACCTCTTTTAAACATCTGATCTAATCTGCCTAACAACATACAGTGCAGCGTAACTGAATGAGGAATAATGAATATGTTTACCTAGAAATGTCCTTTAAAAATCGTGGACATGAAGGAAGATGGGTTGTGGATGGCTCTGGAGGAATTTCCTTCAACAGCACTCTTGATTCTGATTCCAGCTTAGCGTTTTTTCCCCATTTTTTAAATAATAACAGTACTAATAATCTCTTAATTTGAAAGTTAACTGATGCAAGAAAAGGTCAATGTGCGAATATGGAAATTAATAAATGAATATTTCTAAGGGGAAATGTGTCCTTGACTGTGACTTATATAAACTCAAGTGTTACTCTTCCCTGGCAAAAACTGCTGATTATTGACTGATTGTTGAGCTCACCAAACTGTGTTTGAGAAGAAAAAAGAGCATTGAGTTACAGTTCATGATTCATGCTGATGTAATTTGTGAATATTAGATTTATTTAGTGTGTTCCTTTTCTCATATGCAATGTTGATTTACAAAAAACAAATTTTAAGATATAAAATGACACAATACAGTGTTACATTTTCCTCATTCAAATGGATGTTTTCATAGATACTGTGCCTGTTGACAATAGGTTTGTTTGGAAGTGGGTCTACTCCTGGTTCATTTATTGTTTCTCCTCCTATGCTTATTTGTTCTTGGTTATAAATGAATGAAGTTCATTCATTTTATAGCCACTGCAAATTAAGGATATCATTATTTGTGCAAAAATGAAACAGTACATTCTGCTACTAATATGAGTTTTGAAATAGACAGTTCCTCCCTCTTTGCTTACTTTACGAGCTCAGATTGTTTCCACATCCCTCGCGGCAGCCTGCAGACTGAAGTGTTTTGACATAATTATCATGTCCTTTTCCACACTCGGTTTTGCACTTGATTAATTTAATTCAGTTGCACTTTATATGTCACTGCAGTGCAAAACGATAAACAGAAGTGAAGCTGAGATGCAAGCACTGCTTTGACGCACTCACCTGTAAGCCAGTACTGATACCCGAGCCTGATCACTGGGGGGAACTACTGCAGCGTGCTGAGAGGGGGCCGAGCTGATTTACACTCACCCTGGCCCAAGGGATGAAGCCAGTTTTGTCCCACAACTTCCACATTGTCCATCTGCATAGAAACAATTATCTATGAAGATGTCAAACTGCTATACAGTTAGGTTAACATCTACATGCCCCAATAAGGACACATTACATCCCCTGGTTCTGTGTTGTAGTGGTTTGATTATATTCAGTAACAAGTGTTCTGGTAAAGTATCTATAATGATAAAAGTAAAATTCCGTTTTCTGTTCAACTTGGTTGCAACCCTGACTGTTCAGATAGATCATGCATCCAAGCACAAATAGTTATGTGGCTGTTTCAGAATCCTGGGTCTTGGAAAGAGCCAGAACTCACCCTTTTGATGATCACTGTTTCACAGGAAACTTTTACTGGAATTTAACCAAGTGCATTTCAAGGCAAAGTCTGTTGAGTCAAACAAGACTTAGGACCCCAACTTCACAATCCTGTAAATGTATTGTTCTACATGGTAATGTAAAGACATTAATGGTAATGGGGAAAGTAATGAATTTAGCCATGTCCAAGTCAAGCTTGCAGAGCCATTCTGTTGGTTGTGGAAACAGCAGTGGCATGATAAAAACAGTGAGTTATGAGACTTAAATACTGGTATGTGAGTAGATGTGGTGAGTGCACCCAATTTTGTCATTACAGTTGATATGTGCAGTAGTTTAGTGACACAAACTTATACTTAGTTGTTCTCCTCTTTTGTACCTATTGTTTGGGTCATTAGAGGTTGGAAAAATATTTTATGTTATAATGAATGGAGGATGAAAACAATGGTAAATCTAAACACAATTTCCACAGTAAAAACTATTTGAACAACAACCATTGTCAAGCATTACAAGCATTACCATGAAAAATATTATGGGTTACCACATGCTGGAGTAATATTTTAGTGATTTGGGGGCGGGGGGGGTCATTTGTTTTCAGGCATGTTTAATAAAGATGAATGAGTTTAAATGTTTAGCTTTCATTATGCTAGCACTGTAACTTGCCCTTTCTTTAAATGAAGGCATGATCAACAATTAATTGTTACTGTACAATTACAATTGTGATTGAGTAAAATATGTATTATGGTTTTAAATAATTCTTCTGCATATGTATCTGTAAACGATAATAGCAAAATTGTATGTTTTGAAAAGGATCTTGTCTCTTCATTGTAATGAGTCAACTGATTACAGTGGCTCAGATTAAACATTTTTAATTGGTAGATAACTCAGAAGGATGGAGTCGTACTCACAGATGCCATGAGCGCATCAATAATAAGGGATATGTGAACCCTCTTAAACTTTTTTTTTCCACTGTGAGATATTAACCGGGTCTGCACAACTACAACAAAGAACAAGAACTCCTTTGAATCTAAGATCAAAATGAAAGTGTAAAATATGTGCTAAGAAGTTATCTGTTTTATGGTCTTAGTGGGTAGATGAGTGTAGATTCAAACTTTCTTATCAGCTGTAAATTACTTTCTATTTCAGGTTCATCAGGGGTGTGAAGCTTATGATGTATGGTTCAAAATACCTTCTCAAAAAAATTGTAATGTTACTTGTCACAGATTGTGACGAGTAGGTAATTGTTTTCATGAACATACTTTCTTACACTATATTTAAGAAATTTATAATTTTCTTTCATATCTTAAGGGAATTTTTACATGTAATATTTTCTTTTAATTATTCCACTTTATAACTGGGATGGTCTCCGTGGAAATATGGAAACATCCATGCCAGTAAAAGATTCTCTCTCCCTGCATTGAATCTGCAGTTGCCAATGTAGTTATACATTTTGCAAACATCCAGCTTTGCGGTATTTTGTCTTTGTGAATAACGCACACAATTTTTGCACAGGGAATAGGTTCAGTCTTTCTTTGTGTAATCATTTAGTGACAATTTTTTCAACTTGTCCAACTCATATTTTTACTCTTCAGCCATTGACGTTTACCCATAACAAAGTGTGGTTGGCATTACTTTAACCTAAAAGGTACTCAGGGCCAAATTTACTAAGGAACAGTCACAGCACAAAAATATTTGCTGCACAGCGACACTTTTGCAGTCACAAACACAGAAATATTAACAACCGATTTACCAAGACATGTTCTAATTATGCAACAAATAAAAATTTAAACACGCTCATGTCGCAATTTTTGTAGTAGGAGATGCTCATAAAAAGGCCAAATATGGCATGCTTACACATCAATATAACAAGCCACTCTGAGGTGGATATGGAGCAACCAGGCTTAAGTAGAGAGGGAACCGCAAGAAAAATAAAACTTATATTTACTGATCAGGTAATAGATATGATGGGTTGCACAGCACAGCTTCATAATGCTGTATTACAGCATATGAATTATAAACCAACCGAGAGACGTATGTTTTGGAATGACATCACGTTCAAAATGAATTTACTAGGTATAGAGTAATAAAAAGAACTGTACAGGAAGTAAAAAAAAATATGACCGATGTTAGGCGGCATACAAAAAGCTTTCCTACAACATAATAAGGGCAAAAACACACCTGGTGGCCTTGCAGCAGAACAATGGACAGAATATTAACACTGATTGGAATAAGGTTATTACAGCGTGGCTAATGCATTCCACTTGTTCCATCCTCTCACTTTCTGTAGATAGAGCTACTCCTGAAAATAAAGCTGCCGTGATGTGAACTGCTGTACCTTGCTACAACATTTATGATTATTTGTTTTGCATCACAACCTGACTTGTTCATTGTATCATTGTATGATGGAACAACCCACCTGTAAGCCATGCAAGTCTACTGAAAAGACCTGGACTCAAGGACATGTAGCAACAGTTCACAGCATCACCACAGTCAATGGAGCATTTTCTTTGGATATATGGCTCAAGTGCCTCCAGTAATGTGATTATGCCATGACTGTGTAACTTGTGAAATATCAGGTCAGTATTTGCTGTTAGGTTGACTAAACAAGGGTAACTCTCGGACGGCGAAGAATTGACCACCTGGTTTCAGAAGTCATAAAAATTCTCATGAAAAGATGGGAGTCACAGTTATTGCAAGGTTTAGTAAATTAGACTGAAAACTTAATTGGCCACATTTGCAAAATCTCCAACCTCTTTTCGGGCCTTCACCCCAGGTATACATATGCATGAACAGATTTTACTATATATCAAGAGGAAAGTCGCAAAGTGATGTAGTCCTTGAAAATCCCATTTTAATAGTGATTTTCACCTATTGCAACTGTTTAGTAATTCACACATAAATACCAAGACATTTTAGCAGTTGCTTTTACACCTGAAAAGAAGTTGCAATCCTTTAGTAAATCTGGCCCTCAGTGTTCAGCAATCAGCATTTCAGTTGCTGTCAAAAGGGTGGATGAATCAGCTGATGCTACAGATATTGTATCATGTGACAGCTACCACAGGAAACACCAGTGTGGATGCCGGTGAAATCTTCTAAATTTGTCATACAAAAAAGGCCATACAACCTTGAAATCTGCAACCTTCATTGTAATCAAAGGTCCCAGTGAATAGAAAAGTCAAAATATACAAAAATACAAGCATATTTCTTTAATTATATGCAAAGTTTACTTACTTATATTACATTTGAAAGTCAAGATTTCTCATGTCTTCAAACCAGGAATGTCATGGCAAAGATTGTGTCTTTCTCCACAATTACACTACTTATACCACATTCACTGCCTCTTAACCCCAGTGAGAGTTGAGGAATTCGTATCCCAGCATGTAGTGTGAAAGAAATAATAGATTTCACATTGAGACATTTCCATAAGAGTATAAAACAATTTATAAGCTCTTAGGCATGCATTGAATTCATTTAGTTCTGAGGTGATAGAATGGTATCTGCAAATTTACAAAAGGTGCACTTTCCTCTGCTAGCCATATTGTTTTCCTAAAATTTGTTTTAAATCTGTTATCGTACAAAAAACAAATATTACAGGCAATTAAAATGGATTAAGTCATTGGTTTAAATAATAAAAAAAATCCTTGTCATGAAGGAACTGTTTCCTTTTTCCATTTGTTCTTTGGGCTCAGAGAGAATTGTAAGGGATTTGAGGTTTTTACATTTTTAAAGGGGATTAAAAGGTGTATTAAGGATATTAGAGGCCAAGCAGAACGAAAAGGCAAAAGTGTAAATTAGAGGAAGGGAAATTACAGTCCGATATTAGGAAGCATTTTTTCACACATAGTTACACATTTATATTCCATAATGCCTGGAAAATTGCACAATGATGCTGAAGCCTTATTTGTGTGGGATTATCTTAACCAGGGTAGGTCTTGTAATGTAATTATTACTTGAGCACAGCCCTAATTTTAATCCCACAGGAATATGTCATGTCTATAATTTTTACATCCAAAAAGTGAAAATCCCTGACCAAATTATCTGTTTTTTGCCAATTAGTAGACACGGTATACACAGACTATTCTGACAATATCAGTAGACATTATGTTTGAATGGACAGCTCAGTTATATGTTTGTGCTATGCCTTAAATCACACAATACAAAAGTTAGTTCTGACTAAGTAATTTGATTGGACAAGAGGCATTCCATGAGTGCTGATATTCAGTATAACAGCACTGGGGCATTTTACTATTATGTATCACTTTCCTTTACAGATGTTCTGATGCAATCGTTGATTACACCAATGCGAACTTAATTCACATTTACCGACAGCGCAAATGTGGACACTTTTCCGTGTTTGATAAAAAAGAACCTAGCTAGCCTGCAGTTGGGTATGATAAACAATAGCTAACTACCAAGCCTACCTTATATCTAGACCATCCATGTATGCTAAAAAGTAGCGGGCTATGATTGAAAGTGGCTTGCTTGCCTATCATATAGCTAGTCTTTACATGTATAATAAAAAGTAGCTAGCTAGCCTTTAAGTGGCCTGTGACCTCGTACCTACAACCAAATCAGTAAACAGTAGACAGTATAACAGCACTCCCTCTTGTGTGATATTTCTTAAGGACAGTCATTTAGCAGATGCTGTAATCCAGAGTGATCTACAGAGTGGCAGAACATAAGAGCATCCACTTCAGTCTATGCGCAATTGTGCCAGACTTTGGCTAACCACATTTCTGAGGAGGTGAGTCTTGAGGTGAGACTGAATCAGAGCATAGATTCTACTGGTTTGACATGAGTGGGGTGGTCATTCCACCATTGGGGATCCAGGACAGACAAGCATCATGACTAGGAGGTGTCACTGTGTAGGGGGAAGGTAGTCAGTTGCTTTGTGTTAACTGACCAGATAGACCTAGCTGGGGTGCAGTGTTTGAAGAATGGCTGGGGGTATGGTGGAGCTGCTTCATTTGATGCTCTGCTGGCCAGCATGACGGTTTTACACCTGATGCAAACCCTAACAGGCTGCTAAGTAAGTAAGATGGGTGGAGGAAGGGTGTAGCATGAGTAAGGAAGGCTGAAAACAAGTCATACATATTCTGTATTAGCTGCAGGGGTGTCACAGCACAGGCAGGGAGACAGACAGGAATGCCGTTTGAGTTGTCCAAATATGAGAATTCAAGGGCCTGGACCAGGAGTTGCGTCACGAGGAAGGGGAAATTCTTCAGATATCATGTAGAAACTATGTAGAGAAAGACTTTGAAATTATTTCTGTTTGTAGTTTTTTGGGCAGAGGTAGTATATTTGACCTTCACCCTTGCATAATGCACCTCCTTTCCTGTCCTTCTCTAAGCACTCTTTCCCACATCAAAACATCCAAACAAGTCACAGTACAAACACACACACGCAACAAATAGAAAAATGAACTTGGGATATTCAAAGCAAAGAATTTGACATGCTAGATACTCACATGCTGCCTTTGCAGTTGCAATTAATGAGTCAAGATCAACTGAATTGGCTGTTCTCAGTTAATTTACACTAATGAATTTTGAGGGATAATTCCCCATAAACGTAACCCTGCAGCCAATCCTCGCCCACAGTATTGACATAATTGACAAAAATGAGCAGATATGTCTCCTAGCACTCTGCAGCCCTTTCATAAAAACACATCACTTTGATTCAGTGAAGTACATTCTAAAAATAAAATGGCATTACCCCTAGACCTGATAGATGCACTGTCCACCCACTGACTTGAATGTTGTGCACACATGATGACATTCTGCACATAATTATAATTTTATTATTATTATTTTTTTAATTCTGTATCTAAATCTTTATATATGTTGCTTTTGAATAATTGTATTTAAAATTTGGGGATTATACATTTCTTGGCTAGCAAACATATTCTTTGCAGCATTTTATTTTCAGTTAAAAGGAGAAGAACATGTTCCACCTACAGGTCATTCACAACACAGACTAATTGCATTTCATTCAACCCCAGCCGGTATCTTAGTCAAAACAGGACACTGATATATTGCCTACTTAAAAAATTTTTGTTTTTGTTCTTTTCCCTGCCACTGATAAACCTCTTGTTTGTTGACACAGATGATTGGAGATCTTGCACCAAGAGGAAATGAGAGCTTCTGGCTCTGATCAAATATAGTAATTGCGAAGGCAGCCTCCAAATGTTAAAGTGCCTAGTCTGCTACATTATTCGCAAAGCACTTCTTAATGACTTGCAAGACAGTGGTTGGTGATTGATAAGATGCTGCTATTGCCTGTTGGCAAGACCCAGAATATGTAGTAGAGGTGCCCTTGCTTCATCTGCAGACATCAAATCATCCAATCATGAAATATTTAACATGGGGGGTGATGCAGACCCTGGTGATAGGCCAGATTTCAAGTAATATCCCCACCCTGCCCCTCATTAGCATATCAGAGCAATATTCCCTTTTTTTAAACTGAATGTAGGGACTCTAGAAATGCAGGAAGGCGTAGAGCTGCTAAATCTACACCAGGGTCTGTTTTTCATGTGTAGTCTACTCCACATCTGAAAGAATGAATGATTGCATTAGCAAAAAATGAGGACTTCTTATTTATACATGAGTTTAAAGATCTCTTGGGACATTGAGCTGTAAGTAATATGAGTTTTATGTGATTTAGCTCATCACAGCTGGGCTTTTCTCTGCAGAGGAAGCGACACGGCGCATTGTGTCACATGCTCTGTATGGAATGCACCATGATGCAGGCATATCCCAGCCATGGTGAGGACAAGAACGGCAGATTTGCTTATGATGGATTTCCAGCAACAAATTCAGTGGAAGACGCCAAGGAGGACAATCAATTAGCGTAGTCTTTTCTACAGTCCATGGGCAATTCCAGCTCTGACAGGTGTGATAAATCAGCAGCTCTCTCCCCGTAAGCTGAGAGTCAATGCAGCAGGCCTTCTCATTAACATGGCAAGAAACACACCATGAATGAGCTGGTAGACTCACCTCTCCAAAACATGTCACCAGCATCCTGCGGTGTGTGTGTGTGTATGTGCGTGTTTGTTGTTTGTTGGGCGGGGGGCAATATTACAGTCTTGATTGAAACTGCCACAGTCTAAGGGCAGGATTCTGACATGGGAGCACTCACCACTTCTACCGCATAAACATTTTTGTGGAAAATGCTTATTTGTATTCTGACTGGCTTATTCATCCTTGCCCAGCCCAGCCCAGCCCAGGCAGAGCACGAACATAGGAGGACCCTTTATGGGGAGTTTCAATAATTCTAATTCAGCCAGGAAAATGACTTGCTCCTCACGTCAACTTCATGGCCCATTAACTGTTTTCTCAGAGCTTCCTCAAACCCACGTTATCTAGTTATAAATGTCTGTGGTGTAGACATGAAAACTTTTATTTTAAGAGTTGATCTGCCAAAACGTGACATAGCCTTGTGCAACCTCTTCCCTCCAATTCTCAGACTTGGATATTTGCTTGTAAAATTAAATGGCTTTAACTTATCAGGTATGAAAGGTACATTCTAAAAAACATATAGTGCAATCTGCTTGTAAGAACAAAATAGCTAAGGGCAATGTGGTGATATGGTTTTAATATAATATAATATAATATAATATAATATAATATAATATAATATAATATAATATAATATAATATAATATAATGTCCGTTATATTAACTCTCAATTGTTTCTTCTAATTAATTTCTAATTTCAGATAAGGATTGTTCATTGAAGTTTTATTAAAAAAACTGAATACTGAATTTGTATTCTGAACTTTCCAAAGATCTTGAAGGCAAGTCACATTTTTCCAAATTCTATCGGTGACACAACATGCTACTGACAGCTGACAGCTACAAGATTTAAAGTCTTGAATTCATGCATCATGCAGTTCACCTGAGCATGCCATCATTACTGCTAATCTGTTGTCCTCCTCAAGTCACCATCATAGTTGTATGTAAAAGACTAAAGATAGAACAGAGCTGGTCAGAATGAAGATATTTTGCAGATGTGGGATGGTTGACAGACAAGTGAGTGACAGAAGTGACAAGAATGTAACCTCACTATCTATCTGAACAACAATGGAATGGATGTCAATACTGGCCACATGAATGAGCAATGCTATTTCTGACCTGTGTATGTAGGCAGGTAAGTGAAAGCAGCAACATGATTGGATATGAAGAGTAACATATCTCAGAAACTAGTTATTGAAGTAGGTGGAGCTTGTATAATCTCTGTTACAGTATGATGAATATGGTTACATGTGGGGTATAGAGTCATACCAGGATTTCAACTGAAATGCCTTTGATTCATGCATGGGCAACATATATTAACTAGATCTGTTAAAATCAAAAGGTTTACATTGATTATAGATGTGTTTGATTTCATCATATGTGTGAAACAGCTGGGTTTTACTTCAACAGGGTGCACCTTGATGTAAGGTTGTGACACTGCTGGTTGCCTGCTGCCTATATAGATTATTGGCTGCCAAGCTTACATATTGTCTTCAGAAATTCATTGACATTATTGATCAACTGACCTGCAATGACAGATGGGAATTACTTACCTGACAGAATAGATACTTGATTGTTAACTAATCAATGTTGGGTCCTCCATTTTACTTTTTTCCTTTATTCTACAAGAGAGTAATCACCATGATTATTACATGTGCTGTGGCATACAATAATAACACATGCATACAATAATGCTGGAAAGATAGTAACATACATCATTTATATCAACATTTAAAATGGGAGAACGGCGTGGTGTGTAACAGGTTTAAAACACAGTCGCATACAATGTTTGTTGATAGTTTTTTCCATCCAACTGATCCATTTTTTATTACCACCAGTAATTAACTCATGTATATTTAATTTGCTTCCTCAGATTTCTCTCTCACACTAAATCTTCTCTCTGTGTTTTTAAATAACAATGAGTAAAGTTTCTGTGGTAAATTTGCTAACCACTGTTTCAATATAATCCATCCGGTTTATCAGAAATCCAGGTCACATAACCTCTTTTCTGGAACTTTCAATATGTTTATATGATGAGCGGCAACGCTACTGTTACAGAATTATCATTTGGCACCATGTGAACTCCATCATATGAATTAATTACATTCTTATAAATCATTGTTAGGCTGAGTATGCACAATATTATCATGTAGCTGTTGCATGCAAGGACAATTGCTAGGCACTGTGTTTAAACAATTACCAGTATTATTGTATCTGCATCAGTTTGAATCTTCATCATTGGTCTGTTCCTATCCACTTGATTGTTCTGTTCCTCCATCATAATTGACATGTTGCCATGGTACCTGTTTGCATTGCTCCCAATAATAGAATAGTAACACATAAATTCACACATACATAAATTAAATAAATGTTCATCCTTCTTGTCAAATTAATAGCAGGGCCAAGCAATGCACAGCTTAAAAGATTTGCTAGTGCTTAACATTTAATCATGGAGAGCACAATTCAGTCTGAAATTGAATGCTGGAGAGTGAGTGTGGAGTCTCACTTTTTCCAATATATTTTACAGCAAAAAATATATTAACAAGCACATTACGATTTAATATAGAGGCAGTGAGTGATATCAACATCAGATAATGTGAGCACTCCTTCACATGCCCCTGGGGGAGGAGAAAAATGCTTTAATGACCTTTGCTCTGTCTCACCAGATAGGCATACTACCATTTCCAATACGGTAGTAAATCATTTGAAATCCTGTTGTAGAAGTGGCTAAGCAAAACGCTACATGTAAACAATAAACCTGGCTGGGAAATCCCAACAGCACAAGGCAAAACGTACCTCCAGGTCCTATGAGCTGCTATCCCTCAGTGCTGTGATAAAAATGCATGGGTTGTGTACATTTTTATTTAAGGGCTGTGTAATGAAACAGTGTGGGAGAATGTGCTCACGGTTCATGGCAACATGGTCCGTTCTCCCCCCCCTAGGCGGCAAGGAGATCCAATCTAAATGCGGGTGGATTCCCAAGGGAAGACAGCAACCAAGTCTAGATGGAAGAAGTCATGCAGAAATGCAGCACTCACCCAATTTAGGAAAAGACAATTACTGTACAGGCTGGGTATAAATTATGTATTTTTTTTTTTTTTTTTGTGTGGATGACAGATTTGCCCTTTAATTTTTCCAGCCTGTTTGTGAGAACACTGATGAGCCTGTCTCAGTTGTCCATGGCAGGGTGATGGCGGAAAGGGCGCTGTGTGCTATAGACATGGCACATGTTCACCGATGGCCTTTTACCGCCGAAAACGATGTGCTGCAGGAGGCATTTGAGCCGTGAAACCCAGGCTTCGTGACTTATTTGGCGCAGGTGCAGGGGTTAACAACCTGTGTGGTGGCAGTCAGCTGCAAAGCCTATGGAAAGAAAGAAAAATGATGCAACAGTTCATTCAGCAATGTGTGATAGATATAGATCACTATATAGATAGATCACTACTGAAAAATATTAAGGTTGGAGTCCTACTACCACTCAGTCTCTCTGAGGGTTGATGCTATTCAATCAAAACATAATGCAGCTTCTAGATTAATCTTTTGCATGATGTTAAACAGTCTTAACAGCGAGGAAGGTGATACATTAAAACCTATGAAAATGTATATTTGTTTACGCACTCACACCACAGATTGAATCAGATTCGTTGGGCAATTTGCAAATCACACCTTTTTGCGCGAACAAAAGAAATATTACAGACACTAAAGTCTATTTTGAGTGAATTGCACATATCCTTAAAGAGAATAAGTGTCAATTTACTAAAATTACAAATAAGCGTGTGATTTTGCATGCAGGCCTAAAGTATTTGCATGTCTTATCATTTTGGTTAGGTCAAAAAGAGATCTGTAACACTGAACAAGCTGGGGGTTTGCAATGAACTTTTACACTGCTTTTTACACCGCCACATACTTTATGTAGTGGTATGTCTTGTGCATTTTCAGTCTGGTGCAGCAATCCCAAGTGATGTTCATTATTTATGCAAGCCATAGATAATGGGAAAGAAAAAAAAACAATCCAATGGTATTGTCATGCCTACTTTTAAGCTTTGTCACATAGGGAGATGCCACACACGCAGCACATATAAACCCAGAGAGTGTGTGATCTGAATTTAATATCCGTTGCTGGTTGTACAGTGATGGATTTGAATCATTATTAGAATCAAGCTGTGAGGGTACTGTTTGCTCCCACGGTAACCTTTTTTCCTTTTGTTTCTTCCCTCCCGAGCCACTCCCGACAGCAGAAATGCGAGCAGCACCAGAGTGAATGGGGAGTTAGCAGTTTGTTGCCTTTGTGTTATTTTTTTATGGCCACCATTCAATTTACACTTCCAGAATAACTACATGCCTGCGCAGAACAATATATCTTAGTTAGGGCCTATGAACAGCAAGTGTGCAATTGTGTTAAATTTATCTGCGTTTTTACTGCTTTTCCCTTTTTCTCTCAATTTGGAATGCCCAATTGTATTCACAAGCCACATTCACATTCAGTGCTACAACCTCCACTGTGAATTGGGAAGAGAAAAGATATATATGCGGTCTGAACCATCTGATGTCAGTGGCATTTCCTTCACTCTAAAGTCTATAAGCTGAGGTAGTGAAGTCATGAATCTATGCAGACTCAGGAGGAGGATGCGTCATGTGCAGCTATGGAAAGACAGACTTTTGAGCCCCCATCTGACTTGCAGGAAGTTCTGGAAAGCCACACGACTCTGGTATGGCTACAGTCAGCACTGCCATGGTCCAGATTTGATACGGCAGGGTGGGGCTCATTCGTACCCTGAAGAAGTGCCTTAACAGGATGGGGCATCCTGCAGTTGTGCTGAGTTTTTAAAAAGAGAATTAAATGATAAGACAAGAAATATGCCTATGACTTTATGTCTCTGCACACGTGCTTGCGCTCACCTGAAACTCCACTCCCATAAATCCTTTATTACATTAATCCTGCTGCGTTTTGCTCGTCCTCAGACTATTTTTGGTTTTATATGATTGTACTGATTTAAGAGGATTGGCATCTGCATTGATAAACAAAACTTTCATTTTAGTCTCGCCATAGTGTTTGTGATTCTGTGCACAGCACTGAGGCAGAACCAGATGGAGAAATGAAAAATCTCGTCAACACATCCTTGGCTAGGTCTGAATGTGAGGCCGAAGGCTGAAGCCTTTGTGAATGGCGCCATCTAGCAAGGCTAGTCATGCAGAGGCAGGAGTGTCTAAGACAAAGGTGTAAGACCCAACTCATTATGCCTTGGTGTTAGTTTGCATTTTTTACAAACCATAATTAACTATTTTATATTCAGCTGAAATAGATATCACACACACAGTACACTTCATTCATCTTTTGCATGACATGCTTCTAAAAATGACATTTCCACAGTGAGTGCTGTCCCTTTTCAGCCATGCAACTTTTTCTAAAGAAAGAAAATTTTGATATCCAGCTCAGTAATTTTTGGAACCGACCAAGCGTTTTTGTGCGAATATTAAAGGTAGATCATTGTGATATTTTAGCGTATTATTAATTGCTTAAAATTTTATAAAAATTAAAAAGAGTAACCTTAAGTACTTATAATATAGGCTTATATATAATATCTTAATCCTCATGGTATCTGAAATATCATAATGCACACCTTTTTATTTGTACATTGCAATGTACACCCTTATATTTATATATTCACAGAAGTATACATAACTATAAATATAAAGTGGAGAGTTTCGCTCCAGGAAGACTTGCACCGGAGACCACACACCATACCCAACACACACTCACACATTCACACACTGAACTTACCCTCTAGCTTCTCTGACCGAGCTCCAGAAAGAACAATCGACTGGCCTTGGCAAGAATGATTTCATAATTGCATCTCTGACTTTCGCTGGATTAGAGGATTAGTCAAAAACTGGAGTCACAGTAGAAAGTACTTTTCAGCAACCCCTAAGCCACTGTTAATCATTGTTCCACTTGTTACCATTAATGAGCCATTCTCAAGGGATTCAGTCAAGGAAAGTGGAGTTTGTCATTACTTAGTGTTGTGATGTAGAATCTTCAATAAAACTTATAATAGGCAGATCCACCTACAAGTTGCTGCCATGCAGAAATAAAATAACAATGCATAAAAATGTGCTTTGACAGTGATTACATAGAAAAGGGAGGAATTTCTTAAAGAGTTATGTTTAAAGGGTAAATATTATTCTTAATTAAACTGTAATTTATTGGCATGTGTTCATACTGTTTACAAAGTGCTTTGCCCATAATATTCTGTGTGGCTCGGGGAAATTTCAAATTTCAACCACTATCCAATTTAACACAAGCATCAAAGAACGACCAGAAAATTCCCATGTCATTATGAAATTAAATTTCTTTCTTTGCCATGCCATTTGCATTGCAATATTTATACAAATCTATTTCCAACCTGCATGTACTCTTTGTTAAAATTAGGTTAACCACAAGTCATTTGTTATTTTTTCAAATATAATGCAAATAAAAGTGCCATCAGGGACAAATGTGTCCATATTTATGAACCGCTCTGAATGCCAGTGAAACTCTCTGAAAATGCTGAATGTTGAGCGAATGCTTGCTGTGTGTTTTCATTTTTGATGTGGTCCTAATGTTTTGAGTTTTCAAAATTCAATGTAGGAATGTGTTAATTCAATGTGGTGTTAATAATGCTGTCATTTGCTAATTTTTTACAATTTAATGATTCTAAATTAAATTTGGTCATTTGATATTTGAAATCTGAAATAGTACCATATCCATATACATATCCATGTGTGCATAGTTCCCTACAGGTCATTTGTGTTAAGTTATGCGCTCCAGTGCCTGTACCTTTTATGCGAATATTCCATGACAACTGCCGCAACTCAGGGCAGTGTACCAGACTGGACCTCCTGGAAACATTCACTCAGTGCCTGAGGTTAGACAGATTTCAGTTCAACCTCTGGGAAAAAGTGTTATTTTCTCGAATTGTCCTGTTTCTCATAGACTGTCACACTAAAGTAGCCTGCGGGGAGCAAGACTTCAACAGCATATCAGTGCTTATTCCAGACTTGGCCATCTTAAGGGGGGAAGTGATAAGTCAGACAGCGTCACCATGGCGTATCAGAGTTTCTGCTGTATAGAGACTGTGGTGTTGTAAAAAGTTTCTCAGACAATCAACAGTGCAATGGAGTTTCAGCAGAGTGAATTTGCAGACAAAATTGAATGCGCTTAGAAAGAGTTTATTGCGATGTGGTAAGTTGTATAATGGTACAGACATTTGATTTTGGGCTTGGTGTCCATGGGGGTAGCTTCATACCTCACAATTTTGGGTGAGGTGAACCCCCCACTAGACCACTGGATGAGAAAGAGAAATACAGAAGAAAGGAAGCAGACATGAAGGTGGAGATTGGGAGGCGGAAGGATACTGGAAGCAGAGTGTGTGATGGGAGATAAGGTATGTGGCAATTTAATATCAGCGGATTGGTCGGACAGAGGTACTTGAATGAGGGGGTGTCTGAAAATACTTAACCCAAACCTTTGTTTTAACAAACTCCATTAATCAAAGCAAGCTAGCTACACAAAGCTCACACACACACACACACACACACACACACACACACACACACACACACACACACACACACACACACACACACACACACACACACACACACACAGTAGTGGGCATGGTTCTTTATTATATATTAGGCTGACTGAAATGGCATAAAACAATTCTTTTAACTCAGCAAAAATCATTGCTTTGGAAAACCACATGCAAATTATATTATTATGTTATATTATAACATCATACAAATGTTATAATACATTGCATATGGGGACAGAAGAATGAATATTCATTCAAAGAGAAAAAACAGGAAACTGTTGCCATACTCATATTTGGATTGCCATTTCTAACCATATGTTGGAAGAATGTTGAAGAGTTGTACTCTGTCCAAAAGCAATTGTTTATCTGCCTAACATAATTAATATGCATGAACCACTCATCTTTGCGAGCAGTCCAACTCATGAGAAAACATTGAATAATTTCATAAAAACCTCAACGCAAACAAAAAGTATTAGGCAGACTGCAAGACATTATTTTACCTACCCTGAGTTACTCTTAATTCATTCTTATGTATTTTTCCATATTTCCTCACTAATCCAGCTTCATGCAATAGTTGCATTACCTTGCTGTCAGCCTTATTGTGCTGTA
Source organism: Albula goreensis (assembly GCA_022829145.1). NCBI lineage: Eukaryota > Metazoa > Chordata > Actinopteri > Albuliformes > Albulidae > Albula > Albula goreensis. Next base: position 45,629,839 of record CM040741.1, read on the forward strand.
ATTGTTTACACACATTTGGAGTATGTCAACACACTGAAAAGCAATGCTTTAGGAAGACAAGCCATGCAACAAAACCTTATTTTTACATATACAACCATTTGTGATTTGCATGAACTTAAATAGCTAACAGTATGTAACAACAGTGCTGCCTCTATGGCTGTTTCCTCTGTCTTCCTCTGCATGTGCAAATGAATTTCAAGTAATTACTTTCTTACTATGGGCACATATTTCCATTCTATTATTTTCTGTGAGTACAATGCACCAATGGCAATTATCTCTTCCTAAATGTATGCATGAAAGACTTCTGAATAAAACAAAGAAATCAAAAAGTTTCAAATTGCTATATTGTTTAATTTTTCAAGAATATTGTTTCAATATATGAAAAGTTTTTTCCACCATTCATTCAAGGCGGAAATTTGGTTTTGTGTTGTCTTATTGTCTTTCCAACTCACTCCCCCATAGCCAAGCATTTGTTTTATACCATATCAAAGATAACCATTTTTGTCCTTGCTAAGCAATTTTGCTGTGAATGTCCTGGTTAAATATGAATGTCTATATACACTTATTTGATTCCTGTTACATTTCCATTGTGAGCATTGGCTTTAAATGATGGGATTTCATTTTTTTTTTTTTTTTACCAGGAAATGTGCTCTTCTCTGGTTTGTTTCATATACAGCAGAGCAGCTTATTTGACAAATTCCAGAGAAAGTAAATAAGAAAATTACAGTTGGTTTGATTAATGTTTTTATATTTCCATTGTGTGATTCAGAATTTGATATTAAATTTGTTGTATTTTAAAGTCACTGTCACATTTAAATGATGGGATTTCATTTTTTTTTTTTTTTTTGTTTGTTTCATATAGAGCAGAGCAGCAATCTGCACGAGTAAATTAAAACCCAGACAAACTTGGCAGAATAACAGAGATATATTGGCAGAGAAAGTAAATAAGAAAATTGAAAAGCAGTTGGTTTGATTAATGTTTTTATATTTAGCTTATTGGTAAAGTATAACATAGTATGCACCCATCATGTGTGATTCAGAATTTGATATTAAATTTGTAATGCATTTTAAAGTCATTGTCACATATAAAAACAATACACACAGTATTGCCTAAACACTTTTTTCCTACTTCAACACAAAACCACTCTGGCTCCACACACTCAGACAGTTTACTCCTCCTTTTTTTTTTTTTTTTTTTTGGTGTTTTGGGAATTTCATCACATTAAGATTGAGAGAAAAGGCAGTGAGCTGTGTGAAGCCATACAAGTGTGAAATTCTCCTTGTGGTTTCTCCTCCAGTCAAAACTGTGGTGAACTGGGGTTTAGTTTTTATATACTGATGCATCACCATTGAGCCAGGTAACATCTAGCGGAAATAATGGCAGTTACTTTTAAAAGTGCATTTTATTATCTTCTGAAAAGGTTTGGTGCTGTTACACTTCAATCAGGTGACCCTTGCTGAGTCTGTCACTCGCTCTGCATCTGGGGCTCAAAGGATGAAGCTGTCACAGCATCTCAATCATTCCATCTGCTGACCAGTTAGCTGTCATGGCCAGCTGTCCTGATCTGCTCTGTTGAACAGCACTGCCAGCCCTAATGTGAACCTGTCAGACGTTCGGAATATCACTCGGATGGAGGAGTTGTGTCCCGATTCCCAGGGACCTGTCAGGGACACCTAATCCCACGCAGACACCGGGACTCCAGAGAGAGAGAGAGAAAGAGATAAATCAATCACAGTCTGACCACTTTAACTTAAACCTGGACACTTAAGTGAGCACCCAATCAGAGATGAACCACACCAATACCATACTACAGCTCTTGAATCATTTGCTGTCATGTAGCAGCTCACATCAGCCAGTACAAAATGAAAGGGTCTATCTCTGCTTGACTGGCCAGCCCCCAAATAACATTCTCTGAAATATGGCTATCGGAGGCTCATGGTCAAAAGCAGAGGGGAACACACTTCATTAGCACCTGGCACAAGCAAACTGTGCACACCTTTGTCATTGTGGTTCCGCAATATGGTAGGAGGTTTCCCTCACTAAGAAATGCTGCTGGCCATTATGTGTCAGTTTTATGGTTGACAAACAGGTAGTCTAAAACACACACAGATAACCAACTGTACATTAGTAACTTGTGATACAGACTAATTCTAATAACTCCTTTGTGAGTGAGAGGCATGTTCCACATAGCACCTTGCCTGTCACCCATTGGTGTCTGTAACTATTAGGGAACAGATATATTTTTTACCTTTGTGAAAGAATATTTTCATTATTTGCAGGTGTACGTTTTGGAAGGATAATCTTGTTTGCTTAGTATCTTGTTTTCTTGGTTCTTTGCTCCTCAATTCACTTGGGCTTTTGTCTCTGCAAGAGGGAGGCCAAAACACAGATTATACTATACTGACAGAAACTCTGATGGCTTGCGATTCAGAGGTCTGGCAACTTGGAACTTCATTAGCATTTTAATACCCCTGAAGAGGATCCATATCACAGATACCTGACAGTTCTTTTGTGAACTCAATCTGTCTGTGCAAGAGGAAGGAACAATGAAGACAACACAAATAGAACCAGGAGAGCAATTGCTGAAAGTAACACATGTTAGTAGCACAGGGCTTTTTGAGGGTACTTGAAGAGGAAGAGAGCCAGAAGTGACCAGTGAGTGAAGAAAATATATTTAATGGACAAAACAGCAATATCCGGCTCAGAGTGGTTGCTGACATGATATTGCAGTTTTCTGGAGCACTTACAAACATAGCTCGTATATTATCTTGGGCAATTTCCCTCAGTACCAACCCCTTTGCACCCCTTGGTCCAGTATATTAACTGATTAATGCAAAAGGTATGGACACCTGGACTTGACTGGATCATGGTTCCCAAACATGCCCCTGGAGTACCCTTGTCTATGCTGATTTTCATCCCAACTCTAATTGCATACACTTGAGTATAAACAGCTGTTAATCATTTCATTACATGCTTTTAATTAAGTTCTGAAGAGAAATGACTAGTCCTCTTGAGTCAACATTGTGTAAGAAACTGCTATTTATGTTACAAAGAACAGATACCCCAGCTTAAATCTGAATTAACATCTTATCAGGATCCTTAATTTGAATCTTGCCAGGGTATTTGAAAATCTTGATCCTTAAGAATCTTAGGTGGGATCACAAAAGATCTTCATAGAACTTCATAGAAAGATCTTTAAAGATTTTGGTAAAATCCTTGGGCATCTTTTTATGATCTATAAAGATCTTGGTATAATACCTCGGGATCTTTTAAGAGCTTGATAGGATCCTGTCAAGATCTGTTTAAAATCCTGTCAATATCTTGCAGATGCTGACAAGATCATTGAAAATTCTTTGAAGGTTCTTTGTGAATCAGAGTAAGTGGCGATGGTATCTGCATGATATTCTCAATTACATTGGTCAGGGGGTAAGTCTGACAGTGGATGCCACAGCCATCTTGCTGGAATGTTAATTGGGCAGCATGGTGGTGGTATGTAATTGGGGGACTGGCTGCTTTGAATGTTGCTTTTCAGTTCACACAGCTCTCCTGCATTCTTTATTTGCCAGAGTTGTGGTTCGTTAAGGGCTGAGAAACAGACGGTTGGGGCTCGGATAGCTTAGGAGAAGCAGCATCCATGAATGCAGATTTCAGAGGGTGAAATGTTTTGGGATTGTCCTTTAATTTTTATTCCTGGTTACTTTGGTTTGGTTTGTTTTTTTTTTTGGCTAATGATTTTGTTACTTTTTGTTTGAATTAAGAGTTCTCCTTTTCCATTTTGATTTGTTTTAGAGTGTGGTGTGAGTGTGTGGAGAGGGTGATGGTGGAGAGCTGTTCACCAGAGACCATCTCCCAGGAGATGTGAGGAGCAGGCTGGAAGCCAGAACCGGCTGGGGGAGGAAGAGAGTGGACAGTGAGTGATGGAGCAGTAGCACTCATGGATTTGCAGAGAGTGCGGTGGGGCTGACCCTGGTACACAGTAAGGGACACACCCAGCAGTGTTTCTGCCATTGTGTGTGTCCCGTATCATTCATCCCAGTCCAACAGTGTGAGTTATCATTTCCACCAACAGAGTTCCTCAGGATCCTGAGTCCTCTCAGGATATTTTAGAGAGAGTCCTACCTGCAGCCAGGATCTCATCTAACATCCTGTTCCTAGTTTAGATCCTTTGGGGATCTTTCAAGTTTTATCATTTTTCTTTTTTACTTTAATCAAGAGCTTTACATCAGTCACATCAGTAATAAGATGCATGCATATCTTTTCTGCGTTGAGTTGAGGGAAATTTTTCCTTTTGAAGAGTATATTTTGGATTGATTACTTGATAGACTTATAACTGAAATCCCTGAAAGCTGACAGTGTGGATACCTGCTTATTTAAACGTAACTTTGTTGAGCCAAACCTGTGTTTTGTTAAAATCTGTTTATGCCTAACTTATAGAACTGTGTATTCATCTTTGTTTTGGTGCACATTCACAGAAAGAGAGGACCTGCTCCATCTATCTATCAGCCCTAATCTTCAGTGTCTGTTTTCTCCTGCACCAGTGACCCTACTAACCTGTCAGCCTTGCCTTGGTAACACCCCTTTCATATATTCCAATGTTCAATATCAAATCAATACAAAACCTTTTCTGCTATTAAAACTCTTAAACCGAACCACATTTTCTGAACTCCATTTTATGTAAACAAAATTGTTTAAAACTGTGATCACATTAGAATTCTTGCTAAGCTTGAGCCAAGATATCATATTATGTAAATGTGTTTATTCATAAGGAAAAAGGTAAGACTTCATTGACCAACCAGCAGCTGATATTTCTCACAATTCATTTTGATAAAGTGCTTTTGTAGAGAGGTTTTGACATCTGCCATTTCATACAATGAACAAACACATTTTAAATGGGTAAGTGCTGTAATGAAAAATATGGTAATATTTGAAATGGTGGGACTTGGGCTTGAATTTCATCATGGCAACATGCCAAAATATATTAGCATGAGTGGTTTTATTTATTTTGAGGACCTCCTCTTAAGTGTTGCTGAACTGTTAAATTAACACGATAATGATGTTTATAGCATCTTTATACAATGAATGACAGCTAAACTATTTCTATGCATCTACTCCAGCAGATTAATTTCCCCTGAATATATACACATAACTATGGCGATGGTGCCTCAGCGCATATGTTCAGAACATTTGTTTGAGGACTGTCTGTTGGTTGGCTCTGAAAAAGAATGATCTACAACCATGGAAAATGCATTCATTTTTTGTCCCCTGGCACATTGTTATACAAATCAAGTCCACAAAACCTATTTATGGGCAGGGCCCAAAATGAGCGTCTATACTGCTGTCTGATCTTTCTCTTGTCTGTTAATTAACCTCTAGCCATGGGTGTGAATTTTTGGGTCATCTCAGGAAGATGACATAACATTTTCTTAATTATCTGTGCCTCACTGGTGACCTCAGGCTCACTTAGTGTTGACTTTGTTGATTTATTCATTAACTGTGTTTCAGAGGACCACACACGCACACACACAAAAGTAAACAATATCAGGGTGTAGTAATGAAAATCACTGTCAAATAAAAAATGTCCATTTTGTATCATCTGATTATATCCTCTTTGTCGGTTATAGACACTGCATTTATGTTTCTCATCTCCAGATTAATGCTCTCCTTCATTATTATTCATTTATTAATTTCCTGCTTTTCATCCATGTTGTTTGCACAGGATATTAATTTTGAAGCATTACTGGACAATATATTTAGCAAAAGCCCTATCTGTTTCTATCATTTTTTTTCCTCAGAGATAATTAAATTGTTTGCAAAAGCAAAGAAACCAAGGACAGAATGCAGAAAAAGCTCATGTAAAACATGAGAGGGACATAAACTCTGACACATGAAGTAACTGGTTTAGCAGGCATGAAAAGACAAGGTGAGGCAACAACAAGCACCTATAGTGCAGCTGTGGTTGGCCGTGATTGAATCAACAGCGGTACTGCCACCTGCTGATCCCAGAGTGCATTTTAGAACAGTGCGTCTCAGCATCAGTCCTGGGAATCACTGTCCATGATCTATTTTCATTCAAACCAAATTTGTAAACTCTAAATTGAGACAAGCTGGTAATTACATCAGTGCAAATGATGATTACAACCAACCATTCAGTTCAACTTGCCATTCACCAACCATCTACAGAGTATCCAGTACTGCATCAAGCCTTAACTAGAATACACCAATGACCCAACAATGTTATGGTGCAGATAATTCAATGGAATTAATCTCAATCATAGCCAGTGCTAGGAAGGGTGGAAACCAATTGGTAGAATGTCTTCCATAGCAACAAGGGTATGCAGGACTCGGTTAAGGTCAGATGAGAAGGGGAATCTCAAGTCCATTCTTCACCTGGGTCACAGTATAAATTTAGGGTTATATTGAGCTACATGTCAGATTATATTTGCATGTGTAATGTGTGCACATAGCATGGGGATGGGAGGATCATTTCCATGCACTCGCACCCAGGTCCACATTTGGCTAGCACTGATCCTGTGCTTAACCCTGCCATGTTAATAGATAGCTGCAACACTCTTAAAGTATAGACTAGATTAGCCACTGTGAGCTTAAAATAATGAAGTCCTAAGAAAATACAGCACCAAATAAACAAAACAGCCATTTTCAAACATGCATCACTTTATCTCCAAGCTGCTGCTAGGATTCTCATAACTAAGTAGACACGACCCAATGTATCCCGTCCTTCCAGCAGTCCTGCTTTGTATATGTGCAAGAACCCTTCATCTCACAGCACTATCAATCACTTCAATATGTTGTAATTTACAGTTACTGCATGTGTCAAAATTGATGTATTGACATTTATGAGTCTTTTGAAATGTTAATGCATAAATAAAGCATTAACGCAGTTACCATAACACAGCAAGCAGGTTCTCCCTGAAGAATGTTAGTCTTACTGCCCCACAATGTGAAATAAGCCATGTTAAATAATTTAGCAAAACACATATGAGAAAACAAGAAAATGACAGCAAAAATGAGATCTTGGATGTTTTAGTTTGATTGGCAGGTTTTAATAAACATTATTCAATGCAACAGACTCTGCTAATGCAGCGCTGTATTGCAAATCCACCTCCTGGTTTGGAGGTCGTAATGAAACATTCTGGGTTAATCTGGGGTTTGCACTTCCTGTAGTTCACAGAAGTGTTACTTTTGTTATCACAATTAAAAATATGATGTTTGATTTGGTGTACTTAATGTTAATGTTAATTTCATGGTTGATTTGGTTTTAACAGCCCCTAAATATCCTTGATTTTAAAATAAATATTCTTACAAAGTACAAAAGTTTGATTAATCACAAATAATTGCAGCTAATCATGCAATTAATTTTTTTTTTTCAAGCAAAAAAACAACCCTAACACATTTGAATGAAGGAACCATATTTTCTGGGCATCCCATCCTGTTGATGGATTGGGTTTCGGTGAGTGGATATTGCAATCTGTTTTATCAGGTCTACAGTCTACAGTCTGCTGGGCCACTTGCCTGTGAAGTGTACTCCTCTGAAACAAGGGGAAGCTGGCATACTGTAGGGTAGGAAAAAAAACAGCAGCTCATTTTCCTTGCCTGCGTTCTGCTGAATTCGATTGAAAGCTTTCAAGCAATAAGACAGACCTATGAATATAGGAACAAAAAATGTTGCATACCCCATTATTTTAAGATGATAAAAGCCCATGGCCATTAGTATCATGCAAGCTGTTGCCTTTGTGACAGAACTGGTTAAGCTATAAAGCTTCCACTAGTAGAGTAATATATTGGGGTTAAAAAAATTGTGGAAACATCAAACACATCAAATCTATGAATAATCTATGGACAATCAATGAGCATTTGCCTTCAGATGGATTTCAGTTCTTTGAGTAATGAAGGGGGCAGAATTCCACTTTCCACAAAGACTAAAGACAGCCGTGAGCTTATTTTATGCAACAGTCTTGCACAGGCGTCTTCAGTTAGTCTGACAAACTGTTAGTCATGGTCTTAAATTAATAGCTATGTTTATGCAACCGGCCCATTTTCCAGAACCTCCTATGAAAGTTCAATAACTGGACTCAATGCCTCCTACAAGATGGCTGCTTATACACCATAACAGGCTGAAGGCTGTTTATATACCCATATATGAACCAATATAGGTGTAGATAAAAGATCCATAGATTAGTCATACGATCATATAACCTGCTTTCACTTCTCAGACATCCATGTTTTTTTATCCGTTTCACCAGTCATGCATTGTTGCATGCTAGCCCATTGTCATGAGGCAATCACAGCAGTGGCCCTGACTCCAGGTCTTGGAGATCCAGTGTTTGCTAGTTTTAGTTTTCACCTGAGATTCCACATCAGGTTCAGATCCAAGAAACCAGGTGAGGTGAGTTCCTGACTGGACATTTAGGGCTGAGTAACAACAAAAAGCCGCATACCCTACGGCTCCGCAGGACCAGGAGTGACGACCACTGATCAATATCATGAAAATTTTTTTAACCAAAAATATGTTTCATAATCTAATTTTGCATTGTGTATCTTCCAGCAAAATGTGCATACATCTATTTGTTCCTGTTGCTAGGACATCCCCAGCAAACTGATAAACCACTGAAACAGGGAAAGGAAACACTGAATGCAATGATTCCTTTCCAATTCAGAATTTATTCTTGCTTGTCGTATACTGTCCAGCACCTGGAATACCTACATTTATTGAATTATTTGTTTTAAAAAACTACATTCTAATAGTTTTATATGATATAAAGTATGATGTCAGATTTAATCATGCAAATCATTTTCTTTCTCCTTGCAGGTCTGCATTGCTGCAAGGTTTCACAATAATTTAATTCATTATGCAAGGGCTGACAAATGCATTCTTGTATTTTTGTGTCTGGATATGACTCTCTGAATCATATTTCCCTGTATTATTACAAACATCCTACAATATCTTACTGTATGTGTGTGTGGTATCTTTCCAAATGCTGCTTTTTATTTCAGAGGCTATGTGAATAGGGAGTTATACTGTTTACTATTACAACCATTTATAATGAGGAAAGAGTACTGAAATGGTCCTACTTGAGTGGGTAGCTGAATGGAAAACACAAATGCATCTTGACAAGCCATCTCGCTGGGCTGAATGTGAAGGAGAAAATACAGAGCAAAAACATGTTTTCTGAAGCTGTATTTCAGCAAGAATCAGTTACTTCTACTGTACACCACGCAAGCTACATCCCAGCAATACACTTGGTAACAGTAAAACTGAAAGGCTGAACCTGCAAAATTGTGTAAACGGAGCTGTACTTGGTTAGTATCTGGATGGACAACCTGCTGGGAAAATGTAGTTGATGCTTGAAGTATTGTTGAGCATGTTGTGGGCAGTCTTCCTTCTGCACCAAATAGATCCCAATTCCCTAGTCCAGAAACACAGAGACTGTTCTTTAGACACTGCTTAGGCCTTTCAGTACAGAGGGAATCATGACTATCTTGTCAAGTGCCATCTCTAAAGGGAAAACAACCCTCTTGCATTTGACATACTTAATCTCAGCAAACATTTCATCCCATCTGCACATTCGAGTCTCCAAACAGTATAAACATCAGTTTTGCTATTTCTCATCAGTATTCATACAGACAGTCTTGTTACTGGAGAACAAATCATGGTTACATGACAGTTTTGCTTTCATGGATAACGATCACCCCCACCAACTAAATATGGCAATAGGGACCCCTTGATTTCTGATGAGTGGACATGTGTTTGACAGGCAGAAGGTGCCTTGACTAGATGTTCAGTTGATATTAAAATTCATGGAAAAGGAAGCCCTTTCAATTGATGTGCCTTTCATAGGTACAGGCCCTCACCCAATTCTGAAAAAAGCCCTCTACATACAACATAAAATTGCATTTCCCTGATTTCAGATGTAAATAGTAAGAGAAAAGTAGCCCTCTGGCAGGGATGACCAGGCAAAATGTCCTGCTACTTGTTACAGTTCTTGTGGTCATTTGTGTTGACAACAGCCCCAGGTCCAGTGGTAGCAATATCAACTTTATGACATAAATGGCCCACCGCCATATTTAGTGATAGATACTGTATTTCTTTTTTGGTATGCATTCTTTTTCTGATGCCAAATGTTCCAATGGTGTGCATGGCCGACGTTTTGCAGTTTTGGCCTCACCCTATAATGTGTCCACTCATTCTCTGGGTCTGATAGGATCCAGTAAATGGTCAAACTGTCAAGTATTAAGAGACATCTACTTCCTGATTTGGAGACTTGGTGACCAGAAAATGCAGTTCTTTAACTGTGACCTTTGGAGTCTCTTCTGAAACTCATCATCAACAGGACAATATGTACTTATGTTCTCTTTTTGTCCATATCTATATATAGATACAGTGATACATGGCATGCCTTTTATCTACAGGAGTACCAAGTGATGTTCTTCATCCTGGGTGTTCAAGCACATTTATTAGACAAAAAAGCATTGTAACTCTTTGTAAATCTTGGTTCAGGCAGCTGCTTTGAATTTGGCTGCCAAAAAATAAACAAGTTGATTGCAAATATAGGTGGATAATGAATGCAAAGCGTTGATGTTTTTTTTCCAAAGGCATGCTTGGGCAATTTTCAGCTAACATCAGAATCTGTATTACTGTGAACATTTTTCTGATAAAAAAAAAAAAAAACTAGTGAGCTGATTGTGCTTCCCTTCCACTTTCCAAACAGGTGCATCATTTCCATCCCTTTTTATTCCCTGGCGCTCAACTTTAGAGTAAGCTCCAGCTTTCTGAATGTCAAAGATAATTTGTATCAGAACGTTTGATTAATTTCCTGTTTCAAACAGTGCTAATCCTCTGGCAATCATACCACAGAACTACAACAGTCATTTCAATCTGGGCATGCAAATTCTCCATCAAAGGATCTGGTTTGCATATTTGTCTCACCAAAAAACTGAACATCAGAAATGACAAAATGTAGTACATTAATTCATAATTAGCCTGAATTTTTACCCAAGCTTATACCATGTTAAAACCTGGAAAGGAATCTGACATACAAGGATAAAAATACAAGTACCACATTGAAAAGTGTGTTAAAAAGGCCCTTACTTAAAGAATGTTTATATATTTTAGATGTCAAGGGAACATTATCCGGAATTGTTCTATTTATGACCAATCTCAAAATCACAAAGTGACGTGGGGCATAAAATTGTCATAGCTATCAAGAGCATTAAAAAATGCATATGGTTTTAGAGGGAAGAGCTCTGATTCTGAGACAATAATATTCTATTTCAAAAACCACTTACAGAAAAAAGGAGAACATTAAGTTGTCAACCCCAGAACATTATGCAAAAATGTGTATTTCTGTTTGGTCCAATGTTTAAGAAAAAAACACTTGAGAGCAACTAAGCTTGGCCACTAAGCTGATGAACATACACTTTGTTGAAGAGGCGTGTTCTCCAGCTGGGGCTTACTCAGGGATAGTAGGTTAATTGTCCAATTGAATGACATCCAGAGTCATAATCCTGCTGCCATTTCCACAATTTCTTTTGCTTTGATTGTGAGAGTATCCCTTCACTTTGCCTTGATTGTGACTCACGCCATGCCCCCCCCACCCCCACAAAGTTACACACATGCTTGCAATCCACATATAAGACCTATGCATTCACAGATATACATGAAATCCCACCAATATTCTGTACATGTGTTACAGTATATATGGGGTTTACAAAATAATAAACATTTAGCAAAATGTGTCATGTGATACATATGATTGTAATCTTAAAACCATTGAGACCTGGTCACAAAGGTTTATATTCAGTTCTGTTATCATTTTTAAGGCTGTTGATTTGTTGTTTTAACACCCATCCTGATAATTGCTTGCCTATTGTTTTTGGTGATCTTGGTGACTTGTGAGTGATGGTCCTCTTTCCCAATGCTGCTGTTCCTTGTTTGGCATATACTGTTATTATTTTTAAATATCATTATCATCTGTTCCATCACATGATCATGTGTTAAATAATTTTGCCTTTTCTGTGACACTCATGCCATTTAAATATCTTCTGAACCTCTTTCAAAATCTGTCAGATCTCTCTTGTTGGTTTACAGTCTCGCAGATTAAAATCTTGAGAAATTTAAAACGGAAATAAGTTGGTAATTAGTATTGACATTTAAGACTTTTAAACCACTATCTGCTAGCAGAGGATGAGATGGTGAGGCAGTTTTTACAGTGGAAGGAGGAAAAGTGAAGATAAACAGCTAGACGATGACTTTCGTGTATTCCACAACTGTAATCCATTATTATAATTATGATGATGTGAATAGTTATAGTGGCAGTCCTGTGAGATAATGCTTGAAGGCCCCAGAAGGTTGCAGATACCCTTAGCACCATAAAAGCTTTTAATTGGCATGTCTTTAGTAAAATAGAGGCAGAAATGTGTGCTGTTATGAGTGTATGTTTGACAGCACAAATATATCATAAAGGCACTTTAGTTTCGTTATTGTTCTTTACTGAGATTGTGTCAAACATGTGGGATACTCTGCATTATGTTTTTTATGACTTTTTATGGCAATATGGAGAGATTCATTTGTTAAAAAAAAATTAAAAAAAAGAAAAAGAGATGATTGTAATAACAATAACTTGTCATAATTAATGTTATATATAATGGTTTGATAAGATATAGTTTGATCTTTTGCTGTACTTTATTATTTTTATTTACAAGCACATGCCTCACCATACAGTAGTGATAACACATGCTAAACTGCTATTGATGGATGGACAGCACCTGACTGAACACTACGCACTCATGTGGCCTCAGACGGGTCATACATAGTGAACAGTATTGGGTTCAGCCCATGGCACTCTTAGTGGCAGCCAGTAGAACAGGTGAAGCCTAGGAAGTAAGTGGAGATTTTTTTCATATGCCTAGTCAAGCCTCCCAAAAATTTCTCACAAACTCTTGACCATCTAAAAGGGCAGGTTTCAGTTTGTGAGCTTTGATTTTCTACAATAAAACTGGTGGCAGAAGTATTTAGCTGACATTGTTTTGCATTAAGCTAGCTAATATGCAATCTCTTCTCATTTCATTCCCTGTAAAACCTCTTATTGTCCTATATATGGTGCCAGACATGGAGATTTTACTTTTTATCACTATTTATGTTCTACTTGAAAGTACAGCAGCAACTTCATTCAACAAATCCTTTTTGAATCAAGACATGCCTTGCCTGCCTGTCTGTCTTGGATGTTGGAAAAAATTATTAAGCCTGGCTTGAGATGCTCTATCTAGTCTATTTAAGCAACCTACTGTACACTGGAGACTACACTTTGTTCTATGTTCTATTTGACAGCTGAAATATTACACCTTGCCATTGATAAAGTAACAGGATTGTCCTACTTTGATGATCCTATTAAGATTGCATATTTTTATTATGAGATATTATGTCATATAACAACAAAAATGTGAAAAGCTCAGCAGGTTTGAATTTTATAAGTGCTGTTTCAAAAAGCAAAGAAGAGAATGCATGGTGCATTAATAAAAATAGCTGACTGTCAAAGTAACATGCAAAGTCAAAGTTGTGCTGTCTGTCCAACTCTCTCTGAGGCTTTCAAAGCCTTCAGGACGTTCACCATTCAGGACTGACAAAAATAGCATCACCTACACACGGACACAGATGGGAACAATAAACACTCCACAGAGGTCATTGAAAGGCCTCTCAGGAAGGGAAACAGCCTGTAGACAGACCTTCAGGATTAAAGCTACTGATAATGTCTCTTAAAATCTTCTTTTCTGGCTTTGAGCCAACTCATCATCACAGATCTTAGACTTAGTTTTTTTTCTTGTTTAATTTATTCTGTTTTCCTAAACAACAAAGGCAAAAATAAAGCAGGCACTGGGTTTTTCTACACACACCACCAGTAGTTTTTATCCATAACTCAACTATATCACTATGTCAAAACTTAATATCTAGGGTACGGTTCCATTGCCTTCTCACATTTATTTAAATATGCACATATCTGAATAAGGCTGTTCCCTGCTTTTGATTTTCAAGTACCCATTGACTTTTCAAGAGAATGTATTTTATTTTATTTTTAATATATATAATGCTCCTCTATTTTAAACGGAGTGGTTAAAAATCAATATTTATTCAGGGATTGGCTCAGATATTGAGTTAACTTTAGATGCAAGGCAGAGTTTGACATCTTGTTACTGTCAATAGTACATATTTTACAGAAAATCAAATTAAGAGTGAAGGGACAGTCTCATCTCTGTTATTTTATGCAGAACTTTTATATCTGCTGGTACCATTCAGAAGGTTTTAAAATATGAGTCAATCTCCCAATTTTCCTTCTTGAAAAAGGGGTATTTTGAAAATGTATCATAAAAGCATATAACATTTGCAATATGATTACACAATGTAATAATGTACATACAGCAGCAGTAGCAGAGTTGTTCAGCATAGATTATTTACACTCACCCCTGCATCTGAAAGCAGAGTTGTAGTCAAGACAACCTCTGTCCAAAATCAAGACAAGACCACAACTGGTCCTGGTCAAGATGAAGGCAAGACCAAGACCAAAGGGTGTCAAGACCAAGACAAGACAAAGACTGGAATAGTCTTTCAGTTTTTCAAAATGGCTATATTAATGAAAGACATGCCAACCCATACATTTTTTGAGTACCACATTGGTGATTGGTGCAAACTAACTGTAGGATGTAAAAACTGTTACTGTGAGCTCAGTGTGGAGGTAACATTCAGAAAGTCATCTGTCGAAAACAATATGTAATGTGCACACCACATGTGTGATATACCTCCAACTCTTTTTACACATTTTAGATAAATGGTACAAGCTAGTACTGCCCGATGTTACATGATAAAATCTGTGTAACACTCACCCACTCATAAACCTTGCAGGGGTGGCACAGTGATGCAGATGTTAGCAGTTTCATGTAACACTGGTGCAATAAAAATTCCTCTGTGAGGAGTGCGTGCTTTAAACGAAAGGGTTAAAAATGTAAATGGCTGACTACTACACGACCATTTGAGTTTTAATCTTTGTAATAAAAGAAGTGCTAAATCCAAAATGGTGTTCACATTTAAGCCTACCAGGTTTTTACTCTGCATTCAAAGAGAACACAGCAGGTCATTTTATTCAATAGCATGAATAGCAGGGAGTAAATGTCTGTATTTGTCATGTAGATTTAGCCTTTTGTTAAAAAATGGCAAAATATCAAACATTTTGACATTAGTCAGACACCCATCCCATGTGGTGCAAAGCTGAAATACCTCCTGGATCTGATATTTCTCTTTTTGCATTCATTGAAACCCATTGTAAATATTTGCTCAAAAAGTGTGTTATAGCATTTGTTAACACAGCAACCATCTTCCCCAATGCAAGATCCCTCACCAGGAACAAATTTTAAAGGGGGTTGGGGGGTCTTACAAAATAGATCAGGGATAAGCTCTTCATTCAATGTGAAAAATGAAACTTTTACATAACAACTTCATCATTGACACAAAATGACCCCTACAGAACAGTCTTTCTAGGTGCACTGCTGTATGGCCTTCCTCAGGATGGGGCTCAGGAATGTTGCATCTTTATTTCTGTGTACCAGAGGTGAAGCCTTTTTCTGATCTGTGTGAAGGGCAGAGGAGGAAATGAATTCAGCAAAAACAGGACTCCAGCTGAATTTAAGAAAGAAAATACAGGTAACTATTGGATGACTCACAATGAAAAACCAATTAGTTTGTGGTGAAACATTCTTGGTTTGTGGGTGAAACATTTTCCAAAGGCACACAGTCGGTTATAACCCTTTGTTTATGCACACTGCACTTCACCTTGCAACATACCAAAGTGGCAGTTCAAAAATGAAAGTTATAAGTCCTACTGATTGCCAACACCCATGACAATATCTTAAAAATCATTTGAATGTGTTTAAACTATAAAATTATTGCCTCAAATGAGATGTCGCCTATGTCTATAGTATCGTAACTGAGGAAAATATTTTTGTACCTCACTGATATGTTTAAATCCTGCAGAACTCAATGCATGTAAAATACACCTTCACTGTGTTTACAGTGTGTTTTTTCTTTACACTTGATTAAATACAGTTTTCAAATACCAGATTTATTTATTTTAAATCTAGAATATTAGAAATTGTTTTTACTTCTGGTTCATTTGAAAATTTTGTGCTTTAAAACTTCAAATCAAGCAATATAAAAACTTTTGACTTCTGCTGAACTCATTCTTCGACAAGGTAACTGTACTTTAAGTTTAGCACACATTCTGGATACTTTTTCCACCCTTGTAATAGTTTTGGATTTGATTTGCAAATTTGAAATGCACCTAAATATTCCATTACACAACTCCATCACATAAATTAAAACTTCCCCAAGCTTTGCCTTTCAAAATAGCAATATAACTGCAGATGAATGGCTTCTTTTGTCTTGCCTGCATATATTTTTCAGTATAGCTATTTTTGAATGCAAGTTGTTCACTTTGACAGCTGCTATGAACCAGTCTTTAGTCTATGCACAGTGTAAGTAAATTAGAGATGGTTAATGTACTTATTCAAAACAGGTTATACAGGTGCCAGTGGTAAAAACAGTAATTAGCCAGTGCAGCATATTAATAAGGAAATATAATGTATTCATATGGAAGTTGTAGAACTAGAAATAGTCCCTAATAGTCTCTCACAGGAATTGGCTCATTCAAACCAAACTGTATCCTTATTCGTTTTGAAACGACATGGATATCAGCTATGGAAACTACTGCATTTTTACAATTACCTCATCATCTAGAGTCAAGCTGGGTGAAAGTATCTGAACTGTGTATACCAACACTAATTAGCAAGTTTGCTGCCAATAAGATATTATGACTATTATGCTATATTATGTTTTGAATACCATTAATATTAAGCTTCTTTCAGCACTGGGCTGGAGGCCAAAGGATGAAGTGAATAATCCTGGCTACCAGAGGCTGCAGTTATCATGGATTCTGACAGCTTGAGACTGGATAAGATTATGTAGTATTTATTTGCTGCAAATAAAAGGATGCTGATGTGGATGTGTTAAAGGCACACAAGCAATTATAATAATTATAATCACAGTTTGTCAGCTTAAATCAATATTTTCTGCCTCTATAACTCAGTACAAGAGTGGTAGGCTAATAGTTTACTGAGTGCATATCCAGTGGTACTCAGCTTGTATTTTATCATGTAGGCTCTGAATAGCCTTGGAAAATATAACCAACCCAAACAACATGTTTAATACACTGAATTAGTTATTAGAATATTATTTGAATGCATCTCAATGCATTGATGTATACAGTTTAATAAATATATATTAATACATATTTTATTATTTAGATATTAAAGGATACTTTCCATTTATCAAAATATCTTCATAGAGACTTATTGGCATACATGGGGCATGTAACAGGTCCCTTCACAGCAAAAATACATTTTTCAATTTATTAATTGCCTTTCAGTTCACTTGTTACACATTGTTCTCAGACAGGTTATGGTAATAACCTAACAGGTGAGAGGTTCAAGTTTGCTTGGCTCAGATGTTATATTTTAATATCTGATGTAGTTTATGTGATGTCTCTTCTATGTTTTATGTTCTTTTGCTGACCTACAAATGATATAGAAGCGGTGGTCATAAATTATAGATGCCAGCATGAATGTGGTTTATTGTGTTTTCTTTTGACTGAAATTATTTTTGCAATTTTTTTCATTGCATAATAAAAAGAGTGTGTTTTATTGCAATGGTTCCCTATTTTAAAGTGAAAACACATGCCTTTGTAATGAAATGATGATTAAGGAAAACATCTGGTTTTTACAACAATTACAGTGTTATTTTAGTTATTAGTTAGTTTTACTGTTAAAATTGAGAATGAACAATCATCTTGTTGTACAATATTTGTTCTGATTCTCAGATGGTACCAACATAATCATAGTTTTTAGTTTTTTTATTTCCACCTGTGGCCTCGTTATGATTGGCAGTGTGTGATTTCCTTTACTTGTTGTTCCAAATGGTTATGGTCAATCTGCATCGCACTGATACAGTAAAAGCTATATTGAGGACAGTCTAATAGATCCTGTGTTAACCTAAGAGTTATTTCTTATTTCTTTTGATGCAGTTTTTTTTGTTCCAGGTAGATCAGCATTGCCCCCTGCTGGTAGGTTACAGCATCCAATACCCATGTAAAAAGAGTTACAACAACCAAAACATAATGTGATGTAATGTATGATTGCACATATTATTTGACACTGGTGTATGGATTTATCAAATGAAATACCTAGGTAGAGCCGTTGAAATGAAGAAATCCATTGCCCTGAAACAGAAAGGTTATATATGCAAATATCAGTCACTGCAGTGAAACATATTGATTGCCATTCCAGTTAACTTTGTAGGATCACTTGAGAAAATATGCATTAGAAATTGAAATGATACTCTATTTTGAAGTCAGTTGTGACCCATCTATAATTACAGGTGTACCACAACTGAGTGATACATATGTATGAGTATATGAATGTATAAAATGTTGAAACTGCATTTATAAATCCTGTTGCAAGTCAAACAGTTTAATTCACAGAATCATTCTTCATGG
Organism: Albula goreensis; assembly: GCA_022829145.1. Classification (NCBI taxonomy): domain Eukaryota; kingdom Metazoa; phylum Chordata; class Actinopteri; order Albuliformes; family Albulidae; genus Albula; species Albula goreensis. The sequence continues at coordinate 45,648,451 of CM040741.1, forward strand.
AAATCACGTTAAAATGCACAGTTAATGGGTAATTGAAAAGCTGGACAGCAAAGCCACATGATGGTAAACAAAAATTCTTAAGACTAATATTTGCTTGCTGCTGGTTAAGGACCAGCATTGTTTGAGTGTGTTGAGTAGTTCTGCCAGTAATAAGGAAAAATGAGGAATGGGTGGAGGTGTACTACCTTTTGCAACCACCAGGCAGCAGAATAAAGCTGTGCTGCAGGAGTGTCCATCTAGAAGGGCCAGGGTGTTGTATTTGGCAAGGGCCAATGTGGTGCAGGCTTTGTTCAAGCCCAGGATTGAAAGACCTGATTCAACCAATTAAAAAAAACCTTCTTGGAAAAGATTGAATACCCTTTTTGTAGTCTAAGTTGTATTCAAATGGTGTACTTTAGGGTGCAAGGCAATATTGTCTATATATTTTCTAGGAGTCAAAGGAAGGCAATCAAAACTAATGCAAACATGAACCCAAACACTTTGAAAGAGAGTAGACGAAAACTATACACAGTTTGATATACACTGAAAAAAAACATAGCCTACTACATAGACAGAATAGTATGATCCATGACATACAATGATACAAAACACTGTTAAAGCATTTCAAAACCCAAAGATGCCACCAAAAAAACTTAAAATGCTGAGTTTAAAGCATTTATTTTTTTTCTTCGAGTTTGTTAGTGAAAATAAAAGGTGTCAAGATTTAAATATTCATGAGAAACTAATATTTTTTTTTTCAAATGTTTCATTAGATGCTTTAAATTTGCATGTTACCCAACAATTTCAAAGCCATAAATACTAATAAGGCTTTTTGTTCTTTCAGGCTCTAAGTCTGAAAAATCAGAATTCTCGCACTCAGATAACCGCTCACTGTCTTTGACCATGATGTGGGCCTCTGTGGTAGGATCAGAGAATTGTTTTTCCAATGCAAACTGCCTTCTAAAATGGAGTTGGTGTAACAATATGATGTTATAAATAGCTTCACTGTTGAAGCTATTTATATTTATATTTAAATAGTATATGGTACCTAGTATATTTTTCATATGACAGTGTGACTAATGAACTATATACACCAATGTAATTATTTTATTTTATTTCAGTGTGCAGGATAGGATTTACATAACATATAAATTAAGACATTCAAACCATTCAGGTGAAAATGATGGCATGGTTCAAAAGCCACTTCATGTACATAAGAAAAAAACAATATGTTTTCACACCACCCTCCGTAACAGCATTCCTGGCTAATCTCTAAATCTAGTCACCACAAAACAGGTATAATGACACATGATGTTTTAACAATACAGCCACATGCATATAACATGAACTTATGTATATGAATATGTTATAGTTAGATGTAATGGTGATATTTTTTAAAGAAATGACCAAATTCTTTGATTCCTAGAATATCATATGATTCGCCCAACCAACCCATTTACAGTTGCTGTGATTTTTAATACATATCTGAATAGATAGAAAAATGATTGTGTGCAGGTTGCCATATTGTCTGCAGGGCATACATCATATACAAGACAACCCAATAAGTAAGTAATCCACTTAAATAATTCAATTTTCTCAATTCTGAATTTTCTATGCCCATAGGGGTTAATATGATTTTATGAAGGGGTGAGGTACCCTGAGATATCTCCAGATAGGAGAGCTGCATTTATGATGCATTCACAGGTCTTGTATTGCTGTTTGTGGAGTCCAGAATTGTTGGCACCCTTGCAAAAAACCTTTTTTATACTCTTTGAACACCTTTTGTTCACTTTCACTGCCTTCTGAAGTCAAACTTTAGGCTTACCTTTTCCTGTCTTTCATTGCCAATATTTTGTATTAATATACACCAGAAAATGATTACCTCTGTCAATAACTGTTATTTCAAGGAAAGCGAAGCTTGTAAGAGTGGAAAAAAACATACCCAACTCAAAAACCTTTCAGATCAAACGTGTATAGGCCAGGCATAGATACCAGTGCTTGCTAGTTCAAATAAGTAATGTGATGAAAAGGTGATGAAAACATTCTCCATTCACCCATTGTCCCAGATTGAAAAGACATAACCATCATAGCCTGAATATAGTCATAGTTTATGCTTTGGCCATGCCTAGCATTCCAGTGACAGAACAAAAACATTGCCATGATATATATGAGTACATTATAATAAATATTTTAACTAGAGATGTTTGTTATTACAAATCCATCCATATCATAGCATGGAGGGGAAGGGGAAAAGCCGCAGAGATTGTCACGATAAGGAGAACTCTTTGTTTAGAAATTGAGACAGCACTGAGACGTCAATCAAATATATTAGAATCTCTAAAAATACAAATATATTGGGAATGATCGTCATGTATAACTTCTTTATGTTTGTCACATTGAATGTGACATCAAAATACACTAATTCAAAGAAATGTCATCTTTTGTTGACTGCACTCATTTACTGGTGAGTTTTATTATGGCATTATGGCAGTCAGCGACTCATTCTGTTGACGCAACCCCTAGTTTAAGTTGATGACCAGTATTACGAAAAAGACTCAGACAACCACAAATTTGCACTGCATGTTTTAAAATGCACACATACAAACAAACACTCACTAATGCAATTTTTCACCTCCTGCATCCTTTTAAAACTGTGTACCAACCCCAAACACATATGCACAACATATTAATTTGCTTGTGAGATAAGCAGCACTGGTACAGACCCCAAACAGGAATACATCAGAACAGAGTAACAGGACCAGGTTGGGTTTTACTATCACAGTTTTAAATCACAGTGCCGGACAAAGTGCTTTTATCCCTCCACTGACGATGAAGGGAACCAAAATATGGACAACTAACTAATCCAGCTAACACAGGACATTTCTTTGGAAATAAACAGATTTCAGACAGCAACATAAATATTGCCGCAGGGGATCGAAGCCATTAGCCCCTTTCCGCTTGTTTAGCAGCGGTCAAACTGGGATGTGAGTACGCTGCAGCCTCTACAGCTGTATGACACGGAGGTGGGGCGGGGGACATGGGCGGGGGGAAGGGGTTTCTCAGCACACCCCCCACCCTGTTTGTTCAGGAGCGGCTGCAGCAGGACTGTCATGGTCTCTGAACGTTCAGACACAACACGGCCGGTGGGCCCGGTTGACAGAAAAACCATTTTCTCAGCAATTTGGGAGTTTAGAAAACAGCAGCAGCGGCGAGCATTGGGTGGTCTCACTGATGCCACACATCATTTCACGTGGAGCCTTTCCCGAGCACAAGGCCGTTTCCCGGCAAAGTAAATAGAGTCCTGCCGAACGCAAGTAATGTCAGGGGGCTGCAGTGTGCATGTTACACGTATTGTCACAATCCCTCAAGTTAAATGGGGAACAAATCCCTCCATTTCTTTGAATGCAGAGTGTCAGCATGGGGCCAGAGCGATTCATTTCAAAGTAAAAGACAAACATCCACTGAGGAGAAAAATAGAAACAAAGCAGGAAAAATCAATAAAGCCTGCAGAGCATGAAACTGTGAATACCATGTTCTTTGTGTTCCACCATCTCTCAAGGCTTTTTAAAAATATATTTTCTATTCTTTTCTAAATTGCGAAACAATTTTCTGCATTGAACTTCTTATGCTCCACTGCCACTTATGTAAAAGAACAGCTCCCTCTGTTGACTGTACATGATAGTGCAACACTCAACATCTAACAAGAATATTTAGACATATTAAACGACACTCCAAAAATAGCAACAGATTAGAATAAAACATTAAATGGTTTAGGCCACTACAATGATTACTATTACTGTTAATATTTGTACATGTAGTCATCGTAGTGCTGATGGCACTTAATGAACATATAATCACCAGTTATTAAAAATGCTATATTCATCTGGCAGACTTAGCTCATTAGACTTAATATTTATAAACAAATCCAGTCGGAGTGTTATGAATTATGATATCAAAGCAAGTGGCCACAGAATGAACTCTAGTTCCATTTACAAGAACTGTTTAGCCAGCTAATTCATGCTTTATACAACCCATTTTGGTGACACATTAATTTAAATATGCCAAAAGTCAGACCTGTGTTTTCATTACTTTGACTCAAAATAATTAAGGCCCATTAATTTCAGTTGTAAACAGTTAGACATTAAACCCAATAACTCAACTTCGTAAATGAACACATGGCTAAATATAAGCAGTACTTGAGTTTCATCGCAGTCATTATTATACTATAAATCACTTGGTTATACGTCCAATGCTAACTCAGTCGGTCCATATATTTTCATCAAGGCTGAGTGATGGGAAATGTCATTATGTTAATATAAACCTAATTAATAAGTGCAAGGTGAAAGATATTTCTTGTAATATGGCAACTGACAAATGTTCTAATTCTCTGAACTGTAAATACACAGTGTTTATTTTATGTGATGGTATGGCACTCGCACTTTCCCATATAAAGGTTTATTGATAATAAATATGTAAATTCATTTTTTTATAAAATAAAAACAAAATAAAACTGTTATTAAATTTTTAAATTGTTAGATTGTAGTTTAGCTTGATGTGAATCTGATTAGCAGGACATTACCAACACAAGCTGACTGTCTTCATGCAGATATACATAAATTCATACTAGTTAAAGCTGACTTTTTAATTTACATTCTTTCAAAATTAAACACCATAAGAAAATGGACAACAATGAAGTCACATCACTGTTCATTTTTCATAGAATCTTATAAAATTCAGACAAAGACTCACATCATCAAAGCACCTTCTCAAATTACCTCCATCAAAGTTCCAGTTAATGAGAAAGGCCAACCCGATTGATTACAAAACTTCAAAGACATTTAAAAAACCCAAATCATTATTATTTATTCAACAAAATAATGGAACATCAGATATATTTAGGGGCAAAAGTATGTGAGAGTTTACATTCAGGAACTGATGGAACTCTAAGCAGTATTTATTTCAACTAAAAATTTCCAGTTACTTTTTAACTGTGTCAATTACAACCGTTCTCATTTCCTGGCATGAGCAGCTTACTTTAAGCCATGGCACAACATGAGAGAAACGATATTTAATGTTGAATCAATGTGCTAAATAAAAAAAATCCAAGTATATTTCATTTGAAAATGCATGAGCGTACAGGGACACAAACTTTCAAGTGACCCCTCTGGCTTGTTTTCTCCACTCCCCACTATACAGCAGAGTACTCTCATATTGAGAGGGCTGAATGGGACTTGGTCCAGAGCATGAGGTCTGCACACAAGAGATTCCCAATTCCTACAGGACACATAATAGGAAGTCTTTGAAGAGGATCTGTTACACCAGATTGCCCCTGAAGGAGCCTGTGAGTGGCTGGATTCAACAATGTTATTGCTTCTGAATTCAGTGTCTGTCACATCCCTAGATATCCACAAATTCCACTTTTGTAGCTAAGGGTTTCAGCGTATTACCTACCAAATCAACATTAATAAGAAAGGCTCATTCATTAATAACATATTAATATACTAATGTTAGGTATAATACAATATTAATTAATATGTATTACAAAATTGTATGTTACAGATTATTGGTTTGGCTCAATATATATCTAAATCTGGTTATTTATGATATGCAGGTAAGGGTATCAGATTATTGTCAGTCTCAATGAATGAGCATCAGGGTACTTTGTAATGCCACATAAACCTTAAAGTGAGAGGGGACCACAAATAATTTCACATGATTAAATAAATGCATGTTACATTACAATGCATGACAAAGACTCTTGCTGTATAATATCTGGCTGTTGCACAGGGAATGACAGCTGAAATCAGCAATTTACTCTTCTGATAAACTGGGTATCACAGATCTCTGTGTGGAGGCGGTGCAGCACAGCAGTGTAGTATAAAGGTAAGGTAGCTTCAATTATAAGTCATGAGCCATGGGATTGATTCCAGGAAAATCACTGATATTGTACACTAGAGCAAGGTACTTAACCTTATGTGTCTGCTAAATGCCTCAATATAAACAGAAAATTATGAAATAACCATGTTGATAAACTACAGGACAGGAGTGTAATACAATAGAGAAAAGAAAAGCAGAAAGGCAAGCTAATATAGGGATGTGTTGCTATAGGAATATTAGCTAGAAGTTGTACTGTGCCAGTTGTCAAGTTGTAAAGAAAATGAACATGAATGACAAACCCATGATGTAAGGTAATTGCAACAAGGCAAGCAAGGTCACAATTTGCTGTAACTTCAATAGAAAAAACATTTTCAACTGCCAAAAGTTAGACTAAGAGTGGTCATTGGAGCTGGTATTTGCAGGTCTGCTGTGATATTTATGGCATAATACTTACATCTCCACCTCTGATTTTGAATTGCCCTATATTTAGAATGGTACAGTCCAACTCTCCAACTCTCCACCTCTACTCCACTATGTCCAGGCACCATGGTTCTTTAAGGGACCACCATTGTTTACTGTCTTAAAATACATCAGACAGGAAAATGTATTGTCTGGATTTGACATTGAAGCTTGCAATAACAAAAACCCAAATGAGTGTTTGATTGGTTTAACTAAGTGTGTTGAGTTAACGCACTCTTTCGAGCACATTTAAAAGTGTTTCATTTGTCTTGCTATGGGAACCCTTAAAGGTTGATATTAGAGATTCTCTAACCCAGAGAACCTGTGAGTGAAATCCATATCAAGGAAGAACCTCTAAGGGTTCCCCCAACAGGACAAGTGAGGAACCTTTTAGGAACTTTTTTCTTGATTGCACTCAGAAATTAGTAAGACATGCTTTGCATCACTAATTGAGTGTATTAAGTGTTTTTGTCTGTTTTTCCAGGCATATAAAAACAGAAATATCCTTTCTTCCCTTCTTTGCCACATATTATCTCCAGGTTCACCTTTTAGTAGAAAGAGCTACATGGTAGTCCATATGTTTCCAATTTACAAGGATTTATTTTTCTCAATCTCACTCATGACAATTTTGAAATTCTATCCTCGGCTGAGCATTTTATGTGTGTCAGGTTTCCTTGTGTCCTTGTATTTTACTGAGCTGGACTTCAATATTTAACAGCTATAACTTCCAGTGTAATGAATAAATGACAATTATGGTCCTAACTCCACAGTCATTAAGACATGAATCTCAGTTTAACAGTTGGACAAAGAGCTACATAATAAATTCTCCTAATGCACACCATATGCAGACATCATGAGGTAAACCTGGGAAATAAGTTCACAAAACTGACTCAAGTTCATTGCCTATAGAGAGGACCAGCTGATATAGCAGGGGGACGTGGGAACCAAGCCAAAAGACATTAAAAGTCACGGTAAAGCCAAAAGTGTGTATTATTTTGTTGTGCTTCTTTTTCCGATTTTAGTCAAATTTGATACATTCTTAGTCATAGACATAAATTAAATAATTAGGCCTCTGCTAATCTAAATCCACAAGTAGTTGTTTTATCAGGCTCAAATCTGGCATATTTATTTTCTATAGTGACTAAGACAGGAAAAAGGCAACACATTTTAGTTGTTCAGGCTTCAATTGCATTATGTCAGGGGTAGAGAGGTATCGCACCCTTTGAAGCTGTTACATGCATTCTTTTTCAACTCCTCAAGACACTTCATCCCCACATCTGTTCCATGAAATCATGCCTGCCTTTTACTGATAAAATTGTTTATTTCCTCATAAATCTGCTTGGTGAAATATATTGAGAAATTTTGCACAGATGAAATGAAACACTTTGTAATTAGCAAAGGTAAATATAATTTCTTCCATTTCAATTGTGCATCCCTCAGTGATGACAGTGATTATTTTATGTTTCATAATGACAATACTTATGTATCACTCATCATAGTGGCTAGCTTTATTATTCTGTATAATATTACAGGCTATATTTCAATACAGTCATACTTCATTTTCTATGTAAAAGCATAATTACTACATATAGCCTATGGTCAACTCAGCATGGTGTCCTTTGAATCTCATGAAGAGGCATGACAGGATACAGGATGATCAGGATACAACGAATCATAGCAATTAAGCTGCTGTGTACTGCCCATGCAACTTGTGCATCAATAATTTGAAACACAAAAAAGTCGGCCTTTGAATCATTATGCTGCAATATTTAAATCAAAACAATAATACTCTTAGTTTGGGATTGTAACCATTAATGCAATGTAACTTGCATATTGTGAAAAATTGACATCTATCATTAATGGTAGACTAGTCCTATTCCTTTGGGAAATTACCATTATATGAGATAATTAAGAGGGGTTGATGAAAACACCACGCAGTTGACACAAAGCAGCTAAGCATGGAGAAATCTGGAATATACTTACTGTTCAAGTAAGTGCAGAGAGCATTCAGCTGAAAATAATTTATGCTAATATGTTAACATCAGTTACATGGGTGGCATGTTAATCTGTTTAGCTGAACTATACTTAAGAATATACAATCTTAAGCCACAAGGATGCTGAAGAGAAAGGAGGGTACAGTACAGTGAAACATTATTTGGGTCACTGTACTGTACCCATTATTTGTGCACTTCAAGGTTGCATGTGTGATTACTTGCACACCAATCAAATGAAGGAGGCACTTATTTCTTTTGAGTAACTCCATCTATTTATTACTACAACCCACAAAATTCTGATCAAATTCAATGACAAAAATGTAGAAGATAGCACAGGGCCATAATACGTACTGGATATATTGCCTGTCCAACATTGTGAAGCTTGCATGTAAATATTTAGCCGCTGTATTTCAGCACAGCTTGAAGAAACTGCCAAGTAAAAACGTCATACAATGCTTGGCTGGCTGAGGTGTATTTGACAGTTTTCATCAGAGAGTTACCATGATGAATAAGCATTAGGTAGCTTGTATACAAACAATTTTTGCATTTTGGCAAGTCCCAATATAGCATCTGATCACAACTGCTTAAAATGAGGCAATTAATAAAGAAATTCATCAATCTGTCAAAAAAAAAAAAAACCAAACTACTCCTTTCACATGATGAACACAGTGCTATCACCCTACATGCAAACTTGACAGCCCCACTTTACCAGCTCTCTATGACTGGTGGTCCCATCACCATGGCTATCAGGTGGTCGCCCAGCATAATTACACCTATTATCTTCCTGCATCCAGGACCTATTCACCCGTCCCTCTTCTATCCTAAGTTTTTAAGAATAGAATTCAGTGATTTAATATTGTTGGACATGTTACTTGTTATTGATCTTTTGCCTTTCCTGTAAGTTATTTGAATTAAACATGACTGACAAATGACTAAAATATGATTTTCTATCTAATGATTGCCTTTATCAGAATAGGACAATGCAGTACATTATAGAATAATGAAAGTATATTATGTAACATACTAATTAGCAACCCAGTCAAACATACCAAGCTACTGTGAACTGTGATCTCTACAGAAACACAAAGAGCTGCAGATCTGTTATCATTCAGGTTGCAGTAGCAGTCTCAGGACTATGTTAAAATGTTTGACTATTATATCCAGCACTCACTGCCACTTAAGCACACATAAGCTCAACACAGACATCCTTCTAATTCACCTGCAAAACAAATAGCAAACATAAGTCACCCATGATTTCTGGGTTGGTGTCTCCCAGTTAATCAGGCATAATTTCAAGAGCAAGCAGAATACACAGGGACATAGGTCCCCAAATCTCACTCAGTAATAGTTCTTGCTATACATCAAAAAAGCATTTTCATTTTTTTTGTCCAATCAAATTCTTTAAAAAAGACAACTACAAGAAATACCATAACAACACAAAAAAGATTGAAGATTGTGTCATTGAAACATCATAGAATATTGCTATGGTTTGCAGTAAAGTACTGAAGAATGCATGTGAATACTGTGCCTACATTTTGTCATTCTTTTATTCTTTTCCCCTTATCATTACCTAGATATTTATGCAGATGTATTTATGTGTACAGTATTCTACCTTATTTCTACATCTGACACATTGAATAAAAACTCTATATTAATAAGAGGTTTTATCTAGTGCAATTAAAAACTCATGCAACAGTGGCTGTACATTTAAAAAACCCTCTTGCTCCCTGAGTGTGCTGTTCCATGCTATTGAAGTCAGCGGAGCCCTTATTTAATCAATTACAGTAATTTCAACATGCTGCATATCTTGAAGCAACATCTGATGCCCAAACATCTTCTCTAATTCCAGATGCAATGAAAGGGTTCATTTTAGGCTGTACTGGTTAAATTAACTGGAATTGTTATTCTTGTCATTTCTGCAATAGTTTTCCTTTCTAGCTGTTCAGCTGTATTGTATATTTTAAGTTCTGAGAAAACCTATCTTGATTAATATGTTGTGTTACCGGAGGATTAATCATGCGTGCGGTTTTAAATGTTAACATCTGTCCAGAGGAGAATTATTACAAGTTTATTTTAATTTCTCAGTGCAGTTAGTTACATCTGGTGGCTTATTTGAATACTTTGAATACTACAATATTTCTTTCCTGTTTCTGCTTTGGATAAAATGAAAGAGATGTCTGAGATAAAACATAAAATTAACATTGGCCCAATCACTTTGTACTCTAATTGAATTGCCACCTTCATTTTGTGTGGGTGTGCAGTATTTCAGTGACTTGTGCATCTCTAGTAAAACATCTAAATTATTTTGTTTCAAGATGAAATGGATATCCAAGTCCAAAACATTTTATCATTGATAAAAATAGCATTTTAACAATTTTATCCAGTGATAGGTTGGACACTTAAATAGAATGTTTTAGGAGCAGCACAGAACCACAAACAATCCACTCGTGGTCAAAGGTAGCAACTAGTCAAATACAATTACTTTGAGAGAACACAACACCAAGAAGTTGTAAAGGTAAGAAATGCAAAGAGCTACTTAATGAATTAACTCAAATTATCAGCTGGTGTAGTGAGAGGAAAAAGCAAATATCTGCAGACATAGTGATGAATTGCCCTGCTTTTAACTATAGCACTTCAATCCTCAGTGTTAACATAACACAGATATTATATTAGTCCAAAAGCTAAACCAATCTGGTTACTTGATTAACATGTTGAGGTAATACTTACTTTGATAATATTTTGCTGGCTTCAGAGATTGCTTTAGAGAACCCAATTCTAATATTGTAAATCTAAAAAATGTCATCAGAAGAAATTATATTCAGCATGGATCATAAAATCTGAGGTATCATGACCCAGACGGTCTAGTTATAAGAGGATGGTTTATTATTTTGACGATGGGAGTGGATTTCATCCAGACACGAGTTCACAGCAGTGCTTCCACATGCCTCCCACATCCCCAGCTGAGACCCTACCCATAAACTCCCACTCTCACACAGCACACACTACCCTGCCTCCTCCAGCTTGACTTGATTTTGAAAAAAATCCAGAGGGGATGGAGGGGAGGGGTGGGGTGGGCTTGGGGGTGGGGGTGGGGGGACTTGTACCAGGCGCAGGACATAGCATAAGCTATGAAAACACAAAGGCTCTCACACGGGAACTGAGAGAAAGCCATCAGAAGCCTGGGTGTGTTGAAGAGCGTGGAGATTGGTTGTCCCTCTCGTCTCAGAGGGGTGCACCCCAGGAGGTCTGAGGCCTGGTGTCTGTTCAAAGAGTGAGGAGAAGAAACACTAGATTTGTATTTTCCTTTGCCTCCTCTGACTACCCCCATCCCATCGGTTTTGTCATATTCTGTTTATTCAAATGATTGCAGTATCTTTAAAGTCTAGTCAGGAAGTAGGGATTTAACTTTAGCTGCTGTACCTAGCCTGCCGCTTCCGCAGTGAACACTAAATCAATAAGGTGAAGCTATGAAAACAGCGCTTTACACGTTTAGAGCAAATTGGTATAAATCTAAATGGAGCTTCATTTCAAAGTGTAATTTACCTTCATGCTGTTCCAGATATGCTGAGGAATTGACTGCATTTCAGGGTTATTTCACGGTCAAGAAGCAAGAGACTGGCTGTTCTTTCCTAACTTATCTTAGCACATACTTCCGTGATATATGAGACAAAAGCAAGGTAATCTACACTGTCAAAAGATAAAACATTAAAATTATAATGTATAAAAACAGCCTTCTAAAGCAGACAACATTGAAGGAGTGTTTTGCCTTCAGATTGAAGTTAAATTCAAGGCACTTGATTGGTTTGGCCCCCTCCAACCAAACTAATATTAAAGAACCTTCTCTTGCTCACTGCTACATTACATCTGTATTGCATACAGGTATATATCTGTAATTTATACTTCATAGCACATACGAGATGAATGTTGTAGAAAGTTGAAGATAAAAATGTATATGATGATCATATTATGATTTGGCCTTGTGTGAAAAAGTATCCTCTATAACAAATAGAAGTACTACATTTTAATATTATCTTAAACAGATACACGTGAAACGTGCGGCAGTGCACCAAAACAACAGGCTTTACCCCCTGCATTTATCACCTCCCACACATGAGGCCTGTCTGTTATGGCCCCCTAGTGATGGAACAAACTCCCCTCTGAGCTCAGCACAGCAGAATCATCTGCATTTTCTGATGCAGACTGAAGACTCTCTTCAACTGCTTTTAGCTGCAGTCTGAGGTTATGACACTCAATGGTTTTGTTTATGGTTCCTGTGTTAATGCATTGTGAATGTTTGGTATTTCGGGTTTGTATTTGACCATATTAACATAGGTCATTTTCATTACAGCATTATTAATGTTACAGCAGAACAGCACAGCAGTTTGCTTACTGCTTTGTATAGTAATGGATTTTAAATGAAATAACAGGCATACACTTCCCATCATGCCAATGTACAACCAATTTACAAAAAAACCCAATTACTGAACATTTATCTGACACTTTCTGTGCCTTGTTCAATCTTTCCACTAGATGGCGATGTGTTTGACCATTCAGGATGAATAGAGGGATGGAGAGTACCTTTGAGTGTTTCATGTTGAAAGCTCAAACCATGAGGAATTCAAACGCAAACCCAGTGTATCAGCCTGAAATTAACAATGCCACAGCTTGTTTATATTTAGCTGTGATGTCATTTATGCATTTAGTTTAGCCATTTAGTTGCCATTGCCTTTGTCCATAAACCTCTCTATCACCTACAACCAAATGAGTTCTAACTGCTTTTTTTCTCATACCTGAATAAATATCACCAAACACTTCAAGATCAAATGCTGTATAATTCAGGATGGGTAATTCATATTGTGGGAATTTTGTACTGTGTTCTGTGTTTGGTTATTGTCCCATGTAGTTTGAAATGGAATGCCAGACAAATAAATTGTTTCTTTGAGCCATCAAATCCTGTCCTGTCCAATGACTTCTGGAACTCTTACTTAAGGGCATGGGCATGGTTAGATTCATAGTACCTGGACTTGTTACTATGTTACCATGGGAACTGATTTTGAATCTCATGAAAAGAGGTGGCTTTCACCAGCTGTTTTTTATTACCATGCTTGAATGGTTGAACTGCAAATTAGCTGAGATATTTTATGGACAAATCAGTGCATAAGAATGCTAGAGACGTCAATATGAACTACTTAATTATAAGTGGTTGATGATGAAACCAAATGTGCCTGGATGGTTTTGGAAGACAAGAGTCTAATTTTTTTTTGTAATATTTTAGTTCGATGGTCCAAATCCATAATGGATGAACGGGTATAACTCTGGTTATAAAAAAAACGCAATCATCCTTGACTGAAATCATCAAAAAATTGAGTCCAGGCTTGGTTTGCTATATTATTTTTCTTCACAGCTTCTAATCATTATGCTACATATGATGGTAAACTTTCAATGGTTACCACTGTGATTTTGCTAGCTAAAGTTATTTATCTTTGGAGTGATATTTTCAAGGCTACAGCTTGAAGCTGGGTAAAACATTTGTTTGTTTGTTTGTTTGTTTGTTTGTTTGTTTGTTTGTTTATTTATTTATCTTTCTGGGCTTAGGTCCTATCATCCAGGTGTTTATGCCCAAGGAAATCTGAGATTTGATAGATTAAATAATAGATATACCAAACCATTGTCAATTACTAAGGAATTACACTTATACTTACTACATGTAGGGAGATAGGAATCTGCTCCATACTCTGGGTTTCAGAACTTCACAAAAAGATTCAATCCTGTTTAGATCTAGTGATTGTAGAGGCCATGGAAGGTGCTTTACTTGATCCTTGTGTACATAAAACCCAGTCTTGAATCTTTTTAGCAGTGTTTGATAAAAGTCTTATCATTTAAGAATACAGAATCAGCATGCAGAAGCAATGTTTGCACCGTAGGGTACACATGGTCACCTAAAATAGCTTTGTGTTCCTAGACCACAACTCTAACATTCGGATCCAATAATTCCCATGTGATAACTGGCCATAACAGGTCCACCAATGTTTATTACAGTTGGGAACAGGTAATGTGGGTTGAAGGCTTACTTTTGTTTTGTCCAAACAAAAACCTGTCTAGATGCATCAAAAATAATAAAAGACTTCTCGTTAAACCATCTTTTTTTTTTTTTTTGGTCATTATACCAGATCATGTGTTGCAAACTGGACTCCAATCACAAATGGCAGCTTTGTGAGGCTCATAAGATAGATTGTTTTCTAGAATAACCTGTGTATATTCAGTTTTGTGTAAGTTTTGAAGCAGCTGTTTTGAGGTTTTCATCAGCTATCTGGCTAAGTGCTTGTCTGCTTCACCAAAGTTCTTCTTTCCTGATGTTGTTTGTTCCCACTTGATCTATGAAAACATGAGCTCTGATACTTTACCCTTGAAACATAAAATATATAAATTTTTTTCATTTTCTGTGAATGTTCCACCAGCAATCTGGGACCCAAGTAGGTAACCTTCAATTTTTTTATATGTAACATGCACTTTTAGAAACTATTAAATTTAAGTTTAGATTTTTTTTGTTCTCAAACGTGAAGTTTGTTATTAATTGTGATCTATCACCCAGAAGATTGTTTCTTTCCATTATTTTGTCTTATTTTGGCTAACCCCAGCAATATCCCTCTAAAGCCATAAAGAATACCATCATAACTTTATGCCATGCTGTAGGTAGGAATACCTTACGATAAAGAACCAGATATTTCACATTTAAATTACAGCAAAACAATATTTTTCTTCTGAGATATTTTCTGTCCTGGAGAGTAAAAAACGACCATTAAAAACAGATTTTTTTCTCAAGGATGCTAACATGTCAAAACATAAGCACTCCACTGAGGTCAACCAACACGATGATTTAGTATATCCCTGTGTGGATAGTGATTATCCATTTGTTTTAAAGCGACTTTGTGTTGCAATCTTGGATTGTTGAAATCACTGTTGAGCCACAATGCTATCAAATGTTACAATGTTTGAGTTAATTAAGCATGGGTGTCTGACCGATAGCGGTCGCCTTACGATGCTTAAAACTCAAACTACTAATAAAACTGACATGACTGAACACGACACTTTAATAAGAAAACAACCCACCTCACCATTCAAATTAAAAACAACTTGGGACTCCCAAGTCCCCCTACTTGAACAATTGTCCTGAACAGCAGGCCTGAAGTTTCTCAAATCGTAGGGTGGAGTAAATCCTTAATTTATATGCTCAACAAACTTTGTACAGGCAACTAAAGGCATGCTTCTGAAAAGTCGTAGGGAATGACCTACAACTACCTGAACTTTTTTTTTTTACAATCCAAAAACAGGAAACGTTAATATGTATGGTCTGAACTGTGTCAACGTTACATATAAAGTATATAAAGCAAAGAGCCAGAATGCTTCCCTATGATGTCCATTACCATGTTAATAGCGGGTAGTTTGTAGGGCATTAGTGGGACATAATGTTGACAACAGGAAACCAAACACCTAGTGCAGTCTACTCTGTCATTAATTAGCCAACACAAACCTACAATTTGCACTCAATACACAACGGGAAGCCGTCGGGAATAAATTCCATTTACAAGTTCTTTGATAAAATCAATCAATTGCTACATTTAAGTAATTTAAAAACAAAGAAATAAGTACTCATCACGTACGCAGACTGCATTTAACATTCTTAAAATACAAAACGGAGTTGAGAGGAATATTTCGTCTTGTTCAGGCTGACTAGTAGGTAGCAGTGTGTCAAAGTTCGGTGAGTGCGAAGACACTTTGGTGCTCGCAATTAGTTCAAATGCATTATGTGTCTATTTGCAAACATAGCCTTACATACAACTGTTAGGCGCATCAGTAAAGTTAGGCGAACCAGTGTCCAGCATTATCAGATGTTTAACCCTTTGCAATATTCTTGAAAACTAGCCTGTTTTCTTTTTTCTATCTTCTTTTTTACTTTCTCAGTCAGAGTCCTGCTCCTCCCCTGTTGCCCGCGGGGATGAAATGCTTTAATCAGATTATTGCACAGTATGAGAGTGTGCTGTGGAGGGGGGTTTGGGAGAGGAGTTCTACTCTGGGATGATCGCGCAACTTCATCCACGGTGAGCGTGTCATGGGGATTCTTCCAAGCAGTATACACGCGACAAACTTCCCAAAAATTCAGGGAAATCCGTACAGCTTGACATGAAGCAATAGCAAAGGACCGGAGGAGAGTTTACAGGAAAGCTTGAGCGCGTGGAGCTTGGTTATGTCGTAAGAAGCGTGTTTTTCTGAAATGACTGAAACTTGTAGAACCACGCAGAGTTGAAGGCGCAAGTTTTGTCCGGTAGCTCGTGCATTCTCTCTGCTACTCTGCTTCAGGAATCAAGGGAATCACAAGATTCACGTTCTTGTTCATAGGGAAAACCTCTGAGTTTACTGACCAATGGGAAAACGGCGTGAAGATCTAGAAACGAGATTGTAAAAGTATGAACAAATGTAGCTAACGGTTAAGATATTTGGTTATTCAAAATCTGCGCTTGAATTCAGAGTAAACATGCTATATAGACTAGTTCAACGTTATTTATTAGAACTGTTTAGGAGATGAATAAACCATTATCAAAAAGCTTATAACAGCATGCCATAGCCGTTATCCTCCCCAGAACTGGTGTAACTTCAGTTCATTCATGCACAACAAAACACAATATTAGGCTACATTTTAAACCGATTCGGAAGGAGAAGATGAGTCCTGCCAGGATAGTGTCTGTACAACGGGACGAGTCAGTTGTTTTATTACAACGGAGCTGAAGTTTGCACAGTTCGTATCCAACATATGGAACAAATGGTGTAAGGTGGCTGATAAGGACACTTGTGAAAATTCCGTTCAGAGTTGGTGCTACGATGCTGGTCACTTGGGGCGCATTTATCCAAGTATTTCTTATATTGTTGGTTGACGCCAACCAGTGGAACATAAGAGATACAACTCACTGCGAACTTAACAGAAAGGTAAGTTGTTTTTCTTATCCCGAGAGTGCATTGAAGAAAATTGTAATGCTATGTTTATTTTAGTAAGTTAGGTAGTCTACCTCAGTAGTTTCGTGAATAGTCAAATTTTCTTTCACCGATGTAGACTAACATTACATAGCCTGTGCTTTACGATGTCAATTTATGAATGGATCTCTGAAGCTGGTAAACATATTACCGTTAAAATTGATTAGTTTAACATTTTAAGCATTTTCGAGATTTTCTTTACAATCGTGAAAGACGGTGCATGGGACTTAGGTAGGCCTACACCTAGAGCTGTTTCTTTTCCATAGTTAGTATTCATCTAATTTCATTCAATTTTGTTATTTGGTTTTTATCCGTGCAATTGCTGAGAAATCATAAGAGTGATCGTTTACATTCATCGTTCTCATTTGAGAGTACCGTATTCTGAGATCTGTGATATCCAACAAGTGGTCCTGTATATAATGGTAGTGGTTTCAGCTGCAGATAGTTTTTAAACTGTTGTAGCTCTGGACTTATCTAACGGGTATTCTTCATAGATGAAGTTTGATATAAATAATGTGAACGATAAAGTTTACGCTTACTTTCAATGCAGTTTGTAATCTCAAACGTACTAAATTACAAAATTAATGTCAGGCTAGTCTGTCATAATATGTTATGATAATAATATAATATGTATAGATTCTGTGTGGAATTATGTATGTTCATTTTTACACTTTATTTAATATGCAATTTAACTACATTAACATATAACATCTAGACGTCTTTGAATCAATGATCACAGTAAAGAGCTGTACTAATTACTAATTAGTTTAATAACACAATGTCAATGCAGTGTCACCTGGGAGTTGTATATTTTGATATTAATCTATAAAATGGCAGAAGTTTTGAAGGATTCACTTAAACCATATTTGGAATGAATTATGCCATACAGGTGCAAAGATTTCAGTGCATGCCATACCAGTAAAACATCTAAAACAGGCATCACTCAGATGGAGTTGAAGACATGCATGTCTGAGGTACACAAAACATGTGTCACCCTTGATCTCTTCCAGATTTGCTTAGAAATGTGGTATACAGTCTGCTGGTACTAATATACTTGTGTTTTCTTTCTGCTGTTCTGTGGTAGCAAAGTGACTTGAATTCATTCCTGTGGACAATTAAGCGGGACCCTCCTTCATACTTTTATGGAACCATCCATGTTCCTTATACCAGAGTCTGGGACTTCATTCCAGAAAATTCCAAAAAAGCCTTCCAGGAGAGCAACATAGTGTACTTTGAGCTTGACCTGACTGATCCATACACCATCTCAGCTCTGACCAGCTGTCAGCTGCTACCCCAGGGGAGAACCTGCAGGATGTGCTGCCGCGGGACATCTACCGGCGGCTCAAGCGTCACCTGGAGTACGTCAAGCTAATGATGCCCTCTTGGATGACCCCAGACCAGCGTGGGAAAGGCCTGTATGCTGACTACCTTTTTAACGCTATCGCTGGGAACTGGGAGAGGAAGAGGCCGGTGTGGGTGATGCTGATGGTGAACTCGCTGACGGAGGCTGACATCAAGACGCGGGGGGTGCCCGTGCTGGACCTCTACCTGGCCCAGGAGGCCGAGCGAATGAAGAAGAAGACAGGCGCAGTGGAGAAGGTGGAGGAGCAGTGCCATCCCCTGAACGGGCTCAACTTCTCCCAGGTGAGCTTGACTGTGTTGTAAGGGGAGGGGGGGGACTTGGAGTTTGAGTCATTTCAACAACACTGCAGAAAAATTAAATTATTGAACAAGAGTACTGCCATTAATCACTGTTTTCTTATAATCAAGATCTATATCAGTAAGCTACCTGCCTGTATGCAGTTTAATTTAATAAGGATGTATGTTCCTTACTGAACTAGTTCTGTGTGCCAGTGGATTAATATGTTGTTCTCTGGCCCAGTATTGTCTGTGGTCCAATAGTGTTAAGTCATCATTGATGCAATATTTTATTTCAGTATTATGCTAATCCTGCATGATTCATCTGGATTCATTCATTCTGAATATGCAGCTTCTGCTTTTTATTTTTAGTTATTATGGTCTGAAATTCTTTTCAGTGCAGGGATCTGTAATTCTCTTTGTGGAGGCAAAACTAGTAAAAAGTGTCTCAGCTGTCATTGTAAAAACATGTCTTTTTAGGCTTGTTTTCTTCATAAACACTTTTTGAAAATTGACTAGGCTGCCATTTCATGATGTGATGCACTTAAAAATACAAGTCGATTTCCTAGACATCTGGGTAGAATTTTTAAGTGAAGTAGGTGTGGATCACATCAGCTGAACAAATAGTCTGCTTTGGTGTCTTTTCCTGTATTAAGAAAAATTTGACCCTAATGGTTTTCTCATGAATTTAACTCAAAACCTCCTTGTTCGTGCTTGGATGACTGTCAGCATAAAAAGCCTTGCAATTACGAGGGTCCTTCAAAGCGTCCAATTGCATCAAGACCATGTTCGGTTTGTGGAATTTGCGCCAGTGCCCCATCGGAACTAAGGGGATTACACATGGCAATTTTATGAAATGCTTGGATTCAAAGCGGCCTTGTCTAAAAGTAGAAACAGACTTAGCTTGGCACGGGCTAGTCTGTTTCACTGGTGATGGGTATCATTTGAAGTCAGTTTCCAGCATTGTTTAATCTCTTTAAGATTTTGATATTACACTTCAAGTTATTTACATACAGTGATTGTTTTAGTGACATTTTGAAACTTGTTTTGATTTCTGCCATTTGTTTCCATAAAATTAAGTTAACTTAGAATGGTATTATGTTTACAGTTTCTTCATAGGAGAGCTTTACAGCCAATCAATCACATTGGAAATACATTCTCACCTGTTTCATTGAACAAACATGGGAATGTGGACCTGAATAGATACAGCCAAGTAAAGCAGCCAAGTTGGATGTCTCTGTTCATTTTAGTGCTGAAAGTTGTGCCAAGGTCAACTTTAGTATAAAGGAGGGCAAGAAAAAAGATGTATTTTCTTGACAAGTACAGAGGGAAGCTTGAGTACTCAGTTTGAAATTTGACCAGAGCTAAAGTGTATTTTTTCATTTTTCATTTTTACTTTCCTCAAGTATTTTGTGTCCCAGAGGCTATTTCAGACTGATCATTTTTTGCAGTTCTATATATGTTGTAGGCCTGTTTCTACATGTGCGTTGATTCAAATAAATAATTGATTTATCAAGCAGGACACCTCTGTCTGCTCTGGAACTCATGGAACATTCCAGACCTCAGAGGAACGTCCTGGTAATGAAACCAGTGTTTTCTTTTTCTCGCCATTGGAAGCAATGATCCATGGACAAAATGATTAATTGACTCGCTTCAGTGCACTACTCAGTGGAAGTTTGAGGAATGTTCATATCTCTTCATTCAGAACTGAACACTGCAAAATAGTGTCACAGCTCGCAGCCATTATTCATGCCAAATTAAAACATATACGTTTTCTGATGTATCATTTCATCTGGCATCTGAAACACATGAAGTGTATGTTAGATGTTGTCATTTGTTGAGTTAGTCGGCTTGTCTTGTGGGCAGCAGTAGCTTTGCCACCTGGGGTCTGAAGCCACAACATCTGTGGAGGTATCTGCAGTCAAGATCATTTCTGTGCCAGAAACCAGACTCATTTCGTAGCCTTTTATGGTTTCATTACACAGCAAGGTCTGGAACTGGAAACTGGAAGGTAAAATATTTGGGCCTATTGAATTATACATCTCTAAATTAGTTGTAAAAAATATATGTGTGATCAAATTATATTAAACAGATTTTTTTCTTCACATGGGCCATTTTTGGGCTGACTGCTGTAGAACCTGTTACCTGAACCAGAACCTTCCTGCTCAGGAAAAAAAAATGTTGTGTAGTTTTTTTTAGGTATCAGCATATCAGTTAAACAATTGCTGTAATGCTGTCTTTAATATTACAGTACAAGTATTTCATGGGTACCCCAGTCATTTTTTAGAATTTGTAGTGTTAGACCTTCGGGCTGTATAAAGAGAGTCTATCAATAATATGATGTTTTAATTTATTCATTATAAATTAAACTGTTGAAGTTAATAACTCATTCTGTTGAACTCAATTCCAACCCTCAACAAAAACAAAACGTGTGCTTGCAGCCAAATTACATTTTGGAAACAAAAAAACAAATAATTATAAAGTATGTTTGTACAGATGGTGTCGTTTAAGAAAAGAGATCAACTTGCCCTCTCCTTTCCCATCTGTGTCCAGATATGGGAAAGTAGCCTAATTTATATGAACTAAACCAAACATACTTTTACACTAAGCCAAGCCTAAAAAATTCCAATAATTGTTATAACTTCATCTTAATTATGATATTTTTCACCCACAATTGAAGCACTTCTGTTTTCCATGGAAATATCTGGCCCTCTTCTTCTAATTCTCCTCATTCCTAATCACCATCAAAACAGAAATACTCAGCAAGAGTTCTAGCTCTGGCTTATCCACTCACATATAACTTCAGATATTGTTGGTGAAATAGCTAATTGTCTTGATTACACTACTTCTTCATAAAATGTAATGCTGAGTTAACTTGTTCCAAATGTTGTATGTAGATTTGTAAAATTCCAAAGCTATTTGTAAAATAAAATAAATGATATGGCCTTTTCATGTCTCCAATTGCAGACATGTTATGTTACTTTAGAAAGAAATGCATTTTGCAAAAAAAGGATTTCTGTTGTAACTGATTGGTACTGAAGTCACTACCATAAAATAAAATGTATTTTTCCATATAATTTAATAGATAATCTCCAGGCATCTGGGTGCAGTAGGTGTTCAATAATGGGTTGTTCAGGATTACACGTGTTGATGTAGCTTAAGTGTGTTTGCTACTTAACTCAGGAAAAAATTATAAACATTAGGACCCAATGCTCAATACCATAATTTCACTCATCAAAATTTTGCATCCAGTAAAATTGTACCAAATGCTCATGTTAAGCTGTCCTTGAATTCCATTCTTTCAACATTTACGCAACTTTCCAATTACTTACTTAGTTTTTCAACAGTAGGAAATCTGTCTGAACCTGTTAGCTCATCAGGTTAGATCTTAATGAGTGATGTCTCCATTAAGAATCAAACTAAACCATGAATATTCTATTTCCTTTGATTGGCTTAATATTTATGTTTATGAAGGTTTAAAGTGATTAATAATTTTTTTGGTTTTGAAAATAATTTAACTGCCTCTGCAAGATGATATGCCTACGAATTTCCATGCAATTGGTTTTGATTTTAAAGTATTTTCCAATTAATAATGAATACAACAGTAATTCACAGAATCATATTTGTTTCAGACACCAGGTGTTTTAATTGTTTTATTACACAGTTAATATGTTATATTTATATCTTAGTCAAGTTGTTGTTGTCCTATATATGTTTTGTATAATTCATATAAAAATGTAATACAGAGTGCATTCTATAGTTTAGGCCTAGTTGAAGGGGAAAATGCTTTGAGCTTCATACATCTCATATATGATGTGCCACACATGTTTTAAATTGCCTCTCTTGAGCACAAATTTAAAAGACCCTTGCTGAAGGTTC
The DNA here is from genome assembly GCA_022829145.1 of Albula goreensis. Classification (NCBI taxonomy): domain Eukaryota; kingdom Metazoa; phylum Chordata; class Actinopteri; order Albuliformes; family Albulidae; genus Albula; species Albula goreensis. The sequence goes on from CM040741.1 coordinate 45,671,304, forward strand.
ATGGGAGTTTGATTCTGAGTTTGACTGGCACAAGGTCATTTAAAGTAGCAGACAGCCTTGGCAGCTACACACTAAGAAAAAAGGTTTACATTTACAGGGGTCTTCGCTTGTCGTCATAGGGGAATCTTTTTCGGTGCTATACAGAACCATTAGTGCACCATTTGGTGCTATGGAACCATTAATCACCAAGTACTGAGGTGATGAGCTGTGAACGTGTCTAAATCCAGGATAGTGTAGTTTCTGATTTCTCATTATTCCTGCACACTAAAATGGTTCTGAATAGTACCAAAATAGGGTCCTTTGCGTGTAATCACAGTGGAACCTTTCTTGGTACTATATAGGGAGGCATTAATTAACACTGGTACTATAGAACATTTTATGGTTTCTTCTAGGGTTGTATAGTGCCAAATGGTTTGGTAATATTTTGCTTAAGTAGTGCCCAATTTTGTGATCCACTAGGTTGACCACTAGTCACCTTAGCATCTACGAACTGTATTTTGTAAGTAGAGGAGAACAATGAGCCTATTGTGAACAGCATGCCAGTAAGTATAGCTGAAGTGCAGAGAAGCTGAAGCGGTACCTAACTACTAGCTATAGTTGGACTGAAGTCAGTTCCTGCTGATTGGCTAATGTCTAATTAGCTAATCAACGGTAAGTTTGGCTAGTTAGTTTGTCGTTAGCTACTTCAGTGGTTCTTCTTCTGGAGAGGGATGAATGCATTGAACCCCTGTTATACATGAAGGCTTGCCTGAACTGCTGTCAATGTGACAGCTTGACTCAGCATTGCAGGAAAGATTGTCAACCTTAAGACCTAGTAGGAAATCCCGCATTGAGAGATTTTAAATTAACGTATCTGCTGGTATCATTGGAAAGTCCTTATGACCCACTGGAAATATGATTCATACAGCCTGGTAGATCACTGACACCTAACAATCTCTTCATGCACCTGTCCAGAGTGAAAACAGGTTGCTGGGTCTGTTGAGTAGTACATTTTCGTAAAGCACTTTGGTGCAAAGCATTATAATGAGAACAAAAAAAATTCTCAAGACAAGTCCGAGCTGTTTCATATAAGAATGGTGTTGTACTTCTTGAATTACATGCACTTGCAAATGTGTTCATCTACTACCCCAAAGGATATCTCTGTATTGTTGTCAAGTGAGAATTTGTTTTGGCATGCTCTATAAACAGACTGAGAAATATCTTGGTTTGGTGGCTCAGGGCTGAGAAGCTCAAACCAGAGTTAATATCTTATCTATTTTTTAATACCATGCCGTGAAAACATAAAACTTGGCCCTGGGCCTGTTTAAAACCATTGATCAACATCAACCCTGTCAGAAAAAGAGTTCAAGGAAGAGGTTAGGCCACTAATCCCTCTGCAAATATTGAAGTTCAGAATAGTGCCTGAAATCCATCTGAATTGTACTTCAGAATGTTCTGTTACTTATTTGACATAAACTTCCCTCATCTTTATCATCAGTGTTCATTATCAAAGGGGTTATATTTCCAGATGCATTAAAAAAGAAGGAAGCTATTCATTAATTATCTTGATATAACCAAATGTTTTATCATTTTATTACGTAATTCAAACATTTTGGCTCATTCTTTAGTTCCCTGCAGAGGATCTAAGCATCTCTACTGAAATGCAGACACATTATTTCTGGCTCTTACCTCTATGGAAGAGACACAATGCACTGTGCAGATGTTCCTCGTGTACAAGACATTAATATGGGGTACTCCAAAGCTGTATTCCCTCACAGTTGAGAGGAGCCTCACATGTTTTCCAGAGCATCCCATAGATACTAATCAATGGAAGCATGACATGAAGTGGTGGATTGGCTCCATTGTATTCCATACTGTGGGCACAGAAATTGTAACTAATGGTTGGTTGCTCTTCTCTTGGAAAGTAGGGTTCAGTTGCCAAAGTGTCAGAACAGTGATTCAGTGCGAATGAATCATTGAGCCATCAATATGGATGGGCTCCTGTCAACCTGTCAATACCTGTTTCTAGCCATCATTAAGTGTGTTTTAATGTTTACTGGTTTCTTTATTTTATGTGCTCTATTTGGGGATGTGTGTCAGTATCCCTTTCATTCCTGAGTTTTCAGTGTTTACTGCATAGGTGTACTTATTGTGGCTATAGAGTACTGTATATATAACTTTATTCAGTGAAGCCTGATTTTTTTGTGATTGTTTAAACCAGTATGGCTCTCGATTTACTGTATGCATATCACAGGTGGGTGCTGACTGTTGTAATAATCAAGGTGTGTTTAAGGAACTCACAGAGATAACCCTAAGCAACCCAGTTGCTTCTCTACTAATTACAGATTGATTTCAAGATGTTAAAAACTCATCATTGCCTCCATTGTGTCTGGGTTTACTGCAGGGTAATTGCAGCATTTGCTCAAGGGATCAATTCATGCTGACCCACAGTCAGCCCCCCAATTAGCATTTGTCTACAACAGTTTACAACAAATACCAGGGCTTGTATCTTTATTAACAGACACATTAGCACTTAGCATGCAAATATTGTGATAGCAGGGAACTGCTAATTGTTTGAAATGGATTTACTACTAACAGGGAATGTATTTCACTATTCTTCTCAAATACATACTTCAAGGTAAAGTCATGTCCTGTAATTATTCTAAATCTGGACTAAGAGTTCTTGGTGCATCACTTCTGAATTACAGAAGGTTTGAATTCATGAACTGGTTGTGTGCTTACTCTTTTTTTTTTCAAATATATGGTGTCATGTCTGCTGTAGAGAGAGTGGGCGACACTGAGGATCCACTGAAAGTCACCCTCAGTAACTTTATCTGAAATTAATCTTTCTAAGGTTTTTAACTCAGTTGATTTGATCTAGCCCTGCAACAGAATGTCAAATATATTAACAGAAACATTTATTTTATGAGCATGACTGTTTAAATGTGGATCAGTAGTTTGGATTCCAAAATGCAAAATTGTCTTTTGTAACATCCCTACCTCACCTCCCTAGTCATCTTATGCTTTGTATTGCTTTGACTCTTGCTTATCGATATCACACAGGCCACCCTGGAGACATTTTTATCACTTGGAGAATTCAGATTCAGATAAACTGCTACCACTATTATTTTGTACAGTAGTAAGTCAAACCTTGCAGGACACCCCCAAAGAGAGCTTACCATAATAACTCTTAACAATGTGCAGGCAAATGCCTGGACAATATAACATTCAAACCTTTGTACAGATGCCTTTTGACAGAGCGGTTGTTTAGAATACATTAGGAATTCAGGCCATTTGTAACCCCTGTTGACTTGTGTAAATACAATAAGGCACTTACTGTTTGACAGAATGAATATTTTCTTTGACTTGGCATGTACTGTGTCACCAAATATCAAAGAGACAAGCATGGAACAGAAATTATGAAAAGGCCTTTGTAAGACAGTGACTGATGGATCTGTTTAATGCAATAGCTGATGTGTTATGGGAATGGAACTGAAATAGGAGTTTCTGATAAGATCTGCTGTTTTTTTTTATTATTTTCATAAGCTGTAATGCAGTTCTTTCAATACTGGTCTGACAGAAGATCAAGAACCAAGACAATATGCAGCATGAGAAGTGATGGTCTGTTTCCCTTGCAGGAGCTGAAAAAATACATTATTATTGCTAGTTTCATATAGGCACACTTTTAACTCTTCTCCTTTTGTCCTCTAGTGTTATGTATTGATAAAAGCCAATAAAATCCTCCCTGTATTTAATATCCACCTGGAGGTTTTGATACTTTAGTGTTAAGAGCTGTGCCTCTTATCTTTGACAGTTTTTTCTAAATAAGGCAGGTGATCGATTCATGCCACCAGCTGTTGGTAGTGACTGAAAGAGTTTGAGCTCAATTTGGAAGTAATTCTGGCATCCTGAAGCTAGAAAATCCCTGCTTGGTATGGGTAAAGCTTGGAGAATAAGACATTTGATACGACATTTTTTGTCTGAGAAAAGGTTGATGTGCTTCCAAAAAAGTATAGCTATTGCCCTTATGTGATGTCACACCCTTTCTACACCTGGCCATTCATCCATGTAGTCCTCATGCTTCCATTAATGCAGAAACACTATTCAAGGATGAGCTTTGTGGACTGCACAGTTAATGGGCATTTGATTTTACTGTTTTTATCTGAGTGATGGTGAGATTTGAGCCCTGATAGTAATCATTTTGTGCCATTAATGTTGTTGTGTGCACACTGAAATCATGCACTGGAGTAGCAGTTCAAATCTTGTTGTGTGTCACAGCCAGGTGTGTTCAAATGACACTCATTGCTCATGCAATCATCTCCAGACTGTGACTCAACTTCAGTTGCCAAAACTGTATTAAATGCCAAGCTCAAAGGAGGGCCTGCTAAATTTCAAAGAAAAATGTCAACTCTACAATGCAGCATCATGGTGCAGTATTCTGTAGTGGCAGCACGCTAGCAATTGATGTTTTTGGAGCTAAATCAGGACTGAAATTAAACTATAAACTAAGCTGTTTTTTTTTAGTAAACATCAGAATGAGCACTATGAAAGGCAAATTGCTTTCAATATTTGGTATGTCAGCCACATGCTAACAGTTACATTGAAAGAAATTTATGTAGTATGACAAGTACACTTACAGAGAATTGACAAACAAGGAAGGAAAGGCCTAATACCTGATTTTACTGTATAATGCTGTAGCACCAGTAAAATTCTGTTAGCACCAGAATTTTAGAGCATTTTACCTCTGAAGGAAGAAGGGAACATGTAGGCATGAACATGTACAATGATGGCATACAGTCTATTAGTATGCCTTCATCCTGCCAGATCTGTTCCAATCATTCTGCCATCTGCTATAACTTATTTACACATGCTTCATATCTAGTTTCTACTCATTGTATTCCATGGAATATCCCACCACTTGGTTCATACAACAACATTTTTTATTCCCTCTGCTTGTTTTATATTGGGTCAGTGGTTTTTTCAAGGCGCAGTGATCTGCACTGGCACCTCTGAGAGTGAAAGCCCGTTCCCTGCCCCCACCCCTTGTATTGTTTACTTTTTGTCCCTGCTCAGGGAGAATTCCACACACTCGGGTGATATAGCCTGCATTTTCAGGGTCATTTACGCCCAAAGAGTGTTTGTCTTTGGGGATGGGGTAGAATTGTCAGGATTTGGTAGCCAACCTCATAAAAGCTATAGATCTCTGACAAGAAGCCCACTGTTACCCTCAGCTCAAAGTTAATTGCTTCTTCCCTCTCCCTGTCTTCTCTTTCTCACAAATGGCCCTGCATCCTTAATAACGGCCAGGCCTCCAGCTGGATCAGTGCTTGGTTTCACTTTCCTCTCTCTGCTTAACATTTATGGATCTTTTTATTGTAATTCTGGTAAATTGTTTTGATTTATTTAGCTATTTTGAAAAGAGCATTTTAGACTATTATTGGCACAGCTAAAGGTTATTATGCATATTATAAAATACATTTCAGAGTATTTAAAATATAAATACCACCACAACACTAATAATAAACTGACTAAATATAGTATTCTATTGCTTTGGTGCCAACAGAACAATTTCTATTATAGGTTTACACTGCTGTAGGGCAGTTAACTGTCAATATGAGTTGACCTTTTGTTTTCATGTGCAATGCAAGGAGATTAATTTCTCTGAGGTTATGGTTTTTCTGCATCTTGCATCTATTAGATTTTATGTTCAGGGTGAGCCTGGTAAAATTTTAGGAATGTGCAAGTTGGATTCACAAGTCTGCTTTGGTCCATGTCTTAATCAGGAGGAGTGGATACATTTTTGTGATCTGTGGAAGTATAGTATTTGATTTGAATCTCTTTTACTGGCCTTAGCCTATGGCAGCTGCAATCTTGATAAAGTTCCTTTGCCAATTGCTCATCTTGTTCTTTTTAAGGCACAGATTTTCATTAACTGAACTATTGTTGGCGTACTTAACATTTTAGAGTTTTGGTAACAATTATTTCCAACAATGAATGACTCCTTGAGAGTCTACTCTACAACGTTGGATTTGATTATGAAAATTCTTGAGAGGATTATGTAGCTAGGCCTGTTTTGCCTGCTAATAAGCACATCTCGCATGGGACACTCATCAGTGTGAATGTGGCTTTCTTTGTCAATTAGAGCTTTTAAATAGCATAAACTTGTTTGAAAAGGTTACTCGAAGTATTTCAGTCTGTTCCATGGAATTAACAGATTGAATTCCACCTCTTGTCTAGAGTCAAAATGTTCAATGTTATCACCATATGTAGTTTAAGAAAGGAAACATTTATTTAACCCCTATCCACATGTGGTTATTTAGGAAGCACATTAGTGACCCTTTGCCTCAGCAGATGTTGCCGGGTTAAAGTATTTTAGCCTGCTTTTGGAAGAGGTGTCTCCCAGCCATGGAAGTATTACAGTAGTCATCTTTGTTGACTGCAGGAACCTAATAGCTGCAATAAAGCATTTGTAGTGTGCTTGGTCTCATAGATTTATTAAATAGGGCAACCTCAAATGATGTCATCGTCTCACAAAGGGACTATGTGCATAGGACAGTTCACAGAGCATTGAATGAATCTCAGGGAAAAACCGAATGGGATTTGTCGTGGTCATGTCATGTCACTTGCACACAAAGTGTCATTCTGATTAAATTGAGTTAATATTGTGTAGTTGTTCTGTTATTTATGTATGTAGAGTTTCTCATTGAGTTAAAACAGAGGTTCCAGTAGATAAAGGAGAGTGGAATATAGAAGCTATCCAAGCCATAATATAAATGACTGTTGCAGTCCAGCCATCCTGTTGAACGGTCTTATTTCCAGCACTTTTTAGCGTTTTCTTTAAACATAGCTACATAAAGCAGATTAGCGAATCAACGTGCAGAAACAACGTGCCATATCTGCCCTCACTATTATCACCTAACATGTGCCTCATCATTCCACTTTCAATTTCACTTTCAGGGATGTCCGCCATAATCAAAGGGAACCAGGCCTGTCCAGCATTTTGATCATGGTTTTTCCTGCATAGAGAATGTTTAAGTTTCCGCTTTGATTGAATTTATGGCGCCTCAAAATTGTTGCACATTTTGGAAAACAGTCATATAGAGGATTATACTAATGATAGTTTTTTGTTAGAAAGTAACCCATGCTTGAGTTATACCTTCTGTCACCAGAACTAGCTAGGTAGTTGAAATGGACTTTAACCTGCTATATTATACTGCTGCCTATCTAGTGATTGCTAGCTTAATGAAAAGACTAGGACTGATCATATTAGTTGAAACTAAAGTTAGCTAGCCATCAGATGACTAGTACACTGTAGTGTAAAATGCCTGTATATATTACTATTGGTTTTTATGTTAAAAAGATCGAAGAACACAGCATTCAGCTAATCAGCGGATGATGTGGCTACAGAAAACAATATAATTGCACAGTTAATCTGGATATTCTTAGTTTTGACCAATTTCTCGCTATGATTCTGATATCATCATAGTTTTCTTAGCTAGCTGATAGGCTACCATTAAATAAGCTAATAATGAAATTAACTTCAAAAATCAGTGAAATGCATCTTTAAAAGTTTTGCGATTTTGTTTTAACATGAAGGCATAAAGTAGGAAGGTGGGCTTTTAAAAGTTAATTAAGAACTTACTAATTGAAAATGGCTGAATTGCAGGTAGAACTCATTATTATGCAATATGACATACTTCTATAATGACCATTCAGAAAAGTTTAGATAGGCAGTATTGTCTTGTATCTCTATTAAAAAATAATTATTTTACAGAAACAGATTTCTTATTTTCCAGTCCTAGTAGAAACACTTAAAAACTGAGTCACTTAACTGTAGCGTTACTACAGTATGCCATATTTTAGGTGTCACAGAGATGGGCTGTTACCCTTGCAATGCTGAAATATTGTCAGGGTAGAGCCTTGTCTGGGTTATGTATTGTGTTTTTTTTTAATTTAAGCCAGTCACACAAATTAAAAAATGTTAAAACATCCTCATGCTGAGGGACAAAGATCACTGCGTTTGAGTACAGAAGTGGACGTAGAGTAAAACAGTAAGTCAGAGGGGACTAGTAACACTATTTTTCACCAGAAAGTTGAAATGTGTTGAAATAAACTTTTGAAATGATTGATGCTTGTATGATAGCATTTTATGTTATCAATAAACAGATGATGGTTACATCTGAAATGTTTTTTAAAACTTACATGAGTGTCCACACTGCAATTGAACTGAAAATTATTATGGTAAAGTGGAAAAATGTTATGGTAAACAACTTTAATTGTCTTTAAAATAGTTATTCAGAAATCCACACAATCATTTATATCCCTGATGTTCAAAAGTTGTGTTTTTCAGAGCAAACACGCTGGCCTTAAAAAAACAGCATGGGAGAGAAACCTGAGCTCACCTCACGGAGCATATAATGAAAAGTGTTCAAAACTAGAATAAAGGGTCTTTTGGCTCTTTGGATGGTAATTAATGTAAATGAATGCACAGCATCCCCTGTGGGTACAACAGGGGATAATGGCAGCAGCAGCAGTATGTAGCGCATGTTGTGTTAAAACTGCAGATTACATCCTGAAATCAACTGCCTGAGGGGATTGATATGCATTCCCACTTCTGCTTTTGTTTTTTCTCTTAATTTTGTAAATTGGAGTTCTGAATCAGGTTAGTTAATTATGTTGTTCTGAAAGGCCCATACAGATCCTGTGAACAGTGAGTCTCTGTAGCCGACACCTCACTGAGCCTTTCCCCCTGTCCACCCCCATGTCAGGGCTAGTGGTGATGGGTGTCAATGGCAGGATCAACTGCCCAGCACTTGTGATATGCAGCCTTAGGGCGCAGAGGAGCCATCATTCTGGGCTCTGTAGCCCCATTTTGTTTCTGACGTTGATCCGTACTGACAGTCTAAATATTCAGTGGTGGCCGGGCACCAAGGTAAACTGGCTTCTCGAGAATGTTTTTTTTTTTTTTTCTGGAGAGTGCATGAAGGTTGTTAAACCTGATGTAATATCAGACGTGGTCCTCCAAGGCTGTGCGGAAGCGGTTGAGGTTAGCCCTTAAGTGGCTGCGAAATCGGAGGAGAAACAGGGATTGCACACACGGCCTCGTGGGCCGGCAGGGCCACAGCTCCAGGGAGGGCTTCCTTGCATGGCCAAGAGACAAGTGCGTATTCAGCCCACATCTATCCAAGCAAAGAACCTCATCCCTGGGTGCTGAACATGTTTATTTTCCTCAGAATACCAAAACAGGAGACCATTCTACAACTCCCACAGAAAAGAACAGAACCTCTTTTGCCACACACTTATTTAACTTGTTCCATTGTAAATATTCAGCAGATATTTACTTATGAATTTGTTTATATTAGCAGCTTGCTGGTGCCAATGGATGGATGTTTTATGCCAGACGAATATCTTAGCAGCTTGCTACTTATCAATACATTGTAAACTGAACATTCAGAGCTTTTTTTTAGAGTGAAGTTGTCTGTAAGGAAATCCTTCAAGTACATATTGCTCTCTCATTTCCCCCACCCCCCGATTGGAAAATTAATAAAAATCTTCAAAGGCATGCTTGAGTCAGACCTCAAGCGTTTCCAGTAATCCATAATGACGAGTCCTTGCTCTCTCCAGTCGTTAGACCCTTTTGGAATGTAGGGGTCACATCTCAAGACCAGGCTGGTGGAGAGTGTGCAGCATCAAAGTGAAGACCTAGACATGAGCAGGCTCTGGGCTGAGATAAAAATGGACTTGATGTATTTTTTAAGCAGGTTGGCTTTGAACAATCTGCTGAACAGACAAATACTGTATGTGTTTAATGATCAGTCTGGAGTCATAAAATTGGCAAAAAGGTGTGTATTTTTGCCAAAAAGGAAACATTCACATGTGGTGCTGAATGATTCATTATGAGACAGTCATACATAAATAAGTGATTTCACAGATCAGGTCAATGAGTAGCCTGAAGTATTTCAGAATCCTGTAGCACTGTGTTGAAACTTCTGTTGTTCAATATGGGTCGTACACTCACCCAAATATATAAGACCTGTCATTTCTGGACAACACTGGACTATTTTCACACTTTTATATTCACCATGGGGAGGTTGTTTGTATTTACCAGCTCACACAGTTTGTTGGTATTGTTTTCTGATTGGGCAGGGGATTATTTAAGCCTGTAGGATGGACATTGGTAAAGGGGAATTAGTGTTTGGGAAGTGCCCACAAATAGCCAGAATTAAATTCTTACCTTGGTACTAACTTGTAGATATGCCACACCCAAGATTTAAAAAATAGCTAACCCTTTTCTGAAAAGCTGTTTTGACTGCCATTGCTTGTACCCAGAATTTAACTATTGCTGACACTGATTAATTAGACAAAACAGAATTTGTTGGCTTAATTTTGTCTAGTTTTTTGTATCATGTTTGTTTTTGAGATGCAATCAATTCTTGAAACTGCAGTTTAAGTTTATAGAACAGGCCCCACTTCTCATACACTTTTGGGTTTACCTAGTCTGTGCTGTGTCACACTCCATTCTCTGTGTATGAAATATGCTGTATATGCATTTGGGAACATAAGCAAATATGTTAGTCTGAAATATTGATGAATGGCTTTGTTATAACTGCCAGAACAGCTTCATTATCACAAGTATAAATAGTCTTAAATTCCTGTCAAATCTTCAAATGAATAAGTATGCTGCTGACTGTAAATGAAAGACCATATACAGGGTATTATATCTGTGCCATTTCTGCTGTCTGTTCTAAAAATATTCATGTCATAGTCCAGTCATCAGGTTCAAGTGTCATAACCATAATTGCAAAGCATTGCACTGGCTATTATTGTATAGGGAGAAAACCATTCTCACTCTGTTAGGATTTTGCCACTCATGGTATAATTAAATCTTTTTTTATATAACACAAGCTATTTCCTCCTGTGGTGTGTTGCTGGTATAAAGAAGGGTACATGTGCATTTTTAGTGGGCCAAATTGGAAGAACCACAGAGATAAAGCCTCTTTTTCATGAAGGTTAATGCTTTTAACACCAGGCTATTAAAACAGCTCTCTGAGGCTGTCCTTCAGCACAGCTGTTGACAGAAAGGAAGTAGCTTCTGCACGTCCTGCAGTTATTTGGAATTTAAGCTGTCAGTCTCCACTACTGGATGGGAAATTTCTCTGTCCCACTATTATCTTACAAAACACCAAAACAAAAACAGTACACATTTTATCAACAGTTGAAGTGTCTGGAAGTTCATTGAGGATTATTTCAGAGGCCTAGACTGACAGGTCAAGGCAATACAATTTGAGCTGTACTACATGCAGCTGGTTTATTAGTCATCGTGTTTCCTGTGTTCTCGTCTTATGTTGCTATTCTGCTTCACTTTCTGATCAGCTGTATGTCAGTATTTATAAAGCATCTCAGAATAAGTGTGCCTATGTTAAGAGCTGAATAGTAAACCGAACCTAGATCAACTTCTCCTATTCTTTATGAACACCCAGGCCCATAAACGATCTTTATCTTCACCTCCAGCACTTTTGTTTTGTTGATCCATTTTTTTATTGACATGAGCCCAGGCTTGAAAACAAAATGCTATATTCTCCCATATTTATAAAAGCAGGTTTTTGGAGGTATCATTTATTGCTCTATAAATTATTTTCCCATATCAAGGAGCTGTGTTTTCATATTTTTGGCTGCTGTTAACTGCTAATAAAGTAGAATATCCATTAAATCTTTATTAACACTGTTTATGGCCACATTCAGCTATTTAAGAAGGCCCACACTGTTAATTTTTGCAGCATGCTGAAACTAACATTCAGAGGTTAGATTTTGCACATAGCAAACAGTCTCTCAGCCAAACTGTACACAATTCTCATCAATTCTTCTGTATGAATTAATGTGTATTATTAAATTAGAAGATTGGAAAATAAATAGTAGGTTCTCTATTACATTCATTGTTTAAATGCAGGAGTCTGCTGTTGTATGCAATAGCAGCATATGGATTGTGGTCACACACCTGGTTGGGATGAAGAAATGTACTCAATATCAGGATAATTTATATAATGTAAATCCCTATTAGATAAACAGTCAGCAAATAAACCTGCTGCTAGCCTTTTCAGTTTTTGTAATGAAGTAGTGAGCAGTCAGATGGAAGGGGTAGTCTTCTTCTGAAGTGGATGATGATGCAGAATAACAATCTGAATAAGTTTAGCAGCTTTTATAGTTTCAACTACGCTGGCATTTATGGGTCTATAAAGTAGGAAACATAATGATACACATCCGTAACATAGGCTTGCATTTTATTAGGCCTTATATGGAATTGGATGTAAACCCACCTAACTCAATGTCATGACCTGTGCATAACTATTTCATAGTAACATGCTTGTCTGCTCTACATCTCTTAAAAATAAACTGTCAAATACTGGAAAAAATGAAGTTGAATAGTTTCATTATGCAATTAATGTTAATTTTACAGCTAGATCAGTAATGTATGTTTGATTGTGGTGGGACTGTATCTGTAGCAGAGGTGTCTAGGCATTGTGAAGGAAAAGTAAAAAATGATGGGGGTTCATTGAACAGTAAGTTTTTGTGAGATCCTTTTGGTTTATATTTGATTTCATGATTTATTATATTTTTTGTTTTGCAAAATTTGCTTGATATAGTTTTTCATCACATTTTTGTCTACTAGACAGTTTTATGTGCCCCATCTCACTGAGTTTGTTATGTTGAAGTTATAATGGACAAAAGTGTCAAGAGCAATATTTTTTTCTTTGTGTTGAAGGCTGGGACCTCTGTGTAAAACAAGATTATAAAGAGCCTTACATTTCCCTGTCCAATTTCACAAGCAGTAAATATAAATTAAACTGTAACTGAAAGGACATGTGTATCTGCAAAGTGGTGTTATGTTAAAAATGGACCTGCCAAACTCTAGATTGCAAGTGTCATATCATCATACAGCTTTATAATGGCTGTACATTATCACATCAAGAACAATCCGTTCTCAATGATTACACCACTCATAGCTGAAATAGGTGATTTTCCCATGAAAAGTCAAGTTATACATAAACAGCTATGGTATAACCAATTCAAAAAACTCCAAAGGAATACATATATCACATTTAAAAGGGCTTTGTGACCTTAAAATATTTTAGTCACTTGTTTACAAATGTCAGCTTGTAGTTTCCTGTTGAAATGGCTTTTTTTTTAAATTCGAAAATTACCTTTATTTATGATATGCAGCACCCTTGCTGCATTTTCTACAATGTTGTCCACTTGGAACACTGACTTTGGTCTAGCTTTTGAAAGGCACATGGATGATCCTCAAGAGGTTTGTTCTGTGGATAGATGAGTCAAAAGTAGAATATTTTTGGCAACATGGACTCCATTATCTGCTGAAAACCAAGTACTGAAGCCTACAGTAAGGACCTCATACCTGTGGTCAAGCATTGACATGCTCCATTGAGATGTTGTGGCAGGACTTGAATCACGCAGTTCCTGCTCAGAAACCCACAAATGTCACAGAGTTGAAGCAGTTTTGCATGGGGAAGTGGGCCAAAATCTTTCCACAGCACTGTGAGAGATTGATTAATAACTACAGGAAGTGTTTGGTTGCAGCCTTTGCTGCTGGAAGTGGTGTAACCAGTCATTGAGTCTGAGGGGAGTTTACCTTTTCACACAGGGGCATTGAGTATTACATACGTTTCTTTGATAAATACATGAAATAAGTATCATATTTTGGTGTTATTTTTCATTCAGGTTCCCTTTTATCTAATATTCGGTTTTTGTAAGAAGAGCTGATAAATGTCAGTGCCAAAGAAATGTAAAATTGCAGAAACCCAGATAGGGAAACATCAAACAGGCAAAACTTTTTCACAGCAGTATGTTGTGTGAAATGCAGAGCTTGACAACAGACCAATTTTTTTTTCAGTAATCGTTATTGGACTGTATGTATTGAGCACACCATGAAATGTGCGTATCATGTTTCACCTTGCTGACTTTTTACTTTAATCACATTATAGTACTGTCCTTTAGTCCTTGTCTAATTAGTCCTTGGTAATGTAATATGCCACTTGTTGATTCTGTTGATCTAATGATTTCAAGTGTGAGAATGAGTGCCTACACTGATACTTTGGGGAAAGGCTTAAAATGTTGGTCACTGGCTACCCAAGACACATGGTCAGAAATGCCTGTGAGTCCTGACCTGACATTTAACAATTCACAAATGGGCAGCCAAGACTGGATGAATCAGGACATTGGATAAGTTAACTCCTCTATAGCTGACCTTTTAATGCCAGCGTCATACACATTTACAATTACACCTGATGATGCACAAGCAAGGGTGTTCACACGTATCATATGTCAAGAAGTTGCTACCTAGTGATATTGCAGCTACTACATATACAACTCTGTTCATTTGTGCATCATACTGCACAATGACAAATCATACTTACTTTTAGTAGGATGAATTTTAAACACATGGAAAATCATATTTATGTATATTTTTCATTCTTGGCTTTCTGGAGAACCTGTGGATTTGGTTTTAAATTGAATTAAACTATTGTCAATCCATTAAACAGTCTTTGAATGATATTATTTTTCAGGGAGCCATTCATGAATTAAGTTCATGGAATGATCTCTTTGGTGAACCTTGGGGTTTAATGAAACATCAGATTATTGAAAAGATGGCTCAAAACATGAATAGTTTGCATGACCAACACTGCATCCAGCAGTGCCCTGACCAAGTGTGTAATCATTTAGCCTATGGTCTTCCACTTCATTACCCTCACTGGGAAGTGTGGATATAAACTTCAGAAAGAGCACCCTTTGGGAAAATCCAGGCTCCTTGCCACCTGGCTCCCTACCAGGGGCAGCATCTCCATCACAAACGACAATTATTGACTTTCATTGAGGACAGGGGCTTTAATATGAGCCGACTTTGATTTGAAGTGTGCGCCCAGCAAAGAGACTAAATAGTCTATGCTTCCTCAGCTGAGCGTAGGGAGGGGGTGCTGCGGACCAGGAAAACACACCCACTGACCCACAGCAAAGGACATAACAGAGGGGATCACAGGGAGAAATGTAATTCGTTCAGCTCTCCCTTCTCACTCCCTCAGTTCTCTTTCTCCCCCTTTTCTCCCTTTTTTTTGTGCGAGTGATCCGCACTTTACCCACCCCCAACACCCATGATTTAAGGGACTGAAAGCCCACCCCCTCCCAAAAAAAGGAAAAAAAAGATGACGCTCGGACAGAACAGATGTGAGAGTTTTTGTTGTAGAGTTTGGAGGCTGGCGGGGTGGCGATAGGCTAATTTGAGCAGCATAAAGCCGGCCCCCTTTCATATGCAGAGTGGCGCTTTGATCAGAGGCGGATGAAAGTGCGGGGAGTGGAGAGGGTGGCAGGGGGCTCTTTGTCTCAGACAAGAAGGCATCTGCTGAGCTCTGCCCTCTCATCCTATGCGGCCATTCTGACAATGCTGGTGAAAGTAGAAAGTGTCATCAGAGCACTGTGGAAAACATCACAAAAAGAATAGAAAACTACTCCATGGTTTTATACAATAAATAAATACATGCATGTGTATGTGTGTATATGCATTTATACCTGTTTACAATTTATTTTTTGTAACATAAAGTTAGGCCACAGTGTGAGTATGTGACACATTAATTTGAAAACAAAATGAAATTAATAAAGATAACACCACCACTCTAAATCAGAAAAGACACTTCTACACACATTTGCCCTGGAAGGCAACAACATTGACCAATGTCAGTCAATGAAAATATTTTACATCAAGAGTCCCCTCATGATGATCTATGATGAATTTTCCAGTTACCGTTCCTGAATTCTCTCTGCTCTTTTTTTGGTCTCTGGTCTGGCTATGAAAGGCATTTGGACCTCGTTTGCGATGGATAGGAATTTATGTCATCGTAAATAATCATAGACATTAATCCCAAATGCCCCAGTGTGGCTCAATCAGTAAAGAAGCTGGCCATTCAGTCTGTCTAGGCCTTGTGTGTTAAATGGATATTTTTCACCCTCTCTGGCAGGTGATTTTTGCCCTCAACCAGACCCTCCTGCAGCAGGAAAGCCTACGGGCTGGAAGCTTGCAGGTGCCATACACCACAGAGGATCTCATCAAACACTACAACTGTGGAGACCTCAACTCCATCATCTTCAACCATGATACCTCCCAGGTGAGTCAGCTGCTTTTCCTCTAACCAGACAGTAGTTCCAAACAAACCCAGGATCAGTGGTTACTGTGTGTGGAGTTAGTCATTCAGGTTACTTAGCTCCAACCAATTTTTGTGCCATTGGAGTCAATGAAACGGTAGCAAATGGGTATTTCAGGGAAGCTCTACAGTTGCTGATGTCATAATTACTTCTTTCATTGTGGCCTCTTTTTAAGGGGATTTATCAGGTTTGATGTTCTTTAACTGGTCTCTCTGCATGGTCCTTCTCCAGGTTCCCAACTTCAACAATGTAACACTGCCCCCCAGTGAGCAGATTACTGCCCAGGAGATTGACAGCTACTTCAGGCAAGAGCTGATCTACAAACGCAATGAAAGGATGGGTAGGAGGGTGAAGGCTTTGCTGGAGGAAAACCCAGACAAGAGCTTCTTCTTTGCCTTTGGAGCTGGTGAGTCCATTTGCCCTTTCAAAGCACCCTGTCCAGTAGTCATTTCAACTACTGACATCAGTTAAACACTGGATCATTGTCTTTAGATGCTCCTAAATTCATTGTAATCGTCCAGTCATGCTCAGACTGGTTATTAATCAATAATGACATTGCACCCACATTGTATTCCTTCCATTTCTAAAAGACTTCTGCAAGTCTCCAGTTGTGGTGTTGGTCATACAACAAATGAGTTGAAAATATCGTTAAAGTTATCTTAACTTGAAAAAAATAATGAATTTCTTTCCATTGTAAATACTGCAATTGTTGATAACAGAGAGAACTGTAAATCATCCATTTTCAGTGCAAGGTAGAAGATTGGGGAAACCTTAAGTCTTGCAAAAGAAGAAGTATTCACTAAAATGAGGGATAGTCCTGTTCTTCTTGTGTCCTGTTTAATGTAACAAAACATAAAAAGTGGAAAATCCTGGAATCCACTAATTGCAGCATTGTCTGGTTCATTTAATTCAAAATCACAAGCTGATAATATTTAAACAAAAAGATCATTTTGGACATTATAAAGTCTATGCTCATAGGCTTCAGTCTTCATAACAAAATCCTAATCCTAATGTAGAGAAATAGCTCAATCTGTCCTCTCGCTTGCATGAGTAATCATATGTATTGCAGCTCCCACTTAAATACAGCAGCAATCTAAAGAACATTTCCTATTGGTGTGAGTCCCTCAACATGCATTACATCACACCCCCCCACAAAAAAAACACTACATTAATTACATCCATGTCATCCAAGATGAAAGCAAGCAGCCATTTGATAGGTGCTTGTACAGACAGGTGGTCTTCATTGGGCTGTATCTTCGCAGCTTAGCCTTCACTCTTTGCAGCTTGTCTTTCAGGGTATAAATGAGTGTCAGGGGTTCAGATCTGAAGGCTCCCTTTATCTGTAACATCTGTGAGCGCATGCCGCCCGGACAATGCTCAGTATAACTCCCTTTTAATGAAAAGTCTGATAAGATAAGCCCACTGTCAGCAATGTTCATATGTTTAATTAAGTCATGGCAGTTGAGGCAAAGTCAACAAAGAATCAGTGTGAGGCAGTGTAATGATTATGGCTGTGCACAACAGGAGGTGACGAAGCCCATGCTGAAGAGATCAACTGACGAATGCTAAAATCCAGCCCTTTTAATGTTGTGTTTACAAGACATGCTAAATTTTGTCACTTACTGCAATATGCCAGTCATGTAAGGTAGAGTAAGATGAAAGCTGTGTATCTAATCCAGTCAGATATGCAGCTGATACTGTTACAAAGTATTTTAAACCTACATTTCGTGAGTGTGTAATGTTGACCCCAGATGCTCTGTATCTGGGGCTTCTGGGAGGGGAAGTAGTTTGAAGGAAATTTGGCAGAACCTTTCTTATAATCTGATAGGTTCTACCAAGCATATGTCAGTGTTTGTTTCTTAGCCTCATTATGTTTCTCATTTTACTGTTCCCTCTAACTTCCTTTTGCCCCCCACATTTAGCCTGCAGCTGTAGATTGTAAATTTTATGGATATTTCATCAGATTTTTTGTTTAAAACTTTCTGTTTTCATGCCAACATGGTACAGGATAGGTCATATCAAGGCTTGCTTATGGTATGCAGTTTCATATTGCTATCAAATTTGACATAGCTACTAATTTAGAAAAAAAAACAATCAATAAATTGCTGTGCCATCAATAACTTGCTGTCATGTAGTTTATAGTGCAGAGGTGAACTAAATAGATGAGATTTATCTTGTAGATATGGGCTCTTTTAAGTTCCTTGGCCAGCTAGCTATTTAATCTGTACAGCTGAGAAGGATTTGAATCACTGCTTCTGACTAGAGCCCTAGCTGCTCAAGATCTTGATTCATTGGAGGAAGCAGTTGAGCAGTTGTTCATTAGTAGGGCACATCCCAAGCAGTTGGTCTGAAGTTACATCAGAGTGACAGCCTGGTCATAGTAACTTTAAGTTTTGAGCCTGGAAAATGAGGCTAGTGAGTGTAATGTGGCTGTTTTGTCCAATAATGATTGCATGTAGATATGTAAAAGTATGAGGAATATTGACATCTGAATTCCCCAAATATGAATGGGTCATATTTGGGGAATCATTAACACTGCTGTTCCTATGGGACTCGTAATTCAAATGGAAGGCTGTAGGTTAAGATGGTGTAAAGAACATGGTGGACCTTCATGAAAAGTTATTGGAATTGGAGAAGCATTTTTGGACTCTAGTTTGTGCCCATCTGTACAACAACATCAGATCAAGTTGAAATGCAGTGCTCATAGCGTAGAAATGTATGATAATGGGGTCAGCAGATATTACTACAAAAATGTTATTAAAATGTGTGATTGAAAGTGCATCCTTGGCAAACAATTGTACCAAAACTGAGGGGAGGAAAATAGAAATTGGACGCATGAATCCTAAAATGTGAATGAGGCTGATATTTCACTGCTCCAGATGGCGCCTAAAATGGTCGCCAACGCGCCTAACTTTTTTTTTCCTGCCAGTCCCCAGTGGTGGCCATCCCCCACAAGTAAAAAAATAAATCTAAAAGGCATGCACACCAGCAAGACTCTGTGCTGAACTCTCTCATCTCCTCCTGCTACTTTATTAAGTGCATGCCTATACTGTCCTGCTCTGTCCTAAGTGATTGAAGCATACATGATGCAGCGAAGCAGTTTTTATTTTTAAGCTTGACAGTTCTGAAACTTGTTTTAAAGTGCACAATGTAGCTATCTGCTTAGAAGCCAATGTAGCTAACATTGGTCAAGGAACTTCGCCTCCTTGGGAGTCAATCCCAACTAAAAATGTTTTGTGTTTTAATATAGGCACTGGCCTGGATTCAATTACAAGTTGTCCATCACTTTGATGTACAAATTAATGCAATGTTTGCTGAATTCAGCAATCACAGAAATGAACTTATTTGCATTTATTTAATTTAGATTTTGACCAAATCCACAGTTAAGATTGTTGACCAAATCCATCTTAGTTTCTATAAACCCAAAATGTTGAATGTCTTTTTATCACACAGAGTAAGTGAAACAGGTACCAAAGAATGCTCTGGATACTCCCCATGTGGAGCTCTAGTTATTGTGCTGTAAAAGATAATGTCACTAAAGTATATTTCCTTTAGTACCAAATACATGCTTATCTGGCTATCTTTAACATATTGTTTAAAGACATAATTCCAGATAAGCATGTATTTGGTTCCAAAGGAAATATACTTATTTTACTGCATACACTGCAAAAAATGACCAGCCATTTTTCTTACAATTACCATTTAACTTGTAACGCTAATAACTCCTGAAAGTGACGAGTCGATATGTATGGCAGAATGAACCTCAAGCAGTGTTTAGTTGAATATGCCGAGTCAGCAGTCCTCAAATTTGTGATTTAATTCTCAGTACATCCAGCCAAACACATTATGCCTTTAGGTAGGGAAATTGCTGCAAGGCTTGTTCATATTTGTGGTTATGTAGCTGTTTGCTTTGCAATAGTATAAGGGACATTTGACTGAATTCCAAATGGTTAAGAAGCAGACATTAAAATAGCAATCCCATAATTGCACATAAGCCCCTTCTTGGGAAGTTCTGAAAAGTAATATGATTGAAATGGACATTGAATTGTAGACATTGGGAGTTTTGTGCTTTCACTTTTGTAAGCATGTCCATATGATATGCCACTTAGAGGAACCATTCAGCTCACAACGTCAGGGTTTGGTTTGATTTTGAGTGTCCGCAGTTACCATTTGGACTAGTGTGCACAAATTAATTTTGGAATCTATATATGGTATCACTACAAGCCTGCCCAGGACAAGTTAGTTCAAGTGCAGTATGTTCCTTATTAGTGTTGTAATCTTGATTTTTTTAGGACATTAGGTGATATTTATTGGCCATCTCACCTGTTTCAAGGTTTTGGTACCAAAACATATTCATTGCTAATGATGTGTTTATGTCAAATAAAAAAGAGGACTGAAGAATCTAGTCTGAGCGTAAAGCTGCAAAGGCAGGTATATTCTCTCGGAAGTACGATCTGTGGACAGTTTTTGTCACTTTTAACCTTTTATTCAGGGAATTTTATCAGGATTTTTTTCAAGGCCATATAAAAACCATTTGTGCATTTTACTACTATTACCTCATCTCTCTTGAATAGATTTAAACAGAATAAGACAGCTCCCATTTCTCAGAAGCCTCAAAGAGGCAAGGCGTTAGCAGAGGTCTTCACAGTCTAGTGAGCTTGGTGACTACAGGAAGTCCCGGAGTGGAAACAGAGACAGACTAATAGGTCTGCTGAACTCCCTGCTCTGGTTGTCAAACAAGGAGTACATTTCACGACACGTCCTTGCAGGTTTTTACAAGGGCTCGGTCCACCAAGGTGAGTGAAACCGATCTGCCCACTCACCCAGAAGCACTATTCCGAGATTCCGGCAATGTTAGCCCCGTGCCGTGAGGCCCGCACCAGGCCGCCATAGAAGAGTAACATGTTGTAATTATTCCCCAAGGGGCAAAAAGTGAGAGACAGCATGGGCCCACAATAGACGCCTTTATGGCAGGACTCTTCCAGACTCTGTAACTTCAGTTGTGAGGGCATGCTCATCAACCCTTGTCTCCTGTCTTCATAGCCTCTAAAGCAGAAATCAAGAAGAAGGCACTGAACCCTGTCCACATTCACACAAAAAGGCCATTTTCCTTTGCCCAACTACAGTCCAGGCCGACTGAAAGCCAATCCCCCAGTCACAGCTGCCGTAAACCACTTATTTCGGTGCCCCCGCCCCCCAACCCCCCTGATACTTTGTTATTTAACATGGGCTTTTGGGGCAACAGGGTGCAGTGAACCATACAGCATTGATGGGAGTCATAAATCATGCAAAATGTTGCATACAAATTATTTTCTCACCATAAATTTTAAAACAAGTCACATAGTAATTATGATAATCAAAATTAGTTATTCCAAGATCTTGGGAAATAATTTGCTGGTTAAAGTAAACCTTTCTCTCAAATGTACTAGAGTTCAAAAAGATGTATAATTTTCAGACTACGATTTTACAAAAATGCGTGTCCACAAATTTAAAGGTGTATTTTGTTCTCTTTTTGCAAAATCTACACATTCCACTTTAAACTCTCACCAGGAGATATCTGCTCCAATCTTTGCAAGTAAGATTCCCTCCCACCTAGAAGAGAGCTGCAGCTAATGTCAGACTGCTGTGTGGAAGCTGGATTTGTGGTGTGAACAGAAGTATTGCGTGGTCCACACTTTGGCATCCAGAGGTTTTTGCATCTTGGATCTGCTTTCCACTTGGAACTGTGCTGTATATTCCGATGACTGTGGGAGGCAGCCAAAACCTTAACTATAATTTCTCTCTTTCAGTCACTCTTTCTGTTTTTTTGCACACACACAAACACACTCAAGCTCACACTTATGCTTTAGCAATCTGAAGAATGTATTCTCCCTGGACGTGGTGTGGAACAGTGATTAAAGTAGAGAAGTTGGAGCCAGCATGGTTGAATTTGGAGTCCCAGCGCAGCCAAAGTGTTATCGAGTGGCTTTTCTCCAGACTGTGTTACCAGCTCCTGGCTCCATCATGGCTGGCAGATGGAAAAGCAATGAGGTTGAGAGATAGATTTGTGTTGTCGCTGAAACAAAAAATATTGGTTACCAGTGGAGCTGTTAAAATCAGTATGTCTAACTGGAACAGGGGGAACCAATCACTTTTTAGTCTTCTTGGTCGTTGGATCTTGGTCCTGTGGTGCACTAAACAAACAATGAAGTGGTGCTCAGTGTGTTTATCCCTGATGCTCATCCTATAAAATAAATCAGGCAGCATAGTAATATATTGAAATATATTGATCCCTTTCTTTGTGTCCATACCTATTGTAGTTCACTTGAAAGTTATGATGTACGATTAGCTATTACGTACAGTAGGGGCATCCACAGTAAAGAGGGGTTCTACCCTGTCTGCTCTGGAGCTTAATCTGGTATTAACATTATTGGTTTGTTCTACAGAGATGCACCCTCTTGTATTTTATAGAATTAAAGTTTTGATCTGAATTTACATGCCACAAAATCCTCTGGTGACATTGGGGAATATTAATGGTAGGTTCCAGTTTGTTTTGAGTTCATCTTAAAAGGAGAATGGTCCTTGAATTTATTGTTCCAAACAACTTCTGTCAAAGAAGCATTCAGGGAATGTAATTTACTGGCAACCTTCCCTGATGGTTGTCATTTAACCAATAAACATATCATTGAGGATGAGGGTCAAGAATATTTTAAGAGTAAGTGCTCCAAATGAGTGGACTGTAAAGAGAAATTTGTAACTCTTACTTCTCTTACTTCTTGAAATGGAATAAGTAAATTAAATTACAAATTTAGTTAGAGAAAACTACAAAGGTACTTTCAGCAATGTTCCTTGTGACTTTAAGAAAATCTTAAATGGACAACAATGACAGAGGTCATAACCACTGTAATAAATCATGTAGTGATTTTTAAGAGCGGATTTTTGCTTTCAACCACAAAACTTACAAACGTTTGTTTTTCAGAAGGTTACAATGAAGCTTGGAATTGATTTAAAGCTTTAAAGTGATTATACAACGATCATATGTATGTATGTGTTAAATAGCGTTTCAAGGGAGATTTTATCAAAGATCCAGTGTTATAAGGATCATAATGGGATTATTGTAAGCATACATGGAATAACTTATCCCTTCTTGTATCCCTTCTTTCCAAAGCAGTACATAAATCATTAGAGAGGAAAACATTCAATCAACACTGGTGACACCAAAAACCAATATTCATGTTAATTTGATTAATAACACCATGCCAGACACTAATTTAAATACAAACAATAACAAAATGATTAACAATTACTGAGGGTGTAGCCCTATATATATTTTCTGAAGAAATTAAACTCTCGCCAGGTCTGGTACTTTCAGGGGCAGTTATATATTTCTGCAGCTACTCTGCACCTCTCATGATATCCAGTTAAAACCACAAATTCAAATCTGTGGTTTAGTAATTGCAAGTGTGGCTGTCAGACTGAGTGTTTACTTAAAATGTTTTACTCTTTTCACAGACAATTAATTTTTTTTCTGTACTTCAACTTGTAAGTGAGTACTTGGGGGAGCTGAGGCTGGCGTGAAAACTGGAGTGTATTCTTTAGATCGAGAGCACATACCTTGAAATGACTGGGTATGGCTGTGGAGCAGCAGTCTGTTCAATACATCGCATGGCTCCTACAGTGTTGTAGGTCATTTCCGCTGGTCCTGGGGACCAGTTAAAAATCTGGCTTTCTCACTGAACTTATATTTTATACTTCTTCAATTACCACCTAATTGTACCTCACAAATTGTTACAAGGTTGGTTGGTTAAGAAAAAGAAAAAAAAAAGAAACAGAAAAAATATCTTACGGTAGAATGGTAAGTTTTCAAAGAGCCCTTAAACTCATGAAAAATATTTTACAACTAGTGTGTGCTGGTTTTTCTCATAAATCGAATACAGATTTCAAAACAGAAAAAAGCAAGGTTGACATTAAAATGCGTTCCAAAATGGGACTTAAAATGGTCATGGGGTCTCTGCACTCACCCGTGATTGGTTGTAAATGACAGAACACATAGAGGGCTGTTTGAACTCGTCTCAGTCCTCACCAGCTTGTGTTTAACAAGTTTAGGTGTAGTCCATCTCCTGGATTTATCACCTTGTAAACAACCGTGAAGCTGTTTACAAGACTGGTCGCTGACCGCATTTACACAGATAAGAGCAGCCAGTAAAACAATGTGTGTGAGGTTCCGCTGCACTTTTAACAAGGGCTGAGTCACTTTCAAGTACCAACTTTCAAAGTTACCTTTTAATATGCAGTTTAAGAGAAGCTCAGCATGACCTTCACTATGGTTCATTTATAAATATGTAGAAGCACATATGTTTATTTGATTTGAGATTATTGTCAAATACAAAACGACTAAACAGTAATGTCACTTATCTTGAACATAAATATGTATATTCATGTCATTATTTTGAAACTTTGTGGATGTGTAACATCATTCATGTGCTTGGCCTAACTACAGGTATATTATTTCATTATTTTTAATTATTGTGCTTTTCATAAATGTAATGTTGTGTCACTATATGGGGCAAAGAATAATTAATGGCTGGTTGGTTCTCTTTTGGGCTAAAGAGTTTTCAGTGTTGAGACAGTACAGATATTTATTGCATGGACTTTTGATTAAATATAAAAGGCCGGCTCTATCAACACTGAGAAAATTTAGTCAGCAGTTAATATGCTTTTATTAGGGAATCCTAATTTCAGATTTTATGGGTTTCTGTGGTTTTAAATGTCTCTAAAGCCCTTTGGAGCTGAGCCATCTCTTTCAACAAACCATGAAAAATGCTGACATCGGGACAGTGGGTCTTGCTAGTGTGTATTTGTTGGCTTTTGTCAGTAGATGTCCCAACCAGTGTGGCATGGTAAATCAGTGTAGGATGGAGTTGTGGCTGTGTGCCCTGGACATAGATCAGTACTCTGATAATGCTGACCTTGCTTACTTGCCAGCTCTGGAGTCGCTCAAAACCTGCAGCTAAATAATAGAAGGTCAAGAGGGTGTGGGCAAAGAACACTGTGGAAAAGGTCTGTATGGTGACTGTACTACTGTAGTAAGTGTAGCAAGCTAGGTAGCAATTTAATAAAATTAGGTGCCTGGCTACTAGTCACACAGAGTCAATCACTATATCACACTATTACTTTATTCATATAATTTTTGTTGTTAGCAAGTATATTAGAATTCACTCAAACTTTTACATATTTTGAACCACTGCCCGTCATTCATGGGATTGTGTATGTGCCGTATGAATTAACAGTCTAAAATGTATGCATGCAAAAATATAGGTTTAACTATTTTCTTTGATTCATATGCTTTAATGAATTATAAATTTAAGAACCCAAACTTATGCGGTCATGGTGCATTATGTATAAGATAATGCATTAAAATGTTTGCACTTTTGTCAAATTAAATTTTCTTTTGGAAAGTTATATGTTATGAGCAGTTTGTTTTTAGGAGTATTATATTTGTACCTCTGGAGTAATAACCTAACTCTCTAAAATAAAACCCTGTCTCATGGCTGTCTCTGAATTTTTTTTTTTTTGCCTTATAAACTCAGTTTATTCGCAATACCCATATCTAATTGGAGCTTGAATGAACTTTCAAATGTTAGCTACATCCAACCAAACCTTTTCCCCTTATTTTATTTTTCCAGAGATCAACCTTAGTTTTCAGAGGGAAGTCTGGGTAGGAACAAGTGGTCATACTGTGGTTGTATATCACTGTAGGAAATTGAACTTTTTATATTTGGAATTGGAGGAAAAGTTTTCCTTTTCCTGTTCCATTTCTACATGGTGCAGTATTTGTTGTTGGTTTTGATGGAGTGATTTGAATGATATGATATATTGGGGAAATTCCTGAAGGGATGGCACTATAATGTGAAAAACATGTATTCTTGAATAAAGATTCTGATAGCAGCTTGGCAAGCCTGTATGCTTGCTTGGCTTTGTCATATAATGTAATTGCATGGTAAGGATCCTAGGGAGTCGTAGGAAACGCCCTTTCTGGGTGGGCGAGTTAGAGGAAGGATGAAAGGGAGAATAAATCCAGGTAAACCTCTCCGGAAAGGAAGAAACCCACGGCCCCACTATGTTTTTGGATATTGTAACCCCACACCCTCAGATAATCCGCAGGAGTCCAGATAAAAGATGTCCATCATTCTGAATAAACGCAGGGATTATGGACTCCCGTCGGTGCATCCAAGAACTCAGCTTTTCAACAGCAGTACAGGCCCCATGCAGGGAAAGTCTATGTACCAGGTCACCTCTTTTTAACACCCATCAGCTCAACAAGATAACAGTTCTTCTGGAACCACGCTGAGTTTATATACCTGTCTTGAAGAAATTATTCTTGGGATTCTTGAAGGGGGATTGCAGAAGAGGGAGAAACAACATAAGTTTGCTGTCTTTAAAAATCTTACCCGTGTGGTAAATATCAGAGACAAAGTCTTAAAGTTCCATTTTTAACATAAAGGATAGAATTGTGCCACTATTTCAACCACTTCGTTTTTTTTAGTTAAGATGTAGATGTTGATATCAGTTTATAAAAGAGGGTCTTTTGTACACAGGGGTTAAATGAAAAAAGTACCAAGTGTTGGCTATATGTATTGATGTTAAAGAGGCATTTTGGAATATATTCCTCTATACACCTTTATGCAAGCTTGCCTCAGTTGCTGATGAATAGTGGAGGTGCTGAGTGTATTGTTCTGCATATACAGAAGATCTGGTGAACGAGATTCACCCTCATGCTCTTTGTTGAAAATTAGCAAAATGTTTAGAAAATGTTAATGGACGATTTATAAACATTTAAATGGCAACATGTAACATGTGCTGTTCTCACTGGGTGTTGTGTACAGTATGAGGGCTGACTTAAACCTATCACACTTACAATGATATATTTGTTACAGCCCCAAAACCAATACTATAGATATTATCAATAATCAGCCATAATGTGATGTGGAAAAATTGTAGTGCCTGGTACAATAATTAATTGAAAAGTACAACATGAAGGCTGAATACTTTTGTGCAGTGATTTCCATTGTCCAGTGTGGTCCAGGCCAATTTAAAATGGATTTTTTTCCCATTAAATAATTACTTGTTTTTCCTTACTGTATTATATGGAACAGTTTGTATATTAATAAGCACATGTATCATATGTATTTTATATTGTTACAAAATTTGAAGTTATGTTTTTTCTGTTGAAAATAAAAACTATACCTTACAGGTCATTTCATTACTGTCATCTGAATTGATTTAAGAATATTTCCTGTCTATTGGTTTACATGAGTTTCCTCTCAGTGGAGTGTTGATTAGATTATATATAATCTCTGTTCAAAATGGCACACTCCTCTGAGTTTGGCAGTGAGCTAGTGTTGCCATATCATGTGCTTTATTGATGTCCATTGGTGTTTTAGCAGTCCGTTTAACAGTTACTGCAGATCCCTCAGGATTTCACCATAGGAACATTTCTTCTAATCATAAATTATTATTTAAACTATTCCTTTTTTGGGGTTTGACATTCAAGGAGAACTTTGGAAATAATTTTATGTGCCTGACTTCCTCAACATAAAATATAAAACAAAAACAGCTTTCCCTAAGCTTCATAGAGTAACTATCGTTATTTATTACATTTCACTTTTAAGTTTGTGTTTCTAATCTTTCTCAGTGTAAAATACCTTTGTACAATCAAAATAATGCTTTGTCTTTAACATAAGTCATTTTTATGTTTTAGTTTGTGTAGATTTTCCATCATATAAATAGAGCTTTGTTCTGGGTCCTTGTAAGTGGCCTTGTCACAAGTTTAAGATGAAAAGGTTTTCAACTTCCAAAAGTTTTCACAGCTAACTAACCTTTTTCAGTTTCTGATTGACTTTGAAATTGAGACAGACAGATTATTTATAATATACAGGTTGGGCACCTCAATAATCAGATAGAATATTGTAGCATGCTAAGGTTAGAGGATAAGATGAAATGCTCTTTGAAATTGAAATTGTTTGCAAAGATCCAAAACGGCATCATAAGTGCTTTGCAGTTGAAAAGGAAAGCTGAAAAGACATAAGACTCTTAAAAATAAGAATTGAGTTATATCTGACTATTAAGGTATAAAACCAAGGATATTGCATGTATCCTTAACAGTTATTTTGTTGAGAACTAAATTAGCGGTTTGCATGTCTTCAAGTACATCCAATATACAGCATGTTTTAGAGGATATTGACATAGGAGATGGGACAAGTAAACAAACGTAAGACAGCTAACACAGCACAGCCGTACTCAAGGAACTAAGTGAAGTTATTTATAAACCTCTGTCAGATATTTTAAGCAATATGCAAAAACTGGAGAAACTCCAGATGACTGGAAACCAGGTAGTATACAGTAGACCAGGATGAGAGTCAACTAACCAAGGGAACTACAACTGTTGTAAAATGCAGTGACAGTTCTGCAATGTACAAAAGAAGAACTCGACAGGATTATTTCATGTGAGAAGACAAATCAGAAAGTGTTCAGATGAAAAGAAATGTGAGTAGCAGTTGATCAAAGTTGATAAGGATCCAGGCATTGTGATATATCATAAAAAGTAAAGAATATAAAGCAAAGCAGTTTATGTTGATGTTATACAGTCCCAGCAAACATTTCATCTATTTAGGTTAAGGGGAAAAAAAGGAGTAGGGGGATTTTATTGAGGTTTCTATATCTATAATACAGATTACCAAACTGAGCAACAAATGGTATTTTCAGGTTGAGCACAGTCAGCACAATAAAGGAGCATAGGTGAAAAGTAGTCCAAGGAAAATTTTGCTCTGAAATAAGGATGTCTTTTTACACAAAGAGTTGACAATGTATCAAATAGCTTGTCAGGGCTTGTGTAGTAGAGGCAAAGACCCATACAGTGTTCAAGTCTAGGCCTGGTTCAGTACCAGATGCTCTCTATACTGTAGGCAACTAACAGCCATTATCATGTGTTCTTATGTTCTTGTGATGTTTCGAAATATAGACATTACATACTCATATTACAACATATGTGTATTGTACTTAGACTGAATTATTTGGAAATGGAGGAATTGGTTTTGGGCATTTTTAGCCCTAAAACTGCAGTTTTTTTGGAAATATATGGTGTCCATTTTGAGGAAAATGCTTAAGGTAGGTAGAAAAGATGATTACTTATAAAAACCAACAGAATGTCCACGGCAAAGAAGAATGCATAAAAGAGCTGGACAGAGCCTTTGAATATTTATATGCATAGTGGGGTCATTTTTATGATGGAATTCTCCTTCAGAAAACTTGGAGAAACCCTTCCAACCCCTGGCTTTATGGCAGGGGTACAGTATTGAGAACAATAAAAATGAAAATTATTGTTCACAAAGTAAAACTAAATTGCATGCTGATTTTTAAGTTTCCTTTATAGATTTCAATTGGATGCATTGTCCAAGCCCTATTGCATTAATTCACAAAATCCATGTGATGTGTGATTGCACACCCTGGGATTGTCTAAGCTCAACAATAGTAATATTAACCATGTTTTTGTTAGGAAGCATCTGAAGTGATCTTTTTTCTTGGAATAAGTCAGTCACTTAGTGCTGAGAGGGAGACTTTAGTTTGAAAGCTTGCCTGTGTAAAGTCTATGTGGTCTTTGTGAGGGTATTTTATTTTAAACCTGATCCTACTCAGTAGAGTATTTTCAGACCTCTTTATCACAGTTTGGCATCTCAAGACTTAAAATTCCTCTATTGTTTGATATCCATTTTTTCCAACCCATTATCCCACTGAATTAAAATCAAGGCTTTTTATCACACTGTATGTCTCTTTAGTGATGGTTAAAGATTGCTGAGCTCCTTATCATGTGACCCATATAAACTGGTACATACCTCACTGCTACCTTTCATAATGGCAGAAAGAACAGCAAAGGGGGCATTTCAGAAGATTTGAATGTTTTCCCTTTTGAATATTGGAATAGGGCCCCCTTGCATGAATGAACTCTTTTCTCTCCTGCTTGCCATTTTGAAGTCCCAAATATAGGCTACAGCTTGCTCTTTCATAACAGCTCACCCATATCATAGGTCTCCAGCACTCCTTGTCAATGGGCTGATAAAGTATGAGAATGTGCACACCAGTAAAGGAGCTGTGGAGTTTGGAAGTCTCTCAGCATGCACCCTCAGTGAATCTAGCATGTTTGTGTTGGACAACTTTTTAAGTGCCGCTCTTTTTATATTTGAGGAGTTTGTTAGTTGTTATTTCAAGCTGGCAGTGCTACAAGGCTCGCTAATCAAATATTTACAAGTGTAATACAGTTGCACAGTTGGCTGAAAAGGTCCCTAGCTACAGTTGCGATGTTTGGATAATATATAAAATATTTACAAATGGATGTATTGTAATATGAAATGCTACATCGTGGTATAGTTGTTGGCTATGCACTCGAGCTGTAGTTTATGATTTGGGAGTATCAGCAGCATCCATACAGCTAAAGAAGTCAGATTGTTTGTTTCAATTCTGCACAACTGATAAACACGAAAGTAAATAAATATGTTTTGTAAAGATGTTAGTTTTAAAGATTTACCACCAGCACAATGATTTTATTAAATTTTTACAAAAGCAATTAACAATTCATAATGTCATGACCTGTATTATCATTTCAGTGTAAAGCTTATTCATTTATTTAAAACAATATATTTCCTTCTGTCTCTATAGTTGCAGCTGGATTGACTGATCATTTTTAAAAATAGAGAAAAGCTGTGTTTTTGTTTATATTTGTAGAAAGTCTGGAAGTGGGAGTTACAGTTTCTGAGACTGGTCTTTGCTAAATACTAAAATCTGGTTCTAGCAGACTAAATACTAAATCTGTTAAATATTAAATCTGGTTCTAGCAGGCTTTAGCCAGTGATATGATAAGGTCGGATAGAACCGAATTTCAGTTCGGTCTCCATTTGAGGCTCCATCTCCATGGAGTCTTAATTCACACTAAGTTACTGCCCATTGATTTATCAACAAAGACCTTCCACAGAAGTTGCGCAAACCTGTGTCATATTAGATGTCTACCTGGTATAGTAAAGTTGGGTGCATCGGGTGTAAGAAGGGTGATGTTGTCCCAACTGATGATCCAGTCAAGAAAGGAACTCCATAAATGTAAAATTATATACGTCATTCATGAACATGATATTCCATGTTTCCAGTCTGTTTGACTCTGATCTCATTTTCCAGCTCTGGCTCTTTCTCTTTGTTTTGCACTTCACATTCTGAGTGTTGGAGCAGTCTAATACGAAATGACATTTTAACAGCTCATTGACTTTTGAAATGTCCCGTTACCAAAGGAATCATGACCTCAGATTTGAAACTATATAAAATGATATTAACAAATGCATATTATAATTCTATAAAAACATTTGAAGGTTTTATTTGGCTGCAGGCTTTGTTTCATTAAGAGACTGTATGTGTGCCTGATAAAAATAAGCCAAAAAATAAGATTTACTCAGCCAAATTTAGTGGTTCTAAATGGAAATTTCTCACATCAATTCACTTTTTTAAAAAATTAAAGGAAATTTTGTGCTAGATTAAACAATCAGATAAGACTAAACCTGTGGCTGTATTTTGGAATCTATAAGTAAATGTTTTAGTATAGCAAGAAAGTTATGTTCAAGTCATGTACATTAAATAATTACAATTCATCAAAAACCTTCATATGGCATAGTTTGTGTCTGTTTGTGTGTGTGTTCTATGCCTGTGAGATGAGCATGATGGGTATGTAAATGTGTACCAGGCACCTGGCTCATTTGAGATCAATCTACCGTGCTTGGCTTGACAATGCGAGCAAAAGCTGTACAGCTGTTCCACAGATTTTGCTTGCATGTATTGATAAAAATTGTTGTGGTTGCGCTGTTCATCCATGCTTGAGTCTGAGCTATGTCCCGTTCTTTGCAATCCCCGTGGGCCCTCTCCCTCCTGCAAACTCCTGATAAGATTTGGAAAAGCTTTGTCTGAACACCTATGTTCAAAACTCTTGTTCCTGCTTTTCACAAACTGTCCTGTTTTTTTTCCTGACACAAGCCTTTTGAAGTCTCCCAGAACAATACACTCTTGACAAGATCATGGAAACAGCTTTTATGCTGAGGTGAATTTGAAGGCTGGATGTAAAGTTGCCCAAAAGGGCTAAATGAGTAGGGAATTGGTCTTTACAGATTCCTGGGACAAACAGAAAGCCCATAGATATGTTTTATCATCTGCATTTTTACCTACTGTGAGCTATTAACCAAAGCTCTGTGTTAAAGAGACCTCTCCCTGACCTTCACCTCCTGTCATCAGGGTCATCCACAGGTCAGGCCAGGGAGTCAGCCAGCTTTGGGTAATATCAAAGTTGAAGCCAATACAGAAAGATCTATTAAGCTATCCATACTGACTGTGCACAAGAGAGCCTGTACAAATTCCACTGATTTACTGTAACTTATAATAATGCGGTCTTTTGTCCTTTAAAAGATTTGTATATCTGACCCTGACCCATCCATGTGTAGTCCAAAACAAAATAATTTGAGTGGAATGTGTGTGCACATTGCATTTGCTTGACATTGATACATTGCAGTATTTGTCCAATCCATCCAGTTTCGTTTGCACCCCCAGACAGAGCTGAGGGTCTTAAGTTACACAAAGATATTTTACCCCTGATATTGCAATTGCTGAAAACGACTGAAATCATGGAGAGTCTGGGTCATCGGAGACCAGTGAGCATAAGGTCTGCTTTAAATAGAGCTACAGTTAACAGTACAACTATAGTCCAACTTCTTACATCATTAAGGCACACAATTTCTCAGTTGGAAAGCCCTCATATGGATTTATGGAGCCATAAATGCGAGTGTCATCAGCCCAGCAATGAAAACCGATATCATGTCTTTGAATAACCTCTCTAAGGGGTAACATGAATAAAGAGAGGAGCAGAGGCCCAAACACAGAGCCTTGTGGTACTCCTCATTTTCCACTTGAGATATTAGAGGATGACTGCATTTGAATGTGTTTTTGGTAGAAACCTGAACCAAAGATCACTTACAGCTAAACCGGTTCAGCTTCATGCAAGTAGTGATCAGTGGTGTCAACTACTGTGCCCATAGATTCACTGATAGTGCTGTACCATAGAAACAAGAAAATTAAACCTATACCTGGTTGCAAAGGTTTTTACTAGTTTTCCAGCTATGTCCAGTACAAAGAATACATTTTCCACAAATTCAATAAAAAAATAGCATTTTATTCTCCAGTATTTTTCCCCAATGATGAAACATCAAATTAAAATTCTAGTGCTCCACCACTGGTACAAAATCATTCCTTAGTTCAGGAGGGCACACCCTAATATACCTCAAAAACTTACGTACAGTTGGCTGAAGCTTCACTTGACTCTGCAGGTCACCGAATTTGAAGCATAGCTTTTGTGCTGCAGGAGGCTGCAGAGGCGAGACATGGTGAATACCCTGCCGAATGAAACACTCTTTCTCTGGGAGATAATAGTGATGTGCAGTCCTGCTATCTGTGAATGTTATTTCGGTCTCTAATGTGGTCAGTTTATATTTAAGAAATCCATCATTACAAGCCTGGTACATATGAGAATAGATAAGGTTGGTGCCCTGTGAGTTAGGTCACTTTATTAAAGACATATTTATGACTGCCTTTGTTTCCCTTAATAAGAAAAATGGCATGATTGTGTAGATGAAAGAACATTTTCAGTACTGTATGTATGGCAAAAAAACCCATGACTTTGTGGCTCTCCATTTGCACTCCAGTCTACAGGAAGCCTTTGTTGTTGGCCACTTTGACATATGTCAACAAAAAATTCAGTGGTGATTTATACACTAGTGCTGTGGAACACTCGAGACTTACCTCTTACTAATATTACTCTGAGGTCTATGTGGGTGGCACACCAATGAATAAGACAGATTTTTTTCCCACACATGTCTTATTCCAGTAAGTTGTAATTATTGCGTGCTAGTCACACGCGGTTGTTCACTGTGTCTTGGCCCACAGAACACAGGCGGTAATTTTCAAATTAGTATTTCTGACTTTTTTCCACATGCTGTGTGTTATAAACATGTGGATCTAAAAACCTCTTTGTGAATGACTGTGGTCCTGGTGTAGTGAGGACGCTTTGTCAATTTCTATAGCGAATCCCTTATTTTGTTTCTGAGGAATTTCACAATTTAGCGCATTATATGGGATCTGTGGTCCTAAATTTCTAGAACTTCTCATTCATGTGAAAGCAATTGTCATTGTAATGTTAAAGTACAGGATATGAAAACTTTCCAAGTTTTTTATAACTAGGTAATGAGAAATGTGCAGAAATGTAACATTATTTTTATAAGACTGAATTTGGTTTTGTTTAGTTAACAGGGTTAGTAGACCACTGTTCTGTAGGTGCCCATCTGACCAGCTGGGGTTACTGGGGAGCAATGAGACATGGGAATCCCTGCCCTCTTGACAAAATGCTATGGTGCCTTACCTAGATGAATCACCCAGCAGTCTTCAAGCCATCCATGAAATGATTCACTTAATCTGTTAGGTGAGGTGATTCTGGTGTGCTGTAGAGATAAGCAATATTATCACCCCATTATTTTCCAGTCCCACCTTCCCAGTGCTTTCCAGGTGATGTACATTTACTGTAATACAGACAGGATACATTGAATTGTAGCATCAAATCATTTTTAGGTACAAAATGTTCCTGTTGCTAATTCTGATTTTGAGGATTTTACAAGGTTACATGCAGAACATAATTCTTAAAAATGTTCCCTTTCTTCTCAGTTTTGACAAGGACTAACAGTTTAATAAGAAACAGCAGGCAAATGTGTCCAACATGAGCGCATTTGAAATGGTGGATTTTGTACAGTAACCATGGTTGAGGATATTCAGCAGGTCCCACATTTCGTAGTCTCGTTTGGAAGCCTGGTGGAATGCTCATCATTTTCTTGCCTTCAGTCAGTGAGCAGTGAGACACATCACAGCTTTGCCCTGGTCGAGTTTTATTTTTGGACAGAGGGAATCAGCTCCATGGCTCCAGTCTTCTTGGATCTACCTTGAGAAAGCCGACACTATCGCTTTCAGATAAGGAGGCTAACGTAAATAGCCCCAGCTGTGCAAAGTGTTGCTGAGAGGGTCTCGGTCACCTTTAGCCCACTCCCCCCCTCGGCCCCCAGCCCCCTCTGAGCAGTCTGGCGGCTCTGCACATGCAGACAGGGTGGGGAGGGGCAGGGCGGGAGGTGTGGACATCTCGGCAGAGGCGAGGCTTGTTTACACAGTTGTCAGGGTCTCAGCGCCAGGGGCACTTGTTGACATTTTGACCCTGCAGTATCCCCAGGATACTAATGCACAAGGCGGGCAGCCCTCAGAGAGCTGTATTAGGAGAGACTGCAGCACCATGACTACAGAGCAGGCGTATTATCACACAGCGCTACTGCTGCCTCAGAGCAGTGCTCGATCTCAGAGCACATCTGCTCAACAAACTCTTAAGTCTTGCAACAACAGGTGGAGGTATTTTTTTTGTGACTGGTCATAGTGTGTGACATCCCACCCTGATCAAATGTATGTACAATATTCATTATAGGCATAGTTTATGTTTAAGTGGCCAATCATGCGTTTTAATGTTTAAAATGAAGGTCTGTGGACATGTGTTGTGCCAACAAATCTAACAGTGCTACATGTCAGAAAGGGGTTTTCATTTACAGCTCTGTTTTTGATGTGAATTTTCTATGAATGTTGGTAGCACCACTGCTTACAGTAATTACCTAATCTTATTTATATCTTATTTATAACTTATTATACATTATTTATTACTAAGGAAAGATCTGTTGCATGTGGGTCTATTCCCTGTATACCTACCTCTCAAACCAGAACCAGGTGGACTGCAGCCACCCTAGAGAAGCACATTATCACCATGTGAACGCCCAAACAAACATGTATTCCAGTGCAGTGCCAGTGAGGACATTCATTACTGTGGGAGTACATACCCAACCGTCATGTAAAACACTCTACTCAATCCTGCTAGTAGGATACAAGGTTTAGTGCTTCTTTAAACACTAAGTAAGTATTACTAAGTACTATTTTGGTTTTTTTTTTTGGTGTTTTGCAAACAATCGGTTGGCTCATAGCTCATTGCTGTACTTGTTTTATCAATAATGCAGTACTTAATTGATTTCATTAGTGTTTGGTGTAATTGTAATTGATGGGCAGATAAATTAGTTACAGCTGTTTGAATGTAAATTAAACTCATCTTATACATGATGTATGCTAAGCATTTTAATATCCAATATCAGTGAAGGTTAACTGGGAAATAATAAAGCTGTTACATAATGCCAATTCACTGCTTGGAATTTCTTTGTGTAATAAACCCACTGGTTTACACAGTCAAGATATTGATTGTCACTCTATAGAATCACAATTAGATATAATTATGGTTTTTTAATTCTGTTCTATGTCAATTTCAAGTTACTCAAGAGCTTGTGGAGCACGGCAACAGGCACTGAACTGCACAAGTGGGATTTACATGATGCAGTTGACATGTTTATTTTGATACGGATATTTTTTAATTGATTTTAAATGGGAGGATAGCATGCTTTCTGATTGTTAGTTAATTTCCAATTGTTTGATAAACAAATGTAATGGTTGCTGAAAAGTTGTCTGATTGTTGTTCCCCTGTCCGGCACATTACACAGTATTTCTAAGTCAGTTACAGTCCATTATGGTGATTGGGCTTTGAAGTAATGCTGAAGTGTGAACCTGTTGCACAGTAAGTGACAGGAAACACATAGTAGAATGGTACCCAATCAAAGTCCTCCAGTTGAAAAGTCTTAGAACATTTAAAAAATGTCCAAAAACAAAAAAGGCTTGTGACCCACGTTTGTTCATTTATAACATTTCTCAGGGGCCAGAGGTGGGGGTTGTTCGGTCATCCTGGTTCTGGATCAGCGAGAGCATCAAACTCCGTTTTAGAAATTTTACATGAGGAAGTTTTGAATGAAACCTTTTAGTTTGGTATTGGCTTTATCTTGAGTATCATTTTTGATGGTTTTAGCTTAGAGCTTTGTGCTCCATACGAAAGAACCATTAGAATAGCGTATTTTCTGCACTGCCTTTGGCACATCATCAACTGCCCACTTAAGAGGCACTGGTACAGATCAATACTACCATTCACAGAGCTACTGACCCTAGGACAAAATGTCTTTGTGCAGTTCTCCTGCACTTATTCACAAAAAAAGCCTCCATGGTTGATTTGTGCTAATGCAAGATTGGCCGCTTTTCCTACAATTGGGGAAATAAATGAATACAGCCCTGGTCATGACCACCTGAAAATGGTTAGCAAGCTGTGCAGGCAAGCTTATATTCCACCTGAGGTATTCTAAGAAGGCAACTTAGACGTGTAGGAAACATTTTTATGTGCCACTTTGGAATCCTTGGTTTAACTCCAAAAGACAATAAAACCAGTGGCTGTCTGCATTGCCAGAAGCATTTAATTGAATCTGACAGCAAAGGATGTGGACGTGGGGGGTAGGTGCGGGATAAGAGCTCTACCTGTGAAGCATCAGAGCATAGAGAAAGCCACACTGTCATCATTCGGCCTTCATCTCCCTCTCAGCCAGGGGTGTGTTCTGGAATACAGGTGAGTAACGGCAGTAATGACAATAATTGCTCGAGTGTGCAGTTAATCATATTAACAGCACAGGAAGGCTTGAAGGCAGCACTTCTGGTTGGGGGCCCCCTCAGAGAGCTCTCAGTGTTGGGAGGACTCTGGCTTTCCCATGAAGCACAAGCTACACGCCTCATGTGTCTGTGGAGGCTTGTGCTTCAGGACAGTCTGTGAAGTCCAAGAACACCGGAGACAGGCACCTGGCACGGATGCATCAGGACAGGACTGCTGTCACCCTTGTGGATTTTTAAAACTGTCCTTTATAATGCAAGAACAAGCAACAGGGGGAAAGTATGAGGATTATGTTTATTCAGTATGTTAGGGATGCTTTAACACAGAGACATTACGTCAGTAGCTAAATTCATAATCGCAAAATAAAGAAGTATGAAATGCAGCTGTTACGATGTACGCTATTGTAACAGCATCGCATTTGCAATGAATGAAAGTACATTGACTGTGATTGTGGAGCAAATGATCAGCACAGAATGATTAACATCTCAAGCCAGTTGTGTCATCAGCTGATTAATTCCTCCTCCCGCGGACACCAGTTACTCAGTCACGTCCGTGTAGTTTTTCAGTCTCACAGCAATAGAAACCCTTTCAGCAAAGAACAGAAACAGTCCCTGAATGTACATTTAAAGTTAAGGGTAAACCACAACTGCTTTGTAGTTTTAATGAAATCCAGCCCTTTTGTAGCCAGGTTTCTTGCTGGTCTGTTGAAGTGAGGAAACCTGAAAAAATAAGGATTAGAAAGTCCTGAATTTTAAAGCTTGGTTATTGATTATTAAGGTTTTTTCCAGAGCACCTTAAAAATGAATGGTTCAGTCATATTGTGGTGGCCTAAGGCTAAGTGCATAAAAATAATGTATAGTAAAATAACGTGCATGTCAGAATCACCTGGATTACAAAGATTTGCACGCCCAAGTGTGAAGGGTGCAAACAGGGAGGTCTCATTCCAGTCCTAAATCCTGCACCAGCTTCACACATCATTAGGGATGTGACCATTATAGCAAGGCTACTTTTAAGCATTACTAAGCCCTAGCCAGGGTGTGTAGCAGGAACTCCTCCTCTGGGTTCCCATTTCAGTGTTAATTAGAAAACACATCACCCTGCCTCAGGGTAGACCAGCCCCTTTCAGGGGAGCTCAAACTGCCGACCTATTTTCTGGCTCCAGACA
Source organism: Albula goreensis (assembly GCA_022829145.1). Taxonomy (NCBI): domain Eukaryota; kingdom Metazoa; phylum Chordata; class Actinopteri; order Albuliformes; family Albulidae; genus Albula; species Albula goreensis. Next base: position 45,710,315 of record CM040741.1, read on the forward strand.
CCAGGCCCCAGCCTTTTCCACAGGTTAGCGCAACAGATGAGTTAAACAGGCTACTGTTTGCAGCCAGAGTTATCATGAGGAGGCCGATAGATCCGGAATTGTCTGGAATGTTGGCCGCCAAAGGCTACATTATTTATTCACTGTCCTGTCAAATATGATTTAACGCTGAACATTATTTACCCTTTCCTTCAGCGAACCATTCATTACATTAATCAGTGGTGTCCATTTATGTTTGCACTTTCTTACATTACTGTTTAAGGTGGAGAGTTAGTGTTCCAGGGAGTTGGCTTCTGAGTCTGATTTGACTTCCTTTGACTGAGTTTCAAGTTTATATGGGCTTGATTGAGCTAGAGTTATCAAGTAATTTGAGTCTGATTAATGTAGTAGAATGCATCTGTGTTGGGTTTTCCTCCAGTTCATATATTGTCAACAGGTGTGATTTTTATTTATTTATTATTTACTCTTATTTCCCTGCAAAATGTGTTTGATGCCTTTTAAGTGATTTTCTTTCTTCTGGTAAATGTTTAGTGACATGAATCTCTTCATTCCAAATCATCCAATACCAGTTATTCTTCAGGAGTAACTTTGTTATTCAACTATTATTTTAGTACAATACATGATACATCAGAACAGAATGGATTCTACATCTTTCATTCAATTTTGGGCCATGTTTTAATCATATGCAATGCTTAACCTTGTCACAATTATTCAATAAGCCATTTGACTACGCACACCTCTGTGGAGGTGCCCAAGCTTGCATCATGGGTGTTGGAAACCCCCTGGTGCTTTTAAATAAATCACACAAATTACATGGATTAATACGGCCAGGCCTCGTTTTAGGAGACACATCAAAAGGATTGCAGATGAAGCCATTTTTATATTCCATTTTCCCGCTTCCGTGATCCCGCAATTTCAGAATCTGCTATAATCAGCAGTGTTTTTGAAATTGTTGAAGCATTTTTTTAAAGCAACATATTTTCAGTATAAAAAATGAACAAGCCACTTGTAGCCTGCAAATTACCCTTGAAAATCATCAAAACATGCTATTTCAGCAACCTTTTGCTTTAAATTGCATTGTACTCCTGGACTGCTTTCCTCTGATCTATATTTACTTTATTTTTCTTTCATAGCAGACAGGCAAATAAACACTGTCAAGAACAGTTTTGTGGTGGGATGTAGTATCCAATTTGCACTGAATCACTCAGCGTGTTGAAGGTACAGCCTCTTATGATGGCTATTATCTTTTAAGCTCTCTCTGACGGTCCTTATTTAAAATGACTTTGGCTTGTTGTCGTAAACAGGATAGCAGAGAGGATACTTGCCATAAGCTCTGACTGTAATGACTGTAATTTTGCTGTACTTATGTGGTCCGATGTGATGGAGTCATGGATGCAAATCATTGGTGTCTTGCAAAAATGCACAAACCCTTCGTTCCTTTGTAGCAACGTTGGTTTTTTAGTATTTTTATTTAAAAATGTCTGTCAGCTCTATGTACTATAAATACCTTTTATTTCGGTTAAGTCTGGCTCAGACCCTCACAAAAATTACAGTTCTTTGTGTGAAAGTGTCCTGCTAAAAGCATGTAATTGGGAAGATTAATCACAATCACACCTTCCAATTGATTATACCTCCACAGAAGACCTTACCCCTCCACTTACCTTCCATTATGATTTGAGAATTTCTTATGCATATTTAAAAGGTAATAGCTATATATCAGTGCTTGTGATGGGGTAGTACAACTTCTGCTCTTTGTCCTCAAGGATGATAAATTACATTAGCTTCCCTTTTCACTAATGCCAAAAGTGACTTTGTGAGACATTAACCAGTTGCAGTTGCTTTATTTTGTCCATTTGTATATATTCATACGCTATAGCTTTAGAAACCTCTTATATATCTTTGTGGTCTTTTGTTTAGAGTTCATTCCTTGCTGTGTTGCTACATTTGTTACTGTAGTTAAATCCTCCAGTGAATCTATTGTGCTTATGTACAGTTGTGATTGCTACCAAACTAATGGAAGATTATACAAACATGATCAGTGTTTTTATGTGGATTAAATTAGTGAACCCCAGCAGCAGAAATGAGCTCCAGGTGAGGCTCCTGTTGGGTATCTTGTTGAATTCTCTGGCCTAGAGCTGCAGAAATCTGGTGGATTTCCCATTTGTCCTGCCCTAATTCTCTCATTAACTCTGCTAACATAAATCAGAATGAAATACTGAACATTTCTTAAACTCCGATCTTCAGTAGTTCCTGCTCCCGTGAACCTTTGGGAAAATCGCCCTTTTACTGTACAATGTTGGAAAAATCTGTAAGATTTTATTGAACAAAAGGAAGAAGAGAGAAAGATAAAAATCACACTTTTCTAGGTTGAATTCATTTTTCCATTTATGTTTTATTACAATTAAAAGCCTAGAAATACTATTTAGTGCCATCCATGGGCTGCTATCACCTTTACCTATCACCAATGCTATTTACTAAATCAATGTTGCACAAAGACATTTAAAATGTGAAAAACTTGATTAGTTTTATTCATTTGAATAGCTTTTAAGGCATGAGAAAAACAGGACCATGGAAAAAGAATGTACGCAGGAAAGGTTGTTGGTACATTTAAAAATAAGAAGGAGGGCTAACTATCTTATTTGTATTACTTGTATTACAGTTTATGCTCTGTCAATTTGTGTAAATAGTGGGTCTCGTACACATTTGATTTCAAATTGTATACTCTGCAGCTTAAATTGTTTTGTATATCACTGCCAAATTGTCTTCTAAATATTTTTCTTATAATGCGTCTGTGTTGCAAAAGTAGTGCAATTAAATTCAGAATAAAGCAGCCCCCTCAGTCAGGCCACACCTGGTGCCCTCGCAGCGGTTTTGACCATCTTTGGAAAGAAAGCCTGTGTATCTGTGCATTATCTGGCATGAGTGATTCTGGGCCTGCACCGGGGCCAGATGAAAGGTCGGCCCTTTGTTTACACATCGTTATGGTACACGGCTGAGCTGGTGGATACAATGGACCCCATTTCCTTTGTGAGTGAGTGGAGGGAATCGAGACTCCTGACATGGCAACCTGAGCCCTCTGAATGCCTTGTTTCACCTAGCTGTGTGAGAGCAAGGGGTGCGTGGAGCAGAAGCAGGGGCCGGCACTCAGTCTAACCCACTCTGAGGGAATATGCAGTACAATCTAATAGGCCTTAGTTTACAGATAAATGCAATGAAGATAACATGTACTATAAGGTATCTAACAAGATAAATTACATTGCGCAGTATTCAATGTTATGTGGTGGAATTAGGTAACTGGGATTGCTGACTAAATAAAAAAATTCAGCTGTACAGGGAATGGCAACAGGAAGCGGAACTGTTGAAAAGTCTACATTCCACTGTATTTCTTGTATCTGTTTTCCTGCCTGGACACAGTTATGTCCAACCATTCCTTGTCAAGTCCAGTGCAACATCCTTCCTTTAGTGTTTTATTCCCCTCCTTATTCTTTGGAATCCTCCCTTCCTTCAGCTGGCACCCTGAGTGCCGATTAATGGCACTTGACTTAATCCAGCAATTGTCTTTTCTCTGGTCATAAGAGCCCTTGTATGTCTGGAAGAAGTCAGTATAAAAATGAAATCCATAACATTGTTTAGTTGGAAAAACAAGCTCAAGCTCAAGTAAATTAAAATTGTTAATTAAGAAATTAATATTGCAGAACTTACAAATGTCTGATACCCCAGAGGCAACTGAAAACGTGTTGGAATTTTACCTTCTCATAAATAGACCTTTAATGCATGCCCCATGCTAAGAAGACTGTCTGCCATGGAGCAGCTGTCCCGTTGATAAAATACTATTAGGCAGGCATAATAGTCTAGACTGATGGAGTTAGGCAGGTCAGATGGTAAAACAGTGGATTGTTTTACACCTAAAATTCTTCAAGGAAGTTGAAAATGTATTTTTATTCATGCTTGCTGGCTATATTGTGAAATTTCCATTGAAAGACGTCTTTCTCACACAGTGTGTCATTTAATGCGAGGGCTCATTTCCCTGTTACAGCATTGTGCCTCTCCAGACTGTGGTGCTGACTGACACCTTTGGGCTCCAGTGGTACACAGGGAGACTGAAAGTTGAACTGTTTACATTGCAGGTCACTTCCTGGGCAACAATACAGTGATTGATGTGTTACGGAGTCAAGGGTACGAAGTGGAGCACACTCCCGCGGGGCAGCCCATTAACAGGTAATAATAAACCCACACGTCTTCTCCGTGCTGTCACCACCCTTAACCCCAACGAACCCTGCGGAGACTCGCCGCCTTAGCCCATCCCTTAGAAGCTGTTCAACACAAACTGTCAATTGTTTCCTGGACTTGGCACTTGTAAAGTGGAAGTGGCAATGTTTAGTAGAACATTAGATCAACACAAGCAGGTCAAGCCCAGAGATAACCTCAGATTTAGGGGCCGTGTCTGGAAAGCTAATTACATTTTTGGTGGCGACACGATAAACAGAATAGAGTTTCCAACACAAAGGGAAGGAGTGCCCTCAAGTGTTCTGGATTTTTATGTCCGTTTTGAACTGACAATCACTTTGCAAACACCTCTCTGACTATCCAGTTCATCTGGCTTAGAACTGCTGTTGTATCTTCAACTGATAAACACTTTTATACCACAAGGCCTGTAATGTTTACATTACTTATACTATTTTGAGTTGCAGCAGTGCTTGTGTGGTCCTCCACTTACCTTTTAAAGGTTACTAAAACTTTTGCAGGGAATTATTCATCTCAACCATTTGGAGAACAGGATTGGAAAATCTAAAAACAACTGGCTTGTTCATTTATATTTATACCTTTACCTTTAGGGCGTTCCATTTCATATCAGGCTACTTCAGGTGAATAAAGACAGAATGAAATGTGAAAATACCTTACTTTACCACAGATTTGTTACATATTATGGTTTGTTCTTAAAACCTGGCTCTGTAAAATTGGCAGACCATATTTTATCACTTAAAGGGGTGTAGGGTTACACGCGCCACAGTGTTTGGTAGTGCACCCGCTGCCCGAGGGCTACGTGGTATTTATTTATTTTTGTCTCTGTTTCACTGACTGGATTTCAAATGGAAATCATTTTCCAAGTAAGCGCACCCCTAGTTTGTGTAATTTCACCACAGACCGAAAACAGATGTTCAGTTCTGCTCAGTTTGTTGTGCAAAATGTGTTGTCTGCAAATAATAAAAAATTTACAGATAATTTGCCTTTGATTTTGCTCCATTGTAGCCTGCTTATACCTTTAATGCACCTTTTTAATGTAATCTTCTAATGATAGTATCTACTAATATGAAAAGGAGGATGTGTGGCAGTAGCTGAACATATATATTGCCAGAAATGGCTTGTAATTCACTAATCACGTAATGGGTATATTTTGATGTGGATGTTGGAAATTTTAAAAGAAAAATAAACATTCGGCACAGAAGGCTGTGTCGGGGTGGTGTTTATACAATGAGGTCAGTATTTTAGTCAAAGTACAAACCTCAGTATGCTCTATCATCCTCACTGTATTTTCAATCAAGCACTTGTACTCTGATTCTGTTGTGGATTCAGGTAATATTTGGAGAGGTGTACACAGTTGATCTTTTGTTTCACTGTATAAGAATGCCTCCTTGTGGGCAAACAAACCAGAGAGTCAAGGTCTATGCACCCTGAGGCAATCCAGGCCATGCAGTGGACTGGGTTCTCTGTGTTGAACCACATTACATCTTCTATAAGCCAATGTGCCTTTAACATGATGTACCAAACTTTGATTTTGCACAGGTGTCAATAAAAACACAGCTCTTATACAACATTTGAAGAAATAAATCAATTAAAAATTATAAACGCAGGTCACATTGTGTGCCATGCAGTGCAACATTGTAACTAAACACTAATAAAGTGTTAATAAATCAATTAACATTTTGAAAACAGATTTGCACAACTATCTGAGCAGAAACTGTATAAAAATTGCACTTTTATATTTTCATAAATTGTATTGAAGCACATAAAATGCACATGCTTTATCCTAGAGTTCTATCCAGTCAAATCCCCTGTACAGTGACAAGAGCCACAATTCCTTTGACGCCCCACATTCCTTTGTTGTGTCTTGTGTCTCAAGCGGCTCTGTTAACAGTCCGTTTTGCTATAAGTTTACACAAGGTAACAAATCTACATTGGAGCTGTCCAAAGCTCAAAGGTTGTGATGAACAATTCCCTTGTAGCGTATAGTCTTTCACCAATATACAATCTTATGAACCATTCTGTGTAGAGCACTAGCATGGGACATTCTTTTGTCATTGTGTAAATGAATTGTCATCAGAATTAATGACCCATAGAAAAAAAAATACTGTACCTATAGAGAAGAAGGGGGTATGGTCGGGAATGCTTTTTTGTCCTCATTTTGATATTTGAGTCAGGACCTCAGACTAAGGCAGACACTTGGAGACTGGAGACTGTAACGTTCCATTGTAAATGTACACTGAGTCAAAGGTGGTTTTGGCTTACCAGTTTATTTGCGCTAATGTAGCTGTAATAAATTCCTCTGATTTTTGTAGAAAACAATATTAAAAGCCATAGTTATGTGTGTAAATTATCAAATGGTGCTGTGGTTGGTGTTTCCATTAGAAACAGCTGCTACCTTTCTTTTTCACCAATTTTTTCACCAGAGTTTTCAATTTCTTCTGCAAATAAGGTCCAGTTCAAATGTATTTGAATCCGTTTACACAGAATGCAGACCAGTCCACTCGCATAGAATGACTCACATAGAGTCCTTTGGCTCAGACATTTTAATCTGAGTTGTATGCTACATGTGCCCAGCTGGTTTCATCCCACTGGGGTAAGATGGGACCACTGTGTGCTGGCCAGTGTTGCTTCAGTTAGTACCACATCTGTACTCCCAAGACCCAACAGGTTAACAGCCGGTATCAGTGTGAGATTTCTCTCTTCGGAACAGTGTTAGAATGGCTATGGGCAACATAATTTTCTTGGTAAGCAGAATTGCATGTGCTCACTATTGCAATGTATTCTGCAGTGGCAGGCCTTCGAAATCGCCCTCCTTCCCACTGAACACGCCTTACTCGACCGGTCAGGAAATGGAGCCCTCCTCACACCTTGAGCCCTTCCTGCATGAGCACCAACATCGCCCCCTGGAGGAGGACCTGCTGCCCCACATGCTGCCTGACAGCCTGGACCTGCTGGAGAAGGTGGACCGCAAGCTGAAAAAGAAGCGCCGCAACAAGCAGAGGAAGCAGCGGATGCGACAGTTCAACGACCTGTGGGTCCGCATCGAGGGCAGGTGAGAGCAGAGGCAGGACCTTGGATACATTAAGGCTGCTCAGACTCACATGTGTTTTAAGTGTCATGCACTCTTTGTGTGCCAGACCGGAGCTCTGACCTGTGCACAGGACACATTAGATTTTTCAGAGGGTTCAGGGAGCTTAACTTTGGACTCAATTACTGTTTGAGTCCAACAGTAATTCTCAGAAACAATTCAAAGCATGGAATTAAGTCGTTTTCAGGGCAAGGCTATTTTAGTCTTTGACAAAAGACATGTGTTACAAGTACTTGAACTTACCTTACTAATGTGTTTATTAATAGTTTATTAGTGTAGGTTTGTGGACAGGAGATGTTAAAGCAGGAGATCAACTCTGAATCAGATTGCCCACTCTTACAGCATGAGAAACAGAAGTCTTTAAAGAATAAGATTTAATTTGATTGTCCATATTCCGTTTGTTGTTTTAAATAAGGAGGCACTAGTTTAATTCTTTGGGAAGGCCCAAAGACCAGAACTTTAAGAATTTAATGGATGCCTGGTTAGAAAGCTATGATCCTCACTGAACCTTGAATAGCTGTGTTCCGAATCCTTAATTGCAGTCAAAAATCTGTTTTCTAGTACATTCCATTTTCCATCTCCAATCCTTTTTATTGTTGTTGGACCTGTGTTTCTTCCATCAAGAACATCTGTACGTGCTCAACTGAATCCATAGAGATCTGAAAGATAGAGAAGATGCCAGGGCTGTTTTTGACATTCTCAAAAAACAAACATATTATCAAATATATTAACAAACATGTATAAATGAACTATACATTTTGAAAAACTTCAAAATCTATTCATCCATCATCTGTACTTGCTTCATTTCTGGGGTCAGCAATGGCCTGGAGTCTATCCCAGCATACATTCAAGTAAAGTCAAGGAGACACCCTGGACAGTTTGGCATTCCATCACAGGATCAGACAAACGCACTCGCACACCTAAGGGCAAATATGCAAGTCCAGCCTGCCTAACCTGAATGTCTTTGGACCATGGAAGGAAATCAGAGATCCCATGAAAAATTCCATGAGAACACAAGTAGAGCATGCAAACTCCACAGAGAAAGGGCCCAGCCATTGTGGGACTTTAACCTTCTTGCTATAAGGCTACAGTGCTCACCACCATACTGTCCTTCATGCTACACTTATCTATTTAAAAACCTTGATTAAAAAGTGTGAATTAGATTCCGGAATTACAAGTATGGCATTCTGCTTTATTGTGTAGCATGACATTTTCTGTACAGCGCATGGGCAAAAACACATTTATTTTCATACACAACTGTCAGAGACAGCACATTTCCTTATTCTGCACTTAGCTCTGCAATAAGCTTGTCTGTCTCCGGAGGAATAAAATGACTAGTAACTTTTGTATGTACAGTCATTTTCATTCAGCAGGTCCTCTAACTTTTCCATGTACACAGTCATAATAGTTGTATTGAGTTTGTGGAAACAGGCAGCACTTTGAACGCCATCTGTTTCAGAAACTCTGTTGACACAGATGTAGGAGAGGAAATGGCATTAACAATTTAAAATAGTGAAACAATTTATTTGACAGCCTTTTTTGCTGAAAGTCCAGGTTTGTCCATTCTTGTGTGATTCCAAAACCAGCTATATTTGTCTTCATTTTTTTACCAAGACAGGTAATATCATAAATTTGAGTTCCATGCTTTATCTTCAAGTTAGATGACTTGGCCAGTGAATGTGCTGGAGAGGAAATAACAGCATGATATTACACGCTATCAAAGGAAAATCTTTCCATCTAGTTATTTAGTTTGTGACTATATCATAAATATTGTTATGTTATTGTTGTTATTTTATCTTGTATTGTGAATGTTCTAGCCAAAACACATCTCTGGAGCACAATTGCTCCCAGTGTGAGAGGAAAACGTCAGTTTTTCCAGTTGCCCTGATGGAGAGCCACATGCTGACATGACAGACTTGATTACACCTCATGATCCTGATTTCTCTGGCTGGGGTCTGTGATGCAGGTTGAACAAAAATAAACAGGCTTACAGCTCCAGAACACAAGGAAAAAAAACTGCCTAAAAATGAATAACCTCTCTGAATCTGCGTTCGAAAATAAGCAGAAAGCGTAGAGGTATGTCCAAGTGTGGCAGCCAAGGCCAATCAATGAAAAGTAAATATTATTAATGAAAGGCACAAGCCAGTGATGAACATAACTGCCTGGATTTCACGCTGATTAAATATGCGCAGGCCAGTTTCAGACGGAGGTCAGTTGTGCCTCTAGAATCACCATTCTAAGTGTCACTGTGTTGCGCACAAGTTAATTTCTTTTAACAAAGTGTGCATCGAGAGTTCTCTTCACTTTCTTTCAAGAATTATGTATGTAGTTTCTTTTGTGAGGGTTGGTTTGTGAGTGTATGTGTGGGGGATAAGTTTCAACTGCTGCTGGACCAATGGCAGCTTAGGAACCTGTCCAGTTGTTGTGAATGGCTGGGCTCCAGACACAACTGCAGTGGTTTGGCAGAGCAGACACCAAACGGCCTGGCTGAAATGATTTAATGGCTCGCTGAATGGAGCAAGGCCTGCTCGCCTGGATTTGTCTGCCATCCACCTCCAAGGTCTTTAGTGCTAGAGCCAACTGGCAGATTACCTCTGCCTGACAAAGTTTCCTGCTTCACACTCCTGTATCTCAGTAAAACCTAAATTCAGTTGGCTGTAGTCCTAAAAAAGTTATCCTTTTGCTTTGACTACATTATTACCACCATTATTTTTAATTTTCTAACCAAGTGGTTTAAGAGGTTTCATGTGGCATTTGCAGCCTTTGAGTTCTGCACACTTTACAAATTAGTTTGTCTGTAGACTGTCCTGGCACATCTTACCAAATGTAACAATTTCCAGACACTCAGCTTGAGACCAACCTTGAGTTTTGTGGTGACATTTGCACATACCTTATTAACCAGAAAAAACAGCACTTGAGAGCCTTTTCAGAACTCTGTAGTTGGACAGCTCTTGATTGAGAAGGACAGGCCAGTTTTCATTGCTGGGTTGGAGATCAGCAGCCAGCTGTTGGTGCAGAACATGGATCAAAGGATGAGCGATCTCCAGGAGCCTCTCAGCTTAATGGCAGCATGGAGCAGCAAGGAGACCACACAAATACAGTGGGCTGTGTACCTGTAGGCCATTCACATTTATCATTGCAAATGGTGTGGCAGACATTTCAGGTCAGCACCTGCCTTTCAATGGCAAATGTCTGGAGCCAATGCAGTACACAAGTGTGGTATCTGTTGCTGGCTTTAAATACTTGTGACTGAAACATTAGTAGCGATATATTCATCTTTCGTGGGTAGTTCCTCTCTGACAGCGCTCTAAACAGTGAAGCATCTGCAAATGAGCAGTTCGAGTCACCAAGGCTCCCAAAATAATGCACCTCATCACTCAGCCCTCGTCTCTGAAGTCTCCTACGTTAGCCGTAATAACCATAACTATAAGCACCCAGGTCCATTAGATTTTAGTGCATAACCCTGGGATTATGCACTAAAATTATGATTATGATTATTTGCTAAATTCATGGGCGTGAATCTGTCTGGTAGTATCTGATTTATTTGCATTTGTTATTCATTAAACCAGTTTTTTTCCTTTGCTCAGTGCCTGTGTTTTTGGAATTACGATAGTTTATTGATACACCGTTCCCTCATAATCAAGGTCAAATCTGAAATGAAGTTCACTTTTGTCTTTCAGCACAACAGTTGAACCACCACCTCCTCCTGTTGTCCGCATCATTAATGGTTACATCACAGTCCAACCACATGACCGGGGTTATGGAAGGTCGAAACACATCCAGACTTCTTCAGATTCTGCATCCATCCCAGCCTTATCGGTCTCCTTTGTTTTGGTGACAGTTTGTGTACAGATACTGACACTCCAGCTCTGCTAGTTTCACAAGCATAGTTCAAGCCCAACTCTCAAGAAAATGTAAGGATTGAATTTATATATACAGGCTTGACTGATGGGATGCAAACAGCTGTAAATAACATGAGGAGTTGTTCCAGCATCTTCGGAAATGTATTTGCTCCAACTATTATTTATTCTTCTCTTCTAGAAGAATTGTCTTTGTATCCCTTTGTACCATGGGAATTGTATATAACTATGTATAATAGATGTAATTTAGACATAAAAAATGAAATTGTGAAATGGATTTTGTCCATTCTTTAAAAATCATTTTTGTGGGAAAATCAGGTACTAACCTCCATTATGATAATTTTGCTCTTCATATGTAGAGGTGGAAATGATCCTACCAACTTGTTTATTGTTCTTCTCAAGAGATGTTTGGTTAATATGTTTTGCCATAGAAGTTATTATTCATTTAATTTATTTTACTATATAGCCATAGAAAATCTAAACATTTTTGTGGTATGTCTAAATTTGATATGTTGAATAATTTTTCTGCAGTCTTCTTGTATACCCCATGTACTTAAGTATACGAGGCAATAACATACACCAGCAATCATTTTGACCGTTTCAGGTTGCTCAGTTTTGGGGCCCAAAGAGAATTTAATATTATATTTTACTATTGAAAATACAACTCTATTTATCTAGCTACTGTACAATTTGAATAAATTTGAGTTGTCTGAAAATCTTCAAGCTTGTTGGGACAATTACATTTTGTTTAGGGTGAAATGTATCCATACAAGAAAGAATTGTAAAATGCTTATGTACTTATGTTCACTTCAAATGCTATATTTGAAAACTATAGCCGGAAATACTACAGAGACAAACTGGACATAGATCCTTTGTGAAAATAATCTTCCTTATGAAATGTGGAATGCAACCCTCAAGTAGATAATTTACCAGGAATGGGAGGAAGAAATCACTGGTGATCTTGGGTTTTCTATGAGTGAGTGTTATGTTATGATATAGAATGTATTGGTTTTAGAAATGATATAGTAGAATATTGGAGCCTTATGTGATTTATATCAGCAAGAAATGTCACAAATGGAAACAATAAAGGTGGTTATTTTTCAGACTTACCGAGGCCTTTCAAAAAAGTTTGTTTTTCATATAAATTAAAACTACAAGTATAGTAAACTGTTATATATCATCTTGCTGTTCAATAAAGATAAAAATCCATCTTTTTGATTCTTCCCTGCTTCCCACCAGGTGGTCAGTGAGATTGTAATTGTAATAAAGAAACACTATTTTAATAGGCTTATCATTGTGTGTGTGTGTGTGAGAGAGAGAGACAGGGAAGGAGACGAGTGATGGAGAGAGAGAGGGAGACATCTGCTTCACTCTCTCCTCCCACTCAACCAGACACTGCAAAGTATTCCTCTTAGATGGAGAGAGATGGCATGCTGTCTACAATGTATTGAGCTGAACTAGACAAGTAAGGTACGTCTTATTCTGTGATTGAGACAGAAAATTATCAAAAAGTATCAAAGCTTAAATTTAACTGTTGGCATCAGTAACACAAGCACAGAGGATTCATTCACAGGTGGAGGGAGGAAGCTCTGTTCTGTCAAATAGATTACATTTAATTGTAATTGCAATAGAGACACTAGTAATCAGACCAGCAAACAAGTAACATTATTATCACTCATGTGCATCTGTTATTCTATAGTGGATTGTGAAGACAGCCCCATGCAGGCCTCAAACTCCTCCCAGCCTGCACTCATAAAAAATGATCAGAACTTCATTTTTCACCATCTTTGGAAGCATTACTGGTGACTCCAAGCAAGCAAGCAACAGGTACACTGCCAATGTGGTGTACCTGTTTGCCAGTATGACAGGTCTCCAGTTTGTAATTCAAGTCAAATCCCCTTATTTAAATAGGAGGGGGGTTACATGCCTTCCAACAGACTGTATAATTGTTTATGAGGTGTTGTAATTGGGGTATGCGTTTCCCACAGTTTTTATTACACATCACAGAATTCATTACAGTATACATCACATTCAAGAGTTTACCATATTTCCCCAGACACATTTAATTGCTCAGTCTACACGGTTCTTAACAATTAATTAATTATTAATTAAAGATACAGTGATGACTATTGTCATGTGCATGTATGTAAAACAATACATACACATGACTACATGGATACAAACCACAGTAATAATAGGTTTATGCTTATTGCGGTCTTCAGTATATGATATATTAGTATTTCATATTAAATCACATCATTCACACATCGTCACATATCACTACAGCACATCTGTTAACAACGGAGCACATGACTGCTTACACTTTTATGCAATACTTCAGTGGAAGTACAGCTTTATCATTTTACTGGTACTGGACTCACAATTTGAAAGAGAATAAAGACATAATACATGCAAACACCCAAACCTACCATAAATACTGTTTTTAATTATTTTTATATTCATTCATATGGATATGGATACATTTAATTTCATTTGTCCTCAGTAATGTATACATGTTTATAAAATATATGTTTTTTGTAGAAATTGTATTTCAAAAATAAAAAAAGACTGAATAAAAAGAGTGAATAAATGTGTATCAAACATGAAATCTACGGTCTGCCAGTACAGATTATTTTTAACAGGAAACATTAAATAATTCTTTCCAGGTGTCATACTGTAGTACAGTATCATTTCCTCAACAACAGAAAAAGGAGAACCCACTTAAACTTGTGTGTTCTGACTGTCCATTGATGTTGCTGCCAAGTCAAGGAGTCCAACTGCTGATCATGCGGGATAAAGGAAAATCCATCCAGACCAACCGCAGGAACTGAGGGGCAGGATAGGATTTCTGGTTTCTCTTCAAAGTGGAAATGGGTGGAGAAGGTGCTGTTTTAGCATGAGGCTGTTATTGGACACTGTGTATTTTAGCAAGATGTAAAGACACCAAATGCTGCACTTGCAGTATGTTCAACTGCAACACATATGAATAAAAGTACATGACCTGAACAGCCATGAAAGTGGAGCATACAGACTATTCCTCATGTCACAGTAATCCAAAGGCCAACCGCATGAGACGTGACTTCCAGTAAAGGGCAGCCTAAGGAAGTGAATCAGCTAAATCGCAGTTGGTCACTCAGATCCTGGGTGATATCCATAACCAGCTATTTCCTCTTTGGTGGTGCCCCGGGCGGGGTTCAATTGTCTGGGATGGGGATGAGGGTGGCACATGACCTGAAAAGGGGACATTTCCAGGAATAAGATGAATGGTTCAGTGAGGACCATGCTCACTTTGAAGGAACAAAAGGGAGTGAGCTGTCACAGTGACTCAATGTGAAACAATCTGAGAGCAGATTCACCTCTTTCAGCTACAGTATCAGATTTATACATAATAGATATGCTATAATGTATTTATACTTTGTGCATATGAATGTTATGTTACTTGTCGGGCCCATAAATATAAGGTTGTCCATTCATATTTATGTACATTATCAACCACAATGTGATCAAAGTGAAGCCTCTATTTGAAAACACCTGTCAAACAAGCATTCTATGTATAATGGAAATCGCCAGGTAAACATTCAAAAACCACACAATTAGGTGCACAAGAAGGAAGTCAATGCAATGTGTATGCCAATGTCACTTATCCCGTCTTATCCCAACTCAGTGCAGTGTATTAAATAATAATGAAGAATTAAAATGTCCATCAAGAATACCATATTTTTGTATTTATTGTTTTATTTTGTAGATTTGATTGCACAACATGCTTCACAGTAAAAAATATAGTTTGGCAAAAAAATAGCATTATCTACTCACAGCAAGGGTGCATGAATGAAAAGGGGATTTCACAGATTTAATTAAAGGAAAATGTCCTGTGCTCTACATATTGCAGTTACATATAATTACTGCCAGTTGTTTATTGTGTCCTCTGTCAGGCACTGATGTTCATGTGTGAACATCTGCCAGTGAGAAGTTATTTTGGCATCAAATGAAATTGTAACAACTGGCACATAGTGTTTGGTCTTCCATGTTAAACTGCTAAATATTTTTTCAGCTGTGTCCCAGAACTGATCCAAAGGCATGTGGACATTTTTTTAGCAAACTGCTTGTAATTTTGAAGTTCAGAGGGATGCTCCTCGTCAAAGCCCGGGACAGATTCAAATGGGAGGTTTTCTACATCCAGACTGTATAAGGATCAAACATCCTGACAGTCTTGGGTCTCTGGGTGTTTCACAGGGTAGATGTTCATGTCATTGGTGCAGCTGCGAATCATGTGACTGGGAGTTTTAGTTTGGATCCCAGCCATGCCATTACTTGTGATGGTTGGAGTTTAGCATTGGTGAGGCAACAATTGGCAACAATAGTAAGCTTGGTTGCCACATGAATCAGAGAATGTCATGACGATTGCTACTCCCTTCAGGGTCAATGAAAGCTGGGGGATGCTTTTGTTGATGAGTTTTATTCAGGTGGATAATAGCAGTAAACTAAATAGTTTTTTTAATCCTCACAGTCATAAAAAATGTTTGCTCAACCATGTGTTCTTTTTTCAGTTGTAATATCTTACAAGGTTTTCTATTACTTCACTGACATTGACAGCTCATTGTTCTCTGTTCTGTGTGCCTGCTGTGCCCATCTTCTAAATTCATTCATCCATGTCTGAAGTTTAGTGAATGCTTTTTTTTATTATTATTATTATTATTCTTTCTTCTTAAATTTCAAACCACTGGGTGAGTTTTTCCATCTTGCAGTATGAAAGAGAGTAATGTATCCAGTCTGTCCGTATCCTTTGTGTCTATATGTTCATATCCATTTTGGTGAGTGTACAACTGCATTGAAGAAATGTCTGCCTCGATGTCCACAATCCTTGATTAAAGGACAATGCATTTGATTAATACTCTGTAGTAGAGCACATACCATTCTGTAAGTATGCATTTTTCTGGCCCTGTCCTCTGTGTTCTCTAAACCTATTTTTTGAGCAGTGTTTAAAACTTGTTTAATGGTGGAAACATGAATATCAGCTTTCTGGAGATTATTTGACCATTCATTGTTTGCCTATGAAACTATGTGAACATCATAGGCAAAATGAATCGACTTTGGCAACAAATCCCAGAGAATATTGCTAAAATGATCATGCAGCTTAATTTTGTCTGAGATAAACACAATTAATCTTCTTAAGTCAAACTGAAATGCATTTAAACATTTCACACTGTGGTCTGAGGAGTTATTCTCTCTTTGTAAATACACCGTATCTCCAATAATCACTTTCTAATCATCCCTTTATTGATTGTTCGCAAAACAAACAGAATGTGAAAACAGTGATTTTTAAAATTGATGGCTTTGTCAATGGCAAACATGCAGTCCGTTGTTTTCCTGTAAGTTTGGCAGTGTAGTGTAATGGTTGCAGGGCTAGACCGGTAATGCAGAAGTTCCAGGCTGGATTCTCAGATGTGGTGCAATCGTTGTGCCCTTGTGTGACTTACTTCACCTGAAATGCTTCAGTAAACTGTTCTGCTGTATAAATTAATTGCATGTAAAATGTAAACTGTTTATGTCACTCTGGATAAGAGACTTTGCTCAGTATTGTGATTTTTTATTTTCCTTTCATGCAGATTGGTGGTTAAGGATAAAAATGCTTGTATAGTAGAATAAATGTTAAAATAGAACATATACCACACACTTTAAAAAACACATTATTTTTGGTGATGTAGTCTCAATTAACCATCTCTGTCTTTTTTGTTGTTGTATGTTTAGATATTATCTGTTGAAGAATTGAATCTTCCAGTATGCAATTTGCAAATGTTGTTTTATTCTTTCATGAGTGGAATGAATCTTGATATTGATTGAATGTCCTTCTTTCACTCTCTCCACACTTCACACACATCAACCTATAAAAGCACTACAGAATACATGATAATTTATCTCCATTTGAATAATTAGTTGTTTGTCTGTGCTAATTACCAGTGATTGCTGATCATAGTGACAACAGGAGTATAACGTTTGAAATTTAACTTGACAACACTTCTGAAATTCAGCTTGATGGCCCAGGTGGACATGTGGTCAATTCATTTGCACAACATAAACTGTCTTGAGCCCCCGATTACAGCAATATTCTGGGCGCATTGTTACAAGGCATCTGTGCAATCATCCAATGACCATAAGAGGAGGGGAAAGGCAACATATGTACACCTTTGGAGAGTTTTTGGCATTTATTTTATAATGCATTATGCATTTGCATTAATAGTAATATAGGAATGAAGGATGTTTTCTCCTGATGGTTCTTAATGCTACATTAAAGCTGAATTAAGTTGTTTAAATGTATTTGGCATTGTTCTGATAATAAGACATATTATTAATGTGTATCAGGATTCTTGGCACTGAGTCCGAGCTTTGTGTTGATTACAGGGTGTTTGAGAACATGTATGTGACTCCCAGTTCAGATTTGTTATTATGACATCCTGTCTTGACATCCTGGCCCAAAGGCTTGAAGTACTCCGCTTGGCTCCGGTGTTGGTGTAGTGTCATCGGCATGCTTCCAGCAGTCCTCCAGCTGGATGTGTCCCTGGGCATTATGCTTCTCTTCCATCCCAGAGCTATTTCCATCATCTATCTTGTCTTCTTTAAAGTTCATGTTACCTCCTGTGACTAGAACATTATTAGAGTAATATTCTGAAGGTAGATTTCTATTTTGGCTGATACAGTGATTTACTTTGCATTTAGATAGCTTTTGGGTTTAATTTTCTCCTTTACTTTGCTTTTTAATCAATTTTTATCTCTTGGGTGGCTTATCTCATCCTTACTTTCTTTTGCCAGTTTTTAAAGAGCTTGGCTCCAGGAAAACTATTTATTCTTGCATTTATTTCTTGTTTTAAAATGCAAATAAATTCATTTTTGGAATATCAGTTACATTTGCTAATATGTTTGCTTATATGAGCCAAAGCCCATCTGACAATGTAATAACCTTTAGAGCTGGGTGTTGGTAAAAGGTCAATATCACACTATTCTAATGAGAGGGTTCCACCATCCCTCAGACTTTAAGTGGCATGGAACAAAGAAGTGTTCTCTGGGTGTCAGAAACATAGATACCTTTCATCACCTTCTCTTGTGCTGGCCACTCTCTCACTCTGTTTTTCCATGGGCTTTATTTTTTTATAAGACTCTCCAGAGGACAAAATGGCAATTCTTGTCTGAGACAGTGGCTTGCTACATTAGTACAACACATCAAAATCACAACAAAAAGGTTCTCTCCTTTTTTCCAGTAAATACTTGACTTGAGAATTTGGTTCCTACCCATTAATGCTTGTTGATTTTTATTATCCTATTCCTTTGCCCTTTGATTTTGTGTATATATTTAGTGTTCTCAGTAAATGGAGAATACAATGACAACTGTTATATTTGCCATATAAAATGGCCATTTTTTGGGAAGCTGAAATATGTTTCTGGAATATAAAGAAAGGAAGGTAATTACTATGTATGAACATGTATTAATTACCACTTGGAATGAAAGATTACACCTAGGAATAGTTAATCCATTAATAAAATCTTTAATCCTCAGTAGAAATAACTTCAGCACACTGGTGGAGACCCTTTCAACATCTTATAATATGAGGCAGATGTGAATGCCTACATACACTCCCCGAACTGCCGTGCTCTCGAGAGGATCCTGACATTTTTTATTTGTCACCTTTGACTGCCCACATTTTGCTCCCAAAGAGTCGAGAGTTCTATAATTAGTAGCTGCCTACTCTGATCAGACCTCATGACTACACCGAGACTTGGCTCAGTCTGCATTATGTATGACCGATTATACAAGCATTGCTAATCTTTTGATCCTGCTACATCAATGGAACTTTATTGTAGTTCAAATGAATCCAGTCAAGATAACTCACATGTATAAGTACATTAATCCTAATTAAACATCTGCAACACAGAAAATAGACATTGGCTGTGACAGATTTTCTTTACTTACTCATTCTAGGAGCTTCCATGAAGCACTGTACTTCCAGTTTCCATTTATTGAGGCAGTTTTCTTGATCTGAGTTTTTAAGGGTGCTCTTGTGTACCTGAAAAGAAGTCTGCTGTGGGTGTCTTCAGTTGAAGGACACCCCTCCTGAGTGCCACGCCCTATTTAACATGCATTCCTATTTCTAGCAGGCTCATTGGCTGGTTTACTTGTTTGCCCTCTCCCTGCACATGTTGGTTTGAATATTTTGCATCTAGCAGGACTTACTATGACACTTTCACTCATCCATGCATATGCATAAACTGCTGATTGCCTTCAGACTTCCACACCTCATGTTTGTTTTTCTTTTCATGTGTAAGTGTGTTATTAATTGATATAAATGCATATATTACCTGTTATTTTCTTGTGTGGTCTCATAGCTTCACAAGCTGGGTTGTGGCATTTATATTCTGTTATGTTGACCCCTGATTCACCTGCATTGCCCATTATGTTCCAGTCGATCACAGAGAAACTTCCTGATGGTTCAGGAAAGGAATAAAGGCTGCTCTTTTAAATGTTAACTCAACATGGGAATATGCAGAAATGTTGGATTAATGGGATCTCAGCAGGAATCGTGTTCTCTGTGACAGGATGATTTCCGCCCTAAAAATGTTTTTTAAGGGATTACTGCCATGTCAGTTCTTCCTGTTGAGGTATGACTAATACTGAATTTCAGTGGGGGAGCACAGAATCTCAATAATGGAAATATTGTGCAGGCTGGATATTATACAGCTCTGGTGTTGTGTAGTCCAGAGTGAGTCCATGAAGAGTTCAGTACATATGAGTTGACCTAAGGAGGGATCTATACCACAGAGGCATGAGCCTTATTGTTGTCCAATAACAGCATGGTGGTTTGGACTCAAACCAAACCATTGTAGTCACAGATTTAATGTGTCCAAATGAATGATATATTATAACATACAGACCCCATGTGTGGCATATACAGAATGTAAATGAAGAAAACTGTAGATTACCTCATATTTAAAGTGTGTTCATACACCACTTTCAATACTGGTGGCATGTCTGAAAACTACCCCCCTCCCCTAGTTCCCAGAAATATACTTATGCCCAATGAATTCAAGGTGACTTTAATTAATCAGACCTATTCCAAGCACCGCTTGCGCCAAAGCTGACAATGTAAAAAAATGCAGCTGTTTAAATAGACTTTGATTTTGCTGGAAAAGGCTCAATGCATGAATCAGCGTCCGTGAAATATCCAAATAAAAGCATTGCGTCAACCATGTCCCCGCAATAAATCGATTTCACCTCTGCTGTCTTATTTTTAATTGAGTAGAAATTATGAAGCCAAACTAAAACCACAAAGGATTGAAAACAAATCATCCTAATAAATGAATAAGCAAATGAATAAACAATAAAATCAATGACTGAAGAATAATGAAATGCTCACCCCTAAATTAAACAAAACTTTATTGTAATGATACTGCAGGCTCAGTCATTGTTGACAATTGTTAGCCTTTGTACTTCTAGCACACTGTTGGAAGGAACTATCTCAGGGGTAGTCATAGGGAATTTGGTCTCCAAGGACCCTCTCAACCAAAGCCAGTTTTGTCCTGCAGCTGGACATGGTTGACTAATGGCATAGCTTATTGTTTGAACTTGCAACATCTCACCTACAGGCCTTGTCACCTGTGAAAGTTATTTTCAAAGTACTAACATAATTTGAGCTTCATCACCATACGCACATGCCCCTCACCAATATGTCTGTTTTAAGTAAACTGAGGCTTTATAAGTGACTGGACACAACTGCAATCCTTAAACCTAAGACATTTCCTGGGAAACAGGTAATGGTGTGAAATATAGCATACACTGTTGTACCATCTCTTCTTATTCTCTTTCAGCAAGTATTTCTTAAGAGAGGGCTTGCATCAGAAAATGTCCCTATCACACCAATGATGGACACACTCAAGCCACCAAACTTTTTCATTTATATTTTTACTCCGAAGCTGGTTCTGCTTGTAATGAATAGGATTCTGTGTTGGACGCATATACATCGCTCTTTAAATCAGTATTAAAATAAAGACAGCCCCATGTAAAACAGTTTAAAATATATTATGTTTAGCTTGTGATATCCACCAGGGGCTCATATGTCAAAAACTTTGACAGGTTTTCAGGTCAGAACAGTTTTGCAAGACCTTTTATCGCTCTGTATAAACACCATAAGCATACGGTTTGAGTTGTAGTGTTGTGCCTACCACCTGCACTTCATTAAACTCTTGCCAAAAGGGATACTATAAAATGTGAGGTAAAGCCAGGCAGGTCAGGAAGAGTGTGAATGCTGTGTAAGACTTCGAGGCCTCTCTGTCACAAACAGAGAATTGGGAGGGCTTGCAGCTGAAAATGACAGGTTTAGAGATGGCAAGGTGGCTGCATACTGTCTTTAGCTGCAGGCAGCTGCTACATAATGCTGATACACAATGAAACAGACTGTGTATTGTGCTGTTTTCTGTCTTAGACATTTACTGAGGTAAACCTCATATGTTAAGATGAGAAAATGCTGTAAACTCATAGCAGGTTCTAATACTGGCTGTGGGTATGTGATGAACCTTGGCTATTTTCTTATGTGCTTGTGTAAGTACAGTAGTAGAGTAGTCTGAAGCTGAATGGTTGTTACACCTGACCAATAGGTGGTATGCAGATTTTGCTATTTCAGCTCCGTGCAAAATAGGTGGATGTTCTTCTTAGCTCTGCCAGCTATGATTGTGGTGGAGAATATGGTGAAAGATTAAGTTACAGACACACACACACACACACACACACACACACACACACACACACACGCACAATAATATAAAATAATTTTAAAAAGTTTAAATTTGTTCATGAAACATTAATTTACACAAACACACACACACAATAATACAAAATAATTTAAAAAAGTTTACATTTGTTCTTGCTTTTTTACTCACTTTTATGTTTTTGCACAAATTTGTTACTCATCACCTTACATGAATCAGTTTTTAAATCAACACCTTGAGTGTTTTTATGAAATCAGTTCTTTTGGGAGGTAGTGAATCTGCATACTCTATGCACCGCCTGTCAGTACCCGTTGACAGGGAAGCTAATGATCCAACACAATTCAAACAATCCAAGAGGTTGAGTGTGTATCTGTGTTTAACATGTATGGGCCACTTGCTCTTCACCATGAACTCGTCTTACCTCTCAGGACCTTCTAACCTGGTAACATTAGGTTTGGCCGCAGCATGCTAATGGCTCAACAGTTGAAGAAGTTAATTTTCAGTTTGTGCACTTAAAACACAAATTATGAAAGCAGTAGCACTATAATTTATGTGCATTTTTATTGCAATTATGTCTGCAAAATAATTACTATTTTGAAAGAGAATTCCATTACTGTTCCATTACGGTGAATTATACCAAGGCAAGAGAAGCCCAGTAACTGGTGACTACATCATCGAAACTGCTGTACAGGAGGTGCAGGGAAAATGCAAGTGTCAAGTATGTTAGCCAACTCAAACAAGCCATCAACAACGTTTATTTTATATGTCATAAAAACCTTGTGGAAGAGTGGAAATATTGTATATGCTGTGATGCACAGCATAAAATATATGTTCCGTATATCATTTTTGCAATAGTTTTCAACTGTCACTAAATCAAACATCTAGTTGTGATGTTTTGAGAAAAGTAAAAAAGCCAATTAACTAATATTGTGTACAGATCCTAGTATGTTTACCACATACTACATATGTTTACTTATTTCCTGTATTTAGTTTGCACAGGAGATCATGTTTCGCCTACTTATTTGTTCACGTCTTTCCTTTATTGCAATTATTATTCTTGGCTCTGCCACTTACGCATAAAAGTCATCTTGGATCCTAAACTTGTGTGCTTATTTGCTGTCCTTAAAGAGATGAGCATAAATCAAAATGCATGTACCAATAATTTCTTGAGATGCTAAGCAAAATAGCTGATCAGGAGTTTTATAACCTGACATAGCTGTAGAGTGTGCTTTGAAATTATATGCTGCCTATATGTTTGATGTGACAGATGATCAACCTTAAATAATTCCGTTTTCATTTCTACATCTTGTGGAATCCTGCACCAAGAGTGTTTGATAACAGACAGAATCCATAACAACTTAAACAGCATGGATTTGTATCCAGGCCTTGCAGTCACACCTGCCAGTTTAAATGTGTCTTCTTTGAGGAACATGTTAGTAGGCCACAGCACAAAGTTTCTGATCTGAATGCTTTTCCGTTGGTGGGTTGGGCCCAATGAGATGGACAGCTAAACGGATCAGCCCATGCTTGTTGTTTACAGGCCACCAGAGAGCTGACAGACAGGGTTTTCATATCCCCTGGTTTCACTGCAGACCTCAGAGGATATATGATGGACAGATGGTTTTTAAATGGTTATGATAGCAGTAATCTGAAGCCATGGGAGGAAACAAAAGAGTTACAGAGGAAGATGGGAACCAGATGAAACCTCCATTCCCAGCATCATTCCACAGCTCTTAGCATTAACAGATATGAGAAAACATGAGTTTCATTCTGTCTGATACACTTAAAAGATCAAAGTCTAAGCATTGTGGCATTTGCACACATATGTGTGGGCTCTTTTTACATAAGAAAATGCACCCTGTTGCCTTTTTACGAAAAAAAAAAAAAACCTGCTGAAAGAACTGAATGGCATTAAGTGTCCTAACGCAAATATATTTGTGCATATGTATGTGATCTTTATATGTTTTCAATTCATCACAAATCTGGCAATACCCTCTTCAAGAGCTGTAATTATGACAGTTCTTAGATTAATGTATTTGTTTTCTGTGCTATTATGATATTAACAGTTCTGCAGGGGAAAACACTGGAAGTTGAAGTATCAGCACTAACTTTTAAAATTGCTTCAGCCCCTTAAAATTGGGAAGAGGGGAGACTGTGATGTCTTTAAAATATGTTCCTGACAAAAAGTGTTGTAGTTGTGTTGCAGATCATTGAGCACAACTGTACACAATCTACATTGGCAACGGTGCTGTGGTTTGCTACCTGGCTGACTCTCTGTTTACACATACATCTCACTTCATCCACTCAGTCCCAGGTTAACACAGAGTGTGAAACACTATTGGCTTAGTCATAGCAAAATCCAATTAATCACAATGCTGTCCTTACCTTGAGTTCAAGAGATCTGATACCTCTTCTTCCCTCTCCTCAACGGTATTACTCGCCATACACTGAGGAATGGAGCGAGGTGCATTCGGCACATATAAAACCAATAAATTGCTCTAGAAAGCGCACCCAGGCTGTTGTACAGTTCATCACGCATTTCAAGGAAATTTGAAACTCTCCGAACACTATTTTCATTGTTTGATGTGATGGTAATGTAGGAGGATGGGGAGAAGCATGCTATCTGGTGGTTTTAGGGTTATTCAGTGACTTTTTGACATCACTTGATATTAGTTTTGCTATTGGACCACAACTAAACTGGAACAAATGCGCTCTAGTGACCGAGACCATGGCAAAGAAAATAAAAATGTAACGATTTCCGTCTCCCTCTACGAGTAAGGAATATTTTGGAATTTCCACAAGTACAACAGAGTAATATTCGCAAAATTGTTAACCATAACATTCTGCTTAATTCCATAAAAACATCCGAGTACTTATGATATGGAAGACCAAACAGTGTGGTGTAATTTGAAATAATTTGAAAGAATAATGGATACACAGCCTGTATGACCGGCTGGTAGGACTGTATATAGGGCAGAACATTTCCCATGCTACACATCACCAGCACAACACCTACCTAAAATACAATACCAGCTGAACAAGTGTTACTTAATGTGTAAAATAGAAACATATAATGATTTACTCATATGTTCATGCTTCCCAAAGTGAACACCTAAGGGAATGCCTTCATAATTTATAAAATTGCACACTGCAAGAGTTGTTTGATTCAAAATGATTTGTACTACAGCCTTAACAGTCCCACACCAGGGGGAAAAAAACTGATGAAAATACAATAGCATAGAAAAATTGTATAGTGAAATGAACAGGGCAGAGCAATATTCTTTTATGGCCTTAAATTTCCTAACGATCCACAGGGACTATAGCATTGGCACCAATACCAGATGTATTGTACTGAATGGTTTTTCCAAGTAATTTTTCATAGAGAACAGTTTTTAAAAAAGTATGCAGGCAGGCAAAACATTTTCTACTTCCCATTTATCAAATAATATACAGATAAGTTTTATGAATATGTAATGATGAATACAAACCCATTTTTACAATATACTGTAGATGTTTACTACATTCATAACGGATATCTTTTTTTTTTTTTTGCAAGACCATGATTACAAAACAAATGGACCAACCCAACTTCTAAAACTTGATAGGAATAACACTGCATTTACCTGGTTAGATTTGCTTGTTTTGATGCATGTTATGTGCATACTTTGGTTGTTGTTTCTCAAATGCGTTAACTCATTCCAGATAAATGTAGCAGCCCGGCTGTATTGGATAGTTTTGATGAACTGTCAGTGGGTGTCTAGGGAAAATACAAAAAAACTGAAAGGCTGGTCTTTATCCATGCCATTAAATGTTCTACATGCTCTTCATTGTATATTTTATATTTATTATTTTGTTTATGTATTTCTACCAGATGCAACAAGCAATTCATACTGTGTGGAAATTTCCCCACAAAGCCATGAAATTGATTGTTCTGGTGGTTTCTGAAGTCTAGTCAACAAGAGGACTTAGCTTCATCTGTAGTCCAAAACCACCAGTATGTCTTTTTAAAACCACCGACTGGTAAGTACTCTTGGATAGAAGATCAAATGTCTTTCAAAAACAACGCAGCAGTGAAAGCACAGAGAAGAGGGGGAGACCAGAGGAGTTTTATACAAGCTTTATTTACATCTTGATTAACAACTGTACATTTTTGCAGCGCAGGAAGCACATTGTATTGATAAAGTTCTAATGGAGAGATACCATGAAACCTGGTTACGCAATCAGGTTTTTATTTCATTTTTCCTTTTCCGTGATAATCACTTCCTTCCTCAACTGTTTCTCACATATAATATGTACATATTGTATACAAGCAATATAAAACTTGGCAAATGGAAAGTGTTATTTGCTACTTCAATATATGTCATCTTTAGATCCTTAAAAAAATCTTACAGCAATCATATCATCTGGTGATAAGTTACGACTAAATGGCCTCTGTTTTCATAGTAAGAGAGGTTGTACTATGTGGATGGACAGGCAGGAGCTGTCCCCCAGTTATGGACGGTTGTGAGAGACCTCATAGATTAAAACCATTCTGAACTCAAATTCAAACTACATATTAAGTGGCTCTGAAACAGGGCTCCTTTCTTGTGCATATGTCCTATGATCTTGCTACTACATCTCACAACACCCAAAGTGAACAGTCTGGCAAAACTTACTTTGTTCCTAAACCTAGTCTGCCCTATTTGTCATCACGCATCAGAAGACACTTTCACTCAAGTCAGATTCCAAAAAAAATGGTTGCATATGATATAATTTGGACAAATACAGCTTGCTATATTCGAAACAATGCACTACATTAATGCACCAGCAGGGACTTCAGGGCAAAGTACCATTCATGTCACTGTCCCATCATTCTTCTTCACTGCCTGGCACACCACTGATGTAGAAAGCAGGTAATAGAACATTTGAGGTAAAAGCACTTTAAGTTCCTAACATCAAAAGAGGATCCTTGAGACCTCGCTGGCATTGCGGTGTTTGCATTCCCTTCTTTGGCCTGCTGGAAACCCGTAAAATGGGATCCTTCCAATCAGGTGCTACTTCAGAGGAACCAAACAATTTGATGCACCACTACTACATGCCCTACTACAGACCAACTACACCCTCTACTGATGCAATTTCACACTTAAACCATACTGTTAAAACACTGTGCATGACATCGTTATTACAAAAAGGGCCTTCTGTCCCCTGATCAAGCGACTGACTTTAAAAGATTGCTGAAGGGTTAGTCTATAAGATTAAACACAAAAGTTAATGCGTTCAAAATATCGGTACTGCATGAGTAAATGTAAAAGATAAATAAATACAGTTACAAAGGCATGGCTGCGCGAAAGCCTAAGTTCTGTGCTCAAACAACGCTGCCAGTCTGAGAGCAACAATTTACTTATGGGGTTATAATGACATAATGACGCCAACACTCCTTACAGAATAAGACATTAAGACTATGATCTAAAATGGAAAACAAATAAATATGAATAAGAAAAGAAGTTGTATAGAGAGCAAGAAGTCTATACAAATTCATTAGAGGGTAAACAAAATCAAAACTTTGGGGAACTCATGCATTCTCTCGTAATTACAGGGAAGTTTAAAATCAACATATCACCAAACCATTCATTAACACACAAAATAGAAATATAAAAGCAAAAAAAAAAAAAAAAAAAAAAAAACAAGACAGTAACTTCTGATTTATTCTGATGTTTTTAAAAAACACCCAATTGCAGCTAGGAGATGCTAGTTCCACTCAAGTGAGGCTAGCTAGCAACGTTCACTTGCTGTCATTGTAAAGCCTGGGGTGACACTAACACTGTCATCATGATAGTAGTTCCTGCTACCCACAACACTGTTCCAGCTATGCCATACTTTCTGAGAGCAAAGCAACATGCCAGTCCGGAGGTGAACATTGGCTGCAACAGCAGGAGGCTGAGGGGTGGGACGCAGCCATTGGTTAAAACCATGGGGATGGGAGAAGGGATGACTCCGCCCCCATTTGACCAACCCCTAGAACAAACAATAGCCTTTGTCTTGGGCTGCAGCATGATGGTAATGCAGTAGTTTAGAAGCACAAGCAAGCATGTCCCGTGAGCAGAGGGAGGTGGCCTCCTTGGTGGGGGTGTCCCCCCCCTCTCTGAGAGCTCTGCCCACTCTGGGGCACTGCGATGGGGGAGGGGGGGGCACGCGGGGTTAGTGTTGATGGGGTTATTTGCAGGCTCAACAGAAAGTCATGCAAAACGGCGCATCATGCAACCGCCCACCCTGCCGGAGGTCATGCAATCACATCGCTGTAGAGGGGGAAGAGAGAGGACAGAGAGACCAGTGAATCACAGCTCATCCTGCTCACTCCACCCATGTTAAGATTTACCTCCACAGTCCCATTCATCCCATTGTAGTATGTTAAAGAGAAAGAACAAGAACATGACAATTTTATAGATGCATTCAAAATCACAGAGGGTGGAAAGATTAGTTTAGTAGCAAGGGTTTATCATTTTTGAGCTGTCATTCAAACACACTGGATTATTTTAAACATTTCAATATTTTTCATAAAATTTAATCAAAATAGTGAACTTAGTCTTCATAAACTTTATCTGCAATCAAATTTGTGGCCTATCACAACCTCCCTTTATTGAACAAAGGTTTGAGAGATCTCATTAGTCTTGAGTAAAAAATTTGGCAAACCATCTTTGAGACTGTTCACCGACTGTGCGTTATTTTGACACCAAAATAATTTCACTAAGTTTCCCTACTTATTTGAAATATTCTGTTTTCTCAAAGCTTCTAAACAGAACTCATTCCAGCCTGGGAACAGGTCTGGATTCAGCATTCATAAACTAAGGGTAATAATTGAGGTGTGGTTTGTGCATTATATGGCGTTGATGAAATGCATTGCACGATACTGTTTTTCAACAGTGCCAGGCTGCAACGTGACAGAAGGGTTACATTGGAGCTGCTTGAAGACTCCATTTGAATAGGCACATAGAGAAGTGAGTTGATAGTCACTGCAGATCAGAGATGACTCACTGTAGTTCTTCAGGGCTTTCTTCATTTTATTCATTGTTTAACTGAAGTCCTTAAGAGCATAGGAGGTAACCTAGCCAAGCCTTCAGGTGTGTTTAATTTGCTCTCTGAAAGGAGGCAGTGAAGTCCTTCAGAACTAGAATCATTCATCTCTGATATAGACCATGCAGATTAATGACAAACCAAAGTAAAGTGATTCAAGCATTAGGTAGTTAATATTAATCTTCTTAGAAATGCAGCAATGGGCTTGTGAACTGGAAAGAAAAACAGAAATTTCTTGGTAGTTCCCAAAACGGATGCCACCCACCACAGTGGCATTTGGCAGAGCACAGCATATATGGGGTCAGTTCTAATCTCAATTCAGCCAGTTCCAAAAATATGACTGAAAAATTCTAATTTAAAACTCCACTTTTTTTCCTATTTAACAATTCCAGAATTTTTTCAATTCATGTACAGAATTTCAATGCACTTCATGAAAGGACTGAACTGAAATGGAATTGACCCCAAAGTTTCACTGTGAAAGAGAAAAGCCTTCAAAATACAATAAAATTTTCTCTACTGGCAAAACAGTGGGCAGCCCCCTTGATTAAAATGACTGGCAGTGGTCAAAATTAAATTCTTCAAAGTTCCAGAAACTGTTGACAGCCGTTTGGGTTAAGCCTTTGTTCACTGTCTACACCGATAGCAAAGTGTTCAGATGTGCCAAGGATGAAGTATCAATGGCTGGAGAAGGAAACAGCATTGAGTGTGCAGAATTATGAGCTCTCTGGACCACACATGATTTCTTGCTGAATTCACTCCTTGTGGCACATTCAAACGGCAGCCATGCAAAAAGTCAACTGGAAAATACATCACATCTTTTCTCCAAGTTTTATTGCAACCCCTCAGAATGCATTATAAATGCAGGGGAGTGCCAAAACCTTCAAAATGAAACCATTTAATCCCACGTATTCTCAGATGAGCACCAACGCAGACACCAGTGAGTATGTTAGTTTTGGGGCTGCGCTAAGATTGACGCTCCAAAGTACTATTTTTTGTGCTGTGCTGCGGGATAGCTCACACAGGCTGAAGCACTGACCAAATGCATGTGCTTGCCATGCAGCAGAGCATTAAGGCTACACTGTCACATTCCCATGAGTCCACTGCATAGATATGGGAATTTTCAGGACAAAAACAGATGCATAAATTAGCCTTACAGTGACAAAAATGACTATGCCAAAAACAAATCGACATTAAGGACCAGACACAAGCTCATGTTATGGCCACATAGTTCATTCATTACTTGTATTGCCTCTGGTAAACCCTGTGGGATTTAAAGAAAAAAAGAAAAGATCTAGAACATATTTCACAGGAAGAACTTCATGTCTGACCTTTGGGAATTTAAGCAGAGATGCCCACTCAAGAACAAATAACACTGGTTGATGGAGGCACTTGATATGACAATGCGTCTTTGCACGAGAGGTAATGCACATTTGGATTTAAAAAAAAGTTCGACACGTTCCATTTTAAATCTTGAGCAGTTACAAACTGACTGAATAAAATGCACACATAGATTGTTTCATAGCGGGTAACACTTTCTGTCACATAAAAATGCAAAAATAAATAACTACAAAATATTTTTCTCTCTGAAAATTTGGTTTGTTTTTTGATACTGGGGAAACAAAAGTTAACACTGACCAAAAACCTTGACACTATGAGGTCCTCAATCTGCAAACCTCAAAAACACTTCAAGGGTTTAATGTCTATTGCACTGGCAAGCAGCAGCTAGAGGAGTTAGGAGAGGCTCCTATTTGTGTACTGCACTGTAAATTTGCAACTCAAAAATCTAAAACACCAAATTAACTATTTAAACACTGTTTGCTGCAAAGGCTACTTCTGCCCTATTCTAAAAATCTCTCCCTAAAGCTCAATAAATACCGCCTCACACATTACCAAAAAGTAAAAAATGGTAGCATTTTATCTGTCGATATATTCGATACTAAATGCAACTTCAAAACATTTAAGTGAGCCAGCCTCACAGCTGGTAGATTTATGTTCTGACGGTGAATCCAATTAACCTGAAACTCAAGTAAGGTGTACTGGGTAAAATACTCAACGGCTGGCATCCCTACTTAAATCCCCCTACATGAGGAAAACAACATTTTTTGACATTAAAACTGTGGGTGTAAGCAAAGGAAACAGGCAAATCCCCAAAAGTTGTACAGTATTTAGTGTTAGGCAAATGAAGAGAGAAACCAAACGAACTCAACAAATGTTTTTTTTTTCTTTTATGTCCTGAATTGCTGTGGCGTGCAATTACTGGAACGCTCGGCTGACGTCTCATGGACGCCTGGTGGACTGCCATGTCTCTACCTTGCTGTGGCGGGCTGAACGTGCCCCGGGTAGTTTCGGCGAGCGCTGGTGGCCTGTCGCTGGCGGGCCAGGAATGACTGACCCGAGCCCGTGCTGGCCAGCCTGTCCTCTGCGGCCTTTTTTTGTAGCGCCATACCCTGGGGAGAAAGCAGGACACTTTCAGCCAGGACACGCCACTCACAGACAAATGCTAGGTGATAAATCGACTCTGATGGAGTTTGATGTCCGAAGAAACTGAATGTACTCTGAGCTGAAATGACAATGACTACCTTGCTTTGCTTGTATTTCTCGGCACACACTTGTCTGATGCATCAACATTTTTATTCCCTGCCATTTGATTTTAATCTATCAAAGACAGTGTATACCAGTGCATCGAAGGTCCGTAGACATTTCACACTAGTGTAAAAAAAAAAAAAAAAAAAAAAAGTATACAAAATCTTTTTTTAAAAATTCCTGGCCATGTATGGGCCTTAACAATCCACTCACCATGTTGTACCATGCAGAGACTATGAGCTTCTCCTCCTGATCTCGCTGGGTTTTCGTCTTGTCATACTCTTTCTATGGGGAAAGAACAGCATGGTCAACAGAAAATCCCAATACTACTCCACACAATAACCTCACCATGGCAGTGGGTGCTATTTAAAAGTGACATTTCTGAGGGAGCTTCCCAAGAGAACTACTGGAAGGTGTAGTTAAAGGACAGTTTAGCTCTGTAGGGGAGAAGATTACAGAGATGACAGACCAAATATAAAAGGATCATGGGCTAGTTTTAATAAAACATAAAATGCAGCTTTAGGTGCAATACACTAGAAATATGAACCCTGATCTCCCCCCAGTGGCTACATTCTGACAGTGCTGTTCAGCTTTCGCTTTTTTGTGCATCACAGACTGGCTGAACATTTTCAGCTGCAGTGTGAGTAATATGCCTTAAAGTGCAGAAAGACACATAGAGCAACTGATCAATTGCTGTCAAAAACATGCTTGATGCTCACACTGGCTCCTACCCTCATTCTTTTCTTATCTGTTTGTACACGGACATTAGTACAACACCTAACTGCATATTCTGCCTACCAATTTCAAAACACTGATAATGCATTAAATCTAATTTTCCCATAGTTGAAAGCTACAAACAAACAATAAAACAGGAAGGACACGATGGAAAATACTCAAAAATCACAAAAAAAGAAAACCTACCATTTGAAGATCGGTTGAAAGAACTGATGTATAATAAGAACGTATTGAAATTTCACTCAGGTCTCAAGCTGAAATGGTTAGTTGGATGCAAAGGACTATGGCTGATCTTTGCTTCAGATTATCTGTTGTGAAACGCATGGCTTGGGCTTGCCAGCTTCCCTACCTCGAGTGAATGCAGCATTCGCTCTCTTTCTTGCAGCTGGTTCTTCAGAGCCTGGACCTCTGGTGCAGAGCCTTGGTTCTGTTTGGGGTCGAGGGTCCGAATCACCTGAACAGGCAGAATGGAGTGAGAACACATGGAGTTCAAATGGGACTACGAATTTTCTACAATAGGTGTATTTTTACTATCTACATCAATATTTCATTTTGATGTTGAATCATGAGATGCTTTTCCACTGAGCGTAACATGTTCAATGCACCTGATAATAGGCACAGTCTGATTATCATTTGCTTCCAATATAAACCCCAAGATGTGTGTAAGTAAAAAGAAACCAAAATACAGGCCAGGCAACTTCTACAATCCAAACAGGGACACATGATCCAGCTTTATGGAAATCTCAAAAGGATCTGATATGGTTTTCTCTTTCTCAATTCTCAAAGGCAGTTCCTTTATATGGACAAACAAAGAATAAGTACAAGACCCAAATCTTGCAGCTGCAAATGAAGAGAGATTATGCTACTCTGTCAGCAATGTTGGTGCCAAACCTGCTGCTTGAAAATGCATCTTAAAAATGTAGCAGAGCTCCTCTTTATTGGACACAACACAAAGCTAGTTCTGAGTGGGTAGAATTCATAACTACTTCGTACTTTTGGGATCGCAAACAACTACTTCCTGTTTTGCTGAAAAAACTACCAAGACATTTAAAAAACGATTTTACTTCGATCTCTTCTTTTTTCTTCTCCATGGGAGGTCACACCTGTGTCATTTTTTTTTTTTCTTAAAGGCTATGTGAGAAACGGTTGACACCGAACTGAAACAGGTGCAAACTGTACTCACACTCTTGGCCTTCTCCAGGTATTTCTTATACCTCTCCTCCATTTGTTTCATGTCTTCATCTTTCTTTTTTAAGGCCTCCTCCAACTCCTCAACTTTTTGTGCTAGAGAAAAAAAAAACAATGGATAAAACACATGACAAAAGAAAATGAAAATATAACACCGCATGTATGAAACATACAATTCCAATGTAAAAGGCGTCATTTCCAAAACAAACATGACATTGCACTCACAGCTAACATTATATTTTGACTCCAGGTCCTCAGCAAATGAACTTTTCTTCTGAAGTTCATTATTCACTTCACGCAGTTTCTCCCTGTTTTACACAAATAAAGACACAAAGAATGCATTCAACAAAATTATTTGCCAGTTTTGAAAAGACTATTTATGGACAAAAAGGTGTTTCATGGTGATGCATGCAATTGTAGGAAATCAATAAACCATTCATTGGTCACTGAACTATTGTCAACTCATGAAAGGACAAACTGTTACTTACAAATGCTCGTCGCACTTCTTCTTCAGAATTATTGACTACAAAGAATACAACAGAATTGAGTCAGTAAACATGAATTTTGTTCTCAGTACATAAAACAGCCTGATGTGCTTTTGCCCTCTGCTGGAAGAAACAGAAATTGAAACTCAAAAGTAGAGCAGTATTAAACTTAGTAACTCCCCACTGTTATACAGAGCAGACTTTTGCCCTTCACTTCTGGCACCCTTCTTCATGAATGATGAAATATACAATATAGGTTAAAAGGTTAAATTCAATATTTTGAACATTTAAATGCCCAAATATTTGCACTCTTAGGGGGGGAAGTCAACTTTGCATTGATAAGAACTGATTATGACAAAGCTGGTGATTTTTTATTTATCACTGTAGTCATGTATAATATTTGACTATTGCAGCTAAATTGATTATTGAGCCTTGATAAAGAATGGAATTAAAAAATAATTAAAACTTTTGTCTAAGGTTAGATCTACTTCAGACCTGTTCACCAAGACCATATTCCCATTTACAGGATATTTTCCAGGGAAAATGACTGCATTTTATCCTACTCAGTTACCTATGAAGAATTTACCACAATCATAGGATAAATGTGGAGGCAGGGATATCAGCTGCAGATATGATGAGCTCACATAATTAATACTGAAAAATGAAATAAATGTTGGCTATGTGCATGTCAGGGTAAAACACTGGAAAAGCAGAGCCAGAATCTGTGCACTTCTGAGTGCAGTAGGAGCTCAAAAGTGGATATGAAGGACCCTCCTCCCACTAATAGCAGCAGTACTACAGTATGAACCCATTTTCTGCCTGGCTCGCTCTGCAGTGGTTGATAAACAGTGCTTGGCAGCTGTTCAGCAGCCCGGTTAAACAGAGTGCCAGATCGATGGAGTAGAAGCACAGAAGACTGCCCCATTTCTTGGCTGG
This sequence comes from Albula goreensis, assembly GCA_022829145.1. Lineage (NCBI taxonomy): Eukaryota > Metazoa > Chordata > Actinopteri > Albuliformes > Albulidae > Albula > Albula goreensis. The sequence goes on from CM040741.1 coordinate 45,745,234, forward strand.
TGTTTGTAACTCATCACCTGCAGCTCACTGTGACCCCCATCGCCAGGCTACCTGATACAGCAGTTTATATCTAGAATGAGACAGGGAGGGTAATTCAAGTGGACACTGAGCCGCTCTTGGAATCAAAACTGGAATTGCAGTCATGCTACTGCTGAGAGCAAATATTCTATAAGCTAAAAGTTAATAGCTGTTTATTTTAAAATAAAGTGTTGCCAGCTTCTTCAAAAAGACTTACAGTAGGGTGAGGGTACATGCCAAACCTAGAGAGGAATTTCACCACTTTTCCCTGCATGTTAAAAGGTCAGTGATGTCTTTCTTGTACATTTGCTGCAAACTTATGGATATTGTACAAACCCTGGAGTTCTACGTCCTAGACAATTATTTAGTCTTCCAGCAGAGGTCACTAGAAAGCACTATCAATAATCAATTCAATCGAAACTTCGTTCTGATGAGATGTCAGATCAACAAACAAGCTCAGTTCAAGTTCATGCCAGGGAGAGAGATGACACCACTGATATAACGTTAGTAACTATCAGAAAGATCATATCTTGAATGTTTAAGTGTAGAATACTTACTGCCAGCACTGGGAAAATCTAAAACCATCAGTGTAATTGAAATAATGAAATTATTGGTAGAACCATGCAGCTGGTTAAGTCATTGTGGAAAGTCAATTTCCCACCCTGGCATTAATAAATACAAATATGATTAAGAGTACTGCATAGAATTAAAGCAAAGAAAAATAATGAAAGACATTCTCTTTTCGATTTCTTGAAATAGTTCTTTTCAATCATCTTAATTTAAGGTAGCAGATGTGCCATTTTATAGAACCTCTGGGAGAAATAAAAGTTGACACTTAGTCACACGCAGGTATAACATGTTGACTCATGTCCAACATGTGTGGCTTACCACCACAAAGGCACCCGAACAAGGAGCATCAAGACATTTAAGCCATTCTGCAATTATGAGATTCTTTCACAGTTTCAGAAGCCACCATCACCCAAAAATCTTGACTGGCATACAAAAAGCTGGTAGTAGTGACAGATTCTGATGAAACCATAATAAAAAATTCAAAAACAGTGCAACAAACACCTTGCACTACTGAGAACAAGACACCACAAAACCGTTATGCTGCTGTATTAGTAAGCAAAGGGGTTTTCAGAGATATACCCGATTGGCTCAGATCAACTAAGCCACCACTGAATGCTGGAGCAGGCTAATCAGGATCTGTTAAATGTCCCCTTAAAAAGCTCTTGGGGCCATTTCCAAAACATGGTTGGTAGTTACCCTACCGTGTTAATGAAGTAATTTAGTTGGGTGTAGAGGGGTGTAGGCAAATTCAATACAGGCATACATTTTGAAGATCACTTAAAATTACCTCAATGGCTCAGCAAAACACTTTCCCTTATTGTTATTTTTCAGTTCAGTGCCATAAGCGCAACATACAAGCCCCACACAGGATGAAACATTTACCATACTTACAACAGCCTATAAGGGAGGCGGAAGGAAAAGAGATTGGAGAGGCGATTTTACTGAGGGACACCAGTAACCCAAAGAGGACAGGAATGTATTCTGTGCAGCAGTGGTGAAATGCAGCAGACAGACCCAGAGAGACGCTTATGTAATATTCACACACATGCACTTCACTCCTCTTGGCGTTCCTATCAGCAGCGGGATGACCCTTTTACACTTAGCAGGTATTTCTAGACACCTGGGTTCTAGGGTCCACATTATGGGTGTGATAACCGACGTCTCCCCACCGCAGAGCTAAAACATAGGTGACATCACAGGAAAGACAGGATCGTGCTAGCACAAACACACACAGACGTGGATGACCACACACCATACAAGAGTATTAGTATGACAAAACAAAATGACCATAGAAACTGAACTGGGAATGAAGACAGAATCATATCCAGTTTCGGTTATAAAGCCAAACTTGCTCTGCCTTTTATGGTCATAACATTGGCTTTGGATGACTATCAACACATGCTGTATTATTACTTCTGCTTAATATCAACCCAGTTATGGATCTTTGGTTAAGATGTCTGGCAACAAATGGAAACAATTCACAGGTCAGTTATTAGGAATGCAGTTAGGACAATACATAGAACACAGGCCTACAGCACAACACTCACTGTTAGCAAGTTAGTACTGTTAATGGTTAAATAGCGCCCAGACTAGAAGAGGATACAAGGTGTGGTACATATTTCTAGAACAAATACTAAAACTGAATGTCAGTTGAAGACAGTGCCTGAAATCCCTGGAAACCAAAAGACACACCTTTGACAGAGATGCTGGTTGCTACTGATACTCACATCATCTGCTTTGGAGCCCTGCTCCTGCAGAGACTTCTGCAGCTCCTCCACCTGAGACTGCCCCTCCAACAGCCTCTGGTTTACCAGTCTGAAAGACAAATATTGAACACAATAGAGCTAACGTGCTAATGTGCTGCTATACTGTGAGAAAAAAAGGGGCCGTGTTATGGGGAACGCTGGCCTGTTCAGGCTGCGCCCCTAATATGTGCCCTGTTACCTGTTCTCTGTCTCCAGCTCATTCTTTCGACTGTTGGCATCCTCCAGCAGGCTCTGCAACAAGGCAATCTTCTCGTTATCTGAGCCCTCCTGGTTCAGCTTCAACATCTTGTTCTCGTGCTGCAAACGGATCAGTTTTTCCCTGCAAGGAATACGTCTTTGATCAGTATATTCCTGATTGCATGAGCACAGAGCATCTTATCTTTTGCCTCACTGCAACCCATTGTATGAATTATGCTACAGTAACACACCAGGAAACACAGGCTATGTCAGGGCTCTTGGTCCTCATTATTTGTGCTGAATGCTTACAACACACTGCAGCCAAGGTCAGATATACCAATATATTATCTTCACTTGCCTTACCAAAGTCAGAATTCAAAATAAATAATAAAACATTATTTAGAATTGTTTGACAACTATCTCTTGCAAAGGTTTTCTGATGTCCTGCATCCTACCCTGATGTAATCAGGTTCAAGTTTACTAGGAAACTCTAAGGGCTAGTTGACTACAGTCCAAGAGAGGGCCCATCCAACACAAATTCCTGCTCTTTGATTCACTGGAAGTTTTGGAGAAGGGGAGGGATGTTTATTCAGACCTGACAGATCAGCGCTGAGGAGACCGGTCTGTCTCCAAACTAACACAGATCATATAATTGAGTGGTTATTACCCCTAAAAAGCCATTGCCTTTGACACAGACAGGAAAAGAGGCATTCAGGAAAAGTGTTGAACAGGAGCAGCGTGACGGCGTTTATGTGACAGGAGGCCTTTAGTGGCGAGACAGGACTGTTTTCAGGCCACGCCTGTCTTGTGGTTTTTGCTCCCTCTGCAGACGGCACCAGATGCTGTCGCTAATGTAAACCAGCTGAAGCTGAGCTGATGCAACTCCAGCATCTGGAGCAGGGCTAGTTTTACGTAACCCTCCATGCGCCATGCTCATCTGTTTTCCCCTCACACATGCCATTTCTACAGTAAAGTCTGAAAAAATTTACTGGAAAGAATGTAGCATGAAGGCAAAACAAATCGCAATGAGAATAGGGCCGGCTGGAATACTGTGCTGCTTTCAAGTCACTTCAAGACAAATCGAATTAGCATTCATAGGATGGTACTTAACAACAACTTTCCTCTGCAGTGATTTTGAATTTCAATGAACAACTGGAAGTAATAAAATATGACACAAAGTATTATAAACATTGATCGACAGTCCAAGACTAAAAGTATGTAAACTGACCTTGAATGATTCCACAAAAATATTTTTGTAAAAATCCATACAATTAAAATATGACAAATATATATTATTGGTGATGGCCAATATTCAAATTGTATCATTATGTTCATGCAGCATGATTTGAACTTAAAATGTTTTTTTAATTAATTCAACAGGTAATGGTTCCTTCATTTACATCACAAAAACTTGCCTGAAATTCTTCTTTTGCTCATGTATGTGACTGTTTTTATAATAGCAAACACACCCAGATTCAGAACTACCGCAAGAAGAGTGGTGCAAGTTAAAGGGGTGGGGAAAGAGTGACAGTGCTCTCAACGGGAGAGAATGGTTTTGAAACATAAGGTAGTCTTAAATAGGTGTGGTGATCTGTTTGTGTAAAAAAAAAAAAAAAAAAAAAAAAAGTCTGTAATGATAATACCCTTCACTGTGGTCAAGAGCCATAAAATCATCAGTTAACTCAAATTTCATAATCAGGATTTCATATCTAAATCAAAAGCATATCCAGGCTTATACCTCTATTGATAAACATTTTGTTGTAAATATGAGGTCTGTATATATTTACACTGACTTTGCATTTAGTAAACAGCATTCCAAGTAGAAGTCTGTTTAGCTTACATGCCTTTTTGAAGGTGTGTTTTGATCAGAAAGAGGAAATTCAAATCAGACAAAAATAAATCAAAATAGGTCATACCGGATCTCAGGTGTGACGATTTCTGCAGTTAGTAAGTCTGAGGTCTCACTGCTGCCCAGAGGAACCAAACCTAAGGAAGCAGATTATATCATAAAAACTTGTTTTCCAACATTATTCTGCGAATAATCCATTGAAAATTTCATTTAAATGGACAAAATAATACAATCCAATTGTATACATTTAAACTGTATAATACATTTTGCTAGATGTGTCAGGAATTCATTCAATTAACCAAGTTAATCACTGCCCCTAGTGGGAGAATCAGAGTTATATGACATAATATAAAAAAACACAAAAACATTTAAAAGAGAACCAAAACAAATATTGGAAGTAAACCATGCATGTGAATATCATAATGCTTCAAAGTTTTCAAAAAGAACCATCTGATGAATTCCCTTAAATATTTTAACACAACGTTTTTGGTAGATTTTTTTTCATTCAGTCTATCTTTAGATAAACAGTCTATTGACTGTAAAACAGGCCATTTTGAGAAAGAAATAACTGTTCCTTAATAAATAAGTAATTCCACAAATCCAACTGAATCCACAAAATTTGCTGACATGACAAGTTTTTACCTCACCTGTAATGTTTTCTGATTTCTTCATATAAAGTCTTAAAACTCAAACTCTGTTTGACATCCAACCCCCTCAAGGGAAAACTGAGGAAGTGTTGAGTCATGAAGACTTTAGTTGCCATGGGCACTACCAGGTCTACATACAAAAGAATAAAGGCCCAGATTGGCCCCACACTGCCTATTCGTAGCTGCCTATTCATTCAGCTCAGTTGGGTATGGATGTTAGCGAAAATGAATTTGTGAGTTTACATATCAGGGTTCAATTGTGCCACCATTGAGTGTTTTTGACAAGCCCTCATCCTGGATTTCATCCAGATTGGTTAGGTGTAAGATACAGACTTGGATAAACTGGATGGACCTGTTGAAGGGAATTGCTGAGCATGTGCGTGACAGCAAACGCTGTACCTGCAGTGAGCTGTCCCTCTTGAGCCTGGACACAGCGCAGCTCCTCAATTGTCTCCTTCAACGATTCCCTCTCTGTTCGCAGGCGCTGAGAAAGCACACAAAACTTCCAGTGTTAGTGCATTAATGCAGAATTCTCTATTAACACATATGTAGCTAGAGACATTCATGTCTAATCCTATCATGATAGGAACAGAAGGATGAGACCCTATGATTCCACCAGCATTCTAAAACATCTGTTTCGTGGCAGGAGGGAAATCAATATCTTAGTACAATCACTAGTTCCAAACCTGCTAACCTGTTGGACAACAATTCATCCCAGCTGCTTCCTATTTTTTGTCTTCAAATGTTATTTAATTTTGACCCTTATGGTATGTTACACTTACCAGTTCAATAAAAGAGGTTTTTATTTACATGGATCAGAATGCCATTATCAGAACCAGTGACAGATTAAATCATTCTAATATGTTCCCAACAAAATTTGTACTCCTATGCTCCATTCTAACACATATCAACATGGGGAAAAATAGGAGAAGCAATATTAAGAAACTTTACATCTTTCTCTTTCTGGAGTGAGTCCACTTTTTCTTTCAGACGTTTGTACTCAAACTCCATCTTGTCAGCTTTTTTGGACTCCTCAGACAGTCTGTTTTGTAGCTCCACCACCTGAAGTGACAAACAAGGAAACAGTCATACTGATAGTCCCAGACATTTCCAGTATGTATGTACACACACATGCATGCACATTAAATATTAAAAATATTTCTATGACATGGTAAGGGTGTGTGTATACCTGTCTCTTGTACGTCTCCAGCTGTCCTTTGGCTGTGTTGGCTTTCCTCAGCTCCTCCTCCAGGCTGACGGTGTTCTGCATATACACCATATTCTTCTCCTCCAGCAGTTTCACCTGCCTCCTCAGATCCCCCAGATCCTCCAGCTTCTTCTTATAGGACTCCACCATCCCCTCCAGCTTGGATACTTTGTCAGAGGAGTGTCTGTCACATAAAAAAATGCTTTAAACCACAGTTGTTATCAGGGAAACTGAGTTGCGTTAGGACGAAAGCCTTCTGACCAGGATTTTTTTTTGTCTGTAATTAAGGCTATTAAGACCTGTCCCTTTAATTTAATTTCAAACCAAAATACAAAATTCACCAATACACTATCATATAACATTTAGTAATTGAGGTTAAAGGGAAAAAAAAGTACCACACCTATGCAATACCATAATGAAATGGTTTCCTTAAGTCATTAGAGTACATTGCAGTCAGTTGGGTTGTGCAATCTTTGTCCCAGAAAGCTGTGTCTACTTTTGTTTCACTCAAACCCTTAAGTACTTAATACGATTCATCATCAAATGGAGTACAAAGGACCACATGTTCCCAAGATCCAGTTACCCATTATTTTGAAAGACCATAAAAATCTACATGGCTGAACAAGCAGAATGGAGCTACTGAACCCCTGTTGTGCCCTGGTTTGTGTGTATTGTATATTGAGATGTTCCACTGCAGCGAGTCGCACCGGAGAACGTCCATTTCATCCTTCAGGGACTGCGCCTCGTCTGCTAGGGAGGTCAGCTCCTCGTTCTGCCCCCTCAGCTCCACGATCTCCTTCTCCAGCTCCTCACAGCGTATCCTGTAGTCGTCCTTTGACGCTTCCAGTCTGAAAAGCCAGAGACATCTATAAGCTTCAGGGATCAAGAATCCTTTTGACAGACAGAGCCCAACGGATGGTCGTCTTGCATCTAAACAGAGTGGGGGTGGGGACACCTGCATGCAACCAGAGGTCTGTGACTGTGGACAGCAAGGGTGCTACAAATCTGACAGACTTTTAGAGATCCTTGTTTTTTAGCAATGACACCAGCAGTGACAGCCAAACCCCTTCCCAGACCCTGAGGTCAAACCGCTGAGCCCCTGCAGCCTACCTTTCCATACAAGTTGGCTGCTCCATGGTAAATTCAACCCTCCCAGCCCTTCATTTTAAAAATACAAAAGTGACTGCCCTTCCTGCAAGTTTGCCCGGCAAGTGCACAGGTGAAGAGTGCCCATAGTCATGGCCCTCCATGCTTTACCTGCACTGGGATAGTGAGAGCAGGGGGCTCAGGGCTTGACAGTACAGGGAGGGAGGGAGGAGTTGGTAATCCCAGCTCAGCTGCCCCGCGTCTGAGACAGACTGCCTGGTGTGAGAGTGCTTGTTAGTCCCCTGCTCTGTCACGCGGATCAAAGACAAGGCCGGTCTCATAAATACAGAGCGCCTATTTCTCAAAAGCCCATTAAATGCATTTACGCCATTTAATCTGTTGAACGCACATCATCGGAATCGCTAACAGAGCCCCGTGGTGAGAGGAAGAATCAATAGCGAGCCCATGATTGATTTTGTGGACTTGAAGTGATGCATGCCTCTTTAGAAACTAAGCATAACTGCTCTCTGTATTATTTTACGGCAGTGTAAAATCTGACAAAAGGCAAAATTAAAAACAACTGTATCATCTCATGTGATACGCAAAACCCAAGTCAGAACATCGAGACAAACCAAACTACTTTGGAGAAGCGCAGTAATGTTTTACATTCCAAACAGAGTTTAATTTCAGTTTCAGCTTCAGATTTGCTGTTGAATCTAACCCATAAGAAACTAAATCATCGCTATACACTGAAAAAGGCTTGTGTGAAGCTATTATCTAAATTGCAATAAGAACCAGTTCTCTCCTGACCTGTGCTGTTTCTTGTCCGCCATACCTGAATGTTTCCTCTTGGAGCTGCTCTAGCTGGGCTTGCAGTTGCAAGTGCCTCCGTCCAGCAGGACTGTTCAGATCCTCGATGGAGTCGGACTGGTTGAGCCGCTCCATCAAGATCTGGTTCTCTGCGAGCAGGCTGCCCTTTTCCTCCTGCAGTGCTGCTACCTACAGGTGGGGAGAGATGACAAGGTATGTGTGAAGAAGTGCTTAGCTGGAGCTGCTCTAACGTCAGAGTCTATTAACCTCTCCGAGATAATGTCAGGAGTGGGTGCCCAGCACTGGTGGGAGATAACAGCTACCAAACAATGTTCCAAAGCAGGCTGCTAAACACTGGCAAGAGAGATCTGTGAGAAGCTAAAAAATCCTCCATTCTTTCACTATGGCTTCACAACAAAAACTCAGCATGAGATATACATCCTGGATGTGTTCTATTACTGAAGCAACTGCTAACTAGCTACAAAATAGCTTAATGATGATACCTCTGTTAGCCTGAATGAATCTGGGTTAGCATATCACAATTGGCTAGGCATAACCAGGTTTCTACAGCAGTACTGTTTCACTTTAGCAAAGCATCTATGGTAGCAACATATAACATACAGTTATAAAGTAAACTACGGTTAGCCTACTAAGTTCACTGCAATAATAACTACTGCCCTCTTTGTAAATTAGCAAAAATAAAACAATTCAATGGTTTCATGGTAAAAGTCATCTATAAGCTGGTTACATTAAAAATAAATGAAAAAGAACAAAATCCTTGTTGGTCATCTATTGCATTTATGTTTAAATAGACAAAATATGTAAATATATTTTGTCTCATTCTTCAAAAAGTAATTCTTTGAAAGGATTCTTTTAAAGAATGGTGCTTAAGCGAAGAATTGCTAATGAAGAGTATGTGGATGCTTGGAGAGGTTAATAAGTACATCCTTCTGAAATCCTACATAAACAAGTTGACACAATGATAACAAGTTATACTTATAACGTATAAAATAAATGAAAGCATAAAAGTGAAGAGATAAAAATCATTTTATCAATGGCCATTACCGAAGCATCATGACATGACATGAATATTTCTTCCAATATACATCTATATTTAATAAAATATGCTGAATTCATAATTCAGTAATTAACTGTTTATAAACATAAAAATTCAACAGGTTGGAAATATTATGCAATGAAAAACAAACCACATACACAAACGCACACACAAAATAATGGAGGGAAAAAAAAAAATACGTGTTTTAGTGCCTATGAGGCAACATGCATTCTGGGTGGCCTTTATGTGATGCACAGGGTCCAAATTTGAAGCAACCATTCACAAAGTCGATGTAAAAGCGAAAGCAGCGGTGGTGGCTTGATAACAAAATTTTGCTGTTAGTTTAATGATGTTTCATTATATGAGAAAAGACTAGTACTATGAAAATAACAGAAGTATATTGTTCAACAAATGGTGTCGGTGCATAAACAAGACAAGCTATCTGTATGAATTAGGACAAAAAATGCTGTCAATTTATTATAATGCAGCACTAGATATGACACACAATGTATGTGTAGTACTCTAGGCAGAGTAGTTCAATGTTGAACTAACAATTATTAGTACAGTTACATACACTCAGCATGTGTCATACCTTGCGTAACGTGTTAATGAACTGCAAGTTATATATAATTGTTAATAATAATCTTTTAAATTTAATACAGGTCGCTTGCCTCCTTTAGTGTATCTTGAAAACACTGAGGAAACTGTGTCTTCAGAAAAAACACAAAAGATTTAAGAATTCCCACTGTTCCACTGTTTAAGAATTATCATACTGTTCCAAAGCCATATATTTTGAACACTTAGAAAGCTCTATATCGATTTTAAAAGGCGAGCGTATTTTGAAAATCCTTATCAAAATATGCATATTACTTCTCCATTTATTTTCTCATTATAATTGTTTACTTCGTTGCTATTTTAAAATGCATGCAAAACTGTTTACAGGCAATCAGAAAAACTCACATAAAAAATAAGAGCACCAAATTAAAAGCTACACCCAATTAAGAGTAGAAAAAGATACTTTCACAGACATCTTTCCCTATCCATTTACAACCATGGATGTAACCATTTACCATAATTGCACTAAACCTTGGTCAGCTCAATTCAAAAGTTTCACTCCATGCATCAATGCTCTAATATAAAGCACTTTAGGCAGACCTTGATGACCAGGCTGTCTGATTCACAAGGACAAACACAAACCAAATAACAAAAACAGGCTGTCTAAAGAGACTGTTACCATCCATTTAGCTACATTCGTAGAAAAACAGCAAAAGTATAAATGGTATAAACATTAAAACACATGGAAGCTTTAATAGAAAACAAATTCTACCATGAACAGATGGTGCATGTAAACTCCCTCCATGCTATGGCATAGTATTGATTGTTTATAAAAAAATAAATGGGATTAGAACACAGGTTCATTAACAAAATTTAGGATTGCCAGGATTAGATTTTCATCTAATTTAAATAAACATTTAATTAGTAAAATAAATCACAGAGAAAATACAATTTATTAAAAATTAGTAATAAAGAATAGTAATAAATCTTGTTGATCTTCCACTGCCTTTTAATTTTACCTCATGGTGAAATATGTTGGGAGAATATTCTAATCTTGCGAGTTACAAGGTCCACACAGCAATAAATATTTTTGATAATTTTTAACATTTAAAATAGATCATTGCTGTAACATGAACAGAAATGCAGATTCGGTTCATAAATATTACATTATATAGCTATCCAGCAAATGATCTTATCCAAATCAGCTTCCAGGACATGCACAACCTTGTTTTTTTATTTAAATATACAAACACATCATACATATAGACTGCTCGATATTTACTAAAGCAATGCTTGTGACATACCTCAAAAGATGCTCAAAGATACAATGCCAGTGCCCTACCTGGGAACGGAACCCAAAATCTTTGAGTACGAGCCATGATCTTTGACCATTACACCTCATTAAACTACCATTGTAAAAAAAGATACAAATCCAATCCTGGCAAGCAATGCGTTTCACATGAGAAAAAATGGCTCTCATCTAAGTTCTTCAGGTTTCTTTCCTCTAAGCCAGCAGCAAAATGCAAAGCAGGCAGATGAGCTACTAACACTAAATTCTCATAGGACTACATTTGCAAGGATTTTAATTAGGCAAAAACTCAAAGCCATAAGAGGTCTGGGTAGTGTTTTTCCTCCCTTCAGTAGTGGCAGAGCAAAACCTTTCAATTCATTTCCACAGATAAATGGGCAGTCAGTCTCCCGGGAATCAGATCTTTGCCATTGCTACATGTCCGACTGCCATAGTAACACCAACACCCTCTGCAGTGTACCTTCATACCTTGCAGTATGCAGTCTAGTGGCGGCAGTATCACCCTACATCCAAGAAAGGAAATTATTGTATTCCAAGGAATAAGTACCCTATGGGCATTTCTGAAACTTTCAACACAAGCATTCATCACTAAATAAACATTCATTTCTCGGTTTGTGGGCTGTGGCTGGCCGTTTGATTCATGATCGCTTCGCACTGGGCGAGATTCTTCTTTACACAAGCTTCTCTCCAGGAAGCAATGATGGTGCACAGAAGCAGAGATACCGTGGCAAAGGGAAACCTACTGTCTCGCATGAGTAAGGTGAAACAAGGGCGTTAGTCTGAGGGCGTGGTGACAGACAGCACGGGTTCAGACAGGACAGCTGATGCGCACACATAGAAAAGTTAAAGAGCCTGGATTGGCCAGGGGTGCTGTTAAAAGCAGGCGGTAAATCCAGGGCTTTTAGACGCTAACACCAAAGAAGAGAAGAAAAAGCATTTACCCTCTCCTCTAGTTCAATATACTCTAACCTCAGTCTATCTCGCTCCTCTTGAACAAGGTATGCCTTCAAAGCAAGGCAGAGTGGAGAGGTTACAATAGGCAAAGAAACAACAAAATCAAACAGAATGATGGGAGAGGGAGAGAGAGGGAGAGAAAGAGAACATAGGATTTTGCAGGGTTTTCACAACACAGTGGAAAAAAAACATCCTTATAGCACTGATCTTTTCAAATAAACATTTCAAGAATGGTAAGTTGGCGAAATGCTGAAGGCATCAGGCATCAAAGCACTAATGATCTATTGAGTTTTTAGTCTTAGGAATTCAACTGAGTGTAAATGACTTCAAATATGTATCTGAGGATCAACTAAGAACTACATAATTAACATTTTCCACTTCCCTTCTGGTAGCCCTCCCCCTTTACATACTTATAACATTATAGCATCCTTTGAATTAGAGGTTAGCTACTCTACTGCAACCTTGCACTGCATATTTCCACTGAAAACACCTGCCAGCAAAACCATGCAAGCTACATCATATTACCTAAATGTATTGTGTGAATGGTATAGTAGCTATAGCTGAGACACAAAAGCACAGCAGTTCTGAATCCAAAGTAAAATGGCTTTCATTCAAAATATTTTACAACTACACAGTTAAAAATATGAATAGAAGCATGATTATGTATATAGATGAAAATGGCAATGTAATATAAAATGCCAGTGTTGCTTTTAAAATCATGAAAGAAATGAAGAATCAAAAGAGCTTTATCTGTCCAACCTGCATGTCTAACTCATGACATCGCTGGGCGATTTCTTCTTTGGTGGCCAAAGCATCATTGAGCTCCTCCACAGTTTTCTTGAGCTGGTGAGTGGAACAAAATTATGTTTTTTAGAGTGATCCATTCTTTTCTATGGCTTGCATTATTACTTACTTTAACAATCCACACTTGGATCTGGCAACATATCAAATTTCCTTATCAGTAGTCAAGACTTTGCCGTTTTGCTGAGCTATATTGTCACTTAGATTCATCTTCAGGACACACATATTTAGATTTTTAAGTCTGTAGATGAATTTGTATATCTTTACCTGTCTGTCAAGGTCGACATACGAGTCATTTCCTGCCATGACAGGGGTCTCTTTGCTCATCAGCTGTAAAGCAAAAACAGTGTTAATGTGCCCAAAGCCAATTATGAACAGATATAAAAAGCACTCATTGAGTAAAATACTATCAAATGGCAATATTTCTACATTTACTCCAGTACAGTATTTTCATAAAACCAAAAAAGGTATACCTCTTGAATTGCTGTCATGACAACATGCTGTACAGACTCCTCCATCATCATTATTGTCTGAATGTATTCTGTGAAATGTATACAACATTTAAGTCAATGACCATGCTTGCAACATATGATAGCACATTCTAGATTTAATGTCAACTATGAAGAAAATAAAATAAGTTGGGGATTTATAACACCAATTAAATGTTTATTTATCTTAGCTTTAATGATTTTAACTTCACTGTAAATGTTGAGCGAAGTAATGCATAATTTATTTTATTTCACTATCCCTGACTGTATGTCAAACCTGAAAATGAAGAACATAGCCATTACGCTGAAACAGAACTGAAACACGACCTCAGTCCTGCTGCAATTGCATAAATTGTAACAGCCTGAACACACAAAACCACAAAGAACTACTGGAAATTACTTCAAGCACAATAACACAGAATTAATTCGCTGAGGTTTGACTTTGGCAAAATGTATTAGCTAAATCATTCTGAATCATTCCGTATTATTCTACAGAGTAATCCATTGCCTATACTCCCACAATTTTACAGCAAAGGAACTGTATTTAGGATAGCTATTGCAAGACCCATACAATCTATCCCCAGAACAGTGAAACTGGTTTGATTCCATCTGCTTAGCTGCCCAGCCCAGCACACACAGCAGAGTGAAGGGAAAGGGAAAAGGAATGTCTCCACACACCTTGCTTCTGCTCGCAGTTGACTGCGCAGCCGAGGATGAGCTGCAGCATCCTGCCAAGCTCAGCGGCGTCAGAGTGCTCCCCGATGAGGGTGACGTCTGGGAGGGTGAAGTCATTGATCTGCTGACCCAGGACCTAAAAGATGACAACCATGAACAACAGTAATCTCAACCTCGAACTGCACTTGTGAAGAGGAGCAAACAGACTTGCTATTAAAATTTGATATTCAGTTTGTTTTTCAGAGCATAAAAACGGAGAAAAACAAGATCTGCAGTGCTCAGCCACCATCAGGCTAATTAATCGGTAGTTTAGCAAGCAATTATTGCTACTTATTTTATATTGCATAAATGAAGGCGGCAAGGCCACTTGTCTGTGCTTGATTGTGTTACATGGGAAAAAGAACAACAATAAAAAAGCTGTTTTGGATACGTATTACGCTATTAGACAAAAAAAACATCCTTCTTCATATCTGCTTGGAATTTTAGCTGAAAGTAAACTAAGAGCAATGCAAAAATCACAAGCAATAGATACTACAGATAATTTTGTGTTTCCAGAATTCTGTTGCTGTAAAATAATATCAGAAATTGTACGCTATGGTGAGTGGGTACCATTTAACTGCAGATGAAATATCCACACATGTAGTTAGAGAAGTTCATTTTAAATGAATATACTAGACAAACTGAAGTGGAGAGAAGAAGTCAGAATGTCAGAGATTATATGATCCAATAACACACATTTACTACAGCTCAGCAGGCTGTTGAATTGATCTGCAAGGCTCAACACAGACTATTCACTCCGGGACCATTTCCCCACCGAGCCCTTGTTCAACGGCTCATTCTTTGCTTCCTTTAACATCACTCCTCAAATGAACACACTGGTGACAATGTGTAATTTGTACTAGGACCAGGGTTTCCCATAGGAAAGCAGTTAGGCTTTGTGAGAATCACCCTGAAGATGCAGGCATGTGTACTATTAAAAGCAGTGCAGTGCATTCACAGAGAGACAAAATGCTTCTGTCTGACTGTGGAATTAAAAACACTACTACATGTGGCAAATGTTTCTATCAACACATGCTCTGAAAATGTGAACAAATAACATAGAAATGCCTTGACTACTTCTATTAACACTGGTATGCAAGAAATACTGCTTTAGAAAACATGCCATGCATTTTTCCCCACTCTACTGACCACCTTTTCAAAGTACCAGGAAGATGTTTTCCCCTCAAACTGGTCTACTAACTTTTGAGCAAGATAATTTAGCTGAAGGGAAACTGCACCTGACATTTTTGATGCAAGGAGGCATGTTTTTTAATTGTAGTGTTTCTGCCTGTGCTTTGAGCTGAAGAACTGGTACTTGGCTGTTCAACCAAGATGCCACAACTGTTTTTTATTGGGGTTTTTTTTTTTTTTTTTTGCTTGCACTAAAGCGGTTTCTGTCTTACCTCATGGTTGTAATCCAAAATACCCTTCAAAATTTTCTTTAAATTGCTGACCTAAAACAGAAAATAAGAGAAATGTTAGGGCAAGGGTGTCAATGGAGAAGTGGTGTCCTTAAGAGGCTGGTTTCAAATGAGCTTGTGACTGTAACAACCATGTTAACCAGCTATGGACAAACACTGACCTTACACTGACAGTTTTAAAATCTGATAATTATGGATTTTCATAAACACTTAAATATACACAATGAAAATTATTGCAAATTAATACCTACATTTAAATCCCTTATGGAGGACCAACTACATTTCAGCTGAAACTGACTACAGAACTAAATGCTGTCACCTTTGCATTGGAGCCAAGAACCTAAATCTTGAATTGCAATTTTAAATTTTATTGGAAAATTTAAACTTGCAAAATACTGACAGGCAGAAATAGGCAACTAGGTACTGCTCAGCTGTTGAATCAGTGAAACTTTGAAGCTTGACAGTTGATGGGCTTACATGTATTATGTTACTTACTTACTTACTATATACTTACTATATTCATTTGCCTGAGCAGTCTAACTCTGAGGCTTTAACTTATTCACAATCACATACTTTCAGAGGGAAAAACATGTGAATTCATTATAAAATAAAAAATGATACATCATACCTTTAATCTCCAATTATCTCCAACTTCCGATTTTATCCGACTTATCCAGTTGTCATTAAAATATACAATATCTCTGAAAACAAATTTTGAAATGAAAATAAATCACTACATTCAGTGATAGGTCAGAACAATCAAATATGAGTAATATAAGTATATAAAGGCAAATGTGAGGTTCATGTAAGAGAAGAGTCATGCTTTTAAATGCATCCAGTCAAAAACACAAAAAAGGATATTTCCCAGAAGACTGAGGAAGACTGCAGAAGTCCAAAAGTGTCAGGCTAAATGAATTTCCACTCTTTGACAATGGTTTGCCATATATTTATCAGTAGTGGAACAAACAGGTGGCTTAGCTATTCAGGGAAACCTCTTCATATAAAAGTACAAACACAGAAGCGAGTATGGGGTCATACACATTGAGCATCAAGTGCACTTACATTTTTTGAAGGATCTGTGCCATTACAACTCCACTTGTGAGATCTTCTACAGTTTTGCATGGTGCCTCCACTCCAAATGTCTGGATCTGAGGAATAAAACATAAAACGATCTTTATAATCAATGACAGTTATTTTGTCAACATTACACTATGTTACAACTGAGAAATGTCCTATTTCATTCCAACAACTTCCACAATTTAAATTGCTCATTTCACTCATTTTAGCAAACATTAATTAACTTGCTCAGGGATTTGCAAAATGGTCTGTATTACCATTTTGTGTACAGGATGAGTATGCATTGTTTTTTGACACTGGAATTTTTCAGCTACAGTAACACTATAAAGAAAGAATGGCTGTGGTAAATCACTGCCAACCATCGTACTTCCTAATCATGCAGATTCTGGAGTTGAGAGTGCATTCATTTACAATCCAGACTCCACATGTTGCAGAAACTTAGTGTCATAGCAGGCAAGCAGACCATAGCTCAGTCAGATAAATTCTTACAGTTGCCACAAACCACAAAAGGCTGCAATTTATCTTTCCCTGTCCCATGCCAGCAAGGGTACCAGCCATATAGGCCTACACAGAGAATGTGCCACAGCAGTTTGATCTTGCTCCTAGCCATCTCACACTACCTTGATTTTGGCTATTTATGTTCCTACTCATTGACAGCAATGACAAATAAAAAGATTTGGTACACAAATTCTGTATGAAGGACCCAGTGGCACTGAACACCTTATATGGCATAAATGTGGATTATCAGATTAAGTTGCCAAAATCAAGACAAACTGTCCAAGACAGCAATTTTGATTTTCCATCCAAATCAAGCTTGAATCAACATTAGCACAAGTTTTTTGAACTCAGGGAAGCACACTAGGACAGTGCTTAATTGGACATACCCAGAGTTTATTAAAATACATTTTGTGTATCAATCAAAACATAATCCATCGATTTTATGTTTTCAAAGAACCATAATTGGTATACTGCACAGAGCCATAAATACCACAGTCTGTCTAATACAAAAATGCCATATCATTAATCCATCGCTATCATCTTTATAAAAACACTGGGTTAACCTCACCACATCTATGGAGGTCCATCTGCTGGCATCATTAGATCTACAAATCCATTATAGGAAATCCCAGTCTTATTTGGGAGCTGTATTGAATTGGAAGTCTCATAAATGCCAGCAAGTTTTGTTCCAGCTTGTTTTTTAAAGTTTCCCTTTATATAGCTTTCAATTTCTCTGAACCCAATTTTGAAATAATCTTCAATATCAACTTCACCTGGACAAGTTAATACCATTATCTGAATTCAAGTATTTATCATGATACTGTACCTGAAGTGCACCCAATCTTTTACCCAATGTACAGTTAAGAGAGCATATTATATTTCATGCCACGATGATATTGAGTGTAATTGTGTTTGTAACAGTACATAACATTCCCTTGAAATATCAATCTCATCAAGGTTGTACTGTATGAGGCATAGTTTTTTTTTTATCAGTGTGTTTTATCATTTATATAACCTGATACACATTCACTCTTCTCAGGTGACCTGTGTTTTACAAAAATTGGTGGCTGATCCATAGACAGCATGTAACAGCATGCTGCCCTTGCATAAAATGTAATTATACCCTTATAAGAAAGGCAGGCTAACCTGACCTGTTCTTAGAAATGTAAACAGAGGACCAGTTTCAGTATTAAGATCTCCTTGACAGCAAGCCTCAAGAGAACTCCAGAGCCTACCCTTACAAAAATGAACACAGCAGTCCTATTCCAAAGCATCAGGCAAAGTTTACTCAAAAAGGTGAAAGCATATAAATATCAATTAATGATAATTCCCTGTATGGAAAAATACACGCAATTGTATTTTTAAAACAGACAAAGTTTTAACCAAGAGTAAGACACTCCTGGAGTCCTGGAGGGCCAGAGTATCTGCAGATATGTGTGGTTTCTTTTTAATAAAATGCCAAGTAAGGCCTTGGAAACTCAAGCCATTTAATTACTTACATTAAGTACTTAAGCACTGAAACATACTGTTCTAATGCATACATGTCCCTCCCTCCCTCCCTCCCTCCACCTCAGGTTTCAAATTACAGTGGTTGTAGGCTGTTTTCATTGCCTCCTTCAGTGGTCTGACATGTCTCAGGTCTGTCGTCATCTATGCCGGCAGTGTGGACAGAGAGCCACTTTGTAATTCTGCTCAAAGGGCTAACAAAAGGGGGGCAGATTTGTCTTGCTCACTCATGGACTGATGTGTCAGTGTCTAATAATGGAAATGGCCCATTCCTTCATGTCTTTTCTCCTGCAAGTCATTCTGGGAAAGAGGTGGTATACTATAAAGAGAGGAATAAAAACCTTTCTGAAATTGGGTTTAAACCTTTGAATGAATTTCCATTTTTTTGCTGTACTATTCAATATAATTAAATGATTGATACATGATGTCTGACTTGTTCATCCAAACAGTTTACCCTGCACATTTCATGAAACAGAAAACATTCAAACCATAAAAAAACTGTTTACAAGATTTCTTCCCTCTGCTGTACTTTCTTTATTCTGATCTTTAACATTTTAGCTGCAAACGTATCCTGGATCAAGAATTAGCCGACTTATTGCTTTGTGTGAGATAAGTTTCCTCTGCTGCAAGAGATGCTTGCTTTTGACTTGAATTTCAAGTCAACAAAGGCCTTGAAGTAAAAATAAAACATGTTTTTCTCAAACTGACAATACCTTCATGACTAAGGTCATGCTGGACTGTTTTGTCCACAGCCCTCTCCCCAACCCAGCTGTTTAGAGCAGTAACATGGTCTTCATCAACACTGCCAACAAGGCATAACTGTCATCAAACCAGTGATGATGCTTGTGAAATGTGCATAAAGGTTAATCATGAAGGAAAAAATTACATTTTCATATTTTTTATTCAGCTTTCGGTACAAGTGATCTCAAGCCGGCTGCATTTTATCTTGCAACATCAGAGTAGTTATCTAGTGCAATAAAATGCAGAAGTGCAAAATGGAGATCATAATTACTGTGAGGTTATTAGAGTGGAGGTGAGAACAGGATTGTTTATTTGATCCACTGTTCATGTGGCAGCACAAGACCGCATCCTGAGTTGCACCCTGGTAGGATGTGACAGATACTATGACAGTGCAATGCGAAAACTAAGTACTATGGTATGTCAATGCCACATCCACCTTACAGAAATACAAATCAGTTAGTTCAGTGTGAGAAGGCTAAACGCATATACGAGTATGTGGTATTCTCTACACTTAAAGGA
Source organism: Albula goreensis (assembly GCA_022829145.1). Lineage (NCBI taxonomy): Eukaryota > Metazoa > Chordata > Actinopteri > Albuliformes > Albulidae > Albula > Albula goreensis. Next base: position 45,765,004 of record CM040741.1, read on the forward strand.
AATCAATTTGCCCACCTTATCCATGCCAAAGACCACTTTTCTCCTACCAGAGTTATAGAGCTATACCCAACTGTTCCTGTTTTGGTCAACTCTTTTGGTTGTTTGTTTCCCAGAAGCATGATAGTGAAATACTAGTACCGGACTCCACAGAGGTTCAAAAGTGGTTGTTTTCCGGTGGGGACAATTACATTTCTTTCCAGTGGGAACAATCCTTTTTTTCCCCACTGTGAGTGTACTGCAGTCCTCATGCTTCTACACTAATTATTACACAATAACTAGGAAAGAGCACATTCTGCATTGTACTCTATTACTATGCTAGGTGATGCAAAATATCTGCTTGCTCAAATGGTTTAAACGGTGAAGGATTCAAAACATTTTCAAAATTTACAAGACACAGTGGTACTGTCACCGCAAAACTATGGTAAACCTGTTTTGCTGCCCCAGTGACCGATTGGAGAAAAGAGACGCTGCTGCTAACTCGTTGAGAGCTGATGGTAGAACCAGATGTCTAAATGAGAGGGTCCAGCAGCTTGCTAAAGTGTCATGAAAAAAAAAGGTTTTCCAAGCAATGCAAGTCTGTACTGTTGCTGTAGGGCAGCTATTTATTTAACAAAATGAAGTTTGTACAACAAGCAGGGATCAGGCCTGGTCTCTTTTGCTCCCGGTCACTGGGGGACACAGATCCTGTTCGTAGTCCTTCTCTCATACAGTACAGTCAAATGAAAGTGGTTTGTGTCATTAAATGAACTAAGTTGTTAGGTAGATTTAAAAGCTCACAGTCAGTTATGTACATCAACATACAACAAAAGTGAATTCTCTGTGTTTCGCAAACAGGTTTGGAGAGACACGGGAAGACGGCCATGTTTGCCACATCAGAGCAGCTCGAGTCAGCTGGCTTTGGGAAGGCAGCCAAGGGGCTGAACCCAAACAGTCAAGGCAGTTGCGTAACAGCATTTACGAGGGAAGGGTTCATGGGCTGTGCACTTACTTCTGCACATGTCGACGGATTCTCAATCCAGGCTGAAAGGGCTCTGTTGTACTGTCTGTCCAGGATGGGGGGTTGGAGTGTGTGTGCATGCGGGTGTGCCTGCGTGAGTGTGTGTCTGTCTTTTAGCCCCTCATAGTTCTAAATTCCTGAGATTGTTAGGCAGAGAGCTTGTATACTGTTCGGCCATGCGGTGTCACATAAAAAATATGTAAAGAAATGTGGCCAGTGTGCTTTACAAACCACAGTGTCTGGTCTAATGCAATGCACTGTTGAAGGAGGCTCATCTCTTACAGGAGACTAAGGATCGGGTCCTCAGTGCAACTCAAGGCAAAAGGAAACATGTTCTCCCCTGGGAGACTTCACTTCGTCGCTTAGAGAGGAGAATCATCAACATCCAGGGAAAAACATCCCACCTTCTCAGAGCCAAAATCAGTCACAGCAGCTTTTTTTATTGTGGAGCCATAGTTAAAAATAAACAAGGGTAATGTAGCATTTGGTAAATAGTTCCTTAAAAACATTACAAAATAAATTAAAGAATTCTACTTCAATTCCTGATGCTTTTGATGGCTGAGCGACCAAAAGAAAAAGTAGATTCATTTTAAACCAAGGATTGCAATGGATAAACTCCCCTGCAGCTAATCATTTCAATAGAAATGAAGACAAATTCATTTTGATACAAGGGCTACTGTTTCTTTTGTTCTGATAAACTGTTATAATAAAAATAAATGCTAAAATTCTAATAGCTAAGATTCCCATTCCATACAGCAAACTCTAACATATGTATTCATAAATAAGAAATCTCAGAGAAACCTAAAGATATTGGTTTGAACAGAGGTTGATAAATTCCAAATGTCTAATGATTAATGAGAAAGGAAATATATTTAATCCAAATAAACAATCATTGTCTTTAAGGATTACTCTATCATAACAAAGAATTAGGGAGGACAACTGACAGTATTTTTTAGACAGCTGATTATATTCAATTTCAGAAAATACAGTGAAGATGCCAAATCTCTCTATAATGATGCTCTATAAATTTCAGGGCTGAAACTGATGTGCATCAAGGATTAAAAGAAAATTGGTAAGTACATGAATAATCCATTAAAGGATTTCCCTGTAAACACATTAAATAATGCATTTGTGTTATAATAAATTATTAATAAAATGCCGGAGGAAACATCACCTGTTATTTTGCTAAAAGAAAAATATCAATTTCCTACTGGGCTATAAGATGTTCCTGCTTTCTTATGATACTAAAAAACTAAACATAAATCTAAGCTTACAAATCAGGAAACACTGTTAGACTACAACAAATTAAATACAGCCCCTACCACCATTCATTTGTTTAATTACATTTTTTTAATTGTCCCACTGACTACATGCATGAGCATGTATATTCCACAACTCACATTCCATCTGATAACTCCTGCACATCTTTGGCCTTGGAGCTCATAGCACCACACCTTATACAACCACTGATCATGTTCAAGACAGTATGAGGCTACAGGCCCAATCTATAACTCACAATACACTTCCTTTACATTTATTATTAACCATTCTTATCAACTGAATCACTGAGACAGTGCAGGCAACAGATACCAATCCTAAACAGGTCAATCTCCTGAAAACTCTTCCCTTGTGATCACTCAAGTTACATTCCAAGTGATCCCCATGCTTTCACAATGGCAGGTATCTGGAAATGATGCAGTACTCATTCAGACACATTACTGCAGGTTCACTGGCTCTGAAAGCTGTCAAGTGCTAGACTTGTGCTGAAAGACTCAGGGTGCCCTGTCTCACCATTCATTTCCATTGTCTGATCCATTTCTGATGCACTGCTGGATGGTGGGAATGTCCCTCTAGAATTTAGGCCAAGTCATGTCATGTTATCATCAATGTAGCATTGCCTTGTACAGTAAGCTGCTGGGGGTGTGTCAACCTGACTTACTGATGTCTTCCCAGTATCACAATTACTACACACAGACAAACAGTGTGAGAACCTGATGGAACGATGAATTGTTGAGGACTGACAAGAAAATAAGAAGCAATACACTGAATGTTGAAAATGCTCTGACATATTCATGGTAATGATCCAATGAAAACTCAAAATAAGTGGGAGGTGTCAAAACCGACCATAGGGGGAAGACAAAGCTTGCATTATGTGTCTCATACAGAGTAGAGAAACTTCCTAAAGTAGAACAAAACAGCCAGGCAAATATATACTGCTGGTTCAGTTTTCTGGACTTGGGAGTGATTTTTATTTTTTTCCACTTTCATAGATGAGTTTTCTCATTTGACTTTGCAAGTGACTTACAGATGGTGCTGGAATAGAGGGCAAGTTCAAGCAAAAGTCTGCCATGAAACAAATTAGGATTTGTGATTAAGAAATTAATTAATGATCCTGGAGCACAAATCACTCATTATTTTCATCAAAGGCAATTGGTGACCTTTCGAAATATGAATGGAATATGAATAATATCTTTTTGCACATATCAAAAAGCTAACATTCTTTAAGGGACGACTTAACATACACATCCTGTTTTCAGGCCTTTTTCTCAAGGAAGAGCATAAACCAATTAAATGATACAATTGGAGTTGTTTGACCACTTAGAGAGTTTTCAGATGGAATGAATTTTAAGGACGAGCTGGAACTTTGCATTAAAAAAAAAAAAAAAAAAAAAAAAAAACAGTGAAAAACTGACTGCGTTTTCCAAAAATGAAAACTAAACCAGCAGTTTAAAATCTCATTCTTAATTATTCCATTATTAAATTCAATAATAAGCGACTCCAAAATGTCCCAAAAGCTGCCATTCACAATTTATAATCACGTGTCCTGCTGTCATAGTAATTTTAGTAACACATGGAACAACCCAGCTTGACACAGTATGTAATCAAAGGGTTAGGGACATCAGACTACACTGAGCAAAAACAAGATAATTTTGACATTATACCAAGAAAACAGTGCTTTGCTGAATCCAAACTCAACTATGTTTTTTGAGGCAAGAACTAATGCTATTCATCAGAATGTTTACATGAGATGTGTAACTGTCGGAAACCCATTAAATGTTGACTCAGTTGATATGGCTTTAAATTTAGCTCTCACATGCTGGTTAAGAAACTCTATCCTGTGACTCAAGAGCTCTCATGAAGAGCACTGCATGCAGGCCCAGCCAGTTGTATCTCCAGCAAACACCCTAGTGTAGAAAACGCTATATTTTCCCTGTCAAATACTGGGAAAACTACCCTTTCAAACGGCCAGATACTTTAATGTTCAACAGACAGTAGACCCAACAGTCTCCTGGAGGAAAAGGTCATGGACCAACACAGGAAGTACACACCCATACTATTTTCTGAATCTGAGGAAACAGATGGCGAGTTTAAAGTGGGAAAATGTGGGAAAATGTACCACAATAACCAGTTTTAGTGGTGTTGTGACATTTGTCCATTTTCCAGACAGATAAATGCATGGCAAAAATATAAAAACTGGACAGTCACAAAACATTAAAAATAGATTTCATATAAACTGGCATTCTACCATAAGCTCAAATCTGTTTATGAAGCACGCTTCCAGAAAGCTAATAATCAGCCTTTTCAAAATGACAAACGTGTCCTACTTTTTTTTTTTACTATCCTTAAATTGTAGTGCTGCTGCAAGTGACCCCAAGAGTAATACCTTCAAAGAAACAGAAATATATAGGTCACATCAAGTGGAGAGGATTACCATTTCACTTCTCACTGACAATCGATGGGGAGAGCCTATTTCTGGGAAAGGTTGTCAGCGCATAACTAATAATACACAATGCTTAGTGGCAGTGGCAGAGCCTTTTCTTAGCCTGGGTTTCCCATTTATCTGAGAGCACTCAGTGTCTTTTAGGAGCAGACAAACTATGCAAGGAATGTGAACCTGTCACATTGCTTCCAGAGACAGGAGCACTCTTCTAGGCCTTCACGCATCGCTGTGCTATAATCTATAGGGGCATGTTCTCACAAGTATGTGCCACTAAATGTGGACCATGAATATGAACCTAGCCAGCTGTGAATGGGAGTTTCAAGTAGGAGAAGGAGATAGCTTACCTTTGATTCTCAAACCATTTATTTGATTAGCTTTCAAATAGGCCTACATAAAATGATAAACAAAGGGCTGGAGGCTTAGTAGCATTCATGTTTCCTGTACGTTACCTGTATATGTAATAACACTGTTTAAAAATTAAAGAAATATTTACTTAAACAAACAAAAGAATAAAGACTCTCTTCAGTAAAGCTTATTTCACACAAGGAAATATCAATCAATGACTGATATTATGGCTTCAGTCACAACTGGTCTATAAGGCTTCCAGTATTCTTCGCCCCTAATCGCCCCTATATGCTGTTACAATCATGCAAAGGGATATGAAACAGCAAGACAAAATCAGTTTTCATCTTGCTAGGTCACCCAGGTTTCCTTAGATTAAACAACATTAATTTCCTACAATTCATCTGGTTCATGCAGTCAACTAACAGCTGCCAATGTGGTATATGCCTGTCTTCCAATGGCAGCTAGCTCTCTAGTAGCAAGGGGCAGGCTGTGATGTGTACACAAATACTTACAGGCCAACTCCTTACACTTGGAGAAGGGAGGGGCACAGTGGAAACTTGAGTACAGCAACACTAATGGGATTTTAGTGTATCCATTCAGCATTTTATCAATCACAATGGTTAAGGAGTGTGAATAACTACTGTCCCACCTTTAATTATCCGCTTAAGGAATTCAATGGCTAAGAATTACGAGACTATTCTAGCTTCACTCCACACTATTTCTTAGGTTTCAGGTTGAGTTTCAAAATGGAAAGCCATCATTATTTTGAGAAAGGTGTTTAACCTGATTTTGTTCAAGGAAACACCCAAATGCAGAAAAGCTTAATATGCAAATTAAGCATAACGCCATAAGCAAAATAACGCAATACAGATGTGCACAAAACCAGATGTAAACATACAGCAAGATGAAAATGGCAGATTTTAACATTCTTTTTCAGTCCCAGTTGCAAACTGCTGCTTTTGTTGCAGCTATTTGATTCATCCGTAATGAGTATGCAGTATGCTTTTGTGGATTTAGTTAACTGTCATTGTGTTTGTAGGAGTCACTCACTGGAAAAATGTTCCTTCAGGGCAAAGGCTTTGGAATTCTGAGCTATTTCTGTGTGTAAAAGTTAAAAACTGTGCTTGCTTTGTTTTGAACTTGAAAGCAATGTCAACAGTGTGCTACTCCATTTTCAATTATCCTATCTCCGGTTTATCCGTCTTAGATCTGCTCTTGAGCAGTCTGATATGGGAGGGATTACTGCATTGCTGAGTCTCCACTGGAACGGTCAGCTGTGTTCCTCTGGCAACGCTAAATACTGCCACGTGCTCAGTTATTCCAATCACTGTAATAACTACTGCTCCTGCTCCCGCTCCTGCGAAGCTGTTCAATCTGATTCACCTTGTGGAACTCCTTCAACAACACGTGCAGCATAAACTGTCATTGTAAAGAGAGCCTTGCTTAATGAAAGATGCACACTGACTTTATCTAAAGATGTGTGCAGTCATTTAAATGCAGCATGCACAAACAAAAAGACCCATGGTCAGCAGCTAGATAAGGAAGACTTCATTTCAAGCATAATCTAGATTTCTGGGGAGAGAGTACCATATTGCTTCAATTAAGGACAATCTGTTGATGATCATATGCCAAGCAAGGCCTACTGACATTAATTTCAAATGAAGTCTACACAGATGAGTAACATTTTCATTATTCTATCAAGGATAAGCCACAGATACAAATAACTGATAGGTAAGATCCAACTGGAGACTGCATTTCAAAGATAAATTGGAAAAATCCTGCCCGTTATGCATCACCTTCCCTTCCCAGCACAACGGCCAAGCCGGCAGGTCTGTCACCACACAGATCGATTAGCTTCCACTGGGACCGTTTGCCCTGCTTGGGCTGGACAGATGGTCCATTCAGACCCCCAGGCTGCACATCAAATGAGTCAAGAACCAGACAGAAGAACTGCAAAGACCGGTTTTCCACTGTCTGCATATGGAGCTTGACTGTTTTTGAGTGATGCACAAATTTCCTCCAATGAAACAGACCATAACACAACTAAGCCCATCATATTATAAACAATATTAAAATTCATAAAAATAAAGTTGCATGTCAGGGTAAATAACACAGAGCAGACTGGATCATAGACACTTCTGAACAAGAAATGATGTAAATTCAGTACATTTATGTTTACATTTTTTCCCCAATGAGAAGCACAAGTTGTTCTCATCACCATATTTGCTTGCTAATGAGGCTTTTTCGATTATACAGCTTTTACTGGTTGATGCAGTCACCGTAAACCACAGTTAATATTCAAATATCCCCATACCTACAGAAGTACCTCAGGTATAGTCGACTTCACAATTACAGCTTTGCTCATCTCTCTCTGTTTACACTCTGCCAAAGTGCCAACTTAATAATAAATGTTAAAAATGTGATCAATTTATCAGGAAAATGGATGAAAATGGACCAACTTTGCCAACTAATGAATCATTAAATGACACATACAAAACATTATTAAAATGATATTAATATCTAAAATTACAATACCTACATACACACGGACAAGAACACACAAAATCCATCAACTTCCAAAACATTGGATTAATTCTGCCAAACCCATAGTCAGAGTCCTAGGGATAGTTTCTTAAGGAAACCAGGCTGCTTCCTGCAAAAATGCCCTCTGAGAATTGACCGTACTAAAGGGCAATACAGTCAAGCAGTATGCACTCATTCAGTAACTTATTGTCCCACTTTCCTTGAGTGCAGAATAAACTGTAAAGCATACTGTAAGGCTTTTTAGTGACCTTCAGTAATAAAACTCCCAGGACTTCACCATTTTTTATTAGACCACTGGAGGATATGGCAACAAGCTTTAAGCTCGCATGGTATATAATTAATTCAATTTTACTTGGTAAATTCTATAGTCTATCTCAATGAATTTACAATAGACTTTTCACACAGCCTCAGCTTGGGTGAATGAACATTCAAGAAATATCCTTTAGGATTGAACCCTGAGACAAAAACTAAATTTTTACAATGAAAATCTGAAGAAATGTCTCAAAAATGATCTGTCACCAACGAAGAGGCTTTTGGGTGGCTCATAAGGTGTGCATCTCAGTCATACCATAACCAGCTATGACCAGAGGCCTACATTGGTGAAGTAAGGATTGAATCAGTGTTGAAGGGGGAAAATAGGGGACAAACTGGCAAAAACGATATTTAATATAATATTTACATAACACAGCAGAATAATTTGGACAATAATTCTTTCACCAACCATCTTCTATATGCACAAAATGCTTTGCACTGCCACACAAGTTCTCTAGAGTATTCTTTGTTTCACCTAAGCTTCCAACTACTTTTCCTGGAGTGTTTTGCACCCAAATGAATTGTTTATTCTTCAGAAATCCTGTATTACCTGTTTAATGGACTTAGTTTCTATCATAATGGTCATCATGTGAAAGGACTTCCCACCATAATATAAACAATACTACTTCAAATGCCACCACAATATACCACCACACTGTCTTTAAAACAATTCCCCTTCAACAGAAACATTTTGGTACATTAACAGAAATTAATACAAATCTGAAATGCACTGCATCTTCATGAAATGCCTGAAATAATTGAACGTAACGGCGAATTAAATGAAGGTTTCAAGAGGCAAAATTTCCCGGAATGATTGGGGAATATTAAGTCAGTGCTATTCAAAAATGAAATTGCCATTTATGGATGATTTTACAGTATGTTTAAAGCAGGTCACAGCAAAAAAAAAAAAAAAAAAAATTGTCAAAGTAATGTTCACTGATTTAGAATGCACTAAAGGTCTACTAAATCATTATTGATACAGCAATGTTTAACATTATTACTTTGAACCAAATCACTTTCACACCTCATTAGAGAAACATTAAAAGTGTAACAAGCTCAGAAACAACAAACTACATTCTTCAAAGGTACAACTTGCAAGTGGTGTGACCATTCGAATAACAACTTAGTCCTGTGATTTAAAATTATGCTTTAATATTTATACTGCAACATACAGTTATGCACAGTACTTGTTAAATTGACTCCTTTATGGGCATGTGTTTAGATTGGACACTGCAAAAAAAACAAAACAAAAGGGATGGACTAACAATAGATGCAGATGATAAGATTAACATATGCACGCAACAAAGATTTGTGATCCGGCACACAGATAGGTCTGAAATTTTTACCCTGAGCAAGCAGATGACCAAAATCCAGCCACTGCAACAGATACCTCCATGGTTCATACAGAGGTAAAGCCACTTCCTGAAGAATACCTGAGGATTTTTGTCTGGAAAATGCGTGTCTCCCAAATTGAACAATTTTTGCTCCAACCCACAGTCAGGCTATCTCCCAGTCAAATATTGGCTCTGTGGTTTCAACAACTAACCTAATCATTTCATGGACAGAATGTACAAGGTAATAGTTTATTCTAAATGAAGACATGGGATTGTAAATCATTCCATTGTGAAAGAGTTCTGTGATCAATTATTATTTTTATAAATCACAGATATATAGTATTTAGGCTGGGTTCAGGGTATGATCCAAAACTTGTGCCAAATGTTTCTTGACACAAGATACAGCATTATGGCAATACATACCCCCCACTCCAGTTTTGTGTTCCCACATGGATTTGTGCCTCTGGCGAGCCCTTCAGAATTTTGCAAGCTGTGCTAGTAATCTCCAGAGCAGTCCACATGCCAAGCAGGATTCCCCTTCTAACCATTCTGGGGCATTTTCACTGTATTTGTTGTGATAACATCATGAGTACTGAAAACTTCCACTTCAAGGTACAATATTTTTCCCTCCCCACAACAGCCTATTAGCCTAAACGGCCATTGTACATTCATTATAATACGTAATATGCAACACTGTCAAACAACCTTAGACTTAAGCAGAAATAATCTTGATTGTCATTATGGATGTTGAATCTACATTAGACCACTAGACTACAATTTGGTGGGATAATAAAAATCCAAATCATTTCACAAGGCTTGATAGAGCTTAAAATGATTGAACTGTGCATATTCACACAGTTTCAACATTTACCCTTTCTACTTCCAAAGATTTAGACGCAGCAGACAAGTCCTAGGATAAACAAGCACCACAATCTAGGCCAATTTCTTACAAAACTAACCATCTACTAATCTTGATCAAAGGAGTGAAATAGTACCATTTATCTGGTTTCAAACAGATATAGTGTATGTTCATGCAAGAAAAAGACATCTGCATGTTGATTAACCTTAGTTCTGTTTTCTTTAAGTGATACAGATGTTTTGGCAATGCATTTTGAGAACCATGAATTGATAAGCAGTGCAACACCTAATCATATGGTGTGTGTTTCAAAAACACAGCTCTCTTTGGGCAATCATTCACTAAGTGCTCTCTTACCATATCATATACTGGTATGGCAGTTCAAGCATTGATTGGGCCCATACAAAAATCATACTGAGGAAGAAGTCAGGATAAGCAAAATAAATAAATAAAAATAAACTTCAGTGAAGTCTCCCACTATAAATGTAATTGCTCAAATAAGGTATTTAGACAGGACACCACGTACACAGGTTTTGAAACAATCCCCTCAAGTCACTTATTCAAGCTTAATATTATAAACAGTAATGATTATCAGTATGGTTCATGAATATTGCACTGTTTAAGAACACTAGGTTTGATGGTAGCCTGGATAGTGTAATATGGATTGTACTACATACCACGTCCCCACTCTGGCCTGATTTGCAAACAGTGCAAGACAAATTACCTGTTGCTGACAATGAAAGTGTGCTGCTCCACTCTGTTGTTTGCTCAGGGCAATGCTGCAATGTTTAAAACCACTGAAGTTTCCAATGTCCATGTGCCATGCCCACCCCACTGGTAAAGCCAGCTTTATATGATTGTAAATGGGATATACTTTAAACCACAATATGTATTTTGGGTGTATACACATGACAAAATAATATAAGTTACTCTGACATACAAGATTATTTTAATATTATTTGTTTTGTTTATTAGTTGTTGAGACCAAAAGAGGCTGGGGAAAAAGGGTTCAGAACCACTTAACGCTGATGTGAAGCAACAACAGAACTGAAGACATGAGACCAGTTGACTTATTTGAACATGCTGCAGTGTGTCTTTCTTGAGCAAGTAATCACTCACCTATACACATTGTAAACTGAAATTGGTATACATGGGGTAATATTTAGTTAATCAGAGAAACTAAGTTAAGTGTTTTGAAAACATAAAATCGTAACATACGTCAGCTGGCTTGACACCAAAACCCATGGTCAACCAATACAACTTCATCCTTGTTGAACTGTAGTGGTGGTCAAACGAAAACTTCAAATGTAGACGTATTACCTTATGTATTATGAGATTAATTATTTTATAACATTTCATTAACAACTGTTAGCCAAGTACTCGTATTCAGTGGTTTAAAAAAAAAAAAAAACATACCACAGCATTTTCCATCCAGTTAAGCAAGCTATTCCCTGTACAAAAGATTCCACCAGGGAGGGTGGAGCATGTTGACATGTCATCAAATCCAACACGAAACAATTAGCTAGTCGGTACTCACTCGTTCACTCTTATTTCCATATTTATGTGTTAACAGCTCTAGTATGTCCTTTACAGTTTCCCCACACTGTATCTCCTACGAATGTTGCCAAATATTTTCATTAACGTCAAACTCATGGACATAGGCAATTCACAAACAATCAAATCACCAACTTACACGAGTCTAGACACATTAGCTAAGGTTAGCTATTAGCGTCGCTAGCCAATAATAACATTAGCCAAAACTCTGAAATGATTTCGTAGCTAGCATACTTAAAATGATGTATACGTTTAGTTACAGACTGTTTACTAATGCTTGAAAAACTTTCAAGACAAGCTTCACAAGTTGCAAACTTAAGTCTAGTGACATTATGAAATATGGAAAGAGGAAGGAAAGCGACCAAGACAGGAAACCAGGCCAGTAGCTCAAGCTAACTCGAATAGCGGTATTTCTACTTCAAGGAGGGATAAAATGTTACATCAACTACTTAACAGTTGTACAGGGTTTTTCCGTGCGTATTATGACGCCTGACATATTCTTCTGACACATTCCATTTCCTAACTGTTAAAATCTAAACCCACCAAAAATTAAGGTCAGTATCAAAGCGATAGCTAACGGTATATAACTGCTTACACCCCTGCTGGCTAACGTTAGCTAGTCAGCCAGTTAGCTACAGTGCTATCTCACCGCGTTCGAATCGGATGATGTCGGCGAAGGGATGGGGGTGGCAAACGCTATCGGTAGCATGCCAGCGAGGCAAGTAACTTGCATAAACAAATGTTTATGTTAGCTAACTACTAATAGTCACAATCTGACTGGCAGCGTCCCAGCGGACGCTTACGAGGATTGCGTGAGACTCAGGCATTTCTTCTTTTTTGATTTATCCCACAAATTAACCAGCGTCAGCTAACTGGAACATAAATACTCACCCATGTCAAGAGGCTTTCGCACAGTTCCACCCGATCCACAGACTCCAAAGTACTCATTGTAGGTAAATGAATCCACAATCTCAAGCTAGACAACAAGAAAACGTTATCCTTAAGACGATATCACACACTAATAATAATAAAAAAACACAAGACGCCTGGATGGTTCAAAGACAAAGCGCAAGGAGAAGGTCTTAGTTTGACACAGCCACAACTGCCACACCTGTTTCACAATTCGTTATTTAAAATATCTTTCGCTTGATAAAAATGAATAACAATCTAACAAATAGTAATCATAAACAGCAACGGAGAGACTGACACAGCTTCTTCACCGGTTTCTCTCCCTCTCTTGCCTTCTCCTGAGTCTGTCGGGGTCCTACAGATGCCACCCAGCAGAATTAGGACAGCCCAATCCTTATAGACACGACTTGCATATTTGACTTAATTAATTTTACATTGTGTATCAGTTATTTCGAAATATTTAAAATCGCGCGTAACGCACACAGATAATTTTATTTTCATACCAAAACAGAAGTAACAGGCGATATAAAAAGATAGCATACCCGAAGTGGTCCTCTGTACGAATCCGGAAATGGCTCGATGACTAATACCAATGGATAAAGACAGGAAAGGCAGGTAGCTGAGAAAGTAGTAATTGCAAAGTTTTCCCGGATAATTCTGCTTTCAATACATTTAGGCGTTCCGCTTTAACACTGACAGATATGCAATTGTTCCTTCGTTTTGTTGGACATGTTGCGTCATGCTTTGCATATGCATCTTGCTAGTCAGAAACCTAGCATTATCCGAAGTTAGCAGGTAACCAACTATGTTAGCTAGCTAGTTAACGTATTGTCTATCGTGTTGTAATGTAACGGTATTACTTATTCAGTTGTAGTTGATGTTAGTTGCACAGCTAGGTGACATTCTTGTTGGCTGTCAGTGTTGAAGGTTAGAATATTGTGTAGGGAGCCAGTTAGCTGTCTGTGCTGGGTAGCCAGCTAACCTTAGCTGAGATAGATTGGAGTTCTGGCTAAAGGCAAGTTGGGAGCTTGCTAACGCAAAGGAATAGTTAGGAAGGCATCAGTACAGTAACATACTGTTTTACATTCGTCTGAGGTAGCCAGTGCCAACTTGCTAGCTACTGTAACAAAGTGCATCAAACTTCTAAAAAATTTAAACTAGCTCACTATCAGTCAAACGTCGTTTGACTTGATGTCTTGTGATGTGAAGTTGACTCGATCAAACAATTCCACACGGAAAAGTGTGAACTTGCATCAAATACCTAAATATTTTCTGTAACATCATCTTAAAGTATTTAACGTAATAAAACCGATTGCTCACTTTGGTTGCTTGCTAACTGGCTCTTGTACAAAACACAACTTATAGATAAAATTGGCGAGTATTCATGTTTCTGGGTTACTTTCTGTAGCTAAAATGACACAAGAGGTCAATTTACAATATCCAGTTTCAAAGTATATAAGCATTTTGGCATTATGGACCTTGTTTGAAACCAACATTGTTCCAGCGAATCATCCCTTGTATGTATTGCTCACCTTCATGCCTGTCAGACATGTAATCAGTGTGGATTTCTATTTCTCTCAGCTTTGTATCAGTTCATTAAGTCTGGACATAAAAACCTAATGAATTTTACTGCAGTTTCCTGTGTATGAGAATCAACTCTCAAAAGACTGCTTGCTTTCAGCCGCCAGCCTAGACGTACTGAATAATTGCATCTGTTATCTTGAAGAATGGAGGCGTTATATGTAATGCCTATTAAAATGGCTAAGTTTTGTGTAACTTTACAGGCTCTGTCTCATTATGTTTTCCATAGGGGCAGGTTATGATACAGTGGAATGGACGAAAACCAGTGGGGGGAAGTGAACCCCATGCAAGATGAGGATTCGCTAATCGAGGGGGTTAGCAATCCGGTTCTTGCTGTGGTCATACTGAGTACTACCTTTCTGGGTGGCCTGGCAGTTTTGCTTTGCAGGTAAAGACTCCTACTCATTGTACATTAATGTCTTTCCACACAAGTCATGTCTCAGGAGTAATTGTATTTAATGTTTGAGGCAGTTTTGACTGAAGAACTGTTTTGCAGAGTATTATTTATTAATAAACGTGATTTTTATTGGTGTTAAAAATATGACAAATATACTTGCTGCAATCAAAGTATAATGCATTGGAAACCCTTATCAGTGTTACCTGCTTTCTGCATACCTATAGATGCAACATATACATATCTCACTCCTGCAGTTGCTGTTATTGACCCACAGGTCCATGGTGTCACCATAGAGTGTTACCTTATACTGGTGGCAATATTTTAATACACTTTTAGATGATCATTGATATTTTATAAGTTCTTTTTTAAAAGATTTTTTCAGAAACTCTTAGTTACTGTTAGTTTAATGCCAATGTCAGTAAGAACACATTTGCTTGTTTTATATCAGAAATGAGCAGCAAAACATCCACCCAGAGAACCAGGAACATGTGAGAATTGTCCGACAGCAGCTCCAGTCAGAGCAGGTACATGCTCCATCCTTTTTGCTTGCAACTCGACGAATGTTTGTCATGTTGTAATGTTTAAACTGTAGAAGGAACTTGGATTAATATACCACAGCTTAATAAAGACACCTTTTCTTTGGGGCCGTTGACTGCTATCTTTTTGTTATGTAAAGCTAAACACCAATTTCCCCTCTTTAACAGAGAAATAAAACTGAACCTCCAATGAGATCCTTCATATTGAATGAAAACAAAATGGAGCTGTATTGTTATTTTACAGAGTACACTTCTATGTGCCCCATATAGTCACAGTAACAGAGTTAGGTCTGTATGTTTTTTTTTTTTTTTTATTTGAACCATGGACCATACAGGTTGTCCCATTCCCAAATCATTAAATATAGTTGTTGTATATACATAGTGAAGGTTGAAAGATACTTTGCAAGCAGTCTAGACCCAGCTGGAAGACCCCTGTTAGCATGCAGATAGAAGATTTAAGATTGTATTGAATACTTCCTGCTATTGTTATTGAGTTGCCTCCTCCATCTTTTGTTTTCCCGATCTTCCACAAGGATGCACCTGCACAACCCAGGCACCAATTTTACACAGACATGTCCTGTCCTGTCTGCTTACAGCAGGCTTCACTGCCCGTGGAGACCAACTGTGGTCACCTCTTTTGTGGTCAGTACATTTCCATGGTGTGATCTGCCAAATGTGAGGTGTTTTTTTTCTCCCTCTGTCACTTCATAAGTAGGCAACATTCTGCAAGTCCTACTACAGTAATAGTTACATATCTACTGATGTTTTTCATATGATAGAATCTTTTGGAGATGAAGAAGTGCAAAGACAGCCAATGATCATTTTTAATAGATTTTTTTAAATTGATAGTTTAGTTTTGACATATTGAAACAAACAGACATACTTTCATTCCTCTTCAAATCAGTCACTTAAATCCACTAAAATTCAAGTTATGGGTTGGGAGATCCTCATAGGCTATCATGAGCATTTTTCAGTTCATTAATTGAATTTCAGTTCATTTTTCAGCTCATTGAGTTTTGCATAGAAAAGGAATTGAACCCAACTGCAATAAAATTGTCTGCTATCGTCTGTCTCAGGAGGGCAGACTTCCTGTCTGAAGAAGGCCAGTCAAGACACTGGATGGCATTGTGCATTTATTTTGATGTTGTTTAACAATGTTTAACATTTAATTTGCATGTATCCATAATCATATCCATTTTTGTTCCAATGTGAAATAGTTGGTACAATTCTTAATCAGGTCTTGGAGTAGTTAAGGCACTAAAATCACCTTTTTAAAATATTGGTTTTGCTACAATGACCAGGTGTCCACACTCTCTCTAAAGGCAGCATCAGCCTTAAAGCACATTACAGAAAATTAAAGCATTAATTGGTCCAATTGATCAAAATTCCATGGATGTGAATACAGACCATGCATCATTTTTGGCACTCATCACTATTTCTGACATAATGTGGTCTTAAAAGTGTTAATCATCCTTTAACATCAAAAGTTTCTGATTATTATTATTCTGATTATTCTTCTGTTCACCTGTTGGCTCTGCATTTTTTCAGTATTCTGCTCTTCTCCTCTAGGCTCCTGCATCATTGCATACTGGAGGTATGGGTCCTGGCTTGGAGCGATAAACTGTCCCATCTGTAGACAAATGGTGAGATTTGGAAGCACAACTCTTAATTGACAAAGAGATAACCTTTCATAGACCATATTCACAATGCTGTAATATTAATATGTAGACACCATTCACATGCGTAGTAGTATGTAGAAGCTGACTACATGCACAACACAGCTAGTGGGCATTTTCTAGCGCTTACTGATATGATTTTTCCACTTTGTTTGTTGGGGTGGAGTATATTTTTTATATATATATAAAACTATATATATATAAAAAATAAAACTATACTCCCATTACAACTGAGATCAAAAACACAACTGTATAGTGCATAAGTGATTAAAGGCATATAACGGTCACAAATCGACTCATACTGAAATGGAAGGCTATGATGTAAAGCTGTTTTCGGTTTGGTTTACAGGTGACCCTGCTGTTCCCGCTCTTCCACGAGGTCGACCCACCAAATCAGACACAGGATGGGCAGGTTGAGCCAGGACAGATCCTGCAGGATGTCAATGACTATAATCGGAGGTTTTCAGGACAGCCGAGATCTGTGAGTGCATCTTCTGTATCCCCTCTAACGCTGCTGATGGGACATTCTGCATGAAAAAGAATGCAAACTGTCCATAACATCACAGGTTTTTCTTGACTTCCCCACACTATACCACACTGAATATACAGTTAAGGTCAAAATTATTAGCCCCCCTTATGAAATCAAATAAAACCTTATCCTTCCAATGACATGGGCCATAACCTTAAGTGTTTATAGTTTGTGTGTGTCCACAAGAACAAAGACAACATCTGCATAAGGTCAAATGAACATTTTTATTGGTTTGCTGAACTGAAACAAGAAAAATGCAAAAAATGCAATGGTCAAAATTATTAGCCCTCTGACAACTAATAGTCAATAGTGTAGCCTTTCTGATCCAAAACTGACAACAACCTCTTCTGGTAGTTTCTAACTAAGTTGGCACATGTCTCCTGAGGGATTTTAGCCCATTCTTCCTTGGCAAATTGTTCAAGATCATGCAAATTGCTTGGTCTCCGAGCATGGACCCGAACCTTGAGCTCCCACCACAGATTCTCGATAGGATTGAGATCAGGGCTCTCAGAGGGCCACTCCAGAACCTTGATTTTGGTGTTTTTCGGAAAGTTTTTGATGAACTTTGATGTAAGCTTCGGGTCATTGTCTTGTTTGAATACCCAGCAACAACCTAACCCTAGACTGGCTGCAGATGTCTTGATGTTAGCCTTCAAAATACCCACATAATCCTCTTTTTTCATGGTCCCATGCACCCGAACAAGGTTTCCTGTCCCTGAAGCAGCAAAACAGCCCCACAGCATTATGTTGCCACCACCGTACTTAGGGTTGAAGGCCTCGCCCTTCCTTCGCCAAACAAAAGCAGCACCCATATGCCCAAACAGCTCAAGTTTGGTTTCATCAGACCAAAGGACAGACTTCCAAAACTCACCCTTATGCTTCAGATTGTCTCTGTCAAAATTCAGTCGGGCTTTAATGTGCCGCTGTGACAACAATGGGGTTTTTCTTGCACAATGACCACAAAGTCCACCACGATGAGGAACCCTCACAATAGTTTTGCATGAAACATCAAGTCCAAAGGAAGCCAGTTCAGCAACAATCATCTTTGCAGAGGTCTGGGGATTCTTTTTGACATCTCTGATTATATTTTGCTGCAAAGTTTAGAAATCTTGCGTTTTCTACCTTATTTTTAACAGACTTTGTGTCTTTGTGCTTTGCAATGATGCAACGCACAGCTGTTCTAGAAACCATGAAACGTTTGGAAATGGCGGTATATCCTATCACCTTGAAGATGAAGATCCACTATCTTCTGTCTGAGGTCCAGACTGATTTCTTTACTTTTTGGCATGATGATATTGCTTCTTACGAAGATTATAGAGCGACCCTGGAGTATCCCTTTCATTCAAGTGGTCAAGTGATACTAACTCTGCTTCTTGAAGTCACGTAAATAAGGTTCAATGCTAATTGATTGCTCAGGTATGTTTTCAAACCTAATTGACTGCTCAGGTGTGGTTTCAAACCCAGTTAATTTGTTTTGAAAGCACAAAATCACATGGGGGCTAATAATTTTGACCATTGCATTTTTTGCTTTTTTCTTGTTTCAGTGCAGAAAACCAATAAAAATGTTAATTTGACCTTATGCAGATGTTGTCTTTGTTCTTGCGGACACACAAACTATAAGCACTTAAGGTTATGGCCCATGTCATTGGAAGGATAAGGTTTTATTTGATTTCATAAGGGGGGCTAATAATTTTGACCTTAACTGTAGTGCAGAGAAAAATATGTTCCAATAAATACAAATGAACTGTATTTATATGAATATTAATGTTGTCATTTAAGAAGTATCGTTATTGGTTTGGCTCATATTCAGACATGATGTTTGTTACCCTGTTGTTATTATGCTGTTATGTACACTGCATGAGTATTTAAAAGTTAAGAGTGTGAGCTCTGGTATTTTATAATGAGTTTCAGCTCATTTTGCTCTGTAGGCTCACCACCTGTGCCATTGCATGGACAACAACAGGAGTTTACCAAATGTCTACAGAGGACATGGAAAAAGCGTTCCATCCCGTTAACCAACAGGAAAATTAACCTTATCATTGTCATAGTACCACTCAACATAAACAGACTCACACAGTAAAAATTTCATATCTGTTTGTTCAGTTAAGTGAACCAGCAGATACAGTGCCCTTCAGAATTAATGGCGCTGAGCCAATAATGATGAGCCAGAAACACTATAAAAATGAAAACACATGTAATGAGCTATATTCTCTGTTCAGAAAGATTCAATAATTATATTCAGTAACACATGCATTTGTTTAATTTGTGAAAAATAGTTCATATTAATTTAGTGATAATCTTCCATCTACAATATACAGTCGGCCCGCCTTATCCGCGGGTTTGGCATCCGCGGTTTTGACCAACCACGGTTCGAAAAATATTTTAAAAAATATAGACTATTTAAAATTATTGCGCGCAGCGTATGCTAGAATACTGTAGTCAGAATGATTTATGCGGGTTTTAGCAGTTCTTAGGTTCTCCATATCTGTCCCCAGCTGATGGACCGCCTCCGTGATGTCCCCACCCTACTACGGCATGCCTTCAGGGAGATGTTCTCAGTGGGCGGGCTCTTCTGGATGTTCCGCCTTCGGATTCTCCTATGCCTGGTGGGGGCCCTGACGTACTTGGCCTCTCCCTTGGACTTTATCCCTGAGGCTCTCTTCGGTCTCCTGGGCTTCATGGATGACCTCTTTGTTATTCTGCTGCTCTTCATATACATCTCCATCATGTATCGTGAGGTCGTGACCCAAGACTGGCGGGGTGACTCCTCAGTTACAGCCCACCCCCTGTTCAGGGCAAAGACGCATTCAAGCTGGAGTTCCAATGGGCCTTTGGTCCTCTTGTCTCAGATTTTTTTTTTTTTTTTTTTTTTTTTACCTCAAGCTCCACCAGAATTCAGTGAAGCTCCATTGTAATGAGTCTAAAAACAGAGACCTTTAGTCTGAATTTACTTTGTTTACTGCTAATGGCTCTCATGCAAAGCTTTAGTCCCTCTCAGTTTGTTGAAGATTTTTTTTTTTTTTACTATTTCTGACAGGAAAGCATAGCCTGCTATTTAAAAAAAATACTTTTACTATTCAGATGATTAAAGTTAATTTTTTGCATATATCTGGTTTTATTTTGAATTTAAAGGTAGTAGTTGATTGTTACAATTAAGTAAAATATCAACATGTAGCTAGAGGAAAAGGTTTTGAATGGCATATTTTTGCGGAAGCTTGTGAAAATTTCAGAAGACCTGTGTCATTTTTTTTCCTTTTAACCTAATGTCTCTTTTTGGAGTGAACACAGATAGCCTTTGTTGTAAAAGTAGCTCAGAGGATCTCAGCTTTTATTGTCTCACACAAATAGTCATAAAGTCCTTGTGAGGTTTCATTTGGTCCTTCTTTGATAATAAATATCTGAAAATCATTTTTGTTCAGCCTTGTAAAGGCCATCTATTTGTGCATTCTTTATCCAACCAAACCATTCTCATTTAGTTTAAATTTGTAAGACTATGTAAAAAAAAAATGTAATGTGTTGGAAAGCATTAAGGTGATTTACAAGATTGTTTTTAATTTAAGGTTTTTTTTTTTTTTTTTTTAATGCCCTTGGAGCACTTTATATAAACACAGCACAAACTGGCCTCAACCACTCTCAGAGGACTCAAAAAGAAGAAAATTAGAACCAAAATGTTAATAAGAATTCAGAAGAACATTTTGTCACCAGGAGCTTCAGTTTCAGCCTTCGATCATGACACTGTGGTTCCTGGGTCTTCACTGACTGGTGGAGCTATTCACTGTCTTCTTGCCTTATTTCCACTGTTCGACATGCTGTCACACTTCAATATAAGGGTTTATTTATATTGTTTACCAAATGCTTGCTTATGCCTTTCCACTTTCTAGGTGAGCTTTGCAAAAACAAAAATTTGGACCAGGTACTAAACAGCTAAATGTTGCCCTTTCAGTGTCTTCAAAGAGACCTTTCACTAATTTAATGTAATTTCCTTATATTTGTCCATAAGGCATACATCACACTGGCTGTGCTTTATATGCAATGACAAATACTTTGTCCAAGTGAGATATGTATGTTAAAAGTTATTTAACCGACTGTGAAGGCAAGCCTTACCTGTAAAGGTAGAATTTCGCCTGTAATACTGCAGTAAAACTGCAGACTTAACCGTAAGAGGTTTTACTACCGCAAATGTTTACAGTATAAAGAGGCCCTCACATTTAAGTGTGACTGTGGAGTTTGAGACAGGATGTCTGATTGGAATGTCTGCCTAATTCTGTGTACACATGACCGTAGCTGGTTATTGGTAATGTGGGTGGGATGTCTGAGAAATTTCTCTTCTGTGTGAAAGCAAACATTATGTTTCAGACAGAGTAGTAAAAATTGAAGTAATTTTTCGAATCTCTATGATTAGGAGTAATGCCTGATAAAGTATTCATTGATGCGCTGGCTTTTTTCATCTGCTGTACTTTGATAATCTGAAAGTGTCCCACTTAATACAGTGGTGTATGTGGAGTGGGACTGATTAAACAACTCCAGATCATTGCACTAATGTTCTTTATAAATACAGGCAATAAAAGTCATGTATATCAACATAACCCTTCAGATCTGTTTTGAAATGGAATTTGTGCTTGGATGCATTGTCTTGGTGAAAAAACTAGTGAATTTGTTTAAAATTTTCACAATGAAAACTGTCAGTTTCAATAGCAAGTGTAAGCCCAGCTAAAAGCAATTATAACCTAGAGGAATGTCAAACACAGGGAAACAGACAAGTCACAGAAGCTTATGGGTCATGTAAGATGAATGGAGTGGATAGAGATTTAATTCGCTGGCTTACTCATATGTAACAAAGTATAATCTTCAGAGTCTTGAAGAGCTGGATTAATGCATTTTTAGCCACATGATGAATGTTGTTACCTCTGTTGTTCCTATATGACACAAGCAGGTACAGGTGCTATCTGCAATGGCTACTGGCTTTTACTGTGCATAAGGTCCCTGAACACATCGAGCTGTTTACACCCACAAGACTCAGTGCAGTGCATGTGCAGAGCCACTGGTGATGGGTGAATGTGTGGTGTGAACAGCTCCTCATGTTCAGAGGGAGAGAATGCATGGTGTGAACAGCAGAGCTGAAACCTCCTTCAGCAGCTGTTCAGTTTGTGAGTCCAGCTGCTCGAGAGCTGTGTTGTCCCTGTTCACCCCATGCGTTTGATCCCTGAACATTACGATCCCTGAGCTGTAAGCCACCTGCCATGAAGACTGTCCACCACACACCGTCTCCATTCAGTATAGGTGTGAAGTCACTCGAGACCCCTGTCATCAGTTTGCACTGTGCATGCACTCCTGAAACATGCTGAGGTGTAAACCGCCTCCTCCAACTCTGTCTAGTCAGTCACTGTAAGGAGACATAAGGCTTTTGCCCTGCATTCAGCCTGTGTTTTTGTTTGTTGTTTTTTTTTTATAGACAAGGGCTGTAGTCTCTATTGCTATTTAGTTAACCAGCTACCTCCTTCTGGCTTTCTGCTTGTCCTGCCTGATTGACATGGCTTGAGAGAAAAATGTAATTATATTTGCCCATAACTGTATTCCCCAGCCCTGCTAGTGGTTCACAGTCTGGGCTTATTGTTCAGTTTCTGCTGAATCACTTGAATGACATCATTCAGTGTGTGTACTAAATCTAGCTGTTGTCAAGTTTGTTGCAGAATATCCCATTAAGACCAAATGTACTTCTGTTTAATGAAGTGATTAATCTTTTCTTTGGTGTGCATCATTATTATGAAAATCCTCCATGTTTGTCTCTGCACACTCATTGTTACCCCTGGCTATTGGCAACTTTAGCTCTTGGTTTAAAACTGGTGGGATGACATGGGAGCCCTTTACCCAGATTTGTGTGATTAGGTGTCTTGCAAACAATGGAAAATGTATTCTGAGTTAGAGTCAGAACCAGTGATGCATTACAGAAGAAAATTCAGTATGGGCAGAGGAACCATGATGGATTTCATCTCAGAGCTTTCAGTACGTTGGTCTGTGTGTATTAGAGGCATGTGTCACCACTGTGTGGGACTTAAGAGCCATTTTGGTGATTTTTTTTAGAAGATTTTTGAACACTGGATTTCCATTTGGCTTTTGTAGTGTCTGTAAGGCCTGTCTTGAAGGAGGCCCCTCACCTGTCTGCCAAATTTGGTGAGTTTTCAGGAATTTTTGTCAGAGGCAGTGATGGGAAAACAGAAAAATAGGGGGCCTCCAGGTGGCTGACAAAGTGGAGGCTAATGTCTGGTACAGCTTTGTGTCAAAATGGTAGAAAACAAAATGCAAATGAACCACTTTGCAAAATAAAACTTGGGTGTGGTAAGTGTTCAATGTTATGCAATATTGTGACTAAAGCCTTAATAGGCCTCTTTTTTTTCCAAGGTAGGCAAATCTGTTCTTGACAAAACTTGGTCAACCAGTGAATCATGTTCCCCCTATGTGCATCCAAGGATATATCAGCTTTACTTCATACTGATGTTGGAACAAATGCAACACCCTTGGTTAATTTCACACATTGCAATATAAATGACTAACAACTATGTAGGTTATTTGAAGAAAAAAAAACAGCTTATAGCTGTGTTGTGCTTATTGAAAACAGGGAAATGCCATTTCCTTTGTGTTATTCATCACATCCTTAATGAGGATTAACTGTACGTCCAGATGGAGGAGGCAGGGAGTTGCACGGCTCAGCTGACTTCATCATTTTGACCTGCTTCAAACCGCATGCTGTGGTGTCACCCTCAAGCACTTCAACAAACTGTCACAGCGGCTGCGCTTCGCCTCCTACTTAAAAGAAGCACAGTTTACTTTGAAGCCGCTGCTAAGGCAGAAGTGTACATGGGTAAGTATCCAGTTTCCATATTCAGAAATTCAGCTGTTCATTTGACAGCTTTAAAGATTCTAGTTGAAAGTTGGTAACATTTTCATTGCTCTTTGCCTTCGAGGCTGCATAAGAAGGTGACATAACAGGTTGTGCTTCCCTCTTAGCGCTCATTTTACATATATTGTATTATGAGTACATGTGCACGCTGTTATTGTGAACTTCCAAAACACTATGCCATGAATCACTACGATGTCAGCAATATGCAAGTTTAGGCATGGCTTGAAAAAGTTATGGAGGGGAATGCATTAAGGTGCAGCCTCTCTCAGGGAGTGTCAGTGAGTCAGTCAGTATCAGGTGGTCTGTGCTCCTTCCTGTTCTCCACGTGGTCATGCATACCACTGGGAAACGGAAATGAGAATTGAGAACATCCATTCTGTGGCCTTCTGGTCTCAATGAATGTGCGCTTATGAACACATAATCTATCATCCGATGTCTGATATGAGTCAATGTATGTGGGAATGTGAAACCCCTGAACTCTTGCAGGTACACTGTGTAAATCGTCAAATCTATGAACTACATGGGTATATATTTATATCCTCACATTAAAGCAATGACTGTAAGAAAAGGTAGGATTCCTTGTATTTAAAGAATGTTTAAAATGTTAAATATGTTGGTTTTAATCTGTGGTAAGTATATTTTATGACTAACAAAAGATGCATATAAAATTAAAACAGAAACAAGCACCTTATAATTGCCTTATGCCTTCATTTAAAGACAGAGTAAGAATTTTCCTGTACATTCCTATATTTCCTCCTTTTCTACATTGAAAAACATGGTTTCTTGGGCTGTGCCATGTCAGCCGTTGCAGTCAGGAGCTCAGCAGTTTACTTGGTTTGGCCAGTAGATGGCAGCCAATTACTGCTGTCTACAAAATCTGAGGTCGGTTTAGGTTTAGAGCCTGGGGAAGACGCAAAACAGCAAAACTAGCAGATGTATTGAATTCAAGTGAACCTTGTGATTTTCAACAGCCCATTTCATGTCAAGGATGAAACTGCACACAAAATAACCAAGTTCCTTTTTATTTCTATGAGCACGTGGTGATATAGGATTATATAAACTGAATGTATAACAAAAGGTAAAAAGCATTATTTACAATGTAAATGGTTGTCTGTTGAATGTGTGACAATAAATGTACATGCAAGTGAACAATTTTGATAAATATTTAAACCAAGGGTTCCCAGTGGTATTCCTTTCATGTATTATTGCGGTTTGATGGTGGGCTGGTAAAAGGAAGGATTAACTCTGGTAAAGAAGCTGAGGATTTGGGTGTTTACAATCCCCAGAGTATTTAGACACGGTTGTTGGTGGGGCATTAGTTTATCAAGAAAATATTAATGCCATCCCAATCTCTGTATTTTATTTTGTCGACATTTTACTAAGGAATTGTGATCTACAGACAAGTGAAGGATATCTACAGTATGTGACACATTTTGTAAAGGTAGAGCCCTGTCATCCGTCAAGCCATGCTCTTATGGAAATTCATTCCTCATTCCCACATACAAGTTCTAACAGGGGAAAAAAGTATGAATTGGAACGCAGAGGAAAACTATTTATCTTGTTCTCCTCTGGTGCTCAATCCAGTGGGAGCGATCCAGATGCCTGTGATTCACAGCGTTGGTCGTGTGTGCTGCATACCTACCATAGTTTTCCCCTGCTTCAGCGACACACCCCTGCCAGGGCGTCAGAGCGGTGGGGGAAACAGTCATACCGCAGGAATATGCCTGTCACGGTAACAAGACTGACTACCATCTGATGAAGCAGCTCTGTCCTCAAAGAGTTCATTAGCATGACTTCTAATATGACGAGAAGCTAAACTTGATGAAGACTAAGCACTGCTTCTTTAGCAATCAAGTAGGTGAGTTAACCACCTCAGCTCCAGCACTGCACTCCCTGTTCCCTTTCAATGACACCAAAAGCAGCTCATAGACCTTCTCAACCCTCACATAAACAGTGCTTTTCTTTACGAGTTTTGCTGAACCTAGGTTTTGAATCCAATTTTCAAAGTGCTCCCATTGCTCTTAGCCTCTTCGCTCCAGAGGCACAATTAAAGATAAGACAAGGAAATGGGACGTACTGGCAGGGCAGAAATGTGTTTAAAATTAAATCCTTGCCATTCTTCTTTCCTGCCAACATTTAAAATGCACTGCATGTTTTCCATTAAGATAAGTGAAGACAGCTAAATGGCTGTTCTGTAATTGAGGTCTAGAGAATGCCATTACCCCCATCCTGTCCAAACTTTAGCTTTACCTTTACCTTTCATGTGGCAGATGCCCTGATCCAGGGTGATTTGCAGTGCAAGGTTACCAATGACAACCATTTGAAAGAAAACAAAATAACATAATCCCTGCTTACATGTCTTGCTTAAGTTCATAACAGTAGCGAGGCATGCAATGAGGTGTTCAAATGACTGTTAAAGTATGCCTTGTGAATTCTGCAACTTGCAATGACCTGATTTCATTGTGAGGGAGGGTAGGGTGGGGGGAGAAGTTGTAGGCACTTGTCATTTCCTTTGACATCGATAGTAAAATGAGACAGGTCATGAAAAACAGAGGGTCTGTTACAACATGTAACGTGAAACACAGTTGCTTTTTACACAATACTTTGGAAGTAGAGATTTTGTGCTGCCTTTTGTGCATCCACAGATTAATATTGATTTTTTAACACCGTTCAGAGCACCCCAGCAGTCACCCCAGTGTTTACAGCCTCATTGTTTTTCTCTCAGCGTTATTGCCAGGATATAATACCTCCTTACAATTTGCAGCACATCTCTCAAACAACTCAGCTGTCAGCAGTACTTACAGGCCTAAATACTCAAAGCTACATCTGTAAAAAAAGAAAAAGTTAGGAGTTTAATTCAGTTATTAATCAGGAAGCCCATAAAGATGTTTCATTGATGGAATCACTCTTTCCCAGGGATGGTTTGGTTACTTGAATCACAAATGAGCACACCCAATAAATAAAGTGAATCTCACATAAATCTGCTTTTCTCACGCCCTCCTGTCCATTAGGCTCATGGGTGTTGACTCTGGACTAACCTCACAGGCTGTTTGCATGATGCACCACAGTAGTTATGACCCAGTTTCAGCGCAGTCCACTCTGACCTTGAATTTTAATCGTATACCTTGCCTTTTTGCCATATTCAGAACAAAGGTAGCACATGGACAGTCGTGAACATTTGAGTTATGGAAAAATCTCACACGTTAATATTGGGGGAGTGAGTTGAAGAAAAATGTTAAATAATGGAATATGGCCTGACAATAATTGTGACTTTTTTAGTAGCATAGTACCGCACTCAGGCCCAGAGCCCTTGATTTATACTTTGCAAGAACCTCTCGATTGTCATCAGAAAATATGAGAGGCGCATAGAGATGATTGCCTTCTGGTCTGTAACTCAGTTGGAGTTTTCACTGTTTCCTGTCACCCCAGTGAGTCAATTCAGAGGTTACTGATGTGCCATTGCCAGGACCTGGCCACGTTGTGTGTGACCCCAGGCAGCAAAATGCCTGTAGAATCAACACAGAGGGCATGCCCAAGTACTTTTAGCTGGCACAGAAAATGTGTTGTACATGCATCTATGGTGTTTCTGAGAGTAATCAAAAGGAGGGCCTGTGTTTTCTCATCTGTTTATTTTTGCTCACATAATATGCATACAAATATTTACTGATCTGCCATGGCTGAATTTACTTTGTAAAATGTGATGAAAATGATGACTGTAGAATTTTGGTAGTTAGTCTTAATTTCAACATATGCATGGAAACTATTTTCCAAAGACTTCTTTGGGGATTACAGCTATCTGACATTAGTTTAAGTGACTGTATTCCAATTTGTATAAAAGTGCCATGGCAATTTACATGTGTAAGAGAGGTGACTCTGTAACCCTTAGCTGGGAAACAACAGTAGCATAATAAATTAGGTCCCTCCCCCTTCATGTGATATTAATCTCATCAAGTCATCCTGTCAAAATACAGTGGCTACATGTCACATGTGAGAAATAAATCAATTGATTGGTCCAATAATACTTCTGTCTGTGTCGTTGTGATTCATATTATGTGCAACATGAAATTATTTTACAGTATTTCATTAAGCCAGACCAGATCAGCCAAGCATTGTGCTGCGGTAAAGTGCTCTGGTCATTTTCTGCCATTATTTGCTCATTTCAGGCCATCTTATTCAGCCAAAATCCCACAGCAGAGGAAAGAACCATAAATGATTTTCTTAGCCTCTTAAGAGTTTAAATGATTGCAATTGCATAAAATTAAGAAAAAATATTTAGAAACAAGTATAATTAATTTGGGTTTTATTAAGTATATTTGATTCTTTTGGTCACATAACAGCTTTGAGTTTTCCTCTCTGCCTTACCCACTACAAAGCTCCTACCGCTGTTTGCAGTGACACATATAATGAGGAATGTTCTAAATTTAAAAATCATAAATGGTATTAGCACGCAATGAGGTCATTTTCCTCTTGACAAAATAACTACTCTATTCCAAACCTCCGCTGCATCTCTCCTAAATTGTATGAGAAAATTGTTTAAACTGCTCTTCTTTCCTGGGATGTGATGTAACATTTTGCGAGTGAAGGAGGTTATAGTGAATATTTTCCCATGGAAAAGAAAGACTGCATTGTAATTCTGCTAGTGCTGTTACATGGGTCAATACTCAACTCAATACTTTTTCAAAGCTGAGGATTTTTAATGTTTGTGTAACCGTACTCCTCCTCTAACTATATTTTCACACTCACAGTCTGTAAATAAAGTTAGGCTGCAACAATATGACTTTCAATATATTATGCTGAATAAACATAATTTATTATTAAAACTCTTTAGAGAGCATTTCTACAGGCAAATATAATCAAAATTAATATTTTTCCATTTTCTCCCTTCTTCTTCTGAATGCGATTTGAATATAATTTTAAAAGGTTCAGCTACACTCAAAAACAACTGTCATGTTTATCACAGTTGCTAGAGTGATAATCCTTCAGTAAGCTCTCCCAGTGATTTCCCTTAGGCCCCACCCCATCCACTCACACACCTGTGAGATCTCAATGAGATCTCAATGGACACATTTCACATACATTATGTAAACGGAACCTTTTCTGACTATCAATGTCAAAGCAGTACATTCTGTGAGCAAATGCTTTACATTTTGTTAAAAGCTCATTGATCACATTGAGCTTTTAACAAAATAAATATCAAATAAATGTGATAATATTCATTTGTCAGAAATGCAAACAAAAACAGTAAACCACAAATGGCTGTGCCAGTTTATGAAAATAAACCATGACAGGATTGTTTGATGTTAACCAGTCTGAAATGCTTATTTTCAGACAGTCAGGAGTGGTTTGTGATGCTTACACCATGATGAAATGATTAAACACTACAGTACAAAAAACAAAATCGATGTTTCTTGTTCAACAACACTATGGTTTTCCATCTTATGACAACTTTATGATTTGTCATAGGTACTTAAAAATGCTTCATGACATGTGGAGTAAAATGTAAAAAAAACAATCAGATAGTCATATGAAATTTTGACATGCACACAGTATCACATAATTACACATTTATTGAGATATGCAATGGAAAGTGTCATAAAAAATATATGTTACCATTTGACTTCAGATATAACCCACTATCAGGTTAAATGCAAGTTCATTTGCCTCTTCTTGTGATGACCTTGGGAAAGTGAGTTTGGATTGCAAGAGATTGTGTAGCTAATCAGATCAGGAATGATTAGCTGGCCAGATGTAGAGAGCTAGTTGCTGGGAATTTGATCAGGACACCAGGGGTAACATCACCTCTACTCTTTCAAAAAGTGCCGCTGGATTTTTAATGAGCATGGTGAGTCAGAACCAAGGCTGTACATCGTCATCACTGTTCTGGGGCTTTGCATTTCTATTAGGACAAGAGGGAGGAGTGCCTCCTACCTGCCCACTAACACCTTTCGCAACAGCACCTTACTTCCCAAGAGATCACTCATCCAATATCAACTCAGCCCACATCAGCTTTTGCAGTCTGACACAGGTTATATGACCGCTGGCATTTATGTGCGCTTGTGTAATAATGCTTTATAACAATAGCGCGAACACCATTTGGCAAATTCATAAAGTTTTTTAAACTCAATGTGACAGTATACTCTTGTTAAGTGCTAATAACATCAATGTTAATGTGAACATAATCAGTCATATCCATAGTAGCATTAGTGTCATTTTCAACCCTCAGCAAAGTTGGTAAAGGTGGAAATGAAGCAGTTTCTTATCACTTTTTTGAAGTTCATTTCCATTGTCAAAAAGCATAATGACATTATGGAACACAAATCACAATTACATCATAATTAACATAATATCATAATGATATTGTCTCACATTATGGGCCATTAATGACACAAAATGTTAGTGTCTTATGTTTATTGGATATTCAACATGACATTTGTCACTGAAAAGATGCATCAATATATAAACATATCTAACATTTTTCATTAAAAAATGTATTTGACTTCCATATGCAAAGTGTTTTTATTTACCCTGAACAAGAATCATGTTCATACACATGCACACAACAAGCTCTGAAACTCAGACAGAACATTTGCCAGTATTTTCTACTTTTGATTTGCACTGTTGTAGCACATGTAGGCAGTGTAAATTATATGGATTTATAAGACCTTCCTGTTTTAGATGTTCCTGTCAGCTGAAGTCACTGCCGATCACTCTCCGTGCACAGCTCATTTCAGGCTTTCATTCCACCCTGTCTTTTCCCATTCATGGCTTGTTCTCAGCCAAGTACTTGTCAGTAAGTACAGCTTTAGATGTTCTCTCTGTGGTAAATCAGCTGTATACTGCATGGGTGGATAAATCTTAAGTATTACCATCTAAAAACACCCTAATAGTTTGTACACAACATTACACGTGAATGTATGTCACAGGAATGGGCATTGAGATCCAAACCATACCATTACTGGCAATTGCTGTAGGTCCACTTGGACAAGGAAACAATTAGCCCAGCCTAACCAGAGCAAAATAGGGAATAAGTATTTAAAATAATCAGTCTTATCCATCTCTAGTAGTCTGTCCTGGCAGTCCAAGCACCTACAAGTTCATGAACTGAGCATATGGCGACTTCAATATGCAGAACCAAAAATGTTGATTCTTGCTGCCACGTGAATTGGAGTAGTCACGTGTATTTATATGAATATTCAGGAAAATTAGGAAAACAACTATGAGTGTGGGCGGCCCACCTGTAGTAAGTGGTTTTGAGCTCAAGCAGTCTGGCTCTGTGACAAGGATGCCCATTCCATCGTTCACATTTAAGAGATTTGTGAATTTTAATGAGAACAAGATGCGTTTGATATGTCACGGGTTAGCATATCAGAGATCTCGCTTCTAATGTGTTTGCAGGACAGAGACCACATGCTTTGTGACAATAGTTTTTAAAATCTTGTCTCACTTCATTAAGTCTTGCTCTCAGAAAACATGTTTAATCTCTCGGAAATCATAATTGGTGGTTGACAAAACCTTTGAGCAAGCTCTTTGCATTCACCCTGATTATTTGCCCCAGTGGCATTCATTTATTACATCAAATACATGATTGAGCATGCCTTTAACTCGTGAATTCCATGGCAAGGTTATTTACAGAACATGGGCAAAAATGTACCGTGAAAGGCCACTAGCCTACATGAATTGTTTTGATCTATTGCGCCATTTGACTGATTCAAATTAACCCTTATTGGCATGAAAACGTTATGGCATGAAAATGCACAAATCTGTTTTCCATTCGAAATATAAATATATATCCATCATTGTTTCTATTAGGTATCCAATACGGTTTCCAAAATCAAGGAAATCAATTCATAAACAGTATTTTTCATATACATTAATTATTTATACAGGGGGTAGACAAACTTACAGAATCACCTGGTGAAAATGACTGAAGTTGTATTTAAAAGCAACCAGAGCAAGATGAACAGTGGGTCTACATATGTGTTTAATACTGATGTCAATGCTAATTACCAATATGTTTTGTAAAAGATGTTTTATAACTTGTTAAGCTATTTAATGTGTCATTGAGAAATGTGTTGAAAAAGCATAATGGAGTTAATATAGCTGCTATTACCAGAAAAAGAACTGACCTGAGAACTAAATCTATGCCACAAAAACATGGTCCCAACAAAAACTACAGGCTGTAAACTTTATTAATGTGATATTTACTGTAGGTCTGCCATTAGGAAACTGCTTGTAACCAAGGCTAATTAATAACAACACATAATCTGGTCTAATGAGAACAAAATTTGGATTTATGAGCTGTGGAAGGATGTAATATGGCCTGATGAGTCATCTTTTGCTCTTTTCTGCATGTGGAGGTGTTTATGTTTGAAGAAAGGCAAAAGATTCCAAACTCTTTAACATGGTGATAAAGCCACTGTGTTATGGTATGGGCAGCCATCTTATGGAAGTTACTGGGTCTGATTATTACTCTGCATGGAGTTACATGCAAGGAATAAAAAAGCTATTTTAGGCAGCCAGCGGGACCCCATGGGAGAAGATGTTTCCATTCTTTGATGATAACACCTCCTATTCACAATGGTGAAAGGACTCAAGAGACACAAACATCAAGATGAACTCAACCATCTTCCACCTTCTCAATCACAAGATCTAAACATTTAAGTTTTATAGGAGGTCATGGAACATTGCGCATTAAAACTGCATCTCTACTGCCTTCATCTCTCATGGAATTGGGGACTTTCCCTCTTCAAGTATTCTTCCTTAAATGGTTCAAAACTTATATCAGCATTCCAAGGAGTATGGATTCTCTGAAGGCAAAGATCAGCCAAATTCTGTTCTGTTTATGCATATTTACTGTTACCAGCTGACCTGTATCTACTTTATGCAAATAACTACATCTGCAATAATAACTAGTTATTTGATAATAATCAAACATTAACATTAAACACAAACAAATATATAATATCTATGATTACAAGTCAAAGGAGAATATCTCAAAACAACATTTCGCGCATTAAATCTCTTGGGAATTTTGAATAAATAAAACATATGAAAACCTTGATGAGTCCTAAAGTCATTCTGTTAATACATTTAGAAATAACTTATGATAAAATTTGTTTAGCTCACACTTGATGAGTTCCAGCCTATGTTTTTGATCTCTTCATGTTCCACAGCCTGCCTCCTTCTGGTGTCCAAGCTGCTGCAGCCAAGGTATCTGCGGACAGAGGTCCTCCATGTGCAACAGGCCCCCGTTCTCTCGTCGCCCCACTAAATAGGTGATGAGTAACCTCTCACTTCTCACTGTCCTCCTCTTACTCATCACTGAGCACCCAATCTGCCAGAGGAGCGAATCACAAGAGATCTTGGGGGTTTACAAAGTGTTCTCTTCAGACTCTTTCACACCATTTACGCAAACGACAGCTGAGCTCCACCTTCCTTCTGGGCATGGAAACACTTGAGCTCTTTAACATACAGTACTGGGCTGCCCACATATCTGTATGATTCATGGAATGGCATTAAAATGTACCCAACAGAGACATATGAGGTCGTATTTATTCTTCCCTACATTCTCTATAATGTGTCATATTGTGATTAACAGTAAAAATGTCATCTCTTCTTTTGCCACAAATGATTGACCCAAGCAACAGGAGACCGTCCTTTTTAATTACTGTGAAACATAATTTCATGTTTGTAGTGCATAACATTTAAACAATGAACAATTTATTCACAAAGTCT
Organism: Albula goreensis; assembly: GCA_022829145.1. Taxonomy (NCBI): domain Eukaryota; kingdom Metazoa; phylum Chordata; class Actinopteri; order Albuliformes; family Albulidae; genus Albula; species Albula goreensis. Next base: position 45,798,928 of record CM040741.1, read on the forward strand.
TTTTGCAAAACAGCCAAAGACAGAATGTATGAATTTGACCTATTTCATTGGTTATCTGCTCTCCTCTAAGTACATAATATGGCTCTGAGCTTGCCAATTATCAACTTCTCTCTCCAAGACATTAGAAGGTTGCCAGGGTCTTTTGTTTCAAAGTATTCTGAGCAACCAGGCCCACAGCCCCATGTAAAACAAAGAAATGTCATAACTCATTTTTAATCGAGAGCAATCTTTTTAATCTTAATTTGATTTATTTCTACAGTGGTTGGGGGTCAATTGTTATCTGCCGTGAAACATAGCCATCTGCACGAGTGACTGTTTTAGAAATGCAGCAGTTTTTTGTCAGGGTTTATTTGTGTGTAACAGATGCTCTGAGTAATTATGTCAGCAAATAGGCTGGTTTGAGAAACATAGAGGCCAGTCTTTGAAACCATTACACATAACATGAATTTTTCCGTACTTTAAATATTGGCTTTTTTCATCTCTGTATGGTACTAATATGTGAATATATTAAATGTACTCTATAATAATTGCTACTGAACATTAAGTAATATCCTTGCCATTATATGACATAAACTGTTTTAAATTTTCCTTTAGAACAGTCACTGTCACATCCATTTATTAGTTTGGGGAATACTGACATTGATTGTCTTTCATGATTGAATGTATTTTTGGTCAGTGTTTGATGCCTCTTTTAATCTGGTCCTAGCAAGAATGATCTCCAATTAGAAGTGAGACTGCAGAGCATGTAAACACAGAAGAATATCTCCCCAAGAATAAGGGTTCCTAAAAACACAGCTCAATCCCACCTCAGTGTTATTATAAGCCTGTTTTCAAATATCATTTACAATATTGGAGAAATTGTGACATTACATACATTTCCTACAATGTGCATCATGAAAGTGAACTTACTTTTTGTAGACTCTCCTGAGAAATGAAATCAGAGGCTCACTGTCATACTCAAATAAGTTACTTTACAAAGCCATTTCAGACCAAGTTATATGCTTTCACTTCCCAGGGAAGGGTAGCAAGTCCCCCTGAAACTTCCCCGAGGGTCCCCAGCTTGGGAACAAGTGTGCGAAAGCACTGTGTTTTTCAGAAGCTCAAATATTATTTTTAGGTAGTTCCGTGTTAACTAGAAAATTGTCTCAAAACAGACACGCCTCTTCAAAAGAACAATGAAATGATACATTAATAAAAAGAGGAATGGCAGGGAAAGTTTTAATAACACTGGAAAGATTGCTAATGAATATGGTTACTCCATATAGCAGACAAGATGATGAAATGTCTGGCAAAATTCCACATTAATCTTTTAATATCAACAGGGGCCAATAAGTCAGATAACCCATTATGATTACAGATTATTGTCACAGCTCAGTTTCTCTAGTTCTTATCAAGTTTGGCACGGTATTCACCCTTCTGGCGTGTAAAGTTATTGTTGTACACACAGTGACATAGTTACTCTCACAAATAGAGTAACATCGCTATTCTCAGTAGCATTACAAAGAGGGCTAAATTGAGCTGCTCTCTCATTTTCCCCAGCCCCCCACCTCCCCACCCTCAGGAAATGTGTCAGTGAGGAGGCTGAGCTGATCCCCCCCTCGATCACCGCCGCTCTGACGCAGGGAACGGACTGGCAGCGGGGCCGCGGCTTCAGCTTCCCAGCGCTGCGGAGAGTCTGGACGGCGAGTGGGACGACTGACTCATCTCAGGTGGGCAGGAGAGACGCTGAGTCACCGGCAGGATCGCCAGCGCCGCCGCACACTTCCCGTCCAGCTGACCACCGAAGCTGCCGCAGATCAGAGCGGGATGCTGGGAAAGATATTTGCATTAATCCCCTTTATCCACTGTATCAGGCTTAGCATTTAGTCCCTCCCTTCTCTCTTGCTCTGATTTCAGTGCTATTTTGGAACTATAAAAATCCTTGTAGTCTCAGAAAAAAGCACAGGAAATTGTTATGTTGTGAGAGGGACTTTTGTTCCTGTTTTGCTTTTACCATTTTACTGATCATGGATATTGATGTCTTTGTAAATCATGACATTCAAATCATGCTTTTTATGTTAAGTTAAATTAATAAATATTGATTCATTCTTAGAGTAGATGGCCAATGACAGAAATTCATATCATGGAGTGGTAATATAGAACACAGACACAGAAGAAACTATAAATCAGTATGTTGACGGTTCTCTTCACTTGAGGCAGAGTAAAGATGAAGTATTATTAATTATAGATTGACAATATTAAGAACAACTTACAGGAAGCAGTCAATCTTTAAAAGGTCACATGTTTGCCTTATGTCACCTTAAACTTCTCAGTCATTAGGTGTTGATGGATTAATTGCTTAATTAATTAATCTCCTTGGATTCATCTCCTTCAAGTCATCATTCCTCTAAATAAAAAAATCAGTTACAGCAGCCAATACTTGCATCAGTTAATTTATTCAACATCAGTTAACGTATACTATACACAAAAAAAATGCAAAAAAATGGTGAAATGTGTTTTTCAGTGGGCAAGCATAATCATTTTAAAAGGTAAAAATGCCATCTTGCAGCCTGGGAACAGTGTGTTTTCTGTGTAAGCATAATTGATTAACATCACAGATGTTTTTTCCCTGGAAAAAGAGAACTAAAGCTGTGACACAAATATATAACAAATATAAATATGAATTGCCCTCAAGCATTAAATGGAAAACTACAATAATAATACTGATAATATAGTGAGAACTGAATGTTAAAATGTCCATAAAAATTCACCATAAATTAGCTGGATTTGCCTAACTAGCCTAATGTAGCCACACATGTGCTTGTTTACCTAAGACAATATACTGACATGTTTTTTTAACTGTCAGTCTTTTCTAAAGATAAATTACTGTGTTGGCAGGAAGAGGTCAATGAATTTGTGAAACACAGTTTACCCTGTTCTGGCCTCAGGGGAATGTCAAAACCCAGCCCTGCCTGGACCACACCAGGCTGAAGATCACCTAGACAAACAATGTCAGGCTCTTAGTTTCACCTGTGAAATACAGAATACAAGAGAGGGAAAATTGAAAGGGGCCTGCTCCCACCTGTATCCTGCAAACAGATTCGTTAGGACAAGGGGAAAGGGATATACATATCTTCTGGGCACCAAAAGACTCCAATCCCATTTCACAGAATGAAAGTCTCAAAGCTGAAATAAGACTGGAAGCAAATAAATGACTTGGACCTTTAATATACAAAGTCTAATACGGCATTCAGCTTGGATGTTTCTATCTCTCGTCCAATCTGTCATATTCCAGTGGGAGAGGATACATTTATCCCTTTGAGAGTATGTGCCCTCATCACCTAATGACTACGAAATCAGTGATCTTTCTGTAACTATGTCTGAAAAACACTTTCTCAATGGAATCAATATGACAATGGTAGGCAGGTGAGGGCTGTTTAAGTGTAAAAACTCCAAGAATTCCAAAATGAAAAGTGTAATACTTCATTGGGCTGTGTCAGACCTCCCACCCACATCGGCCGCTGTGTAGCCAGCTACGCCAATTCCTGTTTAATGAGTAATACCTCATACCCTGATGAAAGAGGTTAATGATTAACCGACGTTTGGAAAATCATGGCCACAACAAGAATGTTAAATGGTCTCAAAATACCCAGTTTGTTATCAGCCAGAAAAATTAATTGATTTAAAAAATAAACACATTCAAAATATGTAAAGACCAAATCACTGGTTACCAAACATGCAGGCTAATAAATTTCATTAACATAGATAATAACCCATAACAACAACACCACCTCTTTCCATGGAACCAGCATTTCAGTTTTACAGCATCCAACTAAAGATGACAGAGGGGTAGAGCATGAATGATCGAGATTTGGGGAGGAGAGAGTGAAAAAACAAAAGTTTTGCTGAAATAATGCTGTGTTTATACATATTTTTCACATGACTTAACATATACAAAGGATTTATGATTTATAAATCAGAATTTTCCGTCATTAAAGGCCTGTCATTTAACACCAGAATCATCAAAATCGGCCTGGACAATGAAATTGTAAAAAAATGCCTGAAATGGCAGCCATCTTTAAAAATGGCAGCTATTTTGAAATTTATGGGATGGGATGCTGATGGGATTTTTCAGAACAATGACCCAAGAGGTACACTCAGTCAAATTTTGGTGCTTCTTTCCAGATTTGAAACATTTTCTTCTGTACTATATAGTACAGTTGGTATCCACTAGCACTAGCAGGAAGGCCCATATGGAAAAAAAAACATTTAAATCAGTAATGTGATCACCTCCCTTTAGCCACCAAACATCACCAGGCAGAATGATGGATTGCCAACCCACAAAACAAGGAATACTAACTAGCTATCATCACATGTCTACAAATGCTAGCTAGTTAACAGACTAGATATGTTGGTCAAAGCTGTAAAGCTCAAGACCTTATTCATAGTGCAGTGCATTTGCATTTTACGCCAAGATGTGGTCCTGAAAAGGCTCACGTAAAGCAAAATCGCAAATTCAAGTCTAATATCCCCATTTAAATTAATGGAAATGCTCGAGATGCGTTACGTAGCCGCGTAACGTTGACTTACTTAGAAAATTCGTTAAAAAAATAGCAAGAACTAGTGGGAATCTTTGAGAGAGAGAGAGTGGATATTGTATTAGTAAAGAAAAAAATACAAAACATTAGGGCTTTATCCTGTATGTATTTGAAAACTATTAAACATGCATGATTATTGTCAGGGTTTTCAAATTGTGTAAATGTTACAAATGGGCAAATTAGAAACTTGGAGGAAAGAGTGATCATGCATGAGAGTTTTCTGAAATTGGTACCTTTGTACTCTTTTAACTTGAAAATCTGTATACTGTATTAAATTAAATGTTCACACATATACCTGTAGGTTGATTAAACAAGAGGGGAATGTGCATAGAATATAGATATCAAATATTTCTCAAAGGCTTGGGGCTAGGGAGCAAAAGAGTAAATACATACTCTCTGTGAAAGTTTGAAAATGGAATGGAAAATAATAAGGGCATTTTCCCTCATTGTCTTGGCAACATTCCAGTGTTTCATTTTGATATGACATGCAGACACTGTTACAATTATCTTTACAAATTATGGTCAATTAAATACAGTGCCCCATATATATGGCATCAGTTTCTCTGTAATCATAATCAAATTACAAATATTGTTATTGCACACTTCAATATAATTTATGACCATTACTGTTCTATTAACATTAATATGATGATGTCTAGAAAAATCATGGTGAAAGATGTATCCTTTTTCTTTTGAAAAGTAACAACCTTTGAAGGGCACTCAGTTTTAAGATTATAACACAATGCTCCCAGTTACTTAACTGTGCAAAAATACCCCTAGTACAATTTTATATTTTATGTAAAATATATATATATATGTATTTTTAAACTGAACAGCCTGTGGCTGAGGACAAACTGAGACTGGGCATTAAATCTAAAGTAAAAGGTTAATTCAAATAATTAACCCCAGGGGGCTAATGAGGCCTGGCTGCATGCAGGGGACAATGGAAATATAATTAGCATACCTGGGTGGCAGATAGTAATTCCAGTGTATTATTAAACAAATGGTATGCAGTGACCCTGGGAAGAAATACGCAGGCATGTGAAAGAACCAGCATGTGCATGCAGACCTAAGCAAAGCCAGGTGGTGTGCAGTCATATGCTATAAACATGGTACCATTAGAATATCTTGTTTGAGGGTGGCTCAGATTTTTGGATGCCATGTTACATGACATGGAGGCAAATGAAATGAACTGGATTAACTGACAAGTGGAAACTGACACTGGATATTGTTTTTGCTGGATAAGAGTCTGTGCATGGAAATGTCAGCAATGTCTGGGGGGGGATACGTCTTACACAAGTTTAACCCTTTAACATTTTAACATATTGCGAAAAACATTATTTCTCTGACAATTATGGATTTGTGTCCTCATTATAAACTATAAATCAGTTATAAATTTGATAAAACACAAATTGCAAACAACCAGCGAGGCAGCCTGATTAGGGTAATTGCGATTTGTTTGGAAATTTTAATTATGCATCAACAAATACTACATGAATTACATTTTTGTCCACTTCACCTTGCTACTTTGAATGATATGCACAGTGTAATTAAGAACAGTATATGAAACATGGATTCAAATATATGCAAATGAATTCCCATATGGTTTGTATACATATAATTGGAGTGTAATAAGGTGGACAAAATAAAACTCTAAATGGTTCGGAACCTCTAAGGGTATGGGGGCGGGGGGCATGGGGGGGTGGGGGCATGGGGGTGGGTATAGAGAATATACGGCTGAAGAGGGAAGCCCTTTACATTCCCATTCATCAACTTTTGCACCAAATGGGTTGAATATTGAAGGTGACATCAAGCCCTTTTTTTTATAAACTTTGTAAGCTGAACAGCAATTAAATCTGTGTATGATTTAAGTCAATTGGCAGTGACAGATTGGGTGGGAAAAAAGGGGAAAGCAACAATTTAAAAATATCTACTTAACTGCATTGTGTCAGCAAGTCATTTAAACATTAATTATGTCTCCCTTCCAAGGAAATCAAAACTATTTTTCACAAAGAACCCAGGTAATTAGAGATATCAAAAATTAAATTAGGTCGGTTTCTTCCATTTCCCACACATCCTGATTGAATTCCACACACAAATGATGTCATGAATATCTAATGAGTTGAGAAAGCTAACTCAAGTGTGTGCAGTGCTTTGTTGCCAGAGGTTAAATATCTGTTGTTTATTATTATTTTTTTATTTCCGCTGTATGGGACAAATGCACACTATGTGTTCAATTAAACCCACTGCAGCATTCCACACCTCACTGATTTTGCTTCTTGGTTTTGGTAAACATTACATACAGTCCAGTGTGCACAAAGCTGGCCTACTTCTCCTCTTGAGGGAGTTACGAGGCTGACATCCTGACAGAAGCAATGAAATGCACTACTTTTCATTATTCTAACCACTGTTAGATGCATAGCACAACAGCTGCTTCTTTCAGAAGTACACTGCTGCCCTTTTCTGTGAACTCTTGAACCTTCATGGATTCATCTGTTTTTAGTTTTTTTATATAAAGTACATCCCAGGTCACTGTAAGGCATTGCTGAATTATTTCTCTTCTTTGAGGAATGTGAAGTTTAATCATCAACAGCTAAATCACTGGACCTACCACATCAGAATAAATCATGCTCTATAAATAGTCTCAATTTAAATATGACTGCATACTAGAATAACACAAGATTTATTTGAAAGGATTATAAGGTATGTGTGTGTGTGTGTGTGTGTGTGTGTGTGTGTGTGTGTGTGTGTGTGTGTGTGTGTGTGTGTGTGTGTGTGTGTGTGTGTGTGTGTGTGTGTGTGTGTGTGTGTGTGTGTGTGTGTACATATAAATCTGTAGCAGCTTAAATTGCTGCTGTCTAATAGATAGAGGGTATAACTGGCACAGACCTTTCACAGAATCTGAATTCCTCCACCTTTTTTGGGATTGTTTTTCTGTGTTGGCCCTTGTGTTTGGTTGGTTGACTGGGTAGTTAATTGGCTGTCACACTGAGTTTAAAACACATTAAAAGCAGTAGAATAACCATGCTAGTTGGTATGGTTGGTTAGAATAGCCATACATGCTTTTTGCCAAATTAACTGATACCTTCTTCAAGGGCTTGCTAAATACCACAAATTGTATCACCTATACAAATATATGGTTCGAAAATCAGCTTTAGGTAAGTCTATAGGGTCCTAAAAGATTTTAGAAACATGCAGGTAATTTGAATTTGTCGTTTTAAAATCAAGTTTTTTGTTATTAGTAAAATGCCCATGCCACATTCTTCAGAAACATGACATTGGTATCAGTCAGATCCATGTAGTTATTTGCAAAAATGAATTTAACTACAAGACGCAACATATGAGACAGACAGCCAGTGCACAGTTTTATAGCTGATTGTTCTTTCATTAATGATCACTGAATTACTCCAGTGCATTTACTGTGATAGCTCTGAGGAGAGGATATAAAATCCACCTATCCAGACTAGTATATAGACTAATATCTGAGACTAGGAGAAACACAATCATACTTAAATTGTGTTTAGTGGAACTGAGAGGATTGCAGCTTCTACTCCTCTTTGGCACTGCACTTAATAAATGCAGGCCATGTTCCAATCAGATGCAGTACCTCTCAACAGCAACACTCCAAACATGCAGTTGGAGAAAATAAAGTTGCATTTGGTACTTCTTGCGATATATTTTAAACAGTCCTGACAGTGCTGTGAATGTTTGCACGCACTTTTTCAGCAGACACATCTACCTGTGTTGGCCCTTCAGAGTGATGGGAAGAGGCACTGGGAGTCACATGGTTTGGGGGTGGATGGGATGCAGAGCTTTTTGGATGCCCATGCTGACAGGTGCAGCAGTTCAATCTTGAGGTGCATCTTCATTTTTTAAATAGGGACAGCCAGAGGCATGGAAACATGAACGTAATGTAATTTCAGGCATGTCCTGAAGCATCTAGCGTCCCTGTTGAAACAACCCCTCTCCCAGGCATCCACAGCTCCTGCCTGCTAGCAGCCAGCCACTGTGAGCTCCTGTCCTCTGGTTCTTATAAAGACTGACCTCAGATCTGCCTACAGGACACTTTCTATTTCAATATAAAACTGGTACTGTATTAAAATTATTAAACAAAATATGTGTGCTTAAGCATTGCAGGCTTCTACCAGCCTTAAACAGAGATCTCACACAGGTGTCCCCTATTTTACAAATGTTCTATTTACGTATTTATGTATGTATGTATTCCTGGTATATTTAGAACTTTTTTTATTTCTTGCACATTTTTTTCAAATATTCTAATCATGAAATTTCACATCAACAAATTGGATACATTTTTAGCTTTTTGGTCATTTAATGAATCAAATTTTCATGATAAAATTGTCAAACTCATGACTCAACTCATTGCTGAGATGAGACTCAGAAGAAAACCATGAATTTATGAATTATGGAATGCATACAGTGTAAGGAAAGCCAGTGATGTCCACAAGGTCTAGAATAACATCATGAAGGCTACCATGATGGTTTATGGAGGGACTGTCGATGGTTTTCAACGTGTCCTACAGCATGGAGACGATGCTTTTGGCAGCGACTGGGCAGACTGCCTTAATGAATGCCCATCTTACCCTATTCCTGGAGACTGGGGGAATAAGCCTGGAAAAGAACAGGAAGAGAAATTCAAGTAGTAATGTCAGAGCTGAAGACGAGTCCCTGCTGAGAAGCAGGCGACACATGTAGGGAAGCAAGCTGCATTACTATGTGCATGGTGTGATTTTGGGGGTGCCTAGACATTAATTAATGTGAGGTGGTACAGTTATCCGCATATTGTGGCATTCTTGTGTGTTTCTGAATGATGGCATGGTGGCTGCTTAGCTCAGTGTGTCCATTCTCTTATTTTGGATAGATCCCATGTCCACAGAACCAGTCATGAGGGAGGAACGAGAGGTAAGGCAGTGCTGAGGTGGCAAACCAGAGGGACATCTCAGGGGCAGTATACAAACTTGTGTCTCTCAAGCTCTGTGCAAACTAGTTCTTTGTCTACTACAGTACGACTCAGTAGCTAAACTCTCTGTTTTGTTCAAAACCCTCTCACAATTAGTTGACCAATCACCATGGAGTTTGCGGGATAGTTTGGTGAGCTGACAAGAAATTCTGGCCCCTGCACGACCAGTTGAAAAAAAAACACAGGCAGGAACTCATTTGCTGAATAAAATCACCATCAGATGATGTCATAATTTATGCACAAACCAAGAAACACATAGAAAGAGTAAAGTACCTGGGAAAGGAGCTCCAGTCCTGTAGGCCAGGGTCCAGAGGGGCGAGTAATCATGGATTGAGTCCAATTTACATAAAATAATTGTAATTTTACTTACCTGTCCATATGCTGCTTGGAGGGATAAGGGAATGCCTAAGAGAAGGGAGAAAGGTTGGGTGTGGGGTTCACCTATGGCCATGTGAGCACAGTATACCATGATTTCATAACCTTTACAAGATAAAATCAGATGGGATTATCTTTGTACGTCTTGTGTCTGTGTGTGAATGAGTTGGTTGTCCACTTCCCCCACAGCCTCCAACCAATTTCAATTTGGGTTTTGGCTTGAGAATCATAATTCAAAGCGAGAAACAGGAGAGTAGCCATGAAGGCTCATCAGGTGTAGATAGATTGAATAGTTACACCCCTGCAGTTTCTCAGTTAGATTATTAAAGATTTACATTTAAAAAAAGCCATTGCTTTGAGTCTCTTGCAAACACTGGCTTGGAAGAGATAGGTGCAGCAGCACTTGCTGTAGAGAGGCCATTCAAAATGCAGGGTCAATGTTTCTGAATGGTCACTAGCTAGGCAGCTACTGAGTTAGCTTTTTATGTACAATACAGATTGAACACTTTTTTGGCTATTTTAGCCCAACAATATTTTGGTTGCGTTTAACACTTTAGGCAAATATTTTCTGAGGATTTTGCCAAATACTCAGATAGGATCTCTAATAGCTCCCAGCATATGCCATATGCCATTTTGTTCAGAACTAGTTTTCCTTATGGAAAATAATATTATTATTCCTGTGCATTTATTGAGGAATTTGATATGGCCTTTTCTGTCAAATAAAAGTGAAATGATGAAAAACAGAATTGTAAACTGAATGTCGTAGAATTTGTTGTCATGAAATAAAAAAATAGCATTGCTGTTGTGGAAATGAGAGTGAGGAAACAATATTTTAGTTGACTATTATTTAATTTGATTGTTGAATTACTTTATACTTGTTGAAAATATTGAAAAGCCATAAGGTAAGTTTTCATACCCCCATTTATGTAAATGCAGCTTGTCTCGCTCTCAGAAGACATATCAGCACATGAAATGGTTATATTTGAAGCCATACAGCACAGCAGATATTAATATGTTGATGTCATCTGTATTCATGACACTGTCCTCAAAGGCAGCCATCTCCACTTGATAACGATAATAGGGATTAGACATGCATGGTTTGCGTCACTGCAGGCAACTATAAGCCTGTAATGAGATCATTTAAAGGTCTCAAGCATTAGCCGTGTTGTGGAAATAGTGCATGGGTCATTACTTTATAATAATCTGAAAGGGCCATGCTGCTCTGATTACACTGCAACCAATATTAAACATTCAAACCCTATTTTGCTAAAAGAGCATGATTAGAAGTCATGTTAATGCAGACTCTTTCTTTGGAACAAAAATGCAGCAACATCATGCATGACGGTGGCAAGTACTAGGCATGTAGACTGGGTCCCAGGATATATCTAGCACAACCAAGAGGTATAATTCAACAATTCAAAGAAGAGAATCGTGCAGCAGTATAGAAAAGATAGAACAAGTCAGTCATTAGTGTTTTACTGTTGTGATTTACCTTAGCACAGATTTCCATTGCCATTTGACTGTGAAAAAAACACTTCTGTACAAAAATGTATGGAATGTGGATCTGTTCCCATAATGACTTTCCCCATGAGACAGCTCAGTACCAATAGTGAATATTTAAAAAGTACGTTTTAGCCATGTTGACATGGACAACTTTGTGATCATATTCTAGGATGGAGGAAATAATGCAAATGATACATGATAATCTTAACAAATGATATTGAACGACATAGCTCAGCCTTCCCTCCTCCTGTCTTGAACCTTAAATCTTTTCTCATGGTAGCTTGACAATCAACTGTAAATGTGCAGGACCTCCCTGTGTACCATTCATATTGATATTTAATTGTCATGACTCCACCTGCTGAAGCCATCTTGCCCTTATATTTAGCCTTTTTACTATCTTCCACATAATTCACCTCAACAGAATATAGCACTGTCTTCATCTGTTGACCTCCATTTGGGTGTCACTACACGGTGATATTATGTAATATTATGGTGGACTTGCTTGTGACCCAGCTATAATTAATAGTGTTTGGCTATTTGATTAAACAGTTCTGGCAGCACATGCCTGAAGATTTTTTCAGGCAATCAGGAGCTCTGTTTAAGCCTCTAATAGGTGGAAAATGTAGGAGTGATCTTGGTCACCCTGAAATATGTAGCACATGACACAATTTCAGCCCAGCTTACTGGCTCCCATGATTGGGAGGAAACATAGTGAATCAGAGTGAATCATTTAGCTGCAGCCCACAAAGTGTCAGCACATCTGTAGTAAATAATTGTTTTTATGGGGTCCAGTGCAGTCCTATACATTTTGTGTCTGTAGCTATCTAGTTAATCTTGTAACATGGAATCAAATTATAGTCTTCAACGGCAGCCTATACTTTCTTCAGGAAAGAATGAAGACTGGTCAATGTGAGGAAATTCCCAATGTAAACATTTTGGAACTCATGTAGTATCTGCCTGCCTTATCTTATTTTGAGAGGACCTCACAGGGACCTGTGCAAAACCAAACTTTATTTTGATCACCTGATTTGCAGTAGTAGATCCATCTGTTAAGGAGAGACCAGATTTTGAACCTTTTGGGCGAGCTGTCTTTGCTCAGCAGCCTGCAGTGTAGTGAGTGTATTTTTAGAACAATGAATTAACTGCCAGTGTCTTTGCTTGGTTGGGAGAATACTGTTGTAACGGTATTTAATTGCAAACCTGAGTAAATAAATATTGTGTGTCTTAACTGTGTGGTCATGTTTGCACTCTACCTTTTCCATTGAAGTAATAAATACAGACTTGAAGTGAAACTAATACAATACACTATAGATCAATGTGCTTGGAATTTCATAGGTACAATAAAAGTGCTCTGTTTCAGTTTCATCATCTAATGCCGTCAGTTAAAATGTAGGGCAAGATTACAAAGCATTTGTGGAATTTATAGCATATGCAAAACAGTCGGTGCATGCAATAACAGTGGTCCTGGTGCTGTCTATCATTCTGAACACAATATAGGAGGGTTCGTGTTCATTTTCCTTGTGTATTTGCAATTTGCAGCAGTCTCAGTGAATTACCTCCATGTCGTATTTGTTTTTGTCATAAATTATTCTACTCAGGAATGAATGACAGAAAATACAGTGTTCAATATTGAGGTCTCTTTTTGGATTTCCCCAATTTTCCTCCCCAAATTCAGCCAAACTGTTTAGTCCACCATGTAACCTGCTCCTTCTAACACATGATGATTCAATATACCAAAATATGTATTTTACACTAAAATAGTCTGAATATATGCATTCCCCAGAAAGCTGTAAATTATTATCTACACCTTTTCATTTGGAAAAAATAATTCTCCGAGAACTTATAAATGCTGCTTAGCTTTTAACACAGAAGTAATACCACAGTTATTCATTCTCTCTTTCTACTGCCACACAGGCATCTAATTCAGGTCAATTAATCTGAAACATGTTAAAGGAAAATTATCTGTTCAGTTGGAAATGATTTTAATGGCTAAAGAGAGTCATTTAAAGAAAGAGTACACGTGCAGCCTTTAGATATCTCACTTTGACCTCTTCCTTTTCTACATTTTGCTGAATACACATACAACATGTGCTTTCTTTCGACCTAGCTTTTATTTTTGAACATCTAAATAAGCAAAATGAATTATTGCCTTTTGACGTATGGCAGCATCCTCTCACCAATGTCTCTCAAGTATCATCAGCAGTGCAGTTATTTATTTTATTTTAAGAAAAGTTTGGTAATATGTAATGACAAGGGCATTGCAAAAAGATATGTACATATTTGGAAACTGTATACAATATATCCTTAAGGGTATTGCACAGAAAGATATCTAATTAGGTTTTGATCAGTGAAATGGAAAAAGTACATATATATAATGATTTCTCTTTACTGACATTACAGACATAATGCAAAGATGGTAATTCCTCCCAACCAATGAGAGCACTTACCTCTAGGGCCATCATGAATGACCTGGAATAAATAACGGCAAATTCTCAGTTCATGATCTCATGTAAGTTACAGTGTGAGAGAAGGAGCTTTCCATTTCCTCTTGAATAAATAGCAATTAAATAAAGACTTGTAATTAGTGCTGACAAAATGAGCAAATTCAATAAACACCATTTTTTTTATTTAGGACATAAATGGAAAACTCCATACATGCAATGCATGTCATGAAAAAATAATGCCACTGTAACTTGGGAAAATGCAGCATGAAATCAAGAAAATCCGGACATGGATGGAGACTTTATTGCCTGGTAAATTAAGGTAATGAAGTATACTCTTTAGTGGAAATGCCTTAACCTCAAAGTTGATAAGTTAAAAAGTTCAGGAATGTAATTATAGTAACTCACATCCCCTTGGGGGAAGTGGAGTGATGAGCAATATGTGTCACTGATGCAACTAGTCCCGAAGTGACACTGGTCTCCCGGGCAACAGTGACATCTGTTAAGGCAGCCCGACATAAATGGTGAAGGCAGCTTCTCCAGACTCTTTGTGCTTTAGAGAACAAAATGGAAAAGTTCTTCAGTGGGGAAAAGGCTGATCAAAATGTCTGTTGATATAACTGTAGTATGAAGTCCTTCCCTATCCACCAGCATTCTCCAAAAAATGCATAGTTTCCAGACAATACACTTGATACGAGGCAGAATCAATGTAATGATGCCATGATAAAGTGTGCCATAATAAACAAACTCATAAATTGTTATTACTTAACTAGATTGTGTAGGGAAAATGGTACAGAGGTGTCAACAGGTCTGTCAATGATGCAATTACTACATATAAGGTAGTATTTTGTATAAATTGCATAACTCACTCTTAAGTATCCTGTTCTTCATGAAGACCACAATTCACTCCATGGAAAGTTCTTCACTTCACAACAAACAACACTGTATAACAGGACACTTCAGCATGTCATTGCCCCTTACTTTCCTGCAGCTTGGCAGGAAATGTGTACTCTGTGGTGATATTGTTCTGTGTTGACAAGTGTATATATGAAAATGTGATATACCTGTATAGTATTCATATTCCTACATTTGATCATTAAACTGTTGACGTTGTTATTTATTGAACAGGTTGAAAGGTAGTACAGGCTATAGATAGGCAATCTTTTGTTCATTTAAAAATCCCCCAAAAAGTAAAATGAGATTCACAGTAAATTATAATCCTCCATCTGAAAAGTTTATATGCACATTTGTGTAAACATGGTTTGATACACACATCTGAAACAAACCAATTGCTTATTTAATGGGAAATGGACAAGACGATTGCCAACAAGTGCTGGCTTTCCTATGGTCATATTGTCATTTTTGGTGGCCCTAAACGGTTGGGTCATGCTTGCTCTCATACTTTGTTCATATCCTTCATAAGTCTATTCTGTTCTGACTCGAGCGTTAGCAGCAGCTGCAGCAGTGTTTACAACAACAATAATATAATGTTCCATAATAAATAAAAACAACTGGATGCACATTTAAGCCAGCTGGAAAATTACTTCCTGATTAGTAATTTGATTAAATCTCTCTTAACAGTGGGATACTAGCCTGCAAAATACAAATGTCATTTCAAGACTCCAATCATAAATATATTAGCGAAAATAGCCAGAAAATTAAAGGAAGAGCAGTATGTCTACATTATTATTTTTAAGAATGACTGGTTGACTCAGGACTCATTCCCTTCTCATATGCGTGACATGACTTCCACAAACACAAAAAATGTCACATACTATTATAGTCAGTTGAATCACTTTAACTTACCCCACTTTTATCATGCAACTTCTTCCCTCGCATGCAGTTTAGGGCACATCTGTGGTGTCTCAATGATTTTTCCCATTTAGGTTTACAAAATCTCCAATAAACTAACCCATAGATTTAGTTCCAGACTACTTTATGATGTGCATACAACGTGAAAGTCATTGACATCATACATTTATTTTTAGGAGGGTATTTTTGAGATATTAATGAGCTAATGATTTGCCTTTACATCATTTATGGTCAGTTTTTCTTTTATTTACTTTCATCAAATTTTTATTGTGCCCAAACAGGAGCTTTCTCACCTTGTTCCATAGATTTTCACAGTGAAGCTGTTTCCATCTCTTATACCTTCTTATCAAGTAGCTTGTGAACTACCTTTCAAATTCCACCAAGAATAAATGAAAAGTCCACAGTGCGCAGAATACGATACAAATCATTTTAGTGC
The DNA here is from genome assembly GCA_022829145.1 of Albula goreensis. NCBI lineage: Eukaryota > Metazoa > Chordata > Actinopteri > Albuliformes > Albulidae > Albula > Albula goreensis. Next base: position 45,815,050 of record CM040741.1, read on the forward strand.
ACTGAGAGTGGGGTGCTTAAGGAATACCATGATTTGCAGAGACTGTTGAATTTAAAATATTCTGTCCTTTGAAAACTGTAATCACTGATGCAAGCAGTATCTCATTCCTACAATAATCAAAGCTGCCATGACCGTGCTCTCCGGCCTAACTAAAGCGAAGATCTTTTAAGGGCTTTCCTCGGATGCTAAAAACACATGCAATTAAGTTTACCTCATTTACAGCCAGCTAAGAAACAAGAACTACAATAGTGGCATGTATTTTCAGAGGCAAAAAGTTGTGTCATAATAAAATGCAGACAGTACACAGCACCTCTGATGCAAGAGCTGTATTGAGCCAGTACCTGTGTGAGACTTCTATATCGGTGACATTCCAGCTGGGTGAAGTCTCTACTCCCCTGGCTTTCCCCTGGACAGAACGTTCACTTCCACTTTTATTAGCCTGATGTAGGATGTCAGAAGGGTCCACAGCAGCAGATACACAGAAACTGATCCTTCTTTACAGCAGTGGTGATAGAAACCAGTCCTGGTGAGCTATACTGTCCAGAGGTTTTCAGTGTGATGTGGTCAAGTCATTGATTAGCTGAATCTTCCCACTTTTCTAAAGTCGGCATTAACATTATGTTAACCAATTGATTTTACAATGTCATGTCAACAGCCCTCCCACCCTTACAGAGATGTTCCAGTGTATACTTTAGTCCCATGGAAAGGGCTTACCCTTGGTTTTCACCTTGAGGTAGGAGTCTGGAACACTGTATTTCCATAGGCAACATGACACTCAGCAGCATTAAAGCTTCTCTGAAGAAGTCAACCAGCAGGAGTAACTTGGGATACACCCCACAATCTAGACACAGAGACAAGCCAACAAGCCTATCTTAGGTCCCTGTGCAGCAGTGCTCTTCATCAAACAGACACTCACACCGTATCAGCTGTCAAGCTAAAATAAGAAAATATTAAATCCAAGATTTTTTTTTTTTTTTTGGTAAGCTTTACCTTAAATGCACTCTAAAGCTTTGAAATTTAAACAAGACGGAGGACAAGCGAAAAAATGGAAAGTGAATAAATGTGTTGATGCTGGAAAAATGTATCCTCAAAGGTTGCCTCATTATCTCCCAGTAACTGCTGAGGATGGAATGATAACTCGCATTACTTCCCACTTGCTCCACCGCTTTCATCTTAGGAGACGGAAAATTATTAAGGACCCTCTTATACTGTATGTCTCAAATGCATCTTTTTTATTATAGTTCTTATATGTTAATAATGGGTTACTGTCTGACACCTTCTTGGAATCCTGCGTTTACTGCGTAGTAATTGCATGCTTAAATTTGCTATAGAAAGTGCAGCATTTACCTAAAAGAGTCTGACCAAATGCCAAGTAGTTTAATGGATAGCTCTTCCACCTTTGTCAAACTGGCATTTCAGGAAGTTTGGAGAATAATGTATGCTTTGTACAGTTGAGTGTTTTGGTGCATATACTGTACATAGTTTTTGGTATCTCATTGATTTGGCCCATAATGCACAGTATGTACTTATACTGATAACTCAGACATTAAAGGATATGTTGGTACTTCTCATTGTTTATGATGTTGCTTGATAACATAAAAAATGCTCTCAATCCCATGGATTATTTGCTGTAGGAATAAGAGCACTCATATTTCAGACATGTTCATAACCCAGAATGTACTCTTCCTTTACAAAACACTATTAATGCTGCACAAAGAGCTGTCTCCTGATGTTTTACTCACTGGTTCTTCATCTATTCATGGCAGTAATGATTACTGCATCTTCTTTTAATCAAAAATGCCCTAAAAAGCGTCTACATAAGGATTGTCAGCAGTGAGTTTACAGCCTATCATATGGCTAGTAAATTTACTGTTGGGCTGTCTGTGTGTCCATCTCTCTCTTATATCATTTGATTTCACTCGAAGATACTGTTCATGTCATTAGATGACCTTGCCGTTCAATTCAGTGTCTGGGAGGGCATTACTGAAATGACATGTTTAGGTTTCCTCCACTCTACAAAACTGTGGAACGGATTCTTCATGCAGCTTCTTGAGAGGCTTTCACTGCACCACAAAGAGGAGAAGCTCAGTCAAAGGTAGGAGACGCAACAGGAGGCCCCATAGAAAGGATTCGCAGGATCTTGCATCAGTTTCCAATTCAAAATAAGGTTTTATATGTCACATTTTTTAAAAAGTTTGCAAAATGGGGAGATATATTTTACTTCCACTTTGCACAATATAAATGCCGCTGTTCACTGTAATCCATTAAACAATACAATAAAACAATACTTTTGTATTTTTTCTGAAAAGTGTATAATAATTGGACTTTATTTTTGAGCAAAAAAAGGGTATGAAGGCTTTAAAAAAGCTGAAAATGGATGTGGCCACTATGAGCATTTTAGTCTCTTAGACAAAAACATTATTCTTCTTACTTGATTTGAAGTAATTTTCATTTTTGAAATTTCAAATCATGAACGGACCCTCAGAAACATGAGTACAACTTCTGTCTTCATTGCAGATTACAAAACTCTCAGACTTGATGGAGGCAAGAAATATTGTATTTGCAATGGATAATGTTACCAATTCATTGAGCTCAAAGTGATATAAATATGTCAAGGAATAGGCAGTTAATCACAAAAATAGCATTTAAACAATATTCAAATATCTGTATTTTATATTTTCCCTGATATCTGTTATGTATCCATTGGATTCACTTTCATAGTAGCATCTTGCAGCATGTGTTTTAATGCAATGGCTAACAAGGGCACTGAAATTTACAATAATTATACCCCAATTGTGCATTGAATGAAATGCAGTCCAAGTGGCTCAGTGGGATGGCTGAGGTTTGAGCCTCTGTGCATCACAAAGACTCTGGCTTCATGTAGGTGTTTGTAAGCCTGGCTTCATGTCACCCACACTGGGATGGTGACTAATCCAGCCCTGCCTGCACCCATCTGAGTTTCACCCACCACTGCTTATGGGCATTGCACCATCTGAGCGCTTTCGCTCTATACCTTTCACTTAACCTCCAGCCATGTTACAGCTCCTATACAATGTCCTTGTCATGCTTTTAGCCAATGCTAATTCAAATAAACACAGAGGTAAAAATCTAGACTAAGAAAAGGAAGGATGGACACTAACTCTGTTCTATAAAAGGGAAATGGTGTGTACTTATCTCAAGTGGAATGCCTCCAAATCTATATTTGAATCACTACCCAAGGATATTTACAAAAATCTGATAGTTTTTGGAAAGAAACTCATTACCACACTCATGTCCATTCAGGGAGAGCAAAAACATGCTTCATTTGCCTAGAAAAAAAAAAAAGTCTTGGAAAAGAGTTTCTTAATATGAAACAGACAGGCATAACAACCACAAACATGTTTTCATTTGCAGTAGTAAACAAGTTTGTACAGAAGCAAGAAATGGACTATGACATACTCTGCCTGCCCATGTCATAGTTCTGATGCACAAGGCTACCGATGCGAAGTCTGTAGAGACATGATGTAACTTTTTTAAGGGTGAAACAAACATGACCACAGCAGGATGGACGACAGTCTGACTAACAACAGCGCACTTTTCTCTTTGAAATGCAACATAAGAAGCGCAAGCTCAAGAAATGCCATCTGAGCACAATGTTCGACAATGTATTTAGGTCATTCACTGAATTATATAGCGAAGGTATTTTGTTTTATTGGCCATCTGTCAATGATGAACCAGGAATGAATGTGCCAACGACATAAGGCACATTCAAACTGTTAATATGATTTTTTAAAATAAATATATATATAAATAAATAGAATTGCTTTAACAAGTAAAACATTGATTAATTATGCATATGTGCATGGATGTAACTATCTAATCAACCATTTAAATGTCATTTAAAGGGATCAGCTCTGTCACTATGGAGGAGAACAGTTTTTCCTAAAGGTTTACTGCTTACATAAAGAGTTTGTTTATGTGGGTCATATAATCAGAAATCAACTAATGTCCCCATCTGACCCCTCTGATTCGCATGATTTTCTGTGCACGGTTGCTTCTACACATATGATGAATCCATGTTTCTGCAGATGTATACTGGCAGATGGCCAAGGTTCTACACACATGAATAGCATTGCAAATGAGAGGGCTTCCTTCGCCCTCAACTGAAGTATCTGACTCAACATCTAGCTAAAGTCCTCCCTTAATATGTATATCTAACATATGACCTCACATTAGAAATCTGGGAAAAATGCCATGTTTGGGTCTCTCTCTTTCATGTATGCTTATATGTAAGCATGTATGCATACCAAGGACACATCCAGGTCCCCCCACCCCACCCTACATGGGTACCCCTCAGAATGCACAACTAACCACTACAAAATGATTATGTAATGAGGATGTGTAACTGTTCCACATAGCATAAAAACTTTATGGTCATCAGCTGAAGGTGTAATATAAATTGTACAAAAAATTGTAGAAAAATTATGCCATAACCAACTGATCATGAAATGAGACACCATTAGCCAATATGATGTGCAAGAGATAGCCAGCTGGCTAGCTTTATGATAATGAACTATGTTGCATGTAAATCCTTTTGTGTTTCCCTTTTGCTGTTGACAAGGGTGGAAGTGGAGACAGTGGTACATTAATGACTTGAGTAACTGAATAACCTAATTGTGCTATTTTATTACTGGAGTGCTGATAAAACACCTGCCAAACTCAACAAATCTGTCTTTGTGTGGTTGTAGCAGGAGTAGCAGTTCACAGAACAGTTGTTAAAATATTAGTTGTTTTCAGAATTTTGAGAAATGACTGGAAGGATTAAAACAATGGCCATGTAATCACAGCCCTCGGAGCACAGGATCTGCTGTATTGGACTATAGCTTTCCAGAGAGAAAAATCTGGGGAAGGGCAGTAGCAGAAAGAGGCTGCAAATGTGCCTAGACCTTTGGATGGCAGCAGCGTGGAGCTTCAGCATTCACCAGATTGCTGTGCGTAGTTTTAACCAGCCAGTGAAAGATGCTACAAGCTAGTGCCTGACAGTAATTCTGCGTGCACTCTTGTGGAGGGACTGACAAAGGCTCCCAGTGATGCTTGCAGCAAGGACCTGGTTTCTCATGGAATTACATCGAAGTGATCAACAGGTTAGCGGCTTTGCCTGTGGGGCAAGAGAGAGGTTAACTCAGTACACAGAGCTGGACTCAAAACCCCAAAATTCCTCGAGGGAACAATGGTGGGGGAGGGCTGTAGGTTCTGCTGGACAGGATAGAAACTGCGTAAGAATTGCTTAGATAATTTATGGACAGGCCAGAAAAATATGCACAGTAGACACGCAACTGCAACATATAATCTATTATTCACCAAAATGTGAGTTATGCAGGCATACCCCTTACCTATACCTAATTAAACAAAGGTTACATAAAAATATAACATGGATATTTCATCACTTTTAATCAGAAATGACTACAGACTCTCCATGGTTCCTAATGCTGACTTCTGTGCTTCCTGACCTCAGTAAACTTGCAGAAATACACAGCTTCACACAGCCACATAAAATCTCCAAACCCTTTCTTTTTGTTCCTTCTTTTTATTATTCTGAATTTGCATCTTCTGCTTCTCCTTCTTTATTTACCTGCTGATTGCATTACAAGAAATGCTTTCGTTCCACAAGTATGAATGCTTCACACCAGTACATATCTGACAAAAGAATGCCCCTTCTAAGCTTAGATACTTAAGGCTCCAGTATAGTTCAGGCAAACAGTTTGCTGGTGGAAAAAGTGACAGTTCACTTAAGGCTAAGGTGAACTGGCAAACTCAAAACCAAGTGATTCCAGTGAGTGATCAAATGTGAAAGCGAGAGATTCTTTGGGTAGTTTCAACTGTTGAAGCATGTGGAGATTCTGCTTATTCACTGTTTTGATGATAAGCTCACTCAAGCCTTCTTGAGACTCTAGCCAGCTAACTAGAACTAAATGGCATCTCTCTGAGCCAAGTTGTTAACAGTGTTGTTTATATATATATAATTATATATATATAGTTCTGTATATAGGTAACTATATATATAGTTCTGTAATGAGGTAACTATATATATATAGACTTACCTCATTGCAGAACTTTTATATTGTTTATACAATAATTCTCCAATGACATAAAGTAGCTACTTTGGTTTGGTGGTTTTTCCTGTTTCTTTCCTCATGTCTCATTTGTCGGGTCCTGCAAAACATTCAAAAAGTCTGAGGTTTAGCAGTGAAAACCTTCATTTTGAAAGTTGATTAGACAAGCATGTGACATAACCATTTAAAAAACTCTTCTCATGCTTGGACGACTATTTTTTTTAAAAATGCCTTTAACTGCTGTTGCCACATATGGAGAATTTGACATGATTAGAAGAGCAGAAGAGAGTGCTAGAGCGCCTTGCTTTTTTTGGGCATTACAGTTACTTTCACCATTTATGGTGACTCAAATTATAAACAGTATACCCCTTTTTGCACTTTCAGTCTACTGTGGAACTTGATAACAAATTTCAGAAATATTCATTCTGTTCGGTCAATGTTCATCATCCGATATCCCATTACTTTCTGAGCTAGTCATTTGTATTCTGCTGTGGTTTCATTTGTTGAAACACATCTTTGAAACAGTGCCAAAACCACTGAGCAATAAACTATATTTCTCATTATTATATCTTAATTAAAATGATATCAGCCTAAATGAACGCTTCATATGTTTTAAAAAGGCCCTATGAGATGAAGGGTTTGTTCATGAAAAGAATAATGTCCCCCTAATTACAAATAACTCAACTGAATTTTATATTTTATGTTTTATTTCTGTAGATGCATATGATACAAAAATGAACCAATGGTAATGTTCTTTGTGTAATTTGATTTTCTTAGTTTTTCTTTATACACAAGCAGTGGTTGCTGACATAAAAATGGGGGAAATGAGAAATTCAAAGAATGGTATACAAATGCACATTCTGCAAGGTTGTAAGGCCCAGAACGAGGGGTATTTTGTATTACTATGAGTTAAGTCAGAGTGTGTAACAGACTGCCGACAAATGCACATGTAATTGTTAATGATGAAAATATGAAGAAAAAAAGCGGGAAATGTGCAGCCTTGCTTTTCAAAGGAGCTCTCTTTAGGGAGGCAGATATAAAATCTAATGATCCAATGTTGAACATGCATGAAACTGCATTAAAGATTTTTTTTATCACTGTTGATAGGTTCTCCCAGTGCTGTATGACAACAGGAGCAGACAAGCACCTCCATTCTATTGCTCAAGGCCCAGGGCAAGCTGAATCTTCTTTGCAATCAGCCTTCATCTCATAAGGTGGTCCACTCACTATGACAGACATTGAATGACAGCATTTATGATTTGCCAATCCATCTCACCAAAACCCCTAAATTATGCTTGACATTAAATGGCAAAATAATGCACTGGTCTGTCTGGCTTCAGCCTGGTGTATCACTAATGCATACAGAGGGACAAGCTGTACAGGTAGTCAGAAATTAGAGAGAAGACACTGAAAAAACACACTGGAGGACATCTGAGGGTAATTGAGGAGATACGCGAAGAGGATTCAGTGAAAGAGCATAAGCGGGATGCGTTGACCTCGGATGGAGCCATGAGTACATCTGCCATACAGGAACTGTTGAACGTTGGGCCAGCAATCTGGATTGGTTTTGTTTGGGTCACCTTTTTGTATTGGTAATAATAAAGGTAAAAAGAGGTTTCTCATTTTTGCTTTATTCTTACGGCAAGCCACCTTAGTTTACTTTTAAATTTTGTCTCCTGAAACACACAGTATCTTTTTTAGGTGAAGTAATTTTTCCTGTCCAGCTTCTTTATTTTTCGCAAATATAATTCTTAAGTAGTAGTGCCAAGGTATGTCCCTTGGTCCAATTATGTTTTTTTATCACTGGAAAAGGCTCCTTTTTTGATTAAGTGATTGCAGTTTTACATCAGTTTTTGATTATCAAGTGGAATTGTTATACTTTTCAGAATTCTAGGTTTTTATCCCACTTGGCTGGCCTTTGGTTTCATATTTCAGAGTTCCATATGTCTGAGGTGATTGTATTGTACTTCACTGCAGATTTTTGGTTTACTTTTGTAACAATGATACTAATAAAGACTTAGGAATATTAATTGAATCCTAGGGTAAATTAAAAGTTTCCAGGACCACAATAATTGGCAGTCATGTAGCATTATTGACATGTCCTGAGGTGCCCTGGATAAGGACCCACTTTCAGTCTTCTTTCATGATTGCTCTCTGAATGACAGACAATGAGTAAATTATGTGCAATAATGCTTCCATTAGAATCATACCCTTAATGCAAGCCCACAGACAGTTTCAATCATTGGTAGCTTGAAAAAAAAATTATATATATATATGGTCTTTGATGTCAATGCATGCCCAATATTAAAAGGCAATTGATTCCTATGCTGCAAAACATAATTTGTTGTGTTGCACTTATACAGTATTGTATTCATACATTAAATCAAGAATTAGGCCTCACTCTGTTGTCTCCACTTCTTTGAGAGTTACAATATTGATTGTAAATGTCAACCACATTGTATTTGAAGTTATGTTTAACTAAATGTATTAAAATCTGTACTCTTGCTTGTTAAGCTTATCGTTACTTTGGTTCCCCTTTACAGAGTGAGTTCAAAGTGGAGACCAGAAGCTGCTTTTTACTTTTTGATTTGAGTACTTGTGAAGCTGCTGCTGCTGCCTATTGCCAATACTCCATCATTGAAGGCTTCTCATAATTGCCATGAGCCCAAGAAATGTGTAATAATGAGGGCCCTCGGGGGGGCGTAGCTCTCTGAGTCACTGGTTCTTCATACGGTGATGCATCCTGGGGTCTGGATTGAACCCTGATTGTACCAATGCTGACTGTGGCACAGAGCCACATAGTAACCACACAGCTCAGCTGCTAGATGGAGGGTGAAAAGAGGCAGCAGCTGGTTGCATGTGTTTCGGGGGATGTGCTAGTGCACAGCTTCCCAAATCGACACAGGACATTTCAGTGGTAGTTATGGCAATTACCATTTGGAATACTTAAGTGGGGGAGAAGTGAAAAATAAGGAATCAAAAAGGAGGAAATCACATGACTGTTTGTGTGATATGATATAATTAAAACTTGACTAGGAGATCAAAATTTCAAAAATTTGCCCCATTTAAAGATATCTATAAAACATTTTAAATCATGAAACATTTTTTAAGTTGTTTTGTTGATAATGTTTTGTCAAAATTATAGCCCCTTCTCCATGACATTTTACATTTACTGTTTCAGTGAGACTGTCAGACATCAATAACATGCAAAATTATAGCATTGTTTGCAGCATTATATGGATATTTATCCCTCCATATCTAGCTGTGATTGTTGGGAAGCATTCCATTTTTTATTTTCATTTTTTCTTTTAGAATGAAACTTTGGATTTCTTTTTGGAAGAACAAGGGCCAGAACAGCAAGATGAGGAGGTCAATGACAATAGGAAAAGGGGATGTTTTGTTTGGAAAGCTTATGTAGAAAGCCAGAAATTTTGGATTTAGTCCCTATTACAATCGATTACATTGCTAGTTGATTTAAACAAAAGTTTACGACCACTGCTTAAATTTGGACAGGAGGAAGTTTATTTTCAAACTGCTTTGTCCTCCATACAGTTTCCCTACCACTACCAGCTGCAGCAACAAAAAATCTTGCCAGCAAACATTAAAGAAAATAGATCTAGTCAGTGGCTGCCCATCTGCAAGCCAGCTATCACAAACTGCTAACAACAAATATACTACTATTATTATGGTCCCATTTATTTTTCTTGGGTTTTACTCACAGCTATAGTTTCCTGTCAGTGTCAAATTGTATTTCTTGATTATTAGTTGAAGATACAGCACATCACCACAGTGTCTTCTAAAGAAAAAATGGATTCTTCTTGATTACTGGAAGTCTAATATATGTAATTTTTCAGAAATTGATTTTCTTTCATTAGTTTGTTGTAGTGCAGAATATCTTGTCATGGTCGACTGTTGCCTTCAGGAATTCTATAGACCAGTAGTTCTCAAGGACTAAAAATGTTTGCAAGTTGTACATTCTGAATAATGCCTTCATTCCTAATGGTTGAGTGCATGAAATTACTTTGTATTATGTTGTGTTGTGTACACATTACCCATGGTCAAGCTTGTCATGTGTCTATTTGAAATGGTCAGACACAAAAACCAGCATGAACTAACCCTTTAGAATCCAATGAGGCATGCTCTGGCTTTTTAATATGATATTATTAATTTGCCTTGGAGGCAGATGTATCCAGGGCGACTTCCATCGCTCACTCTTGAATCATCATCTATATTATGCAGCTCTTAATTGAAATAATTCATGCAGCCCTTAATTGACATAATTCATATTTATTTAGTTTTCCAACATTATACCAGCAGTACAAAACATGCCTGCTGCACCAGCAACTACAGGATTTCAACCCCAAATCCTTAGCCATTGTTCTATGTTGACAGCAATACAGAATTAACATTGTGATGTATTGTTTGGCAGTGTCAAAATCAGTATTTACCACTAAATTTGCATGAAACTTATGTGATGGACAGTCCCTGACATTTCCGAAATATGTCCACTAATTAATCTGGCTTAATTTCATTAACAGTTATCTTGCTCAACAAGCTGTTACAAACACCTCAAGAAGACAGAGTGACTGTAACATAATTACAGAATGTAAGTGTTATGGTGCATGCTGCATCACGGGTAGGAGAGTCTTGTTTTGCATCTTCATATCTTCATACCAGTGTTATATAATCAAAAACCATAACTGTTATCACACTGCCATTTCTCTCAGTTTCATATCTTCCCCAAATCAAGCCTCATATTTCATTATTTCGATTTAAAGTTGAAACAGCAAGTCTAACAATCTTTAAGTTATATTCAGGGCATAATAAATATGTTGCTAGTTCTGAGAAAAATTAAACAGGCTTTCATAATAGAATTTGTGAAAATGAAATAATTAGTGAGTCTTTTCAGTTGACATGCTCTTATTCCATAGATTTATTCATGCAATTATGCATAGAATTTGCTAAAATTCTGTTGAATATTTGTTGATTTAGCCACTGCACAAAACAATAATTTAGAGCAAAAGACAAAATAAAAGATGATCCACAATATTCTTTATATTATCCTTATATTCAACATTTCATGTTATGTGTTCATTGAATAGCTCACCTATTATGTCTGATTCTGCTCCCAGTCTAGTTTTTGTTCCACCTTGTTCTAGTTTCAGATGACATCTTCTTCCAATGAACTTCATAATGTTTAGATGTATTGTAGAAACAAATACCTTGAGAAAACAAATTCAAATTGTTTTCAACCTTGCTTGGATTTTTAATATTTCATTACTGTACAGGTATTGAGGTGTAATGTTAAAAATCCAGGTATTGGTAAAAATACAATAAAGCATTTTCATACAATATAAAAATATCTGAATTTAAGATTCATTTCAGTTATTTCTGTCTCGGTCACATTTGCTATGGTTGTATCTTCTTATGTTTAATCTGATCCATGCTTATCTAAAATTCATGTTTCTGATTTGAATGGGAGCTTATTCAAATTTCGTACTGCAAGCTCAAAATAAAACTTGGCTAGAATGCAATGCTGGAAATGTGTTTAACCTTTGATGAGGTTCGTCATATTTCCATTTGATTTGACAAAATTTTTCCAGCTGCATCTCACTGCCAGTGTCTAATTAAAGTGATTACTAACAGGGCTAGAGGGGAGGCAGGCCTTGCTCCATAGCTTGCCCTGCCTGTGCTTACCTCTGGACAAAAGATTAACAAAAATCATCCATAGTAACAGGGGAGATTCATTTCCCTCTCGCTCCCAAAAAGAGGATTACTTTAATTATGGTAAGATAAAGAAAAACAATTCTTTTATAGGAATATACAAGGGAAAAAAATCATTGATCCATAGCTTACAGGAATTTTTAAATATAGCACAGGTTATTTTTTTAAATCTCCAAACATGCTGCTTCCACAGCATAATTTCTTGAGTAAATTTACAAATCCGATTACAATAATCACATTACATATCAACGCATGCAGTTTTACATTGCCTTGAGAATGCACTGTACTATAAAATGTACTGCTTTATTTCGCTTAATCTGCTTAATTGCTTTCCAGTTATATATTTTCTTTCCTTTGATCATCATTGAAGCAATCAAATTTTAAACCAGTGTGTTTATATCAACAGGTGTATTTCATACATCAGTTTATTATATGGCTTCTATAAAGATGCAGACCAACAAGATTGGTGCAACAGCAGTTAATGTTTGGTCAGTTCCACCAAGTTTTTTCACCTTCTCTTAATCAACACTTTATGCTCATTTTTACTGTGTAGCAGATTGCTGTTTACCAAATTGCAAAATGCTACTAGTCCAACAGCTGTTCTGATGCTGGGCTGGTAGAGGAACACTGTATGTTTTCTAGCAGGAGGTGCCAAACAAAACCATTCTGAGTTATCTGAGGCTGTGCACTATTGAGTCCCTGGTATTTTCAAGTTATACACTTAAATCTGATATCAGGATGACATGACTCCACCTGTGATACATTAATAAGTAATACATACATTGCTAGGGAATTATAGGGGTTAAACTGGCTGGTTCCACTTGTCTTGCTGCTCTGTAGCAGCCATGCCTGGTCTGTCTCTGTGCCCACATATACATGCATCAAGAATATACTGGCCTTGTAGTCCTCCAGTAACATGGGCAGTATGTGATTGGTGGTGCATCTGCAACAAGTGAAGAAGCAAGGGCTTACAATCACATGAACTGGAGTCACAGTTTCCTCCCCCTGAAGTCAGCAGGAATAGTGTCTGTGGGACAGAACAGCTAGTTTTGCTGAAGCTCTGGTTGAAAATAAGATAAAATATATTTTTAAAAATACCACCTATGTGTACAAAAGTACAAAACTGTACATTTTATTGCATTTAATTAAAGGCCTCCATAAACCAAATTTACTCCAGCCAGCTGCACCCCATTAATTTACCTATTTTTTTGCTCTGTCTGCTGTATTCTCTGAAGAGGCCTTATGAAGTTGATACTCACTCCTCCACCCCCCACTCATAGTATTTACATGACATCTCCATGAGTCTTTTTGCAATTAATCAATATATTCTTGTAAAAAATAATTACCTACCTATGTATCTATGCTGCTGATAGCCTTTCAGGTGTCTCTTCTGTATACTAACTACTTTCTTTGTTTGTTCACTCTTTTCTGGCAAACCTTGAGGTCCAGTCAACGATGGGTTTTTCCATGACAACCATTTCATTGACAATTGAAAATATATGACTAAAACTTAAAACTGACAACCAACTCTTATCATTATCTCAGAGTGAATATGCTCAGCCATTATCTATATCCGTTTCACTCAGTCTAAGGTAACTAGGGGCTATGGCCTAACCCAGCATACATTGGGTGAAAGGCAGGCAGACACCCTGGACAGGTCACCAGTCTATCACAGGGCCAGACAGACAAGCTCTTACTCACACATGGGCAATTTGGCAAATCCAATCTGCTTAACCTTTCTTGAAATTATTTATTTATTATGAAATATCCTCACATTGCATGAATCAAGTTTAAAGAATTCCGAATTTTTATTTGGAGGACCCCTAGACACCCTAGCACATTCTCCACCCCCAATTTTCATACCATGACTACACCGCTGATTGTATAACATCACTTTCATTCCTTCACTGGTATTTTATATTCCATGTTATGTACTGATCCAGTAAAAGTTTAACTAAAATGTACCCAGCTGTCTTCAGTTTTCCAATGTCTTTTGATTCCGTTATTGTAATTTGCTCAAATTTAATTCGAAATGACTTGTGTATGACTGAGCCAATCAGCCTTCACTAACCACATAACCATGACTATTTGTGTTACTGTTTTTCTCTGGAGAGTTTCCTGCCCTTTCATCAACAATATTTTAAGGTACTTGCACATTTTTAATGTTTCAATGACACCTTTTTGTGTCTAAAACATCACCATGTCTTGGAAAATACCATGACGACCCTACCACAGCCAGCCAAGAACCACATATTCATCTGTAACTTATATTCCAGAACAATCTTCCTCTGACCCAACAATTTTCCATTCTTTGTGCTTAGAGTGTGAAGACATGACCCATTTCTCACCATCCACTGTACTAAACTACACGTAAAAGTAAAAATATGTCTGTAATTCCTTCTAGTCAAAATAAAAAATTTGAAAGTAAAAGGGGGAATTCCACAAAATCTTTAGCTATTAAAAACTGAATACTTGACATCTGTATCATTCTAAAGTTAAATAATACTGCCTGACTATGCCTCTCTCTTCTCACCCTGTCTACTGCTGTTACAGGCAGGATTCATACCCTGATCATTGCTTCCCGTGTTACTCACAGCAAACAGTCTGTACATTGTCATCTCTGATGTATCACTGGTAACATGACCATAAAGAGTCATTCATTGCTTCCTGTCACCTTTTAAAGGCTCACCTCTGACCTAGTTTGGATCATTGATTTCACCTGTTCACCTGTGTGTTAGGGTGCGTTCCAATACTCAAACTTCTCCTTTCCTCCACTACCACCTCGTCTCCTCCGAGCCCCGGAAATTGATTTATGTGCCCTCCTTCCCTCCACTGTTCCAAAAAGGTAGGAGACAAAATTTCACCTCCTTCACTCGCTTCCTCCTCCCCCAAACAAACGATACATCAATGTATCATACTGTAGAAGTCTTTTCACATTTCTGGGTGACATTATTGTGCACACAACCAGTCAAATTAAAAGACCATCCCACAGAATATTTAGACTGGCTAATGTATCTTCAGAATCAGTCAAAGTTACAAGGCTTCATCAATAGCCGAGGTCAACTGTGATGATGGGCTAATCGGATTTGCTGCTTCATTCAAATTTTTGTTTCATCTCTTCCTTTCCTCCTCTCCTCCACTCATTTCCTCCCCTCCTTTCCTCCATATACTTCCAGGGTAGGAAACGAGGAGAGAAGATGAGTGGAGGAGATGAGGAGACGAGCAAAAGTATTGGAGTGCACCCTTTGACTTCATAACATTGTCATGTATTCAGATTCACTAATATTAACTTTAAAGTATTTTTGTAACATTAACATTGTTACAATATTTTGTCTTGAATTTATAGTAGTTGAATCTGAATTCACATGTTGCTCCCACATGACAAATCAAAAAAATTTTATTTCTCTCCCCTCTGAGCGTGATTATGCGTCTTCTGATGTCATAACACAGACAAAGATGTGAATCTTTACATGGAATCAATGCATCCTGTTCTCATTGAGAACATCCACGAATTCAAAGGAATTGACACATCTGCATTTTTTGACTATCTTGATGTGATTTTAAAGACAATATTTTTATGAGTAATGAATGACAATGACCAATGAAGACAAATAGATGTATGTAAAATGATTACGAATGACAAACCTGTTCCTAGGAACTCTCCTATCTTCAAAACATCAACATAATATTACGTATGACGTACATTCATCCATACTTTACTCAAGCCCCAATTTAACATATAATTATATTCATAATTACCCATCTGTAATGGAGTGTAATACAATATCAGAATTTTTATTAACTCTACATAAAGTAATACAGATCAAGCAAATCCAGTACAGATTTTCTTGGAATGTATACAGTATATTTCATTCTTTCTTGTATAAAAATAAATCAAAATAAAAAATAAAGAATCAATTCAGACACAGCATTGCTGTTTGTTTGTCTCTATGCTGCAACTGCAATCCTATTTTGTTTGACAAGGATCAAATAACTTCTCTGTATTATATTATCTTCATGTAAAAACATATTTTCATTTATGAAAAAGTATGCCAATTTTTCATAGCATAACAAGTAATGTAACCCACAAATACTGGGATGTTACACTGATTTCTCACTTACAATTTATATTTTGCCTTTCAACACACAATATTTGCCATTTTAAATGGCTTGGTTTTTAAACACAAGTCAGAGCTTTAAGCGGTGTGTGAAATAAAAATCGCACCTTAGTTTGCTTTCCAGAAATAATCCTTGAATTTAGGGTAAAAATTGGAGGAGGGATTTAATGCTAGAATGGGATTCCGACTGTATGTGTCAGGGAGACGGAATGCTATTTATAGATCTGCTTCCATCCCAAATCCATACATTAAAGTACTCCATCTCATACACTGTGTGTGTGTGTGTGTGTGTGTGTGTGCGTGCAAGCATGTATTACCTGAGGGGAGACTTGTGAAAAAAAAATTGTTTAGTGTTACTTTGATTGCAAGAAATATCAAATCCACTTTCACATATGCTTTAGCTTTCCTGTAGGCAAAACACTGCTGAAAGATTTGGATGATGAAATAAGAATCTTTAATGCCAGCTTTGGGATATAACTTCCCAACATTTCACTGTGTTTGCCCTCATTTCAGGGAAAAATGTTCTGGCATTGAGCTTGTGCAATGTTTTTAAGGCACATGTATGCACGTAGAAAAAAAGAATATTGTTATATGTTAACTTTTATTGAAAAATGTAGGTTTTGGAATTTGGCCAGGACACCTAAAGAAAGTTTTTTGTATATATTCAATACAAAGTGTAATCTCAGAGATATGTGCAGAGACACCACTGATTAAAAGGTTCAGAGCACTATCAAAGTATGAACAAGTCTAGTGATGGGACATGTTTGACTGTCAGGGCAAACAAATGGCACACTAGGTACATATGAATTAGCTAGGCACAATAAAATAGAAATAAAACAAAACAAAAAATACCACTTATTTGAAGGTGGAATATGTATGTTGGGAAAATGTGGGGAACAACATTCCCTGAAGCTGCAAGGGTAAATTGCCCAACACATTTCCAACCAGGTTAGCAGGCATCTCTGTTATGAGTCACAGCAGGTATTTTCCATTAGCTGCTGGTACTTGTGTAGCATTGTGTAGCTAGCTAGTTCAACGAATCATAGTTTGCCAGATGTCTAAGCTATAACCTATCAATGTAATGCTGAAACATGCAAAAAAAATAACTACCAAGTATTGATTCACTAACTAATAAAATGGCTACCGTCATGGGGAAACGTACGTGATGCTTGCAAGCAAGATACACGATATCATTTCATGGATGATGAAATTTGAATGCAGTAGCATGTTACAATAAAACTCAGTCATATTTGTCAGACATAGAAAGTAGCACTAGTCAACAATTTGGCAAATTACCTAACAATGAAACTGATCACTTGAAAGATTTCAGTGCAAGGAAAATACAATTTGGAATTTTGGTGAAATCATCCACCCTTCCAGAAATGAAGCAAAGCATAATACAGCTTGATAGTTCTCTCCTGTTACGAGTGCTTTGAGCTCCTGCAATTCTCTCCACCAAATGTTAGTGCACATGAATAGAAAGGATGGAACTCCACACTGTGTTTGCTCCTCAGTGCAATACATTTATATTAATATAAATATAAAACAGGAAAAGACTGGATTGTGTCTGGTTAAAACGTACAAAATGGCTTCCTTACAGAGATCTTGGGAAGAAATCTTACTGTCCATGTTTGTGTCTTAGACCTAAAGGTCACAAACAAAATAGATAATAATTTTTCATTTACTATCGATAAGGTCGATAATAGACTGGGTGCTTCGGAAGCACTTAGCTCTATGCATTTAATGTTACATGTATTTACTACAGTAATTGATTGAACAATGCAAATGTCAACGTGTAGCTATACAACCATTAGTGTATAATTAAATGATTCCAAAGCTTCCATCAATACCCCTGTGATTAACTGCTTTCCATCAGTTCCATTAGTACAAAAACAAAATATTGTCCCACAAATCAGTTATTTGAACGAACAAAACTAGACAAAGCTGTTTGCTTTGGATACCTGCTGTTTCAAAGTAGAAGAAATCACTCTTCCATCATTTTATTGTTCAGATTCTGTAATGTGATTAATAGTGACTTGAAATGTAGGGAAACTGCACTGAAATGCCAGAAAGAAAGAAAGAAATGGCGTTAGGAATAAAACACAGGGGTGGTGGGGGGCTGGGGTCCTTGGTCTTGGGGCAGGATTTTACCAGTTCATTAGCTATGCATGTGCAGTCCCTGTGGTCTCCCCCTTCACCTGGGGGGCATGGCTCCGGGCTGATATGTCAACTTAGAGTGTCAATGTCATGTCTGATGTGACTAGGCGGTTCGACAGTCTGGGCGGGTGGATGGGGGTTGGTCATGGGGGGTGCAGTGGAGTTTTCTGCTCTGTGTCTAAGGCATCTTTAGGAGGTCAAGGCCTGTAAGGAAGCATTTTTAAATCAAGTACATTTAAAATTACTTGCTAAAGCTAAAACGTAAGCTAGTGAAGATATATTAAAAGCAGATGCATCGTGTGAAAAAAATTACTTGAGGAGGTAATTGAAGAATATCCAATGAGTCATCGGTTTATGGTACTTTCCTGTTTTCTTCTTTATAAAGCTTCATCATCTTTCTGACTACTTCTGTTTCTGGGATTCGCACTGTTGATGAGACAATGTGATAGCTTTCCCACATATGCTCTTATCTGATTAGAGGTAATTGGCTGATGACCCAGCCAGTCATTGTAAGACAATCAGTTTCCTCCCTGTTACTGCCTCTGCCTTGCGTCAGCTATGATTCATGGAAGAACTACTTGTTTCTCTCATAAATGTAGAAACTGCGAACATGATTTAAAATGTTCTCCTACTGCATTGTTGTGGTGACCTAAGAAGATGTCTCTATTAAAAATGATCCCGTACAAATGCAACTGCTGAGAACCATTACTCACCTTTGGAGAAATGAAAATCTTTCCTATCAATAATCTTGTGCATATCTTTTCTTCAGGATTTTCATTATTTCAACTGAGCCTGGGTGTAAATAACTAGATATTGCCATCAATCAAATTACAGACATCAAATCAAAACATTTAGGCAAGGTTTGTTCTCCTAATCTCCTTCTATTATATCATCTTAGGTAGTTTATCCACAAAAGGCCAGCCCTGGATACTAACAATATGCTGGTGTGGCTCATTGCCTAAAATTCAGTATGCTCCCCCCTTTATTTCTCTGATCTGTTAAACCAAAGTCAAACTTTTACAGTGTCACCAGGATCCATGTGTTAAGACTGCAACTGAAGCATGGTGAAAATCAAACAATACCATTAATCCCACAGTATCCACCCGTGCTTACAGCCCCTTTCGGCACAACCTTTACATCACTAACAGTAACAATTCATTTATCTGCAAGGCAGGAGTATATATATAACTCTTCTCATCTCAATATTCCTCCAATACAGAAAGTTAAATAAAGTACAGATTATCAAACTTTCTTATTTCGCCAAATCCCCTCAACCCCCTTCCAAGGCAACCTCTTGGAAACAAAAAAACATCCAAGTTTGTCGAGCTACCTTAAATTTAATTCAGCAGGTCAGCCTTTCACCACCACACTAACAGTCCTGGACAGAGGACATGGAGATCAATGAAGACTCCTTAAATATGGACAATATATGCAACAACAACCTCTCTTTCACTGTCAACCGCAGACTCATATTTTATCCAGTGCAAAACGTTTCACTGTGTACACTACACACAGAGGCAGTTGTTTCTCATTCTCCAACACACCAAATTGTCAACACTGCTCAACATTAGACAGCAACTCACACATTCACTCTTTTTGGCATTGTTCTCCTGTTAACACCATCACTTCAGGTTGCATCCACCATTGCTCTGGATCTGGGCTACAGTATTTCTCTATCCTTCCCTCTTCCTCCTCGGTGATGTGGGCTACCTTCACTTGCCACCCCACCAAAAGAAACTTCCTCTGGTATGTGTCAAACTGGCAAAGACGTGTATTCCACAAAACTAGAAATGCAAAAACCATAAATCACTGGTACAGACTGAATGTGATTATTTACACAGTCAGGGATGGGAATAATTTGAATTTAAATATTTCTGTTGAAAAATATTTTAAAAACTAACATTTTCTGCAAACTGATAATGAATTCATCTGCCCCAATGACTCGGAAGCAGTGCATTCTTTAACAAGGAATGCCAAACACCACCAAATACAAGCGAAAGGCATTTCACAGTAAGCTAAATACATAAGGATAGACAACAAACAAGTATAAATGATGGTTTCATTCAGTGAAATTAAACTAATTTAGTGAACTGCTGGCAGCAAGATGGAACAACATAAACACACAGGAAAGACATCATTCTTTCCATAGTCCTACCCACATTCTTAGATTTGCACTTAGTCTAACATCTACTGTTTTTCTCATCCTATGACTGCTTGTCTGTGTTATGTTTTTCCTTGTTTGGTAGGAAAACGGAAAGAAATCTTGTTTGACTCACAGTAAGGCAAATGGCAAGCATGCTATGCAATCTGTGACTGATAAAGTTTTTAAAGATTCCTGCATGTACTCATTACTAATTTCTCTGGTGCCAAGGAATTACGATCAGTTTGTGCGTAACACTGTAATTATACAGTAGGCCTGAGCGAGCACTTATCTGAATATGAACACACGGATGAGGTAGTGGGAGGTTCTTGCACCTTTAGGTCACTCTTGCTGCTTTTGTGACAGTTTAAAGTGCTTCACATAAGTCAGTGTCAGTCTGATGCTCTATTTGGAAGTCTTACTCAGTTTAAACACAAAGGGGATTACGTGCGCAGAGGCCATTTTGGAAACAGTAGGGAAGATTTCTCCAGATAAAGCTAAAATAGAGGAACATGAGTCACTCTTAAAACAATCTTGCTCAATCCTTTTCAGGATCCATACTGTATTCATTCAAACCAGTCTACTTAACACAGTGCTGTGCTGCCAAAACTTGAGCATATAGAATTTATGTATGCATGCATGTATGTATGTATGTATTTTTGTATTTACTGATGGACAGTGGAATTTGGAGGCTGTGTTTTTAATTAACTCCTTTGAATTTGACACTAAATCTGAAGCTAATCAAAGTCAAATACAAATAAATCCCTTCGTGGCATTGCAAATTTGTTATGAAACAAATTTCCACGTCAGAAATATCAGATTTATTTCAGAATTTATGAGTCAAGTCAAAATATAAGTGCCATTGGTTGCTTCTCTTCCTTTTAGTGTAATTGTTTTTCTTCTCTCCTTCATGTGCAAGCCTTAAATTGAACCACTGTATAAGTGAAGAAGTGTTTAAGTGAACAGCTGAGTCACACACAGCCCCACAGATTTTTAGTGGAGGAGTGGATGACCTTCCCAGAACCAACAAGCTACATGCAGTTTGGGCTCACATTAAATATCACCAGTTTTCAAAAGTAGTTTTTTGCACACACACTCAATTTGTGGGAGGTAATATAGATGCACTGATGATTCATTTTTGTCATTTTGACATAAATCTTACTTCGTCTTTGTAGAACAGTTATAATACTTCATCTAGTTTTCTGTCCAGTTCACAGTACTGTATTGAAGCATTATATCACTTCCAAGTCATTTTAATAACCAGAGATTGGAGAAACCTTAATACATGCACTTCACCTTATTATAGCTCTCTCTTTTCACTGATAAGCTCTGTCCCTATTTCAACAAGGTACGGAGAAAGAAGAAAGGAGATTTTGCTAGGATTTAGGTTTTAGGTTTGCCAGGGGCTTTCATAGAAAGCTTAACGTTGCAGCGACTGCGTCGCTGTCACTTGAAAGACTGTGAAAAAGGTTCTTGGCGATGAGAGAGCCGCCGTGATCAGGCATCCCAGGGGTAAGAGCCTGTGTGATCAATATGGCTCAGGGGAGCTTTGTGACACATCTTGTCAGATGAGTTTTAAATTCTGCTCACCTTGTGTTAAGCTTGGATTTATGCAAAGAGGAGCCACGTCGAAATGGAGAGCCAGCCCTCAGAAGTTCCGTCTCGTTGAAAAAGTAGGCACACGTGGAAACGGCACAAATGGCATTATTTAGGTAGCAATATATTTTAAAGCAAAAACTTTCCCCCCGGAGTTATAAAACACGGAATCCTGGAACTATTAATTGGCTTAATAGTTAGCTATAATAATTGTACTCACCTTTTACATTTTTCAATTTTTTTGTTTATAATTTTATGGAATTATAAACAATAACAATTATAAACAGTCTTTTCCTTCTGTAAGAACAAGTTTTGGAAAGTGTGAAAAAATGATAAATTGTATGTTTTATTGTTACCTGGTGCATTAAATTGGGGAATTATTTATGTGCTTGTTGGGGGGAGGGGGTCTTCTGGTGGTGTATGCATTGAGGGTCATGTTAGTGGTACATTGGTTTAACCAGCTTATACCCTATTTTTCACCAATATGCTGGCTGAGACCTGAACTTCCAGCTCCGACTCAGCCAGCATATTGGTGAAAAATAGGGTATAAGCTGGTTAAACCCATCAGTGTCAGTGCACACTAGCAGCTTCATCTGCCTGGGCTTTAACACCATGTTCTTCAGCCTGCGCAAGCAATGTAACAGTAAAGAGCACAGACAAACAGTCAATAGTATAGACTGGCTGCCACATGAAGCAGAGATGTCATATGTGCAGTCACTTCCTCCTGGGACTGCTGGGCAGGTTCAAGAAGGGTGTAGCTGATAGCACAATTACCCTTTGGGAAAGACTTTTTAACTGGATGTGACCAATTACAATAAGGATTAGCTTTGCAAAATTTGAATAAAAAAATGAGTGATGGCGAAAATGAAGTTTCATGAACCCATTTGGGGTGACTGTTCATACTCTAGGTTTTGTGAAACGGGGTCATTCATATACAGGCTTTAAAATCAATGGAAAAATAAGAAAATTGTTTCAAGTCTAAGATGCATTAGTGCATATGTAATGTGACCTCTAATTTTAGTCTCATGGCCATATGCCTGTATTTGATCAAATGTCCATATGTTTTTTAAAACTCTGTTCCAAATCATATCCTAAAGTGTCAACATGGTCTGTAGTCTGTTAATATTAGCTTTTCAAAAACATATTGCAAGCTTGTTAGAAGTTGCCACAAAGGTCACATTTCAGTACGTTGCCTCCAGACTGGTATTTATTTCTTGCAAATACCAGCACTGCCATAAAATAAAGAAATAAACAACCTGTAGCAGATATTCAAATGTTAAAATTTGGAAGTGGAAATCTGAAGAGGAATGACCTGTGGGACAGCACTGCTGGGTACGTTATAAAAGAGAAACAGATGAAAGACACAGAAAATGCATTATTTTATTTACTGAAAATGTCTTATGAAATACTTTTTGCAATATATACAAATAATTAAGAGGTGGCAAGATAGTAATAATAGTAAGTTTGAGTTTCGTAATAAAATACACTTAACTGAATTTTAAAATGATTTGCCATTGGTACCAGATTCACAACTATTCATAGATTTCATTAGAATTTATGTTCACTATTGCTTATATATTGTGAAATCATACAAAGGTAGTTCCAGGAAACATCAGCATCTATTTCCCCTACATGAGGTCATCTATAAGCTGTGAATAACATTTTCAGAACCCACTTAAAACATATTTCTACATTTTCAAACCTGGTAATGATCATTAAATCATTGCATTTGTAAATGTAGATTTTAATACATGCCAGAAAAGAGATGAATACAGTACTAACATTCTGAATGCATAGGCATGATATTTTGCAATCCAGAAGAAAACCTGCATTACATCACCTGACATTTGACTTCAGAAATGGTTGTTTTTGCTTCTGCACATTTGAGAACCAAAGTCACATATTGTTAGACTGTTTGAGTGATTGTAAAATGCAAAAACATCTTTATTGCCAGTTCTAGGTCCCATGAGAGTCTGGTCTGGCAGTCTCTAAAACATATCCTTCCACTCATCAAAGCCAATTTTAAACATTCTAAAGAAAGACTTTTTACTGTGTGAAAGTGAAATACACAAATATATCATCTCCTGACTGGTTAGAGAGTATCCAGTACTTCCAAACCTGGACTTGTACACTCCAAGGGCCATTATAATTTTTTCCTCCCATCAAATAATCCTGTCTTAAATTCTTATTTCCCACATGCAGATCTCTCATGCCAGGATGCTTCCAACTAATGGATTCTGTTTCAAGAATTCTTCCTGTGTCAATCAGCAGACTCTAAATGTTAGCCAAACCCTTTTTATCTTTGAGTATGAGAAATACCATCTCATCATGTGATTGGCTGAAGGTTCTGTTAAGGCAGAATGAAGTAGGTGGAAAGAGATCTATATAATGCTTTGCCTATGTAATGCTTTGCAATGCAACATTTTGTTTTCATTTGAGTCATCTTTTGCATGTCTGAGTACACAGCTGGGTAAAGCTCTCTGCACTCATCAATTTCTATTTGACTGCATTTTCTTGATATTCTCAATGGAATATGATGGCTTTCTGTGTGTTCTGAAAAGTATTCACTGTAAGTTAACATGGAAATAATGTTCATTTGCACATGAATAATCTAAAGCGGAACAATATTACTCTCTACCTTGTCTAAGTACACAACAGAATGTCTGCGAGTCTCTAGAAATATGACATGGCAGGAATATTTTTGTAGTTATCATTTTAAGCCTGAATATATCTCATGAGAAATGAGATTGCAGACTTGACTGTTTGTCAGTGCCTGTCTTATAGTTTCTTCTACTGGAATTTTATGACAGGCCGCCCGACTAGAGGAAAAAATGAGATAGTTACTGCCATAGGCATCATATAGCTGCAGACGTATTCATGTCAAGGATGTAGATGTTGAGGAGTGTAGTCGTAATTTCAGCTGTATCAGAATTTCATATGACTAAATAAAATGTACCCATGCATTGCCATGAACCACTGATTTACTGTTACATTGAAACATCTGCTGTTCAGTGAGTTTGATGAAAGGAGTGAAGTTGATGTTTAGCACTTGTATTCTATGCTTGCCTAGAATTTTGACTAAAACACTGTTTTAAAGATACTTAGTTATATATAAACTGATGATGAAGGTAAAGGAATAATCAAGTTTAAATCATTAACTAATGTAACTATACATCATTTCCCAACACCCCCCCCCTCCTCCTTTTTCACACAGTTGAAGTGTTAAGTCCATTATAGTGACCTGCTCCTGCCAGCTCAGGAGGGGGAGACTGTGGCAGAGATCTGATTTCTCCAACTCACATCACATTTAACATTTAACCTCACCAATATCGAGGATCACACCCCTTGAGGTACAGAGACCCACCATCAGTGTTTTTAATAAAATTGTATTCTGAGTAATGAGCTCATTTCTAAATATCCAGTCAAGCAGTTTATTGGATAAATATGTAGATTTGGGTCTTGCCATAAACTTGTTACTTGTGAACATTTATGTTGTCAGTTTCAGCAAAATAAGAGAGATTTATTAAAAAAACTTATATTTTGAATTTCACATCTCATAAATTTGGGGCAGTTAATATGTTCCTCATGTTGAATGTGAAAAAGTATACATTTCTTGTGAATGAATGAAGAGATACTCCAATTAAGCTATTTTTTTCCTCTACATACACTCTCTGTCTCTCATATTCTCTTTCAGCCTCACTCTCTCTCTACCAAAATAATTTTGCCGGGGGAATTATTGAAAAACATGAGAAGCTCTGGATAAGGATGTTTAACTAAAACAGGACTAATTAAATGATAAACAAGTCATTAAAAGTTCAATTACAGTGTGCTCAAGATGTCTTTCTGCAGGTCACTGCTCACAGGAGATTGCAGAGGAGAGGGTCTGCATTTACAGATTATATATAATTAACATCAAAAACATCAATAATACTTCATAACAAATCTAAGGATTCTGATTTTCATTAATTTAGTGGTACTGAAACTATAAAATAAAAATAAATAATAAATAAATAAAACTTAAAAATGGGAAAAAACTGATTTTCACCTCAACTCCAGTCTTCTGTTTTAACTTTTGTACTGTATTTAAATTTGGTTTGTTTTTAGCAGAGATTGAGCTTTGCATTGTTTTTAATGAGGTGCTTGAAAATGCAGGGGTTAAGTATGAATTGACTCTGTGTGCTTCTGACTGAATAGGCATTATGTGGTTATATGGTCATGTGATAGGTGACGCATCTGCAGTGGAGAAAGAAGCAAGGGCTACTTGTGTACAGCTGAGCTGCCTTCACCTTAGTCATTGGTAGAGGGTAATATCGGTAGGGAGATACATGCATCCCTCAAAATGGTAAGGAGTGATACAGGGCATTATAATAACATCGCAACTCTTCTCAGTCACCCACAGATGTAAATCACAGAGTTTGTGCTTCAGTTAATGTAGTTAATTGAAGCACAGTCTCAGGATCATTTCAAATAACCATAAATTGATCCAAATAATGTCCTATTCTCATTTATAAAGCACTTCTGGAAAATTCAATTTCATTTAAAAACAATAGAATTTACAGTGTACTTATTGCAACAGAAATTTGCTCACTGTTTGAGAAGAGAGGTCATGCTTCAATTACAGTACAAGTCAAATGTCAAGAAATTGAAAAGGAAGATAAATACATTGTGATATTGATCTACTAACTAACATAAAAGGGTGATTCAGTTTTATACCTTATGAATATAGTTTCTGAATTTAAGTACGCTGTAAATCTGAGAGTCCTTGTATGAAGTTAAAAAATACCATCTGTTGATAAGTAGAAATAAGACTAATTGGTTCTGTTTTTCAGTGCATTTTGATGTAAATTCTGGATTCCTCATAAAGACAAACTTGGATGTGCTTGAAAGGCAAACATGTTACCATAAGGCTATCCATGTGCTAGGGGAAGGTGAAGGATGCCATCTGGCCTTTGGAACGGAACATTTTGGACATTTTTTCTATGATCCTTCTCAGGTTCATCTGAGAGGATGTACTGAACACTTTCTAATGAGAAAATAACACAACATGGTACGAGTCAGAATTTCTGGGGGTGGAATACCTACTGACTCATAACAAACCTCTGCGGTGCCAATAATCAGCATCTACTTGCCTCACCTCTCCTTGAAATCAGAGGAGTTTTATGGTCGAATACTATGAACTTTTCCTCTGTGTTGAGAAGTCTGCTGGGAAAAAAGTATGAACTCTAAGGATGTGTTGCATTTGATATTGTGTGGTACACATTTACCACAATCCTTGAGTTCAGCATTTTAACTGGTGAAGGTTGTGTTTGTTTTGTTTTAAAATCAATACTTTTAGACATTACCATGGCAGCACCAGCCAAAACAAAAACAAAGCTAAGAAAGCTCTCATTGTGGGTGTGTGTGCATTAGAAATGTGCAGTGCTGGTTCAACTCAATGTTTCCCTTTAATTTCTTTAGGTCTCTGTAATAACTCAAATTTATAATATGCATCACAATTATTCAAATGATAAATGTACACATATTTTACATGTTTAGGATTTAAAACCTCTCACATACCTTTTGAGGCCATTTTGTGATTGGATTCTTTGCCAGAAAATGAAGTACTGGATCCATTATTGTTGATATTCCATTACATGAAATGCTTAACATTAGTTTCAACTAAAAAATAACTATGAAAGAAGATATATGATGGTGGAAATGTGAATCTGAGCTTAAATTGAGAAATGTTCTCCATGACTCTTGAGGGTCTCATTCCATTCAATCAAAACAGACAGTCTATTTGAGTGAATATGCAACAATATGAGACAACAAAAACAGCTGATCTGACTAATGCTCACAAGGACTGAAGATTACATGAAAAGTTTCGGCCAGCAGGTGGGACATATTTAAAAAATATTTCTTTTTTTTTCTGGTCAACAACTTTACTGTCCCGACCTTTGTAATACAAGCCTATAAAAAGCTGATGATGTGCCTGAATCACACATACAGTGCCTATATCTGCATATTCATGAGGCACTCCTCCACTATCCCTTTAGAATAGGAGATCGGTTTTTAGAAGTGGTGAATATACTCTTGAGTTTCTAGAAATTTAGCTATTTACTTATTCATTCATTCATTTAGGTACCTAGCTAGTTCCCATTATTGTAACATATGCATTACCTGGTTGCCTATCAATGGGCTGTGCTAACTCATCTGAGTACTCTATATGAAATCTACAGCATCAACTACAACTAGAATTACTTTTGAGAAAAGCAAAGTTATTATTAGTAAAAAAAAAAAACATTACTGAACAGCACCGAGTATAAAACACTACTTTTCTGTAGCCAGTGACCTGCTAAGACGGTGTCATGTGTTCTCATGAAAAATAATATATACTGTATATCATTATGCAGTGACTTACTTTACTAAAGACATGCCTCAAGAGTGGACATCTTTCTGTGCTGTTTTTGATATTACTATGCAGTTTCTGTGTGATATTAACATGGTAATGCATACTTTGAGAGTACAGTGGAAAGTAATTCATTAGCCTAGAATTGTGGCAAAAGAGGAATATCCTAATCTGTTGAGGTGGTCAATAAGAACCACAGCATTGGCATATTCAAAAATAGTGTCCATTGATTGACAGCACTGCTGTGAAGTACAAATTAAATGTGCAATCAAAATCAGCTTGAGGGCTTGGCATTGTTAATCAGAGGCAGATGGCTGTCCTCTCACATTCGTTTGACCTGATAACGCTAATTCAGAATACGCTATCAATAGCAACTTAAGTGCTGGATGAATGTTAACAATAACATTCTTTGAACCACTTGGTCAGTCAATGTTCACTTAATTATCTAGTGTAGCTTGCAAAGCTGTTCCTTACTTTGGGTGCCTCTTACTTCTGCTTTGCTGTTAGGCCTATTGATTTTTATACTTTTTAGCTAAATAATTTAGTCAAATTCCTTCCACACTGTAACAGACACATATTATATTTGTATGTTACAGCATGCAGTGTATTGGAGTCCCTGGCCCTGAGAATAAAACTAACGGAATGAAGCTAACTAGAGACCTGTGTGCGTGATGAAAGCTCACTATAATAATTTCATTAAATAATTAAAATTGACTAAAATATGACAAAAATGCACTGGACTAAAACATCCACATTAGATTAAAACATCCACAGTTTCCATCACCTAAAACTAACCATAATTAAATTTTGATTAAATGTGCTATGCATTTTAGTCAAAAGATGCAGACAACATAAATATCAGCTGCTGAAATTAACAAAGCTGACTAGACATTAAACATTTCATGTTAACTAAAACCTCTCCATTACATCGATTGGTTATCTTGTAGATTTGTACCTAATACCTAATTTAAATATAGTGGCCATTTTGAATTTGATCTGTGGTTATTACAATACAGCACAGACGGTCCCCGCTTACGATGGGTTACATTCCCAATAAACCCATCATAAGTGGAAAATATTGTAAGTCAAAAATGCCTTTAATGCACATAACCTACTAAACATCATAGCCTCACCTAGCCTACCTTAAACATGTTTAGAACACTTACATTAGCCTACAGTTGGGAAAAATCATTCACACAAAGCCTATTTTATAATAAAATGTTGAATATCTCATTTATTGAATACTGAAAGTGACACTATCGCACCACTGTAAAGTCGAAAAATCGTAAGTTGGACCATCACGTAAAACCTGGCCGTTCTAGAGAGAAGAATGTGTCAATGCCAGTAAACTTCATTGTTATCTAAATATGAAAATTCCATACATGTTGCATTTTAAAAGGTATGCTTCACAGAATTACTGCAAGTATAGAACATACTAAAACTAGTATATTGCACACTGCTGTAAGATACAACAACTAATGTTGGAAATGTTTCAAAATAATTGTTCTTTCTTTTCTTGGTATCAAAGGATATTTGTTGCAATTTTCCAATTTAGTATATGTTATCTGATGTTGGAACAGACACAGTGTTGGAAGTGAGGGAAAACAGTACAACATAAAACAAAGTGCAAATCGATTTTCCAAACATGCACTGGGGGTCATGAAGTGGAATGCTAGGACTTCACATGCCATTACAATTGAATGAATCAAATGAATTCTGTCAGACAAACAACCTGTGGGGCTTACTTAAAAATTCTTAGTTACACAGTTAAAATAATGTAGTATATTAAACAGTCTCCTCTTAGGGTCAACAGCCATTGCGCTTTACACACAGAGCCGTAGGGATGAATATTGGTGCTGTGTTATTAAATTGCCCCCAGCCCCTTCATGTCTTCTGATATTCTGTTGATTTAAAATTATTTTCTTCTGACCCATTTTATGCAGTTTAAAAGCCTACAGAAACACAACATTATCAGCATGAAAGAAGCAGTTCATTGTTCCCTGAAATACTGATGATGAATTCATATTTGTTCAGAGTAAAATATAATTAATTCCCAGAACAAACAGTGAATGTAACTATCATTCCTCCTGCTGTGGCTTGCAACCACCTGCTGTTAAAAAATTACAAAGCCAGCATATTTAGTGGTTTTTATTTTGGTTTTCCCACCTACTGCACTCAAAAGAACAAAGGTTTTGGAAAGCTCCCTGTCATACATATATAGAATAATGCAACTGCACTTCCTGTTTCCGACCATTATTATCTGTGGCATATAACAGGCACAAATAAATGTATAAGATGTCCCTATACACACACAACATATATATGTATACCAGGGGCTACATATCATTAATTACAAACTATCTAAAAAAATATGTCTAAAATATGTGTGTATACATTGTTATTTTATGAGTAAAATATATATTTACACAAAAATATATCTATTGTTTTCTTCAAAATGTGGTCCTCATGTATATTCAAAGCTATCAAATATATATGGACAATACAAAAGTTTATTTCAGGCTGACCAGCATCTTCTGACATGCTGCTTTGAGTCCCATCAAAATTTATGCTACCATGAACATGTCAAGGCAAATAAAAAAAGACAAAAAATAGAAATTCAGACTTCACATTATTTAGAACTTAGAGATGCTAATGCTATTTTGTATGGAATGAAAAAAAACACTATCTTACCTTTAGAAGACATCTGAAGTCATCACTGCATTTCTTTGATAATTACAGCAAAGCCCAGGAGAAAAAAAAAAACAAATGTATATGTCTATTTATGTATATTATTCATGTATATTAATATATTTTAGAGATTTCTTAAATGTGTATCCTAAAATACACACTAGCTCTACTGAAGTACTGCTGTATTCAGAACAACCCTGAATACCAGCTTAAATGGGAAAGAGTAGAAATAAAATGGTAGAACAGAACCGAACTGCGAACAGTTTATTCACATCATGTTGTTTGCTTTTTTAAACTGTATATATAAATGACTAAGGTGAAGCTTGCTGGTGAATCACCAGGTGCTATATCTCCGGTTCAGGCCATCTGTGAATCTGTTTTATGAGGGTACACATAGTGAGGAATGACACATTCAAAGGGAGATCTCCACCTTTTCCCTCCTCCGATAGGCACTGTAGGTCGTCTTATTTTTCCACTGTTGAAATTACTCACCAAATAGCAATGATTCATTCTGGAGCTGGTTGCTGAAAACTAGGGCTGTCCAAAAGTTAAACGGCAGTGAGAAATTATGAATTTGTATGGACTCATGTGGTGGTGGTGGTGATGATAAAAAGGCTTTTCTCAACATATCTTTGTGAATGATCAATTATGAATTATTTATCCAAAAATGTTTTTGCTAAATATTTGGCTTCATTTGATTTACTGTTGTTAATGGACACTTGATGACATGCTATCCCTTTGAAATAAAAAAATACTGGATTCATTTGCTCTATTAATAAATAATGTGGAAGGAAAGCAGTGAGTGCTTTTCACAAGATGTTTACTGTATTTTAAAAGGTGTAAGAATAGATCTGTGGGATTCATTAGTTTTAAATGGACTACATATGAACAGCTCTGTCAAGTACTGTCTGCAATCATAAGGTTACTTATATGGCAGACCTGAACTGAAGGCTTCTCTTGAACAGTGGAGGTTCAAGTCTCTTTGCATTATGTTGGTTGGCTGCCAATAATACTCATTACATCCATGGCACTAATATCAGCTAAAATGAAGCGTATGTGCAGCTTTCACAAATACTTTTGTTGGAGCCCAATTTGCAATATGAGCTGTTTGTTTCCTTTGCAGGACACCAGGAGTTCTTTTTCACAATTGC
Organism: Albula goreensis; assembly: GCA_022829145.1. Lineage (NCBI taxonomy): Eukaryota > Metazoa > Chordata > Actinopteri > Albuliformes > Albulidae > Albula > Albula goreensis. Next base: position 45,847,104 of record CM040741.1, read on the forward strand.
ATGACAATATTATGAGTCATCTGTCATCTGTTTGTTTGATGTCATGCTTACAGTGTAAAACATTACAGCCCCATTTAGTTATGCCCACTTATTTCTTCTTTTTAACTCAAAGCGCGATGACAAGTTTTGGATATTGATCTCAACTGTGTTAGTTTTAAAAAATTAAACTTACAGTAATTCATTGTGTTGACTGTTTGATCATTTTTTCAGAGCTGTATGAGTTCATTGAGTCTGTGTTTGTAAGTAATCTGTTGAAGAAAGAGCCAGAAAAACAGCAGGATGAGGGTTGGGTGTTTGAAAAAAACATGCTGAAGCATGGAAATAATCTACCAGTTATCCATTGATGATAAGCCATATAGATATCACTCCAATGGCACAAAATTACACTCTGTGGTAAACAACAGACCACAGCGACAGGTGGAGGGATATGCACCTGACAGCGAACTATAATTTCAGGCTGATGGTCAAGAGAAAATAGATAAGAGAAAATAATTTGAAATTTAAATCCTCTGAACTTCAAATGGCAAGTATTATGAATGCAGATAGGTTACTTGAACTTGAAACTGCAAGTTAAAATGGTGCAAAAATGTGTTTCTTTGACAAGATAAGGGAAGTTTTCTTTCATGGATAATGAAAAATAATTGTTTAACTCACAGTGTTTTTAAACAACAAGTGAATAAGTTAACAAAACTTTGAAAACTTAAAAAGCAATGTTAAGACAACAAAGTCTTAGTAGTCAACCTTTTCAAACATGGTGTTTTTCAGGTTGACTTTACTCACATTTTCAAGGCAGCAGGTGAAGTTTGGTTTCACCAACAAACATGAAATGTTGTACAGTGCAATGATTAAGATTTTTTTCATAATTCTTCAATTTCTAATTATTTTTGAAAAACTGGAACAGCATGTTGTTAGATTTTCAGCTTGATATAACTTCTGAGAAAAAATTAAAGCACAATGATACATAAAGCATGGTGACTTTATGACAGTTCAAGGATGGCTACTCCAGTGTCTTGGTGATTTGATACTCTGATGCAGGAAGACTAATCTATGGTTATATGTACAGTTTAATAAATTCATGCTGTATTATACATACAAGTCCACATTGATAAGAAAGTGTACATATTTTAAGAACTGTAGGAATTATCATAATGTCAATTATCTATTTTGTCTTTAGGTATCACATCAAGCCATCCAAACCGAATTGCGAAACATGGTTGCTGAGATAGTGAGATGTGTTTTTAATAAGCCATAAATAACCCACAGACCAGTCAGTGATGTATTCTGATCCATGAAAAAGAAATTATGCACTTGATTGCCTTGCATCTGAAGTCTGCCATTTCCAGGGAACTGCAAAATGGGATCAATCTGTGGTAGCTCTGAACTCTAGGGCACTCCCTGCACCTGACAGATAGAGAGCTATCGTGTCCAGGAACATATGTCATTGTTATGGTCTTATACAAGTTTGGTTAACTGTTAACCCATGTTTCATATAATTTTCAATACAAGTACTAGTAATGTAATAAAAGTTTTAACCCCATTAGCACTACAGCAGTGAAGAATCTTGAATCAACCTCTTGTGTGTGTGTGTGTGTGTGTGTGTGTGTGTGTGTGTGTGTGTGTGTGTGTGTGTGTGTGTGTGTGTGTGTGTGTGTGTGTGTGTTGTATGAGTGCACATCCATGAGTTTATTTACTCTCAATGTTGTCAGACTTGATTGTGCACAATTAGAAAGAAGAGGGGAAAAGCTCAGGGGTGAACGGATAAAACAGGGCAGGGTGTATGTCCTTTGCACAGTGATTCATGAAGTGCAGTCCTGCTTTAATCTAGCCAGAAAAAGTTTCCAAAATGTTGGATAAATGTATTTGACTGAGCATCTAACTGTGACCACTGCTGGAAGTCTGTACAATTACACATTTCATGGGAAATCAATCAAACCATGGGAAGGCTCCCAGGAAAGGCACATAATTTATGTTACGGGCATTACATTTGGACTCTCCTAGGATACATACAATCAGTAACAAGACCACAACAATGTTTTGCTTCCAGTTGCTGACAAGTAAAACTCTACCAAGCTTCAAAAAAGAAGAAATTGACCTATCATTGCATGGCTGTAAAATAAGATTTTCAAGAGCTTCTCCTTAATTGTACTAGGGATGCATTATATGCCATTTAAAAGGTAAGAACCCCCAATAATGTCTTCCAATCTCTCTGCTTAGTACTGACATAAAGATCCCAAAGAAGATATTGGCTCATAAACTGTAATATTCTCTTCCTTATACTTCTCCTGATACAAATGGATTTATGAAATGGAGGCATTTTTAAATCAAAGGCAACTGTCTAATGTTAAGTACCCACAAGTATCTCATTGCTTAAGGCCTTTGATTGGCTGGAATGGAACTGACTGTATTTAACATTTGGAAATGTGGGTTTGGCTGAGCTTTATTTAATTTACTAAAATGACAAGTTTCTTGCTGGTGAAAGTAGACATTGTCTTCCAGCAGCAGAATAGAGTCATAATCAGCCAGCAAAGTAGTTAGCGTTGTAGTTTTTATCCATCTATTTATTTATCTATCTGCCTGTAGACCCAAACAGCATACCATTATAGAGGGAACTATCAATATGGCATATTAGCGGAGAGTATTCAGTATGCTTCCAGCAATGGCCCGTGCACACAGACAGACATGTTAAACTCTGTTAGTGACTAATTCTATGTAATTCTAATGTGACGACATTTTGATTTACAGCTTGTCTTTTTTCATCAGAACTCGAAACTGGAATGGCACATTTAGAATGTTACTTCCTGGTTCATGCTGCACTTTTCTGTCCATAACTATGAGGTCCTTCTCTCTGGGGTTATACTGTATATAATTCTAAACAGTACATTTTTATAGATTATGTAAATTCATGTCACATGTCAAAATAATAAACATTTCAGATATACTGCCAACCTCCATTCCTATCTTTGATGTTCTAATGTAGATGTTTTTGTCAGCACCAAGTCATGACTGGGATTCAGCTGCATGGTATAAAAACACAATGTAGTGCATGTTTTATGTTTGTGAAAACAAATGAAGTTATTATTACAGTCCACTGTTTTTCAAATCGTTTTTATCATGGAAATCCTTTGTACTTTTCATTGCCAAGTAATCTTGAGCATGACAGAATTCAAGCCATGATTATATATTATGTGGTTCATGAAGGGGTCTTAAAATAAATGTGAGAGAAACAGCAATGATTATAACATTTGAAAGGCAATTTTCTTAGATCAGCTAATTAGTGAACACATTCTTGCTTTTTTAAATTACAGCAGAGCAATTTAAAAAGTTATACTCCCGACAGCTGATTACAGCTGAGATACAGGCCTGAAAGGGATTTTAAGTGTGCAGTAAAACAAGCTGCCACTGCTGCAGGCGACCACAGGTTTTTTCCACCCTTGGCCAAAATTAATTTGGCAGGATTTTGCCATTCACTGTTTTTACGACAGAAATCCCCAGTAATAAAAATAATGAGCAGCAATGCATGCATCCTATATGCTCCCTATGCTTATTTTTATAATTCTCTTAAGCTTCTCATTTGGTATCAAAGCAATTATGGTATACACTTGTTGTCTGCATGTGACCCTATGCTTCACACTTTTGTATTAGTAATCGGAAAATAAAATCAAATTCCATAAAACACAATATCCACATGTCCCTTAACACCTTAAGTAAATTAACTGATTAATAATACAATAAAACAAAGAATCAATTCATAAAATGCTAAAACAAATTGGTAATTTAATAAATTCAATCAATTTCTTCAAAATAAGAGTAAGTCTAAATCCATCCCACTACCCATTTGAATTTGTGGTTGATAAAAAAATACCACTAGCTTGTTTTACTTCCATGAAATTTGCATATCATTACCACAGTATGTTAAAGGTAGCTGGTTATACTGGGTATTATTATGTGAAACAAATTCTGAGAAACAGAAGAGCCTAATTGTCCATGGTTGGTACAAACACAACTCCTTAATTTATTTATGTAGGGCCAGGGTCTTCTGCGGGCAGGTTTGTTGGGGCAGTTCACTGTAACTGAAAGGTTAGAGCCAAATGGAAAGCAAACAATTTTACTGAACAGTACCACACACAGAAAAGACAAGTATTTAGACAATGTCAACAATATGTTGCTAAGGGATGAAAATACAGATAAATACTCAAGCAATTACAACGTTTCATAACCTCAATGCCTTCAGAAATCTGAGGTGTCATGGAGTCCCTCCTTACAGCCTTTCCTCCCTTCCTAGATGTTCTGTTACATTTTTACAACTGTAATTAAGGATCACATGGGGTCCAAATGCAATGTGGAAAAATAACCAGTCCAGCTCAAGAACTTTTCTTTTTACTGTTATTGTAGAATGTTCTTTTAAAGTTGGAAGTAAAATTTAAAGTGCTAATGATTATAACAGCACAAACTATTGTTGTGATAAGCAGCAACACTCCTTTGGAATGAATTCCCCAGAAATGCAACATGAGTCCAATACACAACAAACAGAACACATCACACAACTCAGTTTCAAAACATAAATACATTATTGTGCTAAACATTCCATGTAATCTTTTGCTTCTTGAGGAAAAATCTTACAAGTGTTGTGTAAGGTGGACAGTGACTGGAGAAACAGATAATGGTTAGTCACAGGGAATCCTTAAATTCTGCCAGCATTAGCCCTAAATATGTTCAATATGTGGGTGGAAACAGAGCTTGAGTCAAAAGCTTTTTAACACTCAATACAAAACATGCTTGAGTATTCTATTTTTCTTCTACTAAATTGCCTGAATTGCTCCTAATATTGTCATGATGTATTGGACTGAAAAACCAAATGGCATTTTGAACAGAGAAACCAACCAATGCAAACTTGCTGTGCTGCAGGGCCAATCAGAAATGGCTCCTGAAATCATTTTATTGTTTTTAAAAACATAAAAATCCTGAGTAACAGCACCCAAGGCTCCATTTCCTGAACTTGAACACATAATGGGTCCTATTTTGGCGAACAGCTCACACCTCCAAACCACTAATCTAGCCCCTGGTCCATCCACCCATTGCTGAAATCTGAGCACAAATGACTGTTCAGGCATTCTCTCATCCTTACTCTCATCAACTATGATGCTACTCTCTAGCTTCATGCATGCTAAATGTATGGCCTCAGCATGCCAAATCCTTCTTTCTTTTTAACTTTAGATTGCTACCGATCTAAAGAAACAAATCTTTTGATCGAGTCGCCTTTCTTATTGCAGGGTGTAAAGAAGTGGGAAAATTCAGCCTAACAAAAATATTATATAATAATGCCTGAACAACAACGGATTTTTTTGTTAGAGATACCGATTTAAAAAGGATATTACAGGGAGGTGGTGCGTATGGAGTAGAATTTTTGCTTTTATTACTAAAACCCCAAAAAACACTCTCTAAATTATAAAATGCGGAGGACAGTTCAAGTAGATCAGTTAGCTTAACACTATGACATCAAAATCCACAAAACAGTCAAGAAAGGACGGGATCAATAAGGATGGGGCTAGTTCTACAACGTCAGACATGTCCACCCTAGTTAGCCTCCTGGAGAACCACCGTGCTGCGTTATCCACCAAATTCAAGTCTGCCATTGCATCCCACAAGATGAAACTGGATACAGTGAAAAATATAGTAAGGGACCACAGCAAATGAATCACTTCAATCGAATTCAATGCTGGTATGCTCAATGATAGACTGCAAGCTTTAGAAACGGCGTGTACAGCTCTCGCTGACAGCAATGCCAAGTTAAATGCTAAGACTTGTGACCTTGAGGCTCGTAGCCGCAGCAACAACATACACATTATTGGTTCCACCAGAGCCGTCGCCCCCAAAACAAAACAGGGGGAGAAGACGTGGGTTGTTATAATCCATTTCCTTCACTTCCAGACCAAAGACAAGGTCATCCGCAACACCCATAGGAGGAGAGGGGAGTTACAATACTGCGGACACACCATCACAATCTACGAGATCGCAGAGCAACGTGCCCAATACCATGAGGTCTTCTTGGAGCTTCAAGCCAGCCTTGCTATACCCTGCCAAGCTCAGGATTGTGACTGCAGATGGTGGTAAAAAAAAAAAAAAAAAAAAGGCTTTGCTTAGCCGGAGAAAGCTAAAGCTTTCTTAAAATCATGCGGTAGTAAATCGGTGGCTAGCATGTGCTAGCTGGCTAGCTATACTTGTGCTATATTTATGCTAACAAGCTAACTTTTTGTTCTTTATGTTGTTAAAGTTATTATGTTTGGCAAATTGACTGGCCCACTGTTTCGGAGGATATTTATGCGTGTGATATCTGCTAGAGAGCACTTCACTGCCCACCACAGCTGAAGGGTGCTCCACTCCTGCTGATCACTGACCCAGCAGGGATAGTGTTGCACGGCGACCTGCTTGACTGGGGGAGCAGTCTGCTATGAGCTGTGTGACCACAATTCCATAATGGTTTAACTAAGTTCTATACTAACATTTAGTTATTAGGATTTAACCACATTCTATGCTAACATTCGACCAGATATGGCGGTGTTCTGTGTAACCTCATATGGTCGCACCTACACCCTTGTGTCTATATCTATGCCTTTAGTACACAATCTAATGGGTAGTGGTATCCGATTTATCAGCTGGAATGTTGGGGGATTAAGTCATCCAGTGAAGAGAAACAGGATCCTCTCCCACATGAAACAGCTCACTGCAGGTGTGGCTTTCTTGCAAGAAACTCATTTGCAGAATCACTCTCGCATCCATAGGGGGTTGGTGGGGCAGCTTTACCATTCCTCCTTCCAGGGTAAGGCAAGAGGTGTTGCCATTCTATGCCCTTTACAGCATCTAATGTTATTGGTATCAAGAATGGTCAACATATAATTGTTTCAGCCAAGCTTTCTAATAAACCCCTGGCCAATACAATACGCTCCAAGCATAAATAAAAAATTCTTTCAAACATATCTTAGAGCTGATTCCAGATTTCGACTCACATTCCCTCACACTCGGGGGTGATCTTAACTGCTGCCTGGACCCCTTGTTGGACTGCTTCTCTACTAATCCTTGCCAACTGAACAGATCCTCCTCCTGTCTTAAAAGCTCCTTCACAGGAATGCGTGTTTCTGACCCATGGCATTTTCTGAATCCCAGGGAGAGAGATTATTCATACTTCTCATCTGTGCACCAAAATATTTGTAGATTGACTACTTTTTCATTGACAACAATCTGTTACGTAAAGTTCACTCTTATTCTTGCTATAGTATTGTCACATCTGACCATGCCCCCCGATCTCTCTTTCCCCAACCTGGCTCCTCCGAGGAGAAATTGGCGCTTTAATTCCTCTCTGTTGGCAGACAAAGACTTTGTTAAATTCAGAGTCGAAAAGATACGGATTTATCTAAACATTAACAAGTCCCCTGAAGTCTCCAAATCAGTAGTGTGGGAAGCCCTGAAAGCTTACCTTAGGGGAAAATAATATCTTATCAAGCCAAAAAAAGAAAACGCTCAAAATAAAATTATATACGCCTCACTAATGAGATTTTGTGGATGGATAAAAATTTTTGCCAGTTGTCCTTCACCAGCTCTATATAAAAAAAGATTTATACTTAAAACAGAATATGATCTGCTAACAACCCAGGAGGTAGAAAATCTTTTACAGAAATCCAGGAGCACCTTTTATGAGCACATTGAGAAGGCAGAAAAGTTGCTAGCTAGTCAGTTACGTGGGATCCGGGTGAAGCAGATGATCAGTGGGCTACACTTGAATAACGGGGAAACCCCTTCTGACCATAATCAGATAAATAATAGGTTTAGAGACTTTTATTCTACTCTCTAGACATCTCAGTCGGTTTCATTTCAGGAGGTCATGGAAGACGTTTTCAGAGGTGTAACCCACTCTTGTCTCAGCTAAGGTGCTAGCCACAAGAATTGAGAATGCATTCCCTTCTAATATATCTCGTGATCAAACAGCTTTCATCGGGAATCGTCATCGGGAATATTCTTTAACATTGATCGCTTATTTAATATTCTATACACCTCTATGCAGAGCATTCCAGAATGTGTCATTTCTGTGGATGCAGAAAAGGCATTTAACAAAGTAGAGTGGAATTACCTGTTCTTTGTCCTGGAAAAATTTGGACAAAAAGCAACCCTATTTGGTTCAATACATTACCCTCTCATTAGAATCTAAAATCTCTCGTGTTATTTTAAGCAAATAACTACGTTAGATAGCTCACATGTTCGTTTGCTCAAAGTGACTACTTCTACTCTGTACAGATGGTCGATACACACTCCCCTTGTAAATACTGCTGAAACTGTAATGACTGGCAGCTCAGCGTGGGGTGGGCTGGACCCACAAGATGTATAAATGATAGAGTACGTAATACGTAATAGTGATGGGATATAGGTTACATAACCACACTACCAGAGGAATTTGAGCCACATAACCAGATATCAAATACTCTGTCAGCTATGGTGAAGCTAATGTTAACTTAACGCGTCCTTGCGTCAGGATCTTTTCAAAGTACAGTTGCATGGGTTACAGGTGCATTGTTCCATCACATAACAACCATGTGTTCAGACATACAAAACACCAGTGGCGAACTGTGACTCTAAAACCATGGCCTTCTGATGCCCTATCCTCGTTGGGAAAAAAGAGCAAACTACCAGCCTAGCTTACTGTGTCCTCTCCTACAGTACTGCAAAAGCTGTCACACAAGCTGTGTGTGCACTTCAGCAGAATATGGTGACATGCATGGCAGCCACCCCCTCCAACCCACCCCTTAACCCTTCACCTTCCAACACAAACTGAATAGGCAGGCTTGAAGGGTTTATTTCCTCTGAAACATTTTGTTTAGATGTTGATTGTCAAATTATGAATTGATAAAATAAAATAAGAACTGATTACTTTTTAAATATTATCTTTTAAAATATATTAGGGCCTCTCTGAGGGCCTAGAGGGCCCTGACGGTTCATTTCTGCAAAACACATACATCCCATGAATGACAAAAAGTGGTATTGAATTGATATTGTAGAATTAATTGATATCATAGAATTACCGTTAGCTAACTAACTGACTAATAGACTGTGTAGGACAGGATTCAACTAGCTAATGTTATCTGATTTGGCTAGCTACCTTGGTCATTTTATATTATATATTTTTTTAAATATTAAACATTTGCTCTAACAGTTACTAAAAACAACAATAAATGACATGAATACAGACATGTAAACTGAACAGAAGCTTTTCTGTAGATCTGCTGATCTGATCTTAATTCCCAAACTTGTACGTTAGAAATATTTTCAAAGCCAGGATCTACATGTCTATTATGGGAAGTTCTGAATGGATGAGGTCATAGGTCTATGTTGGCAAACTGCGGTAGAGTTTCAATTCAGTGAAAATAAGCTATGTGTTTCCAGGGAGTGGAAGGAAGCCCCTGGGCAGAGCTCCATTCACTCACATTACTCCCAGTAACTCATCTGCCACCACTTCCCTGGATGATATCATAGGGTTGCCTTTTGAGATGAGGCACATTCTAGTTAGCAATACACAGTGTGTATGTTCCTTCTCAATGCACTGTTCAGACATTTCAACAAAATATTCCTTCTAGGAAACCAGCAGAAAATGAGAAAGTACCATAATTAATACATCTCGTAATAAGTATAGGTTAAATTTGTTTTATTCTAAACAAAATTTATTCTTAATTCTCTCAGAGTATAAAGGTAAAGTGCTCACCACCCTGTATTGTATGTCTGCAGTGTGTTTAAACCACACAATTCTATTCTTATATGTGTGTCAAACAGTCATAATGTTGCTGCTGGGGAATTTGAGGCAGATTTACATTTTTGAGGTTGAGAGGTCTGCTAATTACTTCAGTGATTTCTGAAGCCCTAAGCGTAGGCTGTTCCATCCACTTACATGAAGTCATGGTAATTACCTACAAATTGTCCTGAAAACACCCAAGACATGTGACGAATGGGGTCTCACTGAGAGCAAGAGAGAGAGAGACAGAGAGAGAGCGACTTTTTATAGCATGGTGATTGTTTCGAGGCAGGTTCACCAGAGTGAAGGGCATCTCAGCTCCAGCACATCAAAAATGCATTTTTGAATACTTCTTTCTCAGGAATGGCTATTCATTTTGTCAAAGGGATTAATATTTTTATTTCATATTACAATGCTACTGACCCATCGACTTTTTTTATAGTTTTTTTAATTGTTATTTTATACCATACCAAAATGTAACATTTTGTAAAATATTATTTCAGCAAGGTCTAATTACTTGGCCTTGATCAGTTTCATGTCAAAATGGCCAAATATATTTTTGCTTAAGTAGTTACTTGGATAATTGGCAGAAAAACATACACATAAAAAATAAACTTTGCTCACTCATGCAACCCCAGATACACCATCGTTTAGTCTATGTGCTTTCAGTTCTCTTCTTCTTTATGGGGACAGGAGCCAAGACACAGTGTCTTTTTTTAAAGCATGGTGAGCACATTGACATACAACCACTGTTCCTCTTTCTTGATGCTGTTTTTCCTTGTTTAGCAGTTTCTAACATGGTTTCCAACACTGTTCCTCTTGACACATTAAACAATTTTGCCATTCCTGTGACGGATACACCTGCAATTTGGGCACAGACTATTTAACCTCTTTCAGTATCTCTTTGACAATATCTATCTTCCTCCTGTTGCTTCAGAAGAATATTGGCAATTAGTATTGACATTGGTAGGAAACATGGTTAGATTCCTTTTTAATTGTGATATAATTGCATTAATGTCATCTTTCACTTAGTCTTATCATTACATTTCTTACCTCCACACTCAACAATTACACAATTACACATGACACGATGTATAAATGCATGGCACTTTAATGTATCTAATTTTCCTAAACGCCGAGCCATAACCTATTATTTTTTCAGGATTTTTTTTCTGTGGATTGTGTAATGTATTCACTTTTTTCAGGTATTTGATATAGCTTTGCTTATATTTAATTCCAGTTTAAAAATGTATTGTAATTTACTCCAGTGGAACCACATGGGAATACCACTAATGTAAAGATGTATCTTTCAAGTAAGTCTTTGAACTCTGTTGCTTTATTCAGGGGATCTACCCTGAAGGATACATCCACTGAGAGTCTGAGCTGAAGCCGATTTAGAAAAACTACTGTGTGTGAAAAAAACTCAGCTATGTGATTTCAAAGGAGGTCATGACTGAACGTTATGGAATGTGGTTCAGAAGAGTTTAATTACACCAATTTCGCATCGGAATATGTGATATTCTTTATTTAAACTGTATAAAATACCTTGTCATATTATATTTTCTGGGCATTTTTGTCACTGCCTGGGTATTATATTTTGTCATAAATTGTAATACCTTTTTAGTATGTCGTCTCTCAACATTCTAGAAGATGATACTGTTATACCTTGTTGTACCTGGTATGTTTTTAAACTTTAACATGGATTGTTATCCCTGTGTCAATAACCAGTGGTTTAGCGGAATACACGATAAAGGACTTACATGGCGTATGCATATTATCAACCCACATCCTTTGCTTAAAATGATATGCCAGAGCCAGTGTTTATCAGCTGGCAATTAGCAATTGCATTTAGTCTCAGTTCTTTAACATGAGCTGGAGTAGGAGTATGCCTCTGGACTGGCGGTGTTTCCAAAGGAGTAGAGACTGGCATGGGTCCAGGACTGCTGTTCAAAGCACAAGCTTCCCATTTTTTGTTATGAAATATCCAGGAGTGACAGAACATAAAATTATGCCATGTCTGACATGCAAATAATGTTAAATTCAGCACTGCCAGAACTGTTTATCTCTTCTTAAATCCCTCAATTTCCATAGTGCATAGTCTACCAAAAGTGGAATATCTATCCAACAGGAGTGGGTGTCAAATATCACTTAATTGTTTTTTTTTAATGCAGGTGGTGAACTTAAACAGCAGCAAACACATAGAGGTGAGATCATGGTGACTTTAAGTGGGGTATTTAAATGGTAATGACAATACATTGTCAGGGTACAATGGAATTAAATCAAGAGCACCGCAGCTTTGACGTGGATTAGGTCCTAACCTCATGGTACAAGTTAATACGATTAAATGTGAGTGAGCAGTGTTCAATATCTGTAGAATTCACTTTCTGTTTCCTCTTAAACAGTGCACAACCTTAAAAGTTCACAATTTCAGCAGACTACTGAAAGCTGTTTATGTACACTCATAGAAAGAAAAGTTTCTTTAGGGTTCTTCATTTGTCCCTCTAGCGGAACCCGTAATGGTTCCTCTTTGATACAGATAGCTGGAAAGGGTTCCATGTAGAGCCTTGTGCTAGGGGTTCTTTATAGATATCAGTAGATATAGATACCACCATGTGGAGATGTCAGCATGAAAGAAGAACCTTTTAGGGTTCTCCCAGTGGGACAGAAGAACTTGTTAGATGGAATGTATAGATGTTGTAGTCTTAGTAATGTCCTCACAACAGTAAAAAAAAATCATGCAGGCCTGATGTGCATAGGTTGAACTGTTGAACCTGTGCAGTATTGCAGTGAGGTTATGCAGAAATCCACTTGTCTGAATTCAGCCATTAGGCATTATGTTTCTGATGTTACATACATGTTCAAAACTGAAGATTACTTACTATGTAAATTGTGGGAATATTTGTGGTAGGAGATGAAAGATATGGTTTTTTCAAGGCCGATACGATGATTATCTGTGACAAAAAGAGGACAATAGCCGATATTTCAGGGCGATGTTTAATACTTTTAACATGTTTTTTTTTTTTCGGTGTGAAAAGAAATAGGCTGTGACAACATGGACTTAATTACAAACCCTCTTTACTTAGTCATATGTTTTCAGGCATACATCACCACTATGAAAGTTAAATAAAGAGCAAAAAGATGGCAAATGGAAATTCTTTATCAAAGATCAAAATTAAAACTAAAAATTGCAATAACTAAAATGTGCACCCATTTGGTTTTCTGAACATAAGTGGTTGGTTTTTGGTTTTATTTTCTGAACATGTTACTCGTCCAATCACCCCAGTACTTTCAGTCCAGTAACTCTAGTTTGTGGTGAAGAAAGCAGAGCCTTTCAGCATTTCCACAGTGAGACTGCTGCTGTTTTTGTTCTTATTTTGGCTACGCAACAGATGCCTACTGCTATCTCAAAAGCATTCAATTATCGGACAAACGATGATAATTATTAATTTCCTCCCCAATTGTCCCAATCCGAACTCAACTGAACACCCGCCCTGCTGGCTTTGGGAGGAGAGGCACACTGCTTATGATGTCGGAGGATTATGTAGTCAGCGTGCCCTCAGTTTGTGCTGCCACAGGCACCCAGCATGACCAGAGAGGATGCTATGGCGATGAGGCCAATGAACTTGGCCGGCTTACCCCCTATCATCCCCAGCGAGGCTGGGCTGTTTCACTGAATATTGAATGTTTCATTTGAAAGAATAAATATACATTACTATTTGTTAAATGTGCAGTGTCAAACATTTAGTCCTCATTACAAGTCCTTATTTATTTTATATTCCAAGTTTGTTTTTAGCTAAAATGTAGACTATTTATACTGATTCAAAAAGGTTCAATTAGCCCAGTACACCTTGGTTACCGGCTTGGTTTGAGCACAATAACCCTTTTACTGAATACTTATCTTCCATCCAGTCGCAGCCCGTGGCCATAAATACTAGTGGGGTGGTCTCTGGTTCCAGCTCCTGAATCGCTAGCCACACCCCCTTTTGATATTGTTATTTTAATAAATAAGTATATTAAATACTTATTGTATTTATCACTATATTAGAGAATAGACTGTACATACCTGTAAACATATCAGCCAGCAGCCCACATGACACCGTGGTAGCCAACACAAAAGATGAACAATATGCTACCCTATAACCTGAGTTTGCGCAATAAGAAACCACCCACGATAAACTAAAGCAATGTCTAAAAATAGCTTACTCCAATTTTTCATAATTATGAGAAGTATATGACAGTTTCAAAATTGATAAGAAACAGAATCAGGAGACAGACGGTTGCTTCCACTTTTCAATTTATTTTTTAACCTGGGCTGATGAACACAGAAAATAAAATGAAAATGACATGTTTTTTTTTAAGAGCAGAAACAAACTTACAAAAAAATTAAATTATCAAGGGCATGAGCATATGACAAAGTATATAGAAGTAAATAAAACAGGCCTACTATACTACACTGTCATATCATAGTCCCATCCTGTCACCTCACCTATACAGGAACGTGGTTTGCCTTTTTTTCAGATGCTTAAATTTATCGATAACAGCTTTATTGAAGTCAGGGATGTCATGTGTCAGTCACTTTTCGAATTGACAACATTGACAATGTATTCAGTCTGTTCTGTGACCTGGTATTTCTGAGAAATGTCTTTATTCATGTGAGTGTGAAAAAGTATCGCTCAGACTCTGCGGTCGTCATGGTTGTAGTGATCAGAATGTGAAGTAGTTTCAAAAGTTTCAGAAAACACATCCTGTGTATCCCTGTATTATGTCAAGCATGCAAACGAGTAGCTTGTTCTGGATACTTTTGGACGTATGAATATACTGGTCAGCTAGCTAAGGAGCAGGAGTAAAAGACGTGCATCTGTAGTTATATTAATATTAATATTAATATTAATTATAAACATAAAAGACGGCATCGAGAATTGTCCAATCACATTAGAAAAAACGAAAATAAAAACAATACCAATTCGCTGCCACTCTCCAATCTTTCCTTTCCACTGCAGATCTATCATTGCAACCTTTAGCTCCACACATCAGCTTGAGTGATCAAATACTGTACATACTACCTTTGGCAGTGACCCATGCATCACCTCAGTGCAGTGCTTGATTGCAAAATAAAGCTTCATGCATGTCTTCCGAATGGCTCTATACCTATAGTTAACTAAGCACTAGCCTCTTTGATCGTTGACATATCTAATTCACTATGTCACCATCTAGTCACCATCCATATGAACATCCTGAGGAATTTATCTCATGGTCCAGTCTTCCTTTGTATGGCCGTGATGTGACTCAGGCTGAGGTGGAACTGACAGCCCTGCTCCTCTACAGCTCAGAGAGTTTCTCCTCCATGGACTGGGTCCGTATAGTGTGAAGCACTGCCTGAAATGTGAAGCCCTTTCTGTCATTGATCTTTATTTGGATCAGCTTGCCTTTCGCCTCAGTTTCTTCTGGCTATTCTGAGCACTACTGTGATCGCCTTGTTGCACCTTCATGCAGCCTGCAGTTTTTGAAATTTTAGAAATTGTCAGAAAATGTCAGAAATGTTCCTGGAATTGTCAGGAACCCTCAAGGAAGACATTCAGACTCAACAACCAAGTAGCAAAGACCCAGTCCTTACTTGTGATATCAGGAGGTCACAACAATGAGGTAAAAAGGGTATGTAGGAAACTTGGTATTTCTCAGTCTCCTCTCTTCATTCTCATATTTTTTAAAAAATGTATGTGCCTTAAGGTGACAGGAATAGCTGTGTTCAAGTTCCATCTGAGAAATGGGGATGGTAGGGGGAATAGTAAGCTTTTAATACATATCTTGGCAGAAGACATTTCCAAATCACTGCACATGTGTATGTGCTATGAAAGACAAACAGGCAGGAAATGTGATTAGGCCAAAAGGCATCACTGAGCCTCTAACCAAACATTTTATGCATCACTGATATTTTTCATCTCTTGATACTTAAAATAATCTCCATAGGACTGAACATCAGGCCATACAAAATGAACAAGCAAAATATAACATCAGTTTAAATATACTGATAAAGCAGGGATATGCAACATTTCTTTCTGCCTCACTACTTTTACCAATTACTCTTCTATTGACTCAGTTAAACATTAAATGCAGTCAAATTTAGACAAATTGGACCAGAGGTAATTTTCTCACTGGGACGCTGGTAAAATGGAAAGAAGCTCTTCACAACTTTATTGAAGCTACTGATTGATGAGAAGTAAACTTATTTGTATGGCCAGTCACGACACTTGCTATGAGGATGTGAACATGACTGGACTATTCCCAGCTTGGTAGATAATCCAATAAGCATTGAGGAATGTGGTTAGAAAGAGATTTGCTTATTTAGAAATAACACAATGAGAAGGAGATAATTTATTGCATGCAAGCAAGGCATATAGTTTTGACAGAAATCCCTTGTCCAGTGCTCCCCTAATTGTATTTGTTGTTAGACGCAGTTGCACACTGTAAGCATTTCCTATTGTAAGCTGTACCTTTTAAAACAGGATTCTGGGTGGACAACTGTGGTTTGTTTCACATTACATCATTTCTCCATGCTCAAAACTGTGCAGGCTGTTACGAGGCATTACATCATAGGCTTTCATAAAAGTAACTCAGACATGACTCCACTGCAACACCCAGCCATGGTCTCTATCCCCCTCCCCACCCATCAAAGGAATCTGTGCCCTCATCAAAACTTCTGAAATATAATTAATTCATGGTTAAATTGCATTCACCCATTTGATAAAGGGTACCATGGGTACATTCAAGTTGAGGAGCATTAGTTTATAGTGACATTAAAAACATCGTGCTCTTGAACAGCCAGTTCACTCAAAACTGTTTTCCTACTTATCAAAATAAGTTTCCTGGGTGTGTCCAATATAGAGAGTCTTTCTCCCCAAAGTGTTGAGAGAGACATATGTTGGCTGCTTCTAACAGCAATTAAACGAATCGGAAAACTGTAAAATGTACAAGAATGTACGTGTAGCCACTGATTGATATTTTTGACAAAGAGGACATGAGTACTTTTGAAAATTTTAAACACATCTGAAGCAGTTGTTTTATAATGTTCATATTTTTAAGTTAAATTTAGTGAACTTATCTATTTCTTGAAGTAGAAGAGATGCATATTTTAACGATATAAAGTCAGTTACATTGAAAGCTGTCTGTGACTGGATGCTCAGCATAATTTCCACTTTATAACAATTTAAGGAGCAGTGCACTGCACAGAATACAGCCCCAGTATAACTGACTGAAGTAAGTGGGTGGGGCTTAAGGGTAATCAGAAACGCAGTACTGTAAACCAGTTGTAAGTAGGTGGGGCTTCAGGCTTATAAATTCTGTATTTCAATGGAAGTGGGATGCAATGAATGAAAATATCACTTGAAAAATCCCTAGCTTGCACAACATAATCATACTGTCTGCAGTGCTGCAGAAAACAAAATATGTCTTAAAAATGAGAATAGAAATGTGAGAGAATAAACACAGGAAGTAGAATATTGTGTTCATGCCTTTGGTCAGGTACAAGAGATCACTGAATAGTAGCTGGATAAGGAATAAACATTAGAGTGCCCCTGGATATTCCAATCCTAGAAATATAAACAAATAAAACTCCAAAAATGTCTCTTTAAATGAAACATAAACAGCACACAGGACCACAGTGTCTGTATTTCCAAATATGTTTATTATAATCATCAATGATTTCATGTGGAAAAATTAAAATCCAAAACTACACCGAGTATGTCTTTATTTAAATCCTCTATGTACTGAAAACTGCAAGAAGGTCATATCTACCAATCAGTAAATTGGCATAGATCCTAACTTATCTATTTTCTCTGTCAATTACAGTATATGAATTACCCTCAATTTAGTTTTTTATTTATTATTGTTCTTTCTTTATAGAATCTGCTCTACAATATCCATTTTTAGAGAAATAATAGAAAAACAAACAGTGCCCTTTTTTTACCAAATTATGTGAAGTGCACACAGCTATTTTTAGTCACACCATAGTTCAGTGTGCAGTGAAGCTATGGCTGTCTGAGCAGCCCCTCGCCGCTCTAGTAATGCCCAAAGTTCAGATGCTTCCGATCAAATTCAATCATATCGCAATTTTACTCTCATAACTAAGACAGTACATTAAAAAGTCCATTTCATTTGTTTTGTTTACATAACAAGCTATCAAGACTTATTTGGTGATTGCCATTCATATTTCAGATGAAATACCTAAGATTTTAACCCAAAATATTTTTCACTGACTTAGATATAACAAAAGGATATCTCTCTGCGTTTTCTGGTTTTCCATTCAAGATGATTACGTCTACCTCTTTTTGTTAACTGCTTGAAAGACACAAAACATGTCACACCAGTCATCTTCAATACATAACTTCTAATTCAGTTTCTAGCATTGCTTCTTTCATGCTATAGAAAAGCAATATACATATTATTTCTGACTGGATTTACATCTTTTGACATTAATTATCTTCATGTCTTTAACTATACGATGGGATCCTTTTTCCCTCTTACTCCATGGTGTTTGGTATTAAAATAAAAACACAGAGAGGGAATGGGAGAAAGAGGAATTAATGTTAAAGACATGCAGCTATTGATGACTGATCAATATATATCCAAACTTAAATTGCCCCTACACATACAGTATGAACACTGTTGTCTTCACTGCAATTCAGCAAGATACAAGTATTACAAGTATTCGTATAAATATGGTATAAATGAATAAAAATCTCTGTATAGATTATATAGGATCACATTAAAAGGAGGAACACTGTGGTGTGTCATGCTATTCCTCTTCAAATGTAAAACTGAAATTGGGAAGGCACTGCAAATGGATGTCTGTCTCCATATGTCTGTATGTTGTAATCAGTACATATGGTCATGAAGAGCAGCATTTAACATTCTCACATTTAACACAACATACAGGGAGACTGTCTGCAATTGATCACACTAGCCTCTGTTTTATTTAACCTACTTAGCTATGACTGTATACTAAGCCCTCAGGGTTTTAACATTTCCAACTGTCAAAATGAATTAACCGTCACAAATACAAGTTAAATCCTAAGCAGTTTTTCGTGGAGTGACTCACAGTCAATATCCACTGGGAAAAGTTTGTGATTTGGTTTTGGTCTCATCAACTGGAAAGCAAACTACTCTAGAGGAATGGTCTATCACGACTTTATCGTCTTTAGTAGTTCATTTTTTTAGCTATTTATACACTTGAAACCAAAACCAAAATTAAAAATGTAAAATGAAAGCCGTCTTTAAATGGGCACTTCTTTCAAGGAACTTTAAATGGTGAAACGTTGTTTTTGTTCATAAAATGTGATTTATCAAAAAAAAATGATTTACCAATTCATAAAGAGAGGGGTTTTTAAATTCAATCACATTGCCCATTTTACCAACCACTAAATGTTACTTAACCTTTCTGTCACCATTGCATGCTACAATGAATGCATGCCACACCCCTTCTGCATCAAACTGTTTGCACATGATAACACAAGATAACCTCAAAAAGACTGCTGTTGTAAAAATAAAAGGTGTCAATAACTTTGTGTATATCCAAAAGCAAAATGAGGGTTAAGGCCGCTTCTCACACCAAATGGCAGGGAACATGATGTGCATGTCCTTGTCTGCAAGCAACCACTCTCCTTCCTGGCCAGCCCAGTCTACTTCCCTCCAAAACAAAAACAAAACAATCTGAAGTGTGTAGTCTGCAGCACTTCAGTTTCTCTGCCGTGGCAAAGGTGTTCTTCAACTTGCAAATTCGTACTTTCAGATTTGAGCAATTTCCAGTTCAATGTGTCATTATAACCATAAACATTATATTACATGACAGTCATTTCTCAGACTTTTTCACAGTATGAATACAAAATGAAAATCTGACTCAAAGATGTGACTTCTGATAAGCAAATACAATTATGAATAAGAAAATGTTTGCAGCGCCAAACCCATTTGCCCTGTAAGAGTTCATAAAAACTAACCTTATATTACAAAAGTTTGACTGAAGCTTTGTAAAACATAAATTTGCCTATGACATGCCTACAAATGCCAGACTGTGAAGGCCAAACAAATTTGGGTAAATGTGTGCAGAGGTCAATGGGGTAAGTACATACACTTGGTGTATATTGTCTGGCTCTGTGTACAGTTTATCTGACATTGTTGGGTGATTGCCTGTGATGGTGAAGTGGGTGATCTAAAACCATTAATGCACATCACTTGTGTCTTTTCTCAATGTGATGGCTGCCAACCAATACCAAGAGCAGGCATTGCTGCCACAAAATGTTCCTGTCTCTTGATTTAAACAGTTGTGCTAGTTTTTAGCCACCAGCCCAGCTGTTTGCTCATTCCCACACACAACTTTATATTCTGTGCCATCATGTCAGCTTGATTCATCCTATTTCAAAAAGCAGCTGCAGCAATATGCAAAAACAGGAACATGTGCAGTGGCAGACTCCAACATACATTTCTGCCATCAAAAAATAAAAAGTGTAAGGATACTGGTGTGCAGTATAGCGTACTGACTGTGGCTCAGAAGAGATGTGCAGCAAATTGCTTCTTGCAACCACTCAATACAAGGGAAAAACCCCTTAAATGTTCTGGTGAACATACATTACTCAAGAGTCGGTGAAATAGGAACACTAACCTTACAGATGATGTGACCTGGTTTTCACTGAGGCCTTAAAGTCAGTGTATTCGGTATGTGGTACAAATATAGACAGATGGGCTGAAAAATAATTTGTGGGAAATTAGTACAGCCGCAATGGAAGGGTCTCCTGTCTTGCTGATCACAAAGTGGACACTCACTGCAAGCTCTCTGTGCAAATACTATGTGTGTTCACATGTCGACTCTTCCAGCCATGGACCCTGCACCCCCCAGCAGATGAGAGAAATGAAAATACCGTCATGCCTTTTTTTCCAAATGCAGCCACTTTTATTCAGTCCAATGAATTGCATTTCTAATTAATCACACATCATATACAGCAATATAGAGGTCAAATAAACAACAGGAATAGATCCACTGTGGCGAGAGTATCTACTTGTTAACGGAGATCCAGCACTTTCAGCTTGAATAAAGGTCTTTTTTTACCTACCCACAATGAGGAGAAATTGAGAGTAAATAATGTGGTTTAAAGGAATAACACAATCCAGCTGGAGAGAATGCTTGCTATTTAAATTCATAACTGCAAGTGTTGATATTTCATTATTATCAATGATTGCCCAGTCTGAACTGATGGAAATAAACCAATTGGCTGTATAAAAATGTGAAATGTGCCGTATGTTGTGATGGCAGCAGCCCCTATGGTATTGGTTGTTTGTGCTCTTCCATAAATACAGCCTTGTGGCATGACTCTTTTCCTGATTTTCCTTTCATCTGAACCCATTTGGGCATAATTTGGTGGATTATTTGCTAAATGAATAGATTTGCACCATATCCTTGTTAAATGTGAGGAATTATGGGAATATGGTGTCACCTATAAAACCTGCAGGCCCATAGTTATATACTGCCAATGGACTTCACTCAGCCTACAATGACTGTCAGTAAATACAATTTGAGGTTTTAAGTATAACACTTATTTAGAAAGCTATGGAAGATTAAAATCAACTGGAATATGATCATGCTATTTCATAATAACAAATAAACAATAACTGGCAGGAAGTATGACGTATGAAGAATGATTCTAGCATACATAAAGGTTTTCACCACATAGGTGTTTGTATTAGTAGGCTATGCCTGGTTTCACTTACAGGATTTAAGTTGCAATCTTATGCATTAGTGAAGGTGAGATGCAATACTCCGGACTGACGACCACATTGGTCCTAATGAAAGAGAATCCTGGGCAGGCACCTGTAGAAGTAGCGTGAGATTGTGTGTGAGAAAGGGGATCCTGAAATGAGAAAAATGACTAGTTAGTGAAATGATTAAGGGAACTATCACTTTCATACATGGAAATGAGTCAACCGTCGGAGCTGAACGTACTCACTAAATGTTTGTTTATAATAAAGATAGAGGAAATTATGGGTATATAACTTTTTTACAAGGCTGCAATGCTCTCTTTAGTTTCACATTTTTCAGCGATTTGTATCAGCATTGGTTAAACGGTCATAACAGTACTTAGACTGGTTTGTTTCAGTTTGTCTTTCTGCTTTTTTAATGCTTTAATTAATTTAACCCTGAATGAACACTGAGAAAAGAATGTTAGAGATTGACCCATAAACATATGTTAGTGAATGTGAAATATTGTATGGAAGAGTGTGTGTCAAAGAAATTATACATTCATACTCCTGAAACCACTTGTGGTATGTGGGCAGCCTCCAAACATTGCCATATAGAAGAGCGAGAAGATGCTTTGACAAATTTTTGTATTTGCCACCTCTGGCAAGTGGCATAGAGGTAATATACCCACAGGGAGTGATCAAATCCAAACTCCCTGGAACAGAAGGCCCTTTTTGACCTTACTTTGGTTCCAAAGGTGTATGCACACCACCGTTAGCATGCTGCCAGAAGCATAATAAAGAAGTCATATCATGCTGTTTTCACAGCAGAGTCTTGGATAAGGCTCAGCCATATTCTTCATATGCACACATGTTGATATATAGTTTGGTCTCCTGGAAACCTCCTCTGATGCAAATAAAATGCAAGCAATTATAAGGAGAAAACAGGCAAGTATAGGAGTATAACCATGTGACATGTTAAAAGTACTGTTTAGTCATATATCAAACCAGTCCTCTCATCTCTTGCATAATGATTTTTTAAAATGGTACCCTTGCAAAATGTGTAATTATTATAGTATTTGTAGAGAATGTGCTAAGCAGATTCTCTAATTTTCTGTAGCTCAGTGTTCAAATATAACCTGCACCGGATGTGTATGTAGTGATCAAGGCAGTATATGATTAGGTAAGTGGGGTCTCTATGTTATGCGGGAGAAGACAATGTGAGTTCATTGACAAAGTGCATGTAATGTGATTTAGTGTTTATTTCCATATTTCGTGTATTTCACAAAATAGAAATAAAGTTAAGAAAACAATTCTGAAACCTGAAACTTGGTGGTCTCAGTGCAGTTTCAATACCTCTGTGTACAGCACCCACAGCTACTTTGTAATTAAGCTCAGAGCACTCACTAATTGGGCTGTATAGAATAAGACCTAGATAAAATCATCCTTGAAAATAACACATTTTTCAGTGCAGGATAAGATATAACATATACCATCCCTTGTTGTCTAAATTACAGGCTGAAAGAAGGAAAATTGTTTATACCATGCATTGTTTGAATTTATCTAATATACAATTTAGACATGGTCAAATGTATATACATCAGATTTGGCATTTGTTACTTTTTGGCAAGCAAGTATTAAACATGTTTTATTGATAGTGAATGCTTAGTTCTGAAAGGTATTTAGGTCTTCTTTGAGAGTATGCTCTAATCCATTCTGTCCTCCAGTTAA
Source organism: Albula goreensis (assembly GCA_022829145.1). Lineage (NCBI taxonomy): Eukaryota > Metazoa > Chordata > Actinopteri > Albuliformes > Albulidae > Albula > Albula goreensis. The sequence continues at coordinate 45,870,328 of CM040741.1, forward strand.
ACCAGACAGATTTAGCACCAGCCAAAAATACTGCTTCATCACCTTCTCTCTAAGAAGATACCCCAAAACTCTTTTTCTTTAATCTCTTGCCTCATGTATCCTTGCCCCCTCGAGTGATTTCCTTCTTGTCTTCATATGGGCTTGTATGATTCCTTTGCCATTTCTTCCAACGCATGGTCACCTGTATTCCATAAGCCTGATTATTAATCCAATTAGGGGTTGAGAGCAGCCAAACCCCTAGCATTCCAGGATATCTGCCTAAAGCGAGGCCAGCTTTCCTGTTCCTGGTGCTGTCATTTTATTGCATGTAACTTCACTCTCCTAATACAGACCTTTCTGAGGTCTGTGTGGCTTAACCCACTCTCAGTTGAATCTCCATGGTAGACTTTTTTTTTCCACATCTTGTTTCTACAGATGAAATTTTGGGATAATTATTAATTCCTGCACAATGCACATGGAGGTTCTTTCAAAACTGGGTCTCAGAAGCTCCTTTTAAATGGCCTCAAAGCCAAATGCTATCTGGCTCCTCCAGGTAAATCAGAAATTTTCAGTTTAATTGGTTTTCTCCCTTCCCTCACAATGCCATTTTAGCTATATGCAAACCTAGTTTTAGCATCTAAACAAATAGACCATGGCCTGAACATGTTGTGTCAAACTCTCATTTCTCCCATTTTTCCTCCATCACTGGCCTTCTATCCCTCTCCCACATTTGCCCACTATATGAGCCTACACATTGTCATCCTCTGGCATGAGTGGGGGGATTCTACCACTGAGCCTGTCACGGCTCAGTATTTCTAAACTAAAGCACATTTCACTGTTGTTAAAAAATGACAAACTGCACCATGACTAAGTATAGCAGAACCTCAGAGATATGCACGCACTGGGAATGGAGGTCCTGGCTAACCGTAACTCTGAACATTACAAAAATACACCATTTTAAACCATTTGAGTCCTGTATTGGCTGGAATCATTACTTACATAATCATCACCATTTTAATAATCTGCTCACCTTTTGTGAAAACATTTTTGAAAATTATCCGACAATCAAACCAACCAGCACATAATATTACAAAATTCAACCAGGCCATGGTATGAAATCAATATGACGACAATATATTCTTCCAGTATAATATATTCTAAAATTTATGTGGCTGGAATATAGAAGCTGCTTTCTGGAATAAAGGGAAAATAATTTACCAGTACATTATACAGTTGAAAATACCAAAATTGAGTTATTTCAATGTGATTATTATTTTCAAAGCTTTTTTTTAGAATTTCCAAGAGTACTCATACTATATTCCTCCATGAGAAACTTCTATTCTTAGATCCCAGTAGGGATGATTGAGCACACTGTAAACAAGTTTTAATTCCATACTGCCAATCGGTCTCTGTGGGTAAGACATACTTTCCAGTGATGTCTATGTATGAGCTTGTCTTCTGCACCAGCTGTTTTGTTTCAATGTATTTCCCACCCCACGCAAAGAATCTGAGCTGCACTTACTCAACACTCCATTGCAATGATGCACAGTATTCTGCACAACTGTTTCAAGAACCATCATATTGCATTGTTTTTAAGCAGACTTTTACATATAACAGATGCTTTAAGGTCTTTCTTATTGCACAAAAGATGAGAAACGTTGGTCTTGTAGCAGATTTAAATGTATGAGAACACAATCTAAAGAACAGTTAAGCAAATTTTTGCCATAGGTTATTGCCTACTTACCCAGAATCCAAGCAATCCACCTGTACCATTTGGAGCTAGAAGGTTTATTTCATCATTTTAGAGAACATCCAGGTAGCTGGTCCTGTACAGTCGTTGTGCCAACACATTTTGCTGTAGTTTTGGAAATGTCATCATGCTGCATGCATAGAAATGAAAATGCTTTTGGTGGGTCGCTCTGCCAAAATTCTGAAGAACCCCTATAGGTCTCCTGTATTAAAATGTCTGTGAAATAGATTGAATAGACAGAATTATGATGAAGTAGTCATGATTGATGGGTGAGGTCTCCCCAGTCAGTCTGACACGCTGTACTGACAGACATCATGATGACTGGCTGATTCATTGAAGCAATTTCATTTCAAAAAGAAGTAAAGGAAATTTCATACCTAGCTCATCATTTATGTTTGTGATCATTGTGAATATGACACAACCTGCAAAAAAAGAGACACATTTCAATGACCTTGACAATTGAAAATCCAAAGTCAAAGCTAGAAAAAGATGAAAACATTTTAAAATGAAGTTGTCAACCTGCCGTAGTTTAAAATGCCATAATTGGTTTCATATCACTCCTGTTTCTGAAACGACATGATGAAAACAGTATGAAAACCATGTGGAACCACAGCAATGTTTTTCTTGATGAAAATGAAAATGATATCTCAGAGTAACTTCATATTAGTACAAAACATCTTCATATGGCATGAAAGCTGTTCTATAATATCCTATTCTATCATTTCTTGTTTAAAATTGGTGAGTTTCTTCACTTTAAATCATGTTTAACCAAAACTGTGGAAGGAATCTAAGGAGAAAACAGACTTTGACACAGCTCATGCTTTTAAATGAATTTGGCCTGAAGCACAAAGCAAAGTGTGTGCATTGGTATGAGATTATATTCTGCCTGCAGCAACTTCAATGGACTGAATCTGATTCAAATTTAGTAACAAGGATTATTACTGACTGGTCCACGAAGCTACAATTAAGACGCTGTGTGCTGAACATTTTCAATTTCTGAAGCAAATGCATCAATTCAGGCTCATTTTCTTTAACATTAATACATCACCTTTAACCTTATGATGTGTATTAAGAAGTGTATAAGAAATGTATATTTCAATAAAAAATGTCTCGAGGTTAATGTATTGTGATATGAAACATGAATCCAGGTTTGTGCAAAGACGTAATAAATGTATCTCTTGTAAGGCACAAGGATAATTCCTTTGTCGATTCAGCCAGTGATAACCATTCCACAGAGGCATACAAATATATCCACAGGTGTATCAACCAATTACAGCTGTGATCACAGTGTGTGAGAGTATTTACTTGAGCACTCTTGGGAGGTTCCAGAAAACAACAGTTACGCCACGGTAAAAACTCTGTGAAAATTCCACTTTCAGCATGTTTTTTGTCTTACACTATGTGCATGGTTGATAACAGAAGTCTTGCGGCCTTGGGGTTAGACTCCATCCTGACATAAGTTCAGTGTTCTCCAAAATAACGTCAAACTCTGCTCATTGCCCTTCTCCTTGACACTGAGCACTGAAAGATAGACTGGGGGGTGATGGCCCTGCAATGACCTTTTATCCTAACCAGGGGCTTTAAATCCAACTGCTTCCTGCCATCAAAATTGAGAGAACATCTGACTGTTTGAGTTATCTAGACTTGGACATGGCTTAGACCTCAGATGAAAGTTTTTAATGTGGAACAGCACTAAAATCGCAGTACTGACTATGTTAAATAGTAAATCTGTACATTCACTACAATGTGGAAACTAAATGATTTTCTCAATGCTTTTGCTAAGGGATTGAGTAAAGGGCTAGGAGTCTGAGGTCATCCTGAATGTGGTTCAGCAGCTGTAGTCAGGCTGGGCCTTGTCTCCGCCCATAAGCTTTGGCTGGAAACCAGGCACTCCTTAAAGTGCTACGCAAATAAATATTTATTCAGCATTCTCAGACGCTACCTCATTCTCTGTTTGTTGAAACTTCTTGTCCAGTCTCTGAATATATAGCTACTTATTCCATTAGTGTTTGTAGTTACCTATGGGAAATAAACATAATCTGAGAGCCCAGCTTTGTTTTTATTTATTATTTTGAATTGGCGTATGGGTTAAGAGTTGCACAGCTCAAGTACTCTCCTTACCTGCGGGTGTTTAAGTTCATCTTAATTTGAAAGAGTCGTCTAAAAAATGAATGAACTTAAAACAGTTTCAATAACTACCTTACTGCTCATCTAGCTGAGCACTGCTCCAATTGTAAATGGGCCCCACAATCTGGTGTCATATCTGGATCACTCAAGTTCCATAAATGGCCAGCAGCCCTACGGGGCAGTGTATAATTGTCCATAGGGTCACACGCGGAAGGGAGGAATTTCACTTGGCAGGCTGTCAGTGTCTCATCATGCATTAGCAGCCACATCTGGTCAATTGAGAATCTGCAGTCTGTCTGCTTGAGCTGTGAAGTATCCACCTCTACCTCAGTGTCTGAAAGAGCTTATGAGGAGGGTCACACAGAAGACCAATGAAATGTATGATGGTATGCATCCGTGTGCTGTCCGTTCTGTGTCCATTTAGAATCCATGGAGGTGTACAAATTCTGAAAAAGAGAGAGAAATGGGTCTCTTTATTTATAACACAGCTCTAATATCACTAGGGTTTCCTGCTTACCAGTGCTTCTCATTCTAAAATGACTTGTATCATAAATATCTATACTGGTACAGATGTACAGTCACATAAAAAAACATTTTAAATCAGATGGTCCATATGAAACAAAAGAATTGGAGAAATACCTCATTATCCTGTAAGTAGGCTATTTATGTATACTTGCCAGTAGTATCACTGAACGAGATGTCACTTTTGTCTATTCAAATTTTATTTCAAACAGTTGTTGTATTCTTTCTGTTGCTTTGACTATAATGTGTGTACAGTATAATAACAATAACTGCACTGCACCTGTATAGGCCTGAGGAACTGACAAAACCATTGTCTGTTAGCACAGTGATATATTTTCCCTACATGACCACTGGTGGAGGTCAGCTTTTTATTTTACTTCTATTTGTGTATACTGTAATTCAAAAAGACTGTCTATGGAAAGTTTTTGAATAGCTATGTAATCTGCAAACATTGCAAAGTGATCTTGTACATTAAAAATTAGCCAGCAAACTGAAACTTGTTCTATGGACACACTGATAAACAACTACAATGATGTCAGAGTCTGTATCCTTATGGCTCACATAACCACATTCAGTGTCTAAAAAAACAATTGTTCTCAGCCAAAACCAAGGATGTACAAGATGACTGTTTGCTTTGATTACAATGAAGTCATATGCAATGAAACCTGGAGGATTTAAAATCCAAAAGAGGAAAGGCGTGAGGGATGGATTTTTCAAAATCAGAGATGACTGAACTGGCAATAGTCATGAGATGTTTTATCATAGGAAAAGCTCTCGTATTGCATTCATCACAAAAGCAGCTTTGGCCCAGGTATTTGGAACAGTTCATCCAGTCTTCATCTGATGTTAATGTTGATCCACAGAGACAGGGATTCTTCATTCTGTTTATGAAGATCACCAGAAAGAACAACTTTGATACATTACTTTGCATAATTAAAACAGTGCAAGAGTTTCAAAATTTTATGATCATGAGGGGAACTTTGGGGTTCTTTTTGCACACATCAGTCACACAGGTGCGAAAAGGCAGGTCTGATGACATCCATGATAGGATATCTAGCTAATGTCTGCTGATCCCTGCAAAAGCTTAAATTAAAAATCCTGCAAGTGGGCAGGAAAGACAGGCTCACCCTGAAACATAGTTTCTTCTCTTAGATATAAATTGCTAGCAAGAACTGTTTGTCTGGGCCGACTGATGATTTGTCTTCTTGCTGATACTACAGGTCAGTGTAACATGCAGCAACATATTTAAACGCACATTCAAGTGCACAACACAATATCCACTGATAAAAGGGACAAAGACCCTCCTGTGACAGTTCTGTATCTCCTAGACAGCCTGCTGTTTTGTTGTATTAGACGCATTAACCTGTCGATCTTCACGGTTGTGGTTTTCCATGTGTGCTTAATTTTCTACTTCCTCTTTCGTTCTGCGCTCATGAAGCCAACGACCTACCGCACTCGGCTCTCAGGCTGTGAGAATTCTTCACAGTGTCCGATTAAAAGCCTGTGCACATGCCTCTTTCAGCCAGTCCATCCGTTGTTTCCCTGCACCTGGGTTAAATTTAGACCACATGTATTCCCTGTACCAGTGAACCCAGTGAAACCAGCAGTCACACTCACAACCACATACATTCTCATAGGAACAAGGAAAAGGATGTGTGACACAATGTGCAAATCACCTGTTATTACTCATCAATCTCCTAAGCCTTCCTGGCATTCCAGCATTTGAATGGAACATACACACTCTTAAAATAAAACTGTTGTGTTTTTGTATAACACATTCATAAACCAGTACATTAGATACTGTATGAGTATCCCAACCACATGTTCATAACTAAAGTGCTACGCTTTCACAGTGTGAAGTAAGAGAAACTATGTTAAAACATAGAAAACTGAAGTTTACTTTTCTGTCCACTAATGTATAAATAGATGACAAAAAATATTACTTTTTTTCTCTCACCCTCAGGATGAAGACATGACAAACTGTAATATAATAGGACAATTTCAGTAACCATGCATGCAATCATTGGTACCTGCAGCAATACGCCAGTACAAGACTGTTCGCATCAGTGGGGCTTATGGTTTTATTTGTTTTGTTTTTAGCTTTTATCTATGTATGATAATGAGTTGCATTTTACTGTCTTAAGCTCAAAAAACTTAAATGATGGCTAGTGATCATTAGTGACGTGTTGCTTTCTGACACTTGATTAGTTGGAACTGCAATCAAGATTAATTCCAGAATAAAAAAATAAATACTTAAAACCTTTAGCATGCACGGTATTTTTTTTTTTTTTCCTCAAAGTATTCCGCCAGTGGTATTAGCATTAGCAAAGTTTTGTGTGTACTATAAAAACAGGCCTCTCTGTATGCTACATTGCTAAAAGGAGAAAGGGTACAAAAGGGAACCAAGAAAGGGCAGACAAAGAATACGTTGGCAAGAATTATACAGGCAAGATATGGCAGAAGACCTTTTATTACTAGTATAAAGCTTGATTTGTTTGAATTGATTTGCTTTCTCATATCAGTGATAAAAATAAGAGGCAGGAAAGTTTATTTGTATGACCTACAAGCCTGATTTGTTATTTTGTCTATGTATTGCCATTCAGTTGGCTAGCCAGTCATCTGCCTCATAATAAATATTTGTGTTACCACCAATTAGCATCATTGCCAATAAGTGCCTGTCTCTTATAATAGCCCTAAAAGCTAAACATTTCAGCTGATAAATTCCTTACTGAAATAATCACAGTTTCAAAAAAATATTAAGATCGCTGCAGGCTAAGCCACTGAAATAAGGTTGACTGATTATCGTTGATTAGTCTCAAAGTTAGCCATTTTCACTCTAAAGACACTGAAGATTGATTGACTTAATTATAAAACTTGATTATCGAGAGAATGTTTTAGGGTGTATTAATACAGTGCCCACAAGGCTGTTATGTAATTACACAGGTATCCTCCCAATGGTTAACTTTTTAATTGCTGCTTCCCTAATGTACAATATAACAACTAATTTTCAAATTACAAGGTAAAATACTGGTTGGTAATATTTTGCAGTGTTTCCAATCTAATTGTCCTTGTTTAAATTAAAAATTAAGAATACTCATGAACTTGCTTTATCTTATTATATTTCACGAGTCCCTGCTGGCTATTGTTGATGTACACGGTTGGTAGGGACAGGGTTAGTTTTGTTTTGACGCATTGCACCAAAATAAAATTCATTTCAAAAGTAATAGTTTCACATGTAATTTTACATCAACCCCTTTGTAAAACAGGCCCTAAATGTTTAAAACTGCAAAAATTGGCAACAGTATGCTGCTTTATGCACTTGTTCCTTTTCATTGTGGTAGTTTGCTTCAGTATGGTCCCTTTTTATCATTGCTTGCATTAGTCCTTTTTATATTTCATCCATTTTAGTTTTGTTATTGCTCTAATTCCTATTCTACTCAAGTGATTGATTCCACTTTTCCACTTCCAATATGACCAGGTCAGTATGATTCCATGTTTAAATAAGTGAAGGATTTAAGGTCATTTTCATTTTGAGGAGGGAGGGAAATTTAGCATGATTGAATTTACTAAAGTATAATGAGTCAGCATTTCCTTGAATATTAGTATGTACTTGTTTTCACTTCACTCTTCCATGGCCTTTAAATTTTTATGAAAACTGAATATTATGCAACGAGTTATGAAGCACAGATTATTTCTCAGCTTTCAAGAATTGGAAGGAAAATTAAGTTGTGTCTGCTTTGAAATGCAAACTTGGGCTTTTTATGATTCACACTTTATCAAGCAGTGTGGGTCATCAAACTGCTGCCCCTAATAGATACTGTAGTTAGATTATATTTTATGGTATCTTAATGAAACACTTCAGTGAAAATTGAATTTTTGTGATTGAAATGTGATGTAGGTTACGTCAAAACCGTAAATCATTTACAATGGACCTTTAAGAAAATGTCTTTTTATTTTGACAACTAAAAGGGCAGTTGAAATTTCAGAGGGCAAGAAGTGACATTTGATGACATGTCAGTGTCCTGCTAGATGGCCACCTCTCATTGGTGGGCAGATTGCCCCTTTTCAGCGTGACACATGCCTATATTTCAAATGCTGTAACACAAAGAGTGTGGATTTACGCAAACATGTGGATTTACATACAAGCCCCAATTTACCAACTGTCATAATTTCTCTAAACTGTACTAAGGGATATCTTTAATCCTTGCAGGTACCCTAATCCAGAAGACTATATTGGGGAAGTCACAAACTAATCAATTATTTATTCATTTCCATCAGAGAGCCAATATCTTTAAACTTATCTAAGATGCACTCTTTTGATTTAATCACTGCCCCATCATTTAAAATAGTTAAATGTGAAGCATGTTACTTCACTTGTTTATGACCATTGCAAAAGAGACACCATGTAGAATTATAATATAGAACCCTATGATTATTTTTACATTAAATGTATTTTTATACTTTTGTTTACTTTTTCCATGTCACCTACTGGTCTTCTTTTTTTTTTTTGGGGTGCAATTGGTGTCAAGTTTAGCATCCACAATCATTAACTCACCCAATTTCATAATTGTATAAGGCCAGTAAAAGCTTAAGGCCTCAATCTTAGGAAAGTGATTATTAAAATGTATTCAATATTTCAATCATATTTGTTCCTGTTTTATGAGTATATTTCAATAGTTTGATGGTTATGTGCTCACATATTCTTTTTCAGGACTAGTTCATGTTAATATAATTTCCCAGAAAAAATGGATAAAAATTCACTATGATTTATGATTTGTTGAATTAAGAAAAACCTCCAAAATATATGAGTGGTTCTCCTATAAACAACATTACTCAAAGAAAGGGTGAAAGAACAGGACGGCTTGTGCCCTTATCTTTCAGGGTGATTCATCACCCCAAACAGTTGATGACTTTAATTTACCTTTGCTCACTGCATGTGAGGCTTTTCCAGCGTATAAGGTGAACAGAAAAACCTCTGAAGCAGGAAAACACTGGTGGCATCTTGATTGACCTTGAAAAATGTTATAATCATTCAAAATTCAGCCCAGCTCTTCATGGAGGTTGAAAAATAACCTGGAGCAAATCACCTTCAGATGGTCTAACTAATGCAGACTTAAAAACAACACAGGAGTCCTGAAAGCCCCCTGCCTAACTGGTAAACCGGAATATGTGTGTTGTTGCTTCTGGCAATGGCACTGTTCTGAACCATATAATAGGCCTTTCGTACTGTGGGAAAAATAGCCCTGCTCTGACAGATCCTAAAGGGCAGAGGGGCGAGGATCAATGGAGTCCACATTCAGCCATGATTCACCAAGCCTCACCGCACACAAAGAGAGCCAGTCAAATGACAGGACCATGTAAGGGTAAACTCTAAAAACTAAAGATCTACACTTACAAGAGTAGACAGATAACTAATGTAGATGCCACAACCTACCATGTTTTTACTTTGTTCTGCTCTACCAAAATGTAGTGACCCAAAGCCCAGGGGACTACCAGTAAATTCTTTTTTTTTTTTTTTTTGAAGTGAAAAAAACCCTGAAATGTGATCATTCATTTCTGTAGGGGAACTTCAATTGGTTCTCCCTTTCGTTTGGTAGGTGGGAGGTCTTGACTCCATGAACCACGGATCGATCGTTTGAGGAGGCAACCGAACCTAGGATTCTGCAGATCTTTAGCCACGAAAAACACACCCACAATCTCTGGTATCGGTAGTCTAATGTGCAAAAGAATGTAATTGTCAAGGTACACGTAAATGATCATATAACTAAATATTTGAAAATATTCATACATGTAATACATTAAAATCACCTTCAATGTTATACATTAAAAAGAAGCACTGCAACTGAATATTTACCAATGCACACTTAGCAAGCCACATGTACATTGGCTGTGCATTTATACTATGAAATTTTAACAAGCTGGTTAGTTTAGCTAGCTAGTGTTTTCACAATACAATGACTTAGCGAGCTTACCAAACTATTATTTAATAGATGATGTTATCTGTCAGAGTCTGCTGTAAGCCTTTGTAGAAGCAACGTGCCAGCACAGGGTGACACACGGACCATGCAATCCCTCAAAGAGAGAGGGAGGGAGGGCAAAATATTCACATAGTCGATGCAACAGCAAATTTATTTGCTCGGTATACAATGTCTATATTTTTTATAAGACATAACTCAAACTACATCTATACAGGTTGTGCACAGTTTGACTGCAGAAATATTTAGAGACACTACTTAGTGTCCCCAACCCAAACTCACAGTAGAATAAACAATCATTCATCACAGTTTTATGCATTCCATAAGTTAACTTATTACAGGAAAGTTAAGTGATTAATAAAATCTTTTTTATTCATTATAACAGCATTTTTAGGCTCATATTAAAAAGCAGGGGCCAACAAAGTGGAACATGTCTTATCAAATGAAATCTTCATTTATATCATGCTCCCTGTTGACATGATGAATGCTAACTGAAAATTGCTCATATTCAGAAATGTCACAATTCTAATTTGGAATGACAGCAAAATGTAACTGCTGCCAGACACACCATGGACTGCATCCCTGAGGAATTTGTTTCATAATAAGCCAAGTAACTCATTTATTGTCTGATGAGATGTATTCTCTCTTAACTAAACATTCCTTTAGGGATTCATTACTCTGTGCTGTAAGTGTAAGCAGCTCTCTTGTTGTTGCTATTTCATTATGACCACATATGGGCATTCCACATCCAAAAAAAGTTTGCAGTTTAGTGAAGGGCCTTTTCTATCAGTTTTGGTAGTAACTGTCAGACAAGTGTAACCAGCTCTTCTGCAACCATCAATTTCCTCTTATTACTCAGACATATATTGCATGGGTCACAGCTTTGATATTCCAGTATTTGATTAGAAGATTTATTTTGCTCCAATTCCAATGGTTACGTAACTATAAAAATAGGGGAGTGACCCATGACACAAATTTTGGAATGTCAGTTTGAGAGACCTAAACAAGATCTGAGGTTTTGAATTTCTCTCACTGTATCTCATTCTCTAACAGCCACTGACCCACTATGGATTTCTAGTGATATCTGAATGGCAAGTCTGACACAGTTTCTCTCTCACACCTGATTGGTGATGGGTTTTCTTTGTCTCCATCTTTGCTTGTTTTTTCTCTTTGTTTGATACAGGTGATGCTGATGAAGAGCTTCTGGTTTGGGGCAGCTAGCCAGTTTCATTCTGATGGTGCCAAGCTGCTTTCCCACCTGGCTTTCTGCAACATCAAATAGGTTACCTCAAAAGGTCTTACTGCACGTGTGTGCTGGCTCATTGATTCTCCTGCACTTTGCTCTATGGTAATAGGGCTGTCTTGTCTTGCCGCTGCAAGGTTGATGTGCTGTCCCTCCAGTGGCTCCAGACGAGCAAGACCCTAAAGATGATGCTCATGTCAGAACATTACCTTGTGTCATTTTGTCTAAATCAGATGCGGCAGCACCACACGTTTTACAAATCAGATGTAGCAGTGACTCCAACAATGCCACTCGTCCCTTGTGTTAGGTGAAGCATTATCAGCCAAACTAATGCTGTCATGCATCTCTCTTCAGACGCAGCAATGCCCCATTGCATCTTGCAAGAGATGCCTCCTTCACAGCAATGCCCTCATGCATGTCATTGTGGATCCAACAGTGTCATTGGTCCCCAACGTGTGCTTCATTTTGCAGGCAGCAATGCCCTTGCACATTTTGTGTTGGATGCAGCAATTCAAGATTCTGCTGTACTATGATCATTTTGAAAATCAATAGAAAGGCTGAATGAACAGTGCCTAATTGTAGCTGGTTGCCAAAGCCCTGCTATCAGTTGTGATTTTAAGGTGCTGGTATTGATTCATGCTCCCACTGTTACACTTTGAGTTGTTCATTTACTCCATTTTCCAGGTTTTTGCTTTGCCTGTTTCATTTTAATCTGCTAAATGGATGGGACAGGGCTTCACAGCCGGCTGGCAGGCATCCAGTCTAACGCCCACTGTCACCATATAGCAGTGGGATGCTACACTTCATCCATCGAATTTCTGTGTTTCTTGTTCCTCATCCCTTGCCATGTAATTTGCTGTACTTATTCTGTGCGGTGCATCAGAGTAGTTGCATCTAGGGAGCATACTGTCTGTTATTATTTTCAATATTCATGCTAAGTCATGCTAACACTAGGTAACTGGAGACAAACATTTTCTAGGCTGTCTAAGAAATATCTAATTTGTCATTATTCTATTTAATGACACAGGACCAATGTCCAACAGCATTTGGTCACATTTGTTATTCTCTCTTCCATCGTGCATCTAAACTTCCAGTCTAACATGGAGAAAAATGGCTCTCAAGTTTGTTAAGCAGTAGGAGCTTGCCATACACTTCTGAAGCTTGCTAACTTGCAGTTTACCTTCCCTTAAAGGTTATTCAAGTATTCATCAGGAGCTACCCCATGTCTAAGGAATCATCAGTTTAAACTATAATATTAGGCAATAAAAGGACAAGCAGAGAGAGGCTTTTTTGTGGCCTATCTTGCAAAGTCTCTCTCACTTCATAAAAACTAGTCCTTTCTCATTGCCCTACTCAACAGCAGGCACCTGATTTATTTTTCCTTTCTGTATGTAGTCTGTCATAAGCCTTCTTCATCACAAATAACAGCTGTTCTGAAGTATGAAGAACATTTTATTCAGAACTTTCTCGTCCAGCTTGGAATAGCAGTCCTTTCAACAAAGCAATATACACATACATGCTAGTGTTTTAAGTGCTTATCTGACTGGGGTGACTGTAGATTTAGAGATATTGGTTCACTCTAAGACAGTACCACACTCAATCATCTTGAGGCATTGTGAAAGCTGTCTATGTCTGGTTTTCTGTATCCTTGCATTTACTTGTCAGTGACCGCAGTGACTGATGAGGAACTTCACTTGCAATTCAAATTTAACTTGAAAAACAGAACTCATTTCTAAAACTTATTTTCTCTGTCCATGTCTGCTTTAAGTCCACTGTTCTTTGTGACATAAAAATAAGTGTGGTTACATTTATGAGTTGGAAATAACTACACTCAAACGTTTATATGTCATGTAATACTGTGTTCTTTGCCTCAGGCAAAAGTTTCATATTGATTGTGATATCCCAACTGCTAATAATTACAAATACGTTTTTTTGTTCCAGGGAAATTCTAATAAATTATGCTGAAATGGGCACGACTATGTTCCCATAATCATTCTCCAAATCTGGATTTAGCTATATGCATATGATTCTCTATGCTCAGTCAACAGCAGACAAATCTACAGACAAATTCTACCTATCACTGAATTCTTTGCTGAATTGATTATTTTGGCTTCTCTTGATCAACCAATTTTATGACTCAATATAACAGAACTGGATATTGGAATGTCTTGCTACATGACTATTTTTGTAGATTAAGCTAACTAAATGATTGCTAATGATAAGAGAGAGAGAAACGGCCTTATTAGTTTGAGGTACCCTTTACTTCCCTGTACAACCAATTTCCATTATTACTATGCATACACATAGCAATACACACAGAGGCATACACAAGGGAGAGATTGTGAATGCCTCTCCATCTATGATTTGTCTATGATTGTCGGTAAAATGACCAATGAAATAAGACACAGAAATACCCCTCATTTGTAATTTTCTTCCTCAACTACATTGTTTAGATTTGGACTTCAAAATGAAACACCTCCCAGTTCAAGGGTGTTCTGAATCTAAGTGCCAAAAATGATAAAGGACTGAAAGGCTAGTTATGCCCTCAAACAGGCACTTCTAACAATGTTCAACAACCACGGCAGACTCAAGAGTAGTTCTGCACGGTGCTTGTGCCAAGGTTTCAAAAGAGAAGACATGTTGCCGCCTAAAGGATGTTGTGATAGCGGTGCATCAGTGTCAACGCTTCTGTTTAACAACAAAAGAAATGGCAGAATTCTAAATAATGTATTTGGGAAAGTATAGCCAGGTACACAAAAGCAAAACATAAAAGCATAACATTTTCTTTGAGTCTTTTAAAGTGAGGTACGATAGAATTTCTTGCTCTGTAAACACAACAGATTTTTTCTCAGTCCTCAAACTAAAATTTTATGCTTTAATAATTAGGATTTAGGTCACCTGAAAACCATGGGATACACAGATGAAATACAGGAACTTATGCATACAGAAACAAAAGGAGTAAAAAATCCTTTTGTTTATGCATGCATAATAAAAATCAGCAAAACAAACAAAAAACACCACCACACTCAAATTGTAATTATAAATTAAATATAATTGCTATGTGTTGCCACTTCGAAGATGTTTACTTAGTTTACCTGCTCAAAAACAAAAAGGTTGACTGCAATTAGTAAGCAGATACTTACAGAACTTAGACAGTAATTCTGAAGTAAAATGCATGACAAGGAATGTTGCTAACAACATATTAACATTTAATTCTTATAATCAATTCCAAATACCGGGCAAATAATTCCAGGGGTAAAAATGTGATCTGTCATACTTATTTTCTATTTTAAAGTGTCTTTTTACAAAAGGGATATTTGGTGATTCTCAGGTAATATTGAAATTGATATTAGGCCTGTTTTCATCATACTTTCATTGATAAAACGCTTTACATAGTTTGGAAACCCCCGTGTATTGGTCTCTGTAATAAAGATATACCTTTGTCATTTGTCCATTGAATCGCGTGCACAGTACACTTGCACTCGTTTACTCGATATCTGTCAAAGCCATCTATTATTTTGCTTTCGCTTTTGTAGCTGTTTTGCCACGTGATTGTGAGACAGCGACCCCCAACACTGCATGGAGGTTACTACATGCCCACAAAAGTTTCGCTGTGAACCTTCTGTTGTACTGTAAATACACAGTTTACAATAACAGACCTCTTCAGCAGACGGCATTAAAATGACAGACGATTAAAGGAAACCTTTGTGTAGTGCAAAGCAGAGTGGGGGAGGCGTCAGTAAATGTATGACATCGGTGTTGGGTAGTTTCAGGAACTAGAGAAAAAGGGCGTGTGTTATTACTAATCAGACAAGCAAAAAAGTCCCACAGTCGAACTGACAGCGAGGACAGACGAAGAAGCGGCGAGAGAGGTATAGAGTTCTACGCCACTTACGTTTATAAGACGAGCTGAACACAGCTATTGTGTTTGGTTTCTGTCAGGGAACATATACGGAGAAAGAGCTGGATTATTTAAACGTAACGTTGTTTTCAGCCGGAGCAGTTCGGGTGGTGGTACGGATATCTTTTTGAAAGAGGACAGTGGATGCGGAGCCGGTTCTCAGTCTGTGTGGGTAACACGACGATGGATGGTATTTTCTGTCATATTTCAGCAATCTGACAGATCAAAAACGCGGAGGACCCTTGAGTCACTGGATTTTGTACGGGAAGGTTATTTCTCAAGTGCAAGACACATAAACTGCCTATGAGTATTGCTCGGGATTTCCAGTAATCTATTTGGCAAGAACATACTCCGCCTCGTCCTTTGCTGTAAGTACATTTTATGTAAATCCGAAAAACATTTAGTTGGTAGTATTATTAACATTATTTACAATGTAGACTAATTGTTGAGACGATTAACCTGGAACTTGCTTTTGATCAGTTTGTTTATTTATGGGCACCCATCTTTTAGGTTGAGGTAATAATAACTAACAATTTTACATACATCAGAGTTGTTAAAATTATCTGATAAATTAACATGTATACTTTGGCAACATGTTAGTTTTAATTAATTGCTAAATATGAACATTATCGTACTGTTGAGAAGTCATCTTCTCCATTATGTATGTATGTGGTAAATGTCAAGGGGACTATAATTACACTACTAATCAGTGTGACAAAAATCAGAAAAGCAGTATGCGCGCGAATTGATGACTGCCAGTGAAAGGTTGCGAATTGGAAGCTTGTTGCTCAGAGTGCAATGCAAGTGATAATGAACTCAGACCGGCTGCTTCTTTAGCATTGTGATAGCGTTTGTTTGTGCCCTTTATGCTTCTTGCATCGACTTGGCCGTAAATGTGGTATTTTATTTTCTTGACAGGTGTAAAAAAAAATATAGACACAACAGAAGTATGCTACAACAGATAATTTCTTTGTGGAAAATCTTGTGCACCTGATCCAGTTTAATCAGATTATGAAGATATTGCATTACTGTGTCAATGACGGGTAAGATGGAGACCCCTTTTTATCACGATGACACACCAAGCCTTTCCAATTTTGGACACATTCCAGATTATGAAAGGTACCAAACTCACAAGATGATGAGTAAGAAAAACATGGCAGGCCACCATTTCGCTAGCACTATGGGAGGCAACTCGGCTCTAAAGCTCCTACAGGAGCAGCCTGGAACCAATGGCAACATCAACCCTAACCTAGGAATTAACAGTAACGCAAACAGCTCTTTAATGCCATCGACTGATATGAACTTGCTGAAGCTGTCATCTCCTGACTTAGAGCACCTCATCATTCAGTCTAACCAGGGGCTGGTGACAACCAGCCCAGCGCCCAACTCCACAGGCAGCCCGTTCATGTACAGGAACCAACCAAGTAACGAACAGGAGGGCTTCGCAGATGGCTTTGTGAAAGCCCTGGCCGACCTTCATAAACAGAATCAGCTTATCGGTGCACCCATGTCCCCTTCCTCCTCCATGCAAGGTCCTTACCCGAGGAACATCATGTCCAGTGGAGAAATGCCCATCTACACTAACCTCAACAGCTACAATCCCAACCAGATCTCAGTTTCCACCTCCTACCCTGGTGGCCAGCTGCCTTATACTTCCACTGGCCATGCCTCAAGTCACAGCGGACAGGGGCAAAGACCCCACCCCCATAGTCGAGGACTGGATGCACCACAGACAGTCCCCGAGGTGCCACACCCCCCTGGGGACCCAACCAGCTCACCTCCCTCCCTTTCCCCCATTGATTTGGAGACCCAGGAGCGCATCAAGGCAGAGCGGAAGAAGCTCCGGAACCGCATCGCTGCCTCAAAATGTCGCAAGAGGAAGCTGGAGAGGATATCGCGCCTGGAAGAGAAAGTGAAGGTGCTGAAGACCCAGAACTCTGACCTGGCCTCCACAGCCAGCATTCTGCGAGAGCAGGTGGCGCAGCTCAAACAGAAAGTCATGAATCATGTCACCAACGGTTGCCAGATAGCAGTGAGCTCAGCAACCATGGCAAAAAGTGGGGAGAGCACCAGCTGCTGAAGTTCCATGAAGAGGGGGTTTTTTTGCCATCACTGTTTGAGTCAGTGCTATTAGAGTAATTACCAGTAAATAATAATAATGATTATTATTACTTTGGCAGCTGAAGTATTGAGGGGTGGGGACAGATTCTAATTTCTGACTTTTGTCCCTCTGAATTTTATTAGATGAGCAATGAACATAGGACAAAAGGCATTGAAAGACCTTTCTGGAAATTTGGAAGTAGTTTTTGGCAAGTGCACCACAGATTGGCTCCTCAGTGCTTTCTTGGCCACACCATCGAAATTGTTACTTAAACATTCTGCGAGAACAAGGGAGAACACACCTGTGACCTTTCATGAGACTTTGTTACCATCCAGTTGAAGTAAAGAATGTTATGAATAGTAAAGTTGAGGACATGGCACAGGCATAAAGGGAAGTAACTGGGAGAATAGTGTTTCAGGACGGTTTATGAAAAAGGAAATCTCTGCACTTTGGATACTGATTTAAAAAGACAGAGCTTCTAGAATTAAAGTCCATTTGACTCCCAAGATGGCAAAATTTTTTGTCTCTGAATCATAACTTATATTTTAAAAATCCACTTTGTATCAAGCAAAAGCAAATGGACGAGGGGAAATTTTGACATTCTACAAGCGTCCCTGTCAGATATGATGTAATGTTTAACACTGAGGTTCAAGGAAACATTAATACAAACTGACAGGAGGATGCACAATATAATGTGAATTGTAAGTTCTGTATGCAGAGTGGCTTTTGTTCTAAATAGACCTAATATGGCACTTCATTGCCATGAGTGTATATTTGTATTTGCAGTTGTCTCAAGTGAAATATATTTCAAAGGTAAAATCGTTATAGTCAAAGTGTCCCCATATCATTGAAGTTTATATCCTTGACTGTGTTGTGATGTAATTACAAGTGCAGATTTACTTGTTTGACTCACATCTTGTCTTTACAGTATTTTGGAATATATTGTTTGTTTTTGCTTCTTATTGTGAGATTCACATGTATGGAAACATGACAGTGCTTACTGAGATTTTTTAAATACTCAACTTTAAGTGTAAACAGTTTGTCTGTGTGTATTTTAATAACATACATAAGCAAAGTAAGATCCAGCACAAAGCTAAATTATGTGGAATATTTTGAAAAGCAAAGTGATTGGTTTATTAAAAGACTACTTTTGATAGTTAATGGTAGTTATTTAGCCTGAGCAGATTTGAAAAATTCTTTTTCATTGATTTACCATAAGTATGCTGAGGAGATGCATTTTATCAAACCGTAACTAACATGTTCTATGTCTGAACATCATGTTTTAACGGTTTGTTAACAATGAACTATACTGTCAGACTGTCATTTTGAATGGCATCTTATTTAATGTGCTATGTTCAATTTACACACTGTCCACAAATTAAATCAATGAAAAAGGCAGCATGCAGATGTGGAGGCAAATAACTAGTGGACAAAGCTAGACTGAAGCAAGACTGGGACAAGGGCTTTTGATCAACAGTATCTTGTTTGTACTGTTCTTTTTTTGTTTTGTTTTGTTTTTTTGGTTTTTTGAACAATCTATTTATGCAAAATCCTCTAATATTTATGTTGTATGTGTAAAAAGTGTATAAGTTGAATTAAAAATGTCTTGTTGACATTTTATTTTGGGAACAATATTGCACATAAATCAAAACATTAAATGAAACCTTATATTTATCTTTTGTTTCAATGTGGACTATGTATAGAGTCGTAGTACAGGAAACTATCTTTGGAGACAGGACTTTGCTGCCATTTTTTTGGGCTGGGGGGGCGTGTTGGTGGGCTCCTGCAATTAAACTGAAAACAGCACAGTGTTTGATTTCAATAAAATAATAAATAAAGCCTCAATCCACATTCTTATCATAAAAGAAGAATTGTGCCAATAAGATAACAATTTAAAGGTTATGTTGGAGTTTGAAATATTGATTATATATATATATATATATATATATATATATATATATATATATATATATATATATATATATATATATATGGTGAATTGAATTCTTAATAATCATCTACCCTATATCATATCTATAAATATAGATAATGCTATTTATGCATATCTGTATTCATGTATTCAGATGAATCAACATTAGAGGGATATTTTGAGGTTCAATCTGTCAAATTACTTCTGAGAGTTTCTTAGAAGATATTTATTTTTGAAACTTGAATAAGGATTTTGATGTTGACTAATAATTATATTTTTGTACAAAATATTTGAAACTTTAAAAGTTCTTGTTTAAGATTTTAGTGTGAGCTGAAGTATAATTTTCAGAGCTTGGATTAAAAGGCGAATGTCTTTTTAAAATATTTCTGGGAACATTTCACTTCTCAGTCAAGTTTCTGGTAAAGCTGACAGTTTTGCAGACAAAATAATGCTTTCCTTGCATTATGGAATCAAGGACACTGTTACACATATCCCAGTGTCTACTAACAGCTATTTTGGGGCCAACAGAAGGTGTTTTACATTGACTTAAAAATATTAAAGATACACTTTGGTAAAAACATTTAAAAACATTGTTCACTGCTGTGCATAGTGCTTTGTGTCAGTATTGGTAAGGCACAGTTTTCATGTAGTTGTTTGATAATTCATCTCTGTATCAGTACAATAAAAAAAACAAATGATGGGTTCTATGATGCAAGTAGCAAATATATTTACAGAGCCAGTGCTACAAAGGTTGTGCAGGCAGTTAATCTTTAATTCCAGATGTGAAAAATCTAGTGTTTGTTTTTAAAAGACTTAAAGAATGTTTCTGGACTGCAGTCAAACAAAAAATACAGGTAATGAGGGACTTAAAAGTTCAGTTCTTCAGTAGGCTTTTCTGAAATTTTACTCAGTAAAAATGATAATCAGTTACTTTCCATGTTCATTAGTACATTCATTTTGGGTATGTTTGTGCAATTTCATTATTTCTTATTATTGGCCTGAGGATATTGTTACTGGCCACTAGCGATTTGTTTACACTTTGTTTAGAGTCCGATCAATTAAAATGGGACTGGAGAAAAAATATTTAAAACATGATTAGTGTCTTATATGAAGGACTTGTTTCACTTGTTTTATGCCAAAGATGCCCCCAAGAAGGTATAGATTTAGTCTATCTGTGCATCATAATTCTTACACAATACATCTTGTTAATCAGTGACTGCTCAATTTATGTTGTGTAAGTCATGAAAAACAAAGTCCAACAGCACTATCTTTACAATTCGTCTAATTGTCCAGTAGGTTTGTTTTAAAATAGGGAACACTGGTGAGCCTGCTTGAATTGTGTGGCTTCACTGAAATCTGTATGTTTTCTTACATTATGGGAAACAAACAAAAGTGTAAACATGTCTACCTTTCTCTACTGAAACAATCAAGTTGTGCACAAAGGGTATACATTACTGTCAATTGTTTTTTTTTTTTTTTTTTTCAAATGATTACAAAGATAAAAGCCGTGTCCTGCTGACTCACATCCTTCAAACCCATGTAAACACATCCTTAGTTTCCAGAGGACTGTTGTCTGAATACTATCAGAGTGACAGAAACTAATAACTATGGGCGGCTTGCCTTGCTTTAACTATTTATTTTCAAATTGCTGAATGTTTTGGTTTTAAATAATATGCAGTCTTGTTAATTGTTAACTGTTTGCTTGAATTTTCAAAATGAACAATAAAATGAGTAGGTTTCCAAATCAGATTTTTGCTTGTGTCATCAAGGACTCAACTAATCTTTAAACACAGCTACACAGTGGGTTATATTGAAACGATCTCAGTGCCTGGTCAAAGGCATGTAACACAACTGAATTTATCAAGTGTTAAAATCCATTTTGTTAGTTCCACAGTAGTCTACAAAGTGTTTCACCTCATCGTTTTATTAGATGTAGGTCTGTTCTTAGCGTAACATGCAATTCACAAGTCAAAGTTTAATATCCCACCCATTTCTGTTGCTGAAACTCCAAACTCTTCGAAGAGACTCAATCCAATGATCTAGATACTTTGACAGCTATCTTGACAGTATGGATATCACTGTTGTGGAAATACATATAAGGACACTGAAACATGGTAATTGGCTGATTAGAAAATTACAGTTTATAATATGCACAGTCTCCCTAGTGCTGGCTGTTTGGAAGTAGATGATTTTGTTTTTGGTTTTGCCTCATTTATTCTTGACTTTTGCCTTTCATTTGATTTCCGTCAGTTTGGATCCATCAGTTTCGTTCACTTTTAGTGACTGGATCAAACAAACGGCCCCTGATAAGATAGCACTACTGACTTTGTATTTTTCTTCTTGCATCTCACACAAATCATATCAGGTCAAAACAAGGCAGTGTACAGACAGCCTTATTCATGGCAATAGCATGCAATACAAGGATAAACAGACTTTTCCAGTAGAAAACCCATGTCAGTATGTTTACTAAAACGTAGTATGTTTAACCTTAGCCATTATTGGTAATATGGATTTATGCAAATGGACTGTGCAACAGTATTTTAGCAAATTTGAAGTTTGAGAACAAGTCTCCACCAGAAGCATGGTCTTAACATCATGCTTCAATGATAACAGTATTTACCGGAGCGTTATGAGAAAAATAAGGATTTACTATTGCAAGGATGTCCTAGACTAGTTATGACTATGGTAATAAGTTTATCAGGAAAATACATAGGAAAATACAAAATGTTGTAGTTTGGTTTAAATTGTAGCAAGCTGGCAAATATCATTAAATGAGGCTACTCTTATAGGAAAAAAATCTTCACTGACACAATAATGAAAATGAACTTGCCAAACTTTTCGTGTAGAGCAAAAACATAACACATCCAGTAAAAGTTAAGACTTCACATTAATTAATTTCCCAGCCATAGAATGAAGGTTAAAGCATGTACCAAAGTATGCTGTATGTAAGATACGATTATCTCTAATGTGTTCTTTGTAAAATCCACAAAATATGGTTAAACAGAACCCTTTAGCAATGTAAATATGCAAAAAGAAACGCTTTAAGGGTTTTCCCTGGAGGACATAAGAACAACCCTTAAAAAAGGTATTAAGATTCCTTTGTCACATATTTCTTGCTTACTACCAGATTGATCTCCTCTGCGTCTACAGAGCAGACTGTAGTGAGGTGATCTGCTGTACAGTTCGTATATGTTGACTGGGAAGGAGGAGCTTGCTATCAGGTGGAAGTTGTAAACACAAACATGAGAATTTGAATGTGGCTGGCACAGCTAGCTGCTTCAAACACAAAGATCTCAGTGGATGGCTCTCCTTCCCTCACAGCTCACAATAAAGCCAAGCAAGGAACCACCATGACAACATTCATAGACATTTAAACAAATTACTTCTGCATGATCTACAAAGCTATCATTTACAGATGAATGGGGCTGTGTATTATTATTCCACATGCTTTGGTTCAGGACTTGTTCCAACCACCTGAACTTAATTAAAAAGATTGAAGACCTTAAAAAGGTTAGGTTACTATGGAATTCTACTGCTGGCTTTGATTTTGTCATGAAAAATGCATACAGATATATTGAGAAAATCCCAAATATTGGCACACAATCAAAAGTTCTTCAAATATTGGAACATGTCTTTAACATCGCTTCACTTGATCTACTGTTTCTAATCTGTGAAAAACAATAAATCTGAACACCAAAATATCAATACAGAGGAAAAATACATTCGGTACAGCATCAAGAAAATACATGCATAGATATAACTTTAAAAAAAGTCCTATTCTGAGCACTCAAATAAGATAGTTATGCAAATTGAAAAAATGTATAAGTCTTATGAGGGAAATACAAAAGATTACAGCTTTGGAACAGTAGAAAATCACACCTTAACTTGTTCAAGAAAAACAGACTCATGATTCTCTACAGCAAGTGAAATTGACTCCTCAGACCAAATAACTCAAACAAGATCAACAAATCCAAAAATGTTTTTGCACAATCGCCATGCCCCTTCAAGAAGACACATCAGAGCACACAAGGGAAGAAGAAGTATTCTTTCAGAAGACCTCAGACGATCTGACCAACACAGCAACAGTGAAAAATATCTCTGACCACACACAGATTGACTAATCTGAAGTGGTTGGTCTTAAGCAAAGGTCTTTCGATCTCCCCGGCTTGCAGAAATGGTGTTGGCTGACCTTGGAACAGCAGCCACAAATTTGTTGATGTACATTTTAACCTTCAAATATGTTTGCCTCTATCTCAAGATTTTTTTTTTTTTTTTTTTTTGGGGGAGGGGCTTCCCACTGATGAGATGATTTGAGAAGACTAATTACAGTGCTCATTCATATCAACACTGCTTCAGGAGGATGGTGACTCTGAAACAGTTTGAAATACAGTAGCCAATAATTTAGTGTGACTTTGAAACAAAAAATATTGGTATGACATGAGCATTGAAAGGTTTTGGTTATGCTCAGGCCATATATGATTCTTCACAGTTACCACATGAAAAGTAAGGGGAAATTAAATAAAACCTTTGGGTTCTTCACCCCAGTCATTCACTCATTCATCATGAAAGCCATATTGAATAAAATTAAAATTCAGAAATGTGCGGCAAAGATAACTAAAAGAACACATTTATTAAATGTAGAGAGGGTGACTGATACAAAACATTTATTTCTGTATATGCACACATACATATACGCACCCATACATGTATTTGTTTCGCAGAAGATGATTTTTGTCTGATTTCAGTCCAAATGTAACTAATGCCACCCACAGACAGCCTTCAGTCGCTTTCCTGTAAAGAAGGGCAAGGCTTTCAGTAAAGCACATGGAATTCATGTGGGTAATTCTGAAAGCGAAAGTCAGACTCTGCAGCTAATCCAGACAGGGGAGTCAGAGGGAATTCCACTGTGTCACACTGGAAACATAAAATGAGGTTGCCATTCAAGCAAGCATAGATTACAATTAAATCACATCGGGCAGGAATGACGACGTGTCCCGTTTTAGTGCACCTAAGATTATATGTAACCCACTATGTAATGTTCTCTCACTTCAATACACTCTGTTTAAAATGTTTTGTCTAAGTGACCTTCAGTCAAGTGCTGACATGGAGACCAGATTACATAGATTCCAAAGCTCCTTTCAGCAAATAAATCAACTGCAATCGAAAGCACAGACCTCTGAATGATATTTCCCAACACTGTGGCCCCTGTTCTGTTCTATTTTGTCAGCTTGTTATAAGCGACACTCTCAGTTGGGAATGACTAATTCCCTACTTCGCCTACCTCTGCTGCCCACACAGGAATGGAAAGAATTGTGGGTCAATAAATGTTGTCCAATCACAACAAATTCTGCTATCAACTAATTGCAGAAAGCAGCTATTAACAAATGTAAGAAAGAGGGGGAAGACACTAAAAACATTTCAGAACATCTGTGGACTTCCAGAATCTGAGAAAAACGGAATAGTCTTGTTCCACACACTACCACAAAAATCTTATGAGATCCTGATTAAACAAAAACTCCAAACTTCAGTCTTTAGCTTTATTTTTATTGACAATCTTTATGTAATTAGGGCATGAATAGTTACCCTAAAAATAAGACCCAGTGGGTTTATTATTGATTTGCATTGAGTTGCTTGAAATCACAATGATAGAGCTACAGTTATAATTTGACACATTTCATTATGAGCATCATGTCCTCGTTACAGTACAGTTCTCTCAAATCTTTTTTGGAGCAAGGCAGTGTGACTCAGGAATGTTGGTGTTGCAAATTAAGGTAATTTGCCTTCTTAGAGTTTTATTTCATTACCTTATTCCACCTTGGGCTGGATTTGTGTTACCTAGGTGTAACATGAATAAGTGTTTGAAAAGGTCAAATAAATAGATTTGAAATGAAGGGAAATGTATAGTTAATTTTGCTCATACTGATTGAAATGGGCATGCAGATCTCTGAACACTCAACATATCAAACAAAACTTTATAATTTTCTCTATGATCAAATATTTCAGCGTTCAACAATTCTTTCCTCTTTGTAATTCAGTTATATATGTCAAAGTTGTAATACATTCAATAATACTAGACATTTTTTACAGAATGCCCAAAGAGTAAATACTAATAATCCACCAGCACACACCAGGAAAGGCTAAATGATGTAAAAGCACTTGAACTGACGTAGATGTCACAGAGTATCCCTGAAACACTAACACAAACCTTCGCATCAGGTGTTGTCTCAAAGTGAAAGCCCTAGTGTTTCTTTGAAATTGTGCAAGTTGAGAAGCCAGCGTATGAAATACACTGTAGTAATCTCAAACAAGAGAGGCAGAAGAGAAATCAATAAACTGTTTGCTCAGGGAGTGTTTGGGTGTGTTCTGGCAGTTGCGAAATCACTTAATGGTTTGGAGAGTGGGAGTGGGGAACTCATTCTTGAAGCACTGATGTTTCTAGTGTGCTGGGAAACACATTTTTGATGTATATAACAGCACCACAAAATTAGCACTCAGGGCAACTGATTTAAAGAAATAAAGATGAACAAGGAGGAATCAAAGATAAAATCATGCAAACTGTCTAATTAATTTACCAGGCTTCATTACCTTTTAGTCAGTATTTACTGATCCATAGGAGTCAGTATAGGTATATATATATGTATAGGTATGATTTCAAATTTTTTACATATTTATTGATTTGTATTCTTGCTACTGTTACATGTTCTTGCTATGTGATGTCTAAGTCCTAAGTGTTTGATTGTTGATTGTTGACTGTTTATGTCTGCTGACTGCAAAATAAAATGCCACTCGGGGACATTATAGATTTACTCTACTCTAATCTACTACAATGTGTTTAAAGACACACTGTCTGTAAGTTCATTATTTTCTGACTATAGCAAATAAGCTTCAGTTGACACCTGATTTTATTTTAAGTTTTTCCTGGAATGGGGAGCCCCATAGTATACCCATAGGAGACATCTTTATACTACAAAAACATTGTATGCAGTTCTATGGATTTTAGATTTAAGTTAAGCTCTACTGATATTTGCAAGACTTCATGGATTGTCTAAATAATGCTTATATCTTTAATGTTTATATAGGTATGAATGGGGATACAAGCAAGGACTACTGCTAATAAAGTTGTGAGACACATAAGTAGAGCTGCCTTTATTCTAACCATACAGGCTAAGTGACCTTTTTTATTTAAACTTTTCTATTTTGGCTTTTAAATTGCAATGGAGTAAGTAGAGTACACATTTATTAAACATTTGGTTATGAAATGATATGAAGATTTCTAGGCAGGTCGGTCCAAATGCTTCAACAATGTGTAGCTCACAGGTATCAAAATACATGTGTAAATCAATGGCAGGCAGTGAGTTGGAAACAGATGCTTACATCTTTAATGTAAGCTCAAACCCCACCTTTAAATCTATCATTAATTTCAACCTGTTCCCAATAATCCGCCAAGATTAACAAAAAAACTAATGATTTGCAGAATAATCAACACCAATCTCGTAAACAGAATAAATTCATTTTTCTTTTCACAATTGTCAATGTCATTTTAGGTTTTTAATGCCTTCTCTGTACCACACTAGCTTCAGACAATCCACTGTGTTTCATGAGCATTTAAACGGCAGAATCTTGCAAATCAAACGGCTCCTATCAGTACCAGCCATGAGGATCAGTATCTATTGTTAGTCCTTTATGGAAAAAATACTAAAGTCAAGGTCATACAGTCCCTAGTGAGCTTCTGAATCTCAGTGGTTTCGTGAACTACTTGGGATATAATATTTTTGTCAATATATGGTTGAATTTGACTGTATTTGTTTTAAAATTGCCATCTCATTAACTATGAGCATTAGTCCAGTAATTATTTATATCATTCATAAGCTCTTCTTTTAAAATAGTTTTTTTTTTGATGCAGTGATGTGCAAAGTGCAAGTAAATAGGCTTTTCCAGTAAAGTGCAATGAAAGGATACGGTCATTCTGAAAGTGAAACACTGGAGTTCAAGCTCAAGGGTAAAGTGTCACAACAACAAGTGTCACTTTGCAATACTCTACACCCATTACTAAGAGCTGTTACCTTTGAAAGACATATCCATTCAGATATGGCTTTAAGCATGTACCTCTGTGATATTGCCATTCACCATATGCCCATCCCATAATGAGTCAACCTCCCACACTTTTCTGTCAAGGGACTCACCACCAGTGGAGCAGATTTACTGAGGCTAGCTGGATGAAATAAAAGTTGTGTTAGGGGCAGGATGCTCTTGATTGGGTGAGACCAAATGCTTTTCATTACTTTATGTCAAGAGGTCAAGTGTGCTCTTGCAGTTAGTTTTGGCTTATTATACTTACAGGTAAGGTGAGGGTTTGGGAATTCAAGAGAATGTAATCTTGCATCTGGAATTCATAAGAATATGTTATCAAAAACACCCCAAAACTACAGCCTAAAAAATCACCACAGATTTGAATCCAAACCTCTGTAAACCCAGTATCAAGAAAAACTATATGTCATGAGCTTCACAAAGCTGGTATTGACAACAGAGCAGACATTTGGAAACCACCTGTACCCACGCCTAATGCACAGACACAAAACTGGTTGATTATCAGAAAAACCGGACCCATGAGAAACAGATAAAAGTATTATGGTCTGATGAGTTGTCTTTTACTCTTTTACTCACGTCTGGATGTGTTTATTTTTGGAGAAAGCCAAAAGAAGCCTTCAACCCATGATGACTATTGACAACTGTTAAACATGGTGTTTATGTGTAATGGTATGGGCAGCTGTCTCATGAGAGTCGTGGGGTCCTGTTAGGATATTTTGATCTTTTCCGTGGAATGAAACGCAGGAATGATGAAGAACACACTGATGACTTCTCTTAAGAGAATGATGATTTATTACAATGGGCGAGGGAGAGACATCCTCAGGACATTCAGGCCGTCTGTGCTCAGAACATCGCTGCAGCCTGAAGTGTGTGCTGTGTTAAATACCTAATGTGATCATACATATCAAAGGAATGGGACAAATTGGTGGCTGGATACAACTGGCCTCAACCCTCAATGGGAGCCACAAATGGGCCATTAGCAGGGGTATGCTGTGGAGACAGGATGCCCTACAGAAATATAAATGTTTGGTTGATGGCTGGAGCTGGCTATGCCAAAGGTGGAGGTGTCACACAGTAAGAATACAGAATAAAATACAGTTCCTTAAATAATATAATAAAAACCTGGAACCTATCAGTCCGATGATTGCTCTGTATGGTTCTTCATGGTTCTTCAGCCAGGGAGCATGAAGCCATTTTACAATATCAGGTGCCCTTGATGGTGTAAATACTGTTCTGCATAGTATCCCCATATTCTAGGTTTCATTAACATTAGGGTGAAGTCTTCCATGGCCTCCACAATCACCAGTTCTGAGCATCATGAAACTATGGGAAGTTCTGGAGCACAGAATACACAGTAGATTTCCACCTCAACCTTCAAAGAACTTCCCCTCATTAGAATGATTCAATATACCACGACAAACAGATAAGGACTGTACATGACAGTATTCCATGGAAGACTGAAGGTATTCTGAAGGCCCTATTCCTTATTAGGTACTTGATAGCCATGTATTGCCATGTATGGTTTTGTGTGTCCACACCCAGTAGCTGATATCACCATAATGGCAAACACCCATTACTGCTGATGAATTCTGGGGGATTCTTGGGAAAGCTGACAAACTATCAACAACTGGGTAAAGAAGGAAAAGAACGGAGGGGAAGGTGGAGCTCATCTACCTTAGAGTTACATGCTTTACAGCAGAAGCATCCAGGCATATTTTATATGAAATAGGTTGCGATATGTGGAGATATACATGAGTATTACATGATATTTTGCAAAGAGACACAATTTTAAGTGTCTAACACCATATGTCTAAGCACTCAATTAAATGCAAATAAATGTTTGCAATGCCAGTTTCTGTGAATGGCTGTGTTATTATCCCATCTTCAGAGAAAGAGAAAGCTTGGTGATGAACTGATCATTGTGCCAAGATTTTGAACTTTTAATGAGTGTTTAAGAGTGAAGGCTGTCATGCTGGAACTGATAATGGGAATGTCACACGGTCATCACTATCCAGCTGACCTGACATCAGTCCAAGGTTTATTTTGGACATTTGCAATGACATTTAGTTCATAGATTTTACACAGATCTAAATCCAGTATCATCCCAAAAAGACACTGGAACATAGCAATGAGAGTGAAATTAATGAGATATGAAACGGCAGCTCTGACATCACTGTGACATCAGAGGCTGAAATTGGAACTGAATTTTTTTTTCATTTATAGACATGCCATGATGGTATTCATCCCATATGCCTGATTTGTCATATTTTGAATGCCAGTGCAATGACATTCTAGAAAAGAGCTGCTAGATACACAATCTACTAATCAGTCAAAGTGCATCATCATGAGGAGGAGGTGGGGTATTATGAATCATTCCATATTAATCCAAAGCTTAATTTGTTCTGCTTTAACAAAACAATATTTTTTAGTAATTCAGTGTTTTCTCACGTCATTGGAATTGAAAAAAAAAGATCAACTGAGTTTTAGTTAAGGTGGTACAATAATGTATGACACAGTGGCCGAAAAATAACAACAAATCCGTTTCTCTAAGCCAGACTTATCATTGTTTGCTCTAATATCTAATTTGTGATTTCTGGGCCTTTTTAGGTAGCTTGTGTCACTGCATTTTAAAGACTACCGATAGCCCAAGGAATCTCGGGACAGACATTTTCTTCAGTGTTCCACCTCCTTAGCCCCAGGTGCTAAAATAATAGTGACACTGTAAGTCACAGATGAACCAGAAAAGTTGTAGTTAATATGAACGTCTTGGGGTCAGGCCATAAAAATCATGAGCTAATGTAAGCTGAAGACTGTCATCTTGGAGGGCCTGTACAGGGCTCATTTATTTGGGGGAAGGAGGGGGGCATTTTCTAATGCATCAGACTACAAGAATAACAATGGGGCTTCATCACTGATCATCCTCTTCTACACAATTACAGCAATAAGATCTATATTTATATATGTCTATATATATGACTAAAAACCCTGATTAATCACCCATTTACATTATCAGATTGTTATTGAATAAGAATGCACTACACCTAGTTTCATGTTTTCCCTTGTGCATTTTGATTATGGTCTCAAGTATGGGCAGTATGGCCATAAAATCTGATGATTTCAACTGAACATTATGTGTATTCGTATTCATAAGTGAATGTTCGTCATAAACATTTTATTGCACCTTATTCTGATCTTGCTTTAGCATGCTTTTTTTTTCTAGTTATTCAAAAAGCACAGCAGGCCAAAAGTGTCTCCAGGTAATTATTTCCCTAAAGACCAAGAGCTTGGTTTGTTTTGAAATGTAAGCGTAGCTCTTTGAGGTGTTATTCTAACATGCTATTTTGAATTAGAGTGCTCCTCTGAGTGCTCATTTCTGGTCCTTGAACTTTCTGCAGTTACCTAATATCAGGAAATATGGTTCTGATAATCACTTAGCTTTGAAATGGTGATCAGATTTCATTGTTTCCTATTGACATGAAATTGATGGGAAAAGCTGGGGTTTACACCATTGGCTATTCTTAGGTCTTATCATTAACTCTTTTTCCATTGTGGCTTGAATTGTTGTGGTGGAAATGAAAGGTTTTGAAAGGTGAAAAGGCGTTAGAAATAAGGTTAGCTTGATAGTGAAACTATGAAAGAAAGTTTGAAAACAAAATCAACATATGGCCAAAAGATTGAGAGCTATACAATTCTAAATGGTTCCAAAAACATTTTTGTGAACATTGGTTATAATGACCTTGATGTTAAAAGAATGAATGAATAATGTATTGTGAAGGTGTGTATGCCAAGTTCCAGAATGTGAGAGATCTCCACCAACCCATTCCTTCACAAATCACCTCCTGTTTCCCTGAGAGTACCCCCAAATCATTTCTTTGAACCCCCCTGTATACAGGTACAGCCACAGAAGGCTAAGGCATCTGTTTCCTACAAAGGTAGTGAATATCAGTGCATAAATGTGATAAAAGGCACACAACAATACATTACCCCTGAGTACAACATGACAGTACAGATTATCATTACGCCTGTTATCTGAGGTGGTCAGATCTTGAGAGAGTTCAAGACATTCGCTTTGCTATCTGGGAACTGCACCCAATGAACAGCGATTGCCACACCAGGATCATAGCTGCTTACAAACTGGCCAGAGTCTCAGAGGAAAGTTCTTGTTTCTTAGTCAGTTTAACTTAGTCACATTTATTTGCAAACGCAGACAACCAAAACATTCACTCCATCATCATAAAACCCTGGTGCTGTTCAATGCATGAGGCTGCAAGCAAAGTGCCCTCACCTTGTAGACCCAGCAACTGTGGGCAAGATCTCTTACAGAGCTTAGCTCAGCACACAGCGGGCAATTGACGCAGTATGATTTAAGTTTGTGTGTCTTTACCATAAGCCATTGACTAAATGGTCTCCACCACGTAGCCTGCTGTTTCTCTACAGCCGCCCACACAGTGGATTTCAGAAAATTCCATTCCTCCATGCTGCCACAAAAGGTTTGAGATTCTTGGAGAATTTTGAAACCCAAATCCTAATGTCTGAATACAAAAAGAAGACGTCTGCACACTTTATCTGTGCATTGCATCAAGTCAAATGGAATATTCTGGCAAACTATCTTTAAAGCACGTACCAAAAACATGTTCATTGGCACAAGTTTTGCTTCTGTCTAGTTAACAGATTGACACTCATTCTTTCTGTAAATTTCACATTTGGTACAGTTGCCAGCATGAATAGTTCTTTCTCTCAAGGTTCAGAAACACTGTTAAAAGCTTTATTTTTGCAATGGTGTCGTGGGTGACTAAATAAGCAGGTTATGAATGTGAAATCACTCCCTTGGGTACTTGGTAAAGGGTTAATAGTGTCCTGTGCATGTGACCTACTTGATGTTTGCATTCCTAGAAGGTTTGGTCATATGAAACTGGAAACATTGGTGTCCTGACCCAGAACATTGGAGGTCTCTGTCTATTAGATGCCAGTGTTATTTCAAGTGTTTGGGGTGGGAGGGGGTATTGCACTGAGATCCCAAATGAAAAAAGGGGATTGTTATCGACTATGATGTCAGGCACTTGTTTAAGAGCTCATGAGTTTTCATGTGCTCAGGCATAATTCAAGACCTTGGTTTCCTTGCAAGGGTGACTTGCCGTGCTTATTTCTATCCATTTATAAAGATGGAGCTAATGAAACTGTTTAAATGCATGTTGTTTTTGATAGGTCTGGACACAGGACACAGTGCAAGGTGAAAAACATATACAGCTGCCTCAACCAAACCAGACAAGGCTTTGTCTAAAGAGATAATTACAGGAATGCTGAATAATTTGTTTACATGGATATCTCTGTGAAGTAATAACCCCTTATTTGCATATAAACAGACAGATTATGACTATACACACATACAGTATATAGTGAAAGGATGTGGTTCATGGAAGGCTTTATCAAATAATGTTTAAATTACTGATACAACGCCCATTGTAAAAGATTTCTTCAATCTCATGTTGGAATTAAATTTTGCATGAGTTACATGTGAATATAAAGATACATTCAACTTAATTATAATTAAACAGAAGGCTTTGTCTTAAAACTATTAGAGCGTTAACAATGATAGCACCTATGACCTAACTGCGAGTCCAGGCTACAATAAAAGACACCAGCTAGTCTGCTTCCTGCATGCAGGATGGACCCCACTGGTAGAATCCCCACTTACACTTTCCTTTCAGTTTCTCTGAAATTCACACACATAGGTCATTTACAAATTTTCCATTTCAGTTTTCAGCTAAGTTGTAAAGTTTCAGTTTCAGTTGTAAAGGTTTCATTATTGAGCGTGAAAGAGGTTGGATTGTTTGCAGTATTCAACTAAAAGTACACATGTGTACTTACGGTATGTGCTTAGAGTAGTTAACAGGAAATCCTGAAGGTGGTTTGTTTGCTGGTGCCTCCAGAATGAAAAGGATGTTATTTTAAAATAATGTAAGGTAGGCAACATCATGTAGGTTAAGGGAAAATTTCAGCCAAATATGGGATTAAAAGTTCTTTCATTTGTTATGTTAATTCCTGTGCTCACAGAGGACAGAGGTCAATCTACAGATTGCACACTGATCACTGACACAAGTCTGAGTGTCTGTGCAGAGGGCGGTATTAAAACTGATGATTCAATTTTGGAAGGTCCGTGTATATCACGATTACATCTGTGCTTTTGTTATGGTACTGTAAGTTTCTGCTTTTTCCATTGTTTTAATTTTTATTCCTTTTTAGTGATCTCATATCACTGTCTATGATCAAAAAATCATCATCAGACAAAAGCCAGCCTGTAGTGTCTGATAGCTAACTAGCCCTCTGCAGTACTAAAGTTGACAGTGGTTAAGTTAGCTAATTAGTTCATGGATACAGTGTTTCTAATTAGACAATTACCTTGCACTTTTAATTAAAAGCCCACAGGTCTGTTGTTTGCATATGTGCAATCCTATACCATTGGAAAGAGAAACTTGAAACTGAAAAGGGAAAAGCTGCTACATCTTCATATATCTTGCGCACAGTGGGCAGATTCTACATGATGTGGATGGATACAGTTATATATCCTACATCATACTTTGGGGTATATGCCACATAACTGGAAAAACTCTGCTTTGTGCTGTGGACTTGAAAAGTAGCCTTCCTCAATTATGCAAGTATGGGCTTGGTGAAACTTATCAGAGTGTATTGGGTAGAATGTATGGCTTTTCATTTAGCACTTGCAAATGCCTTGTGTGTGTGTGTGTGTGTGTGTGTGTGTGTGTGTGTGTGTGTGTGTGTGTGTGTGTGTGTGTGTGTGTGTGTGTGTGTGTGTGTCTGTCTGGAAAGGCACAGCTGGTGCCTGGTTTCCGTAGTAATTCTACACACACAGACTGCCTGGTGTTGTGTATTTGTGTGCTTTGATTTAATGCTGACCCCATACTTATATGAATTTGTTGAATTTTAAAGTGTTTGCAGTGGAAAGCTATGCAGCACTGTCACATCCCATCAATGAGTCCAAAATGTGTGAAAAAGTAACGATCTCAGATAAAGCATAATGGCCACTGAAATGCATTTATTTGTTAACATTGTGAAAGCATCATGTGAACTCGTCAGGCAAATTTAAATAGGCAATCCTTTGTCACAATGTTTAAAGTCTATTTTTGTACAGCCGTGCATGTTTTTTCTAAATCATTTTCCATCACTACACACATGAGGTGTGATGTATAATTGAATACATGTATATGTTTTGACATTGCATGACTTCTGCCTCCTTTTTTCAGTTTTCCATGACTAATAAAATTCACCATGACTGCCCCATTATTTTGGACAATATTTACTGTGACAAAATCACAACCCTAATCATGGTACACAGGTAATACTGTGCCCAATTTAAAATCTACCAAATAAGACATTGACATGAAAATTAGGTCAGCTGCATCAGACAAGAGACTTAGTGGCATCAATCCACAGATTAATCCGATTAACCATATCGGCTAGCAACATACAATAGATCTAGAAGATATACAGTAGTGAAGAGGTTGCAGGCTATACATTCAACAAATACTCTCCAAGCCTTAAATGTCTGCTGTGTTGATTCAAATGAACTTAATCAAAGGGTACTATAAAAGCCTTTATACTGACATGTGATCATATGATTTTCTGGACCATTGCACTAGTGAATAAACATGGTAGAGTTATTGTAAATGGTTACTTTTAAACACTGGGAGGACCAAAGATCCCACCCCTAATGTAGATACAAAGAAGAACTACTTAATAATTTTGTTCCTGATCAAGATGTTCACTTAAGTAGTTTTTTCTAAGTACATATTTTTCTACCATAAATATCAACTGCTGAAGCAGAATCAAACAGAAGATCCTTACCAGTGTTTTCTAATATCCTAAGCCTTAGATTTACATTCTTAGACAAGTTTCCTTAGTTTTTGAAACCATTCTGTTATGCCAGAGTTTAGAGTGTTCACTGCTAAAAGGCTACAACATAAATCCACACTTTTCTTTGAAAACAATGTCTGTATACTCTGGCATTTTATTAATGCAAGCTTAGCAGGAAAGCAGAGCCATATCAAGACAATCTCATGCCTCTCAATGAGCTTTAAGAAAACTTACTTTGTATAGACAAATGAGTAAACGTGTCCCAGCCTATTTGGTTCACCCCCTAGAAAGGTCTACAAGACAGAACGACGATGAAAAAAATGTAACCTGATCCACAATACAGTATGTTTCATGGTATACGATGTATGTACATGGATACAAATAAGGAAACACCAGTTGACTGATTGCTGGTAATGCAGACTTCTCAGAGTGCACCCATGGTCTGTTTAGCCACAACCTATTTGCGGATGTTTTATTTTTTTCTAGATTTCCATGGAATCTGTTCACATCCAGCCTAAGCACACAATACAGTACCAAGGACAACACACAATTCTTACAAGAAAAAGCACTCTATGTATGGTTTAACCCAGAATCCTAGCAACAACCGCTTTGAAATGTGAGCCTGTGGTGTCAATGAGTGAAATTATGTATTATGTTTATTTTTATAGTATTTATTAAATCAGGGCTTGAGCAATTACCTCATGCTGTCAAGCAACAGTTTTGTTTTCATGACGTTCAAGATGGTTTTAATGCTCACTTATTTCTGCATTAGGCTTATCCAAATATTATTTGGTTTCCAAGGGTAACCTAAAGCTTTGAATAGCATACCGCTCCAAAACTGTTTCAGCTGAAGCGAGGAACTCACTTTTCTCAGACTGTTTATAAACATACTGTCTATAAAAGGTGGGTGTTATGTATACATGTTCGTTTTTAGCCTCTCTTTTAGATTTTGAGGAGTTTTATTTCTGTTGACCTTCAAATCACTGTAAAATAAGGCATTATGTGCAAAATTACAAAAAGCTATGTGTTTTCATACATAGGACAGAAAAGTTGGATGTCACATTTAAGGTCTGAAGTATGTTTATGAAGTACAATTGAAGCAGAAGGAGATTTGCATCAGCCCAAAATAGATAATGGTAGTATTCTAATGTACAATATAGGTATCACTGCACTGTTTGAGTATTTATAGTTTTCCATTGTTTTTTTTTAATTAGTAATAAAATGAGTACCAAAATTAACTGAAAGGAAAATCCCCAAAACCACCGATTTAAAAAAAAAAAACATACAGTAAATAGTGCTTTTTTATATTGTATTGGTTTCCATGGAGACTACAAACAGACCAAACACACATCAATATTTTAAAGGAGCATGTTTATATGACTACAAACTTGAAACCCCAAAAGCCGCTACAGTTGTGAGCTATTTTCTGTTTAATAGAGATGTTACCATACAAAAGTTATTTACTACAAACTGATACAGCTGGCATCCTGGGCAAGTGACTTCTCTGGACTGCTTGCTGTAGTTACAGCATGTCCTCTAAACCCAGTACATCCATTGTGACATCACTGACAGATTATTTGGCAGGCGGGCGACTTGCTCCTCTGATGCCTCTGTAATGTGTAATGGAATAAGTCGCCCTTGTGTTGGCCGCAGCAGGCAAAAACACATCTGAAAGCTGTTATCAGCTGTGATGACATCAGCTCCTCTGGCTGAGGCTCCTCTGAGCTCATTCGCTCTGTCCAGTCAGTGAGTGAATGAATGAGTGTGCTCCAGGGCTGCACACACACACACACACACATGCACACGCACTGCGCACGGTACGAGGCTTTTGATGAGGAATGGAAGCGAGGCCATCTGGAACATTGGGAGGATATGCCAGGGCACACCTCAGGTCCGCTTCTCAAAGTTGCTAAGTTTGCGGCTCATCTCCGATCCACTGTTTACTTTCACTTGAACATGATCGCTTTGATAATTTCAAAATTCAAAACAATAGTGAAGGTCAGTGGAACATTAAGTGTATAGTATGGAAAAGGATGACTAGCAATTTGTAACAGGACAAAGAATGTTTTTCATCATGAAATGGGCATTGTCTTTGGAGGAATGATCATAGACCTGTAAATACTGGTCCTTCTTCAAAAGAAGGGCAGAAAATGATTAAAAATGTGTCCACATTACTTTTAGTACTTTAGGCAATTTGTGAAAAAGTTCTGTTTTAAATTTCATTGAATTTACTGTGATTCAGTTCCAACCTATTGCAATTAACAGCTAAGAACACAAATAAAATGCTTTTTTTGATGTATGAATCCGCACACTTCAACTAAACAAATCACGCCCACGGTGTAAAATGTGCTAACCGTTCATGGGGCAAGAAAATTCATCAACACCATAACACACCAATGACCACCATAGCACGTACCTGTTTGAGTTTGGTCCAGTCCAAACATCAAATTAACCAGAACGTGCCCTGAGTCTGCCCTGTTTTTAAAATGTTGGAAAATATACAGCAAAGCTTTGAACTGCTATTTGTTTTATGGCTGACGTATTTTTTGTTTTGGCTGAGAGCAAGAAACTCAAAAACACGCCCCTGACAACAGCTATAATACAGCTCTGACAGCCCTCCTGTATTGTTACACCTGTAATTACAATCCATTTTACTAAACAACAATAGAAATGTGCTTGCTTATGCTTTGAAAATATCTAGTATCACCATGGATTATCAATTTTAAATGTAATAAAGGTATTCTTGGTACTGAAAATTGTGTGTTATGGCTGCTATTATGTTCATCTGACAACAGGCTCTATGCGATAAGGGGGATGGAACCACACCTAGCTGATAGCATACTTTGCCATAGAGGGAGGCACCTGGGAGGGAAAGCCTGGAGCACAAAACAGCAAGCACAAAACACAGAGGAGCCCACAGGCTGTGATGGTGTTGTAGAAAATCAAATACAGGTTTTTTAAAGAACCTCACAAGCCTAAATACATGCAGTAAATTTGCCTAAAGCAGCATGAGGGACCAGGGAAGGCTCATAATTGCCATTTTTGTTTGGCCGGATTTGTAAAATGTAAATTCTTTTAACACATGTATTTCCTTACAGCCCTGCAAGGAAGCCTGGGAAACGTGGCACTGTAAGATGGGTGCAATCTCTGTGAACTTCTCCCAATACCTTAAAGTGTATCAAACTATGTTTTCTGAGATAACATCATCTGACTTAGTTTTATAGAGATTGCATTATACATATGGCCACAACCTGAATATGGCCATGACTATGGTACCTGTATACAAAGAAAAATCCTTTGATATATAATTTTGGTGGAAGGCACATTTTACAAAAGACTAATCTCAATATAAAGTGCAATATCTCTTGTAAAATGTGTGTTAAGTGAAAGATTTCCACACTGACAGTAGAGATGTCATACCAGAAATCAGGGCCATTTTGACACCAAAGCAGGTGGTCCTTGGTGTAATACAATAGTGTAAAAACAATTCTCACCTGGAGTTGGAGTTCTAGACTTGTGATAATGTTAGAGGTCACAAGTGCAAATATTTACATTGGAAGAACTGTATCATTTATTATGATGATATAAATGATAAACCGATAATGCTTTTACTGTGGGTGCATATGCATAACCAAACCCTACCTTGGAATATTTTGTCAGCAGAAATGTCTCCATGATTTATTTGGCTATTGTGTGAAAATGTTAAGTCTTTATTTTGGGAAATGCAGCCCAAGAAAACATGTGACCTATACTGTTAGCCTATCACAAAAGTTCTGCTTTACAGTTCTTGAGATACCTCAAGGTTGGTTCAGTGGAAAGTTTTTCTTTCCTCTCTTTGGAGTAAACAGGAAATGGACTCCATGGAAGCACAGACAGAACATCTATTTGAGAAAAAAATCCATATCCTCTTCACTTTTAATTCTCCTTGTAACAACAATGTGTTTAAACCCTAGGAAGAATGAATTAATGGACAATATTTAAATCACCTTCCTTCTTTCATTTCTCTGTAAAGTCTCCTCCTCCTTGTTGCTTCAGTATATGTAACATCAAACCCTGGAAATTTATATTTCAAATTTTTTGGAGTGCTCGTTTGGGGTGCTTGTTAATGATGGTGGTGAAATTCACCCAAGCAGGAGATTTCTGTGTAAAAAACTGGATATTATTTTATTATTTATGCAAAAAACATGGTGCATCAATGGATGCACTATCAAATCAATGAATGAACTATTACAACCAAATGAATTGTAGTAGTTCAGCCACAAGAAGAACTCTTCACATGGACTGACTCTGACACATTGAATATCACAGAGGCATCAATAACCAAGCCATGCACTTCTAGTATGGCAACTGTAAACTACGATAGGACAGTATGTGCACTGCCCATAACAATGCACCACCTGGCCCAGCACAATAGAATTGTTAATTTGGTAACTAAAGACATCACATCTTGTTAACAGCCTTCATTAAGAATGTGTACAAACATTCCTCAGTTAAAACATACATGTTGCCATCTCTATCCTTGAATTGAAGTTGATTTTGTATTTCTGAAAATATAAATGATATTTAAAATACTGAAATACTGATGGATATAGTATGTACAAGTCTTAACATTGATGGCACTGGGACTACAACCTGTTTGCCACAACCAACAGCCACGCTACATGTCAATGACACACAAACATTTGACATGGTCTACATAATGTCATGATACTGTACTGCAATGAACCTGTATTTTCAAAGCAGTCTTTGCAGAGATACATTAAAAGCATAGTCCTTTGAGAGGAAAAGGAATGTTCCACAGCAGATTAATATTGGCATATAGTTTGTTTTTTTTATATTAACTCAAGCCAACCTGCATGTAAAAGAATATAGTCATGACAAGGTACTTTGCTTATGCATCGCTATCTGTTATTTCCATGTCATAAGTGAGTTTACCATGTTGAATACAGTGTTACTGCGATTTTTAAGAAACAACAATGGATGTGATACTAAAATGATCTTTAAATGTTTGCACTTATGCATTTCTTTTGTGCCAGCTGCACCCACACACCAGGAGTACCCCAGCTGGAGTGCATGCCACTCAAGCCTCCTGATTGGATAATTATACATCGCAGGCTTGAACCAGAGATGTTAGGACTATAGGATCCAGCCACCACTCAGCAAGGCAAATGCCTTTATTGTCTGATCCATTCCTGTCCTGGCTCTATTATAACACAAGAGCATCATAATGTTTGGCACACAATTGTAAAATAATTAATTGGCCTGCACACAGTTTGCACAGCCTTCAGGAATAATGAAAAGGAAAATAGAAAAAAATATGCATTTGACCATTTAATGCAATGCCTCACAATATGAATCATCTTTGGATCCCTACAGATAAATTATAAATATCTTACAAGATAGCTGGTGTCCCACCAGCCAAGTCTATATTTGCAATAAGCATGGGATTGCCTCCAAAGAAAGAAGAATTTTAATCATGCCAGGGGGAGTTTGAGAAGGTCTAATAAATTCCTACTGAAATGTTCTTTGACTTTGGAAATTTGAGAATATTTACTGTGTGAGGGGAAACACTTTAATAGTGACCATCGATCATACACACATACAGTTTCATCATTATGAAAATATCCCTGCCGATAAAATATATTACCTCAAAATGTCATTTTGTCATTTCCTCCTACATATTATGAGAATGTTTTTTTTCAAATGCATACAAAACTAAGGTTAACCTTACTAACAAATTTTGTAAATTACATTTCATTTCAGTTTATCTAATTTATTAGCAATAATTTGATATCATCTTCATTTTACTCCCTGTGCAGCATTACATGTTTAAAAATGTACTATTGAATTTAAAGTTATAACAACAGATGAATGGGTAGAAAACAGTGAACAAATAATAATAACAGTTTATGGTCATGCCATTCTCTTTTAATGGTAGTGGAAACATTTACTGACAAATTGCCTGTGGCATGAATGTTTTAGAAAAAATCTTGTTCTAGTTTTGAGACCAAGAGGAGACTCATTATTGCAATTTTTGCATCCTCTACTGCTTTACATACTCCAGATACAGTTTTATTATTAAAAGTATCCTTTTCATATTTTTTCAGTCTGCTTCCTTCTTACTTTAGTTTTGACCTCTACTGGAATAAAAAGTACCACCTTTACTCCTGTGATGTGGTAATTCTCTGTGGTAAATCGTACTCAGTTAAGTTCCACATCCCTCTACTAAACTTGGAAAAATGGCTTTCAGCCACTCTTCATCGTACACTTGGAACAATCTTCAAAAGGACCTTAAGTACACATGCTAATTTGATTGATTTTATACACATCATTTATGGCACAGAAACTGAAGTACATTTCTGCTTTTAATCCCAGCTTGTGTCTTGTGTATGGAACTGGCTCTTTTCCTGTTCAAGTATATATAATTTAAAGGTTTAATGTCTTTGTCATTGAAAAATTTAAACGGAGTC
This sequence comes from Albula goreensis, assembly GCA_022829145.1. Taxonomy (NCBI): domain Eukaryota; kingdom Metazoa; phylum Chordata; class Actinopteri; order Albuliformes; family Albulidae; genus Albula; species Albula goreensis. Next base: position 45,912,286 of record CM040741.1, read on the forward strand.
CTCCTGGTAAAATAAATGATAAATAATTAAATATAAATATAGTTGGAGAATGAATGTTATATTACATACAAAATTATATATAATTTTGAGATTTACATTAAACTTTTCCATAACTCATCTATACATTGTCATGAGAGTTCAACTGAGTTACACAAAACTGGAAAAACCAGAAAGCATGTGGTCTTTGCACAATTTATATTGAGTAAGAGATTTCACTCACTCCACTCTCAGCCTTCACGCCCAGGAAATGATTACAAGAGTGGGTGTTCTGTCAAGTGCTCACATTGATAAGACCAGGTTAAACCCAAGTTTAATGTTGTGGCTAACCAGATTCCTTTCACAAAAATTGCTCACACCCTTGGGTGCATCCTTGACTGCTTCATCAAAACTCATCAAACTCACATCAATTGTTGTTCAAAGTGTTTTAAGATATTGCTGAGCTGAATTTATATTCTTAGAAGCTGATTAAGCCTATATGTGTTTGTGATAACCCTTTCTTTTCTGTACAGCAAAAAACCTATTTTATCCCAAAATATAAATATGTTATTAAATATATTACATATAATGGAGTATGTCTCCATTAAAACTCTCTGGTAGAAAGAGTTGAGTGTAGAATGCAATTCATTCAAGTTATCACATTCATACAAATTATGAATCTCATTTGATGCAGGTATGTGCTTGTTAACATGTGAGTGAATTTAATTTTAAACCAAAACAGCATGATTTCAGTCTCATTTCTGCTCTGCAAATAAGAAGCAGAACTTTGACTGTTTAGGGAGTAGTAATACACCAACACACACAGTTATCAAAGGCTGCACACTATTTTTTGACAGTAATGAATATCATTTGAAGGTGTTATCTCTAGTAATTCCTGGTGTAGGTGGGTATTACAGTAATTATATGTCAATAAAGACATGCAAATTAGCGCGTGGAACAGGAACATATGGCCTTGGTAAACTGTTCAGCCTTTCGTTTGAAAGCTCACAGATTCTCTACTTAGGGATTTTTAGTTATGCATAAACATTTTAACATTTATGTTTGGGCCTTTCTCCAGGAATTTCCTGTTAGCTGAAAGCACTAGATATTTGAAGGGAAATGTATCTCAAAAGGAAAAAAAGGAGGTATATGAGGTAGCTTTCAGTGTGGAGCTTGTGGTATATACCAAACAGTGGCAATAATTACAGTCTAAGTAGTGTCTTTAGCAGGACTGTAGGATAGCCAGGAAGTAAATAATAAATTTATTGACTGAATTTTACAACTTGTATGTGTATATGGACATGTGTGTATACAACTGGGTATGTGTACTTATTATATTCTATAGGGTGTTATCTATTGTTGTGCACTGAATAAGACCAGTTAAGGACATGAATTTCAAGTTAAGGACAAAGTTTAAATGATCTTTCTATACAACGCAATTTGAAAGTAAAATCCAGACAAATTATTTAACATGTTAGCTGTTACATCAAGACAAATGTATTTTGGGACCTTTGGGGTAAGGTGTTTGTTTTGGAGGTAAGCATGAGCCCTGTGACTGGGTGTTGGAGTCTCAGCCACAACATTACCGGCTATGGCCAGAGGTCCACATTGGCAAGCCAACAATTGGCCCAGCCACACCCAAGAAAGAAAGGGGTTAAGCAAGCCAGTTAAGTTTTTCTTTTCTTTCATTGTTCTCTAGTGCCCACTCCTGGTGATCCAAGCACCCATGGAAGTAAAAATCGAATATATGCTGACATTGTTATCGTCCAACAACATATGCAGCATTTACAGAAGATCTGCAGTGTGGAAAAAACCAAGCTTGTTGTCATGTGAATTGGAGGAGTCAGTGGGAGATGGTTCCTACACGAAACTAATCAGTTCAACTGAGTCTGAGGTTGGAAAAATGAGGAAAACTTCTAACCAAAAATGTAAACTTTGCATGTTACATGTAATACTTTAACCTACAAAGAGACAATGCACCAAACTAAACCCACAACAATGATGTCAACCAGATATACATTCAATCCCCTTGTCCATATTGTACAGAATTGATTGAGAAAATTTATGTAAGCTCCTATCAATGTTACACTAAAACAAGGTTCCAAACCTTCTGTTGGTTCTTAAATATCATGATTTCTACTTTAGTAATTACATAGTATTTTCCCATCTAAAAGACATTCCATTATACAAGGAACAGTAATATCCCCAGCACTTCAGTCTTTGAGATACAGAATAAAGATTAGCCTTATATAAATGGAAGAAAGGTTCTTACCTAATTCAATGTTAATCTTAAATTTGTTGGAAATGTCACACTTCTGTATGGAACCTTGGTTCTCTGAAGGAGGAACCAAGATGTTACATGAATATGGGAAATACCATCTCATCCCGTGATTGTCTGAAGGCTTATAGAGGCTAATAAAATCCCTTCTGAAATATTACAGGCAATTAGAGGCATGCGAAAGGAGGAAGTCCTTCCTCATGCCTACATAAAGCTCTGCAATGTGTCATTTTCTTCATTTAAAACCCTCATCCTGACCACATCCTAATTACCAGATGAGAGAGGCCTGCTTATGGTATGTCTCAGTTCCTTCAGAAAACCGAGGTTCCATATGGAACTGCAGCACTGCCCTCATACCTGTGTATACTCACAAGTGGATGTCACATGGTCACTCACCATTCTGTGGGTAATGCAAACACAGCAGAGTTTGGGTGCCAGACTAATCCCTCCACCTGAGACAGCATGTCCCATGATAGTGGTCACTTCCAGGGCCCTCCATTGGGGAAGATGCATGCATTCATCCTGCTACTGCAGTGTTCAGTACAAATGCTGCCACACAGCACTGCAGCTGTTCCACTCACTTTAACCTTTTGTTCAGCAGCCTTGAATCAAGAATGGGGTGCAGGCAACATCTTGCTTAGTTACCCAAAGAATCAGTTGTAAAACCCTTTTTGCTTGTCCACTGTAACAACCCAAACAGTGCCCTTGTGCAATAGAGTGTCCTTATAAGATTGAGCTGTCACGCAACAAATAACCCAAGAATGAATGAATCAGTCATAGCAATGCGTAGCAGTGCTTATAAAGCTTAACATGGAGCCAAAAATGTGAACTGAGATCACTGAAACCATGTGCCGTCAGGAGTCATTCTCAGTGTTGTGTTGGGCCACCCCCTAGTGGATGATGAGATTAGTGCAGGCTAAGATAAAATGTTTAAAATTACTTAACCTCTTTATTCATTTGTAAATTTTAAAATAAAACCATGTTTCTGTCCTGTCAGATACATTTCAAAGTGTGTGCCTTCTATACTTATATATGTACTCACTGACATGATTTGCATGAAAATGATCAAGAAACAATAAATGTATGGTCAGGAAAATCATAAACACCCAGGCATTCCAGAGAAGAATTTAACTTTAAAAGCCTTTCTTGAGGCATACTGGATGTTTAGAATCTTTCTTGTCATGTTTTAATCTAGTTTTTTCACATTGGCTTTAAAGACCGTCTTTAGATATAATGAAGCAATTTAGTAAGTGCTAAATGGTAGGGGAGCCAAGATACAGTCTGAAAACGTTGGGCTTCAGTCTTTGTTGGAAGGTAGCCACCATTTTTGCTGTCCTGACAGCTAAGAAAAGAGCACTCCACCACTGGGAGGCTGATGCAGACAGGCATCGTGACTGGTAAGAGCAAACACAGTCAGAAGGGCCAGCCAGTCATTCCAACTGCCATACAATTTTGTGAAAATCAATTTCAGCTCAAAATGCCAAAAAAGATGTCTGTAAAGACATGACATCTAATAAATCATACAGATACAGGATCAATGCCTGATGTGTTCTTGACAGTTCAAAGATATTTATCTGTCTGTGGAAATCATATTACCACCTTTGGGAGCTGCTGCATGGAGCTCATAAATGATTCATTGTTGTGGTCATGATGTAGTCAAAGAAGTCTAATGTTGTCAAGACAGCACTCATGCAAATCTACAGGTTGTTTTTTGGGATCATACAGCATGAATATGGTAGCTCCTCCAACAGAAACACTCAATATTCCTTTCCATTCATCTTGTAGCTTCAGTACTACTATATGGCTTTAGCATAGTCATATAGTGTAGTCTCATTTGGTTACAGCACCATACAGGTGGCATAGTTTCACAGACATAAATCAATACCACACTTGTTCAGAGATGCCAAATAATTGCCAAAATCAAATGTAAGCTTGTAAATCTACTATTAAACCATATTTGTGTTATTCACAAAAGTACTTTTAAAAGATTTATAATGACAAAACATTAATTAAGGCAATAAAGCAGGACTGAAGTTAAATATGTTTCCCCCTGTGCTCCATAGTGGAGTATATTTGGCAGCCTGATGTTAACAACAAATTATAGGCACTATCAACTGCAAATAACTGTGGGAGGAGGCACTTTGCATGCTCCTAAATCAAATCCTCAGTCTGGACTAGGTGTTAATACAGAGATCTGCCCAATATATTATTACCAAGGGGTTCAACACATCTAAGAGATTAGAGGAAACTGTTAGACATTACTAAACCTGATGATCAAGCATTATTAAGCAATATTTCCTGAAACAGAAACAGTAAAGATGCACTGAATTAATTTGTATCCATACATTAACTATGAAGCCCTTGGCTGAATGAATACACATTGTGAGAAAGAGGCCTATAAGTGAAGGGGTATTCCACTCATTTCAATTCATTGCACTATGTTTAAAGACTCCCAAGGAAAGTGATGCAGCTGTTACATTCTAATTTTGATCAGCTCTCTTCCCTGTGGAAAAATATTGTAATTAAACAAGCTATATTTACCTGTGGCTGGATACAAGAATATTCCATTGTACTGGAAAATCACAAACCATTGCAGAGTTAGCCTATGCAACATGATATTTTATGGACAGAAAGGTATCAGTACATCTGTTTCAAACATCACTTGTGTGCACCAGGTTTCCTGTTTGCAGCTGATTCTGAAGTTCCTGTTTATACCACAATATACCAGTTCATCTGAGGTACAGAAACCTGAACTTGAAAGGAGAACTTGAAAGCATGCAAACTGGTTTCTTTTATTTTTGCAAGTCTTTCGGTTCATGATTATTCAAAGAGGACATTTTATGTTGATCCTTCTCTTAGATTAACCATGCACTAAATTACAGTGTACAATTATAGTGTAACAAATACTTACAGAATGTCAATGGCCATGTTTTTGCTTGCCCAAGCACTTGGTCAACTTGGCCATCAATATATAAATACAAAATAAATTGCTTCACCCATTTACTGAGTATTATGGCAATTTCCATCTCAAATATTTGGTATAATTTCTTCATTGAAACGGAAACTTCTGTAGCATTATTATCACACTTTACAATTAACACAGTGAATAGGTAACCAGCAAAGTACAATATGAGGATATTAATTATTGTTTGAAGAAGGAGCTGCAATTTGAATCAAAGATAAAATGGATATACTGTATTTAGGTGATTGGTTCCAAAACTAGTCTTTATTTAAATGATAAATCAACAAATTATATTTTCCCACTATAGTCTAAACATTCATGTTGTCTGACTTTAGGCTCCAGGGGATGTATTAAAGAACATGTTCTTGATAATGTGAAAAATGTATTTGATCTTCTTGTCTTTTTTCTTTAATGTTTTATTTAACAAGGACCATGGCCATCTCATCTGACTGGCTAGTTAACCCTACAGCTAATTTTCATCTAGTAGTCGTGTATACAGTGTCATTGTTTTGATTTCTTCCTCCTGAAGAGGGGCTCATCTCATCTTTCTTTACAATGGCTTGGAGCTGATTCTTGGCTTGTAGTGTTTCTTGTTATTGAATTGTGTGTGCTGGTTAGTATTCAAGTAGGTAGCATTAATAAATATGAAGCGATAAATAATCTAATTTCCCTTCGGGCGATGAATAAAGTCATCTATCTATCTATCTATCTAAACCATGGCTAAGCCTCATCATCACTTACTTTAATGAAAAGGGGTCATTTCAATGATGGTAATGCAAAAAAAAAAAAAAAAAAAAAAAGTAATATCCAGGAGGTTATGTCCAAAAACTAAACAAGGTTTTAGCAGGAAAGCACTACCCTGCTGTTTGCTGTTAGATAATGGGAAGTCTATAATGAATGGTTTCAGCTTACTAACCTGCTTGTTTGTAACTTTTATGGCACAAATATGGAAAAAAGGAACAAGCTTAGCACAAACAATTAATTAAACGTTTTCTATGGAATGTGTTTAGCTAAAAATTAATTTACATTATCTAAAACTCCTTTTTCTTGTGTTATTGTATTTATGCACAAAGAGGTTTCCCTGGGTCGTGATAATCAGTTACTCTGGCTTCATTCAAAGAAAGCACAATTGTTTCAAATAATGATCCATTGTAATATTGAGAATGTCCGCTTGGCAGAGGAAAGGATACATTTCAAAGACCTGTATAGATGACCAGCTAGCTAATACACATCTTCCTTCTGCGCAACACATATTTGATTTGCTATGACGACGTTGTTCACAAATATATGTACGTCACGGAAACAGAGATTGACTGACAATATTGGCAAATCAGAATCGTGATAAGAGATCACGTGCAAAAAAGCGAAGCCATTGTAGCCATTTTGGAAGCTGGACATAGGGACCTCTTCTGCAAAGAGGACAAAATATAAAGCTACCAAGACGCATATTTGACTATAATTACTGATTTCGTCGGTGGCACATTCTTATCGCAGCAATGGTTCAGTCCTGCTCTGCATACGGATGTAAAAATAGATATCATAAAGACAAAAATATTTCTTTCCACAAGTAAGTTTAACTCAATTCGGTCACCCGTAGAAGACAAGTAGATTGCTGGCTACTTCATCGCAGCTGGCGGTCTAGCTAGCAAGCACAAACTGTTTTTATTAGGGACGACGAAACGCTTCCGCGAGTGTAGGGCATACCGTCATTTTGTACCTGAAACCCAGTACTGATATTAGTTTATATGAATAGGTAACATACACGTTCAGCTGTACTGGCTATATAAGTATCACTATCAAGAGAACTTAGCTTACTAGCTAAAATGTGTATGAATTAATGACATTCCGCATGGCGCGTGTTTGCTGTCGTTGCTAGAAAGTAGCTAAGCTAACTACCATCGTTACAAGTTGTAGCTAGAGTATGACATCACGCGTAACTGAGTATTTTCTTGCTAATACTGTCAGCCGTGGTCTTTTTAGCTGGCCGTTAAATGTGAAAAACTGACACCAATGTAGTAATTACATGGCATCTAACAACAGTATCCAGTGTAGCTGGTCTTGAACAGATGACTACTGGTACAACACCTAGATACCTCGATAGACGGATGAGTTGACTGATGCTTTGAAAGGGGGTGCTTTAACTTAAGTGTTAGTTGAACTGATAAGATTATGACTTGGGGTGGATTATTAGGACAAGGGGCAGGAGTTTTACAAGTCTTTGCTGGTTTGAACACTTTATGACAACTAACGATGTGGTAGTACTGTTTGCACATGTGGCTAGTAAAATTTAAATGCCCTCTGGCTTTATTAACTGCTTTACGTGCTCGATATCTACTTCATTGAGACGTGTTTATCAGGAAGTCTGCACTGACCAGAGTTGCGAGATCGAAAATGTGACAGCATAGTGCTTTAAACTTGAGATTTGGGCATTTAAGCAGTTAGCTAACAAACTGAAATGCACTGTCACCCAATATAGGCTATACGACAATCCCTTGCAAGTTGCTTATGGTATTGACATTATGGATAAATACAATATGGATAAATACAAATCCTACCTAGCTTCAAACAATGCTTTTATTCTGATGGCATATGGGAATCAATTAATGTTATCTCCGACGTTTTGTAAAATAAAACTGAAAATTTGCACTTTTATATGAAAAAGAAAAAAAAAACAAATATTGTACCTCCAGAGCTATATCAGAATTTGATATAACATTTAATGCTCACATCATGCACACCCCAGTGCAACCACATTGCTGGTTAATTTTCTCCAGAGGAGGTTGGGTTTTCTGCATGTTTTTAAAAATAAGATGTCACTATTCCTACATGTTGTCATGTTAATGACCTTACAGAGGATCAGTTTACAAAAAGTATCTACTGAACATCTGGTTTGTCTCACAATGTTACCTGTCAAGGTCCTAGCCATGTGCATTCCAATCAGATCTATCCAGCGTATAAAATAAATTGCCATGGCTTGGAAAAAAACTAAAGACAAATGTTTGCTAATGAACAACTATTGGTATTTCAACAAATACTGCTGACGTGTGCTACAATTCAAAGTTATAGAGATAATGTATGTTTTGAAGTAAAGCTGAATTTTTACCCAACTATAAACACATTATTGGCATCTAACCCCCTTAGATTCCCGCTTGCGCGTCCTGATGTGTGTGGAAAATGGGTTGCGGCAATGAGGCGGAACAACTTCAAGCCAACAAAGTACAGCAATATCTGTTCTCAACATTTCACAAAAGACTGCTTCAAACGAGAATGCAACAATCGAGTCCTGAAGGAAAATGCAGTACCTTCACTCTTCTGTTACACTCGATTACACAAAAAGGTAATGGATAGAACAAGTATATCATAATAATTTAGCTATGTACAGTCACTCAAACAAAATGTTCTGGCATGATAAAAAGTAATTAGGAGAAAGTTCATTTTCATGGTTCATTGACAGTGAAAGCAAGACTGACCTTTTTCCTGACTATTGTCTTGTTGTAAACTTCTGAAATTATAGTGGGTTTAAAAATCTCAGTTGTAAAGTTCAGTGTGAAGCTTTTGAAAATATGTTCTCTCCAATAATCCAGCCTTTTTTCAGTTGGATTTGAGGACTTGCATGGAGAAATCTGTTGAATGCCCAGAACGTATTTATAAAACAGAAGCATACTCAGTGATCCCTTATGTATGTGAATTTCTCTGGTAAAGAGTGTGAGAATGACCGATGCTTTACAATGTGACCTCACAGGAAGAAGTGCACGAGGACACAGATCTTCCAGAGATGGACTTCCCAATGGTACTGCCCCTCCCTGACTCAGAGCAGACAGAGACACTGCAGCCAGAGCAGTCTGAGCAGTCACACCCTCAGGCAGAGGTGGTGGGGAACTCTGACCCTCTGTCAAGCACATCCATCTCCTGTGATCACAACTACACAGTGGAGGACACGGTGCAGCAGAAGAAACGCATCGAGCAACTGGAAGAGCAGGTGGAAAAACTGCGAAAGAAGCTGAAGACAGTGCAGCAGAAGTGCCGCCGTCAAGAGCGGCAGATGGAGAAGCTGAAAGCCATGGGGGAGTTCTACAAGGCCAGCAAGGACCCTGCCTTAGGGGAGAGCTATGTCATTTTGCCCAAAGAGCTCTACGATGTTCTCAAAGGAATTGAGTCCATAAATGGTTTGTAATGATTCAGCTCTGGCAGGGAAAGACTGCAATTTTAGTTACTTTTTAGTTGTGTTTCTCTCTCTAGGTTCTCCAAAAGTTCTGTTTTATTTGGCTGTCCTTCCAAAATCCCCTACTTTAAAATTATACTTGAATTAGTTTACCCTTTGTGCTAATGTGAATGGGATAGTTTACGTTTTCTGCAGACTGAATTGGGAGCAAGCATTCCTTAAAGTAATGTTAAACAAAGCCCTTTTAGTGTTACAGATGTTTGAGGTAATGCAGTGGAAATGGTTCTGAAAAGTTCAGGATATGATTGTGTAGCTTTACTTAGCAACAAAGAAAGTAGACTTCACCCTTATATGTGAATTTAAATGAGCTCAGCACAGACTACATGTTAACATTTACAGCTCTCAAGTGCTTCTACAATATAAAAAATAACATATGTATGCATCTCTTCACAACCTCAAACTGTACAATGTCTTGGAGAAATCTGTCTCTTCCCACCATTACAATCCTTTGTTGTGAGACTAAACTGGAGGGGTTTGTTTAGACTGTGGTAGTAATTGCAAGCTGGTTATCTGGTTATGACTAACGTAACTTAAGTAAGTACCATCTGTCATCACCATGAATTAAAGGTAATTACTTAATTTAAAAGATGAAATAATGAACATGCATTCCCAATAAAAAACATTACCTCCACTTTCCAGAAGTTATATTTTCTGAATTGTTCTGTATGAATTATGAATCCTGAAACCACTAAGTGGCAATGAAATATCACTTCTTTGCCCAGGCTGATTACTGAACCACCAAGACCCAGTGTAGTTAGTGGCATGATTCTGTGCCAGCAGCTCCGTTGTGGTTGAAGGTAGTGAAACAAACTTGTAACACATTTCTTACTGATCACTGATGTGAATAACTTGCCATGTAGTTAGATAGTTACCTATTTACTTGTTGCTAGCTGGCAAGCTGGCCAGGTAGGAGGCAGTCCTTAAGCCAGCTTTATAAGAAGTTGTTGTGGTAGGTAGCTGTTTAGTCATTTATTTATATAGTATGTTGAATGGAAAAAAATAGATACTTAACCAGCTCAACCCAACTTAGGTTTTGTAAAGAGGAGGGTATGTTCTTTTAATGTGATTACTTGTTCAAAATCTGTTGTTTTTCATTTTGAAATAAGAGTCATATCAAACGGTAGAGCATTTTTACTGAGGTTTTAATTGGAATTTGTAGTGCTGAGTGCAGATTATTTTTCATGGTTATGTTTTAGTTTTCTAAACTACCCCTTATACTGAGTTAGTTTCACTGAGGCCCTAAAATGATATTATTATATGTTGTCCACCTTCATGAATGTCACTTGAAACCGAAAATCAGGCAGTTGGGAAGTTTCTTGACATCACAACTGAGAAGTCACAGAAAATTATATGTTTCCCTTTCTGTGATTTATAGTAATTTTTTCCTTTTTTAGCTGTTAGCTTCGATGACCAAGTCAAACCTGCAATTACAAAATAATGACTTTGATTACAACAACAGCTAGGTGTATTTTCAAATGTTTGTTTAGTTTGTTAGTTTACAGTAATTGTCTTTTACATACATGACTGACCATTGAAATCCCATTGTTTATGTGTTTGTTGTGGATCAGGATTTGTTCCCAGAAGATATTTTTTATTTTATTGACTAGTTGTTATTGTAACAAAACCTGTGCTTAACTACTTTTAACACAGTCTTTTATCTACTATAGTGTGCTTTAACATGTGTTTCTAATTTAGGAAATTATTTAAAGTGGATCTCCTAGGTCGTGTTATCAGGGAAAAGTTTCTAATATTGAGTGCCGACCACTCTTCATGAATCCAGTTTTGAAGGTCAGCTTTAAGATTCCTGTGTTCAGCAGATAACTACTACATAATGTGGAGCAATGGGATTTGGAGTGCATCATACATCAGAAACGTGTTCAAAGGTTACAGATGTGTGTGTGCCTCTTAAAAAGGTAGTTGAAATATTGTGATTAGAACGCATCAGAATATATAGGGAAGTGTTGATGTGTCAAAGCCATTGTTGGGGTGTTGGTGTGGGGATGGAATTAGTATGGTAAATCATGTAATCAAATGTATGCATATGGTTATGGATACAGACCACAGCAAACTCAGTATGAATTACACTGAAAAACCATTGGATCATATATAAGTATTGAGTTTTAATTGAATGTCTCTGATTCACAGTGGTATTGGTCATGTCTGTGTTTTTATTTGCAGTTCAGTCCAATTCAAATGTACATACAGTGTGAGTCATGAATTGAGAGGGTACTGGTATAGGAGTAATTCGAATTTTGGTCAACCCTTTACATCAGAATAATTAGGCCAAAGAAATGTTGTACAAATTAGATCTTATATATTTGTCCACAAATCAGTGTCAATTTTAATTGTTTTTTGGAGATTTTAAAGGAGTTTGGCACCCTCTGTCATTACTACATATACAAAGACATTTCATAATTATGTCTCTTACTTCATGACAACTCTAGATATTAGTTTTTCCTTTCAAAGATTGAGGAGCCGACCTTAGGTTCCTCAGATTTGTTCCTGCTCTAACATACACGACCACCAGATTTTTTTCTTTTTCAAAAGTGGAACCAGTTATGCAGTTGCTTAACCATGAACTGCTTCTCATACAAACTACAAAACTCATACAAAACTAATAAATCATTCAGTTAAAATATTCATTGATGTACAGTAAAGCTTATAATTATAACAAAACATATTTATGTTTTATATACATGGAAATGCAGAAGGGCTGTTGAACAATGATATTGAGTGTTATTTGTATTATGGGTCATTAGCAATTTTTGTGATTCATAACTAAATAACATTTTGTTTGCTTTTAAATTTTTTTATTCAGTTTTCTGAGCCAATTAAGGAAAGCCATATTTGCAAAGGGACACATACTGGACCTAAAACCAGATGTAATTATTGCATAAATACAGAGTTGCCTTAAGCCCTCAAAGTGCAATCAGTAAACTGAGTGGACTGTTTTCATATTGTATGCCTATTTGCTACTGTTTCCCCTTATTATAAATGAATGTGATAGTTTGTAATTACCATAGAATGCAAGTCAATGTGTCTGTAATAGCTGTTCTTTATTTGATCATTTGCTTAGCAGTCTCCTTGCTTATGGCCCCATGAATAGCTTCAGTCAACCTCTAGTCTAAACCCTTTCATACTACTAATTTATTAAACCAGATAGTTAGATTACTAATTAGTAATGGTAACATTCTGGTGACGTGTCCAGTTTCAAAAACCAATGCTCTATACTCTTGATGTGCTGCTTAGCTCTTCATTCACTGCTCATTAAATTGATTTTATAAGAAGCTGTGGCAATAGTATTTGATGTATCACCTTAGCTCAGTTGCAGTCAGAGATTTTAGCCTTTTGGACTTTAATGTTTGAGTTCCACATTTCTGTGGGCTACTCTTAAATTTAAAACAATGAGAGAGGAATACAAGACTATAATCAAAACCTCACTTTCTCTCTCTACACAAGTGATATTTTTCTTTACAAGTATAATGTATAACTTAAAATTCAATGTGGTGTATATTACTGTGCTGAAAATATTCCTTGAGAAAACTTAAATTACCAATAGCTACTGACCAAGGTTTGTGCTGGCATTTTCTGCAGATTCATTTAGTGATGCGAAAAATCATTTCTGGCTACAGTAAGAAATGAGGGCTGTATGGTTCATCTTTTTAAGAAACTGCTCCAGTGTTTGAATGATCTGTCAATGAATCTGGACTTGCCATTCCCAACTGTGGCTATGAGTCCCGCATAACTGGCCGTAGCATTTACAAGGGAGGAGGATATTTCGCCACAGTCTTCCACCTTAGGGTCCAGGGTTCAACTGTTGGGCTATGGACTGAAAAAAAGCAGTGGCTGACATGTAGGTCAGAGGAGAACAAGTGCTTATCTGCATTCTCCTTAAAACCTCTCCTTAACGGATAAAGGAGGTTTGAGCTTAGTCTCTGAATACAAGTGGGCATTCTAAATTAGAAGAAAAAGGAATAGAAGTGAAAAAATCAGTGTATTAAATAGTTTCAGAGAACATCCATACAGTTGGTCCCCTTTAGAGGATGTTCATTAGGCAAACAGAGCACTTTAACAAAAATAATTGCTTTAATTTTATTGTCATTTCAGTTTTGTTGTTTTTTTTTTTTTTTGATTGCATTATTACTCTATAGCACATGCATCATCATGTGAGTATTTTGTATTTAAGTGCACAGAGGAACTGTTAAAAATACTTCTATTGCCGTATACAAAAGTATGAATGGTGTGGATGTTATGCTTACAATAAAAAAAAATCTTAATGGAGATTATGTTTGTATTTTATTCATCTTCCCACAGTGTATTATATGTACTAGATTCACTCATATAAACAATATATGAGTGAATCTAGTATAGAAATTTACATTTATAAGCTTTTGCACTCAGTAATTTTAATTTCACTGGTTATTATGAGCTAGTGTAATTCATGTTATTTTACATTAACAATAATTTATTACAGATCATAACCTTGTAGGTAAATAAAGCTGGTCTACCTACCAAGCTACATCACAGTGCAGCCCTACTATTCTGGTTACTATGTGAATTATTTGCTTTACATGTTGCCAGTAAATACAAATAGCTAATAAATCACAGGATGCAAGCTATAATGCAATATTGTGGACCAAAAAACAGTTGTTGCCATAATTTTCACATAGCTCAATTGTCCATGCAGGAATCAAAGCAGTGGACTGACAAGCGAGTAATAATGCAGTTTGAGTATTTTCATTCTCAATAATGTTCATAAGAGATCAGAGGTCTCTTTTAAACTCATTTCATCTGTGCTGAATCTAAGCCAAATGTTAAAACAAAAAAGTTAATTGCAGAATTCTCATGTAATTTGGTTGTTGATTCAGGCATCATAAAGAGATACAGAGGGGCAGATGCTGGGCAAGGAGAGGAGAGACAAGTGAACAGGTAAGAGTTGTTATGTAATCTGGCTTTCCATCCACATTCATGAACAGACAGAATGTTTCTTTTCAAGTACTTTTACTTGTATTGATTCTAACCAATGAGTTTCATCAATGTTTTTTTAAGTTTCACAAAACTTGTAGGCCTATTTTCCCTTAAAATGTCATAAGAAATGAACATTTCACAGCTGTTTTGTCTAAAAAGTATTTTCTCATCTCTTTTCTGCAGATTTTGAATTATTGATCATGAATGTTATCATATTTGATCAATATTATCAGATCACAGCAGCATATCAAAGGGACACTGAGTTAAGCTTCTCTTTATACTTATTTATTGATTAAATATCGCAACACCCAATGCAATGTGTTGTGGAAGAATCTAGCCCAGTCATCCTATTTACACAGCTTAGCCTACTTATCCATTTGATGAGGTTGAGTTTACTAGGGGTGCAATAACTTTTTCTACATGTGAAGATTGCATATTTGATTACTTTGCAAATCAAACAAATGAAACAGCACCAATCTAGTGTATTTTTCCTTAAGACTACAGGCCACATACAATCTGAAAAATTCAATTTGGAAAAATGTGCATTAATTTTGAAAATCAGGGCAAATATATTTTCCAAAGCACTGGATGTAGGTGAGCTAGTTTAAAAAGCTAGTTGCTATTAATTACTATCATTATTAGCAGGATAGTGTTTGCAATTAACACTGCCATGACTGCTCTGCTTTTTAGTGAAACAAAGAGCAATCAGTTCTCCAAATACGATTTAATGAAATGCTCTGAAAATTACCTCGTTTTACAACCGTACTGTAGAGTGTGTATACTTGTTTGTTTCGACCCGCTCCTGCCAATTCTTGACATCTTTTCTTAGTACTTATTTACCTTCAGTCGTCAACAGCAGCAAAACGTCACTTTTTAAGTTAGAAGTTGTGTGTTTAACATTTAACCACAAGGTGGCAGTGCAATGATAATAATACTGAAATGAAAGACAAATCTACCATTATTTTTATAGACACGTACATGAGTAAAGCAGAGTAACCCTGAACCGGTAAAAAAAAAAAAAAAAAAGTATTGTTTGTTGAATTTGGGGGTTTTAACCTATTTGTGGCGTTTGGGGGTTTTAACCTGCAACGTAACAAACTGCTCGATAAAATATATGAAGTGCTGAGACAAGGTAATATAATTAAAAAATCTTGGAATTTGAAAAAATATATTGCATTTTATTTATCATGGCCATATCATACTTTTACGTTGTTTTATCATTCTAAATGAGAAATGAGAAATAACTGCTATAACGACATTTATAAACCTTAGTATTTGGCAACATGAATTCCTCTCGTGTTTTCCCATTGGGTCTTCAACGAGGTCTATAAGCGTTTCTATTGGCTGATAAAAATCCGTCTTCTACTTTTTCGTGTCAGTTGAAGTGGATGGCAAACGTGAGTGAGAACTCAGGGACAAATTTACACAAAGAGGTATAAACTGGTGGATATACGATTTTGGTAAGTAATTTTGAACGATCAAGAATTCAACATATGTGAACGTGCACAACATTATGTCTATAGTGTTTTACTGTTATGTAGGTCAACGCAGTTATCCGTGAATCCCGAGCTCATTTGTGAGATTTGCTTATTGCAACACTGAACTGTGCGAGTGCACATTCAT
Organism: Albula goreensis; assembly: GCA_022829145.1. Taxonomy (NCBI): domain Eukaryota; kingdom Metazoa; phylum Chordata; class Actinopteri; order Albuliformes; family Albulidae; genus Albula; species Albula goreensis. The sequence goes on from CM040741.1 coordinate 45,928,315, forward strand.
TGGCTTATTTAAGTGAATGGCTCTAGTTTTGGTAAGAGATTGTTTCGAGAATTGCTAAATCATAGCGGGAGTTGGTAAGTGTATTTCTGGTTTAGCCTTGGTTGTTCCCATGTTTAGTTCCATTGAGGGATAACATTAATCGGTAGCAGACAAATTTTCAAATCGTTGAGTAAACTCCTTAAAGTGCATCATGCTTCCGTGATGTTTCCTTGGTAATCAGACTCAAGGTGTTAAATGTAGATTGATAGACACCATCGCACAAATGAAATGAACGTTCTGTTAATGCTGGTTATTTCTTAAGTGGTTTGAAGAAATGTAAAGTTTTTAAAACATTAAAACTTGACTAATAATATGTTATATAACTTCTGTTTATTCCGCAATTTAACATTTTTATTTGAGATAACTACGCTATATTTAAGTTTCTGTGGATGTACTTAAACAGAGGTAGGTCATTGTACTATAGTATCTGTTATTGTTATCCTGAGTCCACATAAACAAAAGTTAAAAAAGTCAATCTTTAGTTAACCATCTAAAAACATCTTTAGTAACATAAGTTGGAATACGTCCATTTCAAGTTGACCGGGTTTATCTAAAGGTGATCATTTCATTATCTCTAAATGTGTAAAACAGGCATAGTTGTCTAATAACCTGCGCAGTTAGAAAAAGTATTTCACCATTTAGGCGCTCAGTACATAAAAGTACGATATACAGTAGGCAGCGCTGTGCCGCGGTTATCCATATTTGATCAAGATGGGGTTTTTTTTAAAGTGACTATGAGAGGACCCAGTTAAAGAAATTCCGCAAGCAGCACCTCAGAGACGCTATCATTATGTTGTTTTCTGTTTACATTCAGTTAGACCTAATTGCAACAGTCATTGGTTTTATCAAAAAATTCTAAATAGTTTCCCGTACGACCAGTGGTTGGGCTCCACGCAGCTGACAGCTTTGAGTAGGCTAAGTAAATAGCCAAACTGTCGCGAAATCACCGCGAACAGGAAGAACACGTGACATCTAGTAAAGATTTACGGATCAAGATGCTTTGATAATTAATTATTTCATTACATTACAGTTATGAAACTGGTTTTCTCATTCCAAACAAAATTCTATAATATGTAAAAATTCTACTTTAAAATGGTATTCTTTGATTTCTTGAAACAGTTGAGCTCAAAATATTTGCAGTTAGGCTGGTTTTGCATAACTGAGGTTGACACTGAAATGTTCTACATCACCAACTCTCCAGCTCTCCCTTCAGGGTGAAATCTGACTTTGGTAGTGGCAACCATTTAGATGCATCACAGCAACATTATTATTAATGATCTGTATGATTGTGCATAGAATGAACACTCTTGCTGACTTGTGACATTGAATATAACCTGGCAGTTAGATTTATTTATTTCTGTAGTTTAATCTAATTAATGATTGTTGTTTTTCATTTACAGTTGTGTTGCATTTTCCCAACGATTACCAGATTTCAGTTGTGTGTGCATGTATGAATTGAATTCAGCTCTGGCAATGCAGATTTTTACCTTCCCAGTGGTTAACCCACATTGTTTTAAGTCTCGCCATAGGGTTGTCAGACCAGTCACACTCACTTCTTTTAGAAAAGCTGTTGCATGCTTGGAACGGCTGTAGCTCTGTGTAATTCATGCCTCCATCTGCATCCTAGCATGTGTTGACTATCCCATGTTTCCCTCTGCTTGCTGTCACCGCTAATTAAATCTGAAGGCCTCATTACACAATGATTTCACTGTAGCCATGGGGAATTATTACACCACTGCACATATTCACTTACGCACCAATCATCGCATACAAGATCGTATCGTTTTGAGATGTTTGTCATTTTTACACTTATACGTTTATAGTGAATAATGTGTTATGAATAGCAGCGCAATGTTGGTCATGCAGAATGTATTTTCAACATGACCAGATCAAGTTTATGGACTTGTAAAGCATTGTAAATGCATTCACACAAACATATCTGAAATAAACTATATGTGATTATCTTCCATATGTATCTTACCATACAGAAATGTAGTTCACATTCTTAAATAGGGCACTGGTAATGCAGGTTTCACCGTTTATGTAAATTTTAATTATGGCTAAAGGCCTAATAACATTTTCCATCAAGGAACATGGGCAGTACACAACATAAAATAATGTCTGTTGACATTTAATCATGCCATATGTTATCATGGATAATGAAATATAATTATTAAAAGAGCATATTCTTTAGACAAATCTTTTGGAACTATGACTACACAATTAATGCATTTTAATAGGATTAATACTATGAATACAAAATTTGTTCCTAATTGTGTGATGAACCATTTTATCATAGAAATCTAAAATTGTTTCTTTAAATTGTCTTTAAGCAACGTTCTTCTGAAACACAAGACCTATCATAGAATTTCTATGTCAAGAAAGTCTATGTCTACCACGTATTATATTTCCTCTATTTGAATTAGTCAATGCATTTGACATTAGTAGCCTAATACTTGCATTTTACTCTGTTTCTAAAACTGTGCGTTGATCTAAGCAACATTTCATGACATGCCTACAGCATTGGGTTGTTTCAGTTTCCTTGTACAGAAAATGCAATGTGCATTTGGTTATATGATTCTGCTGTGCTGTGTGGCATGCCATAGTTTTGTTGACTGAACAGGAGGCAATAGAATGAATTGGATCTGTAATCAGTATTGATGTTCCTCATTACAGTCATTGGATTGCACATAAACCCACCCTCTGGTACATACAGCCTGTTTGTACAGCACAGCTGACCTCACTGTCTCTCCCATCCACTGTCAGGTCACCCCCACTCCATCATGGCCCTTGCATAAAGAAGCACAATCAAAGTCAATTAAATTTTGGCAGATTGTTTTATCACTGTCAGACTCTTTCTGATTAACGCAGTCAGATGAAACTGCACACAGCGCTGTCCATTAAGTTGCTGTCTTCGAACTTTACTGCTTCTGCAGGCTTTTTAGAATGAGCTTGAATTGAACAGTGTTGAGATCACAAGAGTCAAAGCCCTTCAAAGAATGAAGGACTCCTTGGTAACAGGGTTATTGTCATGGAAATAAGGCCAAGCTTTAATGAGGTAGTAAAGCTAATGCTATTCCTCTGCCTGTCATAACACATTCCTGATGGCCTGGACAACTGGACTACATGTCATTCCTTCTTTTCAGCTGCAATGCCTTAGGGCAAAGTTGTGTTTATGTCGTTTTTTTTTTTCTCTCTGTTTCTTACTCACTCAACAGAATGCCCTCTGATCAGTTTACAGGTCACTGATGAGCATTAATGAATATATGCCTAAGTATAGGCTTGTGACAGAAACAGGATATGACTGCCTAGGTTATACTCCTAATGACAAGCAAAAGTTCAGAGTATGTCACATTATTGCATATTCAATCCAGTATAGGATATGTAACCTCCAGAATGTTGTTTACAGTTTACAGGACTCTGGAAATATATTGAAACAATTTCTGTAACAATTCTTCCTATAGTTATCTGTTTGTTTACTTTTCTGTTTGCATGTTTCCATGTTGTAACCAAATTTAAGACTCCAAGTAAATATTCTTGCTTTGAAGTATTTGGGATTGGCCCCTAGAATTGCTTCTCACAGTCATTTTTACTAATGTTCTAATAATTACAGTATTGCAACAACAGTAAATTACTTTCAATTGTTAAATTTAAAGGTACAGGTGGTTCACATTTTGGGAATAAAAAGGGATTCTATTTCTTGTAACCATAACCTCCGTTAACCTCAGTTGTTGGAACCCATATCCTCACAACTTTCCTAAAATATACATTTCCTCTTCACATTTGACTTTTTCTGAGAATGACAGAAGGAATAACAACACAGAGGATACAGCTAACTGACGGTGTTTTGTCGTCGGTGAAGTTGTCTTCTCCTCTTTTTTCTGAACTCCTGAAACCTGGAACCTTATGATTTTTTGATATCCATCTTTCAAAATAGATTCTTAATCATGATTCATAGTGATTTTATCATCTAATTCCATATTTTCAGCAGCCCACAGTCACATTATGCATGTTTCTAAACTGAGAATCTGATCTATTTCAAAGCTATGATTATAGACTTCTTGTTCTTAATTGTTTTCATTTTGATAGTATGTGGACTTATATTTATGATTTGTTTCCTTCTGCTGGATGCGGTTTATATTTGAATGGAAACCCCATTTCTGGTGAAGGTGTTTGTCAATAACTGGAAGCTTTCAGCATGTTTTATCACTCAGGCTGTGGACTAGAGTGTTTAAGGACTCCGCAGAAAGGAATTTGTAGTGTCATGGGCTGTGTGTAAAGAAATGACACAGATTATCAAGTTAAACTTTGACTTGGACAAACATTTACAAGAACCAAAAGTGGTAGGATGTTCTCAAGACTTTTTATTTATTTATTATTTTATATTTTTTGCAGATGCGTCAGTCTGCAAAAAACAAAGGAAGAGTATAAAACATAATGAAAGCATATGCAAAACAAGCAGAAAACAGAAACAGTGGGCCAAGTCTAAGATCACAGACAGAATAGATGGATACAGCAAAATATTTGCTAAAAACCACAAAACAATACCCACAGAAATACCAAAGAATGTGTACAGAATAGAATACACCATTGTGTCTCAATAAAGATGTATGTTGTGAGATTCATATAGCTGATATAAATGGTAGGGCTGCTGTTCAGTAACTTTATGTAACCATGTCCAATGTGCAACACCGCATAATCTGGTGTAATGAGCACAAATGCTGGACTGAGCAGTGGAACTAAGTAATATGGTCAGATGAGTCATCTGTTATGCTTTTTCCTAAATGTGGACAGGTTTATGCTTGGAGAAAGCTAGAGGAAGCCTTCAACCAACATTGATCTGTCATGGTATGGGCTGCAATCATGTGGGAATCATTTGAGCAGATTATTACTCTTCATGGTAGAATTATAGCCAAGAAATACAGAGGGAAATTAGGAAGGGGTCTAACACCATCAATGGCCTCCCCAATCATGACCTTTCACTTTGTGGAAACTTTATGGGTATGTAGTTCTGGTATGTAGAGTTTGGAGTAGATTTCCACCTACTGCATTTGTAGAAGAATGTGCATCTTTTTTCCTTGAACGATATTCACATTTTTGGTATTAATATTTTGTCCACTCCCAAACATATTCAATATAATGTTCAATCCCTTATTCACATCATTCTGAATCACTGGTATTTGTATAAGTGTATTATTAAAGAATAATGTATTGTTTTTATTTATATTGTGGGCATTGGAGAGGTGGACATAACATTTCACACACACCACATCATTGTTACATGATAAGGGTAAATACATGTTTCTGTCATTTTACTCACCAGAAAAATATAATTTTTAAGAAAGTGAAATGCAGGCAGTGATGTTTATTTTCACTTAAAATAATATAGCTTTTACTGAGAACAAGAGTCCTGGGGGTATAACTGCAGCTGAGCTAGCTGCACTGTGCTTATGAGAATGGGGTGAAGAGAAATGGTTGTATTGATTAATTAATCCAAATAAAGATGAACTTTTAGGGTTGTATAATACACTGATTACAGCACTGGTGGATTGCCAGCATTGAAATAAATGAACCTGCAATATTTTATGCATATTGTATGTTCAAAAACTTCAGCTGATGCTTACATGTTAACTTTCACTCAAGTATTTATAAAAATCCATTTTTCAATCAGCAGTGCAATCCTTAATTTGTACATATAAGTCTTGCTTACAAGTCTGCTGTCTCACAAATTCTGTGACTTTACTTTAAACGGGCATATCAGTCTGCTCTTTATTGGAGGCCGAGTCTGTATTCATAGCATGTCATGTAAACCAGTTGGTGCATGACTGTGTAAATCAGAGGAAGAGATCCGAGGGAGCTTGTAATGTCTCTTTTTAACAGCAGACAATGAGAGTAATCAGATGCCCTAAATTTTAACCAAGCTGTTTCTGAATGCTTCTAAATGTTAAAATGACAGCACAATAAAAAAAATGCACTGGGTAGAATGGAGACTGATGCATCATGGGTCGTTTTAGAAAGAGTGTCCACCCAGGACACAGCCTGTGAGAAGATATATGTGACAAAGCAGGTTTAATGCATTACACTGTGGAGCTTTTCATATCCAAATCCTGCCACCAGCCTCCAAAGGCCAGCTGTCAGTCTGATAAAGACACAGCATAATCCGCTACCGCTAGGCCCCATTGTGACCCATCTCGCAGGGAAAATCCATGAGTCGAGTGTCCATTTCATTTACCAATTCAGACCTTCCAGACCACCTGTCCCATTGCCACCTTGAGCTGGGCTTAAATATATTGTGATTGTCAGGCACATTCCGATCAGCCTTTGTGCTACTCCTGTCTTTCTATATTAGGACAAAATTGTGGCTTTCCTCCATAACTTACCTTCACAGTCAGTGCAGTGTAGTAGGTTAGTCTAAGTCTTGTCTGTACGTTTGTGTGCCTGTCTGCCTGCCGTTTGTGGCACTACAGGCACCGTAGACATCTCTGGTATTACTCTGGTTTTACATGATTCTCTCTTTCTCTGACTTCTTGATGCTTTCCATTCTGAATGTTTCACAGTATGTCTTCCAATGGTGCCCATCTGGTAAACATAATTTTTAACTAGTGTCAAGAGCTGTGCTTGGCTGCAAGCCAGCTGAGGTGTATTTCAGATGTGGCCATACATTCCTACAGGGTGTCTTTGCTTTTTTCTGTAACCTTTCCCCCTGTGTTCCACTGAAAACAGTGTCACTACAGAGATGTGGACAAAATTCTTTCACTACACCCTCTGGGTAGTTGGCAGGAATTTTTATGACTTCTCTTTAAGTCAATGAAAATCCTTGCAATTGGTGACCCACTTTTAAAAACAGTTAAAGATATAGGAAAGGGGATGGATCTACCTGTCATGAAAAAGCTAAATGAATAGTTTCCTTCGTGTGCTTTGCTAAACGTTTTATAATTATGTGTGCATCTGAAATAGTCTTTTGGGAAATTGCTGCTTAATGACCATTCACTTTACTTCACAGCAATGTGATATTATCTGGCTGGCGTTAATGTGTGTCACTTAAATGAGTCAGAACATCTTCATTGAGCGTGACCAATGGGCTTCGTGAAGCCCTTTGTCAGGCTGTCTGAAGTGAGGGTTTTAAAGACTACTCCAGCTGTGCTCCTGCCCATCAGGATTTTTACACTGATTAATTGTTAACCTTCACCAGGAAGAGGAGAGCACCTGAATAGTTTGCATTCCTCAATTCCCCTGTGTCCATTGCAATCATAGAGGGCCTGAAAATCTAGTTATACTCAAACTGAACTAAGAGCTGTTTAACTCAGTGTTGAGTCTGGATAAGAGCGTCATCAAATGCCCATAATGTAATGTAATGAGTCTTTTTGCGGCACAAATGGGCTGGTTTGAACACTGAAAAAACTTGAATACGTAGGAATTTAAATAATTTGAATTCTTAATTCTTGAATTGTGTCTGTTAATTTGATAAAACTGAGTTTTGTAAATTCATTAGAATGAATGTATCCCACTAAACTATTGATACTCAAAAGTTGATGGATGCAATATAAATTGGATTCAACTTCATGTATAATTATTTTGATGTAACACAGATTGACTGACATGTTTTAGTAAAACCACTCACAATTATGGGAGGACTTACATAAAATTAAGTTTAAATTGTGCAGACTTTCAACACAGATGCTCTGAAAAAAATTTTGGGCAGTCAATTGGTCTACATGATTTCTTGAGATGGTTTTCAATAAAAGGATGACAAACTTGTCATCTTCTCCATTTTGGGTTAAACTAGCATTTAACTCCACAGGGGTTGATTTTACATTGACAAATTAAGTTTTCAATTTCTGAATTTGGTCAACTTGTGAATGGAAAGTAAAAGCAGTATATTACTTAGTTTGAATATAATTTGACAAGGGAAGATTTTTGAGGTCCTATATTGAAAGTGTTGACACCTGTTCACAGAAACTAAAACATAAGTTAAAATGAATAATACATAAACAAAGCAAACCGTAGTCATGCCAAACTTCCACAGTATAAAAGTCTTATTGACAAAAAGTATGGAATTTAACTCTGCAGTCTTCAGTTTATCAAGAGATTGGTTGGAATGAAATTCAGAATACATTAGAGTGCTGTAGGACCAGGACTGAGAAGCATTGGTTATAAAATAAAAGTACTTGTTTTACTGTTCTCCCTCATCTTGAAGGTAGCATGAAAATGTCTGGTCATCCACCAACATGTGATGTGTTTGAGATCTTGAATAATTACATGATTGTATCTTGCATACTTAAGCTTTCTGAACTGGACCGGGCCTAGAACCAGTCTCTCGTTCTCTAGTTGATGCATGCTAGCTTTGTAGTAGGTAGAGGTATTTATTATAAAATCATACATCATACAATCAATGAGTTACCAGATCATTCTGTCGAAAAACGAACCTGCTGAGGAAAAAAAATGTTTTTATTTTTATTCTGTTCAATATTTTAATGCTACCCAGGCTGTATTTTCACAGTGTGGCACATGTCAGTTTGCAGCTTCCTGTTTATTCCTGAAATTGACCAGAGCGCCTCAGCTGTAAAAGCAGTCTCTTGACTCATGTTGCACTCTTTTCTCCCTCTTATGTCACAAACAAAGTGATGCACTCTGTCACAAGCAAACAGTATTTGAAGTAAGGAAGTTTCTCATTAGAAAGAATGCTTTTAGTAGCATGAGTACAATGATGCAGTGTGGCAGCAAACTGGTCAGTTCACCTTCAGTTTCTCTGTCTCAAGTATAAGGCATGACACGTGTTTCATCAGATAGCATTCATAGCTTAAGAAACTAGTGAAACTAGTGCTTGTCCTTAGAATAAGGGACAAAGGGATCAGGTTGCAATCTGACCAGACAAATGAAACCTAAATGCTTTCATTGTACTACCAATGTGCTGTTTGGGTTACAGTAAGTCATAGGAAATGATAGGTTAATTTGATCGCTGAACAGATACAGTAGAAATGTACACACAAGGCAAGGTCTATCTCTGGCAATGATTATTCTTCCTATGTGAAGGAACAGACAAAAAGTTGTGGCAATTGAGATATTCTTGGGTCCACACACCCATGGTTACAGTTTATGTCTTGAAATAACCTTTTTGGGAAAAGTGAAGTGAGTGGAGAAGAGGTTTTAATGTGATATGTTTTTCTAGTAATTGTATTTTGATAATTTTGTTACTTATTCAATAGTACACCTCCTGTTTGTCATCAACTAAGTGAGACAAGATGTAAGATGACAGCTGCCTACATCTTCAGAGATAGGTACTAGCTGTGGGTTAATTGTCAGGCTAACAAACTACACTAAGTCAGACAAGAGGAGGACACTCAGAGGTATATTCATGGCTTCAGAGGCAACCATAAAACCTGATAAACATGCTAATACAGCAGCTAGTTAGCTGACAAAGTAACATTAACTACTTAATATCTAATAATGAATAATCCTTTAGCATAAATTGCAGTTTCATCTGTCAATTCAGGAGAGTAATAGCTTGTACACACAAGTCAGCCACCGCTGAATTGTTCCCTCTATCCGTGAGCTATGCCACCAGATCTAAACCATTAAACTCAGAATTGCTCAAGTGATGTCACTGGACGGAATACTCTCTGACTATTGCACGGGATAGTCTCTGAAGGAACTACCAAGGAAGAAGGTCAGCAAAATGAACTGTGTCTAATACATCATTTTTTTTATACTACCATTAGTTTGCAAAAAAATGTTATCATGGATATCAGTTGTTCTATGTGGTTTGTTCTGACTGTTTCCCAGAGTCTGGTTACAAAGCAAAGCAAAGAGGAGAAAATATAAATCTCTGTCCCCTCTGTTGTTAAAATGTCATCACCACAAAGAGATCTGTAGTCCTTTTAGAGTTAGTACTTTGCTGTCATTTGTCTTCTTTTCAAGCGTTTGGCAGATGGACACACTCTGAGTAAATATCATCCTTGGCTCTCTGAAAAGGTGCACTTCAACTACAAGTGTATGCAGAACTCAGATGCAGACATTTTGCCATTGAGCTCATAAGAACCAAGGACTGCAACCACCAGATGTAGAAAAAAGGGGATTTTAAAATGTGCAGAATCTGAATTAGGGCTGGGCAGTACTACTGACACTGTTTATCAGATTGTTTTTTTCCGTATCCAGAAAAGCCCAGATGATTATCATGATATATATTTCTGTCATCACACAGACTTAGTTTTGATCTAGTTCGGTGACATTTTTTGATGTCATTCAGCCAGCTGTCACCCCTCCAGCTTTAAATAACTAATAGAAGTATAGGTACTTTCCTGTTGCCGGTAGTGCATGTAGTCAAATTGAGGCTAGGCTTATATGGATAGACCTCCAGCATTCAAATGAGGGATGTGGTCATCCTCTAAAAACACTGGCCTACTGTCTTGCTCTTAATTGTAAGAAGGGGCTGGAAGCTATTCATTTTCCCCTCTCACATTTACTGCCTACAACGGACTGCAGCTAGCCTTTTGGAAATTTTGGAAGGTCGCCACAGAATCTTCAGTGGCTGTAACCTTATTGTCACTCTTGAAAATGGTGCCTTAGAAAATGCTGTTCTTTGGGGAGGAAAGAACTGTGCTAATGAGTTTTTGTTTGCATGGAAATCCAATTAAATTCAGCTTCAAAAAGCAAATGCATCTTGTTAATTGAAATTTCCCCGCAAAATCTCCTGCATTCAAAATGGTGCCAGTGTGACTGATTTTTTTTCCCAGATCTCTATTTGTTTTCAGGTGAATTCAGAGTTGTGGATTTCGAGTGTGACCTGTGTTAAGAAATCTTAATAATTTGGATGCTCTAACTTGCCATTTAATTTCTTAACTCATAACTTCATATTTGAACAAACTATGACTTGAAGACAACACCTAGGATGTTGAATGTTATCCCTCTTTTGACAAAGCAGTACATTCATGAGCAGAAATGGGCTGTCTCCCTTCGTCTGATTCACACAGCTTCTCTCTGTACTGACATCATCACACAGTCATCCATTGTGCTGAGGTAGAGCAAGTGGCAACAAGATCCATACACAGATATCAATCAGCAGAAAACCCTCATTTGCTAACAGTGCAGCTCACTTGCGTTTTTCTAAGCAACAAGAGAGACACTATTTAAGTGTTCTCCTTCACTCTGTAAAATAAAATCAAGTCTTAATTTGGAATTTCATTTGAATAGAAATAGCAACTTAATGTAATTAAAATTACTTTATTTACTAAGCTATTTAAAATGAAAGTAATAACAAATAACCTGCCTGCCTAAACATGAACATCCATAAGTTTGCCCACATTTCTCTATCATTTTTCCTGGGGAGCGGGAGCAGTGTTACGTGTTTAAGCTAGTCATTTGTGGTTTGTGTTCCAGGTTCAGTTTGAAATCCCTGTATTTTGGAAGATTAGGAATGAAATCCATTTTACTCATGTGTGGACCTGCCGTATTAGCTGTTCACTGTGGTTTTCCTTTAACAGGAAAGGACATCTGGATGAGGCTTGCCCTACACTGAAGAAATTGTGACCCCTCCCCCCCCAGGCTCACCTTCACTGAAAAACAGTGAATATTGGTGCCAGCGTTTCTACCAAGGGGGTGCCACTTAGGCCGTCGGAAAAACCCCAGCTGTTCCCCCATCCTCCCTTCCCCTTGATCCCCCTGTCCCCAGTTCCTGCCAACATGTCCATAGCTCTGAAGCAGGTCTTCAACAAGGACAAGACCTTCCGTCCCAAGCGCAAATTTGAGCCTGGGACACAGCGCTTTGAGCTGCACAAGAAGGCACAGGCATCTCTCAACTCTGGCGTGGACCTTAAAGCAGCTGTCCAGCTGCCCCATGGTGAGGACCTCAACGACTGGGTGGCCGTGCATGTCGTGGACTTCTTTAACCGCATCAACCTCATCTACGGGACCGTATGCGAGTTCTGCACTGAGAAGAGCTGTCCGGTTATGTCGGGTGGCCCTCGCTATGAGTACCGCTGGCAGGATGACCACAAATACAAGAAGCCTACTGCCCTCCCTGCACCCCAGTACATGAACCTGCTGATGGACTGGATTGAGGTCCAGATCAACAACGAGGACATCTTCCCCACCAGCATAGGTAAGTGTAAAATCCAGAAGTTGATTCCCAGGGATGGAAATAAGTAATCTTGTTCTTGCAGTTTTACAGGGAAAAAAATATATCACATGTTCATACATGTTGCAGCTGACGTCAGCTTGATTTTGTGCAGAAGAAAAAAAATATCTAAGCCATCAAACCTTCCCCCATTGGAGGGTCCTGACCTATGAGAGACTAAGTGGTCCCCTCTTGGATTCTGTAAGACTGTATGAACAAAGTGCTGCGGAATGCACCCTCCCAGCCTCTTGCACCGGGCTTTTGTGCAAACATAATTGCTCCTTTTTGACACCCAGCATTCCCCTGTCTCCTTTTTAAAGCTCAAAGAGGGGGCAGTTTAAAACCGAAAGCTGTCATCACAGGGTACAAGAATGCTTTATTACTCAACATGAAAAGGCAGGTGCAACCAGAGCAATCAATAATCTGGAGTAACGGGAGGAGCGGGAACCACCTCAAGCAAAGCAGACAAGAGTTTCTGACCTTTTGACCCTGTGTCTGCCTCTCAGACGTGTTGGGATCTCGGGTAACCATTATACCTGCAGATCTATTGGTGGGAAGAGAGGAGGTGGGGGTGGTATGTATATAGAGCAACCACTCGGAAAAGAACCCTCGATTTGCAGCTAATGGTGAGTCCTTGAACCTTACAGGCAAATACAACAGAGGTCAATGTAGTCTGGATTGAAATCCTCTCTGCTAAATACCCTCCACTGCCCTCTGCAAGAGAGAAACTTATTAAAGGACAAGTTTACAAATCCCAGTCCGCATGCCTGCTGCCAACGCCTGCAAAAGATCCCGTATTAGATGTCCAAGACTCCTTCTATACCCATTCTTCCTTGCATTGTTTATGTTTGAAGGCTCCTGCTACAGGGCAGTAATTAAGAAACCCATGAGAAAATAAAGTTGACTGCCTTTCAGGAATATAAAACACTGGACCAGATAATGACATTGACAAAAGATAAATGTAATTAAAATGTTTATATTGAGTCCTGATCATCCCTCCGTCCTGTGTGTAAACGTGCAGTCAAGGGCTAGTTGTCTGAAATGGGTATCACAAGAAGGTAACACTATCAGCTTCAGCTCTGAATTATTCAAGGGTATTTGATCCTCAGAGGTTTTGCCAGCTACCAGCGCTGTGTTGAGGTGAAACTGTATCTAGCCAGCCTTTGTTGCCTTCGGCCTGTAATAGCACCTGAGTCACTGTCTACCCAGAAAGGCTTCTTTTCCCTCCTTTTTTCTCTTTGTTGGTTCTCCAGTGCTCTTGGTTCCTTGTAAATTATTTACCAGCAGTCATGCACAACCTCAGAACTTGGTTTCTATTTGTATATAGCAGCCCATGTTTTATTTAAAGTGAAAGAAGGAAGGGAAGAGCAGAATGCCATATGCACGTCATGTCGCAAGTGCATTAACTCAAATAAAGTGAGGCTGGGGATGGGGTGGTTGGACATCACCATTGTTTTAGAAAGTGAAAATATCTGCAGAGTAATATGGAGCTGTTTGTTTGGGGTTGTAGGGTCTAGCTCTCTGTCAGTTGAGTGATGGAACACAGTAGGAAGCCCAGGCATTAAACCCCTGAGTAGAGTCAGCAGAAAGGGATTAGCAGGGACCTGGAATGTGGAATCCAGAATTCTTGCTCCCATTGCAAGTACTGATCCTGGACTCTGTGAAGGGCATACATTTGTTTTTAACAGGTTAAAAGCCTAATCGTAATCAAATCTTACACCTGTAGCCCTTTTGTCCTCCAGGGGTGAGGGGAGGGAGTTCAAATGTCACTGTTAGCTTTAGTTTACAGACATTGTGTGGTATATGTGCAATAGTGCTTATTGGGGTTTTATTGGAGATACAAGAATTCATTTGAAACTGAATGTGCATCATTCTGAAACAGTCATGCTGATACAGCTTTTCATGTATCCTAATGAATGTGATTACAGGAGTCCTTTACAATAATACTAATATACATAATTTGCTTTGAGTGTAAATGGACTGGTGAATATTATTGAAGAAAGTTAATTTTCCAGTATATTTGTCAGGCTTTAATCCCATAATTCTTCATCAGACTGAGTTGAGGTGCATCCTGGTTGTAGCCCTGAGCCATGGCCATGATTGTTGAGGCAGAAAAGGTATGTTTGTTTTCTTCACACGTCCATATTCTAGCCACTCTTCCTTGAAAACAGTAGAGTTGAGACTTTCCTGGATCCTGAGATTACTTGGGGTAATCCTGTGTGAAGGGCGGATTACGTGGCTGGTGAGCAGACTTTGGCACATGCAGCTAGCCGTGCCGGAGCGCCTGCATACCCCACATGTCCCGTGAACGAGCCTTTTAACAGCAGTGGGGGGAATGGGGTAGGGGTGAACTTACGTAACGTCCCATCTTTTCCACAACACACCAGAGGCGTGCCTTCAAATGGCATAGTTCTGCGCATGCAACATTGATATGTCCCTCAAGGATGGTTGGGTGATGAAAATTGAATAATTTCCCGGAACATTCGAGAATAGATGGATAGCTGGACGCATGTGCTTGTTTTCAACAATGAGGATTTCAGCAAGGCTTAATGGAACATTCACGTGTCTTTACACGGCTATCCCTTAATCACAGTCCTCAGTGCACACCAAAGAGCCTTTCTCACAGCTTAACTGTCACTTATTTTCCTCAGTTCTCCGTAAAGCCTTACTGTGATCCTGGTCATCGTTGTGGTGCTGGTCTTACAGAGCATTTACCTGAGAATGCGTTATGAGACACCCTACCCTACCCTTCCCTTAGCCCTGTTTATAACATAATGACTGACTGACTCATTCCCTTGTGAATAGACCTATAATTATCCAATCAACTTACCCCCTCCCCCTCCCCCCCCCAGGCTGCAGAAGTCAGCGCTGATGTACCTTTGGCCTCAGTGGGAGAGCATGTGTATAAACTGTAATTAATACTAATGAGTGTATGAAAATAAACATTACTTTCACCTTGGGACTGCTCGGGCACATCTTGTCATGGTTTACTTTCTGCATGGTCCAATGTGGTGTATTGCTTAGATGTAGAATATTGTAATTGATAGTTTGAATACTTGCTTATATGAGTGACCGTGAAGACGTTCCTCAGAACAAATTGTAAGGTGATCATTTATTTATTGCGCTCTAAAATTCCCTTCAGGGCAAAGCCATATAATTCACTTATTGCATGTGAGGCCTTTTTTGTGATTTTCTAAATCCTTTTATAAATGTGTAATTATGTTATTTTTTTTAGTTAACTAAAATTTCAGTTCTCCCTCAGCTACTATTAAAACATTTTTGCATATTCATAAAACTGATGATCAATTGTCCCCATCATCTTATTTCCTAAACGATGTAAGTAGCCTAATTGTGTGACCTTTGTATGGAATAGATTGTATATTTTTTACATATTTTAAAAATATCACAGTTGGACTGCTGTGTGACATCTATTAAAATTGTTGCCATATAAACAGAAAGCTTGGTATTACTCCTTAAAGTGTCTTGAGAGAAGTGGAAGATCAGAGTTCACGTCACCGGAAGGGCTATCTCTGTTGCAGCTTTGTCAGTTTGGGGTGCCCCATTGAGGAGGAACTTCCTGTTGCTAGGAAGTGACTTCCTGTTTCACAACACCTGGAAGACCTTTTGACCTCTCTTGACCTCTGTAGCTCCCTGGGACTCTTCCCTCTGCATCACATGAGTCTTTCAGATGCTTTGAGCTTTAATATTAATCATTGTGACATTGTTTGATGAAGCCCATTTAACATGGCATTGGTGTCAGTTGTTTTATAGATAGGCTGTTTCCCTCTTCACTGCTTTTCTGAAGCAGTATGAGTGTTTATAAACACAAAATGAAAATTCCATGGCAAGGGGGCCACCTTCTTCGCTACTCTGTTGATCATAAGTCTTGTTAAACAATAAAGACAATAGTATGTAAAATTATTGTATGTACAGTCATGTTATGTCATTGAAATCCAGCATTCTTGTTTGCCCTGCCATGGTTTGTGGTAGTGGAGGCTGATTTTATATTTGTTATATCTCACCCATATATTGTAGGACACAAAATGAGACCTCTTTAAAGTCAGGCTGAACATTTCTTCATCAATTATTATTTTAGAAAAGGTTTCTTCTGTTCATAATGGCAGTTGTCCTTATGATTTAAGTAGGAAGTTTCTATGGTTTATATTTGAAATCAGAATCTTCATTTCCTTGATCGTAAGTTTAATATGATGTACCTTGTTAAAAGGTCATGTGCTCAGCTTAAACGGGGCATCTGCGGTTTGCCTCTCATCCCTTAGTCCTCTGTAATTGATCAGCCTGAGAGTGTATAGTCATCTGATTAGTCTGGAACTCCCTCTAAAATCACTGGAGCAATATAATGAGAGGACACAGTGAAGCATACTGTTCACAAGACTGAACAAGGCCTTCACATTGTTCTTCATTAAATAATCTCTTTCCTGGAGAATGACAATTTTTTTCTTTTTTTTTACACTGAGAAGAAGTGTTTTTTCTAATTATGTATATTTAACTTTTACAATATGTGCTCCACACCAACAAGCAGTTTTTACCATGTTTCTTAACACACAATCGCATTACACTGTACACAGTGCTTGTCTTGTACATTGCCCCCACTGTTGCCAGGTGATTTTTTCCGTAAGTGTGTAGTCACTCAGCTTGGCACGGTTTCTTTACTGACACATTGCCAGTTTTGGGTAGGAATCCATCAGTGACTTCAGACACCAGATGTCAGGCATGCCCCAAAATCACATACACTTCACTGTTCTGGCTTTGAAACACAAACTCAGTCCTATCATAAATGAATCCTTACAGGTGAATTATGATTTGGGAGTGCTGTGAGATTTCTCCTTAATCTAAATTAAAGATCTTGAATTTGGATGTATATTGGTTTTTAAAGCAGAATCACCATTGTACTAATTTTCAAGGAGGGAGGTGGAGAGACTTAGGTAGTTGTAAGATAATTTGTGGATGTTGGATCAATCTCAGTCTCTCCTCGAAATAATTTAAATGTGGTCTTGTGAGGTTGAACTCTTCTCTGGCATACACAGGGTAGGAGATGTCTATGTTAACAATAAAAGCCAAAGTATACAATGACAAATTCTTATTATATTTTTCACCCTTTATTTAACTTTATTTAATTTTGAGTAGTGTTGCTGCATATTGTATGGAATATTAAATAGGTCGCTGCATGTGTAATTTAATGTTATTGTTCATCACGGGCGACTGAGGACACTTTCTACCAGGACACTTGTGTCATCACTGACTTGCCTCCAATGTGCTGCCAGCATGATGAAGACTAAGGGTGATGCTGAAATTTCATTGGCCGCCTGCCAGGAGAACATGTGATATCAAAGTGAAGCAGAGAGAGAGCAAATGTTCCTGAGAATCCACAGTGTGGAGGAGGAGGGATGGGTCATTGAAACATTGGTTTGAAATGCATCATCATTATCTGTGCTCAGACATTTGAAGAGTGCAGTCAGAGAGATTTATTGAGAAAACGGCCTGAACCTCCGGCCCCCACTGCCCCGGTCTTTGGTCAGGCCCTATACGCCCAACAGCCAGGGCAGATACAGCAACCTCTCGGTAATGAATACCTTGGAAGACTCTTGTCTTATTATCCTGTGCCTGGGATACTCATTACCATCTCTGCCATTTACCTCACAGGGCTCTGCTGAGCCATGTCTGCCTTTTTTAGGTCAGAGTTCACCATGGCTCAAGTAAATGAAGTGCTGTTCTTCAAAAGAAAACAAGAGCATGAATTCAAAAGATAGTAGTTAAGATTTTTTAAGTTTTTAAGGGAGATTTGTACTGAGAACGACACAAAGCTGTTTATTTAGCAAGGCATGTATTGCAAGTAATTATGTTAATTATTTAAGCGTATAATGAGAAAAAATATACACTTAAATATAGTTACCATATATATAGTTATTTTTAAAAGGTCATTTTGATTGTGTGGTGCTGAGTCAGAAACACAAACACGAAGCATTGGAGAGAGACCTCTGTGCTGCAGGAATAGTGAATTTTTGCTGTTCCAAAATATTATTCTCAGAAAAGGTTGTTCAAGTAGTAAAGAGTCTCTCTGTCCCAATTTGTAATCTCTGATGTCATAAATATCTCCTCCTACCAATAATTAAAATAACTATGTTAATGCTTTCATTAATGCTGATCCCAAGTTAAGATAGCCTTTCCCTGTGTGGTAAGAACACACACTGTTATCTTTTCTGCTATGCCCACCAGCCTTGAAAAGCCATGCTATGTGGTTAATAATTATGCAACTATTCACATAATCTCCTAATATTTTGCAGTGTGGTGGGAATGGTTTTCCACCATCACAAAACTTACATCCCTAGACTTGCCCCTTTGTTTGACAGTGTAATTGGTGTGTTTGTTGGTGTATGTGTGCTTTGGTAAGAGTAATTAGTGAAATTAATGTCTGGAAGTGATTTCAACTGCATCATTTTAATTTGAGTGTTATTATTGCAACTTGGCTCTAAGACCTGTTCTTACAGTATTCTTTCAGGTGCCAGGTGGTGTTTGAAGTTATGTCAAGGGTGCACCACTGTTACTCTGTCTGTTCATTTCATTTAGGACGTCCAATTTATTTTCTCAAGGGTCTACTTTAAGAGACTCAGAGAGGACAGTAGGTGGATTTCTGCAGATATGACTTAGTAGATGTACTCCAGTCTCATATTCATTTGGGAGGAGATTATCCCATGTATTCATTGTTCTGTGATGTTCTCTGTTTGCGGTGTCAGTCCAAAATTTATTTTTATTTAAATCCACGGTTTCTAGCATTTTCTCAAAGCCGAACGATGCCTGCCTTCTTTCAGAACCATATGGGTGGAGACTGAAGACGCTGTTGTATAATTAGATTTTAGTCTTTTGGCTTGTTTCCAAAGATTGCCAAACCCCTCACAGCATGGTAAGGGCTAGTTTGCTTTGTCGATTCCAACAGTGATCACTCTCACATAGACACCATCTGTTGACATATTGCAGCCAAGGTAAATCTTTTTTTTTTTTTTTTTTTACATTTCCTCCTGTCGTTTGCCATTCTGAGTAACTGCTCAGTCACTATGTTGTTTTGCTTTGTACTTTGGTTATAGCTCTCAGCTGTATCTCTGAATGTATGTTCTGGCTATAAACACTCCCACTAAACAGATTAAAATATCACATCCCTATTTTATCCATTCTTCCTCCTCCACTGTGCATTTGTCATGAGCTGACCCATGAGAAGAACAGTCAGAATGGAGAGAGTACTGAATTGTCTCTCTGCTCTCTCATTTTACCATTTTGCTGGGTTTGCAGTGAAGCACTTGAAATTTGCATATGATGCTAACCATGATGTCAACAAGTTTTGGAACGATGCTGACGTACACTCCTCTGAGAGGAATGATGAAGCTGCTAAAATTCTTCCGGAAGTCCACAAATACCACACAGCACACTCTGTTCTGCCTGCGTCTCTATTCCAAGACTGGCTCATGCCCAAACTGTAGCCTAATCCAGACCTCATGAAGAAAACCTTATTTCTGTTGCCCATTGGTTCTCAACTGCAGAACTGAAATCCTTCTTCATTGTTATGGTTAGAGTTACTTCTTTGGCACTTTTGATGTATATGCTTGTTGTGGCTTATATGCCTAATTCTGTAGGTGTGTATTCTGTTGCTGTGACACATAAACTTTGGTGCTCTCTTTGGCTTAGCTTATGTACTGACTCTTGGGGTCAAGTCGAGGCCATTTTGTGGATGCCTTTGTGCATATATGTACTCCGTGCCTTTACTGCTGGCTAGGAATTCTTGAATTGGGGCCAGTTCTGTCTCAACCCTCACAGCCTGAAGCAATATGTCACTGCATATTAGGTGGTGGGTTTTATTGCCCCCTGAGTACAGTATGACAAGTGGTACATTTGCAATAGAATATTTGAAATTCCAAGCACAGCAGTCTGTGAACAAGTTTAGCATTGTCTGGCTGTTTTAAATGGTTATGGTCCTAGTTAGTTAGTTTTCATATGGCATAGTACAAAGACAACAGTGTTATCAAAGCAAAGAGATGACAGACCTTTCAGGATAAATTGAGGGTACTCTGGAATACAGTTGTACTAGAGCAGAGTAAAATTGCAAGCATTTTTACAGATGCCAACTCACTAATTTGTGAGTCTCGCAGACCACACTGTATGATGTC
The DNA here is from genome assembly GCA_022829145.1 of Albula goreensis. Classification (NCBI taxonomy): domain Eukaryota; kingdom Metazoa; phylum Chordata; class Actinopteri; order Albuliformes; family Albulidae; genus Albula; species Albula goreensis. The sequence continues at coordinate 45,948,640 of CM040741.1, forward strand.
TGTCCTGTTCCTTGCCAGTTTCTGTTTTATGAGGGAAGGGAATCATTTGGTAGCATATACATCAGCCCACTGCAGCAAGAGCTTTGCGATTCTCACGTGACAGTCTTCAATGAAGCTGGTCTTGGTCAAACTTTGACGTAGGGGACGTGACTTAATGTGGGTGAAATCTGATCTGCATAGACCTCAGCAGAGGAGTTGGGCTGAGCAGCACAGTGTTTTACAGTTGCCTAATGGTGCGTGCATAAAATGTGCAGCCTCACTCAACAGAGGATAGAAAACATCTGGGGTGTGGATCCTGAGCAGGAGGGGAGGGGACGGAACAAGGCAGGCAACTGGGAGGGGGCCGCAGCTGGGGGGCCGAGCCTTTTGATTTTCTCGGCCCTTTGATCCCCTCTTCCCATGTTTCCTGGTAGGAAGAAAGTTCCAGGCTCTGCCTCCTGCAATAAACTCCCCTTCCCCCTCCCATCTGCATTTTTTCCCTCCCGCCCCCAGATTGGGAGGGGGCACGTGGAGGCAGACGTGAGCCCCGGCTGGAATAAACAATCGGCATGTCGTGTCCTGGAATAGTTGTGGTGGTGGCTGGGGGAGTAGGAGCCTGTTGTAGCATTCGACATTACAGGCCTTGTTAAAACAACAAAGACCACAGTGAGGCAACTTCTGTGAATGCGTCATGGTCATTTTCTGGTTTTTGCTTTCTATGAAAAGAGCACACATAAACCACATTCTTCATACCTCACATACATGGAGAGAGTCGCACCCTCCACCACCCACAGTTACAATCATATTCATAATGCTTCCTTCAGGAAGTTTTGTGTAAGTTTGTTGGAAAATTGGAATTTTTTTGTTATTATTGTTATCCTTTTAGCCTTTAAGATGTCCATTACCAGAGCTATTGACAGAACAATTATTTACAGTACCCTGCACTGAGCAGTCAGTAATTTTAGGACAAAGGTTGAAGAGATGGAACTGCTCAGTGAAATGAAACAAAATAGTCAACACATTATACATTTTAACATAAACTTACCTGCACAGGCTGTGCATAGCCACAACTAACCATGAGACCTACTCATTAAGCTCTCTTTTTCTGAATTTGTCACAATGTTCATGTGGCAGACAGAGGCATAATGTCGCATACATTTATGTCTGATGTAGCATATATTTGTTAGCATATTTTTCTTGGTGCATTTCTGTATGAAATAATATGAAATTTTATAATGCTTCTTTTGGCCTTCAGTGAGTTTCTAAACATTCATAGGTCTGAATTATGCATTTGGTGATATTTCAAATGCATGCTGCATATTATACCTACAATATTTCTGGAGAAATTCCCTTGAGGTTATATCTTGCCTGTGTCTTATCTTTAATTAGCATTTTAACCTACTTCACTTTCATGAAACACATATCAAAACATTATTTAGTCAACTTCACTAATGTAAAACTGAATATGAGTGCATGAAATAGATTGTAATGGACTGTAGAATGGTATGATGTAATACCCTTGTCCAACTTTGTTTCAAAAATCAAAACTTTCACACTAAAACTTAATTAAACTAAGCAAACATTTCAGCTTCCACTTAAAATGCATCTGTGCTCCCCATTAGCTTATGTGCCAGATCTTTCTCCCTTATGGCATTCAGTAAATCAATAGAAAACCGCCTCTCAGGAGGGCTCGTTGCAAACCTGACATTTTAGGATCCCTAACTGCGTGCTGCGCCACAGATTACGCAATTGTAGGGATTAGGGGAGGTGTCAGCCGCAGCTTCCGTCGAGCTGCCTAAGTGGACCTGGCAGACTGGGAGCAGAGCACAGGCTTCAGGGGGTAAGGGAGCTGATCTCATGGTGCCTCCCGTGCAGCAGCCGCTGGCTCACTGGTGCCCCCTGGCTGTCTCAGTGAAACCACAAGTGGCAACAGAGAACTTGCTTTCCTGACTGATAAGGTAGAAAGTGATGGGACTGAAGAGAAAATGGCACAAGGTGATTAAGCAAGACTAAATCAATATATTTATTAGAAAGCCTTTTAGAATGGGATAAATAAAATCCAAACCAAAACAACTCAGAAAATGACTCTTGAATTACTCAGATCACACTTGCTTGCCTTGCATTTTGGTCATTTTGTACACAGTTTAAGTTAAACATCTGCATCCGTTGTTACGTAGCTGCACAGAGGATTGATAATTATTCAGACATGCTGTGAACTGAGATGTGTGCATTTTATTACACTTATTTATTAATCCAGATTTATGAAGAAACTTTGTGGATTAATTATGTCTAATTTTGTTATGCAATGCAACATGCAGCTACATTAACAGTGGCAGCGTACAGCGAATAAAATGTTTGAACGTAAGTGCAATCACAGTAAAACTCCTTGTGTACAGTTATTTACAGTATTGCTCTGAGAACACAAAGACTTCTTCACATTGCTGTAGACTTTATAGTGAGCTTTTGTTGAGAAACAATGCCTGTTAATTCAACACCATCCCCCACATGTCACATTTAACAGAATGAAATGCGTACATTTCTAAGTATTTAAGGTACAGTGATGCAGCCATTTAGGTCTGTGGATGAGGATGAATTACTTTACTGTAGTTTTGCAATTTAAAACTTAAATCTGACAGTGGCCTGTGTTATGTTGCATTGCATGGGAAATGTTAAGTGTGCCTCTGAAAATATTTGGATCTTTTTTCTGCGGTCAGGGTGCCAACAGCTATAAAGTATTTTGGGGTTCGATCAGTCATATCCTGAAACGTTTATAGAAACCCACTTCATAGTTTCCAATCAGCTTCCCGGTCAATGACACCTCTTACAAACAAAATAATGAAAGGTAAGTTCTGAAACAGTCATCTGATGCTTTTGTGGAGGTGTGATAGAAAAACATTTCCTTTTCAGTGGAACAGCGGTGAGACTTGGTGTCCTATCCTGTTTTTATTGGATAGAGGCAGAGAGGGTTTCAGGACATGCAGTGGCACGTATGCGTCATAAGACCTGAGGGTATGGACTGTAATTACACAGTTTATTCACATAACCCCAGTGGTAGTTAATTTGAAGCCCTCCTTATTGTTGCACTGATTACTCGTTGCAGTACTCAAAGTGGTTAAAAGCTACTATCTTTCATTATGGTCCCCCATGTTCTTAAATTTGTTGAGTGTTTAACCTACATTAATCTTTTCAGGAAAGCTCTTGCATGTAATTGTGCAAAAACAGTAGATGTGTATTGTGATTATTTATAATGGTAAGCAATATGTATTTTTAAATGTGTTAAAATGTGGCATTTAACCAAAAAATCATATTTTGATTTATCAGTTTTGCAGGTCAGATTTTCACTTCCATGTCTCACAAAAGTAGAAATATTTTTTTCCATTTCTTCCCCACCACTGTTAAACTGCAGTCTGTAATTACCTAAAGAGAGAGGAGCTCTCTGTTATTATAACAGTCCTACGAGCCAATTTATATTATTGGCTGTTATTTGAAGGCTGGAATCAGTGTATTTTTGTAAATGGCTTAGAGAGTCAATTCTAGTTTTAGAAAATCAGAGTGACAGATTATATGCATTCAACACGCCTGAGAAAATAAATAGCAAGAACTTGGAAAAGCTAAAGTTAAATCAGTGTCATGGCTGTGCTGCATAACCGCAGGACCTGCCAAACAAGTCATGTCTGTTGTCTCTCACCCTAGGGATCCCTTTCCCAAAGAACTTCATCCAGATCTGCAAGAAGATCCTCTGCCGCCTCTTCCGGGTCTTTGTCCATGTCTACATTCACCACTTCGACCGCATCATCCTCATGGGTGCCGAAGCGCACGTCAACACCTGCTACAAGCACTTTTACTACTTTGGCACTGAGCTCAACCTCATAGACCGCAAAGAGCTAGAGCCACTGGTGAGTATAAGATTACATAGAAAAATTACATGAGATATTCAACACTATTATAAAATAGGCTTTTTGTTAATGATTTTTCCCAACTGTAGGCTAATGTGAGTGCTCTAAGCATGTTGAAGGTAGGATAGGCGAGGCTATGATGTTCGGTAGGTCAGGTGTATTAAATGCATTTTCGACTTACGATATTTTCCATTTACGATGGGTTTATCGGAACGTAACCCCATCGTAAGTCGGGGACCGTCTGTACTTGCTCAGTATGGCCTGTATTCTGTGTGCATATTAAATATGAAAAGAATCCAACATCTGCACGGTCCCATTTATTCAAATAACAATGTTCAGTTCCATATACTTGCTGTCATGAAGAGAACTGTTCATTAAGTCCTTCTTAGTAATGGATGTTCTCTGTGTCCCCAAGCTGAGCATATTCAGCCTGAGAGAGTTACAGAGTTCAGAGCTATCAGTCTGAGTTACAGTGTGATTTTCAGACAGTGAGTGGGGAAAGTAAAGTCAAAAAGAGGCTTAAAAGCTCAGTTCTCTCTTGAAAGCAAATGTCCTGCATCTCAAATCTGACCAGCTATCCGTCTTCTTAACAAATCTGCGGAACTTATCTCTGTGCTACTGTGAAATCAATGACAGTGGAACACTAATGTGTCCATGTTATGTTGAACACTTGACTCACTCAGTTCATATTTTTATGTATATTTTGTTTCGTAAAATTCAGTTTGCTTGCGGTTCTCATTAAGTTTTTTGCACTGTTAGGCCCATGTGATTTTCAAAATTATATAAGTGATGATTATTATGAAAACTTTCTTTGAGACTGTACTATAAATAAGAATGATGTTCAAACTGGTACATGATTACTAATGGCACAAACAACCAGATTTGCCTGGAAAGTTTCCTCAGTCCTGCAACCAACAAATCTCAAAGGCTTCAGTTTGAACTGACAATACAAATAACTACTGTAAACAGAAAATCGCCAGACAATCAACAGAGAAAAAACAGGCCCAGAGAAACAATGGTTTCTTTCTCTACATTATCATAAGAAATTCTCATGATCAGGCTCGGAAAATGCCAACACCCACACAAGTAGGGAAAAAAACAAGAAAAACAACCCACTGTGAAATTGTGCACAGCCTCACTGGTCGTTGGGACAGTAATACTCGAGCTTGCATGCACAAATCCTCATAGGTTTTGCAATGTAAATGGAATTAGAGTCGTAGCATATCAAGATCCCCTATAAGCTCCACTATATCACAACTATCGTGGGAATCAGTCCAAGCGTGTGAGGTTTAGGAGTAATTGGTGAAAATAATGTCATTTTTGAGGCAGACAACAGACAAGCCACATTACATGAACGTTTTGAGGTTCAGCATTATGAGCACAGTGTATCAGTGACAGAGCAGATTCGGGTCCCTAATGGAAGCCAAAGCAATCATATTGCTAAGGGATAATAGGAAATATGGCTCATTAGGCCATAGAAGACAGTGGAAATGACTCAGGCTTCCATACTAATTATAGCTCCATCTAATGGATTCAACTGAGGCAAATCAGAAGTATTTGATTCCATTTGGGCATAAAATCAGTGCCTACAGCATGGTTTTCTGGCCATTGGTTGGATCAGAGACAACTGCGTATGCCAAATGAAAAGTGAGCCTTTTTCCCACACTGCTAAAAGGACTCATAACCATTCCAAGAAAGCTTTTCCTCTTAGGACAGGTTAAGGTATCCTTGCCTGTTTTTATGAAAAATGTAATAAGGTTTTAACTAAGGGTCATTCCCGTTTCTAATGATATGAAAATAAAACGGGTCACTGCAGTTGTCCACAGTACAATTATTCTTTGTTTTTGTCCATAGGATAAATATAAAAGTGTAGGGTCAGGGATCTCAACCTTGTAGCAGAGGCCTCTAAGTGTAAATGCTTTTTGGTACAGCTTACTGGGTAATTTTTGTGCATTAGATACTAAAGTAGCTGTATCTCCATAATATTTTTGAAATACAAAGCAGAACTGATAATGATAATGCAGGGTTATAAACATTGGAATTGTAATGTGCTGGACTGTACACTAACAGGATTATATGAATGGGGTGGTTGTGCGGGAGAAAGGTAAGCAAGGCTACGCTAACTCTAGAGCCATCTGTGTACCCTGCCTTACTGAGCATCCAGATGGGGGATTTTACTCAATCTGACTCTGGTCAACAATACGCAGCAGGGACAGACGCCTGCCTGACGCTGCAGATGGCCCAAACCAGCCCCCGGCTCCACCAAGCGAATTTGCATCGCAGCATATCGTTGTCTAAAAGTTTGGCATTTTCAGAAGGGCCCAGCCCCAGCGCTGGAGCCAGAGCAGGGAGGAAATTAAGCGTGCTTGGATCCGTAATGAAGCGAGGAGCCTCGGCACAATCGCCGAGAAGGAAAGGATCCATGACACCAGCTGCTCTGTGAAATGGCAGTCGACCCTGAAAGCAGCAGCAGTGCATCTTGCTGACAAAGAGCACAGCATGCCTTCGGACCGCCAAATGCATGCTTCTACTAATCCTGGGTCACTTTTCTGTGCACTACATGCAGTAGAAAACATATTTGACAGCAGGGCCATGTTAGGAAGGGTCTATGCTTTTAGAGATAGTTCATTGTGTTGGGGGCCTCCCGAGTGGTGTATCAAATTGAGGCTTTTGTTCTCAGTGAAGCGATGCGCCTGTACAGTCCAAATTAAATCAGACCGTGCCAGCTCTGACTGTGAGAACCCTAAGGAGTGATGTATAATTGCCCATAGCATCACCCAGGGAGGTTGGGTTTCATTCAACAGGAAATCTGTTTTTAGAGTATTTACTGCCAGAGGTCAATGCCTCGATCATTAATATAAAGGTAAGGAAGGGTTTTTGCATCCAACAGACAGTGATGGTATACTATAGTCTCATCTTGTACTGTAGCATTGTGACTTCTTTGTACACTTGACTCAGGGCAGACCTCCTTAATAAAATGTCTGTTCATAAGAATTTGTACTATGTGTCTGCTTGACTGGGTAAAGCAGCCACAGGCAAGTCCAGTCTCTTGAGTCACCACCTGTGGCATCCCAGGGTCAGGGTCATTAAATAATATTATATGATTCAGTGGAGATGTGTAATGGGGTTTTGTACGTCACACGTCTCTTCAGTCTGTCGATGACCCAGATGTGTGGGCTGGGCGGTGTGCTCACAGAGCGTGACTCCATTATCTCCACAACTCCGTTATGCCACATCTGCTGATTGCTGCATGTGAACTGGAGCTACAGAATGTACCTAAGAGCAGGGATATCCCAGTGGAGACAGGACAGCTGTGAGCCTGTGATTACAATAGCATCTATAATAAAGAGTGTTTGAATCCACACTGACTCTCCAACCAACTGACCTCCGTCTTCATCAGAAATTGTCCTGAAACCAAGACGGTCAGATCTCAGGGGATTTCAAGATACTCTCGTCTTGGAATATGAGAGTATATAGCCATACATTGATCATATGCTCAGAAGATGGCTCTCAGAAGTGTGACGTAATTGGTGCAGTCCTCCTGTTTGTACAGTTTATATTTGAATAGCCTGTTTGAATGTCCAGCTTTTCCTTAGACCCAGCTTTGCTGAGTTTATGTGATTGGGTAAAAAAATACTGATTATGTCCTAAAAGTGAGCAGGTTTATTGCGCTTAACTGCAGTGCTCTGCAAAATAAACAGCAAATGATAGAACAAAGGATAGGCAGAGGTCAAAACGGGCAGGCAAACAGACACAGAAAAAGGCTCGTAGCGAAACCGGAAAATCACTGAGACAAACTTGCAAAAAACAGAAGAATTGTATAAATGCACAGACTAATGAGCAAACGAGACACAAGTGAACAACAGGGTAGGTAAAACAAATGAGCAATCAAGTAACTGGTAACGAGACAGAAGACAGGGCGGACACAAAAGAGCAATGAAAACAAAAGCACGTGGAGTGGGGAAAACTGAAAAACCAAAACACACAAAAACAACTGAACAAAACCGAAAGCAAAAAATAATTTAATTATAATATCACTGCATTGCTGTTTTTTTTTCCTAATTTGTGTTACAGCAGACCAATAGGTTTGACAAAGAAACGTATGTAACTAAAAGTCTTGTAAAAAAAGTCTACCTTGGATTGCTTGGAAACTCTTTTCACGTTACCATGAAGAAATGAAAAAAAAAACGCTTGTGATTCATATGCTCATTTAGATCTACGAGTGCTTCCCCCTCTTCTGCATCTTTGGAATCTTAATTTGTCTCGTCTTTTCAATTTTCAGAAAGAGATGACATTGCGGATGTGTCACTGAGCTGCCGTGGGCCGGCTGTGAGACTAAAAGACTGCCGCAAGGTAAAGGAGAATGTTTTGAAAAACAAAGGCAGAGCCGTGGAGCCTCACCCCGTTTTAAGGGGGGTGCGATGGAGATGGGAAAACTGCCCCAGCAGCGGCAGCAGGAATGACTGTAGCGCTTGATGACATCATCAATGATTCTGACAGCCTGAAGGAAACCTGTTGTAACATCTGGACACACCAAATGAGTGTAATCCAGTGGTCATGTTCCTCTCCTTAAGGGTACCCCTCCCAACTGATGTCGCTGAGGGACAAGCGAATTTTTACAGGAGTTGATGAAATATAACATCACCTTCATTTGAAATCAAATCATCCGCTGGCACAAAAAGTTAGTGGAGATGTTGCCCCAAAATGAAATTTGAAATTGGGCTCAGTTATCATTGAATTTTTCTGGATGATGCAACAACTATTGATAATGAAATTATTTTTAAAACGCCACAATAGTTTTCCTTTGTTTGTGGTATTCCAGCAATAGTATTATGAAATATTTTGCCTGAAACGTACATCCCATTTGCATTACACTAATTTTAAGATTTATGAAACAAATTTGGTGTGAACATTTCTAAATTTTCCTGTTGAATTGATTAAATAAAATACATGTCTAGATAGAAAAGCAATACACCGATTGTACTTTATAGGGATAGTACTGAAAGCTTCAGGTCTTATACCCAAATTGTGGTTGTATCTGCCATTATATTTATGTACAAGCTAACATTAGTGTTTATGTGATCACCTTTGGACCAGCTGAGATTCTGGACCTGTGGAACATACCAAACCAGATGGAGTGTGTGTGACACTATTAATCTTGTACACTGTCTGTAAAAACTGAAAGAAATTGCTGTAAAGTGATTCTGACTTTCAATTTCATGCCACAGGTACTTTCAGATTACTTTCTGTGCAGAGCAAATACGGGGATTGAGTTTGCTCAGATTCTATGTTTTTTGTGCACTCCCAAGATGCACCATTCAGGATAGTGGCTTCCTTTTTGTGAAATCCAAGTAGTGAGTCTTTGTTTTTTAAATAAATCAGGGGAGAGGATTGTGTTTCTGAGTATTCTACAAAAATGAATTTTTACAGTTGTCATGCATTACTGAACCTCACCTTCGTCAGTGTGATGACTTCAGGGGCATGATCAAACATGTACAATCTCCTCAGGCACAGGGCCCTGTTCTTACCAGGAAGACTGAGAGAAACAGCCAGCAGTTTTCTGCAGACCGTTGCTCTCAGATTGTTACCTACAAGGTAGCAAAGAGTTACGTATCTCTTAACTGGAATATATAATTAACTTAACACTAATTCTTATTTCATCCTTTTTTCTGAACTTTACAAACATTATGTTTTTTGTTGTTTCACTATCGCTAATCTCATACAGTGCGTAAACCTATTCATGATCTCATGTAAACATTACAGTAAGCAATAAAATTTAGATTGCTTTATTTAAAATGTAATCGTCTTTTTGCTTTTTTGGGATGTTTTGAGGTAAAAATGTACAAGTTATTGGTTGTATTTATAAAACATTATAACTGGAAGGTCTATAAGTGATACAAATGCATTTGTTATTGCAGATTGTCTACAAGGATTTATGAAAACATTAAAGACATCTGTAAAATCCAATTTGCACAATACGATTACATTACACATAACAGCTTTTATGCCTGTTTGTGTAATCCTCTTCATATTATCTTTAAGCTGACCCTAATTACCCTTTCTTCCCCAAACATTCACTCGTGACGCTGCCGATTGACTATGCTCTGGTTTTGTCGTTGATGTAATCATGTTGCATCTTAAACAAGCTTACCTGGTTTAATTGCCTCGTGCTTTATTTTGGCACTCAGATTGCTGCAATATTACATCATGCACAAGTCACGGGTTAACAGAGAAAACCGGCACCCAATTTGCCCTGCTTGAAAGTAACAGTAGAAATAAATTACAGTCTTTGCACCTGTGAAACCTGTGACCGCGTATTCGAATCCAAGCCATGCAGCTACCAGCCTTAACTTGAGGTCTATACCGGTGAGATATCAAATGGCTCTGCTGCCCAGGGGAACGACAGGAGGTGAGTTCAGGTTCGCAGAGCTCATCAATTTCTAGGGGCACCTCCTGATTGGCCAAAGGGAGCGTGTATGACTCAGCTATATACTGACTTTGTATTCCTCTGGCAACATGGTCAGGTTCAGACTGGCTTGCTATTTATTACTGACATGAGTTGATATTTTAAATGTCCTTGTGGAGGCTTCAGCAGGTGTTTCATATTTTATTTGGGGCTTGCCACCTTATGTGTGCTAAAAGTAAATCATGGAAATTTCCCTTTAATATCTATATGTAGAAAATATTAGGTTTCTGCTTAATATCTGTATATAGTTGAGCTCTGACCTCATGTAATCAGTATTTGTTTGCTCACTGAAATGAAAAAAAAATATTTGCAGGCTCATACAGGTTCATGAATTTGCCTGTTGTCTATAGAGTTACCCCTCATATTCACGTGGCACCCAGCCTTATAGCTATTTCCTCTGACATTTCATGATATCACACAACTGCAGGTGCAAGGTGCCGAGCTGGCAAAGAGAGGTTTCTAGAGAGTGCTGACTCATCACTGTTACCTGCTGTGGGTCCTCCTGCATAAGATGAACCCATAGTCAGTAATGGCACAGTTGGGGCTTGAAGTACCAGCCAAGGAAAACAGACCTGCACCACTAGCATGTGCCTTTACAATGTATCTGTCATTGGTCAAACCTCAAATGTGATGTCATCACTAATATAGAGCTTACGCCAATCACATGATACAACTTTTTTGACATAATTTTTTTACACAGGTAGAAAGGATAGTTTTTCACACCTGTGTAAGATTCATCATGACATTGTTGCAGTGTTGTCACTCTCCAAACTGGACACAGTGCAATAAAATGTGGTTTGACAAAGGAATTGAATAATGTTTACAATTGCTCCTTTGATTTGTACTTTGCCTAGTTCTGGTGTTTGTTTAAATTTTCTTTATTTTTAGTTTGCAGATGTTTGTTTTTTCTGTCATCTAAAAAAGGTGACTACTTTAATGGTATAGTCTTCAAGGTCATTAGGGCTCAGGTGAAAATAACTCCATGCCATTCTCTCTTTAAGCTCATCACTGAATCCATTTGCTGTGATTACTTAGCAAAAGCATGCTTACAGAGAGCACTAACACATTGTGTATGTTCTCAAGAGACAACAGCCCATGTTTAATCCATCACAGTTCATTTCATTTACCCAGGTGACCCCCTTTCAGATTAAATGTAAGACCTATCCTCTAAGGGGGTTAATAAACTTGAGTGCGTTATTCCTTCAACCTCCAGAGCTACACTTTAAAATCCTCCACTATATAAAGTGCTAGCCAGGACACTCCCAGACCATTTGCAAACAGCCCTAGTCTCTCTGCTGTATGAGTGTGAAACAGTGGTTTACTGGCAGTTGGAATGGCACATGAGTGACTGAGAAGTGAATTCTGTGGAGTCAGCAAGGCAGCCTGGGGTTTGTGCTCTGAACCATGGTTGAGAAGACATCTGGCCCACCTGTTTGTGTGCAGATCCTGTCTCTGGTGGCTCTGGTCTGTTTTGGGTTCTACAGCATAGTGAAGGGCGTCTCCTTCGGCTTTTTCAACTGGTGGTACATCCTGGGAGGCTCCTGCATCATCGCGGCTGCGTTCGCCGCTTTCCGCGTCTACGAGGTGTGCGTCATCATGGCCCAGAGGGAAATGTCCGTGGGGCTCACCCCCAGCACTGCGTAGGGTGACAGGCTGCGCAGACGTTCGGGACCCCGTGGTGATCTGCCTCCCCACTGGCCCGCCCTCCACCACATCTCTGCTGCCTTCCAGCGCATCTTAATGCACAAAACACAGTTCTTTAAAAAAAAACTCATGTTGTCTTTCCGAAGGCTGTAACTATGCTTCAGTTTAATGTGATTTGGAAATATTTGTCTTCTGTAAAGCTAAAACTCACATGTGACAATATAAATATCTATCTTGTAAAAATACTGTCAACACTTTGCAGAGCTGTGTTTTTTTATTATATAAAAATTTCAATTGTGGTACAGAAAGGACATTGTGATATACCACTGTCATCATTATTAGAATTTTTTGTATTTTGGGTTAATGTTTCATGACAGGATGAGTATAATTGTCTTCTAGTGTAAATAAAATGTTTCAACTGCTTAATTATTTTTTGTAGGTCTGTAGATGTACTGCTGACCATGATGCTAAATGTATGTGAACGAAATGCTCTTAGTAGTGACATGGATGTCTGGCTGCTACTTCTATTAACACTACTCTGAATACTACCACGTTACTTGTAGGATTTGACCACTAGATGGCAGGATTTGTTAAGTTTAACCATGCACAGCTCAGTAGCCTGCAAGTTCACTCACATTAGGAATATCTGTATGAGGGACATAATTTACGATAAAAAATTATAAAAATACAATGACAATAAGTCAATGTAGTTTGAGTTATTGGAAAACATTATTTTGTGCAAAGCTATGTTTATATACAGTTAATCTAATCATGCTATAAGGAAATTATCTCCATAGCTGATAATGCTTTAGTCTAAACTCAGCTCCTATAATTACTGGCCTTACCAACAGTTTACAGTAGGTGGCAATAGAGTTGATTCAATCAATCAATTCCATGACAACCAGATCAGTTGATAAAATTGTGGTTGGGGGAGGGGGTGTTTATTCTATTTATGCATTCAATATCATACCAAGTATAGTATATGAACCTTTAGCAAATGTCTACCCAGTCCAACTATCAAGCAATATATTCATCATCATTTACCATGAATTTGTCCCTCTGCATTATGTTATACATGTTATGAAATATTATCATTATCAAACATACAGTATATCAATGTGGATTATAGAGAATTTCACACATTTTCACAATCATGTAGTCACAGGTATTTTATACTCTGTAAGACTGATTTAACTCAACAATGTAGTGGACACTGCTTATTGCCTGATCTGTTTTTATGAAGACCTACCTTGGTATATGAATACAAAAAGCATTCTGTGTCAATATATGAGTGATTGAGGAGGATAAGAGTTAATACTAACATAAGAGTTATTTAAATCCCATTCTGCCTAGATATGGCCTAAGTCATGTACATTGCAGTCCAATTTATATCCAAATATTCTCATTTGTTTTATTTTCAAATCAAATGTTGAATGCTGACTCTTACAGATGTTTTGACCTTTATTTATTCACGTAGTTCAGCTGAAGCTCAGCAGATAGTAAGGTCTCATTTTGAATGATTTAATTTGACACCTTGATACATACATCTATTCCATGCATAGATTATTTTACTGGAAAGATACATATACTTACATAAACATTCCTTTATAAAATAAACATTCCTTTTTTGCTTTAAATCATGATTAAGGTTATCTTTGTAATGTTTTTCATATCTGACTATTTACAGGATATATAAAACATGGCTGCCATATGGAGTATTTTGAATGTGCATGAATACTGTCAATGGGTTGATTATGAATTAAAAGGTATAATTTTGTACAAATGTTCAAAATCAACATCAACTTTTACAATATAATCATTTACCATTTACAATAGCCGCAGAGTGTAAAAAGGACTACGTTTTCATGATTTTTTCCAGGGTTAGTACATATAAATTGGAATACACAATGTGTGCAAAATACTTGTCCATGAATCCTTGTTACAGGATTGCTTAAACTTTGAAGTATTATAGTACATGTAATATACAGTGGGAGACAAAAGCAAAAATTGTGGAATAAAAAACAATTATCCAGCTTCCTCTGCAGAGCAGTCAATGCCTGCATAGGTGAACTTCTCATACAGCGTGGTGTTCACGTAGGTCTGAAAAAGATAATGAATTATATTGTCAAGAATCTACCATGGTGAATGTAGAGATTTACACTATTCAAGACATAAAACAAAAGCATAATGTTGGTCATGCTGCAACATAAAATGTCAAAAAAGATTTTTCTGTGCCATGACAGGTTACATTAGTATTATATAGGGACATAATCAGAACTTTTATAAGAAAGTTTCACAATGTGAATACAGCTTCATGTTTTGACTTGGAAAAATCATCCAATTTATACAGCATAGAGGATGGTTCAAATGATTCTACTTGGGATGAATCTGTTGGACGTACCTTTCTTTCCTCAAGCATTCTGTTCAGTGATACCAAAATCTGGGCAAATGATGGCCTCTCATAGGGCTTCTCTCTCCAGCACTGTCTCATGAGATCATAGCTGGACACAAGAAGGATAAGGGCACATCAAGTGGAAGCATGAGGTCAGTAGAGTGCTTTCTATTGTAAAAATTTTGCATTGTTTGAGGAGGATGATCTCATTCTCAAAACCATAGTTTACTGGAGTCTTTGCCCAAAACCAAATGGATATTTGAGAAAATATTATGTTCAATTTCACTAAATTGTTTTTGCAGATGTTTCTAATGTTCTTACCAAGAATGAATAATTGAGTTACATATTTTCAAGCACATTAATGTGGCAGATTGTTGACAGCATATTTATTAAACAAAAGGAAGAGGCAAAATGTGGAAAAAAGTGCTCTGTGCCACTGGAACTGAAATGTGATACCCCAGCTACACTCCCGCAGCAAAACCAAATTACCTATTGACTGATACACTGTCAACATATTAACACTAAACTATGAACATGTTTTCAACAGATAATTTTAATGGTATTATGACAGGCATGCATGGGGTGTGAGTTTCTTCCTCTGTCACAGTGTTAGACTTACACCTCATCGTCACAGTTGAGGGGTTTCTCCAGTCTGTATCCCTGGGGGAGTTTTTCATATAGTTCCGCACAGGTCATCCCACAATATGGCGTACCACCTGTGGTTACAAACAAGGGCAGAAGCAACATTGATGCATAGCCATTCAGATATAAAACATATTGGGCTTTGAGAATTGTAGTAACTCCAGCTATGACCCATAACCAACACTAACCTAAGCTTACAACTTCCCAGAGGAGCATGCCATAGGACCATCTGTGGATGAAGTGATAGAGGCAGTTTGTATCTGGAAATGTAACAGTAATTTACTGAGGTGGTCTTATCACTGTATTGACTTTTAAAAAGCACAGATTCCTTACACATCACTGTTTGTGGTGTAAACGCTGTAATTCAGTGACTCAATCGCCATCCATCGTACTGGCAACCTTCCCTGTGGAATGCATACAACATTTTATCATAAGGCAGGAAAGTTAAGAGGTTAAGCATTCAAGTTTTCAGATCATAACAGCGTAATACATATTCTGCTGAAAGAATTAATGAAAAGGTAACCATGTTATACCATTGTCTTCTTCACGTAAACCTCTTGCCCCCGAGAAAGCCCAAAGTCGGCTATCTTTGCCACAAAATTTTCTCCCACCAGGATGTTTCTGGCAGCCAGGTCCCTGTGAATAAACTAAAAACAGCTCCAAATGAACAGATTGCTCTGAATGCTGATTTTCATAAACAAAGATTGACATTATAGACTGACATTATAAGGTTGTCACATTCTTGCATGTATTTGATTCAGATTTTGAGATGGGTGGTTCAGTTTTACTCTTGCTGCTCGTGCTCCAATCTTGTCATTTTTATGTAGAAGTTCCCAAAGCAACATGTTGAATTTTTGTCTTATTTCTCTCTTGTGTAGCCCGCTTAAGGGTAAGTAGCAGGTGGTACCTATCTGATTGGCTTCTGTAATGCTGGAAGAATGTGTTTTCACAACACTACAAATTGGTGGACCAAGCATTATGTTACCTATACCTGACAGAGTTGAACCAATCATTGTATTTAACTGTGTAGTGCATAGTCTGTCCAGTAGTTCTAAGAACTCAATGGCACACAGCGCATTATAGCTCCACCCATTGTGGGATTCATGAAACCTCATTATACCATAACACCGTGACACAGAGATGATCACCTGCTTCTGGCTCAGGTAGTCCATGCCTCGGGCCACATCAGCCGCAAAGTGCAGGAGCTGCTGGGAGGAGAGGGTGGAGGCAGTGCTGTTGGCAATGGCGAAGGCCGGGTCCGTTTCCAGGACTCTGCTCTTTCGCAAAAAGTCCAGGAGATTGCCATGGGGCGCATACTCAATTGCTAAATACAAATATCCTGAGGGCAGAAGAGGGGTACACAAAGTTCATTTACAGAAAGCAGCTCTCAAAACTATCTTCAGTAGTTTTACTAGACAGCTCCTTCTTTTGAGCCATCAATAGAATATTTGTTCTTTTCTTTTGTAACAACCAAGCTCTTACAGTTATTAGTTCATATGACTGAGTATTCAGTTCTACATATGCAAAACAAAAGAAATATACAAATTATTTATAAAGTACATTGTAGTAATGTGATTTTTTTGCCGCTCGTCTTACAATGAGCATGCTCTAACATAACAGTGTGCAGAAATGGCCCAGGACCCAGTGATTAATGAATACAGGGAAAGTTTCACACTACCTCTGTGCTCACATGCACCCAGCAGGTTGATGATGTTGGGGTGATGGCCAAGTTTGCAAAGCACCTCCAATTCCCCAGCAAAATCTCTATGGTCATCTTTAGAAGCATATTCTGTGTCAAGATACATAAGATAAAATATACTGAGGCAATATACCATTTAGATTTTATGGACACAGGAGTAATGATTCATGCTTGTATTTTATGGTGGTTTAATTGATTGATTGAATTTGATAAATTAAAATATTGTATACCACAAGGCATGTACAAACCATCAGGATGACCCTGAAAAGTCATACAACTTATTCAGATTGTGGTTCTGTCATTATGTACTGGCTGGGCTATCATCATATCCTTTTACCTAAATTCACATGGTCTATCCAAACTCTTAAAAGCAATTTGAAAAGACAATCAAAAAGGCTGTGATGGCCGAGTGGTTAAGGCGTTGGACTCGAAATCCAATAGGGTTTCCCTGCGCAGGTTCAAATCCTGCTCACAGCGTAAAGATTTTTAGAGTGTCAGCAAGACTTTCACTGTGCATGCCCTGCCAAGCCACAGATATTGGACATTGCAGCATAGTTGGCAGTGTAGTAGAATGTGTTAGTGAGCTAGACCTCCAGTACAGAGACTGTAGACTCAGTTCCCATGAAAAGCATTACTGCTGCAACTCTGAAAAATGTGGCACAACTGAATTGGCTTAATAAATGCCATGTGTAAGTCCTGGAGAAGGACAGCAGCTACAATATTGTGAAAGGCAGCTGAAAGGCTTCTCACAACATGAATCATATCCCCAAAATCTTTAACACCTTTTCACTTGCTACCAGTGGCATCCAGAGTTAAATTGAAGATACTTTTAATGACAATATAACGCATTAAATAGTGCATCTCACATATTATGACCTCACTAGGCAAGATTCTTTGCTCAAGGCGTACTGTATTTACCAAAGGCCCATCAGAAGACAAGGGTACCTTCAGCCTGGGCATATCAGGGCTCCTAAGACTGGCCACGGTTTGAAATTCATTTCAAATATAAATCTCAAGTACAAGTCACAATATTTCAGTATTTCATTTTTCATATTCTTATTTTTATGGAGTTTTTATTGCCTAGCTTTTAAATTGTGTTTTTTGTTTTTTAAAAGTTACATGCACTCTAATGTGTTTCATATTTTTAATGAAAAAATTGTGTTATTAACAAAGATCAAA
Organism: Albula goreensis; assembly: GCA_022829145.1. NCBI lineage: Eukaryota > Metazoa > Chordata > Actinopteri > Albuliformes > Albulidae > Albula > Albula goreensis. Next base: position 45,966,537 of record CM040741.1, read on the forward strand.
AGTCTTTTGAAAAGTATTCAAAGTATTCAAAGAACAGTGTTAATTATTATTGATTACAATCAATTTGTATATCAGCTACCAATTCATTTATATGACAGTATAAACTGTGAGACTGATGGTACACTGGAATGAAATTAGGAGCACAGTCTAATGTGGTTGGGGAAGGTCCAAACCTTTCATCCGCTTGATCGCGGCGTCCATCCTAAGTCCATCCTTCTTGATCCGTGCCTTCAGCACTTGACCAAAGTTTCCCTCACCAATGACATCCTGGAACTTGATGTCATTCCACTCCAGAGCTGGGTAGGCGAGTGGCTGAGTCGAGTTCTTAGATTTCTTTGTCACGTTGAGGGACCCTGAGCTGAATTGAACGACAGGCTCCTCCCTCTGCATTAAGGAAAAGGCAGATGGGTATAAAGGAAATGCCATTTGTAATACAAGACAGGTATCAATACATACTACACATTTGAATAAGATTACTATTACAGCTGGATATTTGACTGAATCTATTATGGTTAAGGACTATATGTGGTGCCCATAATAACACTGCTCCATCTTTAAGCCAATAGCAACCATAATTCTGGTATTAACAGCAACAGAAGCACTTTGCCCCTTTTGTGAGAGAGTGGGTATAATTCACCACAATGTTCTGGAAGGCCTGTACCATCCTGCGCTGAAACGTGGCCCTCTTCAGCTGAAGCACAATGCAAAAGGCCAGCAGGATTGTGATACACGTCATTCCAGCTGAGCCCAGAATGGCGAAGAACAGCATGTTTCCCTCACTACCAAACCCATAGAAGCCTGGGAAGAAAAAGCCGTTAATCAGTACTGTTATTCGTACCACAGAACCCTAGGGAAATAACCAGAATTGTCAGAACTGTCTTTCATCTTCAAGATGTATTCTACTCAGAACAAATATTCAGATTAACAAACAAGTGGTACAACTGTGCAGTGGGTTGACAAGTGTGTGTGTGTGTGTGTGTGTGTGTGTGTGTGTGTGTGTGTGTGTGTGTGTGTGTGTGTGTGTGTGTGTGTGTGTGTGTGTGTGTGTGTGTGTGTGTGTGTGTGTGTTTTCTTTGTGTGTACTGTAGGAAGTGGTGTATTTTGTTTTGGGGAGTGTTTTAGGGGGTGGGGGGGTGCAGAGAAAGTTTTGGAAGTTCTGTAATGCATCTTAGACTCATAATGAAGTTAGATTTATTTAAATTCTGAAGAATTCTGAAGTCATGCCTATATGTTGGTGGGTCGCAGTCTACTTTGAGTGTGAAGTAAATCTCAGTGGCACACCAATGTAACTCACTAGATGTCTCTGGAGGCGGCAGAGTCTTGATATCTAGTTTTGGAATGTTACGGCTCTTCCCAATGTTGTTCTCAGCCCAAATCTCCACTAGATACGGTGTGTCAGCCTTAAGCCCTCGGAGCTCGAACTGCATGGACTGGCTGCCCTGCACATTGATGTCTGCCTGCTGGCTGTAGTCGGCCAGGTTTTTGTCCTGGAAACGGATGACGACCCTGGAGATGGAGTTGCCCTCCTCCAGAGACCAGGAGATGACAGCAGAGGAGTCAGTGATGTTGCAGCTCATGATGCCAAAGGGAGCAGGAGGGCATTCTATCCAGGATCAGAAATTACATTTAATTACAGCCAATTCCAAGACAAATGAAGCAAACTCTAGAAACATTAATGCAAATAAGTACTGGGACTTTCCTCAAGCAAAGACACCAGACCTTCCAGTGGAATTGGAAATGGAAGCGATTTCAAAGTGTTTCTACATGACCATTTGGTACAATGAGACTACTCACATTTTCATCACCAAGGCTATGTGTTACCATTATCCCCATACTACATTACAGATATCATTTTAGGTTCTCAACATTAACACTAGGATATCATGCATGATCTAAGACATTGCATGTGCCATAGCTATCATACAAAGAAGAGTATAATGGCTTAAACATATTTAACTAAACATAGCTAAACAATAGTTAAACAATATGGTCTCCAAAATCCCATTTCCATTCATAGTGGTTCCCTAGTTATGTCAGGTTATGTCATTGTGGCTAATTATAATGGAGGTATAATTTCATAAGTGTCCTAGAGTTGTTTTGTCCATTTCCATAAACCTGGACAGTCAAAATTCTTACCATTGCTAAGGGTCCATGCTGACACTGGCTGGCAGTGCTGACCAGCTGAACTTGTAGTCATACGAACTATGCACTCATACTTCTGTTTGGGCTTCAGGTCAGTGAGGATGAGGCCAGTTGAATTATTGGGTAGATAGTGTGTCTTCGTGTTTTGTTGCTCTGAGGATTGCAGGCAGTTAACCTGGTATAGCCAGGCCTCCGAGGAGGATTCCTTCACTGGGTCCCAAGTCAGGCTGAGGGAGGTCTGATTCAGTGGAAGCAGTCTGACCCCTGTGGGGAGAGGAAGTTCTGGACAGGGGAAAGCAGTGATGAGTATCTGGAATGACTAAGATAAAGACTTGGAAGTGCACAGATCTGTTTGTAATCATATCCAGAATGAACAGAAATTGCTCACATATGAAAGTCATTCTATGGGCTTGTAAAACAGTTGTGTGATTCAGCATGTGCCCTGAGTTTGGAATATACTTCTTTGCAAATTATTTAATACCTGTTTTTGCCAGTTTTCAGTTAAACTGACTGCCATTAGTGTAGGTTCCTCTTCCATAGGTGGGGGGAAGGTTTGGTGGTAAAGTGTCAAAAATGCTGTAAATGGGGAAATTCCAACAAATGCATCTATATAACTGTACATAAACTAAAGAGTTTGGAAGCCAGTCCAGCTGTTCTTACTCTCTCACCTCTGACATGGATTATGAAGTCTTTTCTCCCATGTCCAGCTGCTGTTTTGACCTGGCAAGCCCAACGTCCAGCATGCTGTCCTGTGATCCTGTCCACCTTGAACTGGGAAGTGGTTTGGTTGTTCACAATCTCAGAGTCCACTGCCTGAAAATAAAATATGTTGTATGTAACACTATAGTCTACTTTCAGCTAAAACAACAACCAAAGAAATGTATTTCACGGATATCAACAGATATTTACATAGACTGTGGTTTTGTCTGGTTTGATCAACTCAATCTCTCCATGCAGTGGGGGCGGATAGCCTTGGGCAGTGCAGTTGATTGTAACAGTGATCCCAGAGTTGAGCTCTGTATCCCCAAGGTTGCAGACCACAGTCGGAGCTTGGGCTAAACAGGAAAGAAAAGAATCATTTGCTTTTGCTAAAAGAGCAATGCTAGTTAAATAAGAAACTTTCTCATGTAGACACCTGAGTATGAGTTTATGAACTTTTACCTTCTTTCTCACAGCGGGAACCATGTCTTCTGAAGCACACACATCCTCGGAATCGGTCACATTTGCCTTGGTCTCCACACTCACACCGCAACTTACATCCTGCCCCATAGAAACCCTGGGGACAGGCTAAATTCAAGAGGAGAAATAAATCACAACATGAAGATATGTGGCCTAAACCAATGCAAATATACAGAGGATCATATCGCACTCAATATTACATCAAATAATGCAAAACTTCTCTTTCATTTTTTTCTAATACATATTCGATTATTTTATAATGGACCCATTCAGTGTCCTTACATTGGCATGGATTGATATTACTCATGATTCATTATAAATGGAAATATCATCTATAAACATGCTCCAATAGTTATGCTCACGTTCACTGCAGTTTAAGCCCGACCATCCTGTAGCACAAGAGCAACCGTAGGGATCTTGAAGGCAGAAGACCACTGACCGACAAAACCCATCTCTACACCGTTCTTTACATGTTCGCCCAAACCTTCCCTCACCACACACTGTAAGAGGTTAATGCATAGTTATACACCATTTCAGCACAACAATGTCGATGCAGCATCTGAATCATATGGAAATCAAAGAAGAGGAATAGTGTGTAAACTTCTTTCCTGCAACTAACCACCCCATGTTGTTGTCACATGATCTAGTTTGAATGACTAATTAGCGCCTATAATACACACAATACACACAAACTTGAAGATTACAAGTATTTTAATATAGTGCAGCTAACAACTTGCATGATAACTCAAATGACAGCTCTTAAGGTTTTCACACTGCTTCACACAAACACACATATGCACACACACAATCCCCACAAATGAAAAATAAGGTCTTTCAGAGGCCTTTTACCAATTTCGCAGGTCTGCCCTCTGAATCCAGGGGGACAGATGCAATCCCCTGTCTTGTCGTGGCACACACCCCCATTGGAGCACTTTGGGCATCTCTGTGAACAGTGGTTGCCCCAGGCTCCAGCAGGGCAGCCTACAGAAAGAAGCCCAGCAATTAGACAAGCTACGGCAAGTCTTGATTAACAGATAGACAAAATCTCAATGTCAAGCTCAATGAGTTTCATATATTAAGAACACCAATAATTGTCATCAACTCAAACATACAGAAAGAAAAGATTATAGTATCACTAACTTCTTACTATCAGCCTGGTGATTGCAGAGGAAGTTGTGCTCCCAGCAATATAATTGGTTGTGTATAATCCTGAGTCCTCCATCCCAATGTCACTTATAGTGTAATGCAATATGTCACGAATCTCATCTCTAGGCACAGAGTAACGGTAGCTACCTGAAGAAAAGAAAAATGGGAAACAGAAGAAACCACTGTTTCATTACTTGTGAATGAATCGTTGTTTGCTTGTGTGATGAAGAAAATGAACCAATTTCATTATATACTATTTTCAATCTTAATGTAATACCGCATGTTGAGACATTGTAATTAAATTAGAGAACAAACAATAAGCAAACTGGCAAGGAAATAGCTACAGAAGAACAACAAACATTTTTGAGCTCTGTTATTAGCTAAGCTGACCAGTTTTTGAGAAGTCTCATTTTAATGTACCAGCACATATTTCACAAGTAGTTCACCAGGTCAATTCACACTGCACAGTTTCTGGCTGGCCTTTAAATCATGATGTTGGTATGAAACCATAAAAAGCATAAAACCTAGCTACTGTTGATACCAGTAAGGCTATATATGGAACCTTATTACAATAAAATGAAGGCAATTTCTAAAAGGAGTATAGCTTGCAACAGATTTTGTTTTTGTTACAGTGTGAATTAGAAATTTAGAAAAATTTAGAGCACCAGAATTGGGAACTTAAGAGTAAGGAACCTACGCATCTTTCAGGATGCTGCTGTACATGTGCATTACACACAACTCATACAGTAATAAAATACTCACAAACACCAAGTCAATTAAAAATATTTTCTCCACAATTAATATGCCATATCATGCTTTAAAAAGCTTAGTAGATAATGAATAACCTCTTACCGTTTCTATAGATGTATGCATCCTCTGCAACAATCTTCTTCCTTATATAGGTAATATTGATGGTTTCTCCTATGCTGGCTGTGACTGTCAAAGCCTCTGGATGGAATGGAGCTTAAAGGCAAGTAAAAGCATGTGCTTCAATATTTCAAGATTTTTAAGCAATATCACATTTTTTCATGAAATTATGTAATTTGAAGAAAGATTAAAAGTTCCTGGAGATAGATTATTTCAATTAATGCTTATGAAGGCAAGTCATGAGAAATACAATCTTCCTTTTTTACATTTATACTCTTATTGTCCTTCCAAACCTCAAGCTCAGAAATAATAAAATTGTTAACCATACATAACGCGTAAATGTAAGTCTGTACCTTCATTTAGCATCCTGAAGGTATACACTTTTTCCATGGAGTCAGCTAATTTTATTCTACAGTAGAAAGCTCCAAAGATGTCAACGTTCCGTGTTTTCCACACAAGCTTTAAAGCAACTCGATAGTCCGTGTCTTGAATGACCTGTAGGTTCTGTTGCTGGGTAGGAGGGTAGTCATGCCCCATGCTGAGCATGTCCGAAGTCTTCCAGTCACTGCTGATGCAATGAAGCGAGGACTCAGAGCTGGTTACCACAGGCTCCGGATTCACCAGTGTCAATTCAGAAATTTCCAGTGCATTACCTGAAAGTACAAATGGAGGTCAGCAGCATGTTCACCCTTCCTACTCTCTGAAAGTGTGTAAACCAAATAATAATAAAAAAAAACATAAATTTCAACTTGTACGGAATCACACTCTTCACTTTTTTTCTTGGGGTTCTTTTGTAATGATGTACACATTACTCACACTTTTTAATGAGTGTATTTAATCAAACGAATTTACCACTGAGCCAATGTTTATAGTGTTCCATCCACTAAGACCATAATTTACCGGAACTGGTAACTGGCAATTAATTTATTCAGCATAGCACATCCCCAAAGTCTTGTGACACTATTCCCCAGCAAAAGTTTATTCAGACTCATATGAAACAAAGACATTGATGACGATCTTACCAATGAGCACATACTTTGTTTTTGGATCACCAGAGAAATGGTAAAATGGAGTCAATAGTTGCAGACTGCTGATTGTATTTTGCTTGTGTATGGTTGATATAGCCAAGGAAAAAAATGCCTCAGTAGTTCACTAGTATGTCATTTACTTGCATAACATATCCCAAGGCTTGATGGCATTGTGCCACAAGGGCGAGAGTAGTATGACAGACAAGTGAGCCTGATGAGTGAAGCTGTGTTTTCCCTACTCTTCATATTTGGAACGTTACAGTAAATTGGGAGCCAAATCCACAGGCATGACTTGTTACCCGAATCCACAAAGTCTCTTTCAATCAGATCATTGATTTAACATGGGTATGTTAACCATGTCAGTCCATGACTACCTTAAGATCTAATATAATCCTGTTTGTAATATTGCATGCTTCCTTAGAGTCTTCAGCTGGAGTGGAACATAAGGAAAAATGGAGCCAAAGACTGCAACCACCACACTGCCTGAATTATCTGGAAAGGTAAAGCAACTACATTTGCTCAATCATTTTATAAACAGGATAGCTAAATCACATCTTTAATATAAGCAAGAACATATGTCAGGGCACATAGGAAATACTTTTGGAGGAATTCAGAAACTACCCATGCTTTCACTAACACATTTTTGCACTTTGACTATTGTGCAACAACATTTTCAAACCACAGGATGTCATATATAATTTAAAAATGACAGGATGAGTGAAGTGGACCATTAAAATAAAATGATTCAAGGCTTATGTCATAGATGTTTCGTGGGCCTCCAACATTATAGACCTCCAGTACAGGGATAGTGGGCCAATGCCTATCCACAATCACATTCCAAAAGTCAGCAGCAGCAGCTGTGTTCATGAGGCCCTTGAGGGAGGGGCTCGGGGGGCCGGGGGCCAGGTATGGTTTTACAGATAAGATCAATATCCCAAACCTATGTGTTCAGCAAACAGAGGATGCTGACATTTGTAGGATTGTGTAATCTCATGTATAAAAACATGGAGAATCCTAAACGTCCATTCACTTTTTTCTCAAACCCACAGAACATATTAAAAGGACATTTTTAATCAATGTTCGTTACTTTTCATTATGAACAGTAAACTTTTGCACATTTAAGATCTTCTCAGCATCAGGTCTCTCTAAATGATGTCCTGTTTAAATTATAATATTTATCCCCAGTCCAGACAGGATGCATTACTGATTATTTGTAATATTTATGGAGAGTCAGGCATTCCAAGTTTTACATCATACTGTATTTGCAAGATAGCTGAACAAAAGGTTCTGATGCTTCAGATGTACTACATGTTATATGGCGTTAATATTGTTTAACAAAAGAGATAAATGCCTGCGGTTTTTCCCTTTGTGAACATGTCTGATATGTGTCCAGCTGATAGTATGAGAGGGATGATGTTTGGCTGTACCCTTTGAGGGGTTGCACAGCAGGTGTCAGAGCTCTGTACAGCACAGCAGTGACCTCAGCACATAGAGCTTGTGTGATGGTTTCCATATGGCCACAGCTCAGCCAAAACCTTCCCATGAAGCTGTGAATTTATACACAAAAGCTACTTAAAAGCTATGATGCCTCCAAAAGGTCCCACTACCTCTGCTACATTAAGAACCAGTGGGTGTGTTTGATTTACTTGGATCCCAAATGCCATTTGAAAAAGGAAGGAGAGCTGAGTCACTAGATAGTTGTATGGCATCAGCTTACATTTATAACATACTAATTACATACTAATGCCAGGATCACAGTAAAGTATTAGTTTATTATTTGTTATCTCCATTATATTTCTGTAACTTCATTATTTAAAATATTTTTTTTTCTGCCTGGGTAGAACATAGGTAAAAAGTGGGAACCAGGACTTACAGTAATTGTGGAATTGATTTGGAACCCCACATTTTTTCAACTCAGGGAGACAAGTATTTGAGAAAAAATACATGAATAGCATTCACATATACAGTATAATATGATGTAAGAGCATGTCTGATTTTGGTTTATTATGTTGGTTCCCTGAACAATATCATCAGTGCTGTAGACATTATCCAGACTTCAAGTCTGAAAATATTATGAACAATTACAACTTCATAAAACAACTACATTGTTAGAAACTGAATCCATTGTTGCCAAGAGGAAATGTTGCACAGGCCAACAGAGTCAACAATGAAAACACTGATAAGGTTCTTTCTAGTCAGGGACCAATAAAATACCCATAGCAGACAAATGTTAACAGCAAGTGCTAACTGTGTCTGGAAATATTTAGTCGTATCAGAAACACAATATTTTATATTTTAGTTATGACGATAATGTGATCTATGAGGACTCAGATAAGCCTTTGACCAGTGTAATTAACCCATAGCCATATAATCAGTAATTGTTTTATAGGACAAAATCTCAGATTAGTTTCAGGGTGTCAGAGGGAAACCACACCCCACAATTGTTATACAAGTATGGTCCTGGGGGCAGGAGGGAGCACATTTTTGGGGAAGTTATCCTGTTGCATAAAAAGAAACAAATGATTACACAACAGAGTACACATATATTCAGTGGCGCCCCATTAGTGCTGGAAAGCAGGCTGTTTGGACAACATTTTAATTTTCCAACAGAATCATGGGTGTGGTTGACTTCTAGTCAAAACAATCAAGCTGCATGCAGCAGAATTGAAAGTGGACATCAAAATATGTGAAACCACAAAATCAGAGAGAAATCAACTTGGCTTCTCTACCTCCTTAATCCTACACTTATGGTGCCTTGTTGTCCCAAGAGCATTATTTTCTTGCTCACAGTAGACATCTGAAGCTGTTGTTTGTCCAACTAATCAATCAAAGTAAAGATGAAAATATTCTGGAAAAATCTAACCATGGTTAGAGTGACACAAAATGATTTTGTTCTGTTTTGATTCAAATAATATGAAATGCACATGGAGATAAATTCGACAAGGAGAATTGCATTTTGAGTTTTTACTCATAAATCACATTTTCCCAACATCCCCCGGCATTCACATATTCACAGTGTGATATCCTAGTACTCATAAGGTCAAAGGAGCCTGGAGCAATTTCTTGTCTGACTTCTGAAACTAGATGGGGCTGGGTTTTTCTGCTAGACTTGATAAAAAAGCCAGATCACTGATGAAAGTCTTGGTGGGTCAGTGAGAGACAGTCTTCTCGCCAGACCAAGTACAAACCAAAATAAAATCTTAACCAATGCCAAGATTAGGACAATGTGCATCCACTATGGTCAATAAATTTCCCACAGAGCCTACTGCGAAGAAAGTGCTGTTCCCTGGCACTAAAATCTTCATTTTATGTTGGCTGAAGTAAGTTTACTTACCCCAGACCCACCTGTAAATTGCTTTTGGTTGTGTAGTATCTTTTGTATGTATGATCTTGTCCGTTTTACTTGATACATCTGTTTACATTTTTCTCATCATCCTAATTTTTCTGAGAATTGTGTAAATATTTGCCAACAGCAGGTAGCAGCATTCAATAACCTTTGCTGCAGGAGCCCAGAAAATATGATATTATTATTTATAAAAGTCAGCACATTTTTGAAAGTAACTGAATCATGGCCATAGCTAATCCTTGGCAGTGGGGGGACCAAAAGAATTCCCTATTTTTAGGATTAGCCATACCGTGTTTAGTGCATAGTAAAACATCCTAAACACTCTGGCACTGTGAATAATATTTAGGCTAATTGCGTAGGATTGGATGCATATGTTTTATTGTCCAGCCCAATCCCAAAGAGCAGTAAGAGTGCTGTCAGGATGACTGATGAGGATTCTTATCTGAGGGGGTAAGTGCTAAATCACATGGCTTATTTCATTGTGCTGGAGAAACAAAGGGTCAGATGTACTTGTTTTCCTAATCAGATTAACGAAGGCGCCAGAAAGGGCGCATCTTTAAGTCTCAAAAACAAGGTCTTGAGTGAAAAGAAGAATGTGTCAAAGCAACATTGCACAAAAAGCAGCATGTTTTTTTTCTTGCATTGCTGCCTAAGGTTATCAGGTCTGGATGGGAGTCTGGAGCGTGTGGGCTGACCCGGGGGAGGGAGGGTTTTTAACTCAGTGATTACTGTCAAATCGCAAGGATGAGTTCCAAAAGTCTTTCAACCATCCAAAACTGATTTCACACATCTGTTTTGCTTTATATGTCTACACTTTTTCAAATATACTCTCAAGACTTGCCAAGAAAAAATATTGGAAACTATATATTCCACCTGTGTCAATGAGACAAACAACAGTTACTCATGCAGGGTGTATGCTTAAGATCTTTTATATATATATGTATATATATATATATATATATATATATATTTCACTTTACAGTGCCTAAGTTTCCAAAAACAAAGCTGAGTAACCTCTCTATACTTAATATTGTAATTTACTTTGAAATTGTTTTTCTGATGTCTTTGGAAAAATTTTGATTGTTTGATAGCTAGCATCAGGTACTGATGTTACAACGAACCAAAACACAGGGGAAATTATATGTGCATTATATGTGTACAACAAAGTGAGAAAAGAGTTGCACTCTTCTCATCTTTGAATAGTGTCTACTAGTATTTCATGTCTTTTGTTGATCACATTCCCAAATTAAGATATGTATTTTAATTAGCAAGCAGCAACAGCTACACACTATATTTGCCAACCAACTGTTTACTGTAACTGGTAGTATTAACACTTACATTTTTTTTCTGGTATGTTTACTCACAGTATCCCAGTTAGTGTAATAATTTACATTTAGCAAGCTTGGTGACTTCAACGCAATGTTGAGTTAGCTAGCTGCTCGCTAAATGTGCTCTCCTTCAGGACTGATTTACCTGGTCTTACCTGGCTGACTGATTCAGTTGAAATAAGGATTGTTCAACAGTAAGTGGAATAATCCCAAACACCAAAATGTTTTGTAATGTTTCCCACACAGTCAGATATGACACCAGTAACATATTTCCAATGCCATTAAAAGAAGTCAGAGTTAACCAGTGACCATGACCCTGGCAGAACCCTGGCCAACTGGGAGAGGACACTGGAGAGAGACTGAGGCAATGGCCAGCTGCAAGACCCAGAGCTGCTCCACAAATAGGCATTATTGCGTAAGCCACCCAAAGAGGCTCCTGTATATTGTATTTTCACAATACTTCATGTTAATAAGGCTTGTCACATATTTATTTTATTATGAATAATAATATAATTAGTGTGGTTGAAATTATGGAAGAATGGAATATGAACTTGTACTGTATTTGCAGAAATAGACTGACAGTATGAATTTTTACACTGTATTTAGTGCTTTCTTAAAACTTAATAAAGAGGATTCGGAAAATATGTCATGTATCAAAATGTTTAGAGTATATTTACACATTGCATCATCTACACACATATTATGATGTGCAATATATTTTCTTTTAGAAGTTATATGTATGTACTTTTTTTAGGGTGGAACAGCAGCCCGTTTCCTTTCTTCCTCTCCCCACCCACTTTCTCTCAGAACAAATCATGACCCCCACACCCTTCTTTCATGTTGCCAATATATCACTCCCTCACTGGCAAAAAAAAAAAAAAAAAATAGTTTAGCTAAGCAGCTTTAATCAGCTAATACAAAACAATGCAAGAGTCTGCTGAGAGTCTAACTCGACTTAAACTGACAGTAAACAGTTTATGTACAGTGAAACTGAGTAGAAATGATTCTCAGCAGGACTCCACAGCTTCTCAAAACAACCATGAAATACAGTCAGGCATTCACATAACATTGCCACTTATACTGTCTCCTCTGAAGGTGCTGGAAGATATTAGAACCTTGTGTTTCCTCACTTTCACCTAATAGTATAATCCAATCCCAGTGCTTGTAAACATGTTCACAGAATCTAAACACATCCAATAAGGCTGTAAATAGTGTCTGCAGAAGTAGCTGGCAGGCTCTCTGAACTCTGGATTGGAGCTTGGAATCATGCATTTACGATTGATTCTGGAAATCCCTTTCCTGACGCTTTATACTGTTCTTTAAATAGGAAAGAGTCCACAAAAACTGAAAACCTTACCCATGTCTCTACCACAACCACATGTTGATTGGTCCACCACTCTCCACCTGCTAGCTTTCTCTGCCTCCTTTTAAAAATAATCTAGTCCTCACAAATAAATGAGCATCTACTGAAACAACACCATATGTTTCTTTTACAATCAAACAAAGAATACACTATTGTACTTTGGGTCATTTACTCATTATTACCTCCTTCATGCTATTCTCTTACAGTTTAAAACATAAAAAGGAAGTTTTGTGTTGGACACACCTCATCTGAGTAAGCCACAGCCATTAAACATGAGAAATAATATGAGTAACCAATCTGGTCTTCTTTTTGAAAAACAGACTTCTCACTTTTTTGTTTTAGATATTGTTACAATGTCTCACTTTAGTAAATTCACAGTTGTGGCAAATTAAGTCTACCTCTCTGTGCCTCTGAAGCCTTGAAATACTCAATTTCATGATGAAATTTAGTATAAGAAAAATAAAGCCTGGTATTTTACAGATAAGAATGTGTATTACACAAAATATACAAAAAAATCACAGAATAGGACAGGGATGTGATAAGTTGTTATAGGTGTAAATGTTAGCTCATTTTTAAATTAAATTCACCATAAATTCCACCCACCACCAACTCCACCAACTAAATCAGATTTATGTTTTTCACAAGGAAGCAATTAATTATACCATTACAATGTGGCCTACAGATTTCTGGTTGACATTATGATTACTGTTGCCTTTGTAAATATAGTACATACCATTATTTACAGCACTCAAAATGATTTAGTACATGCTTTACATTCACTGGAAATCACTAGAGACAGTACAAAGTTTGCTGGTTTGAAAATAAATCATCATATAAAGAGTAGCCTTAAACTTTGTCTATGCTTAAAAAGCTCCCAAAAAGACCTCTCCACAGTCCATCATATGCCGCAGAATCACAGTCTGATCTCCCATATCATTAGTGATACTGCTTAGTGTAAGAAGCTGTAAGGTAAGGACCACTTCTGAAACTTGTGGTTGAACAATGAGACAAACAAAAGGAACGTACCTGCAAACAAACAACAGACCAAGTGCAGAACGAGAGACGAGTAATCCATGCTTTTCCACCTGAGGGGTGGCGTGAGTTTATATCCCGGTATCAACGGCGTTAAGGAGGCTGAGGAGCGGACTGAACCCCAGAGGGTGTCAGAGAAGCCCGTCCACATGCATCTCGACAGTCACAAGTGGTGAAGTTCTTTCTCCCTCCCTCCTTTCTGCCTCCCCTCCCTCTCCCTCTCGGCTGTCCAGGCACTGGGAGTTGGAGTTCCTTTTTCCTGTTTCCTTTCATATGAGGATGGGAAAGGCACCATCTTAACAATTGCCTGACATTAATTATGCTCCTACTAGTCCTTAGGGGTGGATCCTCAAAAAAACCCTAAAAAAAGGTCCTCATAATCAGAGCAAAGTGGAGCATTTGTAGGAGGTAGACACAGAGGCCAGCAGAGTAATATTGTGGTGATATATACTAAGGAGCAGTACCCTGTGACATTGTGGTTTGAATACATTCATTGAGACTAATAAAAATTCTTTACTCTGTAAAATCACCACTCCACTTAAATGGAAGAATAGGTTCCTTCTTTTTTCTCAATGCAAAGGACCATTGTAATAATGATTGACATGTTTGGATTTATACTGCATTTTTATCAGTCCAGGGGTACAGTATCTGTTTTTACATAGCATGTCTCACTGAGCAAGGGATACATTAAATAAGTCTTTAACAACTTGTGCTTAGTGTAAAATTTGTGCAATTTCCTTCTTCTTTGTAAAAGTACATCTTGTTCATCCTGAAACCATCCTAGCTCCTGTTCCAAGCAAATTGTATGAATTGTCTTGTTTTCTGTATATTCATTTTTGAGTTAGTTTTGTTTGAATTGTCTACTGCACTCATTCTTCCTCACTTGTTTAGTGTTGCTTTTATTTGTTTCCAGTTTTCACATTCGCCAGTACAGCTAAGCTCAGGAATGCTGCTTAGTTAAATGAAATTTAATTTACTACTTGAATAGTTTCCCAATGGACAATAGTTTCCCCCCAATGCACCTATAACTATGTGTTTGCAAAAGCACACATATATCATTCACTATTTTGCCAGAGGCACGGGCATTGTCCTGACATTTTGATTTGTGAGCTGAGTTACGATTTGTTTTTCTAAGATTCCGTTTTATTTTTTCTTGTACAAATTGCTGATATCGAGTTCTGGTTTGCATTTTGGATTGTTTTTCACATGTGCATGCATGTTTTCCTAAGAAGCTGAGCTTGGATTACAAAAATACTGTCAAAATTCCTCTAGTGCAAGGGCAGAAATGAACTGACAAGCTTTTAAACTTCAGTCACAGAGACATCATCCTTAGCAACATGCATCCCTTCTCCCTGGTAGCTTAACTGCACAAGTGGTATATACAGTTTCCTTCTCTGACTTCACAAGTTCAGATGGTGAAGTGCAGAGTAAAAACATAAGAGTTGCTTTGCATCAGAGAAATGTTTCATGTTTTAGAGTAATGCATTCATCTGTGCACTACTGAATTGACAGATGAGTTTGTATGATGAGCATTAGCACAAATTTGCAGACAACAGGGGTAAAATCAGTCACAATTATGGTCTCAGATGTTATTCCAGAATCTCCCACTGACATGCAATTGGGTTCAGATCTGAAATAGCTTGACATGAATAACAAGGATGTCATGTTAATCAAACCACTGGGACCCCACATATGCTTTGTGGTCAGATGCTGGAAGACAGCCTTCCAAACAAGAGAGAAATACTGCAAAATAGAATGATGGTGGGCACACTAAAATCATTAAGAAGCGACTAACTCTACAGTCAAGCAATATCAGGGAAATTCATTTCATGCCATTACAGAACATAACAGAAATGCTCAAACTGTTAAACGGAAGAATTCAGGCCTGCTGGCTTCTTTCAATTTGTGCCACATGTGTTTGTTGACGACATGGGGAAAGATGATTCATCTGACTATATCACATCCCTCCACTCAGTAGTAGCTCAGTACTCTGTTGCCTGTGCTACTTGAACCACTGAGCATGTTCACAAATGTACACTGTCAGACACAATGATTGGTTTGTGGACCAACAGCCAAACTCTGGTATCCTGATCTGTATTGGTCAATGGAAAGTCCTTGAGTAAACTGCTTGCTCATGCCCTATATTGACATTTGCAGTTCACTGATTAGGAGCTGGTTGCCTGCTCACCCTTACACTTTGAACTAGTGCAAAGACATCACACACAAGGAGTAGCAGTGTGTAGGGGTCACAGCAATCTTGTAGCAGGGTGTCTTTGTACACTGCTCTACTTGACTCTCCACCATGTGATGTTGTGGTAGTGAAGAGCATACGATTATTTCCCTTTTGACATCTGCCATTGATAGTCGTATGCAGGCGTGAAGTTCGCCCAGACATAAAAGGAGTTCATTGGAATTCTCACAGTTGTGAAACACAGGGTGAAACACCGAACAACAACAACATGCTGGGATGACATAAGCAGAATGGGAATTTTATAATAAAACAACACATACCGAGCATTAAAGGTGACTGTCAGAATTCACACAGTTACAAGGGGAAGCACCGAACAACAATGACACTAAAATCAAGAATTAAAGAATTAATGAATGCTGGTGGTAACTACCTAGCTAGCAAGCTAACCTGAGGTAAATTGCGAACCTGAGGTGAATTGGTAGCGTTAGCTGAGAATTTCCGTAGAATAACTACCACAGCGTAACAATATAAATATTAGAAAATAACGATTAATTCATTTTAATTCAGAATACATTACAGTTGTTAATGGTGTTTCCGCTGGAATGACATAAGCAGACTGGGAAAACAGTTCAGAGGGGGGTTACTACCTAAGTCTGGGGGCAAGAGGACATCCCAGAAGAAGAGACACAATTACAGTCATGGCAAGTGGAATCAATACTCGCTGTTACACGTTCATCCGCCCACAGCTGCCCTTTGTTGATGTCTTTCAGAGTTTTATAACAGCATCATATTTGACATCGCCACTCATGAAACATCAGTTGAGCTGTCTTCATCCATAAACCTCCGGCCAAACAGGCCCCAAGGTGATTAATTTACAATGACAAAGTTTAGTTTGGGTCCTGGCTGTGCTTAGAATACATCACAGTTAAGTGGGCTCAAATGGATATTTATACTCTGTATTCCACAGCATAGCAAACATCCATCCATTTTATCTTCTCACAGGCTGCTGTGGTTTTGGGGGACCACAAAAGATAAAGGCTATCTATACCAGACTTTCTCAGCATGGCACTCATCTTTTCCTCTCTGAGGGCAAATGGTAGGACTGTGGAAGGACCTGCCCTATGATGTAATGGCCTTGATGAGAGGGAAACAGAGACAGGAAATAACCATACCATGCTCCCGTGGTACAGGGGAGAGGAGCTCTGGTGGAGACACTGAGGTGAGCCTCACAGAAAGTTTATAGGTGCTGTCAGCCAAAGGCCAGTCTCTGTTTTTAGAATACATAAGAAAATGCTGAATAAATATTATCTTTGAGAGGGTTTCTTTTCACTTCTCACCGGGAAGCACTTTCTTTCTGTGTACATATTCTCTTTTCAGTGAAAATCCCACTGTTAAAACTTCTGATTGGAAATGAGTAAAACCTTTTGTTAATGTATTACAATTTTATCCCACATTACAACCATCAGCATAAAGGAAGGAGCTAACATAGACAACGCCCCAAAACACCTTTTTTTTTTTAAAGTACATTTGTTAGAATAATTTTCCCGTAGACCTTTGGCTTGAGAAAGGAACAGGTCTAAGACCTTTTGTTTAGACAGAAGTCTGCCTTTTTTCCTCTGCCCGAGAGCTGTGAACACTGCAGCTGTGGAAACACTGAGACAGTGTTACATCTCTGCCACTGGGCTGAAACCCCTGCAGCTCCAAAAGCTGAAAGCCCTTTTTCCCTCTATTATCTTTGATGAAAATGAGTGGATTAAGTGCCCATGTGTGGCCCTGGGGGCCACTGGGAGACACAGGCTCCACAATATTACACTCCCTGGGTCCTGTGTCATGTGGACTATGCACAGTAAGGCTGAGAACCAGGGAGAACAAGAGACAGATAAACAGGAACATGGGGTACAAGAGGGAACGTGAAGAAGACTACAGAAAGCCAATAGGAGAGGCAGGATCATGACCTGCAAAATAACAAACAAAAATTCTCTGAGTTGGCTCTCTTCACTATATGTGAGGCCACACACCCTGAACTCTCTACCTGTACAGTAAGGCATTTTCCCCCCTTTGGGTTCCCAGCCAGGAGCAGCACACTGAGCGGAGGGTTTATTAGGGGCTTGTTTCAGATCTCATAAGCCATTCTGTACCTCAGCTTTCACTCTGAGAGGTCAGACAAGATGCCAGGGTCTTAAATTTGCACTACACTTTAATCTCACAGCCAAAACATTAAACCTCACCATTTGTATTACCTGAGCATACTGTATTTCAGCAAATTATTTCAGCAACAGAGGACAACAAGGGACCAATTACTGTGGTCCCTCTGCATGTTATTAGGTGGATTTATTGTGAGAACTGATATTTTAGTTCCTAACCTGCACACAAAATTAAACTTTCAATGTTACTGTGACTTTTCATCATAGGAAACCATTCTTCAGCTCAACTATGAGTTCAGCCTAACAGTACCTGATAGAATTAGATTTCATGTTTTCAACTGAATTTATGTCTTTCCTTTATTAAGGGTCTGGCAGGAAGCTGACTCTGTTCAAAGGTTTGTTCAGGAGAATATGAAGCTACTGCGCAACTTGCTTTGTCTTTTCCACATCTCTCTGCCTTTGGTGAAATCTTGTCTGGTATGGTATGCAGGGTATTGAATGTTTTTTTTTAGCTGGCCTACAGCCTGACTCACTTGTAGAAATCTCCCTGGGCAGCATTGGGACACAAACAGAACCCCAGTCTGAGCTGAGATTCTAGGGCTCTCTCCAGCAGTGACCTGGCTCTTATCCTGCTCCGGGGAGGTGCTCTTCCCTTCGACCGAAAGGGGGTGGAGGGTCTGAGAAACGCCAGGCAGCCCGCTGCTCTGATAGCGCTTGGCGGAAACCAATATCATTAAAACAATAGTGTTATCAGGCAGCAAGGTTCCTGTCTCCAGTTAACCCCTTCTTCTCCTAATTCATACTGCTGCTGAACAGAGACAATGGAATTATATTCCATTAAAAATGGCTCAAAATTTCAAAATACGTCAATTAACAAGTTATGATGAAATAAACAATCCATGTGTTATTGAATTTAGGGATGCTTATTTAATTAAAATGCCTTCTTTATGTTGTAAGGAAAGCTACAAAAAGTCAGTAATGTAGGAACACTTTACCATAAGATTAATGAAATGCATATAAAATCATGGATATTAAATGCCTACGATTTTAAGAGTTTCAGATGAAAGATCTTACCTTCTGCTGAGGGGTGTTGTATAAAGTGAGAACAGAACTCTCAGAGCACCACCCATCTCAAGTAATATGCAGGATTTTTGCTGGTTCAGCCAAGTTCAATGGTTGCCACCTACCCTGATGTGGACCCCCGACCTTCAGCCATTGAGCACAGAATAGGTCTGTGGTGTTACTACCCGAAGAACCAATAGGCAGGAAGGGTTGAGTTAGGGATGCTGAAGGCAAGTATGCACCAAGACTGAACAACTAAGAGAACATTCCATATTAAAATATTTTATTGAGAGGCAGCAAAAAACTGTATTACAAAACACAACACAATTACATTTATAATTTGTGTCTTATAAGCCAAACTTGACAAGGATAAATGTTTAATGATTACAAAATATATGAACTTGGAACACTGAGTGTGCCAAGTTCAGCAGGAAACAGGCCAGGGTCGGACCCCTTGAGGGAATGTCTTGGTGGAACACCCCACAGGAAGGAAGTGGTCTCTTAGTTTCTGCTTCCCTGAAGTGTGTCTATGAGAATCTTATTGTATTCTGCCAGTTGTTTTGTTACATTCTTCACCACAGGACGATAGTCACTTTCCATTCCTTTCGATGCAATGACTGGTGAGTTTAGTTAAGGAAAAAGATTGTTAGCCAAGCAACATCCCACCTATGACACTTTAGCACTTGCGAGTTCTGCATCCATCAAATTGACATTTTCTGAAAGATCTGCAGTATCTCTTACCTCATGCTATTCCTCAGAGTCTGTGTAAGAGATTTTCAGTGCACCTCTATCTCATGGTCTCTCAATGATTTGTGTGAATATAATACATCCATGATTCGTCATGGTCTGTGTGTTTTATCACGAAACAGATCTACATTGGTAATTCAGTGTAGTCACTAGTGTAGTTCATAGTCACTAAACTATATAGCCTTACCAGTATCACATCAGTGGAGCAGTTAAATGCACACCTGCTGCTTATTTTTTTATCTTTTAGGCATCTTTGTGGCAAGTGGCAAACAGGTAAATTTAACATTCCAAAATTAGAGCTACATGAATTCCTAGGCAATCCATGAAAATTGAAAGACTTGATACAAATATCCAACTGAAAATAAGTGCTATTTATTTGACCAGTAATCTGGGTGAGTGAGGGGGTGTAGTGTTTTGGGGGCTTCCTGAAGATGGTGCTGTGCCATAAGAGGGTGCCACTCATGGAAATTGTGACACTGCTGGGGAAAAAGGTTCAGAAATGCTGCAAGTGCAAAAATAAAAAGGATACACTCCCTCATGACGAAGTTGTTTTGCTCGTGATGTTGCCATTTCCTTTCCAAATTGGTTAGCTGAAAACAAATCATGGTATATTTCAATTATACCAACTTACATACAAAAGAAATTCAACAGATCTATCATCCTTCTTTTATATTTTAAAAGAAATAAAATAGAAAACCACAGATTTGTGTAGAAAACACCAAAAAACAAAAAATCTTTCCAGTTTATAAGTGGTTTATTTTTATTATTATTTGGTTTACCAGTGATATACTTATTCATATATTCCTCCCACATTTCCCAAATCAGTACCCCCTTACTCAGTTTAGAATACTATATATGACTGAGGGTAACTAGACAAATGACTTGCATTGACACACACTGACCCTAGCTCAACTGAGCAATTTGGGACACCACACTTGAGGCATGTTAAAGTCTTCCTTGTTAGTTTATGCATGACTCTTGAGCTGAGCTGAGCATGCATATACACCATGTGGGACAGCCTTATATATTTAACAGGGCCAGTTTCTGACAGTACATTTTGGCTGTCCTTAATCAGGGGGAATTGTACATTCCCTTTTTATCAGCTGTGAACTTTGGCAGAACATATCTGCTTGCCTCTGCAGAATGGCTTCCTCTGGCAGACAATGATAAAGTCAGCCTGTTTGGAGAGATTTTCTCACTACTGTTCTGTCTCAACCACTGTCATCATTTATTTTCTGCAGCTACAATGTCTACACATAAACAATTAGGCTATAAAAATAGCTTTATAGTAGTGCAATACACCATAGGGTCCGGCAATAGGTCAAGAAAAAGATATATTTAGTCGTACAGGATTTCAACATTTATTTTTGTATGGTGCCAAACCCTTAAATATGCTGGCCAAATATGAATGGACATGTTTACTTTATTTAAGTAAGATCTATTCTCATAGTATATGTAATGTCTTTCAGTTGACTGGTTTAGAGTATGTGCAATGACAAGTCATTCCGTAATCTTCTAGAATACCAAAATTAAATGGATGGCCTGTTCAGATTTTATATGCATCATTTTAATATCTTCATAATCTAACAAAGGAACCACCAAAAACACCATTTAGGGAATTAGGGAAATTTGAGAAACCAATATAGCAGAATAAAAAGAATAAATCCATCAAACCCTCCGAGCCAAAAACCACCCATTCTTTTCATTCCAAATACCATATCCTTCTTTTCATATCCACTGGAATGCCCCTGCCCCTTTCCATTATAAATCTCATTGTTTATGTGGCCATTTTGGGTAATCTAACATTCAATCTGCCATTCATTTGGCCCCAAGTGTAATGGATTAGCCAAGGAGTCTCGGGGGATTACACTGGGGTCTGCAGTGTCTCACTGTTGGGAAATATTTTCCCTTTTAAGATTTTTTTGTATATAATAATTGTATTATACTTCAGCCATTCAGAAAATATAAATGTGATTTACAAAACAAAAGTGATGGTTTGCACATCTGTGGCAATATTATAATTATAATGTATTTCATAGCTATGTTTTAGTAAGTAAATGTCTGATATGGTGTAATACAAGTAAACTGATTTCAGGGGGCCTGGAAGTTAAGAACTTTAAGAAGCTGCACACAGCACTCTTGGCCACTGTGGGAGTCACATACTCATTACTGTTGGCCATGGTGCCAGCTCACCTGTGCATGGGTCTCATTCTCCTGTAGTTGGGACTTCTGCACTTCATATTCTTCGTTCATCTTCTGCATGACTTTTCTAAAGGTGTCCCTCCTCTGGATGAGAGACACTCTGTCCTCTTGCAGTCTCTGAGGTAAAGAAGGAACTTACAGTGAAACTACCAACAATATGCTTCTCCTCAATCCCAAAGATAATCATAATAGAGTTCAAAGTAGCAGTATTCTTCTAGAAGTCCCAGTCTTTAGAGAATAAAAATGTAACTGTTGCTGAAGATATATAATATAAACAAAAGACGGAAATGAAACTCTGTATGCACAGATTGCGTTTGTTCAGCTATTGTACTGGCAATCAGCCAAACTATCTTATATTCCTCAGCTCAAATGTGGTGAAAAGAGAGAGACAAGAAAATGGTAAAACAAGCCAGCTTCAATATACATTCATGCAATGCCAAAAATATGAAAATGGAAAATACGCTATAACCAGCACTATTATGGAAACCTACATAAAACTGGCCATCGGAGAAGGTTACAAATATTGTTTCTCAGTGCAAGAAACATGACTTCCTCATGTCAAACATTTCAGAAAAACCTGTATCCTGTTCAAGGAGAGCCCCACTGGTAAGTGATTCTTCAAGGTTCCTAAAAATTGGTGGACATGTTCCTGTAGGTCAATGTACTCAATAGCAATGTTGTCACTGTTTATAATACAAATGCTATGTGGCACAAAGGAGGAGATAAGGGAATGCAGAACATGTCGGATACATCTGTCATGAGGTACAAGCCTTTAGCAAGGAAACAAATGCCTTAGAGCAAATGGTCTTCCTGTGCATGCACAGAAGACACTGAATATAAGCTTGTTATGTCTTTTCAACTTGGAACGTAAATATTCCAAAAATGACTCAAGAGAGTTTGATCATTCAACAGCTAAACTAAGTACTTATCCTTAATATTGAAAACCATTATGAATGGTTTCTTAGTGAAGGAGCACTTCTGTGATTTAGCCCATTCTGTTATGCTGTTATGTTTTAAGATTACTGAGCTCTGCAACACTATACTTTAGCGAGTGTTTTAAAGTAGTAATTAAAACATGTCCTTCTCCTTCACTGATCCAATGTGTGGAATCCTAATAGGCAACCTAGGAGTATAAAATCTTTGTCCTGTCGCTCACCTCCATCCTGCACATGACTACAGTAATTTAATAGAAACCATATTTTCAATAACTGTTCAGCCATTCTAAGCGGTGTCTCTTAATACCTTCTTCTTCTCTTCGCCGGAAGCCTTGAGTGCATCCAGGTTGCTGTAGGTCTCCAGGCCCTCATTCATTTGCTGGATCTTCTCTTTCAGGCTGTCGAGCTCTGTGTTTATCTTGGTCTCCAGCTGCTCTACCTTCTGCAGGTCTTGCTGCAGGCGCTGGCTCTCTAGGGGAACACACACAGGTACATAGGTCTGTGCTTTTCATAACCGTACCACTTCCAACTAAAGCCATTCTTTTAATTAGAGCTGAACATTTCGTACAAACCAGCTATTTTGGGTTTAGTTGATCTTTTTAAACTTGCATAGAACCTTTGAGCAAGCTGATCAGAGAAAGGCTTATACCTTTATTTGAATTTCAGGTTTTAATTTCGGGGACTGTGGGTAAATTTAAAAACCCTCTATTTTGCATTACCTAACTGTTTTACTGTTTAAGTACTCTAATTCCAAGAAGCGGACCTAAAGTACGTATTATTCATTACTCAAGCCAATCCACTGATAATATTTCTTCTTGAAATTCATCTAGTACATTCTAAACATTTTACTTAATCAAGCCCTCTTAACCATGACGGAGTGAGAGCAGTGAGCATTTTGGCAGTATGGGGAGAGAAGCTATGCAGGATGTGGGGCACAGGCCACCAAGGCAGAAGTCATATATGTTACGGTTTCATAACTATGATTTTGATTGAATTAACAAACTGTGAGGCCCAGCTAAGAGCCGCTATCACTGCGGTTGTTCCCACGCACTGTGCCTATTTATATTACAATCAAAACAGCCAAAAGTTTGTTACCTTTAACTTGATTTATTACTGACAGATATACAAGATGTACTGTGAGATGGAACAGTACATGGGCCTGTTTAAAATCCTGAGTGGGGTTACAGTGAGACAGCAACCCAAAAGATTATTAGCAGTACTGCGACAGGCATTAGGCGAAGGCTAATAGGATTTTGCTTCCTTTCAAACACATCTTCTGTCCTTGATGTCCTGTGTTATTCCCTAATGAACTGCTAACAGACCACCTCCCTGTACCAGGAATGCTCTACCTACTTCCCTCAGGGTAGCGACTCAGGTCGGGTGGCTCTCTGTCTGGAGAGGACCACCACTGGGGGCAGGCGGGGAGGCTGTGGGGGACGGGGACGGGGGCAGGAAGGGGAAGCGAGCCGGTTCCTCCTGATAGGAGTTCACCCAGGCCTTGTGTGTACTGAGCAGTAAAGAGTTGCAAAGTGCCCCATCAGCGCTTCTGTGCATTCTGTGGCGCTTCCTCCTGGGGTTCGCCTTTTTTTCGAGCACCGCCCCTCCCCCTAGGGGTCCGATGGCGGCCTGAAGTTTGCAAGAATGCCTTGGCGGGGTTTAGTGTAAATATTTATAAAGGAACACAACTGCAGGTTGCTTGTGTTGCTCTGATAATCTGTTTATTCACATTGTGTACAGTGCCATCCCTACCCCTCAGTTTGTTGGCCTTCACAGCATCGCACTGTGAGGAGAGCAGCTGAATTGGCATTTAGCATACACCAATTCGATCAATAGCAATGGCAGCCAGCAGCAAATATTCTACAGGTTGCCTACCAAGTGATTTATAACTTTAAAGCCAGTCCCGCCTTCGCTAGTAACTACATTAGATTCACAGAGCAGCAAAACCTTGCTGATAAAGCACAAACAAATAAATTAATGAGAACAATGCCTGAATGGCTCAGAATAGCAGCATCAAGGAAATGTTGGTCGATTTTTTGGTGGCAGCGATAACATACGACAAATTTAGGATGACCACATATCTAGAGGCTGAGCATGAGGGAAGGAAACTCAGCAGGGATTCAACAACTGACAATATTTACTCAGCACTGATAAAGCTGAGAGATTGAGCGAACATGACCGCATCCATTTTATATGTGTACTACACTAACCACCATCAGCTTTCACTCCATGATTGCTAGCTATTGATGCTGTTCTCAAACAGAGAGACAACAGCAAGAGAAAAGTTTCAGGTGCTGTCTCTCCTTTTTCTATCCAAAGGATTATATAAGTGTGGTTCCACCTGTTACCTGGACCGGAAATAAGGGGACAAAAGTTTGAGCTTTTGGTTCCCTTTATATGGCATACCACATACTTTAGCCACAAAACCAAAATGACTTTAATCCCTTCCCCTAACATGCAACCTTATAAAAAGACCAACTTCTATTTCAAGGCAACACATTTTTCTGAAAAAAAATGAGTAAAATAATTTTGCCTATCTATGGTCACTTAACATTGCAAATTAAGCACAATAAAATGTGTCATATTCTCAGATTACGTTTCATTCTTATCCTGTATTATAGCAATTCAATTTACCATGTTACCTCCCTACATGATGTATTCCCTGACAATGAACACTGGAAGAGTACTGGTTAACATATTGTATTCAGCAGTCAGTTACATAAACACATGCTCATTAAAATAAACCAGTTATAGTAAGGCGAGACCAGTGTAAACTTGAACAAAACTGATTACGCCAAAGGTAATTCAGTTTAATAAATCTGCCCTTGTCTTCATTTTGAGACCACCCTTAGTATGAGAACAATAAATCTATTATTATTTAAAAATGTGATACTCATAAGTGAAAACCAGTGTTTCACTATAATCATTCTGGGATTGAATGTTTGACATCTAAAATGTGAAAATGATGACACATATTGCATCACTCATGTATTATTTGACTGAAAGTCCATTCCTGCTTTATGATACATACTTTAAATCCAACTTGTACACAAATCTGTTTCAATTTGAGAGGCACAATGACTCAAGCGAATGACTGAAGTCATGTCATCATCAGTATGGTTCCAGAAACATCTTAATTGTTTTTTGAGTGAATCATAATTAAAAACTTACATATCATGTTCACATACATAAATTATGGGTAACATACTTGAAGCCAGAACAGTGGAGTGGGACTCAATATACTGGAAGAGTGGCCATTATTTGTATAAGCAGCAACCTAGCCCAGTTCTGTAGATGGACAGACGCATGTCCCTCCTAAGGTATGACCAAGATACAACCAGGCAAAAGTGGAGGGGCCTTGGAAAGAAAATGATTGGATTAAGTTAAGTAAGGTCTATGACTAACCTGCAGATAAGCCTTTAGCAGTGTTCTGTGATTTATGCATTTCAGTCTCCTTGAAACTGAGGTCCTCCTGCATTGACTTAAGTTCATTTGCTGTGACAGAAGAGATCTGCTTCATGCGATTCATATTCTGTAAAAATAAGCAGACAAGTACACACTCATTTTATCTCTGCTTTGATTTCTAGGCATATACATTATCAAAACGAATGAGACCAAGCAAAAGCCTTGACGGCCCATCTCAGTTCCTGTTGAGTCAAAGGTGAAGCAAGATAGTTGGTTTTGCGCTGGGTGATGACTGGACAGCCTCGTAGTTGTATAGACAGCAGGACACTATAAACCCCAGGTAAGAGAAATACACTTGGGTAGAAAGCAGCCCTTACCCTACTGCAATGTTCCAGTAAGGCCACAATGCTGGCCTGTGTCTGCTGACTGCGGTCCAGCTCTTGAGCCTTGGTGTCTTCAAAAGTCTCCAGAAAATCTGTTTCAACAACAAGGCCACATTACAATCAATGCACCATGAACGCAAAAAAAAAAAAAAAACAACTGGTGATCTGAGAGAGAAATACTGAATAACAACCAGTTTCCTGTCAGTACACCATTATGTTTGTGATGCACTATTTGGTCTCATCAACCTGAAATCCACTTTAAACTTGTGGAGCACACAATGGATTGTACAGATGTGGTAAAGCTCTACATTTTTAAAAAGTCACACTCACTGTCCATGTTCTCCTCTCTCTTCTTTAGCTCTTTGTACTTTTGATTTCTTTCCCCTGTAAAGAAATAAAAACCATATGTTAAGGTTTTAAAGTATGACTGATATCCAGGAGAATTATAATCTGAATGTGAGGGTCAAGGGTTCAAATCCCAGATGGGATGCTGTTATACCCTTGAGGAGGGTAAAGTTCCACAATTCCTTCATGTTTATGGGTTACAGAATATGTAAGAGGTAAATGAGGATTGGGTGTCTGCTAGACAAATAAACATAAATGTAAAAACATGATCATGCTGCAGTTTTTTCTGAGAGACCAACAATATAGAAAAAAGATTTTTGTGTTTTGGCTGTTTGAAGAACAAAAGAATTCCTAAAAAGCTATTTTATAAAAACAAAACAAGACATCACAATAAAATTAGTTCAGGGGTTATGTTATGTCCTTAATTCAGACAACAAAGCAAAGTTTTCTTACCATCTTGAAAAGAATAAGACAAAGATGCAAGGAAAGGAGAGGAAATAGAAAGAAACAAAGACAAGTTTATATGATTTATATGACATAGAGTACGACAGCACACTTTTAATGCAAGGACAAGATGTCCAAAGAGTGTAAAGTGGCTTCTTCCCTTGCATATGGTCAGAGGACGTTTCTCATTATTCACTATCTTACTGATATGAAACTGATGTACTGTAGGACCCCCATAGTTCTGGAATGTTCACTTGCAAGTGTACCTAAGTGCCTTTGTTTCCAACAGGAGACAAATGCTCATTTTTAATACAATAAAGAGCTACAGACCTCCACTTAAATGGGCTTTTCTCTGTTCCCTGAACAGGATACTGTAATCTATTGAAGCAGCCTACTGCCTTGGACTGAATCCAGAAGCATTTATGGATTTATGATCTGTTCACGGCACAGTGCCTGGAGAAGGGCGGACATCGCTCTCCTCAACACCACCCATGCTGAAGAGATCAGAGCACTTTCGACCATCCTGGGCTAGAGGCCGCCTGTTGCTTTCCTTGCGAGATGGCCATTGTTGCTTTTATTAGTTCAGCTGCGGGTCAAGACACTTTGCAGGGCGTCCGGTTGTACCTTGGTGTTCCTCCATGTCGTTGTCGAGCTGCCGCATTTCCTCATTTATCTGGCTCATTTTTTCTCGTATTTCAGTCAACCTGAGTTACAGATAAAGAATTAAACCTCATAACAGACTCATGTAAATTCTTTATGACTAATTGTTCTTATTAACATTAGCAGCTGAAATAGTTATTGTTTTGTAGTACTTGCAAAGATTTATGAGAAAAGGAGCCAGCCTGCCTAAGACACTTTATTTTATTAAATGTATAAGGATAATGATGAGAATTTACTTACTGTCTTTCCATACTTGCTATTTCTTGATTGTCCTCTTTAACCTAAAGTTTAAAAAAAAAAAAAAAAAAAATGTTTGTAAAGTAATTACTACTAAATTAATTTACCATATTAAAGTAAGGACCAACAACGAAGTGGCAAGGACGGTGGTACGGTCTGTCAGTGGCATTGTGGGTCCAATGAAGGACGCAAACATGAGAGTGACCTGCTTGAGCAGCCGCTCTCTCTCCTCCTGAGGGGAGCCCAGGCTCTTGTCTTCGGCCACCATGGCTTCCCTCCGCAGCTCCAGTTCCTGCAGTTTCTCATGCAGCAGCACCGCCTCTTGCTTCACCTGTGAGTGGGCCATCTCCTGCAGACAAGGAGACCCACAGCACCTGAGTCAGCAACTGTTTATTCATTCCATTCACAAACCACTCCTGGACACCACCTTAGTCAGTTGTGTCCACCACATCATTTGTAACTAATCACGCACACCGTTCCTTCTGGTGGCATGAGTGTCATGAAAGCAAATGTTTTCTTATTTAAGTAAACTTCATTACGACCAATCTTAAATTTGTCATAACGCACTTTAGATAAAAATACTAAATAAAATTGTAAGTGGAGGGGCATTTCTTGGCACTACTGCTAAAGAATACAATTTAGTTGGATAACAAACTAGTTCAAAAAGTCGGTTGTAGAAAACAGTTCTGCAAATGTGCTTTGGATAAATGCTTATTCCATATGCATGTGGTCCTACTGTTTATATACATTCCAAGATACTCCAGAAAAATATTGTCTTGTTACTTGATAAGATCTTAGCTTATCATATCCTTTTTAATGTTATAATTGATCAATGTTGTAAAGCTACAAATTATGCAAAATTGTGGAATCAAATTCCACAAAACCAGAAAAATTAAGAAATTTGGCTTAACAGGAAATGGACATGTAACAAAGATGTTTGGATGACAAACATTATAATGACAGAATGCCTAACTAAATTAATCCTTCTGGCCCTACTCCTACTACTGGTTCTGCTAATCTGAGTTGGCTCTACTTTTCATACTGCAGAATTAGGTAGATAATTACAGGTTCTCTTCAATGCAGGGGTGGGCATAAATTTAAACATTTTGGTCTTTGTCCATGGTTTAGTCTTCACCTCCAACACCCTCTGTGTTTTCCTCAGACAATACTCGTCAGTTAATTGTAATTATGGGTTTTGTACAGACCACTAATTACAGTGATCCTCTTCAAGTAACTGCAGTTAAAAATTCAAGCTTGATTTGTTGTACTGTTGCACTGCTACTAAGCATCCATTAGAGGGCCCCATTTCCCTCAAGTCACTGCTCTAGCAAAAATGTGTTTTTCATGAACCCCTCCTTCCATTTCTCACTCATGAGACTCATGATTTTTGTCACTGTTTATTCCATTTTGCATCTGTAAAAGGAATAAACAGCTGGAAAATAGTTGATTAATTAAGCCACTCTTCACATAAAACTAGTTTTAAAGTGAAGGCTACAATGTTTGCTTCAATGAAAAGAGCAGTAGGAATGTGTTCACTTTGTGTAACAGATCTGATTATACTCACAGCTTCCAAAGTCTCCTTTCGCGAGATGAGTGCATCAAGCTCCTGCTGACGAGCATCCAGCTCCTGTCCAATGTAAAACATGAGGTGGCACTTAGATCTGCAGTCTGATCCTGCTTTGCAATGCAGTAGGCATGTTTACAGCTTGATTCTAACCAGTACAACCGGGTGTCCTATTCTTTATTCCCAGAAATGTTGGATAAGGAGCACAATGTTCTCAACAAGGCAAATTATACATAAAAACACAAAGCAGGAAGCAACAGAACAGCTTTTACATTTCAACTGATAGAAAAACACATTTACTCATTGGGAATAGAGTGATGGGGATCAATACTAATTACAATATTAATAAAAAGATCTAAGGACAGAAGTGCATTGTACTTGTAAAACTTTACAACATGTGCATAGTACAGAAGACTTGCAATGAATCACCTATTTACTGTAATCAGCACTAATGTGTGCATGTACACAACCCAATTTGCCCTATATACTGCCAGCAATGTGGACTTTTGTACCCTGAAGAAATGCACTTCACCTGAACTGCTCTGATTAATACTGTGGAGTTCAAATGGCCTGATTGCCAGCAGTCTTGAAAAAAGTTGTATTTTGTTTAACACAAATACATCTGTTCTTATGTGCCAGCAGTTTCAGGGCAAATTTAGGTTAGGTTTTTAGGTTTTGTCTAATAGTCCATGTAATAAGACAGCCATTTAAATGTCTCCACTCGGGTCACCCTCTGTAATGCAGCATGCAGTCAGACCTGTAGCAGCTCCTCATTAGTGGTCTTCATTTCAGCATATTTGGTTTGTCTCTCAGGGGCCATCTTCTTCACAATATTGTCTGCGGCCTGCTTCTCTCTTTCAATTTCCTCCTCTACAACTCTGATCATCTCCTCTTTCCTGAAATGAAAGAGATTATTGAGGTGCAGTCATTCACACATGGCACATCCATTTGAATTCAAACACAAGAAAGTGATACTTCGATATGACTGAACACTGTGTAAAATGGCCAAGATAATTTTGCCAAAAGACAAATAGCCATATTAACGTTGGCTTAAACAGTAGCTGACAGTACTTTATATAACAAGGGAATGTATCAAGACCAAAAAAAATCAAAATATCCAGTATACTCCTGACAGTTTTTGCACTAAACTATTCTGACAGCCTTGAAATCATCTATATTTAACTGTTTAAAAACAGTTGACATTTGAGACACTGTAAATTTTTAGCTAAATTAAATGACTGCCTTTTATTACTGAGGACAAAGGTCCAATACACTGTTGAGAAACATAACAGTTCCAGTTAGAACTCTATCCAGGGGATCATTCCGAACAAGATTTTCCTAAGGTAAGCACTTCACATATAATAACATTCATTCTACTAAATACATCAATAAAACATGATTGAGGTTCTTCATGCATTTAGTGTGATAAAAACTACCATTGTAAATTCAAAAGCTGTGTGTTCCTGTAAATTTATGGAAGGAATTCTGTATTACTGTAAGCCACCATTCCATCAGACGTATAATGGAAATGTCTTTCAAGCAAGTATGTATGCTGCAGCTTACTTGGTGTATCACAAGTAAGATATGTGTAAGATATTACTTGTATATCATGGAAACACATTTTCTTAACACATCCCTGTTTACACCGCTTGTTAAATGATGGTCTTTGATCACATGAAAAACTACAAAGCTCCAACCCAAAGAGAAACTATATCATGATGTCTTAACCAGTCTTGGAGAAAAATATCTGAAATTATATGGTATGGGATATTTCCAAAGAGATACGGATTTTCTAAACATTTTTCAATTTTGTGTATATCCCCCCTCCCTTTCTAATAATGTATTCAGCATAACTCTTCTTCCAGGCTTCAATCACTTTTTTTACATTTCTTCCATATGCTCTTTTGTGTTATTTTTTTATTTTTATTTCCAAAGCTTGCCAGTTCAGCTGGTTTCTTTTAGTAGACATAAACAACCAGGTGAGATTCCAAAAAGCATGAGATGTTGATTTTCCAAGCCAGTGCTCTCTTGCACTAGGCTCAGTGAGTCAATGTTTACGACACTGGGATGAAATAAACAGCTGTGCCACCTCTTCCAAAGTAATTTGTACTTCGGCAGAAAACATTTAATTTCCTTGAAAACAGAAAACTGTTGTGGCACATGCCAGCTACAGGAGACTATGAGTGTCTTTGTTGCTGATAAGAGAAACCCGCAGAAGAAGGGACGCAAGCAGAGGCATGCTGCATGGCAGGAAGAAACAGGAGCAACAAAGCTGCTCTTTGTATACTATTTATAGACTTTGTTCTTAGGGTTATTCGTTATTGTAACAAATGTGATTTCTTTGGGGCGGCTGCTACTCCTGAGGACAATTGAGGAGAACATTTTCAAAACGCCTTCCAAAGCCACTACAACACCTCAATACAGTGAGGAGCTCCATTTATTTCTTAATGCCATCAAATCCCTCTCTGCTTTCAAGGTAGTGCCATTGCTGCCATACCAGGTGTTGGTTCATCTTCCAGTGCATATTTGATCTGGAGAGAAGACCATGTCTATGAATGGAAAACTGCTTCTATGGCTGGGGTGTGTGTTCATGGCATCGAGACAAGCATCCAGTGAAGATGGGCTGGTAAGTTAATTCATAATTAATTTGCTTCAGCAAATCACAGCATGTACATCGCCACATATTAGCCAATTATGCATTGTTTATGATCCAATTCAAATGTAATTTCTTTATTTTCTGTGAGTGTGTAAAACATAGTCTTATGTACTGTATATTACTTACTTTCACCCATGAAAGGTATATTACGATGCACTTTTTAAAATAAGTTTTAATTTGTTTTTTTAAAGTCATGCATAAATATTTACATTGCCAATGTGCTATACAATGTGTCATGCAATTAAAAACCCAAAGCTTTGAGTATACTATGGTTTTCAAACAAAACTGCATCCTTCTTAAGACACCAATAAACTAAACACCTCCACAAAACACATATCTAATGATATTATACTACAACCAGATGTCTTTGTCTTTACAGGATACCAACTTGAACAACAAGACACTTCAACTTATTCCTCCCAATTTTCCCTCAAATATCACAAAGCTAATTCTAAGCCACAACTTCATAGCGATGACAGAAGCTGACATTGCAACGCTAAAAAATTACACCGAATTGACTGAGCTCTTTCTTGACAACAACAAAATGACTGTTCTGCCTGGTCACATCTTTGACAACCTCTCAAAGCTGAGGAATCTCAGTGTATCTCACAACAACATCAGCAGAGTAGAGCCCAAGGCTTTCACAGCTCTGGGCAAGCTGAAGAAGCTGGACCTCTCCCAAAACTCAATACACTCATTCCCACCCGGGGTGTTCGCTGGCTTATCGAGACTCGAGAGTCTTTCCCTGCAAGGAAACAGCCTCCAATCTCTGGAGAAAGAAATTTTCACTCATCTAGTTAAACTAAAACATATTGATTTGGGGGAAAATCTTTGGAACTGCTCTTGTGACTTTTTGCGGCTACTAAAAAACTCAGGAGTAGAGATAAGTAAGAAACTTGCTTCTTAAAAAGCTTTGCCAATCTTTTATATTGATCTTTTAACACTTTGTAAAGGGAATTTTGTACCATCACTTTAATAGAATATTACTATCTGCTGACAATAATTTGAGAAAATGCATAAACAAGGCCTGTGAAAATCATATCCTCTACCATTATTTTCAGCCAAAACTCACTACCATTTTTAACATTTTATCACAAGAGCATATTTAACTTTTTTTTTTTTTACAAAGACAGAATGATGGTGGCAATAACTTTAATAAATAACAATACTTTTCATTCCTGCTTTAAGTATTTAATGCTCTTATTATAACAGTATCATACTGATCCTTAAAAGTTTGGGAGTAGCAATCAGATCAATCAATTGCATTATTTCATCAATTAAGAGAATATTTGATTTTAACTACCCAGAAACTGCCAGTCCAACACCATGAACTGGTATGAATTGATGTCAAAAATATGTACTGTATGTGCTTCTGCAACAGGCACAGGGGCCGTTTGTGCTAGCCCAGAGGAGCGAGCTGGTAAAAGTCTTCAGGACAGCGGCGTGTGTTTTCCTGGGTCGACCACAACACAGCCACCCTTGAATATTAAACCTACCTCACCCCAGATGATAAACACCCCCACCACTGCACAAAGCAGAAATTCTCAGAACAAAGGTAAACTCAATTAATATACTAACAGGAATACAACTGTTACCACGTTTGAAAATTGTAGGAACTTTGAAGTTAAATATGTTACAATTTACAGTATAATGCTACTGGTTTTAATGTCAATGACTACATTGAAATTTGTATTTGCTTTGGTACTTGTTACTTAACAGCACCTTCCAATCTATTAACAACCTATTATCACTGATTATTTGCTTGGTATGCACCTGTTTCTAGTGTGGGTTACAGACTATTCATTATATAAAATTAATGCGGA
This sequence comes from Albula goreensis, assembly GCA_022829145.1. NCBI lineage: Eukaryota > Metazoa > Chordata > Actinopteri > Albuliformes > Albulidae > Albula > Albula goreensis. The sequence goes on from CM040741.1 coordinate 46,000,763, forward strand.
TATTAAAGAAAAAAACCAAAAGTATTAGCAACACAATTCTTTCAGCTGTCTGTAAGATTTGTAACACTGCAGTTTGATTCTGTGCACAAAAACACAGACACCACAATTCTCACATTCATACACAACATTCTAGGCAGGATCTTTGATTTCACTGATGGAAGAGGAAAAAGTATGGTTAGGATCATGAACAGTGATGGTCCGTCTGTGCTCTGTGGCTCATTAATAGCACATTGAAAGTCAAATGGTGTAGCCTCATTCTGTGTGAGGATTAATCATCCTGCATCAGAAATGCAAGCTTTACTAATCAGCAGGTCATAGGTGATATTTTTGAAGGTGTTCAGCATGATGAAATATTTTGTTATGCTGAACTAAACAACAAGAGAATTTTTTGTGTCTTGGTAGAAGCATGACATCTGTGTTGTGTCTGTGTTTCCAGTAGCTGCCCCCGACTTGAGTGGAGGCCCTCCAAAACAAGGGAACACCTGGAAGTTCTTGGTGGGAGTGGTGGTGACAGTCATTTGCACCTCCATGCTCCTTGTATGTGCCATCAAATCGCCCTCCTGGTACAAGCTAATGTTTAACTACCGACACCAGCGCCTTCGTGAGGAGGAATCTAATGTGTTCACCACTGGCCGCTACTCCAATTTCAGCCTGGACACAGAGCAGACCGAGACTAGCATCCAAGAGCTAGAGGTGGAGCTGGACAACGAGGATGGCTACATTGAGGACCGGTACATAGACGCAGGGGACTACAAAGATGCGGCTGAGGCCTGACGTGCTGCGCCCAGGTCACCAGCCATAGACTGTGGGTGACCTGAGTTTAAGTATAGCTTCTGGTCATGACAACAGGGAGCTACATCAGTGCATGAAGCTGAAGCCTGAGGATTCTCATGACCAATGCTTATGATTGAAAACAAAGTGACTCTTTATTTAGAACTGTATCAAAAAAATATTCTTTAAAAGACTGTGAAAAAAAGAAGAAAAACAACTTAGTAACTGCACTGTTCTAAATGTTTTGCACAAAGGAAATATGTCATATGGAATATGTCAAACCACTCCACTAACAAGATAAATTCAGCACAAACTGAAGAACCCTACCATCATCTTGACTGTTTGGGGTTGACACAAGGAAAAGGTTTATGCAATGAAAAATTATTTGAAAAATGATTTCCAGAAAACACACAAGGGGCCAGTAAATAGAGGAATGATCACATACATTTCCAAACAAAGTAGTTTTCTCCTAAAGTAATATCTTACAAGCCTAGTCAATCCTAAAATGTCTTCGGTTTTCATGAGTGTAAGAGGAACTGCAAAGTCCTGCATACTCAGGTTTTATGACAGAGGCTGATATGGTAAAAGAGGTCACACAGCGGATAAGCATAAAATGAAGCCAGACCATTTACCTTATTCAAACTCAAAAGTATTCAAATCCTTTTTTGGCTAAGTGTGTTAGCATATTGGTTCTCTAAGTCTAGCATTATGCAATCATGAAACACATTTGAATCTAGTCAAGCATATTTCTGATGAATGTCTGATTTGTTATAGGTCCTTTTGATTATGTAGCAATCCTTACATACATCTTCACATATTTTTGCCCTTGGAAGTTTTCCTGTATCAGCATTTATTGATAAGATGGAGCTAAAATGCAATCTATAAAGTATTAGAAAATAAGGTATAATTATTCACAATACTTACTCCCGTCTCTCTGTGAAAATCACGTCCATACTTTGGGCTTCCCGATCATTTTGGGCTTTCAGCTGCACAAAAAAAACAGGCAAATTATTAGTTTCATATCTAATCAGACTATCTCAGTGAACATTACAAATATATAAAAGCTTTTGGAAAAAATGGAAGTCACCCACCATATTGAAGTCATTCATTACTTCCTCCATTTCTGTGTTAGTGTTCAGTTTGTCCACAAGCTGAAATTCAATTTGCATTGCAGTGTCATTGGACTAAGCTGTAAACCTTGGCTCAATTTACTATATATCAAGAATTACCTTGTTTTCATACTGAACATTAGATTAGCTTAACACCACAGTCAAGGTAAAAATGTGATATTTTAAATGGATTGATTTTAAAATAAAGTAACAATGAAGGGTCTTGTAGCAAAGACAAATAAAGCCATACATATAATACTAGTAACTGAGCTGTGTCTTTTAAGTTTTTCCTTGAAAGATCTCATACTATCAGAAACTATCTCATAGTATCAGAGACTTTATTGACTTAAGGTGACTGATATTATGTACAGATATACCCCATTTCGTGCATTTAGGATAACTATATGCAGAGCAGTGTGGTAAATGACAAAGCTAGCTACGAAATACATTTAACAGTGAACTAATATGGTTTGGGGTTTGTATTTTACTTTAATAATTCAGTCTGTACAAGATATACAAGTAAGGGTATAAATAACAACATGTGGTATTTTCTTTGCAAATTAACCTGTCTGGGTGAAGTCATTACATCTCAAGACTTTGCGATGCCACCTGAAAAAATTTGAACATGGCAGAAAAAATTCTGTTGAACTGGTTTTCTTGTGAGGACTGCTATAACTGTCATGAGAGTCTAATCATAGCAGTCAATTTCAGTGACTAGGCTACTTAGAAGGATTAAAAGACAAATTACCATGTTATAATCTGCCAGTTGCCCCTGAAGGTCTTTTATTTCACCAGCAAGTCCTTCAGCACTGAAAAGAAATTTTAAAATAATAATAAATAAATAATGATTAGTTAATGAGTCCTTTATCTTGTATCAGAAAAATCTGAAATATACTTTTTAGGAAAAATTGACAGTGCTCTTATATCTGACCTTCATAGACATAAGTAATTCAAAAGCTACATTTTTTTCAGTTAAAATGAGGCAAAAAGAGCCAATACATTTTGGTATATTGCCTTCATGTGGAGGGTTGTCATTGTTAGGTCAAAATATATCTTTCTCAATGTAATAAACAGAATAATTACAGAAATAAATGACCTTTTCTTAACCATTTCTTTTGCCTGTACAAATGCAGTCTCTTAACAGACTCATCCAAACTAATCTGGGTAAATCATTTTTCTGTTGCATTGATTTAATAATCAACTAATCAACCAAGAAACTGGAGGTAGGACAAATCAAGTCTAAACTACCTAGACTACAGCTTTGAGACCTGTGTGCTCATTTGTTTTAACACGCTTTTATTGAAAACTAAAAGTCTGTCCTTGGGAAAGAAAAATGGTACATACATCTTCTCATAGGACAAGTATACAGAGTTCTCCTGGTTGAAGGTGTCGATTTCCTTTTGTAATTTACTGGATTCTGTTGTAAGCTCATTAATTTTACTCCTGTAATGACACAAAATCAAGACAAAGGAAAAAGTATTATTCACAATGTGAACAGATTCAGGGTATTGTATTTAAAACAGAAAATTATATACAAATTATATACAATGCTAAATGTTCACCTCAGTATTCCAAGGTAATATGATTTATCCAGAATTTGCCTCTGTGGTCCTAAAGCAGTAAGGAAAGTTAGATTACTATTAAGAGATACCAAATCTGACTAAAGACAAATGCACTATTTTTACAAAATAAGACACAATATTATACGTTCTTAACAAAATGATCTGGCTATTCCAATTAGAAATGTTGTTAGGGTTCACTTGATACACAAAATAACATTCATTGCATTACTGGTACATTAGCTGGGAAAATGATGACATCACCTTTCATTCCGGTCTTCATGCCACTCAAGCCCTGCTGAGTGACAGGCCGGTCAGCCACTTTGATCTGCGCAGAGAGGACCCCTGGAGTGGGGATAGGCCCTCCTCTGGTCCCTGGCCGGCCAGTCCCTGGCACCATCTGTTAAAAGTACATACACCATAAACACTGTCTACTCAGTTCCTGAATTTGAAAAGAAATATACGATGTAATTGTTTTAAATTTGCATTTGCTTTAAAATGTATAATTACAATAGACAATAAAGCTGTCACCAGTAGGATCGCGATCATCTTGGGAGTAGTGAATCTTGGTATACAAAAACTTTCAATAACTCAAATGCAAAGTTGCAAATAAAGGGAATCAAATTTTCCTTCAGGCTTTATTCGTGCATTCATGACTGCAGCATTGAAGACAACCATGGATGTTTCTACTCTTAATGACTACAGATTTAAGGCAATGATAGGGTTAGTTAATTCTCTGAGTGGTTCAATTCCGGACATGAAATGCTGCACACAGTTACAGAACTACATTCCTTACCCCTGTTCCTACTCTGATAGCTGTCTGCGGAGGTCTGATTGCCGTAGGTGGTCTTCCTGCTCCAGGTACCAAGGCCCCTCGACTCATTGGTCTACCGGAGGGTGGTCTCTGTGTCATCACGTAGCAATGATGCTTAGCGCTACTTGGTCACACAATCGCTGAAACAAAACAAAAAAAGAGTGTGAAGAAAAGCCAGCTATATGGGTAGCTCCTTGTATTAGCTAACAGCTACCATTATCCATTATTTGTAAGGTCAGATATGCCTGTGCAAACACCATGTTCCTTTTCTGACAGCTAGCGACTGCTACATAGTTACCTAGCTTGAATTTCTCTCTAAGGTTACAAGGTTCGAGTAGCAATAGTGAACAGAATCAACGTTAACGTTCGCTTCGTTAACTTCCAGCTATCTGGAAATAACGTTAGGACGCAGCTATTCAAGCCAGCCAGGCAGCTACCGAGAATGACGTTAGCTATCTAACAACTAATGCTAGCTGGGTAACTGGCAAACTGACTACCATCGACCTTCGACATCTAGCCAATAACTTTGTCTTCGCTGCACATATGTAACTAAACGAAGTTTTTAACATCAACACAATATCACAAACTGGGAAACGGTCCAACGATTGTGTTCATTTTTTCCCCTTTGGTGTCCACACACCTTTAGCCAGTGGATATTTCTCTGATACACTCCACCACCGTTACCCAGCAACCAGAGATACAGTGTATCGCGAGAACTTCAGTTCTAGGGCTGGGAAATAATGATCCCGTGCCGAAAGTATACAACGGATAACTTCAATTTCTGGACAATAGTAATAGGTACCGTTGATGTTAGGTGCAATATTAGTGTATATTTTTTACAGATACGCCATGTATATGGCAGAACATCACGAAGGTTTTAGACTGGACGTGAAATAAGGAGAAATGAACACTTGCAATGCATTTGTGGATATTTACTAAACAGAAGCCAATGGAGGGCGCTACAAGTTTTAGTTTCGTAGCAGTGGCAAGAAAATTACAAGGCTGGAAATTACCACTTATTCCTGCTAATTGTGATGTGAATTATGCTGTATTAGCATCTTTGCATCAATTTTTGGGGAAAAACAACGTTACATTTATTTTATATACTGTGATGGCAACATGAGTTAGTAAATTATGATAAAATCACAGCAAAATACATAAGCCTAAATATAAGTTCCCAGAGGTAACGGTCAAGTTATTCGTTTATTTTAAGCACAACATAAAATATGAAGCGTATAAGGATATACATATAAAATTAATAAATAAATAACAAAATTATGTTTAGATATTGCTGTACCTAAATAGTGTCACATGAAACGGTCGAGCCACATTGGAATGTTAATTTCTGTATCAATGGGAATGAGTTGAATATAATCTTATAACTGATGTCTGATTAAACTGAGGAGGTCAAAATGTTATTCTTGCCCAAAACTTGAATTTCGTTCTCATCCCTACCACAGGACGTCCACTTGAAGCTTCTTTTGACGTGAGGGAGTCCAAATGTATTGCGCATGTTCCTAGTGCTCCGCCTTGTTTCACTGTGGTAATATCGTCTTCATCCCTGGGAAACTTGTATCTCTCATGAACTAAATTTGGTTGTCTTTATTTCCGTTTTTGTTGTCCTCAGTATGGACTCTCAAAAAGTAAGTATCATGTCTTGTTTTGAAATCTGTCAATAACTGCAGTTATAGCAAGTTGTGTATTGCAAATTGCTACAATATAAAGCTTGCTGTAACCTGCACCGTTAGCTAGCTAACGTTAGCAGGATAGCTAATGACTGTGATGGTGTGTGCTAGCCGAATGAAATGCCAATTGAAATGAACGGTCTTGGGCATGCAACTATACAAAACAATGTGTATTTACAGAAACAGGATTAACCCTTTTGATAGATATCGGAACCACTGGCTGTCCAGTTTTACATTGGCATTGCTCGCTCCAGAAAAGCGAGCAGTGCCAATGTAAGCTATTGTCACTAGCTAGCTAGCCTAGGTCCCAAGAATCCACAATTATTATTTACCTATGTAGTTGTAACGCTTATTATCTAGAATAATTTCAGACATAAAGTAGTAATTAATCATGCATTTGTGGACATTGTAATTGTCATTTAGTGTTTACTGTTAACGGTGAAAAGTAACACTTAATGCTGTCATCGTTTTACTGTTCCAAAAAAAAAAAAAACCTGAAAAATACCTATCGAGAACTGTACTTGATGTAAATTGAAAATATTTTCATAACATATCATATGTTGATCAATCCGTGTGTTTTGATAGCTAATACCTTATTGATGAAGGCGTCTTTTCTGAGGTAAATTTGTATTTTGTCATGTCACTCAGTCCGCCGTTTTCAGTCCGGCATAATGTACAAAGTATGTATTTACAAACGTCTCGATTTTTTTATTTCCGCAATTTGTCATTTGAACTGTTGTCGAAGCTCATATGTGTAGAGGTAAACTTTCTTTCCAGTAGGTAGTGGAAATAAAATCCATGTCAAAGATTAAGTCTATTTTTAGGCTTTGCCAGGCTATTTTCATGCTGCGACGAGTAACGTTAATTGTGAAAGCCAGTTTGTGTTCTTGTAAATTGTATCCCGTGTAATGGCAGGTGGATGGATTGAATTACTGTGCAGTCATGCATATTTGTTTGTGTAAAGTTTAGAAAAATGGAAATATCATGAAATACTCAGTTAAGTAATTAGATATTATTTTAATGATGATTTACATGGTTCAGGTTTTTCGTACATGGTGCGTTGTCTTTGTTGCAGCAAGAAGAGTTGTTACTAAACTTTGGACGTTATAGTAACGCATTTACAATCAGCTGTGTGTGTGAAGTGTTGTTGAATGTATGAAAAGGCCTGATTGGAAAGGATCTGAACAGTTTTCTATCGCATGTTCTGTTTGAATATTTGCTTTTTGCATAACTGACACTTGTTGCTTTGTCAAGGCCCCCTTCAACACTTCCCATCACTTTTATTAATTCTTGTACAGTATTATTACTACAGTTAATGGTTGTAAGTTCAAATTTGTTTTGAAGAAGCTTGCATAACTAGTTGGTTTTATTTTACTTTTGGAATAACTATCCATTTCAGATTTAGGATTTTTTTTTGTGGCAAGCAATACATCAGACTTTCAATGGTAAGCTGCCTACCATATAATGGGCTTCTTAGCTGCTTGCAGTAAAGAAATCATGTGACTGCGGCCTGAAGTGGAATTAAAAGACGAGAGGTCAACCAGCAGTAACGCATCTCCAGTTAAACTATCACTGTCTGACAAGGAGTGACATCATCCAGAATGTCAAGCTCATTCAAGGAAGTGACCTGGTGCCCTGGGTCTGGTTGATGGTCATTGCTTAGCTCAGCCAAATAATACCCTATATACAGTACAGCATAGTCTGTTTGGGAATGTTATGGATAGTGTGATTAAGATTAAATATTTTTTGGCCACATTAGTGTTGGGATTGGTGTCAGATAGTATTTTAACATCAGAGTGAATGAAGGTGGACCAGTGGTGGGTAGGAGAGAGCTTTCCAAGGTATGAAAGCTTCTTGGTTTGGGAAAGACCAGCCTTCCAACTTCATAGAACATGATTCATCAGGTGTAACTGAACCTTGGTCTTAAATATTTAATGCTTGGTTGTGTTGCTTCAACCATATATCCCTGTAGTCATTGCTGATCAGTTAATATGGACTTTAAAATAATGGGCTCCCACTGAAAAGTAAACAGGGTGTGAAGCATCTAAATTGGTGTCCATTTTATTTTGTATATGAAGTTCAAGTTCATGTGAAGCCCTAGTACCCATAACTGAAAAGCAGCCCTTTAACAGTAAAACACATTATTTTCTAATGATCTGATAACAGTGAGTTATACATATTTGAAATTGTGATATGGGCACATATGTGATATGGGTTGCGTGCCTCTGTTACATATGTTTTATACCATTGTACTACCCACTAGGTAGATTTTTCCACAATTTCCATTTTAAAATGAGAATCCAGTGCCAAATATGCTGCTTATTATTGACAATTCAGCATTTTTTTTTTTTTTTTGCTAATTTTACAGTAAGTATACTGGCTAAGCTAATGCAATAGCTAGCTGTATTTGAGAAATGAAAACAAGTTTCTCCTCCATACAGCTGCACTGGTAGTGGGGAGTAAAGAGTTCTATTTTGTAACCTGAGATTTTTTTCCATTGCTGTACAGTTGGATGAAATTTCATCTCACACAAGGGAAGTGTTAACCTGTTACGTTTCAAGAAGTCATACAGTTGGCTTAATTGATTCCTTCTATGAGGAAGTACATGCAGTCATTTCTAATTTTACATGATTGGTTTTAGGGAGAATTTTAAATAATGAACAGTGTGCAAGAAATTCAGTCTGACATTTCAGAAAAGGAACAGATGGGACTTCATTCGACTCCAGGGTGCTGTAGATCTGACACATGCATTGCACATTACCTCTGTATAAAACCACACTAACTCTTCACTCCACTCATCTGAGTAGTGTAAGAGTCTACTGTATGCATGCACTGCACCAAGCATTTTGACATTTGCCAGTGCCAGTGGTCTACTGTGTTGTCCCTTGCTAGTCAGAATGCCACAGAAATAGAACTAGGCCTAAAGCCAGTATCCAGTGTGTGTTTGTCCTGAGTTCATTTGCTATGGATACAGTATGTGTATGGCCTTTCATGGCTGTCCTCTCAACATCTTCTCCCCTGTTTTCATTTTAGTGCTTCCTGATAGTGCTGTTTCGTTATTGCAGTTTTAGTCAAAGAGCTTTAAGCAACACATTAGAATTCAATATAGGAGTCACATTGCATTTTTGTTGTTTTTTATCCAGTATATCTGAATTTGTTGCAATGTATTTTGTTTGAAATTAAGTCAGTGATATTTACGAGTAGGCTATACCCAAGCCTCAGTCGACAGCATGATCAAAATGATTGTCCAAATAACTGTGCCTTAATGTTTAAGGTCCAACTGCTAAAAAGGGAGACTGTTGGATCATTTATTTTTAGGAAAGGCAAATACATGAAAGCACTACTTACTCTTTCATCAGATATTCAGCCAAATGATAGGATGGTGCTACAATCCAATCTCCCTACCGGATGTAATATCCACATAGTTGCTTTTGGCCCATTTGTTTCTTTGATTTTTCTTTTATTTATAGATATTATTGAGGGCCATTGAGATAGAAATGCATTTGTCAAGATGGTCCAGTTTCTTTAGAAGAGGAGGCCAGAATAAACATTTAAAGCATGGCCTCAAATGTGAGTACAATTTAGTGACAAGGACATTACAGCAGCAACGGTACAGGCACTACACTTGTATCATTCTCAATTCAAAAATAAAAGGAGATGTGCATATACTTCTCACAGTATCAGCAAAGCACCTTTCCATGGCTTGATGCACATATTGATTGTCATTTATTTTAAATTACATCCCTCAATGGATCCTTATTGCAGGATAATTCTGAAACACCTGTTCATTAGCACCACTTTATATACTATACTATCAGTGCTAGTTGTTTGCACTGATAGCATTATAGAAAACAGAAAATCTGCTTCAATACATAAATTCAAGACAAAATGATCTGCATGAAAGTAATTCTTACTACTTGATAGTCTTGTTGTAGGATAAAAAGTCTCACCAAGAATTACCCAGAGAATAATCTGAGGAAAATGGATGCATGATGGTGAAAACAAATTAATTCAAAGGTCATTGAAAAGCTTATATTTTTAAAGAAAAAATCTATTCCACCCAACATTCTGCAAGAGTGAGTCCCCCAAACGGTGCACCCCCTTATTCAAACACCACTGCATTATATCATGTATGGCTTTAATTTTATTTCATTCCTTATAACCACAGTTGCGTATCAGTGGAGGATTCAATGAGGTAGCTGTCACTGTAGCTTAAGTTGGATTTGCTGTGTTTAGGCCTAGCATAATTCGTACAGCCACTGAGAGTAGAGTTGAATGAGAGTGGATCCTATATTTAGGAGCTGTAGTACATTGGTGTTATCCTCCATAATCCTCATTCAGTGAACAGAGAACATTTACAATTTTGTCATTTAGCAGATGCTTTTATCAAGATTGAATTATAACAGTAATATGAGCCAGAAGTGTACTTTGAAACATTGCCTCCATAGCATTTGGTTTTGCAGAACACTTTTGTTTTGGATGTAAGGTTAAGAAGTCCTGGGAAACCCAGAGAAGCTTCAAAGGTGTTTACAGTTACTGTGATGTCATCAACCTGTCTACCAATCACAACCTTTTTGGGAAAGCTGAACAGCCTTGGACTGTTTTCACAATGATCAAAGGTTTTCCTTAAAATTGTCTTTGGATATGAACATACTGTTGGTGCTTGAAATTAATTATCTTATAATAGTTGGATATTAGTCAGTTGACCCTTGACAAATTGTGACAAATGCATTAGGTACATGATGAATTCAAAACAATTTCACTTACTTAAAGCAATAGTGATTCTTATGCGAGTTTTGACTGGCAGATAGGATTGCCCAGTTCCGGAGTCCTTGTTATCAATATAGGACTCCTACATGCAGTGAATAGGAGGCGTGTTGTCAGATTAGCAAGTTAAGTGGATTTAAACCCTGTCCTTTGTTTATTTCATGCACGTAATGATAAGTAGCTACAACATGCCTATTATGTAAGTCTGTTGATGCGACTAAAGTAAGTCATTCTAAATTGGCATTGCATGGACCTAACATCATTTTATTTAATGAGGGTATCTGGGGAAATTTAGAAGGCAGTCCAGTTATACAGCATTATACCATTGTCTGTTCTACTCTTGTCCACCTAAGAACATAACAAACAGAAAAATGAAAAATGGTTTCCCCCTGCACTATTTTTCTGTAAAAAGCATGCAGTGCAGTCATTTGTATCATATTTGGCACAAAGGGCATCGACATGCACATGCTGCTCATGATTCTCAGTCTATGATCATATTGCACATACCCAAAATGGTTGCAAAGCACTAGTTATTGCTTTAATTTTCATATTTAGCTTTGTACAGTATCAGTCAAAAGTTTGGACACACTTTCCCATTTACTTGAATGAGAAAGTGTGTGTTCCATCTGAGTTTAAATGAAATGAGCATATGATGCTTTCCTATAGTTTGCAAACTAGCATTCTTGGAAAGTATTCCATAATAACTTACCGTTGAGCTCCTGAGGTCACTTAGTAATGAGTAAAAACTCCAAACAGAATTGAACAGAGACAAATCTGATCAAAGTAGAATGCCTCAGTGGTCAGAAGAGGTTCAGACTTTACATATGTATGGTCTGTTTTTTGGGAAATGTGGTCTGTTTTTTGGAAATGTCAATTTAAGTTGAAGATTTAGATTCAACTTACTACTGGTGTTTTAACAGTTTAGTTTTGTTGTCCATTAAAATTTTCTTCAACTGTACAGCTCATGCCATTCTTGTACAGATGTATGTAAGACAGGGTCAAATGCAGTAGGCACTGCTCTATACAATAGGCTCAGAAATTACTGGCACAATAGATGAAGATGAAATAAGGCCATACAAAATAATCACCACACAGATAATGAGCAAATGTATCAGAAACTGTTATTCTGAGACACTTGTTCCAAAATGTTTTAAAATTGTAATACTGTTGTTATACAGTAACTCTTTACAGCAGATTTAACTTTGTTTCATTTTATGGAAGATCTTTATCTTGCCAGAAATGCCAAAAATGTCCCCGCCTTATTTTTGAGAAACACAGTGTTACATTTAAAAATAAAATAGTTTTCCCATATGTTTGATCAGAAATTACAGCTTGTGCTTTGTTATGTTGATTTTATATAGCCTTTTGAGAGCATTTTTTTCAAGGATGCCAGTAAGTTTTGAGCCTAATGTATGTATATATATATAAAATGCATATATGTCAGGCCTGTATGTACAAACCTCTTGTGGGGTATAAATAGAGGAGTGGCTTAATCCTAAAATCTGCTTGCTCATGCCTTGTTGCACGGTTACACTGTCCCTCTGGGGACAAGAGGGCAGCTGAGCTGATTGGTCAGTCCCGTGGCATTGTGGACTGTCAGTGTGTTTCTTGTCTGAACCAGAGATTACACAGTCTGAGATCTCCTCCTCCTTTACTACATCAAGCAATTACATTTTACTCCTTCCCCCAACCCCCAGTGGGAATGCCCCTTGGTGCCACACAAATGACAAATGGAACAAGATCAGACCACACCTCTTATTGTACAGCTAGAGCCTTCCTTGTTTGTTGGATATCTGACACTCCAGCCCTTTGGGCGTGTAGGCTATACAATATTGTACACCACACTACTTGTCTGTTGGATCAGATCATTTCCTGCTTTAGCCTTAAGTATTCCCACTGGAGTGTTCCAGTTTTTTTTTTTTTTTTTGTTTATTACTCCTGATGCAAGTAGCATGGTTGATGGATCCATGTATGGGGAATGTGGAGCTTATCACATCCTGATATTAGCAATATACCCTCTTTATCCTTGTCCAAATAATTGCTTTGAAGCTAAGGTTAATTTTGTTTTATTGCATTTACTAAATGTATCTTGAGATTCTTAGATTTAATGTGCCAGTACAAGCATATCTGGAAGTCATGGTATTTTAACATGCTTCATGGAGAGGCCTAGAGCACCCAGGCCTGATTCCTAAATGTGCAGTCATTGATAGAACCACAAAGGAATAGGTAGAAGCTTCTACACCTGTAAGCCAGTTATTCACGTGAGCACGGCCAAATGAGTCTTCCTACAGATTGCCAAATAGAGGCTGGTTTTACATTAGTGCTATGAGAGCAGCATCACAGGTATGTCCCAGAAATTCAGCCATATCATCTGATGGATTATAAAAATTATGTTGTACATTCCTTGTGGACTTTGGTACTGCAGCATGTCCTTTGGCATGTTACTACTCCACCTTTATGAGGAGCCCTTTGGTCGTTTGTTGGTCTGGATTTCTGTGCACACATACTGCCACCCTGCACCACCTGTCTTCCCTGTGAAAACAATTCTCGCTGCATCAGTCTGTGATCTTTGAGAATGATGGGCTAAAGGAAATGGTTGCCATAAACCAAAGGAGACAAGGATGTGGAGATGTCTGCAGTCACTGGGTCTTGAAAAAACAGTTGTGCCATGAGAATTGTTTTGAAATTAGACAGCATCACTTAAAGTGTACGTATTTGGTAATGGAGATCTGCTGATTGCACTAGTATTTGTACCAAAATACCAAAAATTATATTGCAATTATCTGTAATATATTTGTTAGAATGTTTGCTAGAGCCCTTTTTGAACTAATGTTCCTCACCTGCAGCTATCTTTGGTGTCCTTTGAGCTGCTCACTTGATTATCAGTGACTGCTGTCACATTCTCAGCCTCTAGGATAATTTTTGACCCAGTTAGTATCAGAATTCTACATATGGAGTTACTAGCAGCCATAACTGAGTGTACAGGAAACAACTGACAAGTTTCATCTTTGTCAAAGATTTTATCCTGTATCTCTTAACCTGATTGTTCAAAAAAACATGGTCTGTATATTTTGTGAACGATTAGAATGTTAATCTTATTTTGATCTGGAAAGAGGTCATTAAACCTTTGTAAAACCTCAGTAGACTTGGTGTCTTATTTGTTGTTGAGATTTCAGAGTGTCTATTTCATGTAAACTGTAGATCTTATTGAGCCAATAAACACAACACTGCATGTTAAATGCCCATCCGTGCTGTAGATAAGGGTACAAAGGGCATGTAACCAACAACTTAGATTGGTTGTGAAGTTTCTGCATGAGTTAATATATAGGGCAGGCAGAACAAGCCTTTAAGGTTGATTTACTTCCTGTGCACTGAATATAAAAATGTAGGAGTGCTAGAATCCAGTAGAATCATTGCTATAGAAGCATTGTACATGAGAAACTATTAACCATATGTGGACATTGCCTCATGTCATGAGCAGTTGTGTGGGTTCCAGGTGTGACCTGGCAATAGGTTAAATGCAGCAGGCATTGATATCTTTTATGGAATTAAGAGTGAATGTGCATCACTGAGCTTCTTGGTTTTAAGGGCTTTTTGTAGCACAGCAATAAAATTACACCAGCATAACCTTCAGTGTCCCTCTCTGAGGTGAGCTGATGCATTGTGCTAGCCTAATTTCATTGGGGCAAATACTTGGCCCGTTGCTTGTTGCAGTATACTGCATCTGGAGACATTACAGCAAAATACACAGCCCTACCAACATCCGCCCTGAATCAGCATTTCTTTTAATTAAAAAAATTGGATGCACAGAGGCAACTGACCCACTCTGCCACTGTTCAGGAACTGCAGATCATCAGTGTGTTTGTCTGTTAGTGCATAGATATCTGTGTCCTCCAAAATATTTAATCCTGTTTTTTATTTAGATTGAAGTCCAGTTCAAGCCAAAATGGATAGAAAACCGCATTATATTTCATGTGAAAGATGTATCACAATAAACTTTTTTTCCTTCTTAATGTCTGGTTGTGAGGTCTGGCACTGTCTTTCTGTATTAGAGTTGGTGTTAGCAGAACTGTGGCTCCCATCCAGGCATTTTGCTGCATGTCTGTATAGCAGTATTTATAGTGAAAGGGTCATTTGAGGTCCTGTCAGTGTGGGGCTTCTATAGTGGGAGAGTGGATGGGTATGGTAATGGTCAGTTTTAGTTAAGATCTTAATCTGACATGTAGGTTCTAATGGACCATAAATCATTGTTTCATGGAAATTGTATAACCACAAAATAATTTACTTTTTTATTCAGACAGCTTTTTTTTTTTTGTTTTTTTTACATACAATCGTAAGAATCTCACCAAGGTTCAACTTTTATATTTCATGTTGTGTGAAGTAATATATTTGAAACAAGGCTCTTTTCTCTTCCAGGAGGCCCTACAAAGGATAATTACCACATTGGCCAACAAAAATGAAGAGCTCCACAGTTTCATTGACACATTGAGTCATTTATTGTCAGGACTACAGGTACAGTATGAACTTCATGGCATGGTTTAAATGTTATACAGTACCTTTTACACAGATTTACAGCACATTTAAGTAAGAACGAAAATTATGCTCCAATTCAAGGAGATATGCGGTGGTTCAAAATGGTTTTAAAATGAGACAACTGGCATTCTTACTAGAAATCAACTTGTAATTCAAAACAGGTCTTCCACCAAGTCTTTAATGTCACGACAGCCAGTATTTTGTGTCAGTGCCCTTACTGTGTGTAATACAAATTTTCTTTTATATGAAGTTATGGTATGTGAAAATACTGTATGGTTGTCTTAGATCAACTCCACACAAGTGGTTTCAGACCTGGAAGAGGAGTTTGACACATTGTTCTCCATCTTGGACGAGATGAAGGAGAGCATGACCAACACAATCAAACAGGAGCAGGCCCGGAAATCACATGAACTTCAGGTGACACTGTACTCCACTCCACTTCTCTGGAGACCATAGGCCACTCCTATTGTCAATTTCAACATCACTGTTGAATATAATTGCCAGTAATTGATTGAGCAACTGTCACTAGACATCTATATCATATTTGAGTTTGAAAATTGTTTCACGTCCTCTGGGAAAAACAATATTAGTTACAAATTAGTATAGTTATTAGCACCGATTCATTTTTCAAAACTCATTATACACTTGTCACATTGTTTAGTTAAAAAAACATACAACAAAACAGTGAAATTATAGAATCCACTTTTCCTTTACTGTTTGTGATGGGATGGGGAAGGGGCTGATGTCCACTGTCGTTTACTCTTGATGCCTTGGCTGTCTTCATTTACTGTGCATGGTGGCATGGGGAGGAGGCCAGCAGCTGTGCTGTTGAAGCCCCACACCGCACCACTCTCAGAGGCCAGGGTGTGATGTCATCGTGCTGCTGTGGCAGTTCTCAGCCCAGCCCACTGAGTCCAGTGAGCAGGAACAATGAGGCTGTCTGAAATTCACCCAGATAAGAGATTAACCATTATTTCCCAAAGCGGGATGGTATTCTATTTCTCATTACATCAACTTCAGCACACATTATGTGCCAGCTCCGCAATATAACCACAGGTTCTTGTGAATAGTGTGTTAGATCGTGATGAAAATAAGGAAGATAAAGATTCACAAAGTCAATTTTTCTTCATCCGTAGTGGTGAATGATTGGCCTTTATAATGTATAACATGTTGTATATGAAGCTTTGTCTGTGTAATATATAGTTATAATCACCACTTTAAGTATGGTCAATATGTATAGTGTAGTTTTATCATGTTCAATGATAAAACCACACCAATGATAAAACCACACCAAAACAAAGTGTTTTGCTGGATGTGTGTATAAACCTACCATAGTGGAACAACTGAATATGTGTCTTTGCGCATATGCAAGTTAAGTCTTTTGCATGTTTTGTAGAGTAGCCCTTTGCAATGAGTCCATTCAGTGTTTATCATGTGGTTTATGTTGCACTGTTTTATACTTACTGTGAATTTAGCATTCACAGAGCAGTAT
Organism: Albula goreensis; assembly: GCA_022829145.1. NCBI lineage: Eukaryota > Metazoa > Chordata > Actinopteri > Albuliformes > Albulidae > Albula > Albula goreensis. The sequence continues at coordinate 46,017,493 of CM040741.1, forward strand.
CAGTGTGACAGAGTGGACAAAGCAGGAACTCTCTCCACTCAGGCCCTGTCCCCAGAGTTTCCAGAGAACCTGCAATTTCAATGAGAGCTGAAACAGTATACTGGCCCTTTTGGGCCACAGTCTGAAATGAAAGACCAGTCAGTTCTGGCTCAATTTGAGTGACTCAGAAGAGACATTTGGCAAGAAGACCAGAACCCCATTTAATGGGAGTGATGCTGCAGTATTGTACTGTGTATTACCAGCCTTCATTGTTTCAAACATGAGAAGAGAACAAAAATGGAAATCCATTAGATCCACAGAGAAATATGCCATTCTTCCATCCCCCATTTACAAAAACTGTGTTCATTAACCCAAGTGAAACTGATGCTTGACTTCCATGAAATATGAGTGTTTTCATGGAGATGTCTGGGAAAGAAAGTTTAGGCGGGGGAGATGAGAGGGTAGAGGGGATTGGTTAATCAGCAAGATTTCATATAATTTGTTGCATTCAGAACCAAAGCTTAAAGACCAGAGTCATCTATAATACTGATTTACCAATGAACATTTGAATGTGTTTCAAGGCCCAGATCTTTTTACAAAGTTCTTTCTGTATTTGGAGTAGTCATGAAGTAAACAATGCTCAACCTATCTCTATTGTGTTCCTTGTGGGTTCTTTTGCTTTAATTTTCATTTGTCTTTATAGAATCAACTTACACAAAGCACCAATGCCCTGGAAAGCTCAGAAGAACTTCTGGAGTTCGCAAACAATGCCCTGGATATCAAAGACGAAGAAGAGTTTGCCAAGGTATGTGCTTTTTGTAGTTTCTGTGTACCGGGAACTAACTGTCTTTTCTTGGAAGGAAGACATCTTTCAAATAAGTACATCTCATTGGACTGCAGTTAGACATTCCTACAACTGAGTGCATATGAGTATGTCAGTAATGCCTTTGTAATCCAGTAGGGAGGGGAAAGTAAGTCAACACAAGAGAAAGTTTGGTTGGCAATGGAGGCCTTTTACTTGAGTGTGAAGGTAAATACTGGCATAGCACTAAAGCTTCATCTAAGGCCTGAACAAAACTTCATTATTATTAAAACAAGAAACAGGTTGTGGTCAGAGGTCATGGGACGGGGGAGAAATCAGGTTGTAGGTTTCAAGTTCTCTTACCTCTAATCCTTAGTCAAACAAATTATTGGTTAACATGGGACAATATCTTTCTGGGGTTGCTCTATGAAATGCATGCAGGAGAACCCAAAAAGAGGACATTTTCTACACAGCACTGTTGTCTTCTGGGACAAAATACACTGTACTATAGCAAAACATCTTGTGCTGAAGAGGTAAGCTTTGTCTCTGTTATTTGCTTGTACCTGCTGGAGCGCAGACACACCTTTGTTTGTCCATCATAGATCAACTCGATTGCTTTGCATACAGTGAGCCACACTTTTCTTGTCAGACTTTACGAGTGAGCTGTGTAATACGTCCTCATATGGGTCACCCTGAAGCACCTAGAAGTCATTTTGTACAGTGTGTACACAACAAGAGATGACCAGTCACAGCAAATGAAGCTGCAAAAAGTATCCACTTTCCCTACTGTCTCTGTATTGTTCAAACCTATGATTTTACATGGATAAGCCTGAATGCTTGCTTTTCAAGAACTCTCAACAGCTGGTCAGATTTTTTAATTGAATTCTAACTAATTTCTGCTTTTGTTCTGTCTTTTCACACATCTTTCCTGTAAAATGTTTCCTAAGCTTTCCTAAGGAATTCAGGAGGTCTAATGCTTAATTTGCATTACCAAGGGGTGAACATTAGAGGTGCCCTGAAACACATGATTTTATTTGCCCACATTTTATTTGCTTTCTGACATCACTGGGTAATATGCAACAACCATGGCTTTGCTCTCTCTCAATTTACAACCTGTAAAAATGTACCCAAACATCTGATAATCCACATCCCCTGCAAAACCAAACACAAAGCAATTTTTATCCATTCCAGCCCCCAAAAATGAGTCATGTGATGCCATGCTTTTCCAGGCCATTATTCCAAAGATAGAGTAACACACTTTCTACACTTAGCTATAGGCAAATATGTGCCAGCCCTGCAGCAGGTGCCTCATGTGCGAGTGTCAACCATGCGATGTCTTCAGCCTCCCACTGTGTGTGTCCAGCGCGGACTGTGTCCCAGGAACCGCATGCCCACTTCCACCTGCATGGCTCTACTAACGACCCCTCTCTTCTCTCTCCCCTCTTCTCCTCTCCTACAAAGGCTGCCAAACAGATCAAGGATAGGTACGGTAAACTTTTCCCTTCTTAATGGTGACTGTGGCTTGCCCTGCCCAGCATTGTGCTGAGACGCTGGGCAGAGTGAAACTCTGTTCATGGGTCGGGTTAACAGTTGAACAAAAGAAGAATTCAGTGTGGTTACCATAACCTCTTTGTGCCTCAGAGCTAGTGAAACACTGGAGGGAATTATGTTTCTCTCTGATGTGGTGTTTTACATTTGTCTCAAGACCATACTATCAAAACATATTGAGAACTGAGAGATGGTATTGAAATTAATTTCTACAGAGGTTAAGGTTCAGAGTTATAAACGCAAATGTTTCTGTTTAAGAGGAGAGGCACAAATTTGCCACCCAAACATTTCAGTGGAATTGCTTGGCATCAATTCTTTTTTAACTTTGCTCTATAATGTTTTTGTGCTTTCAATGGTATGAGAATTATTGACTGATTGCATATTGACCATTTTGATGGTTGTCTTTTACTGGAGGAAACAAGAGTGGAGTGCTCTCACACTTGTGTGGAATGATGTACATTTGCAAAGCAAACAGCATGCCTTCAGTTTTGCATTTAGATAAACTCTCCTCTGGTGCATAAACTGTGTGTGTGTGTGTGTGTGTGTTTGTGTATTTGTGTTTTAAAACACATATTTGTCAGCAAATATGTCCATGAATGTTCATGTATGCCCAAGTTTGTGTTTTCAAGTGCCCTTCAGGTGAGTCAGAATTGGATTTTTGTGCTCAGTATTAGTTCAGTGATAGTTGATGGTATTGTATGTGCCCTCTTGAGGTGTGCATGTCTGTGTATGTGATTGCCCTCCAAGGGAGTGAGAATTGCATGAGAATGTCAGCAGTAGGTGGGTGGCAGTGGACTGACTCTGGAAACCTTTCAGGGTGACCATGGCTCCTGCCTTCCGCCTGACCATGAAGCCCAGGGCCACCGACAACATGACACATCTGATGGTAGACTTCTCCCAGGAGAAGCAGCTGCTCCAGAACCTCAAGTTTCTGCCAGGTATTCCAGGACAGCTAGCACATGACTCTACATACCTGTGAATATGGACACACGGCAGGGCAAATAAATATCACAGGAAGGAAAGGTCTGCTTCTACGTGTCTCTTAAGGGCGTTTTCTGTGTAAGGCTTCCAAACAGGATGTGGCAGATCACTGTTAACAGGGCGACATTTGAAACTCTCCCCCATGACTTTGGCAGCCCCACCTCCCTGGAAATGCTGGAAGAGTTTTACATAATTCTTCCCTGTTTTATATTTCATCAGGGAAAATGCGGGCAACAGCCTGACCTTTCCTTACCTAGTTTGCTCCTACATATGGAATAGAACATATTTCTACCATTGAAAGACCTTTAGCTCATGAGATGTAGGTCATATCGTTGAACTGTATCTCAGAAGCATCTGTTTTCTTTCTAATTATATGAGGGCTAAGAGCACATCTTTGATTGCTATGGAAAATTGTTCAGGTTGTCTAATTAATTCCTGGTCTGTGGAAAGAGTCTAGACTATTTTTGTTTACCGTGACCAAATTTTGTCTCAGTTGATGCTGAAAAGATTTTGTTTGTGTAGATTATTCCTATTTAGCATACAAGTGTCAAAATGCATAAAGTTTCACGAGTGCAAAAATATTTGTTGGCCTTGGGCACTAGGATGGCTCCAAAGGATGGTTGTGCTGTGAGTCTTTGAAAAAAAATCTTCCTAGTACTGTTCTGTGCATGACGACAGCCATCCTGAATGTTCCACTTTTTTCACCCTGGAGCTACTGACAGAATCTTAATGAAAGATTTTGGATAACTGGCCTTATAGGCTGATTAATGGAACTTTGAATGGCAAATCTGACATGTTTGTTTTCAGTTTTGATCAAGCAATGACTGTTCATACCTAATTGTTATACTGCATGTACAGCTTTGGAGGGGTCTGCAATGTGGAAATATGGTCAAGCCAAAGCAAAGGACCATAGGGTGAGATCCTTTCACAATGTCCTCAAATAGCCCAAAATGCCCCCACCAAGCTTAGGATGAGTGAATTGCAGAATTTTGCATAAAGGATGTCTATTCTATTCCATTTGTGATGTGATGCACTGTGATTCCAGAGTATTTTTGGTTGTAGTGTTGTAGAGCTGTATGGTCCTGTGGTGAATTCACTTAACGTTAGTCTCGTGTCAGGAACGCTCTATCCCAGAGGTACTTCATGACAGGAGGACCACAGATGCAGTAAAACTGGGTGCATAACAAGAGCTAAAAATAAAAATGGGACAGAGCAACTCCCTCAGGAGCTAACCTGTGTTTATGGAGCTTTGTCATTTGGTTAGAAAGCTCCAAGGAGGTGAACTGTATTGAAAATGAAAAATAGGAGTAAGATAATGAAGATCCAGTGAGCAGTGCCTGCTGGGTTGTAGTTACTCTTGCTATGCAGGTATGCCTTGCCCAAGAGGCCATTAGGTAACCAGGCTCAGCATCACTAGCCCAATCCTAATTTGAAGCTCTTCTCTTAGGTGTTGGTCTGCATATGTAGATGCAATCACTGAAACCACACTGCTGGAAAATGTCCAGGTCCAGCTATTGTTAAGAGAATTATGTGGAACAAGCACATGGGCACAGAGAAGAAAGCATAAAAACCACTAATCTCTTCATCAAATCTTGAAGAGGTTTCCAGCTCAGGGTTAGCACAGCATCCTGTCTTTCTGCGACTTTGTACAAAATCGAGTCTGTCCGTTTTTCCGTGTCACTGTCGCTCAGAGCCACATACTCAGTGGAGCGTGGCGGCTCGTGGTGAATCATCATCCTATTAATTCTGCACAAAAACATGTTAAACCACAGATGACAGAGCAGAGATTTTTCTTTGCCTGCCATAGTACAAACAGTAGGCTGCAGTGCTCTAGCTACTGACTAAGTGACCCCAGTACCTTAGATATTCAGTGACCCCAATGCCTTGGACTTCAATGACCTCAGTGCTTTGGCCAGTAATAAGCACATTTCACAACCTAAAAACTGCAGAACAACTCTAACCAACCTTTGCTAGTTTAGGATGGCCTATGGTTAAAGCTGAAATATGTGATTTTTATTTATGTTTTGGTGGGGTTGGACTGGTAATGGGAGAGACAGGGGATATAGAAGAATATTGTTGAATGTTTCTTGAAAGAATATGTGTGATGTTTTGTCAGTACATCACTCACTCCTTTGACCTCACATTTTTTGAATGTGCATTTCATCTAGGCCTTCTTTGTCTACATTCTAGGCGCTTGTGGCAGTTCTTTCTCACTTTCTTGGTGCCTTGTTGATGTATGAAGTGGGGCCTCCTGCCTCTCATCCCTGTGTGAAAAGAATTCCCTTTTGAGCCTTCTTCTGGGCATTGAGGAACAAAAAGACCCCTCCCTTGCACCATTTCAAAAGCTGACTCATTGTTGCTGCCTGGTTCCTGGTTTCATGGGATAAATTTCTGGTGGCTTCGTCACCATGACGACAGCACTACCTCATCATGAATCAAACCATTTCCCATTTGAGAGAACAGTAAATACTTAACATTTAAAGTTCAAATGTTTTGTGCAATGTGGTGATAATGTTATTCATTGTACACCACAATAGTGCTTATGATGTAGTAATATAAATATTTTTATGAAAACACATACCATGCTGAATCATAAAGGTCTAATTGTTAAAATATATTTAATTCAAAGTGTGTAACTAGAGTTTAATGTTTTTCATCAATATTGACAAATTTTGTGTGATTTGTGATTTGAATTGTAATGTGATCAGACATTTGTAGGCTTTTGTAGTTATCATATAATATATGATACTACTAAATAGGGAAGATTTCCTAAAGCTGCTGTTTGCCCCAGCTGTGTTACTCTCAGTCTCTTCAATGGGTGCCCCCAGACTCTTTTAAGACACTATTATACCACCTGCTTCATGGGGCAGTGTCTCTACTCTTATGGAAATAAGACATCTGTCACAGGAAAATTATGCTTCCTCTAAAATCCCAGACATTTTAATTCAAGTTTATTTAGCGGGATGACCATTACAATAAGGAAAATAGCCTGACTAAATGGCATGCTAGTAATACGTCTTTATCTATTATATAAAATTATCCATATCGTTGAAGTATATAAAGGTGCAGATACAGACATTAAAATGCTCTAATGGTGAGAAGAAAAAATGTAATGTATTATTTTTTCAGTAGTAGCCTATCTTTGGCATAAGAGGGGTAAATCACTCCTGCCCATGCAAATGTGAGAATATATATAGCGTTGGTGTGGTTAATGGGTCTCAGCTTCACTTGAATCGCTACCCTGGGCCTCATATATATTCTTGGATGGACACAAGCAGCTGTGATTTATAACTATATTTATACTTGAACACATTACGAATACACACATGAAAACAAATATTGTATGTAAAAGTTGGAGAGACATTGCTTCTAATATTTTAAAATTCTTTCCAGATTTTTATAAATGTTAACAGCATGGATATTTGACACAAATACATGCTGTTGACTAATCATTTTTATTTGTTAACAGGTTTAATAATGATGACCAGTAAAACCTTCTTGTACCCAAAAGTTATTTGATGCAGAAGCGGGATCAAGTCCATTTTTATAACATATTCTCAATTACATTTCAGTCCCCAGAGCACCAGAAATAGACATCCCCGACTGTCTAGTGGCAGATAATGTTATCAGAGTGGCATGGAGAATGCCAGTGGAAGACAATAAGATCGATCACTATATCCTGGAGTACAGAAAGACAAACCATGAAGGACTACCAAGAGTTAAGGATGAGCGCTGCTGGGAGGTGGTGGAGAACATCAAGGCCACAGAATACTCTCTGTCAGGTATGTTTGGCTCTGTTCTCCCCCTGATCCGCCTGGGGTATGCTGAGTGTGAGTACTCTGCTGCAAATGGATGCTGCGCATGCTCTTTGTGGATTTTACACATACACATCAATGGTGGAGTTCCCCTCCTTTAAGTGCTGTGATGTTCACTGAAGGTACAACCCAGATCGTGCTATATATTCTTCTGTGTATTGTGACAGATGCAGAATATTAAAATAATTTTTAATTTGTTTCATTATTTGCTGATTCATTATTTTGGGTCAGCTGACAACTCTGTTCTCTTTTGGAGTGATGAAATGGGGAATCGTTGTGGGTAGGGATTGCAGAGATCAAGCAGCAAATATGATAGATGTAGAAGTGTTTTGGTGGTTAGATGTACAGAGCCAGTTGTAAGGGAATTTGAGCAGGACCACCATGTAACACCCCAATTCTTTTGAGAACTGTCATGGGAACTTAAATTATCACTGTGAATCAAGACTTCAGTTATCTGAAGGAATTGTGAATTTTGAATAGGAAATAGAATGATGCTAAATGATTTCATGTATATACATTTTCTTTCTCAGGTTTAAAGTTTGACTCCAAATTCATGAACTTCCGAGTACGAGCCTGTAACAAAGCAGCAGCTGGTGATTACTCTGACCCTGTAACCTTAGAAACCAGAGGTGAGACCTGTCCCTTGTGTTGTCTGCCTCATATTAATACATCTCTGTCATGTTGCTTCACCAGTGTTATATGATCTTTAGCGTGAAAAGGGAGAAGAAGGCATGTTAGGAGCTGGGTTTGAATCTTCAATTCTCAGGGGCATTGCAGTTGTATTATTGAACAATGTGCCTCCCATAACTGCTTAATATAGAAACATTTGTAATGTTATGTAATTCACCCTGGATAAGGGCATCTACTAACCATTTAAAATGGAAGTGGAAGGCAGACTGGAATACATCAAGCCCACCACACTAGTCAGAGAGCTGTCTGTATACATGGTGTAGAGTCTGAATAATCCTGTTAGAAGTTAAGGCCATGTCTGTTTAATTTACAGTTAATTTCTCTCTGCTACCTTCCAGCATTCAATTTCAGCTTAGACTCCACATCCTCACATCTCAACCTGAAAGTAGAGGACAGGAATGTGGAATGGGACCCACAGGGAGGCAAAGGGCTAGAGAGCAAAGTGAAGGGCAAAGAGAACAAGGGCAGGTTGGTATTCCTCCAGATTAAGAAAACATGACTTTAATGCATTCACATTATTTTTAATGAGCATATTCACAAACATAAGTCTTTATCAAAATACATATTGATATTTCAAAATAGACCTTGTCTGAAGCGTCTGACTACACAAATTAATTAGACCAGTCACAAATTAATTTAATTTGAGAGTATCTTCAAATAATTCACTTTGTTTCAATTCAAGTTTCAATTATTTCCAGTGGCATAGCCATGTTTCTGAACATTTTACATACATTTTCAGCCCTAGTAATTATCTGTCTTTTCATTTATTCATGTGTATTTTTCTTTCCAGTGGTAACTGATAACGGGGAAAATGTATAAAAATTCCCAGACAATAGAAATTGTTTTGGGGTGACAATGCAAATTTTTGACAGTTTTTCCTCTACCTGTCTTCTCTTCATCCACGTTTGTTCAGTTTCAACTCGTTTTTCAAACTGTATTAGGGGCTGTTTCCTTTTTCCCCACTCAAAATTAAGACATGCCAGTCATTTTCCAGTCAAGTGAGATATTTCCACATGTCTTTTTGGGGAATGAGTAATGTTGGAGGATTTGTTGAGTTGTGTTTTATGGTTTTCCATTGTATTGACACAACCTTTTTAGTGTCTGCATGTAAGTAGAGTCAGCTCATGATTAATGCAACAATGCCTGTTTGCTAATGTTGGTCAGAGAAAGACTGAGGATCTCATGTGAGTCACTTTCTGTTGGAATGGGAGGTCTCATTAACCAAGTGGAAGGACACTCAAACCAATGATGGTTTATTAATCACCTGCCCTCCTGGTTTCAGCATCCTCTAGCACCACAACAGCCAAATAAACAAAATGAATTGCAGCTCCTGTTAAAAATGATCTTGTCTTAATATATCCACAAGTCTTCAAGAAATACTCATTTGGCATGCCGCTACAATCATACACATGAACAATCAAGACCACAAGGTCATGCTGTTTCAAATGTATGGTCAGATGACAGTAAACAGGGTGCTGCAGGCACTTGGTCTGACAGCAGCTACTGAGACACCTGCTGGTGTCTTGTAGGCTTACAGCATCCAGCCATGAATGAATATGATCCCAATTCTTCTGGTCCATTTTCATACTGATGACTGTATTTCTTCATGCCTTCCATTGCCAAAGGGCATCATATTTATAATATTCTTATAATAATAAACTGTGACAGAATATTTCTCCATGCTAATTGCTACCAGTCCCTAGATAAGACCAGCAGAATTCCTATTAACCTGCTGCCCTGTTGTTGTTGTTGTTTTTTTTTTTTTTTTTTTTTGTCCATCAACAGTGCCCATCTTACCAATCTGAAGAACATGTCAAGGTGATCCTGTGCCTCCTAGCTGTAGGATTTAGCATAGCTTTAGCAAGCAACCTCTCGTGATGACTTCTGCTCTGGCCAAATATAGTTTTTTTATCCAGTCACTTTCAGGTTCTTGTGTTTACAGTTTCCCATTTTACTTTAGTTAACAGATTTTGCAGTCTTTTCAGGCTGCAAAACAATGCTACCCTCTTTTCTGTGAGAAAACACAAATCTCCCTTAAATAGACTGGGTAAAATGGAGTGTGGTGTGTTTTGCTGTGTATGAAAAACAACCAGGACATAGATTTCATTTACAGATGGAAAGAGTGGCTGGAATTGATACATTACACAGTGTATTTATTTTCCCAAAATATCCAACAAAGTCTTTAATATCTATACATATTGTATGCCATGGAAGCATCTCCATCTGTACATGAAATCAGTCCTAATTATGATTCTCTCTTAATCCAGGACACTTTTCTCCTTTACATTTCCCTATCCCTAAAAGAAATGGTGACGAAAGGATAATCAATGGGTAGTTGTAGTAGCTTTAGGTAGAAAAATGGTCTGGCATTGGAATAATTTTTGTTGAATATTCTTTTCATGCTTTCAACCAATGTGTTTTGGTGAGTAAAAAATATGCCATATTTTGACATTGTCAGAACAGTGTCTGTCCATTGATTCATTCCATCTCAGGGTTCCAAATCGAAACATTGTGCACAATTGTTAATGACTGAAGGCTATTGGCCGATGGAAAACCCCAAAATTGTAAATTCAGGAATTGAATCTGATTATTAAATAATATAGCGACATGTGACTACTTTGTGCTACCACAATCATATTACTCGGGTGGCTGCTGTTTGTCAATTGGATCTGCCCCCTTGTGTGCAGTGTCACTCATTGGCCAGCTGTTCCCATAGTTCCCTGCCAATGTATGGCATGTAACAGATGGGCCCTGGGCAAGAGCAGTGTACAGGGACACGCCCGCCATGACTCCACAGCTGACACCCCACAGCTGCTGCAACTCTGAAAAATCCCAACAATGTCCATAATAAACCAGACAAGCTCCCAAGATCAAGGAGGATATTATTTATAATGCGGATACAGACAATTTGCCACCATCAATTATTTCACCACCGATAACCTGGCTTCTAATAACACGTGCACTTTGTTTAAATGTGTTAAGGTCTTAAATTTGTTTATATCACATTTTCATTGTAATGCCCATTCACCTGCCACCTATTGGTTGGATTTAAAGTGTTATGTTGCCAATAGATAGCATCTAAATTTTAATTATTCAGTGTTGGTTTTAGTAATACATATGTACTTCTTGTACATCAGGGCTACTGAACCTCCATTCTATTGGTCCATATACTAATCTGATTTTCTAGTTGCTCAGTTTTTGGCACATAAAAATACTAACATCTGTTTGCATTGTATACTGTTTTCACTAACCTACATCTGCATGTTTTGTAAGGACAGCTTTTGCTTCAAACTGAGAAAATTATGTATACCAAAATTCAGATATTTATAAGAAAATAAAGTTGTTATTGTCACCATTTCTTTTTCAAAATTCAGTTCAAGTTCTTTCCCATCATGTTTGCTGTGTAACCTAAACTTTTGGATGTGCATTCAGGAGGATTGAGGCATGTTGTTAAAGATACAAAACTGGTGTGTCGTTCTTTGTGCCTTTGATTTTATGAGAAAAAGTCACCACATGCATCAGTATATTTTTGACCAGTTTAATATTTACTGTTATACTGTTTTTTCATGTAACCATGGTGCTGTGTAATTCATTACTCTTTAGAAGACATTACCAATTCACATACCACTGCTGTTATGAGCTGACCATTTTTTTGGTTGTCCCGATGGCTGCAGAAGTGGAACCCCTTCACCCAAACGCACCTCCACCACGCGGCCACCAACGGTGAGGGGAAGCAGAGACCGCTTCACAGGAGAATCTTACACCGTACTGGGTAATCCCTGCAACCGTGATTCTCCAATCTCGGCACCATATGCTTTTTTTCCTTTTCTACCTTTTTTTCCCACACCAGTTGAAATGTTATCAGCCCCACCCCTGTGAACCTCCCCCACAGACTCAGGAAGGAAGTGGCCATACACAAGACTCTTCCAGTTAATGTGGTGACTAGCTAGGTTTTGCTATATTTCATACCACAGAAGTGACATGGTCAACATGTGTTCAGTTCACCAACCGACAAGTTCCTGGTCAGTGATGAGATGAGTTTCCCCATGTTTTCCAATTTGAAGGTGCAGCCCTACCAATGCAGACCTTCAAGTATGGAGCATATGTCATCCAAGGACACCAAAACCTTGTGTTGAATGTAAAGAAAATCATATGGATCTTAGTCCTAGTATCATTCATCACTAGTGTTATCCATTAATACTGTATCTAATGTTTTAGTTTGAGTGAAGTTTTCAGATTTACAGAGGATATTGTCCCAGCCATATCCATAATTTGTCTTTTTAATTAATTTGTGAATTTATATGAAAATAGCTTTACTTCAGATTGCTTTAAGGGATAGTAGACTTAACTGTGTTGTAAAGTGCTCTTTGTAGGAGTTCAATACTCAAATTTGGGATGCAACATAAAAATGTGATTCCAAATCAAAAGCGTGAATATATCCTTATGTTTTCTGCCCTGCAGTATGTGAGTTTCAGTATCCATGTTGGTGTCTTCATTCCCTCACAGGAGATACCAGCATAGAGAATGGGCAGCACTACTGGGAGGTGAAGGCTCTGAAAGACTGTAAATCCTACAGTGTGGGTCTGGCCTACAGGAACCTTGGCAAGTTTGATCAGCTGGGAAAGACAAACACTACCTGGTGTATCCATGTCAACAACTGGCTGCAGACCTCTTTTGCTGCAAAGCATAACAACAAGGCCAAGACCCTGGAGGTCTCCGTGCCAGACAGAATAGGTGTCTACTGTGACTTCGATGGAGGTATTTCTCCCTGCTTTGACAATACAGAATATTAAGGCTCAGATGGGTACATCAGTTACCATATCAGGACCCTGACCATATGTGTGTATACCAAGGTCTAGGCTCATATCCAGATAAGCCATAATTGGTGAGGCCCTGTTGTGAAGCCATGCCCAGTGTCAGCAACTGACAATATTATTATCCTGTGTTTGCTTCTGATTAATTTCTTTAATGGCTTTGCTTTTCAATTCATACTTGTTTATTTATTTCAAAATGTTGTATACTCCATTTACATATTCAGATAGTTTTCAAAAGTAGTAAAATGTAAATACCTGTGATACCTGCTCTCACTCTGCTCAAACATTGAAATAAGAAGACTGATGTACTTCTGCACTTCCGATTGCTTGTTTTGTGACACAACATCAATTATTGATTATTTTAACTATGGTAACCCAAGTAGGAAGTAACTCCTAGAATACTGTGTGCCTTGGTGGAAGGATCAGTTTAGGGTTATATGTTTCATGTAGTACAGAAAGGAAGTACACATATCATGTGACTTTAAACCCCAAAGTGACATCAGATATCCTGTGATAGGTTTTCAGTCATTGTGTTTTCACCTAAACGTTAATATACTATTTTAGCAATATAGTTCCTTTTCAAGTTATTAGTTGTCTAAAGGATTGGTTGGGATGGAATATGGTACAATTTTGTAACTTTATGTATAACTGTTGTTTCTATTTCTGTTATTGTACAATACTTTCACAATAATGTTCTGTGTTGTATTTTCCCAAAATAATGTTTTTTGTTTCTTTGTTTCTTCAGGCCAGCTCTCCTTTTACAATGCAGAAAGCAAACAGTTACTTCACACTTTCAAGACTAAATTCAGTCAGCCTGTTGTACCAGCTTTCATGGTAATTGTACTTTCTGTTGTCATACATGCAAGTAGTATATGCATAAATATATGTAATTGTACTTAGTGTAGCTGGTTATGAAGTGTGCCACCTCATTGCCCTCATCCATTGTCATCAGGATCCACATGGGTCCAGTAATTAAGTATGGTATTGCTATTGTATCAGGTGTTAAGATGATATGAGGTATCAAAAGCAAGTAATTTTTGACAAACGTATGCTGTTCATCTCATACTAATGTACTATGAAAATGTTTAGATGTTTTGCAAATAACTTTACTCTGATTGTTTCTTTGCTTTGTAGATGCCCTTATGCAGTATAGGGTTTTAACGTTTTAAGATTACAGGTTATTAATTCAATTGTAAAATGCAATGTGCTGCCAAAGATTCACACCTACAAGACTGTAGTTACTGATCGTTTTCTTAACTCTGACATATACCACTTGACATCTGCCTCTGTCCAAATTTTTAATGTATTTGCGTCACTTCTGAACAGTCATATACACACGTTTTGTTCATTTGTAATCTGTATGTGTGTGTAACACAACTTCAAGGGTATCCAGTGTGTCACAAATAAGGCTGAGCCTGACTCTGCATATCCAAGATAAATCCATGTAATCTCTCCAGCCTGGGACACCTTGGAACCAAAATCTAATATATGAATATATTTATTGTACTCAAGGTTGTATTTTTAGTTCTCAATAGCATAGCTGACTTGCATTAGTAACTTGCTTTATATAGTCATTATATACAGGTTGTACTTGCTGGTCTGAGAATGTCGTTTGCCAGGTCTGGCACTGTTGCTCCTATGAACCATAAGGGTGGATTTATGTTCTCCCACACTGTAATTTACTCTGGATAAGGGCACCTGCTAACTGACTAATGTACAGGAAGGATGGGGGTTTGTACATCCAAAGTTGCAACAAAGATGATGGGCAGGAATAGGTACCTATAGCAAAAGAAAGGATATATCTGCGCATTGGTGTACAACATTTCCAGTGTAGTTTTATAATAATACAACATTTTGACGAAACAGGTTTTAATCAGATTAAAGCCTTAAAAATGTGCAGATCAGGTCTTCTGCATTTTTTTTTGTTGTCTGACCAAAGCCCACAGGCTTGGTAAAACTAGTACCACAAATACACGGTAGATTGAAAATATGAAAGTATATGAAATATAGCCAATATGTGTTATTGAATAAAATTTGCTGTGTATCTGTCTGTATGGTTTTCCACAGGTGTGGTGTGGAGGTTTGTCCCTGTCCACAGGCCTGCAGGTCCCCAGTGCAGTAAAGAGCTTCCAGAAGACCGAGAATGGGCTGGGGGGCTCTAACAGCAGTCTCAACAGCATGCCCCAGTAGCCCACAGCTACCAGAAGCTCACCTGCAATTCCCTGCTTCCTGTGAAAGTAATGCCCTTCCTGTCAGCTTTGAAGAGTACATCCAAACTGCAACATGGGGTAGCCCAAGGCCCACAAGAAACTGGGTCTCATATGACTCTTATGAAAAGTACATTTGGCCTTCACCGTCACTATACCTGAATTATGCCCCATAGGAAACGATGTCTTTTGCATTTCCCATTGGGAAATTGTATCAGGAATGCTAGCCACTAAATCAGGGAATAGATGAGAGTGCACTTTTTCATTCTTGTTTTAGTTTGAATGCTGAGTTTTAGATGTTTCTTAAATGGGTGTTTTCTGGCATGAGAAATCCTACCACTTCCTGCTGACACCTGTGTAATTAATGTATTTATTTTTTTTAGTTGGTTTGTATCATATGTATGTGAATGAGTGTAAGGATTATGGTGAGCGATGTTTAAATTGTAGTCACTCTGAGGCATCTTCCCTGAATCCTCTACTGCAATACACCGCTGAGGATACCTGCTACGTTGGAAACAGACTGAATCTGTGCACTATGCTAGTGCACTTTAGAAAAAAAAAACTTGCAATTGTGTGTACAATATTTAGTGGTGCTTTTGATGCACGCCCCTCATATTCACAAACTTCTGCCTGGAATTTGGCCCTGGGAACAAGGCTGGAACATGGACGACTGAATCACTGATGGATATCAGACATTGTGGCACTGTGCCACTAGTATGGATGTTTTTCAACAGCTACTCATATGCTGCCCTGTTATCATTATACATTATGACTGAAATTCTTGATACAACGGATGGATGAAGTTGGTTGGCCTTGAATGAAATAAAAACATTCATAAATCTTTGGACAAAGTTGTTTATGCAATGAGTGTTAACGATTACGAATGATTCCGTTTGTTTGTACTGAAACACAAAGTGAGTTTGTTTCCTTTCAGAGGCTTCGACTACCAAAGATGTTTTCTTAACATCAAGGAAAGGAGCCATTTGTGTAATAATGTAGGTATGACATTGTTTGTAGTCCCCCCTGGTGTTGAAACCGATTAATGGCCGATAACGAGTAGAGATTCACAGAAGGGAAATAATTTTTGAAAAAGAAAGCTGAATTGCAAACTTTGTTTTTCATAATTGTGTTTAAATCATTTATATTACCTTGATTTTTTTTTTTTTCCGGAGCGTCTATAGTTCTCTTCGTAAAATTGGTAAAACGAGTTATGGTTTGAGGGTGGTTTCACTGACTAATTCTTCTTCCTGTTTTGGACTAATTAACCTACATTTAATATTAGGACATTCACGATCTGCACTGTGGTCTATTATTTCTTCCGTAGATTTTTTTAAAACATGAATGCAAAATATCTTTTGGTTCAGTGCTCTTTATAGTACTTTTACGTGTATTTTCCGTTTTTATGCTGCTGTAATGTGGAGCTGCATGGGGAGACTAATCTTGTGGAATCAGTAAAACAACCAGTAATTTTACATTGATTTGATAGTGATATGTACTTTGGAGTGTGATTCTTGGAATTTCAAGAGTCCAGTTTTCCTAAAATCAAATGAAAAATGTTTTCCCCTCGCAAACAATGGGCAAACGTCTTGACGCTAATATTTAACTCAGGCGAAAAGCAAGTGTTTGAATGGCATAAACTAAATCGATACAATGAATAAAATAAAACATTCTTTTTCTGCTGTCTGTGTCGTTTTGTAGACCAAAATAAAACGCAATACATTGCTGTAGACAGGGGTCGTTCTATCACTATTGGTTATCTCAATTACAGATGTTTGTAATTTTACATTTGCAAATTTTGCTACATTTGCAGCAAGGGTGATATGATCGAAAATCAAATTCCATGAGGTTCATAAATTAGTTGGAGCGTTTCGCAATGTTTGTGTACAACTGCTTGCCGTAGTTATGCACAGGGTAAGTGGTCGCAGTCGCTCCTATAAATATTTTCCCAGGTTTATTAACAACTTTACCTAACCATTATCACGATAATTTGCATGCAGCATAATTTGATAAGAACATATGCCTACCTACTAACCTTGAATAATTGGCATTCTATTGATTGCGAAGTATAATTTGTTAGAAGGCTATCAGTGAAATGGCTATGTAGGTGGATGGCGAAAATGTTAGCGATGTGAGATCCCGGGTGTTTATGTTTGAGGATTGTAGTCAGGTTGTTGGATAATTTGTTATCGGAGCTTGATTACGCTGTTTTCTGTTTAGCGACATTAACCGAACCCCATAGTACACCATAGCTTGCTAGACAGGAGGCCTCGCCGATTATATAGCAGTAGCTAACGTTTGCCTGACTTTGTAGTTACTTTTCTGAGCGGTGTGGACACCGTATGGGAGATGAACGTTAATGGTCTAGCATTAGATCAGTTGGAATAAATCAGACATTTAGGCGTAGCTAATATTTGGATGCGCCAAAATGATAACCAGACCCGTAGACCTGTTTGTACTCTACGCCAAGTGCTGTTAGCTAATACGTCTAGAAGAAGGCTTAATTTGATGGGAAGCGCTGATGTTAATGTCCTCCTCCGATAGATGGTACTATTGCGCCAGACAGGTTAGAAAAGCACTTAAGTAATGTTGGCTAGTTTGGGTACATTGGGTAGTTTTGTGGTATGAATGAAACGTTTCAATTGGTTCATACACATTCGCTATGTAGAATACAAGTTAACTAAAAGAGCAGGTAACTAAAATTATGTTAACTGTTTCCCAGCAAGGCCATAAGATACCAAGGTCCCTTCGTGAACATGGTCAAACACCTCTCACAGACGTCTCAACAACTGCATCTCCGTGACAAAACAAGGTGGACTAATGCCTAGAATCAACAAGACTGTGGTCTTGGCCCTGCTCATTGCAACTAGTTCGGTGTTTCTGCTGTTCCAGTTGTATTATTACAAACAGTATATGTCAAAGGTGAGTTGTCCTCAAGAGGGTTCACTAAAAATGAATGGTCTGACATGTTTTTTTTTTTTGTTAGTATCACTTTTCAGACATCCTACTGCTTCAAATATCTATAATGGGAACCACAGGCTATGTTGAAAACAGTTTGCCTGTTATGTTGACTTGTAACCAACACATTGTCATACAGTAAAAGATTGATATTTTCCCTTAGCTTGGAACACGGTCTGGTGGTAAAGCTGTTCAAACAGGAGGTGATGCACATTGGGTAAGTAGAATGTCATAGCTGCTATGCTTGTTTCCCCCAAATGTATAATACTCAGTCTTTGCAACACTCATAACAGTTTAAATATCATTCCTGATTCCATGTAGCAGGTGGTGAAAAGGTTTCTGGGCCTGGTGACAAAATATAATCTCCCTGTGTTCCTGATCGACACGGCCACCCTGGGCCTGCTTCCTTCGGACATTACACAGCCAAGGGACAATCAAGCTGAGGAGCCACTCTGCAGGTTCTTCTGCACCCACAGGGAGTTCACCACCTTTGCTTTGGTTGCCAAGCTTTGGAAATATGATGTAAGGAAATGGGCACTGTGAGAAATTTGTCATGTAAAACTGCAGTTCTGATAAACCCCTGTTGGGTTATTTTCATTTTTTAACTTGCTGCTTTACTGCAGGATCTAATATCCTTTATCGTGTAAAATATAAATATGATACATAAACAAATGTCTCCATAAACAGTATCAACAATTTTTGGTAAGGAGCAGTTTATAGTTTTTCAAGACACATTGTAATATAACATGTAGAGTTTATAATCTTTTGCTTATAAGACTGTTTCAAACAAAAGTAATAAATTTGAAAAAAATACATGTACAGTCACTGTATAGTGCATAATGCATTATAGAATAGTGCAGTGTTATTATGAAATACCGGTAATTTTGCATGTTTCTGTTACAAACTGTGTTGCTGTAATCTTAACAGAATATAGTTACGCACAGGTTTTTTGCATAAACTGATCATTGCATTTTACCATGAAATGCATGCTGAAGGGCTCCACTGAACCATGTGTTCGATAGAAATGTATCATCCATGATCTGAACCCACAACCATGCAGTGACTTGCAATACAGTGCATGATCTAATGTACTCTTGGTGAGTACCTGTGATCAGTGTGTATGTGGGTGCTTGTACATTCACAGGCAAGTCTGGCCCAAGCAGCTGCAGAGCGTGGCCTGGAGCTCCTGGAGGTAAGGGGGAAGGACCCGCGTTTGGTGGGACTGGATGACCTTTCCGGCACAGAAATCCCCCTCCACTTCCTATTCCGCCGCAATGGCCATGCAGTCCACGTGGTGGTGTTCTACGAGCGCAGTGGGAACTACATGTGGCATGGCCCACTGCGACTGAAGCTCAGTATGGACAGAAAATTTGTTTCCTTCCGGAAGCTGGACTTTGGCCGTCATGCCGGAGCCTATGACAGGTGACAATGGGCCTCTGTCTAAAAGTATAGAAAATACAGTTTTCGTATTTTCTTATTTAATATTTCCTATCTTGCTTCCAGGTTCTGATTACAATTAAAAAAATGTTTGGCTGCCATTATATACAATCAACAGCATCTGACTAGAGGCTAGTGATTTACAACTGTCAACTGTTGTTGTTTCTGTGCCAGACCAGAGCTAGTTATGGCTTCAGTGGATGGGCTGGATGTGCAGATCCCAAAGAACATCTCTCACTTCCTTAGCGAGCATGCCCAAGCCCACTTTTTAGAGTGCAGATACAAGGAAGCACGTGCCTTCTATCAGGTCCGTATACTTGTTTATACGTTTATTAAATGATAACCATGGAAGAGTATTGTTCATTTTGAGTTTTTGAACATGTAACTGCTTAAACTCTGTGTCCTATTTTAGATTCTCAATTGTTGGCAGTAGTTTTTCATCTTGCTGGTGTTGTCCCTGCTCATGTTTCAGCTGCATCCTGATGACACATCCCCAGAGGCAATGGACTTCAGGATGAAGGCAAAGAGTCTGCTCCACCTGGCAGCCCAGACCCTCGCTGACCTGGGGGTGCCCTTCTGGCTAAGCAGTGGCACCTGCCTGGGTGAATGATGCTTTTCCCTGTTATCTATGAAGGTGTATTGTCAGTTCATCTTGTCGAGCTTTGCTGGCAAAGCTCTCGACAACAGGGGATAAAACTTCAGTTACATGTGTTGTGATTGCTGTACTGCTTAGGATGGATACACTTTACATTAATTTGTTGTTAAGGAAGTAGTTGTTCAAAGTTGCATAGGTCTATTATCAGTTTTCGTGTGATGTAAAAGACGCCCAGTGAGCCAAGATCAATTAACAAAATAGATGTGCCGCCTTTGTGGTATTGTTAAAGGAGTGCTGTGTCGTAGTGGATGGCAGTGATACCTTTCATACCTGTTCAGGTGTATCCCACAATTGAATCAAATCTTTTCACACATTGAAATCAAATTGAATCTCCATCTTTTCACATTATTATGATAGGGGTTCACTATGGATCATCTCATTTTGGCTAGAGAGCAAAATAAGACAATGTTTCATATTGAAGTTGGGGTTTCACATAAGTGCAATTAAAGATAGCCGTTTGGTTTGTTAGTTCCTGGATTATAATTTGTCATTCCTTGTCCCCCACCCCACCAGGATGGTTTCGGCAGTGTAATGTCATTCCCTACAGTAAAGATGTTGACCTGGGTATCTGGGTCAAAGACTACCGGCCGGACATTATCCAGACTTTCCAGAGGGCTGGCTTGCCTCTCAAACACAAATTTGGGAAAGTATGTTTTACAGTGTAGATTGTTTTCTACATCAATGTGAAAATGTCTTTATGTCTATAACTGTTTATATGTGAAGGTCTTATTGCCTTAATTTTGTAATTTGGTACAATCTGAATATGCCATGTGACACAGGAATGCCAGATTTCTATTTTGCCATGACCGTTCTATTTTATCATGACTGGCCATGATAAAAAAAAGAGTAACAGGACTGAAGGCATGAAATTGGCTTTTTGCAGTCTTTCAACAATACCTGATATTGGGCCTTTTTTCGCCAAGAAATTGGGTCACCTGGAAAAGGACATATAGTCAAGTGTATTAGCATTTTTATACACATTGAGTTGTAATACACAACTGAACCATTTAAATTGGCATCAGTAGTCAGCTGTGAAAACCACAGAGGGAGGAAATATCATGTGTGATGTACTGCCTAAAATGGATGTGCAGGCTCAGTTCTAGATTTCAGTGATCTTTCTGCATTGTCTCTGCCGTGCTGATGTGTAGCAGCCCAGAGTTTAGTGACCTTGCATCATTCCTTGTGTTGTACTGATATGGATGTATTGTCTGATTGACTTCAGGTTGAGGACAGCCTTGAGCTCTCCTTCCAGGGCTTGGATGTGAAATTGGACATATTTTTCTTCTACGAAGAAGGTGACATTGTGTGGAATGGTGGCACACAGGCCAAGAGTGGAAAGAAATTCAAGTATGTGGACTACCATTTTGATAGCCTCACTTAAATATTAAGTCCTTTGAATAATATTGCACTTCTGTGTAGATTTGACAGAAACAATTTGATTCGCATAAATGCCACATGTATAAAAGTTGATTAATTTAAGGTGATAGCAAACACAATCAAATGGGGAATACACACTAGCAACAAAAATCAGAAAAACAACAAAAGGTAGGGTTTTCCACAGCATAGTGTATTCAGGACTGTTGGCTGTTTTGAAGTTACTTTTCAGGAGACATTAATTGGGAACTACAGCTCTGAAACATATGTTATGACCATAGTTACCTTTTAAAAATCTGTTGGTTTGTTGGCAGGTGGTGGTTTCAGACATCTTTTTCCTTGGCAGGTATGTCTTCCCGAAGTTCAACTTGTGCTGGACAGAGTTAGTGGAGCTCAAGGTTCGAGTCCCTTGTGAGACATTGGACTATGTGGAGGCAAATTATGGCCCAAACTGGAACATTCCAGTAAAAACATGGGACTGGAAGACTTCACCCTCTAATGTGAAGGAGAATGGAGTGTGGCCTGTCAGGGAGTGGGATGAGGTCATCCAGGTGTACTGATGTGTACAGATGCAATCTGAGGGACTCTGAAGTTTTTGACATGCTTGGGATATCATCTGCCCTCAGAGGGAAGATCCTGGACAAGACCTCAAATCCTGACTTCAACCATGGAAATGTAATTATTATTATTAAATAACTGAACCTGTACAGAATCAATGATTAGAGTGTCCTAACAAACTGGCTTTCTGTCTCTGTGGCCTAAAGAAAGGCCTACACAACTGGAGATATTGTACAAGACCTAAATGTCAATGTGAATTTTCAAACAAGAAATTTAAGCTCCTGAACAATCTGCAATATGTTGGTATATGAATAACTAGATTGAAGAGTTTCAGAAGAAACTCTTGAGTTTGCATGTGAAAGCACGATTCACTGTGTAATGTGATGTATATTTAAGCATTGTCATGCATGGTGCTGTATAAGGTGCAAAACAGGTCTTCCCTACAGAAAGACAAATACATTTGAGTATGATGCCCATGCACTGCATGGTCAAAGTGACCAGGGTATAAGTATGGTACAGGTTAATTTAGTTGGCAAGCTACAGCATAGGTAAGTAGCATAAATCAGATAAAGGTTAATTGGGTGATTATTATTATTACTATTGTTATTATTATTGCTGTTGATAATAGTACTGGTATTTGTTTAAGTTTTTATTTTATATACAGTACTATTATTATTACATCACTATTGATGTATCATCGCCATTATAGATGTGTTGTTATACACAGCACATAATAATATGAATAATAGTAGTATTACAAGTCTAGCTTGTTGTGCTTCTGTAAGATTATGTAGTATATTGTTTTCTCTGTCTAGTTAGCTCTGTCTTGCATTATTCTATATAACTGGACAAGTGGTACACATAAAGTAACATTGATTTTTCAGGAACAAGCTAATTCTTTTCTGAGTAGCCGTAGTTCTGCTATTAGCGTGAGATCGCTGCCTGCCAGTGAGCTCCGGTTTATCCCTAGCAACCTCTTATAACGGTTTATTCAGAAAAGTAATGGTTAATGTTAAATATAAAAAGCGTTTTATCCAGCAAATATCTTAGTTGCGTCACGCTACATCTAGCTAAGCATTTTTGTGCTAAGGGGTGCTGTATTTATTCAATTTTGGAAAAATTAAGGTAGCATAGCGATCACTATGTAGGGTGACTGACACGGCTCATTGCTGTACCACGTACTGCACGAAATCGTTAGCTGAATGCGGTTTTTATACAACGGTATGCAACTTTGCATTAGAAAATCATGTTTTATACATGTATGACATCGGTCTGTTGTGATATTATTGTTAACTTACTACTATAAGTATTTGGTTATTACTCAGCCTGGTATAGCGCGCTTCTGAGGCAAAACAAACATGGCGGCGTTTCAGTCTTGTTCAGTGTGTCCTATTGGCTGAAACCGCATCACCTGACAGAGGATACGTTGGCTCCCTTGTTTTACCGGAAATTAATGAGCCCAACTTTTTATGGCAATTTGTACCTCTTCAATTAAATTATAAATATTATCAATAATATTTTGAATAGCATACATCTGCACATATAGCTGAGATAGTGTTTACAAAACGGGAAGAAAAAGAATAATAAGAAAGATCCTGAGCAAGAACAGTAGCTTCACATGCAAACTAATGATAGGGAGAACTTGTGTTGTACAAAATTGCAGTTGAAAATTAAATTATGCATTGGAGCTTCAACATAGTCATACATAATGTTTACAGTTTTGTGTTACAATACCGTTGGAATGTAATAGTTCAACTCATTTTCACTCCATACTGCCAGGTAAAGTTGAATGTTTAAAAGAATAATGAGGTGGATATAGTGTTTCACTCTGGACTTGACAATGACAGTAGAAATTAATGTGTGCTTATGACTGAGTGCATGTGTGACAAGCAAGTGATCGGTTCCATTTATCTCGCCATTCTATCTAGCCATACATAACTGTGGTTTTAATTTCACCATGCCTGTCAACCTGCCTGGAATGGAAATAGTAAGGTAGATGATGGAAAACCTGTAAAAGAAAGATATGTAAGCAAATTTCACAGCAAACCTGAGCAGGAAATAATATGAAGTTTAACTCCCACTATGGACATGTTTTTGCACATAAAAATACAGCCCACTCATTGCTGAAACTGGTAATCAGATTTAGATTCAACTTGTTTATTATCCACCAAAATACATGAATGGCCTGCCCCTCTTGTCTGCCTCCATTGGCTTCCAGTAGAAGCCCACTTAAAATACAAAACTCTAGTCTTTGTCTTTGGAGTAACAAGAGGAACTACACCCTCATACCTGACATCGATTATCAACCCCCACACTCCTGTGAGAACAGTGCACTCTGCACCTTCTGATCGCCCGAGAGTGACCCTTTTGTTGGACACGTATTCTCTCTACTCTGGCAAATTGCAAACACATCTGTGTAAAATTTCTTCTTGACCAGTCTAACCCTCAACTCAAAAATCGTAATTATAAAGTTACCATTTTCATGCATCCATTTTGCAAAATCCTGTACAGGGAGTCCCCAACTTATGAAAATAATTGGTGCCTGAAGGTCTTTCGTAATATTTTTTTTGTTTGTTTTTCACTAAGTCCATCTTGTCTCTAGCAGACACTTTATATCACTCACCGAGATGAGCCCCTCCCCTTAAACTTCAGTCTCATTAGCTCCTATATTCATGCCTGTATGGTTCATATAAACAAGCATAAATTCAAAGACCGATATATTTTCCTATACTGTAAGTAGGGGTCCAAGTGCATAGGTTTTTCATGAACTTGGTCAATTTCTCCTAGTTGATAAATCCTAGGCTGGAATATAAAATTGCATTACAAAATGTGGTTATATGGTATTTGTATACAGGATACTATAGTACAAGGCAGCTGTCATTTCATCAAATGAAAGGATGTTTCGACTGTGCTTATCCATGGGGGCAAAATTTATCCACTGGTTGCATAGCTCCTTTCCTCTAAATCATCACAGAAGAAGAACATTGATCGCTTTGCTGCACCTCCCTCGCCATGAAGTCCCACCCTCTCCAAACTCCTGCTGATCGCACTCACTACATGTTGGGTATGTGGAAATGTTCTCAGTCATAAGAGCACTTTCAGTGAAATTATTAACTGCCACTCTGCAACGCTTTACAAATAAAGCTGACTGTGCTTTATATATACAATAAGTGGTGCAAAGATATATATAATGCATGCTTAACTGTTTTGCAAAACCTTGTTTTGAAACACGGGAAAACTGTTATTTTTTCAGCAGTTGCAAAATCCAAGGTTGCTGGCAGGATTCCAATAACACGCCCTCTGGCAAGATGCAGAGTCTTTTTTTTACTTGTTATATCCACTCATAGCCAGTCATGTTTTACACTGGAAAGGTTGGAGCGGTCTTCGTGCTTGTGCTGTGCCTGACACAGTGCACATACAGTGGGAAGGTCTTACTGTGGCCAGGGGAGTATAGCCATTGGCTCAACATGAAGAGCATCGTGAAAGCACTGGCAGAGAAGGGCCACGAATTAACTGTGCTCATCAGCTCTGCTTCTCCTACCATCAACACCAGCCACTCATCAACCTGCAAGTTTGAGATCATTCCAGTGCCTTTCACTGAAAAGGACATGACAGATGTGGGGGATGAATTTCTACGTTACTGGATGTATGAATCATCTAATGACTCCTTCATTCAGGCCTCCCTCAGAATCAAAAGAACAGTGGACAAGATGACGGAGTTGAACAAGGCCTTCTGTCGCAAGGTGTTCCATACCAAAGGCCTTCTGGAGAAGCTGAGGAAGGCCCAGTATGATGTTTTAGTGACTGACCCCATGTTCCTGTGTGGTGAGCTCCTTGCTGATGTCTTGGAATTGCCCTTCATCGTATCCCTCAGGTTCAGCTTTGCTAACACCATTGAGAGGCAATGTGGACAGTTACCTGCTCCACCCTCTTATGTTCCAGCTGTTGGTTTACCGTATACTGATAAAATGGACTTCAAGCAGAGGGTGAAAAACACCCTCTTTTTTCTTATGAATGATATTATGTTCGGTAGTTTATCAAAATTTGTTTGGGATTCATTTTACACTGAGTTGAGAGGTAAGAAAATCTAGATATTTTAAGTGTGTTATAATTACTTAAAATCAACTGTATTGGGTGCAGTGAAAAACAGCAGCACCAGCATCCTTTGGGCTAAACAACAGTATAATATTTTTGTCAATCCAAGGTAGTAGAAAGGCTCTTAAGGTTTAGATGAATGATGCTCACTAACTTTACCATACTGATGAATCACTAGATTGTTATATTTGAAGTACTTCAAAGTTATCATATATTTCAGTAGTTGGGGGTTGTAAATTTGGAGAAAAGCTTTTTATCTTACAGTGGGACTTTGAGTTTTGAGATTTAAGGGTGATGTTAAAATTTTCAGCAATTTTATCACATCATAACAAGCCAGGTTTTATAGGGGTTAGATTCACAGTGTTCACAACTTTCTCACCCACAGTGGAATTTTAAAGGGGATTTCTAACAGACTCAGAAATCACTCAGAGACTTAGCAAAATCGATAATAGCCAGGAAGGTAATATTTAAACCTTTAGAGGTAATGAAGCCAAGACTGTACACTTGTTTGAGTGTATGTCCAGAAACATGCTCATTAAAACCAAGAGAATAAAACAAATTTAATTCCAAGCTTTGTATCTGAAGCCACTATCAGCTTGAAAGTTGAAATCCCCAAACTGAACTTGGTCTCATTCTGCTCTGTCAATATGAGTTCATTGAAAAAGTATGTTCAGGCATGCACATCTGTACCTAGAAATGGATGAGAAAGAAAAACAGAGACTGGGAAGTCAATCCCACGTAAAAGCAGATTGACCTAATTATGTCACAGAAATGTTCATCTTAAATCTATTATATGTCAGTGTATTTTAGCCTACTAGGGACTAAGTACTTCATGTTACATTTTTTATGATAAAGAAGTGAACCTGTGACTTTCAGCAGCTTTTAGGTCACACCACAGATTTCCTTATCTTGAACAACAGCAAATTGCAGCACAGATTACTCCCCTCCCTCTCCAATGGCCTCTTGCCAAACTCCTACGCTACTGTGGTTTTAGGCCAGTTAAAGCTGTAATGCACTTCCACAACACCAAACGCCTTCCTGCATGCAGAACACTCCACATTTTCAGGCTGTTCCACTAGTCCTGCTATGACTGGCACCACACTACTGCCCTTTTGTTCTTTGGGCCTGTATACACTCACGAGAGGTGGGTACGAGTTCATCCATGGGTGCGCTACCTTTGCATGAGCACCCACATTTTCTGGGAGAAGCTGTTTACACAAACGAACATTGTCACAGGGCCAGAGCGCTCTGTGCTAAATAGTGCCAAAGATCAAAGTTGTCTTCTCCAGTATAATTACTCTTGTTCACTTTTCACCCTCTTGCTTAGGGTGTTGTCCTTTGACCTGAGAGATGAATATACCTATTTGTTGACAGTATGTCACTCTGTCCATTATCTCTTGGAATGTAGGTGTAAGGTTGATGGTACCTCAGTGCAAGTTTCACAGTTGTCTTTATTTACTGGAAATTCAAAAGCATTAACAAAGGACTTTCAACAGGCAAGCCCACAACCTTCTGTGAGGTCATGGGAAAGGCTGACATATGGTTAATTCGTACCTACTGGGACTTTGAGTACCCCCGACCTTTTCTTCCTAACTTCAAATTTGTTGGAGGACTTCATTGTGAGCCTGCTAAACCTCTGTCTGAAGTAAGAGAAAAACCTATCATGTGTCATTTCAACTGGCTAATATGATCGACCCTTTAATTTTCCTAATCTACTTTACCCAACCAAATAATTCAACTGCACAAGACCAGTATGTAAATTCCCACCACCCTACATTTACTATACATACTATACCTATACATTTACTATGCCTTAAGACATGCTGTTCAAGGTATTTTAATAATATCAAACAAAGTATAAATCACCCCAGCTGGCTTCCTCCTGTAAGTATTCATTCTTGTATTCTTCCTTGCTGTAAGAAACATGATCACTGTGTGTAAATCTAAAGGCAACAAATGCCAAGGTGACTAATATCCATGATTCTCACATTGATAATATCATGGAGGGGGCTAATATGATAATTCTCATTTCAGGACATGGAGGATTTTGTGCAGAGCTCAGGGGATGATGGGATTGTGGTGTTCTCTCTGGGTTCAATGATCAAGAATCTTACCAAAGAAAGAGCAAACACATTTGCTTCAGCTCTGGGACAGATACCACAGAAGGTCAGACTCTCATATAACATATAGGGCTCTGTTTTTCTTTGTATCATAAGTCATAAATAAGTCATTGTCCGATTCACGCAGCACTCAATAGCACCCGCAAACCTTTTTTCATGGACTCAAATCCATGTCCAGTCCATGGGAGAACCCACAATAGGAGGTCCTTCATATGGCGCAATCCTCAATGGGTGGAGTAAGGTGTTAATATAGATTAGAGGACTTGGCATGGTATTGATTGTTTCAGCCAATCATTGTGAGCGTTACAATATTATGTATATATATATATGATTGGTTGCATAGGAACATTAATAAACCAGAATGTTTTTTTCATCTTTGCATTTTAAGTTTATCTCAATAAGGTTATTATTTATTTTTATTGCATTTCCAGTAATTCTGGTATTGACTGTATAACTACAACTCAAGGTAACATCTCATCAATTCAATTACTATCTGTGCTGTATGCTCTGGCCACAGGTTATTTGGAGGTACAGTGGGGAGAAGCCAGAGACATTGGCTCCCAACACCAGAGTTTATGATTGGATTCCTCAGAATGATCTGATTGGTAAGGTAATTAATTGATGGAAGTCTTGGACTGTGTTGTCAGCACATGGGTTTTATAGGTTGATAGTCAGTCCTCTCATAGAAAGATGCAGGTACAAACTCCATGTTATTCCACCGGTGCAGTCATCAACAATCTAGCAGAACATAATGAATCTTGATGAGTAATTGCAATATCAAGGGTATATATCATTCGAACTGGTGTTCATGGTTCCTAATGTATAAATCTTTTTTCTGCACTATTCATAACCAAATTTCAATAGCATGTTAATATTTGAAAAACAGAAAGTTTACTCTATTAGCCGTTTAGTTATCTCCATTTTTGTCATTGATTTGGTGTCAAAGTTGCCATTTGTAGAAATTAAGTTATTTTCATATGTAATTAATAAACCAATTTTTGATTGGTTTGTTAATTACTTATTTGAGGTAATTGTTTCATCCATTGTCAAAATTAGTCAGTTTTATCCCTGGCTATAGGAAGCTTACAGTAGGATTCGAATTAAATAAAGCCTGTAGCCAAAATGCAGTAGTGTAACTGTAAGCTACACTCATTTAAGTGGTACATGGCCAGTGGGAATGAATTACACCATTGCATGAATCTCTTCATTCACTGAGCGCTATATACTAAGTCACGTTTTTTTTGTCAATGTTCCTATCAGGCCATCCAAAGACCAAAGCCTTCATTACCCATGGAGGCACCAATGGCATATATGAAGCCATCTACCATGGTATCCCCATGGTGGGGATACCCTTGTTTGCTGACCAGCCAGATAACATGAGCCGCATTAAGGCGAAGGGGGCTGCTGTCGTCCTGCACTTTAACAACATGCAGTCTAAAGACCTTGTAGATGGCCTCAACACTGTGATGAATGACCCATCGTAAGCCAGTGAATTTTCATTTGCTAACTCAAACTTCCGTAATATAACACTTTCTGTGTAGTATGCTGGTACTTTTTATGAAAAGTACAAGTAGGAACTTGATTTTGACGGAAACTGGTGGTGAAACAAAGAGAATGAAATTAAAGGTGAACAGTAAGGCCAACATTTTGTAATATGTGAATGAAAATATCACTAAGATTGTGAAATTAGCTTAGATGGCATGTACAGAGCTTCTATAAAAAGATAGAGAGCCCCTTTTTTGTAAAAAGTTTGTTTTTCTGTCTGTTTACACACCAGGTACAAAGAAAATGCTGTGAAGCTTTCAAGAATCCATCATGACCAGCCAATGAAGCCCCTGGACAGAGCTGTGTTCTGGATCGAGTTTGTGATGCGGAACAAAGGGGCAAAGCACCTGAGAGTGCAGGCCCACAATCTCAGCTGGTACCAGTACCACAGTCTGGATGTGTTTGCTGTGCTCCTGGTCACAGTGATGCTGGTCACCTTCATCTCATTCAAAACATGCTGCTTTTGTCTCCGGAAGTGTTGTCTGAGATCAAGAACAAAGAGTAAAAAGGAGTGATTTTTATTTTATCTTGCATCTCCGCTATATAATTACTGTGTACCTGTGATCTCACTCCCAGGCTCTGTTATCTTATCTTATCTGCCCTCAGTTTGGCTGTAAGCTGGACAGATGACCATAAGGGAAGTAAGGCAGGGTAAAATCATAAATATTATGTTAGATCTATTGTGTTGCTTTTGAAAGTCACAGATTATGGTGTTGGTTTTAAAATATCTTTTATAGAAGCATTGTTAATCACCATGGAAATTAAAATGAAACTTATGTTTACAAATGTTTTGTTCATTCAAATGAGTTAAAAGTATAAGGCCTTTTCTATTTGATGATTCCATTATTATATATATTGTCTGTATATATCATGTGATTTTACTGATTTTAATGTGTTGAGGAAAATAATTAACTTGTATGTAATTTTTTTTCATCCTGAACAAAAATGAAATAAATGCATTGTATGTGATGAATGTTCAAGAAATGTCTAGATTACACAGATTACATTTACATTTTAGCATCAAATCAATGAATTAAAAAATAATACATGCAGCACTGCAACAAATAACAACTTTAGTAAGTGCCTGTGGAGAATAAGGGCCCCAGACTGAAAAGGATTTTTTGAGTCTGTGCTGGAATTCAGCAGTGTCAACTGGTGGGAAGGTCATCCTACCACTGAGAAACCAGAATGGAAACATAATTGTGCTGCTCAACCACCTGGTAATACTGTCGAAATGCAAGGTCAATGTCAAAGGCCAAAGGTCAAAAAATGTAGTGTGGAAGGCAAGCCCCAGTGTCGAACGTCAGATGCAGGCAGTGACAGACAGTCAGTGCATGGCAATGCACAGCAGGGTCACATAAGCTGGTGATCAGGTGGGCTGCAGCATTCTGGACCAGAGTGGGCCAGAGACTTGATAGGAGCCATAATACTCCAGGTGCAAGAGGAAGAGCACTCTGACTAGGAGCTTCTGGTTTTTGTCCATCAGGAGAGGATGGAAACACGCCCTGGCAGTTGATGACATTTGTGTAGCAAAGCTCAATGGGTAATCCAAGGTCATCTCCAGTTTCTTGGCAGAGCAGGAGAGGAGCATTGCAGAATGCTTGATGCTGAGTGGCAGGTCTATCATTGGAGACTCAACAGAGATGTACTCCTGCAGGGGATTGGCCCTTGGTTAGCAAAATCACTTGTAAGTCAAATGACTGTAATGTAACATAATGATAATTTAACAGTGATAAGTAATTGTATTTATTATGAATACTGTATAATCAGTTTTTCAGTGCATTTTTACAATTAAACCTTACCAGGCATTCTTTCCATATTTTGACTCAATAATTTGAATATGACCAGACATGAATAACAGCATTCATGTCTGAATGCTATACATTGCAAAACTGGAGTACTTTTGGAAAATATGCAGGTCCGAGAAAACTGATACTGATACTCATTCTTAACACCAGATGTCAGCATTGAACCACAAGTTTTGAAAGACATAGCCAGCACCGGTGGAATTCACTGTATTTGTATTTAAGATTTGCTGTTTTAAGGGCCAGCTTTATAGTTAGGTCTTGATGTTATTAACACAGTACTGCACACTTTTGAATTCAATCAAGCCTACAAGGTCCCCTTAAGGATTCATACATGGCACAAAACAAGGCTGAAATTCTGGTAATTGTTGTGAAGTTAGGGCAGGTATGTTTACAGGTATCTCAAACAGTAACCTTACAATGTTTTCAACAGTTAAATACTTCTTTTCAGTCCTTTTGGACAGGTAAATAAAAGTTTTATAGCATTAGCACAGAAAATAATAATTGGCAAATACTCACATTTCTTAGTCACAGGCCTTGAATGCAATCAATACTGCACCCCTCACAGCTAGACTAGACTATTGTGCAATGCACACAAGTTAATTATGCAAGTAACCAAGTGATAGTGTCATTTCATATGTGTACTTATGCGACTTCTACTCTTATCTATAATTTTATAATACATTACATTACGTATCACAAATACAGTACTTACTTCCATAATTACAAAAAACATTACATGGAATTCGTCATCTACATTTATAGAGAATCTTTGGTATTAATAACAAAAACAAAACATGTCTACACGTATTACGGTGACACCATTACGACTTTGACGTGTAAGTCTTCGTCAGTCACGTGATAATGTCAGTCCGTTCCCTTTTCGTAGAGCGAAACATACGCCGCCATTTTAGCTGCGGTGAGATGCACACGGCTGTAAAGAAACGCAGTATTTAAACACTAATTTCTTCAACAAATACATATAGTGTAAGGCGATCACAAGACGAGGCAAAACGAGTCCTCTGAAAGTATACGCCAAGCAGAGAAAGGGGCGGAAGATGGCGGTCGACAGGCGAGACGAAAAAGGTACGCTAGCTAGTTTCTTAGCACAGCTAACTTAGCTAGCTAGCTATTGTTGTGATTTGTTTTACTGGGCAAACGACATGGTGTGACGGATAGCCTGTTGTGAAAATCCTTAAATGTTGTATTTAAGTGGTAGTCATGTAATATTCCGGGTCTAGTGTATGTTTCGAAATAGGATTTTGTGAAAGGGAGTATAAAAATGCTAGTAAATAATAATACGCCGTCGCTGCCTAGGTATCTGGCTTGATACTGCGGTTGAATTAGCTACTTAGCTATTTAGCTAGGTGTGCCGCAGTGTAGCAGTTACCAGTATGTTGATTGTTTTTCAGATCATGTTAGCATGACTAGGGACGAGAGAGCAACTCATTTCAAGTCATGAAGAATCCCACATTATGAGCTATTGGGTTTTAAACTGTAGCTCAGTGTGAATGAGCTAACTCCAGCAAGGCAGGGATAAGCCTATTGTGCTGCGGAACGTTTGTATTGAAACAGTACTTATGGTTAGCTGCCCATCTAGCTAGTAGCTCTTTTCGCTAAACAAGCTAATGTAGCTGCTTCACTCTCACGATGTGGTGGGCCGGGCATGGCGTCGTAGTGCATTTTCACTATTGTATGCGAAACATGGCTGGGTAATTCGATGACAATGGTGCACTATTCATTACAGAACGAAACTATACCATTTTATTTATTTCATAAACTGGGAGATGAGATACCAAGGATACCTTAATTTTAATGTTATCCATAAGTCATGACACAGCCCATGAATGTAGTGGTAAAATTGAATGTCTAATGAATTGCAGACCAACGTCATGCCCACAGCCTTTAACGTTGCCGATCAACGTTAAACCCACAATCTTTGGGAATTTGAAAACATTACATGATTGGAAGACATTGTACAGCCTTTAAATTTTGTCAATTATGTATGGTGTTTAGTGCTAGGATATCGTACACGGATGTTAGTGACCTAGTCATGTAACACATGCAGGATGTGTCACCTCGTATTACATTTGGATTGTCGCACTGTAGAATGGAACACAGTGTTTGGTATCTGAGATAAATATGGTCATCTTTCGACTGGTTGTATTCGGCATTGGAATGGATATACTTACTGGTGGGCTCAGCGCCCATAAGGATCTTGAAAAGGAGAGTATGGCATAATTATTCACCAATAGCAGCAATGACGTGCAGTTATTGGTATGAAATAACAAAACCAAAATACAGCCCATTGTAGCAAGTAGGCATACCTAAATAGATCGGTTCAAGAACTGACAAATATTGGTCTTTCCACTATTGCAATTACAATACCTGAAGTCTTAGTGAAAGTTCAAGGCAATGGTTGTGCTTGCAGTGGTGCTACTGTAAATCAAAATATGGGCCAATGACATTGCATTTTGCACTAAATAGTTTTACATTTCTGTTAAAATAATAGGGTGAGGCTTGTTCCAGCAGCCAGATTATCTGGATTAAAAGCCATTTTGCAAAGTATGAAAAACACTTCTTACTTAAGATGATCTACTTTAAGGTTTAAACTGGTTTGGCCATATATTTGCTCATTTTCTTCTGCATTGCAGTTGAACGGTAAAAATATAAATGTCTCTTCACAGACCTGTCTACTAGAAAGACATTTGGCAGCATATAGCTCAATGTAGGGCAGTCTATAGCCCATTACCATCTTTCTGTATATAGAGCTGTAGTGGCTAAATTGCTTGACAGGAATCTGGGTGATTTCTGGTTCAAGCTCCATGGAAAGCACAGTAAGATCAGTGCTGGTTGAGCAATGACCTTGAACCTACATTGCTTGCAGGGGGGACCGGCCTCTTACTTTAATTCACTTTGGATAATAGCGTCAGCTAAATAACTGATGTAATGTGCATGGACATGGCTCTGTGTATTTCCTGGTACAGTGTTCAAGGTATTTTGTTTTTCCAACTCCTGCTTTTTGACACTGTCCTGTTCCTTTATAGGTCCTTTCATTTTGTAGACCAAAACTGGCATGTACCTTGCTGTTGACACCTGCAATTTTCATATTTAAAAGTGTTTCCTTTTTCATTTAATGGAAGAATGAAGTAGGGTGCAAAGCAGCAGCAGCAGCTTGCTCTTGTTTCATTGTTTCCATAGAAGCTCTTACAGAGATGCAAGCTCCTCACCTTTTGGCGAAATTTGCTGTTTTGAGTTCAAAATGTGTCACCTATGAGATTTGAGTAGATCCAAGGAGAAACTTTTTCTTTGGGGGGTCGGGGGGATCCATCAGGTCAGGTTCGATCAATACAACATCGGGTCATAACATAACAACACAGAATTAGAATTTCATTTATGTGGCTCAAAACTTTTAGGATTTGGAGCACAGCTTGGAGCCTTGTCATTAGACCCCAAGAACTAGGTGTGCGTGACAACAGCTGAAGTTCAGGACCACACTAGAAAGCGTGCATTGCGTTTGTTTTGCCCTCTACGCTGGCAAGAAGACATGGAGACCCATGAGGTTTAATTACTCCACGAACTCTGGCATGTAGGGATTGTTAGTAATATTACGAAATTATGATTGGTAATGTTTGCATAACGAGATGACAGTAGCTAGTTTGCGTTGGTCAACAATGTAGCTTATTACCTAGGTAGTTAGCTAGGTACCTTGGTAATTTGTAAGCTAGCTACGTCTTTAACTTCTTACCTAGATAACTAGCTAGCTTCAGCAACTAGCTACTGTCATCACGTTATTGCTGGTAGCTTTATTTGAAAACCAAAACCCTGTCTCAGTTTAGGCAGGGTGGGAAATTAGCTTCAGCCACCAGCCAAATGCTGGTAAAATATGAAAGTGGCTGGTAGAATGCAGTTACAAACTGAAGGTTTACTATTGAGTGGCTGGTGAATTGGATTATTTATCTGTTAAAGAGTAAACATGTAAATGTGTTTCTCTTTACATTCATTCTATTGTTGCCTGTGACCATGCTGAAGGATACACAGCCCTTGAATAATTTTGTCATCTTATCATGCAAAATGCGGATTTGCATGGAAGATAATTAATATTATTGACTTCTTTCGCTGTTGTTGAAAATGACAAACAAGACATGATTCATGAGTAAAGTAGACTACCAGTAGTTATCAATTGTCTAAGTATGATTCAATGATTAGGACATGTTTTTGAATAGTCTGATGTTGTTGTTGTTAAATAATTGGATGGTTTAGTCCCATTCATAAATAAACTACTGTCATGTGATTTTCCAGCATACTTCTTGTCATGTTGTTTCCTCATGTACAGGCTTTAGGGATGAGGTGGTCTTTTGTACAATTTCTATATGCCTATTGTATTTAACCTGCTGATACAAGGTATTGGTAAAAAGTTTTTTAAGTTAAACAAATATTTCCATTTTCTCTTCAGAGTAGGCCAGATTGATGCATTTAATCATTAAAATTGACAAAATGTTCTTCCAGGGGGCATACCCCTGGTTCCCCCTAGTTGTACCCGGTTTTCTCTATCCATGCAATGTTCTACCCTTTTTCACCCATGACCTGTTTGCATCCCTGTCTTATGAAAAGAGGGAGATGCCAATTGCCTGCTGCACCTTGAGAGAATTACTGAACATATTTGTTATGACTGCTTTATATTTGATAGGAACTCTTGTTTACTTTAAACAATAGTTACATTTCCCACCATTATTTTTGAAGGCTGTTATGTGCTGCATGATGTTAATACAATTTTTAGTAATTACTCTCATTTTTGCCTTCTGTAATTCTTCAGAGCTTAAAATAGTTCCATTGTATAAGTAACAAATTAAGGATATCTTACTTTGCATTTTATGAGAAAGTTAATCAACAAACTGCTCTGTTGTTTGAACATCAGTTATAAATGGTTATAAAGGTAATTCCTCATTCTGAACTATATTGTTACCTCTGTAGTATAATATGAGTTGTACCCCAACTTGGTGTGTCCTGCCATGGCTATTTAAAGTGTTGGTTGAGCCAAGGATAACACCAGTTCCTTGTAATGGGGGCACTTTCCTCAACATCAGGGGTCTTTCATAGGGCTGTCATAACAATAGCAACTTTTGTAGAATACTAATACTGGCTCGCATTCACACATGACCCCCAACTGAAATACTCCAAAACATTTCTGGATGAGGCTGCATGTGTTACAGGGACCGATCTGAAATCTGGAAATGTATAGTATCCCATAGGAGTTTTCAAGTGGCATCTTGACTGCTTTTTAGATGGGGAACTGAACGTCCTTGACGACATCCTGACTGAAGCACCTGACCAAGATGATGAGCTCTACAACCCAGAGAGTGAACATGATGTCAATGAGAAAAAAGGTATTGGATGCACTAAATGGCACTTAGCATGTGCATGTTGTAATTATAATGTGTATTTTAATGTTGTAATGTCAAAATCTCACTGCTTAGTAAGAAAAAAATTTTAGCCTGTATTCTGTATTTTGCTGCTTAAATTTTGCCTGGAATCTTAAATTCAGTACTAAATCTCAGCTATGATCTGTGTCAGAAAAATGATTAAAGCTAGACTGCATAGGTTTTATTAGGGGAATCATGACTTAGCCTTCATGGAATTGTTTTGAATTGTAGCATGTGTTAGTAAGCACTCACTTAAGTATTTTTTCTCAAGATGCATTTTTACAAATTTTATAACAGAGGTTGATGTAGTGCACAACAAAAAAAAAAAAATTTCTTTAGTCGTCATAGGTCTTCGGTTAGCTTGCAGTCTGATAACTTGCAGGCACTTTGTCACAGGCTTTTCTCCTTACATGCCATTCACAGTGGTGTCTGCTGAAAAGTCCTTCAATGAACTTTAACTGATAAAAAGTTACATCCTGTCTTCAGTGGAAAATGCCTAAATAACACAATTAGCCATTATCTCTGAACTAAACTGGCATGCTCCATCTCCTTTGACAAGAGCAAATGCTCTTCAAGCTTGATGTTTTGGCTTTGATATCTTTTTGTCTACAAATTCTCTGTTACAGGCTCCAAGAGAAAGAACGATCGAGGGGATAACTTGGAGAGCAAGAGGCTGAGGTCTACAGGGCATGCAACCCGACAGGCAATAAAAAGGTCTATACCCTCAGGTGGGGCCAATGGCAAAAAGCTGATGAACACAAGGAGTCGACACTCCACAGAGTACAAGGGTGAGGACTACCACTACGACAGGAGTGAGGAAAGAAAGAACCATGCTGTCCGTGGAGGAGCCTCCAGGGGGGATCCCCCAAAATCACACAGTGAAAAGCCCCTCACCCGCAGGAGAGAGCCTGATAGAAGGCCCAAGCCTCTAATGCCTGAGCTGTCCGAGGTAAGAGGACCTAAGGCTTTTCAGACTACTCATTTTTTCCTATTATGCTGTGGATTTTTTCCAGTTTGTATGTTTTTAATTATGTATAATTTCCCTTTCAGAAAGGTTTGACAGTTGGTTTGTAGACAGCCCAAAATGTTTTGTATAACATATGATTTGTGACTACAAACCCTTCCAAATAATAAATATAATATTGTTAGTATGAAAATGAACATGCCTTGCTATAGCAGATTATGATTGAGATGTTTCTTGTGCTGTAAAGACGTCGGATTTGCTATGGCCAGAGGTTCGCATTGGCAATAGTGGCACATGAACGTTGGGAAGGAAGTATTTGGCTATTTCCAAAGCCAAAATTCAGCCAATGCGAAGTGCCCACTGTGGATGAAGCTTTGTAGGAGACCACATTCTCAGACTACTATGAGCAGTATAACCAGGCTGCAAGCAAAAAGCCCACAAAATAAGCATGAACCAAAGATGGCAGTATGGGCCTGGCATGGCATCACTATCAAAGATACCAAGTGTCTGGTGATGTCTATTGGTTGGCTACAGTTCCTACACAATATTTATGTAAATGCACTCAAATTAAAACTTGAAGTTGGCACTGCAGCCCAGCCAATTTTTCATTTCAAATCCAATATTATGGAGTCAACGGTCAAACAAAAAAAAAGTTTT
Organism: Albula goreensis; assembly: GCA_022829145.1. Classification (NCBI taxonomy): domain Eukaryota; kingdom Metazoa; phylum Chordata; class Actinopteri; order Albuliformes; family Albulidae; genus Albula; species Albula goreensis. The sequence continues at coordinate 46,055,917 of CM040741.1, forward strand.
CACTGCACAAATACTCACAGACTGTAGAGTAAATATAACAATAAGTGGAGGTTATTTGCAAAAGACATTCTTTGATGAAAGTATGATGGATAGCAGCTATAGCTATGGGGAGATGGTATTTGGTAGTATATTGTTCTGATTGTTCAAAGTTGAGTTTTCTGGATGTGTATTCAACAAGGTCTCAGTCTTGAATATCAGTGTCTGATTTGATATGACATATTCCTATTAGATGATTTTCATGTCATGATTTTATGGAATTTAAATGACCTAAATCCTTGGGCATTTTCTCTATGGATCCTGGCTTAGATTCTATCCAGATTCTATAAGAAGGCAGAGGAATATGCTTTATTGAACTGTTTTGTGACTGTTTCACACAGAAGCTGCGGCGCACCAGTGAAGATAGTGTGGGTCGGGTGAGTCATTCATCCAAGGAAGAGCCCAACTCTGAGGAGTATGCATCTGACCAAGAGACAGGGAGCTCTGTCGATTCCTCAGAGGGCAACCGCTCCGATTTAGAGGAAGAGGAGGTCATGGAGGAGGAGGAAGAGGAAGGTGAAAAAGGTGCAGAAGAGGAGGATGAAGAAGAGGAGGAGGAGGAGGAAGAAGAGGAAGAAGGAGAGGAGGAGGAAGAATACGAGCTTGAAGAAGGGGACCAGCGGGAAGGAAATGAGCAAAATGACTATGACACCCGCAGTGAGGCCAGTGACTCCCAGTCAGAGTCTGTGTCCTTCTCAGAGGGCGAGTCTGTACACTCTGGATCGGGGTCTGATGCCTCAGGTAGGCCCTTATTGACCTAGTTCTCTCACTAAATTCACATGTGCCTTGAAATGTCATGTATAAAGCTGTTGCCACATTAGTGGGGTCTGTCAGTTATTAGGTAACCACTTGAACTCTTAAGTGCAGAACCGGAATCTTGCTTGGGAAAACCAGCATGGCACGGAGAAAGTAAACTTTTTTTATGGCTGATTGTCACATGTTTCAGAGTTCAAGTGGTTAACTTGACTGTTGTGACCACAGAGCACAAAATCACATTTGCACATTGAAATTATGCAGGCATTTTAAAAGGGAAATTTGCTACTCTCCTTTTAATTGTAACACATCATTTTTCTGCCTTGTAGTTTTGAGTCTGTTTTGAAGAAGTCAGCAGGTGCTGGATACAGAATTACGAGTTACTAATGCTCATGGGAGTGCATGGCCTTTGTTTCACAGAATATGTTCATAATATATATCTTGGGAAAACATATCACTGTAGGTTGCTAGATGTGTCAAATTGGAGATAATAATGTAGGACAGAGAGAATAAGTCCTCTTTAGGTTGTCGATCAGCATAATAAAGCAGTCCTTTATGTACTTTAAATGGACACACTAACACAAGGGACATGTTTTCCGATTTACTGTTCAGATGAGGAAAGAAAAGAGAAGAAGCACGCTAGAGGGATATCTCCAATCGTTTTTGATAGAAGTGGAAGCTCAGCTTCAGAATCATATGCAGGTATTAAAGATCCCCAAAAAGTTCAATTTTTTTACTTAATTCAGTACTTTTTAAGGAAAAGGTTCCCTTAATGTCCTCTTAACAGTGAGAAATTGTTTACTGAATTTGTGTAAACTAACCTGCTTTTGCCGTTTCTGATGACTTCTTGTACTATGGGGTGCAGTATAGTGATTCTCACAGATTGGTTTCATTCATTGGGTACAGCTGAGGGGGTGAGGGGTTGGGGTTGGTAGTTGTTCTGCTCTATCTTTTACCTTTTATATGAGTGTCATTTGTTAAGATTAACATTGCAGTACTATAGTTTTTCCTCATGAAGTCTATTTTTTCATGTTGATACTATGAGCTGACACTTTATACAGACTGGCTGTTGTATTTTATTTTGTGCCCCCTTTCTTCCAGGTATCCATCATGGATTCCATAAGTACTCATCATACTAATAACATGTAGCTATAAAGTAACATGCGAGCTTGATCTTATCCCACTTACTCTCCGTCCATTTACAATGTCTTCTCTTTTCACAATCTGCACCTATTGACCCTTTTACATAAATTAAATTGTAGTTCAGATACAAGTTTCATGAATGAACTACCCTGAGAAAGACATTTGGTTTATTTTCCCATTTAATTTCCAGGATTCACTTAGCAGTGGACATAAATGAATTTATTGAGAAGTATATTTTTAAAGAATGCTCTCGCATGTTGTATTCTTGTTTGTGTAAATTTGCTAACAAGGATCATTGTAGAGGAAGGCCATAGAAAGAAGGTGCACAAATATGTGACCACCTGGTTCACATACTTATGTTGAGTGAGCCAGAACAAAATTGCATGGCTTTATATTAACGTCATCCCATTTGCCAAACGTGTGTACATGTAGTTTTTGACTGGTAATATAGATATACTTACCAGCTGTTTTGGTGAGTTTTCCCTTCAATCCCAGGGTTTCCATAAATATGTTAGTGGCAATACACCTAATGTTCTCTGTCGCACCACAATACAAAAATAGTCATGCTGACTAATTTATGAACAGTCATACCGACCGTGAAAATTACAGTAAAAAGCTTGTTTCGGTTAATGCATTGGGTTTTACGTTATAATTCATGAAATGCATTTCATTAGGAACAAGACTATCTGCACAACAGGGGTTATGTCAGGTGCAGTGAACACCAGTTTCAGGATGTTCACCTTAAGGTATGCTGTCATTACCTGACCTGCAGGGACAGCACAATACAGTACATGAAAGAAAGCTCAATGTACTGTTGTCCATTTTTGTTTTTCTAATAAATGGCTTATTGGTTAAGTGTAGAATGTATGTTGACTCTGGACTCGGGTCAGCCTTGGCCATATCATCTGCACCAGAAAACCGAGCATTTGGGACTGCATGTTCTTGTCGTAGTATTGCAACAGTAAATGGTCTAGTGATAACTAATGGGGGAAAGGCCAGTGCACAGTTGAGGCTGATCAGTAATATTTAGCCAGTTACAAACCTGTTGAGTTAGATGTTGCTGTTACAGAGAAAGACAGGTTAGGAGTAGCTTTTTAGTGCTAGCTCCAAAGCTAGCTGAGGGTATATCTAACCTTGACAAAGCCATAGTGGCTAAATTGCTTAAAAATAAAACTTGAGTGAGCTGTGACATGTGCTTACCACCAAGTCAATTCACTGAAGGGTAACTCCGTTATTAATCTGAATTATTCTCATTAAAGTTATCTTACTGGCTGCACATATACACAGGGTTCAATTATGTTACCTAGAAAATTCTGTTGTGTAACAATCTCTTTACCAGGAAAATTGCCAGTGTGGCACAAGTTTAACAAAATGGTACTAGGGTTGGCATTTTGTTAGCCATGAAGATAGATTTTTGGCTTATTATTTTTTCCTAATTGCTGTTAATTAATTTTTTAGGAGGCTATTCAGTACATCCTTCCCCCTTAACACATTCAGAGTTACACTTTAGCTTCAATGTTTGCAGTGAGGCAAGATATCTTTCATTTTAGTTTTGGGGAAGCATAGCTTTCCCTAACCTATTGCTTTCTATGCCCATGTGTCTGTCACTTTTGTGAGAAAGAAACCTCTAAGAATGTATTCAGGACTGAGCTACTTCATAAAAATAATTTGCTGATGTATAGTTATGTATTGACCTAGTATCAACAGAAAGGCAAGTCACAATCATAGAGATGGGGGATGGACAGTGAGATTGTCATTTGTCTCTTGGCCATTACAGGCATGAATTTGCCTATCCTACCTTTAAGCACTATATATTTTTGGTTTAGTGCTCTGAAGTCAGTGATACAGCATTAAAAGCTGAAGGAACAGAGTATCTGTAGCTACTTGTTTACAGATTTAGCCAGTTTTTAAATCACATGCCTTTACATTGAAATGGCATGTTCCTCCTGTGAGGTTTCAGCAGTTATGGAAGTATCAAGTACCTCAAAAAAAAGAAAAAGGATGAAGGAGTCAAGAAACAGAAAAAACTCTGTAAAATTACAAAGTAATTTGTTGAAAGTTTATGTGACACTTTCTGTAAAAGCACCTGGTTGTTTTGAGAGCTCAAGTGCTACATGAATATGTAATCTATTAAATCACAGTAGAGTAAAACATTTGGTGCCATTTTCAAACCGTCTAATCAGAAATTTCATAAATCAACTGTTTTATTTAACTTGCTCTGTTTCCATATTTGGTTAATACCAATAATGCATGAAGAAAAACCTTCAAAGACTTCTCAATTATGTTGCTTCTGTCATGTAGTTTTTTTTTTTTGTTTTATACAAAAAAAATAATATACCTGAAGAGTAGTCTATAGTTTTGTGCAGTGGCATTAAGTAGGAAATGCGGTCCCATTTGAAGAAACATGCGGTCAGGTACATCACTGCCTGCTGTTGGCAAATTAGTCAAATTTATAGCAATATAAATATATATGTATATATATATATATATACTGAAGTCAGGTCACCTGAAACAAAGTCACTCCCTGAGTGCATCAGTGGCAAAGCAGGTCAGATTACTACCTTTCAATGCACTGGCCAGAAAAATGTGATCCCTCACAGATTCTTTTTGTGTACCTATTAGTGAGGTTCATGATTTAGGAGAACCAACCATTTTTGTGTTTCATTAAATGAAAGTAATATAGGATTTATTGCACTTGGCCATGCATTGACTATTTTATGCATGGATGTGAATTGGTTCACAGTACATTGGGACTATAACATTCAAACCATACATAGTCATAAACCATACATAGGTAAAGTCCATACATCTAAATTTCTATAATTCACTCAGTAAAATACCGTTCTCTAATGCATAGCCATGCCAAATCTATGCCTTATTTATAAACCCTTAACTGTAGGTTCTCCCTAATATTTTTCCTTGTTTGCTTTAGCCTAGTCCTGAAATTCTGTAATTGTGTGCAAATAATCAGACTCTGAATTGATAATGTACTGCTTTGTTTTCTAGGCTCTGAGAAGAAGCATGAGAAACTTCCATCCTCAGTTCGAGCCGTGCGCAAAGGTTAGTAGTGTTAAGAATAAGCAAACTGGAATTAAGTGTTTCTCTTTAATGACAGTGGTTATTGTCAAATTTCTCCATTGACTCAATTTTGAGTACAATTTAGCTACTAGATCCTTAACCAGATTGTCTGAAGAAATGTATATCACTTTGAGATGCATTGTTTTTAATGTAAGCTTTCTCCTAAATTTCTTGTGAATTGTAGATCAGACAAGCAAACTGAAGTACATTCTGCGAGATGCCAGGTTTTTCCTGATCAAGAGCAACAATCATGAGAATGTTTCCCTGGCCAAAGCAAAGGTTTGTGCAGTCACTTGTTGTGCATTGAAGACAACACGACTCTAAAATGGGCATTATTTTAATAATTGATTGTTGAAAATGTAATATGTAAGAAAAACTGCTGCTGTAGCCAATGTGAACCTTTGTAATTTTGAATTCATATGCCATTTGTAGCTGATAATCACCGTATTAATTGTTCAACGTTTCTAAAGCAGTGCATCATTTTGGATATTATTATCAGTTGCCACAAAAAGGAAAACGTTTACTGGAAATGCATAATTCAGGTATGGTTCATATGTGTCATTGTTGTTCTCTTGATTTTCCTTTGTAAGGGTGTTTGGTCCACACTGCCAGTTAATGAGAAGAAGCTGAATGCTGCCTTCCGCTCAGCCAGAAGTGTTATCCTCATTTTCTCCGTCAGGGAAAGTGGAAAGTTTCAAGGTAAATGTCTTATGTCTGCACACAATGAAGACATGTGGAGTGAATTGCCTTTTGAGATGTCCAGTGTCCAATGTCCTGTCTGTCATCTTGTGCAGGCTTTGCAAGGCTCTCGTCTGAATCACACCATGGAGGGTCTCCAATTCACTGGGTCCTGCCTGCTGGAATGAATGCCAAAATGCTGGGAGGAGTTTTCAAAATTGACTGGATTTGCAGGTAAAATGATACAGATCAGAATCATGAACATGTGATAACTGTGAACCACATAACGTTTGTTCTTTACTGCATTCAGTGTTTCTGTTTAAATGTTGATTGACTGCAGTGTTATTTGAAACGGATTGCAACAGTATACCAGTGTCAAATCTTTATCTTCCACAAAAGAATTGTTTCTCTTTGTATAGCAATACATGACACTTAAAGGGTGTTTTCATATCAAGCCATATAGAAAATTTGCAAGCTAGCCTATCCATAGCTATACTAATCTTTAAATGGTATGTCAAAACCGTGTGCGAAGGTATTGTATGTTTTTTTTTTTTTTTTTTTTTTTTTGTTAAATCTTACATTTTCATTGAATATTACAATTGGTACTTGTACTATTGGTCATTAAATTGGGTTGCACATTATGTCCATAACTTTTTTTTGAATTTTTAACTCCTAACTTTAATACTTAATGGTTCTACATGCAGACGGGAGTTGCCCTTCACAAAAACAGCACACCTATCTAATCCATGGAATGAACATAAACCTGTGAAAATTGGACGAGATGGACAGGTGTGTTTGATGCCTTCTTCCCTCCCCTCAGTTTATTAGTAAGCCATTACAAGTGCATAGCTGCACTATTGTGTGGATGTGTCATTATTGTAATACATTGAAGCTAGGTGATATTAAAACGAGGTGGCTGGAATTTGTCCTCTTGAGAAGATCCCATGTTCACCAAAAAATGACTCCCTTAAAGTTCAAAAACAGGAATAAAAGTTTATTATGTAAAATTAATGTTACAATTTCAAGTTGTTATCATTTATAAAAGTTTTATAATTAATTGACTAGTCTTATTTAACTTACAGATCTAACTGAATTGCACTTTTAAAATGACACTTCACTGTTGTTTGGTGTTCTAACTGATTTTTTTTTTTCTCTCCCTTGGCCTCTTGAAGGAAATCGAGCCTGAATGTGGAACCCAGCTCTGCTTGCTTTTTCCCCCTGATGAGAGTATTGACTTGTATCAGGTTATTCATAAAATGCGTCACAAGAGGAGGATGCACTCGGAGCCCCGCTCTCGAGGACGCCCACCACACCGAGAGCCTGGCCGCGACCTGGGAAGGTTAGAAATGTTCTTTGGACTGCTAGTAAGCACATGTGTCGGCGTGACGTGATGGAGCTCTCTTACCGTTCGCCTGACCCCTCTCCCCCGAATTCTTACATCACAAAAGAAGAGGGAATCTGAAATCCTCAAATCAAGCTGCACGGACGTCATGCGGCTTCATTGAGGATTAATGGCAAAGTGCCCGCTCTGGGTTCATTTCATTTTTGTTGCTGTTGATGATGATGATGGTGGTGTTCTGTTCTCAATAATATCTTTACACTTGAAAAGGATCATCTCCATTTGAAAGTTAATATAATGTCCCAGAGTCTAGCTAATGCACCTAGGTGTGAACTAAGCTAAAATTGTTTGATACTAGTTAATGGCAGTAAATATTAATGCATTTCCTTTTGGTTGATTAATTGAATTTCTAGAAGAGCTGTTTTTAAATTTGTTCCCAAAGCCTTTTCTTTCAGGAATATCCCTGGGGATAAACCTTATCATATATGGGACTTTTTAAACGGAACCGTAATAAGTATTCAGAAGATGGCCCATCGATTTGAGGGGGGCGAATGCTCATTTAAAAAAATGCTTTCAAGAGGAGCATTTTTGCGGGACTTTCTCAATGGTTCTCCTTTCCTGTCCATGGCAGAGCATTTTATTAATATACATAGATGTATACATAATATGATGTGTATATAGCCACAGAGAGAGAGAAAAAGAGAGCAAGCGTCCTTCTACCAAGCTGCGGGGAAGCGGTAGGCCAGTTTGGAAAAGGGGATCGTTGGCCTTTGGGAGACCTGGCAACAAACCAATGAGGGGCTGTAGCTGTGTGTGTACAGTCTTTCCCACCGGCTGTCACAGTGCCATTGGACTGAAGTGTTTTCAGGGATCATCCTAATTGAGCACTGTGTTTTATGAACTGTGTTGAGTGGAGAGAAAAGGGGGGTTAAGCCTTTTCCCAAACAGATGTTTTAAGTTAAGTATAAAGTGCCCAACAAAAGGAGATCTATTGCCAATGAACTGAAATGCTCAATTCTCCTAAAAGTTGTTTTTGCCCCAACCCCATCTTCCCCCAACCCCGAGCAAGCATAACAGGAAATGTGTTGGTTTGCACTCACTGCCCGCAACCCAAAAAGGACTGTGAATGTTGTGGTGGTGCTAAAGCCCTTGTTACAGATTTCCCCCCCCCCAACTGGAATGTCCTCCTCGCGGTAGGTAGGAGAACCCAAAGGAGTATTCCCATTTCCTTACTCTAAAGGACTGTGCTGAAGTAAGATAGGAGACCTGGCAGATCCCCTCGCTCCCATTTCTTTTAAAGGCTTCAATGGACTGAGAACCCAAGAGAAGCTATAAGCCAAGAGGGTTTACCTTTTGGTTTATTAAAAATGCCGGAGCTCCTCTTGTCTTTTTGTTTGATTGCAATGGACTGTCATCCCTTCTTTGCCTTGCCAGGCCCTCCTTGTTATATGTTTGTGGCTGTAGACCCTAAATCTTAAGCTGGACTGTTTATGAACTTTTACTGTCATAATTATTGCCAACGTTAACAGTCACAAAACTACAAGAAAGCGGTATGTTGCAATTTTAACCAGCTTCTTTGAATTTGCTGTAGACACTGTTTTTCTTGGTTATGGGCTTGAAAGTGGTTTTAATCTAACCTTTCAAATAGTTAAGTAGATAAGATGCTGAACATCTCAGCATTTTAGGAAATATTCAATATTTTCTTTCAATTTTATTTTTTGATCACTTTTATGCACTGACAAAATTAAGCATACAAAGGACTGAGAAAATTTAATATTTTGAAGACTAATTCATTGTGTTTTGATGGAGTGTATTTTGAGGTGTCACAAATACATTAATTGGGGAAAAGACATTGCTCCTTCATAATAAATCACCCAAATTTGTAAATGGCTGGGCTTTCCCCACATTACTATTAACTGTAAGTTACAGCATTAGTTATTCAAAATAGACCAGAGGTTCAATAAAAGTGTGTTTTTATAAGGTCATTCCAGGAATTGTGTCAGAAAAGGGAGCACTTAAGCACACCTCAGAAGTGAAAAGCAGGAATATGGTGACGAGTGAGCAGATAAAATAAGCTGTATTTAAAAAAACAAGAATACCTATGGTTGCACTCCTCTTACAGAATGAAGGAAGTTAGAAATTTAAATCTCTATTGAACTATTAAGTTTGGAAATTGTTTTACTATCAAACATGTTTCGTGCATTATTTTGGAGAAATATGGGGTTCTATGGAGTGATGATTTTCATTGGAAAGAAGATTGTGATCTACTGAAACCATCCGCATTGAAACATGCAAAACTAGAGAGAAGCAACAGATGTAAAACTGCTGAGTTTGGCAAGAACTTGAACAAGCAATTTGTTATCGTTTACAGATATGTCAGTGCATAGACTTGCCAAATTGTCCTTTTCATAAGTATTTATTGTGTCTGTTTAAATGAATGCAAATAAGGAAAGGTAAGATATTGTACTGTATATTGTGTGAATGGCATTTTTCTTAATTGTTTACCCAATTCACGTAGGCGTCGTCCAGAGGAATATGACATGCACAACAGGAAACGACCAAGGATTGACTATCCACCAGAATTCCCTCAAAGACCAGGTTAATATTAAAAATTTACAGTTATGTTCAGGAGTTTTATTCATTTTACAGTAACTGTTTATTCATTTTTCCAACGTGATACTGACGTCAAGATCTTGTGTTGAGATTTATTGTATTTCAACACCAGTGTCTGAAAAGGTAAAACATGGAGAACACAACTGTGGTATTTATCCTATAGTTGTAAATAGCTCTTGGTAATTCTATTAAAAGAAGTCATCCTTGGGAACACAGTTTAATATATGCTTAAAGCAGTCAAAATTGTCCAAGCCAAAATGGTTATTAATGATGTGTAGAGGTTATTTGTTCATGTTAATGGCTTTTGGGCCATGATATGTTACAATATGTCCTTGTCTGTTTTTATATGTATGTTTTCTATCAGACATTGGTGTTACAACTCCATATAAGGAGTTGCTAAACAGTAGAATTCTCGTGGCCCCCTTGCTGTGGCTGATTCAAAAATAAAAGTGTAAGAATGTGTGGATAAAATGACAACTACAAAAATGTAGGATTTTCGCTCTTATGTATGTTAACGCATCTCTTTGTGAATCTATTCTTAAGCGAGCTGTACTGTATAAAACTTTCTGTGTGAATTGGTTGTAGACGTGGCAAACATTTTTGGGTTTGATATGGATGTATGGCATGCAGTGTGCTTAGTCATTGTACAAGAATGATGTCCACATCATTTAATTTAGATAACCATAATATGTTGATACTATTTATATTTTTTCTGTTTAAATCTTACCCACTGGTAAGTGATGTCATGTCTGTTTAAAGTGCTACTGTTTAGCAAATTGTATAAAAATTCCTTTGAGAATAATGTACTGTGAAATATGGACTTTCAGTCAGGTTTGCATTTATCTAAGTCCATTCCTTGATCTGTACAGGTTTCATGCAAGACCCTCGTAATCAGCCTGTTGACAGGTAGGGCTTGTTTTAGCTCTCTCTTATTTTTTTAAATAGAGGTTAACAAAAAAATTAGATATTAACAAGCAACTTCGTTTCTGACAGACGGTTCTCTGGAGTGCGAAGGGATGTGTTCCTGAATGGGGTGAGTCACTTCTCTTACAGTCATATATTAAAAAATTATTTATTTGTGTTAAAGATGTGCTAAATGTTTTAGGCTGACTTTGAATCCAGAATTTTACTACATTGGGTTTTACTGTTCTGTTTTAATGATGGAAGCTGCAATATTAAAGATTCTGCAATTAATATATGTCTATTACATAAGTCTGGACTGTGGAGTATACAAGTACAACTCATGGACTTTTCTTGATAAGCTATGAAATTGCCTTTGTGGGTGTTCTGTTTGCACATTAGCATGTAATCCTTTTCGGTGCATTGAGAGCGATAAGGTAAACATTGTAAACAGCAGCAGTTGGTTGCAAATAAAAAATTCAAAGGGGCAAGGTAAATGAATCCACAATTCATTCACTTTGAGCATCAATTTAGCAATGGCCAAAAAAGGAAGAGATTTTTAAGTCTGAAGTGCTGTTAAAAAAAAAAAATATCACCACCATGTTGATGAAATTCCCAAAAGACTGCTCATACACATCGCAACTTTAGAATGATGTAGAGCAATGGTATACGAGTTGGAACAATTTTCTGTTTCGTTATCCAGTCTTTTAAGGTTAATGTCAGATACAGGCCCAGCATCAAACTGCACTACCAATAACCTTAACTATGATTTCCCTTATCTCCTTCAAGGCCAGTAGTGTAGGTGACCATAAAACCTGCCTCACCCTTCCACATGTATACCAGAACTGCCATGTCTGGGACACAATCATTTCTGAAACCATTTCAGTATTATATGAGAGGTTCTCTGCTGTATAAAATAATAAATGTAATGTTCAGTTACTGTCTTGTATAAAATAGTAAATATAATTTTTCATTTTCTTCTTCCAGTCTTATAATGATTACATGAGGGAATTTCATCATAACATTGGGCCACCACCCCCATGGCAAGGAATGGTAAGTTGTATTTCAACATCTGTAGTCTTTTGGGGCTGCCAGGTGGCTTATCCAATCCCTGCTACTGTTGCCTGTGGTTCACAGCCCTACAAGGTGATTCATAACTGCACAGAAAATGTTACCCAGGGAGGGAGGTAGTCTGTTGGCAGCAATGTCTTTGCCGTTGCTCACCAGTGACCCCTGCTGAGTGTTTCTCTCTGACTCATCTGTACAAGCACAGAAGGCAGGCTGTGTTGCGAAGAGAAGCAGCAGCTGAAATGGCATGTTTGGAAGAGGAAGCGCAAGCTTATCTTCACTTATTTGAATTTACAGAGGGGTTTGCTGCTACCCAGTATTTCATTTTAAAATATCAATAGAGCTTCAGTCAACTGGAAATCTATCTATGCACAGATTTTGGCTGTATATGCAATATATGTGGAAACAGTATGTCATCAATTTATAGATGTTTAAATGTGTTACCAAAGTTTATGTAGCTTAATTGATATACCTTATTTGACATAGCTCTTAACTGCAAACTTGCCCATTTTTAGGCACCATATCCTGGAATGGAGCAGCCTCCACATCACCCATACTACCAGCACCATCCTCCCCCACCCCAAGCACACCCTCCATACTCTGGTCACCACCCAGTGCCACATGATGCCAGATTCAGAGAGAAACGGGTTGTACGTTCCTTCTCCTCAAGCCTGGTAACACATTTTCTATATTCTCGGCATGGCCCAAAACAAATTCCATCTTTCCACCATCTGTATATAGCATAAACTCACGAGCGATAATTTGGTGAGATAAATATTTTTGTTGTAATAACATTTAGTGAAAGCAAGACTAGGAATAGATACAACAATACATGGGTAGGTGCAAAAATTTTGACTTGTGATTCTTAAGCCAATATTGGTATCAAATTTCTCATCTGCAATGTTACTATGGTAAAAAGAAAAACATCAGGCCAAGTACTATAAATGCCTTAAACCATTCTACAGAAATTAAATGGTATAGTTATTTAGCTCTGTGGGCTGATTTCATGGGTTAATTGTGTGCAAATATGAACTCTGACTATAAATTGAATTTTGATCATTTTGGTTCACTAACCTACGAATGCTAGTGTTTAGGTCAGAATATACTAATATGGAGACCTTCCTACTGGAGCAAATTTTGTCATGGGTATCTTCTCCCCATCAGAATTACGTGTGTCTAACTTTAAATTCAAATTTTTTACCAGTTGTCTCACTGTTCTGTTACATTTGCTACATAAAATGACAGATGGAAGTAACGAAAGAATGATTGGAAATAATATTTGAATGACTGCAAGTACATTTTTGGCCATATTTGTTTTAAAAAGAGAATTCACCTGTCTGTTTATTTTGCAGCATGACTATGATATGCGGGTCGATGACTTCCTGCGGCGTACCCAGGCGGTAGTGAGCGGGCGCCGTAGTCGCCCCCGAGAGCGAGATCGCCAGAGGGAGCGTGACCGCCCCCGAGATGCTCGCCGGGACCGGGAGAGAGATCGTGGACGTGAACGTGATCGTGAAAGGGACAGGATCCGAGATAGAGAGCGGGAGAAGGAAAGAGGGAGATACCGGAGATAGTGACAGCATTATGGGGATGTTATCTGTGGTAACTGAACTTGTACCCTTTTTTTAACTGAACTGTACTTTCTGCGCAAATTGTGCCCTTTTTTTACACTGTTGTCTTTTGAGAGCCTAAAGCCCTGTGTATCATGCATGCAGTGTAACAAAACTGGAAGAAACAACCAAAAATACATTTTGTTTCTGGGTTTTTTTTTTTTGGTTTATTTTAATTTGGGGGAGATGAGGCCGGTGATTGGTTTGCTGGAAAGATTTCAGAAGTATTTTTTTTATTTTTTTATTTTTTAGTTCTGTGTAAATCTATCTGTTTCTTGCATTTAATGTTACCCAGTCTAGTAGTTGTCTTGGAAAGAAGGGTTTACTGCCCTGCACTTGCCACATTGTCTGTATTGTACGTATTGCACATGGTTCAATGAAGATATTGCTACTAAAGGGTATGCAATTGTACTGAAACTGGCAGTGTTGTAGCAAGTACATTTTTATATCCTTTTTGTTTCAAGCTATGTATTTTCCTAGTGTTTGAGTGATAGAAGCAATATTCACACTTCCCTTTCCTTTGTCTGAAGTCCAAACCATGGCTCAAATCAGTGCTGTATCTGTACAGTGACTTGCAATCTAAAGACATTTGTTGTTTAAGACGAATAGTTGTATCTTTTAGTGATACTTTTTGTATAAAAAAACCAAAACAATAAAAGAAAAGAAGGCCTGCCCTTGTGTTTGTATTTTCAAACATTAAATCATTTATCTCTAAAGGGTAAAGTAATCCTCTAAACTATGGTGTAAATTATGAACCTTTTAAGTCTGCCTGTACTGCATTCAAGGTAGTGAGGATAGAGCGAAAATAAAGTAATTGCAAATGTGACAAACATCTCTTGATCACAAACAGCCATGGAGAAAATGTGATAAAAAATGTAAACTGTACATGTACATACCTAGTATGCATATAATGGAAATAGTGATGGTGCTTTGGCAATAATATCCTGCTATCACAAACACAAAACTAATATTGGTCAAAATAATGGGATTTCTATTGTGGGTGGTGTATTTGTACCCCTGGGACACAGTGTAAGCAAGTAAAAAAAAAAATAAAGACATGTCAAGATTATGGTTTTACTAAGTTGAAGTAGGCCTAATGTTAATGATTCAGTGACCATCAAAGCTTGTATTTGTTCAGCCATTATTATACAAAATGAAAGTGTTAAATCAGTTCTGTAGGCAATCAAAAGATAGGCTTATGCATTTCTGCCTTCCTCAGTGCACCCACAGACCTACTAAATTAGCATGCTTTAAACATTTTTTCCTCTGCACCAACAAAAACACCAGTGAAAGGAGTTGGAAAATGATTATTATGGGGGGAAAAAAGTGTCACAGCAAAAGAGACTCCATAGTGGGATAGGTACACACATCACTGGTGTACCGTCAGAGACGGATCACAGACAGGTGACAGGTGAGACTGAACATCTTATTGCTTATGAAGCACACCAGCCCTACAACTTTAAGCCTTCAAGGTGTCAAAGGGATCAGGGGGGAAAAAAAGCAACAAAGGAGGCTAAAGCTATCTGAGATCAAGAATTTACTGTGTCTTACATTTCAAAGCAAGAATGGTGCCAGGTTTAACAGTTCTAGGCTAACCTTTTCTGAAAGTTAGAAAAGGGGTGCAGAGAATGTAGCAGTTGTGTTACTGGAGTGTGGAATTCAGACCCTAAATAATATATTCACCTGTTTAAATAGGTTGCTTTCGTGCATGTACACCTGACATCAAGTCTTTTCAATGTGTCTTAATGGGATTTTCAGATGTGGGACAGATTCTACTGCAGAAAATCGAGTCTGTGAAATACATGGTTGACTCATTTATTGACTCGATTTCAAGGCCCTGATCTATAAAAGCAGGCCAAGCCTGACACCTTGGCTCGCGAAAGAGAAGGTGAACCTTTCAGTCAGTTCCTCCTGGAAAGTAGTAATATAGTAATATTAGCTTGAATAAAATATTGTTGTTTTACTGTAACAAGGGGATTGATACTTATTCACTGTAACAAAGATGTGGATATTTATTCAAGCATGAACTGTCAGTTACCCAGTTTTAATCTATGCAAGTGTGTGTGTGTGTGTGTGTGTGTGTGTGTGTGTGTGTGTGTGTGTGTGTGTGTGTGTGTGTGTGTGTGTGTGTGTGTTTCTACTTTGACAGAATGGAATACTTTTCCCTCCATACCTGCCAACTCTTTGAATGATATGATCGTAATGTATGTATTTCCCCACATGCTTCCTGGTCACGGCAAGAGAGCTGCATTTTCATGTTCATTGTTTCATATAATATATAATAACTGGCTGCGATAATTTCAGCTCTTACACGGCGCTTAAAATTGAGTACTTGGTTTTTCAAGCCTACAAATCAATCTAATATAGGCGGTTGAAAAAACAAACCTGACAGCACTGCACCCTCTAGTACTCTTGTTGACGTACAAGGACTGCATATCCCATCAGCGCCATCACCGACTCCTCATTGAACGTATTTTGTCCAGCGACCGTGTGCTGACATGGCTGCTTCCATTGAATTTCTTCGGCGAACAGGTCCATGGAAAAATATTCTCCTGTTGGGTCTTCTCATTCCTTCTGCGACCGCCCTCATCGATGGACTATATTGCGGAAAGGAGATATGCTACGACGTTCTCGGAGTCACCAGAGAGGCAACCAAATCGGAGATTGCTCGTGCTTACAGACAGCTGGCCAGAAAGTATCATCCCGATAGATTCCGGGTCGGGGATCCTGGACTAGCTGATGAAACTCCAGAAAGTGCACAACAAAAATTTTTACTTGTCGCAACTGCTTATGAAACGCTTAAAGTAAGTAAAAAGTATTGTTACCCTGTTTCTTTATTTTACGTGTATGATTACAGGTTTCTGTGTCCAGTACATTGGCTAGTGATTCAAGGTAGCGAGTACTACAAAAATCGCTCGTTATACTTGCTGAGTATTGCTCTTCTAGTTCATGGCTGCTCTTAGTGACACAGAGGTAGCTAGCCGACCAGCTAGCACTAGCCAAACTTATGGAAGTTGGTGTTTGGTTGTGTGCCAACGTGGCAATTGCGTGCCCGTTCAAATGAATGGTAAGCATTGCTCCATTTGAACGTTTGTAAATGGCGACGTAACTATGCAGATTTTCCTTAATTAGCAAATGTGACAACCATTCGTCATTAGTTATACCAAATTCAATCTTATAAGCCTCCATTCTTTATTCTAAAATGGTGTTATTGGTAGCTATATTGGTTAGCTCAGCCACCATGTAAAAGGACCGGTTGCAGTGTGCGATTCGTGATTCAGTCGTTTACACATCCCCACAGAGACTTACAAATATTAGAATCGACAGATTTTATTATTCGTTCTTTGTGACTTCATTGTGTCCACTTTAATCGGGCATTCGCAGAAGTGACGCTTTGTCCAACAATTTTGTAAGTCGTATAACCTGGAATTGATAAACAGTTGTCGGACCCTTAGCAATTTTTCGAGTGATGTGAATTTTTCCCAGCAGCCTTTGCTTTGACTTCAAATAACCCAATGGTCGATAAATCACCATTACACCCAGAGGCGTTTTGACGTTTAATAATTAAGACAAATGAATGGAGCTTTATGAGACCATTTGTGTTAAACAGGCCAAGATTTGCGGAAAAAAGTCATATGAGCGTTACTATAGAATGAGAAAATGGGTATGTTTCAATGTATGGCCTTAGTTAATAATTAGAATAGATACAAATGCAGTCACAGTACGTCATCATCTTGGTGAATAACTGGTGAAAATATTCAGTTTCAGGCTTTTTTTGTATAGGCCTTTAAAATGCTTAAATTGAAATTTTCTACTCTGTGTGATTAGATTATTCAAACATTTTCAACATTACACAGTATTAACCTTGTATGTGAAACTTGACATGAATTCATTGTCTTTCACAGGCCAGCCCCATGGTGAAGCTGAGCATACATTTGCAAGAATAATTTTTAAATATTACATTTTTACAGATTCTATGAGAAAATACCCTATTTTTCTAATATTTTGCAGTGACTGAGGTACACTGCTTAGTCATAGGGGTTTTTGTAGAGACCTATCCTGTCACATGAATATCATCCAAAAATATACATAGCAGGATTTGTAGAATCATAACAAAGTCATCCCATAGTGTTTTATTGCTTTGTGATATTGAACATTTTTTCTCCCCTCTTTCTCACCCTAGGCTAAACTTTCTCACTCTTGCTTGTTTTCACACAACAGATGCATCACTAATTGCCTACTGTCTATGCGGTGGAGGAACCTATATGTCAGCACTTGCATAGTTCCACCACTAGTAGGGGCCTGGCTGGCCAGCAGTGGCTACTAGATGGTGATGACACTGAATGCCTGAACAACTTAACCTCTGTCCTTCCTTGGTGAGGCTGAGCCAGTTGCAGCCTCAGCAGTGTAAACCTCTAGCCATATTTGGTGGGGACATGGCCAGGACGTCAGCACCCAGTCTCAGGACTGGTGTATTCATGGAGATGTTGCCCCAGGTGTGCTATCACAGTCTGTGACTGAAAGTCCACATGGTGATGCAACAATGGGCTCCTCCTCCCCAAGGCAAATAATGGGTTATATCTGCAGGCTAAAAACAGCAAAGGCTAGTTGTCACATGAATCAGTGGGGTTGTCTGTGACCACTCCTCTCCTGAGACTGTGTGTAGCATTGCCGAAGTGCGCCTCATTACAGTTCAAATCTAGTGGAGGGAAAATGTCAGAAAAAAAGTCTAAATCACCATACACAGTTTTGTGGTTCAGTAAACATGAAAGGACAATAAGATAACAACATTAAGCTTTCTTTTTGAGTGTATCCCATGGAAGACAATTCCCTCACAGTGTGTAATTTTTGTTCTGTGTTTTTATGAGAGGAGCTCTGTGAAAGGAGAGAAACTTAAAGTAGTTAATACTAAATTGATAAAAGTATTTATTTGTGACCTTGTGATGGTGAATGATTGGACTTCTTTTTGTAGGATGAAGAGTCTCGAAAAGATTATGACTACATGTTGGATCATCCTGAGGAGTACTACAGCCACTACTATGCCTACTACAGGCGTAGGCTTGCACCCAAAGTTGATGTCAGGATAGTGATTCTTGTAACTGTTTGTGCCATATCAATTTTCCAGGTAGGTGTGTGCTTTTTGATGGGGCATGAAAGGGTCTTAAATATTTTTGTATGTGATGCATAGTAACACAGCTAGAACATTTGCTGACTTGTTAGCCATTTGTTCATTGTTTTCTGGGTAACTCTAGTGGAGGTCACAAGGGTTGTTAATCAGACCTCTCAGACTGTGAGTGGGCACTCATTTTTTAAGCACATCGTAAGCTCTGTGGCCAGACTAGCTCTCAGCAATGTCAATGGTATGCTGTGTTATGTTTTGTCGATATAATTTTTGTCATCATGAGTTACTGATACATGAGTAGTAGGTACCAGAGAAGCAGTACTGCAACGGTTTATACTACCTCCCAAATGAATGACATGTCTACCGTATTCCTCAATTGCTTTAACTAAATTTAGTTGCACCAAAGATTTAATCCATTTCCCATCATCACAGTTTTTGCCTGCTGGTTTCAGGTAATGTAGCCAGTTAATAATTCCAAATTCCATATGGATTAAACAAATATCAGACAATTCTAGGGTTAAAAATGAAATATTTTCTGATTTGTAAGTAAACACAATTGCATTGCCAAAACTTGATTCCTTATGGTACTGTTTCCAGTACTACAGTTGGTGGAGCAGTTACAATGAAGCCATCAACTACCTGTCAACAGTGCCAAAGTACCGTATCCAGGCTACAGAGCTGGCCAAGCAGCAGGGCCTGCTGAACAGGACTAAAGAGAAGGGTAAAAACCGGCGCTCCAAGGAGGAGATCCGAGAAGAGGAGGAAGAGATCATCCGGGACATCATCAAAAATAAGATTGACATCAAGGGGGGCTACCAGAAGCCCAACGTCTCAGACATTCTGCTGTGCAAACTGATACTCTCCCCGTACTACCTTTGTGCCTATGTAGTATGGTACATATCTTGGATTTACAGATTCACCATCTGCAGAGAGGAGTATGGTGAGGAGGAGAAGCTATATATCATTCGCAGGTACATGAAGATGTCTCAGTCACAGTTTGACAGCTTGGAGGATCACCAGAAGGAGACTTTCCTGGAGAGGCAGCTGTGGATTAAGGAGAACTACGAGGTCAGTATGCAAATTGAAACTGTTTTGTAGCACTGCCAACTGAAGGGTCTATTGGCTTTTCATAGTAGAGTGCAAGGTATAATATGTATATAATATTTTTGTAGTATTAATGATCATTGTATTTTAATTACCTCCATAATTACACTTACACACAGACAGCAAATTGAACGTGAAGACCAGCCAGAGTACCAAGTTCAGTTGATGCACGTGTCAGTAAATTCCCTGAGAAGTAAGCCTTGGTGCAGTGATGTGTTTGGGTGTACGTTTACTATTCTTGAGCTGTTTCTTTACAGTTGATCTCACTTTCTCTCCATTTCCAGGCAGCTTAGCAATGTTGATGGGTGATTCTTTTGGAATTCTGTGATAATGCACAACTACCCCGAAAGCTTACGTTTTGATTGAAGTGTTTTAAGCTGTAAGCTTCCTGTCATAGAAGTGCACTGTTTTAAGCACAGTTCTGATTGTGTTTGCAGGTGTACAAAGAGGAGCAGGAGGAGGAGCTGAAAAAGAAAATGGCGGTGGACCCCAGATGGAAGCGATACCGCCGCTGGATGAAAAATGAAGGCCCTGGCCGCCTTACCTTTATTGATGACTGATTTGGGTCACATTGTTCACCAGTGCCAGATTATACACTTGCGCACACACACACATTATGTACATGGCTGTGTGCTTGTGCACATCTACTGTGGCTTTCAAATTTATTGGCATGCCTGTTAAACTGTATAAAGACATGGTTTCAAAGAAGAAACAATTACCAATCAATTTTGCTAGAATAAATAAAAAAATATGTAAATTGTAATGTTACAGACACTGCAAAGAGCAACAGAATGTTTGTAAGTGATACTATTTTTTAAAAATAATAACATCTTTTCACACCACAAAGCAGGATTTTGTGTCCACTTTTGCCTTGATTGACTCATCTCACTAGACTTTCACAAGCTCCCTCAAAATTCCTCAGTTTCTTGAACTGTAATTTAAATACGGAGTATTCTGTTGGAGGTCCAAGGTCTATAGATGAGCAGTCAGAAATATTGCCCTTAAATTTTGGCTTGTCTTACAACACATTTCCTGCATAGCACATTGTGTCAACGTTCTCTTGCATCATCGTCTTGCGTGTGAGGGACTGTTCAAGTAACCTCAAACCTCTTGATAATGGACAATACAGTGGAAACTGTTAGGTTCAGCTCATGAGTTGTTTTTTCTTTGTCTTTCTACCACCTATCTTCTCAAGGCCAAGGATCCTGGAATTTGCCTTTTTCAGGCAGCCGTCCAATTATGTGTATTCTTGTGAAGAATGCTTCTAATGGACTTGCATCTGTTCTTAACGTCCTTTGATAGCTGTTTGTAACATTGTGTTGGCTCTAAAGGCTGTTTGGGTGGTTTTTGACAGCTTGATGCAAGAGTACATTAACTGGACACTGCAAAGTGGGGGCAATTGATTTTGATTTTTGAAAAACCTTCAAATACTATGTGCTGTTTTTGAAAAACATTCAAATATTATATACTGTTGCTATGTGTAGTGTGAGTATTGTTAGATTTGTAAATATTTTCATTAATTCATGAAATTTTTTTTTAAATTGTATTTTTAAAATGTTCTGTCAAGGACACTGATAAATATGGAGGCCATTGTATATATGTGCATCATTGTGTATAGATAACTGAAAATATACATATATGTTTCTATAAGATATCTACAGATTATTTTCATAGGTTAACTAGAGTTAAATGTGAGTGGTTTGACTCAGGAATCTGCATTAGATGCCTCAGTTTTGGTATCACAGATTTGGCTTGGATAGGTTCATTCAAGGTTTGCAGTGCAGTGTGCTGAAACACAAAGTTACAATGACACTGATTCCTCTCATGAGTGTTAATGCTTAACGGCAATAATGCCATCTTCTGTGCTTGTCTTCGTCAAGCTTTCTTCGATTCTTTACAGTTCCATTGCAGTTATTTTAATTCTTAATTACCCGTACATGCTATGATAGCCTCCTCCTTTTAAAGATTGAAAATTCTAAATAGATATTTAACACACACAAAATCAGTGTTCTGTATGGAAGTTAATCCAGATGTGTGTTTAACTGAGTCATTGAACAAATACGTTTTGCAAACTGCATGTTGCATGGTATCAGCCAGCAAGCCTTGCATGCCAGGAGAAATTGCACGCTACACTTTTTTCTTAATCATGAATCTGGCCATAAGGCGCTTTGATTAAGGACAGCTGTGTCTGATTCAAACTAAATCAGTGTCCATCTGGATGGAACAAAGTTTATCTGATAAAATTAAGGTGCCCTAATGAATGCAGTTTGTGCACAATATCCGATAAAAATGGAGGAGGAGATCAGCATGTTTAGTGTGTGCCTCATTTACTAGCTGATCAAGTCAATTTGTTTATCTTACAAAATGTTTATTGCCAGTTTACCTCTTTTACATGTCTGATGGTTGAACAGACAGCTGATGTGTTTTTGATTTAGCTGGATAAAAATATCTATATCAGGATATGTATCTTGAATATTCCTCACAGGAAGGTTACATTTACTCATACTCACATTTTTGTCATCATTATACCCAAACATTACAAAGTCTAAAGTGTTTATGTGATTATACATGTAATTAAAAGAAATCTTTGCTATTGGTTGCAACGTAATCACAAAATAATCAATTTCAAATCGAAGGAAAAAAATATTAGGGAAACTGATCATTGATGCAGTGCTTAGGTTTGAAACACCGTGAATGCCTTAATGCTGATGCCAGTTCAACAGCATTTGCAGAACTGCAATTGTGCATTTCATTTTTAAATGACAAAGTTGTAGTATATTTAAATTGTCTTTGCCAAGTGTAGTGTTAGTTTCCACCAGGGGGTTGTAGGCCTTATTTCCTGTGACTGAACCAGGATTTTGGGCTTGCATGACAAACCTACCCAAATCTGGCTATGCATTGGCAGTAAGTTGAGCCAAAAAGCCTCAGTGGAAGCCTTTTCCACCTGTCACCCAAACACCATTTCACCCCATCCTGTCAATGCATCAGTTGGTTATTTCTTATTTTGACCAGAGGTGGATTGTTGTAAATCTGGGGTTATGTCTTGACAGCTGTTAATTTATTGAGCAATGAGGTCTAATGAAAAAATGTGTGTACATATTGACTGCTGCTGATGTACAGAGGATGTTACTCAGTAAAATCAAATCCATTTTCATATGGTTTCATGTCAATTTTTATTTAGTAGTTATGTCAGGTATGTAATGTATACTAGGCATTCAAAAGACCTACAATATGAATCTGGTTAATTTTTTTTTTAAGTCAAGACTTCAGAGGGAATTTTAAAATGTTTTTTACTTTCTTTTTTTAAATTTTAACACAAGTGTATGTAGTTGTGGTCACCATTTTCTCAGCAACGTGGGGAAAATTCCAGTTTTTCTGTTGGTATAACTTTTGCTCAGGTAAAGAACATCATTTGCCCAGTGATTCAAGACGGAAATGACCTGTGTACTGAAGTCCATGACGCCTAACCCTCAGGGCCACAGCATTCTATGGGGACTAATCTGCTGGCCACTATCATGCTGTCATGATGTGTTGTCTGTTCCCAAAATACTGTAATCAGTCATAGTATTAATTCCCTATCTGGACCTGAACCCCATAAGAATGTTTTCCATCTGGAGACACTACCTTGTGGACCACTACTTACTAAAGTATGCACCCATCACAACATAATATGGACAAATTGTTCTAGATGAGTGTTGGGAAATAAATAATATGTTATGATCATTTGTGAGTATATGAATATAAGGAATTTTGTGCCAAAATGAGCAGTTTACAAAATACTCAAAGCCAGAAAGGACAAATAAGGCAGCACAGCTAAAAAAAATTAAATGGTAATGAATTACTTCACTTTATTGCCGGATCATTAGAAAAGAAATAACATGCTCACATCATGAATTAGCCTCTTCTTGTATATGGTAGCCAGACAATGAACTGAAATGGAGTCATCCCCAGTGCCTTTTTTTATTTTTTTTCCATGTGCTGGCTCATTATTTTCATGATTTTTTTGAGCATTTTGTTTTAATCTTTAACATTTCAGGTCAAGTGCGCCACCTATTGATGGGCTGTGAAACACTCCTACATACAAGTTACCCAAATCAGTTGTTTCAATTCCTGTACATGTATATGGCCACTAGATGTCTCTGTGTAATACATTTTTGCATTTTAAAAAGATTATGTGATTGGAAGGTCATATAAGGAATGCCCATACCTCTTAATGTGTCTCCCATTTACAGCATTATGGTATAAATTAAATATATTCTGCTCAAGTATGTTGGAAATTCTGAGACAAGTAAACTGGACATCCAATCTTGATGGAATGTACTGTGTGTTTAGAGTACAAATAATGTTTAAGCTTAATATTTCCACATATTCATATTTTAAACTGAAGTCCATTGATGAGAGTGGCAACCATCTTGCCACAATGGTTTAGGTCTCTGTTTTTATTTGGAACAATTCTAATGTTAAATACATATCTAATTTTATTCTGTTGCAGATCTGTTTGAAAACTTGGGACGCTCAACTCACAGAAGTGTGACTTGGTGCTGTCCTCTATAATGCCCTGTAAAAAATGCCACATTCATACTTCCTTGTGTAATGGAAACATGGATCTGTGGTGTCTCTCCTTCACACACCATGGGTGAATCAGCCTGTTACTGAAGGAGCTGCCCAGTGCTGTCAGAGTGTCCTGCATGGGGTGTGACATGTTCTCCATCAAGATGGGTTTCTACTGTTGGAAGATAGTGTGTAGCTGCTATTAGATACTATTGATCAAACTTTGACTCTCACGTCCAGAGTCCTTCTAGTAGTTCCCACAAGATGCCCACCAAGATCACTAGACTGCTGTTCTATGGACAGGAAATTGACGTGAGAAGTGAGTTTTTTTTTCTTGGTAAATGTACACATTGTCATGCAGCTCCTCATCCTGATTAGAAAGCATGGCTTGAAGTAGATGCAATATACTATGAAAACGTTCAGTTGAAATGTGTAGTTTAAATTATTGCTGTTCTTTCAGTTATTGAGTTGTTGTGAAAATACAGACAATTCCAAAGTGGTATATTCCCAGTTCCTGTTTCTGGGTTGGAGTCTTTGCTGTAAGTGTTTATGTAAATACCAGATTCCATTTTATAAGCAATCTGTAAAAATCCACACCCAATGCAAGTTCTGTGGCTTACTGTAGCCATGTTGTTTCATATAGAAACCTTTATAGCTTTTCATTGGACTGTATATCAATTAACTGAATCATTTTCCAAGTCCTAGCCCTGCCAAATCCTACTGTCCTTAGTTACTATTGCTGAGTTTTTCAAGAATTTCCTTTTATGAGCAGCAGTACAGAAAAAAATAACCTTAAATTCATATTTTTGTCATGCCATTTGTTTAAGGATATTGTTGGACAATACTATTGCCTTTGTTCAATTGATAGCAGCATAGAAGTTATTAAAAATAGCAATTACAAATGCTAATACATTTCTTACACTTCCGGAGCTACATCTCAAATAAAATGCAAACTGCCTTGATTTGAAAAACTCAAAACAGATGTTATCCAGCCAGCAATCTAAATGATTGCAGAGGCCAAGGCTATGATGGTATCAACAACATGAGCAATGAAAACATTGGTGCTCAGGTTCTATTAAAGAAAAATGCACCCATGGCTGTTTATATGGACCACAGGCTGTTTGTATGTCTAAATGGGTCATTGCATACTCTAGTGGTCTTCCTGTTGTATGCAATGTGCGTAACAAGTCCAAATCCACTGTTATATTTTTGAGCAAAAAGAATATTCTCTAGCTGAAGTTGTAAACAAGGAAGCAAATTCCGTGCTCTGTGGACAGGAGGAAACCAGTCATTGAAGTGAGTCACACAAGATTGGCAACCAGACAGAATGCTTACAGCCACTTCAATGATGATTTTACTTTCATTGTCAAAGGCACTAGTTCTTTGCACAAAATTCACATACAAGGCTGAAACCTTGGGCCTTGTATCTGAGAAGACTGAAGTTTGGATGCCTTCAGGTAGTTTACAGAGTACAAGTACTTGTTTGTTATGCAGCCATGGGTCCACATTAGTGAGGCAAAAATGGGCAGTGCCTCACCTTGGAAGAATAGATGTTAAGCCTATTAAAATAAACAGTTTTCATTTCTCTTCTTGTGGCCTCTCCTGGCTGACCATGAACTGAACATTATCTACTGGTCAGCTTATGAGACAGGCCATGAGAAAACGAAGGAAAACATAAGCAACATGCTTGATTCACAGATCTACAGGATGTAGGTCTTAGCCAGCTGTTGCCTTGATCCAATATGGCCTTCGCCGGCCATGACATAACAGGGAATAACAGTAATGCGAGACACAGGGAATAGAGGAGTGCAATTACAGAAGGCTGCATCGCTTTCCTTCTTGTCCCGTTACTTTTGAGCCGCCCCCTTCTCTCAACTCCGTTTCAATGCTTCTTCCGTTTTGGAAGTCTGGGTGGGTTGTCAGCACAGTTCCCGAAGAGAGTTACCGCTCGCTTCATTAGCATTCCGCTAGGAGCAACAGAAGCACCTGTAAGGAACGCTATTCAGTCTGTCCATTTCCGTTGCAAGAAAATAAAAATCTATTTGAAATATGTCGTCTAATTCCAACCTGACAAGTATGCGTCGGCTTGTTGAACAACTGAAACTGGAGGCCAGTGTGGAGCGGATTAAGGTAAGGCTGTGGCAGTAAGAGTACCTGCAAAAAACATTTTATGTTTAGGAAAAGTAATGGTGAGTCTTTTCAGGAACATTTAAAACAAGAAATGAATTAAGAACTAAACAACTGCCTCTGGTTTTAGATGAGATGTTTTTCAAGCCCGCTGCATGTAACGCACTTTCCCCATAGCCACAGGTTACTTTGGATTGCCTGTACAAACATTACTGTTCTCTGTCAACGTGGTGGGGTTCTTTTCTTTAAAAAGCAGCCTTAAAATCAGTGACTAATGGAGACTATTCTCTGCGGCAAATAGCTAGCCAAATTTAACACCGCAAAAATAAGCCACTTATACTGGTGCAGGGAAGATGTATCTTAAATTCAATTTCCTTCACATTTTGACGAGGTGGCTATAGCGAGTGGCACTATAGCTCTGCAGGGGTAACTGTAAAATATCGTAATGGGACTCGTAGCTGACCACTGTTCTTCGTAATGAGTACCGAACGGGTGTGCATAGATACTTCTTCATATCCGTACGCTACTTTCCCAATTATGCAGATGTGCATACTGTCACAGTAGCTAATGAAAATTTGCGGTTCGAATTTGGTTGTTCAATGAAAGTTAACAGTACTGCCAGACTAGGTATATTTAACGTTTAGACGTAATATTTCGTATAATAATTGTGGATTTGAAAAGCTTTGAACTGGAGCATAGTCTATCTGTCATAACTGTTTGCCTTGATATTTAAGTAGTAGCTGAAGCTTTTGTGTACTTAAAAATTTGATTAGGTAGTGGTTCCCACTGGTATATGGGCACAATATAAATGTTTACTTTTATTACAAACTGAGGACTTATTATTGCTGCTCATTGTGAAAATATATGAAAATGGAAGAACAATAAGCAAGCAGTAGAGGCAATAAACAGACCATTTTATCTATAGAGACCTGTCATCTCTCTTTTGGAACTCTGCTCCTATTCTGCTGTTCCCACTAAAAATAGCAAGGGGTGGGGCTTGATTACAGGGGACAACAAGGCTGTCATCTGTGTATAATTTAACTGCAGTGAAAAAATGCCTTGAAGAATGAAATAAGTCCTAATTTCAGGCTGTCTTCAAACCTGGAAAGAATGTTCTGCATATTTACAGTGACAGTTTTTTTTTTTTTTTTTTTTTTTGAAGAAAATGCTCTTATTTTTTTCAATTTGAGATCCTGTTGACTTTTTGTGGTGGATGCTGCTTTCAGGACAGAAACAGGAAAATGTAACCAGCAGGCTGTTGAGACAAGTCAGGAATTATGACAGGAAACTGGCGTTAGCTCACAGCCTCTTCTGGTGTGTTCTTAGCTGTTTTAATGGAGAAGGTCTGGTCTGCCCAGATGCTGAAGGGCTGGTACTGTTCTGAGTGAATAGGCCTTCATGATCTCAGGGCCATGCAGTAAAGTAGTGATTACAGAGATCCACTCCAGTGAGTCTGCCAGGGTACAGCTGTGCTGGGAGATGATGTGAGAGTGACACACTGTGTTACAGATGAATAAGCATAACTTAACAAAGTACAGAAATGAAACAGAATCTTTTAAAGATGGGGTTCCTCATGACCAACAAACAAATTGAAAACCTTAAATCTTGGCTACATACAAGAAGTGTTTCTACTTTACTATTTCACTGTATGAAATCCCAGATGTTTTGGTATGGTCTCCTCAGATTTTTTTAAAAGATATTATTTATATTATTGTATCATATTAATTATATGATATTAAAATATCATAATATGATATTTTTGGTGGCACAATGAAGGCCTTGGGGAGCATCCATGCTCTTCTTTAAAGGCTGACATGCATTGTAATCACCAGTGTCAGATTATTTTTTTTTAAATGCATTTCTGTTGGTCTCTGAATAATCTTTGTGTTATTATTGATGCTCATTATTTATCTGTGGAGCTAATGTTGTCATGTAGCTTTGTTTTTGCTAAAACTACTAATGCTGTTGATGTACTGAGGCCACAATCAATGGAAATTACATTTGTTCTTATTTCTCTGATGTACTGCGGCAATTAGAGACCTACTGTGTTCTTCATTTGAGTCAAGAAGAACTGCCACAGTATCACTAGTGGAGATTTGCGGTTATTTTAGAGACTAAATTGTAGGAAATGGATGTGAGCACCCTGTTTGCGATGCTGCTTAGTTGTTAAGATGCATTTCCGCAGTTTATTTCGGGTGCAAATCAGTCTTCATTGGAGGCAGTGCTCTGGTACATATCTGAACGCGGAGTTGTTCTATGTGGAGTTAATAAATGCACAGCGGTGCATCCTCATGCATCCAGATCCCTCTCCTTGCCCTTTAACACTGTTGTCTCTTTTTGCAGGTGTCCCAGGCTGCTGCAGAGCTCCAGCAGTACTGCATCCAGAATGCCTGCAAGGATGCCCTGCTGGTAGGAGTCCCCACAGGGAGCAACCCCTTCAGGGAGCCTCGTTCCTGCTCCCTCCTCTAGAGTGCGGGTAACCAGCTCATAATTCCCTTGCCATTGCTGTTTTTTTGCAATTTGAATGCCCATATTTCGGATTTCACTTAGAGGCAAGCACTTCAGTTGCTCTATGAAAAATCAATGGCAAACTGGGAATCAGAAATGGTGATAGCAAGTGATGACTTCCACCACGTAAAATTCAAACTTAAAACAAATGTTAATTTTTTGAACAAAATTTTCTTGTGTTGAATCAGTGAAAAAGAATATACAATAACAAATTACAATAAAATCATTCCAAGAACAACATTAAAAGTCATATCATAATGACCTTCAAATAGATTCAACCAAACACTTTAAAATGGGTTTTAAGTTCATGTAGACGTGGCCTTACCCTTATTGACATTAAGTCTTATTGTTTGCAATTAATCAAGCTTCCAAGTACAAAATACAAAAGAAATTTTGAGATCTGCAATTAGGAATCAATTAGCCCTTCACAGTAGACATGTGGTCACATAGAGCTAAGCAGCTGCTGTAATGTACTTTAGTGCTTAGTGCTAGTGGTTTCAGCTTTTGCTGTTATTAGGGGTTGTTTTTATGTTTTCAGCCACAGTGCTGGTCTCTTTGGGACTTCTCTAGTGTGGTGGGATTTCAGGAGGCAGCTGTGGGTTGAGAGTATTTTTATCCCAAAGTTTCTCTGCCATATCCGGTATTCATTTTGAAGAGCACGACTGCACTGCTGTGAATCTCCCCGTGGTGCTGAGGGCTTCAGAATCAACAGGAAGTCAGTGAACAAGAGACAAAGGAAGCTGGGAAAAAGAATAGCACTGGCAGCTGGGACCTATTGTTGAGACAACAAAAACATTCAGATATAGTTTAGTTATGTACAGCTGTACCACAAAAAACTCAAGCCTTCTGGTGTTTCCTTTAGTTGCTCTCACTGTGATGTTAAACAAAAGTTGGGACTTGATTCTGGCTTGGGGGATGTTAAATTCTTCCATTGAGCATGTAGCTCAGTTACTCGCTCTTTATACTGTATAGTGGATGCATACTCTGAAAGATGTAAGAATTGCAAGCATCATAACCCCAAGATAAGTTACCCAAATGTCCAGTTGTATAAAAATGTATAATATATCATTAAAGTAATTGAAATCCTCACAGGATGTAAATATAGTGAGTCAATCACTATTTCTGTAATAATTATCGGTGTAACCTGTGACTTTTTTCTAGAAGGTTTACAACATTCCTGTAGTAAAACTGCATAGCAATGCTTTCACTAGCCATGTTGTGGTTGTTCCCTTTTATTCTCATCATCATCCTTTAATTCTTTTCCATTGTTATTTTAAAGCCTCTTTGAACAGTCTCAGTTTTTAAACCATTGTGCTCCCGAATCAAGCTGCTTTGTCACAACTGTACTGAACACTATTTTGAGAAATTGTGTTTTAAGTGGTGGTCCAAATTTAAGAAAATGTTTGTGTACTTTCAGGACATTACACCAGACCGAGACAAAGACAGACACCGCATGACCTTCTGAGCAGCCCTGCCTTAACAAGGAAGCAAGCACTCAATAAGGAAAAACATACTTTTCTACACAACTATCTGTTTATTTATTAGGTATTCTACTTTGTGCCTTCAGAAATCAGATTTTATCACTGAAGTTTATATAAAAAACCACATAAAGAAATATATTTAGTAGCTTTTAGCATGACAGGAGTAAATGTTTACAGGTGTGCCTTTTGAAACTTTTTAACCCAGTATTTTCAGTGTTGAATGTTTGCAACAGGTCTAGAATTACAAGTTGCAGACAAATTTGTCTGAATACTGTCATGGCCAAAGGTAAAAAACCATTATGGAAATAGGTGATGTTAATTTATAACTTTGAGATGAGGGACATACAGCTCAGAGCTGAGTGTTTTTCCACAGTTGGTTGTGCCCAAGTGTCCAGGTCATCCAGCTTAAAGGGTACATGTAATTATTTAACATGTATGGGTCTTATTCACCGTACTGTTACCAACTTGTGTCACTGCCAGTATTACAATTTACAAATCCAAAATTTGGTCAGTCAAGGAAAAAACCGAATCCTTTCAGTACTTAAAAGAAAGTATTATACTTTGTAACGCGGTTTGAAGAAGATTGCGTATGAACTTATGTCAGTTCATCGCACTTTACAACAACATGTAAAACACTGTAAGTTTCAGTTCAAGGGAATTCTTGTTCTTAGCTGTCGTAGAAATCTGTCTGTGTCATAAATATGGACCATAGCAACTCCTGTAAGGATATTTGTGGGCAGAATGATTTGTATCCATTGTCAATCTTGGTACAATGTAAAGCCCTATGACATGGCTACACTGGGATGATCTGAAAATATTTTGGTGTATATGGTGATCAAAACTATGAAAAATGTCTTTGCTGTCATTTTTGAAGATTTGCTGATGGATTTGTTAATTTTTTGCAGTATAATAATTTTTCAACTATCCTGGTAAAAACATAAAAGGTGGTTAGACAAACAAATGGTAAATTAAAAGCAGTTTGGATGTAAGGCCATATGTGTAAGAAATATCCCTAAGTCATATGCTTGTCTTGCCCTCAGCCATCAGCCATAAACAGCTCAGTATTTCTATTTGTCTTTTCCGCAGGGTATAAATGCAAAATTTTGTTTTGACACCTTTTCCTGAACACGTGATTTTTTTGTATGTTTATATTTTGAATGCAACATAAAACAAATATGATTTTTACTTGAATAAAATGTTCATGCAGTCTCATTAAATGTGATTTATTTGGGGCATAGTGTACAAAAATGGATATATAAGGAACTGGTATTATCATTGACTTATGTTTTCACATCCTTTGGACCTGGAAGCAGTTTTGACGAGCTCATCAATCAAACAAATTTCTGGGATCAATTTGTGTACGAATTAGTCATTTAATTGCTTTAATAACAATCCCATTTGCATTAATATGCCTGTGCATCACTGAAGCGTGCTGTCAGTTTCACAATTGCTTTGTTCACGCTTTTTTTTTTTTTTTTTTTTTGCCAACTGAAACACTCCGAGGGCATGTATTCTTCAGCAGTTACTGTGTGTGTTTAGCTGCCAGGTGCAGGCATATCCAGTGGGGTCCTTCATTACAGTTTAACTCAGGGCTTTTGCCAGGAAAAGCTTGTCTTCAGTCACTTTTTACATAGGGCTTTTAGGAGCAAATTGTATTACACATACATATGTCAGACAATGCAAAATAATAGAAAAAAGGTAAAAGAGGCTCATTGAAGAAGAATAGGTTGATGTTGATGATAGATTGGCCATTTCTGCTCTTTGCAAGTGGGATGAAATTGGCATTGATAGGTGCAGAAGATGTCAAAGAAAAAAGAAGTTCCAGATAAGATGTGGTTGATAAAGGATGCATATAGCTGAGTCATCTTTGTTTCAGATCATAAAAGGAAGTGGAGTTATGATAGGGCAGATCCTCAATGGCACCATGGTGATTATCTTGCACATCTGCAGGCTGGTACAATGCTGTCCTCACTTGTCCTGAGTTTCATCACAATCATTAGTCATGAGAAATAAGTAAACACACTGTGAATCCACACACATGTAAATTTAAGTAATTTAATCAACATTAGGATATGATTGTAGAAATGTGAGGCTATGCACTTTGGATAGATCTGAAAATGTAATGTGGCCAGGGAATTCATGCATTTTTATTAAAGGAAATTGCACTCTTTTTGTACTTTGAAAAAAAGTAATTTTATGTAAAGTGTCATTTTTCTTTAATGCTTACAGGTCCAATTTCTCTTAAACATTGCATGTTGGTGTGAGCGGGTGTCAAATGTATATTCATGATGAGATATTAGGGCTCTAATCTACTAGGGCTCTGAGGGGCCTCTCTACAACACCTGTAGGGGTGCGGTGAGCACAGTGGTGTGTATACTGGTCTGTGAAGCCCCTGCAGCTCTAGGAGGGACAGCCTATTCTGTTGTGGTACTGTGAGTACAGATTGCAAAGTGTTGTAGGGAAATTAACTAGAAAAGCTCCTCTGAGATCCTTTTAATCATTTGAATAAAGTATAGAAAAAGGAAGACCGTCAGCATTGTAGTCAAAAAGTTATGAATAAGTGGAATCTTATCAGATAATGGGTAACAGGAGGTAAGTGGGTCTGTCAAGCACAGCATCAAACACCAGATGGTCAACACAAGCAATCAGCAAGCTATTTTGTTACACAAAGACGGTCAGACAAAATCTGGAAATCCATATCAGCACTTAAAAACCTATTACCAGTTACATTCCATTACTAAGTAATGAGTACATGGATGATATCAAATTATTTTCTTTCAAGCTATCACAGTTGAGTGTTTGAGATGAGGTTGGAAAGGCTCTTTCAAACTCAAGAGGCTGTCTGATTACAGCTGAGAGCACTCTGTGTTTTTATACGCTGAAATGGTGTGTCCTTGATGTGTTTTCTAACCCTTGCTCCTGATTGGAACATAATGTCAATGGCACCAGAAAAGACGTCAAAGGATGTCACTTCCATCTGCCACAGGCTTCCTTTTCCTTTTTATGTAATGAGCTTGTCTGCTATATCCTCTGTGATCTTGCAGTTACAGATGTGAGGGATTTTACTGGGATCAGGAAAGTGGGCTCATAATAGTGTCATCACTTCCTGTTTTAGTTGAACATTCCAAAAGCTGATGTCCAGTACATCTATCTGGCAACAATCACAGGTTGGTGGGGATTTACTTGGCAATAACAGGGCAGTGGTGCTCCCAGAACTTCTTTTGCAACTGGGATGGGTCCACTTATTACTTTTGTCTGGTACAACGACTGTCAAAACAGCCTTTTTAAAATGTTTCCTCTGCCTGATCAAAAATGTCTCCAAAATTGTGGTGGTGGGTGGGGTGAACAGGAGTCATTGGGTGGCAGATACAGCCACCTCTGGTTACCCATTAGATATACCCCTGTAACTGGGTCATATTGTTATGCACATTACCTATAAAACTGAGCCGTGACCTAAAGCAAATACAAATAGAAATAAGGAAAACAGAAGAGGCTGAGATAATGTCAGCGAGTTGTGGGTGAATAACTGCTTAAAACCTTGATGTAATAAAATGTAACACTTGCTTAAATAGGAAATGTCACCTCTTAATGACTTAATGACACACAATCATGAAGAGGGCATTGGTCCGATAAGGAAGTTTGAATTGAATTCAAATACTTGCTTTTTGGCATATAGCCTGTGGAAGGATATGTCTCCCATTTCTTGCAAATAGCTGCCCTGCACTTTCAGGACTTTAATAATTTAATCAGAACTAGTCTAATAAATCATCACAACACTATATCTGACTAAAAGTGCAGGAATATCAACATCAGCAACAAGGAGAGTACTGTATTTATTGCATTCTGGTACCAATTGAGGACTGTAAAATTAGATTAATGAGATCTAATTTGGGAATGGGAAAATAATTGCTTCCATTCCTATTACAAAAAGAGCCAAATTGGGTCACACCAAGTCTTATTCAACCAAAATAACTACTAACCTGTTCCTGTTCGTGACATGTTGCACACAAAATGATGATTGGCTGAGAAATGGAACACCATTCCATAACTTAGGGTTAGACCTAAGGAATTTTAAGGAACTAGAAAGGAATTTTAAAAATTGCTATAATGTGACATTTATTCTTTCAAGGTGGGTTTTCTTTAATCAGATTAGGTGTTCCTCAGGAAAAAAAAAAAAAAACATTTTGTGCCACCAAGGGACAAATCCACAACCTTCAGACCAGTCTTTGGGAAATCTTTCTTGAAAACATAATAATAAAATCATTTTTATTAATGATAATAAGGTATGAGCAAGGGGAAGACAAAGGTCCTCTGGAAGTCTACCTGTGAACAAGCACTTTATGTGGACCCAAAGATTTAATGCTGTTGCTTGTTATGATCGCCCTCTGCTGGTGAGATAAACAAAATAAGGACCAGCTTGCACAGGTAGGAGAAATAAAATATGGATTGGCATGTCCAAGAAATATCAAACTGTTAATGGCAATTAGCCAGGCATTGTGCATTTATTTGTTTAGTTAAGACACACTGTATACTTTTTCTGCAGTCTGCCAAATTCCAGCGCCTTGACACAACATTGTTATTTCAGTACTACTAATACAGATGACATTTAAGTGTCACATAGGTGTAATCTCAGGACCATGGAAGTGTGCTTTTGTAAGGAAGTGCAAATTGTTTACTAATTATTTGGCACATGGTGACCACTTGGTCTGTATGTATAGGTGGTGCATGCTGAATTTAATGCTGAATTTTAAGGCTTTAAACCTGTTTTATGACTTCCTGCTGGACCATAGGTCAAACATTTTATATGGCTTTCTTCAACACTTTCAACAAGCACTGGTTGATGTTCTTAGATAAACCTTTTCAGCCTGAAAAATGCAATGTACTGGCATATACAGTCAAAATTATTCCATATTAAGACTTTTACACAATATTTTTCATCGAATTTGAGAAATAGCATAATTTTCATTTTATAACTATTTAGAGTCTTATCATAATTTTTACTCAGTACATTACATTGTTGCTAAACATGTTCCAGAAATCTATAATTGTATTTGTGCTGTTACAGACTTACTTCATTTTATTACTTAAAAGCAATCAGTCTGCAACAATAAATTTGTCAACAGCAGTTTTGATATCGCTCAGAATTCGTCACCTAAAATTATGTGCAAAAATCAGAATAGGCAAATCAGCTGAGCTACCTCTATATTATTTTAAAACAGTGAACCCAGGTTAGCTTATTTAGGCTACAATTCAGTCATTAAATTGTAAATGACCTCTCTGAAGTTAGCAAACTGTCTATAGCAGATAATGAAGATATCAATAGCAAATTACAGGGATACTTAAACTTTTGGAAATTAATCCCTTTTTTTCAATATCAAACAAGAGAGAAATGTACAATTTCCCAATATTACCTTGATTTGTTCAATCCTCTGAACAGTTCAATGGACTACAGTGAATAGTTATCACACTGAACGAAAGTCCGTCAGGGTATTTCCAAGGAACCCAACCTAGTTCCAATTAATAGCAAATCTTCCAGTGAGTCCACAAGACCAAACAAATGATTAGGTAGCAAATAGAGTCGTACAAGGTCATTTCCGTGCTCTGTATCTTTAAGCTCGAAAACCATTATATGTCTAGCCTTAAGGTCTTGTGGTCCAGTCGAAACCGTTACCTTTTTTTTGTTCATTGTCATTCTGTTTTGAGCAATGACCACATAGGCTATATCATGTGAACTCAATGAACAAATCTTTGACGCACAAGAAATAGTTTCATTTAGCATCTGTTCTGTAATTGTATATCTGTAATAGCAACTGAAAGCAATACAGAAGTGACTTAATGTCAGCTTGTTCCTCTCTGTACTGAATGGGTGGCTCATAACCCTGTTTGTACAGAGTCTTCTCTACCGAGTCACTTCAAATGGCCTACATCTCTATGTCAAATGCCCTTACATTTTGAAATCCAGTGATCAGAACTTTTTTAAATCCATGAAAAAACCTATTTTACTTCACTCCCATTTAATATGTGGAAACCAATTCCATCTATAAAGTATCCTCCCTCAAACTAGGAAAGAGCAGACACTCATGTATCTCCTCAGAAGCATGTTGTCACTTCTTTTTCACTCTGCACTGCAAAACTAAAAAGTGCTTGAGTCAAAGGAGATGAAAACATGTGTAGGTGACATCGGCAGACTACAGTGACTAGACTGACAGGGCTATTCCCTCCTTTGTGAAGAGCTTCTATTATGAAAATTCTATTAACTGGACCCTCTCACATGGTAAAACCTATTGTGAACATTGGTACAGTCAGGGAATATGCTCCGTTACTTTGGAAACTTAACAATACATTATTATCTTTTGAAGATGTGAAATTTTGCAGATGTGAAAGTTTTACCTTTGACACTCTTTGAAACTTCCTACTCAATTTCTGTTCCTGTAAAGATAAGGATTTTGGCTGATATATGGTCTTCCATCTTCATTCGTCTTTAAAATTTACCTTACAGAAGCCTGATCATATATTTAATGTTAAGCAGTTTGACATTTTGCAGACATAACTTCTCCCAAGACAGGAACCCTGTTTTTGCATTTTGTTTTACAGTGTCTTGTTTTTTTCCTTTTCCTGTCCTACATTCTACACCCACTCTCAGCTTATGAGTGTGTTGTGGTTACATACCAGTTCTTAAAAACAGGTCAGCATCCCATAGAAGAAGGAAGAAATGACTATAATGACCATTTGTATCACTAAAGTAATTGTCTTCCCCAAAGTGCACCATTCATCTGTGCTTCACTATGAACAAAGCACTTAAAACAAATATGTGCTTACGTTTTTAAGGGCATGTTCAAGTGTGGATTGTCTATTGTTTAATATTTGTTCTGTTGTGTATGCTCTCTTCTGAATTGCTACCCAGCCCCTGACATGCTACATTTCTTATCTTCATCCATGCAGCACGATCACTCCAGATCCACTGATTTCACAGCAGCAGTCTTGGTTCTACTGTTTTTGCTTTATCGGCCACAGCTTTTGAGATGAATTTGTTTGGTGGTTTTGCAGCAGAGGTCTAAATTATTGCTGATGAGTGCTCATGTCTGTCAAAAGTTGTCCTTCCTCAAGTTGATGACAGCACTCCTCTGTCCCTTACCCTTTCCTTACGCGCTACTGTTTTCTTAATCAAGCTGTGCAAATACAGGAGAAGAACACTATCATCTCAGATTTCTTTTACTGTGTTGTGTTTTTAGTTCTACATAGGTAGGTTAGGCGGAATTTCAGGTCTGTCATTTTATCTTGTGTATGGTGACATATTGAAGCTGCAGTCACTGCTATTGCCTGGGTTCTAATATCATGGAAGGTTGCAGGCTATAACACCATCATTTACATCCCATTAAAGTGCATCAGGAACGACCTTTACAGCACTATTCTGCAAACAGCTCAGGGACACAAATACATCCTGATGATCATAGATTATGCTACCCGATTTATTTGAGGTAGCGCCCTTATGCCAGCCTATAGTCAGAGCAGCTCGTCACACAAGTCTCCTAAAAGAAAAAAAAAACTGAGCAGGGAATTCCCTTTGTGTCTAAGGTGATGTGTCAACTGCAGCGCAGCTTTTCACACATCGGAAGACTATCCCTACAGAGTCAGACTCTTTTTAAATGGCAACTTTATCTTCAGGTTCAGCCTTTTCCTCCATTTACTAATTTGAATGATCTGAAGAAGTGGGAGGTGAGCGAGGGAGTTTTGTGTGTGTTCTGAACCCAGCAGCAGATCCCCCACACCACACACACCACATGCTTCGCTGGATACAACATAGCAATTTAAATTTCAATATAAGCAAGATAGCAATAGCAGGTTTACTTTCGAACTGATTTCCTCTGTCTAATCAGCTTTTTTAGCTGCAGCAGTCATTTTGTTTGCTTCACACATAGAAGTATTTTACATAAGGATTTAAGCAAAACAGTTTTGATGAGTTCAACCTGGAAGATCCATATGTACTATCAAAACTAAAATCACACTATTATTATAATTTTCACTTGAATGTTTAAAAGACCACAAATGGTTTCTATGTGGACAAGCAATATACATAAATGTCTGACTGTTTCCCATTTTAAAAACAAATCTCATTTTAACATTTGCACACTGAAGTAACCAAAGCTACCTAACTGTGTGTGAAAAAGATTTCCTGCTCTCACCAAAAAAAAAAAATCGGACTGGACTGGAGGTATGTGTAAAATAGTGTGGAGATGCAGGTCGCTGAGGCTGAGGCCACACTCAGTTGACTAAATCCACAACGAAGTCCTAATGTCACTGTAGGCAGTCACCGAGGTGTGCCTCTAACCAGCTCACATTGTTGGTGTAGTCATAGAGGCGTGTCTCTGACAATCTCTTTCCACGGATAAAGGTGAGGCTCTCTTTCGAGCACTGTAGCAAGCCCTTTGGATAAACACTACAGCTCTTTGGCTTCTCAAGGGTGAGGCCTCTGAGGTATGTCTGTTGCTACATAGACGTGGTTTTGTCATAACTTTGCTCTTTCCTTCTGTAGTACACTGTGACAACATTCTTGGATGACACAAAGCAGAAGGGCCTTTGCAACACATCAAGAATGAAATACCTTTGTGAAAGACCGTAAGACCACGTTAGACATAAATAATAGTGACTATGCCTGCTGTGGTATCATAGTTTCCATTAGGACAGGAATAGGAAACGTAGTGAAGAATGAAAGGAGTCTGTCCCCTTCTTACCTTGATGAATAAGCATGCTATAAGTTCATGGAGGAATGTAAGGAACAACCTTAAAACTGAATTATTATTTTATTAAACACTTTCAAATGTGAAGTACATTTAACCCCTTATTCGGAACATTGGAAAATGGAGCTTGGAGTTAAAAGAATTTCCATGATTTATGGGTCTAACTAGGCCTACTTAATTCACCATTTTTGGTATTAATTTACAGTTCAGATCTTTTAATAATGCCACCATTATTGCATGCAACTAAATTCAGATGACTGAATGAACAAGTAGGTCAACACATATTTAGCTAACCACAAGTCTTTAAGGTAAGCATTCACTTCAATAAACAAGAGATGAACAAAGACAGAGAAATAATATTTATTAATATATATTAAAATATATGCTGTCATGAGGAGCATTTATATCATATGTGCTGCCACTATGGAGCTGTAACAGGAAGGCTTGGAAATAATAGTAGCTGCTGTAACCACCTATCACTGTACTTCTGAGACTGGTCTGCTAATGAGAAAATATGTCACAAGCCTGTGCCTGAAATTGGTGTTTGTGACAGGTCAGTGTTATATTTCCTAAAGCATTAATGGTCACTATTTTGTTCAACTCACAAACCTGTTTAAGCTAGGGCCTTCTGTGAAGCAAACTCACATGCTAAAAATCAGAGGAGAATCATGGAAAAGATGGCTCAGATGGTTTGAAAAATAGACCAAGTAGAATTAGAATAGCAATATGAAAACAAGCTAAAAATACTATTGTGAGTTAAACTAGCATTCTTACAAACACTTTTAAGATGTTACCACCCCCAGGGCCATATGTTCAAATTGTTTAATACATTCTCACCAGTAAATCTACCAGAATGACAAAGTGTACACACTTGAAATATATAATGGTTTGCTCAAATTCCTGTCAGAGCTGCCTGGTATTGGCTGCCTAGATAGGATGCAGTAATATGTAAACAGGTGTGTGCTTGACAGATGTAACTAACAGAGGTATGAGCTAATCTCTTGCGGTGAACATTGCTGTGAAGTGCTCTGATTTAAAGGGAATGTATTTTTAGAGTGAAAACCGATGTTATTCCATGTCCTTAAGAAATGTAATTTCTTGTTATGAAGTTTAAGGCAATAAAACAATGAAGGTAGTAAAATGATGACATGGGGCACAGAGGGGGTACTGAAGAAAACAGCTTGATAATAATCTTGTACACTCTCTCACTACAGCCCCTACCTAAAGCTTACACAATGTGTATTTTACAAATCATTGTCAGGAACTGCTAAGATTATAAGATGCAAGGTAATGATACTCCATTTGATAAATGCATAAATAAATCTTATCATAATGCCATTGTAAGTAATGAGAGCAGGTGTCAGGAAAAAAAAGTTAAAGGGGGTGGCAACTAACTGGTAACTGTGCAGACAGGCTTAATGTCATAAGCATGCACTTTGCTGAGGCTTTGCAACATAACCACAGTAACTGACTTGACATTTCACAAGTTGATTAAGGCACCATCCCCCGGAATAGCTGCCCTGTCCTGTAGTTGTGTGTCTACAAAAAAGGCTACATCTCTTTGAAGATTATTCAGTTGGGCCTCTGAGGTACTCCCATGATGCCAGGTGTGTGACACTAACTATATATGACTTTTATCCAAAGACATTAGTTACAGGTCTTGTAATAAGACACAGCATTGAAATAGTTAAACATGAAGGAAAGATAAAATAAGGTCAATTTTTTGAGGTTTTACACAATGACCTCAGTCTGACTGAAACTGGTAGAAGGAAATGCATGACTGCTTGTTGAATATCCTTGATACACCTCCACTGCCTTTTTGGCAGAAGTTGTTCAATTGTCACCTGTCTATGACATGCAATGGAACTCATGAAATGCTTAAAATACTTCAGATGAGTTTCAGAAATTTAGATAGGATAGATGTTCATTGGTTGCTGGCTACATATTTTCTGTCCTGAACTTTTGGCCTTAAAGATTTATCTCATAATACACCATTTAATTAATTAACATGAACAATTAATAATGTTTCCAGCACAGTACATAAAGTAAATACAATTACAGGTCATATAAACATGGGTTTCTCACTTGGCACCACCATTATGGAAAATAATAATTTCCTCCTCCTGTTGGTCTTCAGGACCTGGGAGACTGCTGTCTTATGATGGCAAACTGCCAAACCACGAGGGAGCTTGCCAACAGTTACCTGCATGTGTGGAGGTGGGGTTGCACCATCAGTCTAGAGAGGGAATGTGGAATCCTTAACTCTTCTTTTAAAAGGCAAGTGGCCAGGCCCCCAGCTGATTCAAACAGTTGGAAGGCAGAGAGGGGTATAGATGAGGGGAGCAAGGATTGTTGAAGCTGGGTCTCAAACCAAGGTCTCCCAGGGACCATATGCAGTTTAGATGGTTGGTTGGTTGGTTTAGATGCGGTTTACCCACTAAGCTAACCAGTCTCACAAAATCACAACTTTTGCACCATCTTCTGTATCCATTCCAGCTGGAAAAAGCCACCCGACATCTAGTCTGGACACTTGATCGGTTTTTCCTGCACCATTGCAACTCTTAGCTTGCCTGGACTCCTGGACACTTGTCCTGGGCACTTGACAACACTGCAGCCTGCCTGGTTGCCAGCCTCCCCAGTCTGGACTACTTTCTGGTCACTAACTTTAACATCTGTTTTAAGACACTGGTGCAAGCCATCCAGGCATACATATAGGCAATGATCTCATACTAAGACCTAATGGTAAATGGCTCTACCAACTATGGATACATTATGTTTCCTTTGTTACAGGTACCAGGTTGGTGCTCATTCAGCATGATCATACTTATTCTTCGCTCTGGTGCCTCAGTGGTAGAATAACCTTCCTACCTCGGTCACAATGGCTAAGCTCCCCGTATTTAGCAGCACTGATTGCATTGCTTCACAAATCATGGATTTCACACTATTGCACTTCTGTAGCTGAACCAACACACTCCTTGCAAATATTTGTGCTGAATTAAAAACATCTACTAAATAAATGTGAATCTGAACTCACCAGCTAGTTTTGCAGAGTACTGCTGATAGATGGCAGCAGTGGATGCATCTGGTTCTATTCTGTTGAAATGATTCTTCAAGTTCTCCCTCATGCCTGTCAGTCAACTCTTTAGAATTTCAAACCTGGAATACTGCAGGTGAATAAATGGCTGTGGCTCCATATTTCTGGTGCAATGTTGACACCAGGTGTGATGAACATGACTTACCTTTACCGATTTGACAATCAAAATGTCACAAAATTCCAACTTCCTCCTTCATCATATGCTTTTGTCTTGCTCTGTTGCTCACTTACCCTAAATCACCTCCAAAGGAATTTAGAACAACAATGCCCAATAGCAGTCGCAAAAAACGATATTTTTTCTCAAGAAAATTGTTCTAAGAATCACATAGCCACACTTTGCTTCACTTAATTAGTCATTACCATCAGCTCACTACCACTTGCAAGCAATCGACCACTTGCTCCCTCATTCGAATCCTAAAATATGCTGTATAGTTGGCTGATTTAATTCTTTGTAATTTTGAATGCTTTTTTAACCATCATACAAAAAAAATACATCATTATGCATATCTCGTGTATAATAATATATTCTAAGCAGCTGGGTTATATGTTATTTGGAACAAACACAAACAGCTGTTACTCTTCATATTTTTAAAATAAAATATTCTAAAATAAAATATATTTATATAATATTATGTTTTTGCCTTTTATTCGCATGTAAACGATTACTAATAAGTAATGTAAGTGTAGATTTCCGTACACTTTAGATAATACCTGTGCAGTTTTTTTGTCTTCCGTCTGTCCAATCGAATAATGAGAAAGGTTATTTGACTATTCAATTGCGAAACGGCTTTCTTATGTTGTCATCACGTAACACCCCAATCCGCCCCCATCCGCCCCCATGATCGGGGCGTGTCATTACGCGACATCTACGAGGGAAAAAATGACGCCCCCTTCTCCCGCAGTGCTCAATTTTTTTACAGTTGCCTCTGAGCTCGAAAGAACAAGCACCTTCGCTGGGGTTTAGGCATCACGGGACAGACATGGCCCTCCTGGAACTCGCCTTGCAAGGGCTTTCACTTTTTGGATTCATTCTCTTTATTGTGCTGTGGCTCATGCATTTCATGTCCATCATCTACGTGTAAGTCAGATCCTTTCATTTTAAATTAAACCTTAAGAATGTAGGAAGGACTACGCAATTTCTCCATCCCCGACTAGCTAGTTTGCTAGCAGCCAGGGTTAGATATACACGTTAGCTTAACTGTTAGCTTTTAAAAGGTTGCGCTCGCTCCCTGATAACGTTTGTTTCAACACACATCTAACAGCTACACTGTTAGTTTTCCAGATTTGAAGACTGATAATTGCGAGTTAACGAGAAAGAAATGTTCACGGCTCTGCTTACAGAGCTATCTTACGTTAGTTAATAGCTAATAGCTGGCTAATGATCCATTTATAGATAGCTCAGTAGCATGTAGCCAACTAGCTAACATTGTTTTAGATCCAAACGCAGTGTCACCGAAATCTGGCTAACTGTAGCTAACAGATGTCATCGGTGACCATGTCTATTCTTTTTTGAAACGGTAATGCTGCTGTATCACCGTGTTCACCCTATCAAGCCAACTAATGGGTACCGTTTAATTGCTAACATTTACCAATAATGATTTAAGTAGCTATCGATGGTTTGTAGATGGCTAGTTAGTGATTGTGACTGGTCTGTCTAGCTACGATATGCTTGGGTAATTAGCGCTATCGTTCGGGCCATCACGGTAGCTTGATGCCAGCTAATCGGCCAGCTACCTCACCACCCGAGAAGAGCACTATGTGACTTCAGTCAGCAAGACTTCATTGTCAGGTATTCAACTTGATCTTCTGTATTGTGTCAGCAAGCGATACCGTGCAGTCTGACTGACGTACCTGTGAAATATTTGACTGCTGTGGTTGTTTACATATTTACATGTATGTATTTTGTACAAGCTATTGTAGATTAAATACCTAGCTACGAATGCAGTGTCACACACTGTCACTCTCCCAACTGTGTCCGAACCCGGCAGTATTGGCAACGAGATAGCTAACGTTAGCCAGTTTAGCATGCTAGCTACCACCTTTCTAGCTCCCTCTTTAGACTTCACTGTCTCTGGGAACTCCTGACTATGCATTTAACATACAATTTTCTTCACACCGTTAATGTACAGTCGCAAGGAAACTAGACAAACAGCTTTTATGATTACGACTGGATGATAGTTAATGTTAACTGCCCTATCTAGTTATTTTGCTGTCACTTCGATAGCCAATGTTATGGATAGCTAGCAAGGTAGTAACGTCCGATGAAATGTATCGCTATTGGTTTGTTAGCAATTTGGTAACGTGAATAACGTTGCCAATGTAGATTCCTCTATTTGGGAAGTATTGCAATAGCTATTTACTTCTACCATTCTAAAACTACGCAAAACAGTGTGAAGGATTGCTAGCGTACCCAGTCGTTAGCCCAAGGATGATTGCAGTGCGATTCAAAGCGCACACAGTTCACGACTATTGCAGGTATTGG
Source organism: Albula goreensis (assembly GCA_022829145.1). Taxonomy (NCBI): domain Eukaryota; kingdom Metazoa; phylum Chordata; class Actinopteri; order Albuliformes; family Albulidae; genus Albula; species Albula goreensis. The sequence continues at coordinate 46,100,342 of CM040741.1, forward strand.
ACAGCAGTTTGGGTAACTACCTACAACTATAATAGTAAAAGGCAAGTTTAGCCGCTGGTTAACGTTCATTAGTATACAACACACGCACATGTAGTTAGTTACTGTTAACTTAACTGTTATCTGTTATTTTTTTAGTGGCATCATTATTTAGAGATCTTTAGTAAATGGATAGTAGTTACTGAGTCGTTCGTAGCAGTGAAGTAATCGTGTTTTTACTTTAAACATTTATATTATCCACATATATTTTCTTAAATTTGAGTGCACTGTGTGTTTGCCTACTTTCTTGAGTCGACACTCTAATTATTAGCTGTATCAGTTAGGCTGTGTCAATCGTGCGCTTACTTGATTGTGCTTTTAGTGCTCAACTTCCTGGTAATGTTGCTTGTTATTTGGACCTTGTTCATCAGTGACATTACGGTTTTTGGGGAATTTTACATATATGGGAAATAATGCTCATAACAAGCAAAGTTTTTCTTATTCTTCCTCTCTATTTAAGTACTGGTTTTTTTTCTTTTGACATGAACTGAAACTGTGTGCGCTGCAAAAGAACAGACACAAAACATAATGAGTACACAGAACATGCAGTCATTATCCGCAGAATCACATGAATTATTGCTTTAAAATCAATGCAGATGTACATCTAGTATTTATTTGGGCGAAAATATGACTTTTTACTTGGGAACATGTTTGCATTGCTGCATAGGTCTGCAAAAGAAGATCACGACCAGAAGTTCACGAAACCGAGTTTGTGTCTTTTAGTTCTTATTTTTAACAGTTACTGTACTTTATTAGTATGAGCAATTGAACTTTTTGTCATTTGATATAGTAATCTAGAATTTACGTTGGGGCTAGAGAGGCAGTAGGTAGAGTATACTCTACCTACTGAAAACAATGGTAAATGCTGCACCCTCACTAATTTCTCTGTGCATGCCCTCTCATTCCTCTTTCACCCAGAACGCACCACTGCCCAGAACTGGCAGTTGAGCAGGATCAGCTGTGTACCAGACAGTACTCTCTCCTTGTTTCTTAATTTCCTACACTCCTCTACTTTATGAAACTTTAGAGGGGGACAAGGTGAGGAGTGAAGGAATTATTTGTTTTGTTAATTAGGCTACTTGGTAAGTTTAGGTATTTGTTTATTTTGTCTTTTGTTTACCCAGGTGAGATGGAAATCTTCTTTCAATGGAACCCAGGCCTTTTTAAAGAGATGGCAGTAGAAACAAACACCACAAATAGAACGCAGTACAGTACAGCACAGTGCAAAACAAGAAAGAGTAATGATCCAAGGTCAAAAACACATTATCTATCAGGAGTGTATTTGGAAAAGGACACGCATTATGAAATGTAATACATTTTCCTATATTAGGAAATATTAGTTGGACATGAGCCATTATAACAAGAATATATTATGTTAGGGCCTTAATTGGTGGTTGTCAGAGTTTACCAAGCATTTGTGTGATGTCACATATTAACCTTTATTTAACCAGGAAGTCTCTTGCGTTATCTCTTTTGAAAGAGAGACCTAGTATGACAGCAGAGGTCATGCAGCAATGGCACGTAAAATTTCAACTTATTTCAACTGTAATCGTTGAGCATGGCAACGAAGATGCATTTTACGTATCGTATTTGAGAGGTATAAGCCTTAAAGGGAAATGGTTTGACCTTTATTTTAATCGTTGTTATTACTTTGGTGTAATGTGTATTCTTTGCATGACACTAGATAGTATTCATGTGTAATTTACTGAGATTCACTAGCTGAATGCATGTTTATAGTTTCTCATGTTTATACTTGTGCTTTTGCAAACGTTTCACAGAGAATGTTTTTTGGTGAAGCTGTACAGTATTTCCATGATTAAATCTACACTTTCAAGATAGTTTTGCAAAATAATCCCAGTTTTTGGGGAAATTGAGCCTTGTGAGTCATTGAAAGTCTTCTGATGTTGAAAACGGTGAGAGACTTCTGTTCAGTCTTTGCTACTTCCACACTCAGTAGGCACAGCAAGTGGAGCTGTGCGTTGTCTCTGAATGCCTTGAGTTGTATTGTACAAAGTAAAGTTTTAAACTAATTATTGAGGTAGTTTTGCCATTAATAGCAATTTAATAGTACTGGTCACTAACTCCCATTAGCTAATTTGATAAGCATTTGATCCCGATAGTTTTGTACCATGTTTCATAATATATATGTATATATTTTGTCCATTTTTTACCCTGACTGAATCTCGGGTGTTGCTCTCTCAAATGTTTGAGAACCATGGGGGTTTTCCTAGGTCATGAGCTTTGTCTGGTGTTGATACTGGCCATGTGACTCTAGTTGGTTGCTGCCTTTGGCCAGAAGGGTGTTTTTTTTTTAAAAGTAACCCCTTGTTTCTTTAAAAAAAGGTGCCCATATACAAGAAATTAATTGATTATTGTTTTTAGATTTGATAGATTCATTGCAGCCATTGAAAATGCAGATCATAACAAGTTGGTTGACTGGGTCATTGACGTCCATGCCAATACGGTGGTCTTAACCCAAGAAGGCCTTGCTGTACCCAAAACACATAAATATATGCAGTATATTGTCTTGGAAATGTAATTTTACCCATTTGGTGTAGGAATAGGCTACCTCACATAAATTTTAACAAGATCACATGTGAAGTCAGTGTAATTGACCTGTGACCCAATGAGTATACTCCTCTGAATTTATTTTCTTTATTGAGAAATAGGGTTTTTGTAAAAGCTTTGGCACACACTTAATTTCAACAGGAAACTGTAGCAAAATGTGATTCAGTAAGCTTACATTCAACAAGCTTACATCTAATGGGTATTTGTGGTTGTGTTGATGTCTATAACATCTTTATACATTTCTTTTTAAAATAAAATTGTAAAATAGCATTTTTACTTAGGGGTCATGTATATATGAGAGTCAGTTAGTACAGTGGAAAAGTTGGTCCAGTGGATTACCCTTCTTATGCTAATGCTCATTTTCAACAATAGTTGAAAAAAAAGCCATGACATTAACGGATTAAGCAAGAGAAACATCGGGGCATAGCAAGAGACTGTGGCGTCATTGTTTGTTCTTTCACGGTTTTCTTAATGGCTCAAATGCTTCTTTTTGAGTCTTGTACTTTAGGCAACAGAATCATTTCTAGAAAATGTATCATGTATTGATGAAAACAGGACAAACTATGCACATGACCACAGATGCTCCTCACCCTCCTTTTTCAAAGGCGATAACGTGTGATGCAACACAGGAATTCAGCTCTGCCTCTCCCTGGCGGAGCACTGGCACTGGCACTGTGAACACACTCTTTGGGGAAATCCAATGCATAGTTGTTAATAGTGTGAGCAAGAGAAACCACTTTTCCAGGAAAGTTCATGCAGCAATGTTAGGTGTTCTGACTAGTGCCTAGTGAAAGCTATTTTGAGACCACAGTCACTTTTCATATTTATGTCTTCTTTGTGTAGTGCAGGTAACCCTCTCTCAATGGGGAAAAAGTTTTATTAAAAATCTGAATGTCAAGTTCTAATATTATGTGATGTTTTGAGGCCTTCTCTTCTAAGATCTGTAGCTGCATTCTTTTCTGTATGGGCAGAATTTGTGGAAGTATTGTGGAATGAATTGTCACTAGAACATTCTTCATGCTACATTTTGCTAAAATGAAAAGAGAAGTACCACATGAATGTGCATTTTTCCAATGCTAGACTTGGCAGAGGTTGATTTTACATTTTCTTTCAGAGCCTAGAGATGGCTTTTGTAAGCATAAATGTTGTATCATACTTCAGTTATCAAGAAATGAGGTTATGCGTCAAAGCTCCGGGGAAATGAATTGGCCTCCAGAATGTAAGCATACCATGCAGTGGTAATACCTGTTCTGTTTAAAAGTGTATGTTCTGTTTTTGTTTTTTTTTTGTGTAAATGTTTTTGGCTAGCAAATGGCTTGCTCCTTTCTGCCAAGAGATGCTGCTTGCAAGCTACCACAACCTTCACCATTCCTGTTGGAAGGGCTGTAGCCTATGCCATTGTCCACCTCTCAAAACTAGACACAAGCTTTCTGTGTGAGCTGAAGTGCAAGTGGATGTGCATGCTTTGAAACTGAAAATATGGCATCGATCAGCAGAAGTATGAGAACTCACCGAGAGGGGGTTGGATGTCACTTGGTTCTGAGAGGAATGCTGCATCAGTCTGCAAGTATGAAGCCATCCCAGAAATTTGACCCACATGTTCACAGGCTGTACGTGTGTGTGGGTGTGTGGGTGTGTGTGTGGGTGTGGGTGTGTGTGTTTGTTATGATAGTTTTGTATACAGGTTATCACAGGACCACATGCAAAGTTTGTTTAAATGGTTGAAAAAAACTCAGTTATGATACCAGAGAAAAAATATCCAATGAATAATACTCAATGACAGGATATTTATTTCACCTAGAACACCAAGGTTTACTGTTATGCAGTTGTAGGATCATGATTTATTTTAACAAATGATTTAGGATGTCTTCATTCACACGCCTACTCAGGCTTGCCATTTTAGCCATAGTGAATTGAGATTTCTGCACATACCACTGGAGATGGAAAACCTCTGTGACTGAGCCATAAACTGTGTATGTAGTAGCTAACAAATGCATTATTAGTTATGTACTTCTGTGTAGTGCAACTTCATTTCTGTACTTAGAATTGTAACTAGTCATTAATGTCATTTCAATGTGCCCTATAAACAAATGGCTAAAGTCTGGATACACATAAAGCTGGAGTGCCTAACACAGAGGTACATAACTGGCTCTTAAGTAACCCAGGTATAGATTTGGGTGTAACTGATAGTTACCATGGATATGACATTATCACAAGATATGGACCACAGAACAATAGTATTGTGAATTAATTTTTTTTTCCTTTGACTTCATATGAGCTCCACATGAGAACAGTCATCAGCATCTGCTAGCAGTTGGATTCATAGTCATCAACAGTGCTCTGGCTCATGGTCATGTCACTTCCAATGGAGGTTACATTTGCAGTATTTCCTCTCTCCGATGGTGCTGGGGGCATTTAGCCTTTATGGAGCATTCCTGTGACTGAATGAGATCACTGGCTTTGATGTAAAATGAGCTCTTGTTCTTCTTGTGGTATCGAACACTAGGTAGGCTTGAACTTAGGAGGTGCAAGACTATCACTCAGTGTCAGCACATAGGTTTCTCAGGCTAGGCTATAGCTGCTGCCACAGACAGGAATTACTGCCAGGAAAGTTAGCTTGTGTGAGTGTGCGTGTGCATGCGCTCACGGTGATTTATACAACCAAACATGTAAGATTTCACAGTGTGGATCTGATTGGTTTGTTGGCTAGATCCCTGTTCAAAAATTTTCCTTGAAGGCTATGTTTGAGAAGGAGTTTAGGATGTCGGCTATTTAAATAGCTGTTTGTTGTGGGATTGAATTAGGCAGTGTGTAGCTCAGATACAGGGAATATTTGCTGCTGTTCAACAGCATGTGAAAATGAGCTCAACTTGGACAAAATATGCTTACTTTTAAAAATTATTATTTGAGTTCGGTACATTTTATCAGATGGTTCATGAGTAAGTGAAAACAGCATGGCAAAAACAGAAAAGATACTTGTGGTGATGGGCACTGATTGTCATTAATTGTCATTCCGCAAACAAATTCAGCTTATCTGAGCTGGTAAGTTCTTATCAAGATACCTAGAAAATGAACACCACTTTTTTTTTTGTTTTTACTAGCAGGTGAGTTGTTTTTCTGTCAGCAACAGAGAATATTGAAGTATTGTGGACACACTGAAAGCTCATAGTCTTAGTCAGTTTTGTAGCTGTGCTTAAGTCAGCACAGCTACAAAAATAACAATATGTTTATCCCTAAAGTAACTTTTCCTGTCTACAGACAGGTCCATTTTTAAGATTTTGTCCTTTTGTGAAGGAAGTTTTCCACTGAAGTATTTTGAAATGAAGTGATTCCTTGGTAATGCTGTGCATATGACCAAAGCTTTGAAGAGGGAAACAGAAGGAGAAAATGCTTCTTGCAAGGCAAGCATTTATATGACCCTAATGGACTAGAGCAGCTACCGCAGAGCAAGGGAGTAGGCTTGAGTGACACTACTGCTTAAATTAAATAGAGCATGAAAGAGACATCCAGCAAAGCCCAGTCTTTCTTAAACTCAAAGGAGGGGCTGATATCCTGGAACTGAGCCTGTCTGGCTTTCAGAAATAAACTGCCTGTCATAAATAAACAGACCATTTGGCTAAGGTCAGCTCTCTCTCTCTCTTATCTCTCTCTCTGTCTCTTTGCTAATGCTTGCCAAAAATAATCACAATTTCTATAATGTTGTACCGTTCACACCTGTCAGCTGGTCACTGGGAAGCAGGATATTTTGCCTTGCCAGGAAGTCCAGTTTAAAATCATACCTTTCATATAGGGTAAACAATTTCCTCTGGTTAAATTAACCAGCTAGATACACCTCAAACATAGTGCGTATTGTGTGTATGGTCATTCAAAAACGCACAGAAAGCCATGGTTTGTTGTTGGCATAGCTTTATACATGATATACATATTTACTTATACAAGGTGTAGCTTCCACATTCTTAATTGACAGTAAGAGGTTACACCATTTGTGTAAATTAAAAAGTTAAAGTAAAAAATACTAAGACTTCTTCTACTTCATATCTGGTTAATAAAAGTATGCTGCTTACCATTAAGATAGAGCTACTTGAAGCACACTAGTGGTAGGATTTACCTTATTTGTTCTGTGTACAGTTGACACCATGTAAGTGTACACATTACATTATAGGCATTTAGCAGACGCTCTTATCCAGAGTGACTTAAAACACAAAGTGTATTTCTTTTGGGACAAGGGTGTTAAAATGTTAGAGGGGGTAAAAAGTGCCAGGAGGGTTAGCTTGGATTAAACCCTGTGGATGACCTGTTGAAGAAACAAAACAAAAAACCATTAGTAATATCAACATGTAATGTAATGTACACCAGATTAAAAATGAACCCTTTTACTGCACAGGGCACTACTGGCCACAGTTAAGTTGATTTGTTTTTTTCTCTGGTTTCACATCAACTTCATTTTGTTGCAGATGTTGTTGGCAATGGTGCTTTCACCTTTAAAGCCAAAGATATCAAATACATGTAAACAATAACATGAGATTATGGCAAATAATGTGTTGGTTGTCCATTTCAAAGCTGCAAAAAAACCCAAAAATTTAATTAGCATGACGCGCACCTTGATAGACCATGTTGATGTCAAATTGAATTGTGACATAATTTGAATTTTGACAGAAAACATCAGTGCACAAACAATTTTCAAGTCTGGTCTACATTTGATATTGTTTAATTGGCCCTCTTAGACTCAGGAGGTAAAAAAAAGCCAACGTTAAGTGTTGGGTGTGAGATGAAAGGGTGCATTGTGTAAGGGAATGGAGGAAATCCCCAGCAGACTGCTGTGATATTGCTTGATGTTCATGAAGCAGAAATTAGTCTGATTCAACTCACTTATATTCCATAGCACTCTGCTAATTGTTGCAATGTCTTCAGTTGGGATGCATACCAAATTGCAAGTCATTGGAGAAACCAGTGAATTTTGCTGTTTTCAAGTACTACCAAAATAATTGGAAAATAAGATACCAAAGTATGGTTCCTGCAAGGGCAGGTGATGTTACATGAGAAGTAAAAACAAAAAAGATGGTAAATAAGAATCTTTTTATTAGAATAGTTTCTGAAAGAAATTTGTGTTCTTTCTATCGAGTCATAGTCTATAGTCTTAATTTGGAGAAAAAAAAGCCAGTTTTTGTAACACAAGGAGGTAACCCAAAAGTCAGTGTGGTTCTTCTTGGCAAATAATCTTGCTTGCATTCACACTGGCAAGATTCACAAGCTATAAAGCTACCAGAAGGTATTCATTTTGAATGAAAGTCAGTGGCATGAAGGAAAAATGGTGTGAGCTAAAGTTAGCAATGCGATGCTTGTGTCCTAGGTTCAAAGTAAAAGGAAAAAAAAAAGCAAACATCATGCACTGTCGATTAAGATGATGCAGTAGAGCAGTCAACAAATTGCTGGAAAGAAATATTGTTCCTCTGAATCTGCACACACTTGACCACATTTTTTCCTTTCAGTTGTAAAATAAGTTCCACGTAGTGGTTGAGTAGCATATTCTTTTTCTGGGGAAAAAATTAACACCTGCTTGAGTGAGCCCTCGCCCTACTGTTGTAGCATTAATATCATGAGAGTTTCTTTGAAGGGTTTATTATAGATTTGTATCCTTTTACTACATATCCAGAAGCAGGGCTTTTGTTGGAATGCTGTGGTGGACCAGCATGCCCAATGGAGGCTTAGATAGATGCCAGGCCTACAGGAATGTGGAGGTTTGTTGCTGAGGAGAGTAGGAAATGGGAATGCATTAAGAACTTCCACAGAGATATGGCTTCCGGTGTAGCTCACACATTAAAGCCCATTAGTGGTTTTGCTCCCGTTTGTTTCAGCTTGTGGATTGAAAAGGGCCAGCTGGGAGACCACAGTAGCTAAATAAGATGCAGTTATTATCACATACTTGGGTATGAAAAGACTCTGAAAGTAACTCTGTTACTCAGCAGAGACTGGTCTTGAGGAGAATCCTCCTTTTTCTTCTTTTCTAAAAGGAGGTTTAGCTGGGGTGAAAACTGAGGAGTTTGGTACAAGTTGAAATAAATGAATGCTGAATGCTGGTAGAAATCCCATCTGTGAGTAATTATTCACTGGTGGTGGTTAATATGTCAAATTAAGTATCAATGCTCCAAATTGCTGCCCTGGCACTAGCCGTTGTAGCATGTGCCAGAAAAACTGCCTGTAAATCCTCCCATCAGTACAGATTTCGCCTACACTTTGACCCAAAGAATTCTGCACAGCTCTTTAAATATATTACTGTTCCAATATCAGATCTGTCTTATGAACCAAAATGTTGGATTAAATAGGGTAGTCACATGTATACAAAACTGGATGTGTTCTCCTCAGGTATGTTGTGTCCTATGTTGCTTAATGTTTTCAGACATTACATTGGGTTAGCCTGAAAAAACATTAACCCATTGTATTCCTTTAACATTAGCTTGCCAAGTTTCTGACAAATAAAAAAACATGTTACTAGACTAACTAGTAGGCCTAATTGCTTCAAGATGACATTGTCGCTTTCAATGAAACAAGCGCAAATTTGCAATAGCTGCCACCTGGCCAGTCCCACTGCAATGCTCCATTTTAGCCAATTGGCATGAACAGAAACACACACACACACACACACTTGACCTCCATGCCAAAAAGGGTGGGGAAATTTTTGTGACCGACAGAGCAACCTATAGAGCTGCTGGTCGCAGCTAAAAATACAACCTGTTGTTAGAACCTTAAATTGGAGTAGAGTGCATCGTCTGTGGTGCTACCAGCCTCCTTAAGGTTTAAGGCATAACCAGTTTTTGTTGTTTTTCTTGTGTACTGTAACAGTGACTGCAGCCATTGTTATACAAGGAAGGTCCATCAAATAGAAAAGCATAAGCAGTTGTCTTGTGCCACTTTTTCAGAAGCAACTTGTTGCCATGTGGGCTGAATTGTTTTTAGAGTGTCATTCTTCGATGTGTACTTTTGCGACATATAATTGTGGCTTTCAGAGGCAATCTCTGCACAGAACTGGGTGGCTGGTAAGCAGCTGTGGGCATACAGTACAGTTAAACCCTGCTTAAATCACACAGTACTGTAAATCAGGAGTACTTTATGCACTGTACACAAGTTTGGATGCTCCAATTCTGCGTACTGTACTGGCCTACTGCACTGTGCTTTTGGGAAAGGCAACCTTGTCTGAAGTCGTGGACACGATATCTAAAAATGAGGCTCAACTTTTCTGTTCTCTAGTGCATTCAGACCATTTAACTTTGTTTTCCTTCTTAAGTCTTTCCTCAATTTGGAAAGTGCCAGGGCAGCAATTTGGAAAGAAATTGTCTACTTTAAAAACAAGCCTCGGCCCACAGCTGGCTACCTTCCTTCAGGGGGATTCTTTGGTAAATTGGAGATGGACTTCATAGCTGGAGAATATGAAAGTTGTGCCATCTGATTTTCAATGAAATAATTACCTAACACGCAAAATTATTCTGTATAAAGTATTAAATCAAAGCACATGATCTGGTATTTGTATTGGATATCTATTAGGCTCCTACAGTGATTATAAAAACGGAACCTTAGATACAATGTACCATAGTTTTCCTTCTCAGGTGTTACCAAAACTTGATTGGTGCAAAACACAAAAATCTGTATGGAAGAGTAGAAAATCATCCTTTAAAGAAACCCAGAGTTTGATTACACACATATTATCGGCTCCTTCCATTGACCCTTCCCCAGAGAGGCTGCACATGTGACTCCTCCCTTTCCCATAAAAGAGCTTAGTTTTTTACACTTCCCAAACACATGTTGAATACAAAATACATCTATATTCAGTAAACATGCCCACAGGTGCCTGACTGGCCAGGAGAGGTTTTTAGAGAGTGGTGAAACTGAGTATTTTAACTGGATTAACCCGTTGTCTCCCAGAATGATGTAGCCACAATGCTCACAGCTGCAGCACAAACATTTGCGTTCACTCTGAGAGCCACCTGTAGGCCCCACTAAAAAGCTGGTTATACAGCATTGTTTTACACAATGAATAGGAGATGGAAAGGCGAGCAAAGTCCTCGCTGCCTGGGAAACTGCTATTTTCGTTTTTTATGTTGACAGTGAGTTGTTTTGTCAAGGAGATTTCATCATCCCTCCAGCTATTTTGCAGCTGAAGTCAGTCCCTTGAGTGAACCAACACACCGTTTGTCCATAATTATAGTGTCATTGGACTCTGTGTAGGTCTGTGGAAACCATTTGACTAAACTTTGAGGGGAATAAAGAAGAGTCCACACAATGGGTGGGGGTGCACATGACATATTTATTGCTCTCTGGATTTACCCTGCTGCTGGTAGCATTGGCATTCTCTTGGCTGGTCAGTATTGCAGTATTGCCAGGAGAGGAAATGCTCTCAGTTTATGTCAAACGCAGTCCCTCCTTGAGTAATATCAACAACATCTGCATGCCAAAGACCAGGCTCATTCAAGCATTGACTAATGTACCCCCTCACTCTCCATTTATAGGCGGCTTCACTTCAACAAGAAGACATCAGATAAGCAGCCCTACAGTAAACTCGCCGGGGTGTCGCTTCTTAAGCCCCTAAAAGGAGTGGACCCCAACCTCATCAACAACCTAGAGACATTCTTCGAACTTGACTACCCAAAGGTATCGCAGCTCCTTGACAATTCACTGTTTGTTCCTTCATTGTGTATTCAGAGTCTTAAGATTTGTGTTCAGAGAACATTTCTCAGCCCAACTCTTTGTTACATAAGGAGTGGTGCTTAAACAAAAGGTGAGTAAGGTTGATTTTTATGTGGCAGTTTTATTTCCGTGGTTGGCTTTATCATATGCTATAAATCTCTTCATCCCCACAGGACAATACCATATTATAAACATGCAGGAAAGTTGGCTTTCTTGTTTGTTAAGCTATTGAAAGTAGTTGCCCTCTTTTCTGCCCAGTAGTACTTTCTATATAATTGCATTTCAAATACAATTACTTAGTAACAGTCATGAATTTAATTTCAAAACCAGTTATCATAAGTTTAAGGTAGTATTCTTTTATATATCTCCCTTTTCTGAGCTCCCACTTATTGAAGTGTAAAGTCTATTTAACATAACATACTCTAATGTATAACTATATATTTAAGATAAGTAATGCTAGTTCTGTTTAGCCACAGCCTTTCTTAAATCATGATCTGTAAGTCAGGCTATGTTTGAATTATTCTTGTAGCAGCAGCATTTTTGAAGCTTTGACCATCAACCATCTATGATGTAAGTGGGAAAGGCCCAGCCTGGAGAGTCCCTCACCAGCAGGTGTACCTGAGAGTGCCTGCCTTGAGCACATGCTCGGCATGGTCCCTTCATGGACAGTCAAAATAAGCTGCTGCCAAGAAATCATTTGTATGAGTTATATACTGCAGTATGTCTGTATATTGTCTGAACCTGGGTCTCCTGCTCTGATAAGTGCTCTCAGTTTGATGGCCATTCATAAACCAGGACTATGTTCTGCTTTTTTTACACCCTTAGTTACACACAGGGGCATAGTTACTTTTTATTGTGGCTTAAATTTTTCTATCTGCCATAGTTTGATTAGCTCATCGTCCCCCTAGCCTGCATGGTGTAACACGCCCAGACACTGTTGTGCTGTATGGTGATCAGTGATTACGGCGAGCACTTGGCAGGAATCTCACCAGGTCCCATGATGCAGAACTGATGACTGCGCAAACTGAAAATAAAGCAGTTATCACTCACTACAGGTGTGCACTAAGCACACACACCCTGCATGAGCCAGCCCTTATTCAAGTTAGTGGAGTCACAAGCCTTTGTGTACCCTGTGTGTGCACCTTAGTGACACATACTTGGGATTTACCATTGAGATGCAAACAGCCCCACAATACACGTATTTAAAGATGGGTCTCAGAGAGTTTTGCCCTCTTTTTCAGTTCTATTTTAGAAACAGAGCTATGTTCTAAATTGCATCATTTTATACCTCTGTTTGAAAAACACCCTCACTTCTGACTGAAATGCATTTGAATAGTTGCAGTGCCAGGTTTTGAAAGGCAAATGAGTCCTGTTTGAATACATTGCATTTTAAGGACTCTGAGACTGTGATCTGAGAAAAGAACCAAATGAATGTCTTTGGTTGGACATGGCAATCATTTATTGACCAGCCTTTTCGAGACCATCTGTGGGGTGCTTCCTATGAAAGAGCAGACAAACGCTTTACGTAGAATTAATTTTTTTTTTCAGATAGTCCTGTATTCCGTTCAGGTAGAAATGGATGTGTAACCTAAATGATATGGAAAGGAGGGTAATTTTATCTTTTTTTAAAGGCCAGTTTGTTCGCTCTCAGATGAAACCGTGTTAAAGGAAAAATATGAAACTGTACATTCACACTGCTTTGACGCTTGAGCATGTAGCCTGCTCGTGTTTTGATTGTTTGATTGGTCCTGTGTGTCCAGTTTGATTGGTTCTTGATCCAGTGTGCTCAGTTGTGCATCTGTAATTCCTTTATGTGTGATTTGTTCTGTGTAATATTCTCTGGGATTACTGTTCATATCGTTATGTTTTAGTGTCTGAGGTTTGTATGGCTGTCTGGATGAGAATAAAATGGATTTTTGGTTTAGTATTACGGAGGGCCCATGAAGCTTAATGAACTTCTGCCCTGTGCTGTCAATCATTGACTGATTTTTACAAGTCAGGGTCTATCTTTCCAAAAGAACCATTTTTATTGGCTCAGAGGAGGTCAGTGAGTCATCAGTATCAAATGATAGCACATGATCCCTCTGTTGGCTTCCACGTTTGGGTGGTAATGTACAGTAATGGCTGAGGAATTTGACATGGTAACCTTAGGAGAGTCAGATCTACAGCTGTACTCTTCAGCAAGGAACTTAGCACAAGATTGCTGAAATGACCATCAGCCTCTATGTGCAAAGAAAATGGTGAATAATGGATAAGATTTAAGCCATGTAAGGCATCATAGATAAGATCCAATGCCATGCAAATACTGTAATTATGCATGGTGCAATCCGGAGGCCTTCGTCTGGGTTGTAAGAGTGTTTACAGACTGTCTTCAGCCCTGCTTGTGTGAGACTCCCGCCCTTCTTTTTATTCTCTGTAAGGAGACTCCCACTTTATCACATCGCATGCCAAACATGATATTGTTAATTCTCATGGTAAACATTTAAAGTTGTACTGGTTTTTAGTCAGTTTGATTGTTTTAAGTGACTGATACTACTATCACTTAAGCTACACAGAATATATTTTTTCTTTATATCAAAGTCATTCTGTTCAAAATCATTTGTCCAGAATCTGTTCAAAGTAGCATTTCAACTCATGTGCTAAAGAAATGGGCATACCTGATGCCATGGTATTTCTTAATGCAAATGAGATTTTCCTCTAAGAATCAAATGAATTTAATTGATAATGAAACTCCCATGAGACCGTGGAAGACATAGCAGTACTGTTGTCATCCTATTGTCCTTGTTACCATGACTGCGGTCTATGAAAGCAAGGAGGACATGGTCTCAACCTGCCAGTCTGGTAGGCATAAATACATGGGGATGAAACCATGAAGTTGATGTATCTTGGAGCAGTGAGCTGTTTGACTGTCTTTCCTTCCGTCCACATCTCTGTGGTCCTACTTTATTATGGACAGTCTCAGTCACTGTGCTTTCCATTAGCAGTGTCAGACTATTACTAACGTAGGAATGAAGGCCCTTTCTTGTCAGAATTACATTTACATTACTAAGCATAGCTGAAGTTTAAAGTCTGCAAAAGAGATCAAGGTTTTTTTTTTTTTTTAACAAAGGTGAACATTAACGATTAAAATATGTATTCACGGTTTCAAAGATTGACACATTGAGTAGTTTCCCAGGAATTTTAATGAAATGATGATTTAATTTGAAATGATCTTCTGGGGACCATAATCATCTGGTTTGAACTGTCAGAAAATGGCGGATTTTCATGCTGCGCAGCTGTTAATTTCCAATTTTTCTTGATAAAGCATAGCAAAAGAACATGGGCTGTATTGTTCCCTCATTTTTAAAGGAGAAACCGCATAGAGCGCCAGCCTCCTAACCCTGGGTGGCCCAATAAGGCAAACGAATGGTGGTTGCCATGCAGTGCCATGGTAGTGCCGTGCGGCCTCCACTTGCTTGACCCTCCGCGTGGCCCTCCCTCAGGGACGAGCCCAGGCTCACCCCCTATCAGCGTCAACCCAACAGACTCTCCCATAAGATGCGCGTGGAGCGAGGCGGCCGCAGATGGGCTTTCTGCTCCATTTTCCTGATTAAGCAGCTGGCAAGGAGGCTGATGCTGATGCTGATGCGTGGCGAGAGGTGAATCCTCACGCCGGCCGTACAACTGCCGCTGGGAAAGTAACTCTGACCAATACAGTACCACCCCACCCCGGTCACAACAGGGCCCAGAGCATTCACACAGAGAGCCACAGACATGCACAAGCACAAGTCGTCACAAACCATTGTTGATGCCATTAAAAACTAAAGCCACACAGCTTGGGTGGTCTCTCTTCAGAAAGCTGTAGTAGATGGTAAAATACTTTACCAGTCTGAATTTTTGTCTGCAACCAAGCACTGTTCATGCCATTCTAATTATTTGACTTGCTCATTAGCCTTTGAATGACAAATCAGATGTACAATGAGCAAATGCTAGAGCTGATAGTGAAACTGAAATGCTTTTGTCTTGATTTGTATCAATACTACTCATTACTTTGGAAGGTGTTGAAAGCTGCATGAGTCATTGTTGCCTAGCGAATAAACTAGGGCAATGACAGGTGCATCCTTCTAATTTTTGCATTGTTTTGTCTTAGTAGAAGGCACTTTGAGCAAAAAGCTATGCAAAAATGTGATATAGTGATGGTTATCTTATTCTTATTCAATTCAATTAGACATACTGAGAGTAAGATGATCATTTGAATGTAGTTCAGTATAATTTTAGTATATAATTATAGTTAACTGTTTGTCTCTTCCAAAGTAATTCTGTGGGGAATTAATTGATCCCCCTACATGGTGGCAAATAAAATTTGTCCACGAAAGAGGAAAAACACTGGATGAGATGAAACTGACTGAAACTGTAAGAAGTGGTTGAACATCGGTTGTCTACAGGAAGGAGAGAGCCTGATCTTTACATTGTGCCTTTGAAATGGAATAGTAAAAACGTGTCTTTTGCATTTCCATGGTAGTTTATTAAGTGGTTATTCCTGTTTGACCTTCTGTGACCCCTAGATCTATTCATATATTTCCCTTCTCTGCTTGTTAGCCACATCCAGTGGCATTGAGTTACCATTTGGTCCGTAAGCCAGAGCTGGAAAACATTTCACAGCTGAGTGGCTGTGACATCATTCTCACCTTTAACCTCTCCCTGTACATGCGCAGCCCTCCCTAGGAACCACACACATTCCACAGACACGCATCACACTTGGCAGTTCCTCGATACATTTCCATAAGTTCCATTGACCTGGCTCTCTGGTGTAACTTGGGCTGTTTTAGATGAGCTATGAAGATATGGGGAGCATGAATAATTTGGCATTGATTACTTTTTACTTAAGATGCATACTATATCATCTGTTGTTTGTAGATGGGGAACTATTGTGATATTGCACTAAATTTGTATTATGCACTGTATATCATTACTTTTGCATTTGGATGTATCGTTTGGGATAAGGCAACACTTGAGCTCTGACTGTTTCGGAGGTGCAGCCGTATTGGGGTTTCTGCCCTTACCTTTTCAGGTGTCTGCCCTTCAGCTAGCTTGCTCCCTTGAATCTGATGAACGGCGGGGAAGGTCACATTAGGAATGCACTGTGTACTCTAACATTAGTTATGTTAGTTGCCCAGGAAGTGTTCTTGACCTCACAGGGGCTTCATGGCAGGTTAGACATTGTGTCCACCTGACCACCAAACACCATTTAATGAGCTGGATTTGCGATGTGCCACTGCAGCCTTTGAGATCAGACGAGTGGATTGCTCTTGCATTTCCACTATCTTGTCCTGATTTTTGGTTGGTCTACATTATGAGTGACAACGTTTGGCGCTAGCAGGCTATATTTAAGATGCTCCTGAAACTCAAGGCTGGGGAGGGTAATTGATTTGGTTCAGTCTGGTTAGTAATTGATTAAATCAGACGGCTGAATACTGAGGCAAACAGGAAGCAAGTATGTGGTATCCATAATCAAAAAGATGGAAAGTGTTTAAATAAGGCACAGGAGGTAATTATTTGTCTCACATCCAGGAATTACAGAAAATCTACCAGTATTGCCTGACATCGATCAGGCTGTCAGCAGATTCTCTAACCTGTACCTGGGTCAGTACATTGAGGTCATTTACAGAAGATTGCTCACCCCAATCAGCTTTGCAAAAACATTTTCAGGGTCTGAGAGTATCTTTTCGTCATAACAGCACAGCTAAGCACCAAGGTGAAAAATATTTATGAAATATGTTTTAGTTGGCAGACTTGCTAATAATGACTAAAAAATTAGTAGTTTAGCGGTAGTTTTAAAAGTACATGAAGTTGTAACCTATATGGGTAAGATCACAGATACACTTCTTTCCTACACAGCCGAATGCAGTGAGAAGGGGAATGAAAGATAGAACTAGGAGAACTTGCAGCATCCCCATTTTGATCTATGTGAGACCTGTTTGTTCTGTTTTTATGACAGAAACATTTGTTTCTATGTGCTTCCCCTTTGAATGCCCTATCACATCCTCAGACTGCATTTATTGATACAGCCTACACTGTCAGTTTGGAAAGGAAAGCAATGCACACCCTACCAAATGCCAGGTGCTGTATTAAGCAGCAGGAGTCGGTAAAGAGCAATGAAACTCAGACAGAATACCTCACCCCATAGACTGATAACCTCCCTCCCTGGGTGACCCTAAAGCCAATTATGTGTTGCACTGCAAAGCTTCTGGCAGCAGGTTGAAACCCATGGTATGGGTTTCGTTCCACTCATTCCACAGTAGGTTTTCTTACAGGATGACCCACCCAGAAGCCATATGTCAGTCAGATTTGAATGGGAAGAGGCACTGAAAGGCTGTGAAAACCTAACCCTGTGCTTCCGTCCCACCCTATACCCAGCCATGGCACTTTATAGTGCTGCTTGGAAAAACAGGAGCCATGAACAATGTATGGGAACCATTTTACAGCTTAAGCCATGTAGATTCCTGTTTTCAGTATTCAGAACACACAGAATAAATCAGCAGAACATGCAATAAAAATGTCAGCTTTTCCCTCATTAATTCTTCACTTTTTTGTCAAAAGAAGACCTAAACATCTTATTTTAAAAGGCCCTCAAATTTTCTTTGACAAACATTCATTGCACTCCAGTGAGACTCACTTCCTGCTTCTGCATTGATGTAGCATGACCGAGTAAAACCCAAGCACCATGAAGCATGTTGAATTACAATTCTGATTCAGTGAATCGTTTCATCGAATCTATTAAGTGTACAAACAATTACAGGAATAATAGATTAGGCCACCCTGGTGGTTGCCATATGTTTTCATCTGAGTGCATCTTCATTATTTTGGCAAATGGTCAACCATTCCCATCTCAGCAGCCTACCTCAGAGAAAACAACCTTTAGTCTATTTTACGGTAGGTAACCACCTCATTAGGTGATGAGTGCTTCATTTTTCCCCACTCAAGAACTGGCCTTGATTGCATGTATGTATTTCACAAGTCCTATGTCCACAGTAGTTGGAAAAAATAACTCAAGTATAAGAAATGTTCATGCCCAAAAGAAATGTATAGCCTATTAATAATGGTGTTAACGTTCTTATTTTCTTCATCGTTTCAATGAGAGAGTCTACAGAGAGGCGTATTAGGTCCTGATGTAAGCAGTGCCTCTCTTTAGACTCTCTTTAAGTTGCATGCCTGAAACCAGAGAGAAATTCTTAGGAACATCTTGACCATTGATTACTTTGGATCTTGCTTAGTATTTTTTTATTGTAAATGTGTTCCACCCATATGTTCCGGTACTCGCGGCTTTATCTATCCTGTCACCTCTCTGGCTTTTGTTTGCATCCAGAAAAAGATTTGATGAGCCTGACCTTGTTTTGAATCTCTGCTTCCTGGGTTTGACTATGGCTGCTGTAGGAGGAATGTGCTTATTGGGCAGATGTGTTTCCTGGAATACATAAGCTGGCATAGCAGCCAAATCTCAGAGAGGAGGGGTTTCCTTTCCTGTCCTTGCACAGATGCGTTTTGATTGCTCCCGGCTGCCATTTAATGCTATGTCTTAATAAGGATCTGAATGCCCTTTTGCATGTTTGGTGGTGTGCTCGAAGAAAACGACCACAACACGTGTGACCTTTCTCCTTGGCCTCTGCTTTAATGTTCCCTTCCCATTCCAAGGGCCAATGTGTTCTAGTTATCCTCATTTGTTTCTTGTGATGCAGTGACTCTGGTCATCAAACATCTTTTAACCTTCACCGCAAATGAAGTATTATATTTTTGATTTTTATTTATACTTTTTTTTTTTAAATGGGTGAAGTCTGTGCTGTTGCCCCTTTGCAAACTGTTTACTGAGCACGTAACAATAAAGGACCTTGTGTTGATATGTACAGCTTAGATAAGGGTTACTGTACAAATTTTGCCAACACAGTGGTTCTCCAGTAATGGCGTTACATAAACCAGTTTGAGATTTGTCAGTATAAGGAGTTGTAATATATGGGGATTTCAATCTCTCCTTCTCCATTTACACAGTTAATCATTTCTTCCTGATGGTTTCTCATGCTGAAAGAAAGCAGTGGGGATGGATCAAGCCTCCCCATGAATGATTCATTGAAGCGTTCCCACTGTCTTGGCCTCCAATTCCCTCAGCCCACCCCCATTATTAGAAACAACAAAGACGACGAGATCTCCTTGTTCTCAGAGAAGCGCTTCCCTGACCATGTGGAAAAGGGGGATTTCGTGTAGCTCCCAGGTCTCCTGTGATAGCCCCAGCAACACTGCCTCTAATTAGTGACGCCAAGTCCCTGGAAGTGTCATTAATACACAATGCATCATTGTTTCATTGTAAGCTGTGGAATGCAAATGTCTGTGTGGAAGTGTCTGCTCTCTGTGTAGGGGCCTCTAATAAGGCCCCTGGCAGTGGATTAGCTCATCAGCACACTGTCAGAGGAAAAAAACATCAACCCCTTGTTGTCCTAAAATTATCTACAGTGCTTGTTGTTATATTACAGTATTTGAGTACATGCAAAACTATACCATAAAGCTGCATCCCGTGAAACACTTTTTTTCCTCCACTTCTCTTTTCCAGAGGTTTTAAGTTTCTTTTTTTAATGTAATAGAGTTTTAATTTTTGCATTTGCATGTCTTTGTAAACCTCTGCCCGACGTGATGTTTTCAGTCGAGCCTAGCTTGCACTCGTCTGCCACAGATTGAGGAGGAAGTGAAAGTGGCCACATTGTGTGACTCTTTGGATTCATGTGGCAGATCTTTATCACACTGCCAATGTGATGCCAATCTCATTTTGCCTGTACCTTGCCTGTAACATGCAGTTAACATGGAATCTGTTCACAAAGCAGAAAGTGCTCAGGCAGGCAAGCTGCTAGATGAGAGTTACTTTTTTAACAGGCTTAACCCCGGTTCGTCCCTGGTGAGGCTGACCCAAGTGTTGCCTCACCAACATTTGGGCTCCGGCCATAGCCAGTAATGGATGTGTGACACACAGCTGCACCATGAACATGTGCTGTTAATTTACGAACCACCCAAAGGCAAAAGTGAGTTTGTCAAGAATGTTTTGCATTTCAGTTTATGAAATTCAATATGGACTGAAATTTAGTCTTTAAGTGATATGTTCAGGGCAGAAATTTTTGTAGAGAACCAGAAGTGAACACCCCCACTCCAAGAAATATCAAGACAGCCTAATGACAAAGATGACCCCAGCTAGGGAAAGCCTCAGCACCACAGATGACCTGCTGAAGGCCAATGAATTAAATGATTTTTGCACAAAGTACTTTTCCTCTGAATGTGAAAGTGTGATAGAAACCATTTCTGTCATTGCCGCTGATGTGCGGCCAGTGATTGACCCGCATAAGATCAAATCACACTTTTGGAGCATCTGTGTGAAGACGTCTGCAGGCCCTGATGGCATCTCTGCACTTCTCTTAAAAACTTGCAGAGGAGCTAACACCAGCTTGGTGCCCCATCTTTCAAAAGTCTGCGGATTCATACACTATTTCCACTCTGCTGAAGAAGTCCATATTTGTACCAGTCCCCAAAAAGCCTTTTCCTACAGAAAATAAGGATTTTAGATGTGTAGCATTGGCCTCAATTGTTATTAAATGTTTTGAGAGGTTTATGGTGTCCTTGCTCAGAGAAAAGGTGAGTTCATCATTAGATCCTCTTCAGTTTGCATACAGGTATAAGTGAGCTACAGATGATGCTGTCAGTAGTACTGTGCATCTGATAACTAAGCATAACGGGGCCTCTCAGGGCTGTGTGAGTTCACCAGTTCTGTTTACATTATACACAAATGAGTGTATGAGTAGCAGCCCTGAGAACTATGTCATCAAATTCTCTGATGGTATTGCTGTCCTTGGCTTATTGCACAAGGACAGCAGTCCATCAGTGTGTTACTCTGAAATTCAATGTTTCGTACATTGGTGTGATTTAAACCATCTGATCTTGAATGTGAAAAAGACTGAGGAGAGGGTGTTTGATCCAAGGGCAGTTGATGACAGCAGGTCAGTGGTCATCCACTGTTAACCCATCACTCTGCCCATCAGGTCTGCACTTACAAGTACCGTGGGAGTCTACATTGTCAGCTCACTGAGTTGGAAGGTCCATGTTGAGAGCATCTGCTCTAGAATAAAGCAGGGACTGCACTTTGTATGTAGGCTGAGGGTTTTTGTAGTGGAGAAAAGTTTATGTTACCATCATATCATGCTGTCCTGGAGAGCATTACACAATATGGAATTACAGCATGGTTTGAGAATCTTATCTGTACAGCTACGGTCCAAAATTTCTCGTCTTGCACAAACAGTCCTGAAGGTTGTGGGAGTTAAGCAACACCCATCCCTTCAATCCGTCTAAGAGCAGTCTGTCATTAGACAGGCCCAGAAGATAGTTCTGACCCATCTCACATTCTCCATTCAGAGCACCCACTCTAGTTGAAAGATTCAGGGTTCTTCAGTGCCAGTCCTCAGTGTCATCACTTTGTATGTTGTGTGAATTATTTATCTGTTTAATGAATATGTACAGTATATGTAAATTTATTGATATAATTGTGTTGTGTACTGATTGGTGTTGATGTTTTTATTGGGAATAAACTGTAGCATGGAGTCCAAGATGAATTTCCCTTTGGGGACAATAAGGTTTTATCTTATCTCTTATCTCATGTTATCTTCTTTACATGGTAAGCATGTACTGTAATAATTGCTTTTTGGGGCATTGTATTACTTTTTGTCTTTGCAAATGACCTCCAGCAGTCTTTGGAGGTTTTGAATAATTCAAGTAACAAATTACAGTTTATTGCAGGCTCGTGGATAGGAAATAGAGAGATATTTATGATTACCTTCTGCACTTGAAGATAGTAGAGATTATGCCCATATATTTTTTCAGCCTGTAAACAGGGTACATGAAATTAAAGGTACATTTGTAAACAATTTGGATGAAGATTTTCTGTGGTACAAGGAAGAAATAATTAGATCCTGTAGTGGACATGGGCATTCTACCAAGTACCAATCTAGAACATTTAGCCTCCGCTGGTACCACAGCCACACAAACTATATCCCATTTGCACTCCCATATCAACCACACCCTGTTACACTCATTAAAACCTCATATTGATACTCGTGTGCTTTCACATGCTCATGTGATTCAAAAATAAATGGCTCTCATGGAATATTCTGGAATCTGCTCACTTGGCACATTTCAATCTTGTACTACTCTGTACATAAAAATACATATGAGCAACACATTAATGGATTCAGAAGCAGAAATATTTTTTCCATTTCTGAATCAGTAACACTGAAGTGGTTCCTAAATACAGTTTTACAGTATAAACAATATTTGAATATAAATAAAACTTCTGTTTGCCCTAAATAAACTGTAATATAAAGCTGTATTGAAATATGTCTGCCATTTTTTAATACTGTTGCTGTTCATATTGGTAATCAACCACCCCCTTGTGTTTTTCTGCAGTACGAAATTCTCCTCTGTGTCCAAGACCATGACGATCCAGCGATTGATGTCTGTAAAAAATTGCTGGGCAAATATCCCAACGTTGATGCCAGATTATTTATAGGTAAGCCCTAATAAGATCTTGAGTTTCCCCAGGAAGGATCAATAAAAGTTTTATCTTATCTAACATTTTCCTTGTAATAATAATCATTGTGTGCAATGTCAAACTCTTTTGTTGATTACAATATTACAATCAATCATTTGACTTTTTCCTTTCTATAAATTTTCCTTTCTATAAATAGCAGTGTAATTGATCTCAGTGCTCATAATAGAAGATAAACTCAATTTTTATTTTCAAAAATATTGTGGTGTAATATGTGAGCAATGTTGTCAGCCTAGTGGTTAAGGTACTTGACTGGGCAGGATCATAATAGAAGTGCTAAGTGTTAAATTATATGGTAAATTTTAGACGCAAACATTTTTTTTATTTTCATGTCAAATGAGTAAACATGTGCATTGATTCATTGTGGTTTTATGGTAATGGGGAAATGTATATGCACCATATGTTTTACATGTGATGATTTGAATGTTTTATGCTTTTATTGAAGGCAAATGTTAAATCAGTAGATTATTTGATCTGAGGGTGCACGAGTGCAGTGAATCACCTCTAGTTTGGACTCACATTCCTCTGATTCTTCAAAGTATTAAGTGGGAGGAGATGTTTGGGTATTTTCTGGGGCTTAAAGTGCACTAAACACAGGTCATGACTTTTTGTTCCAAATAGCTAATACAGTTTTCCTTTCAATTCTTTTTCAATTGTTTTGTACTTCTCTTTTTGGAAATTGAGTGAAAATGCTTGTTTTCATGCAGTTTGTGGATTGTGCCTAGATTGGGCTTTTTAAATGCAAGTATAAATTTGTCTGTAGCAACAGTATCAATAACTTTCAAGCTAACCTGTTGAAAATGAACTTCTCTGCCCTGTTACCTTTGGTGAATATCTGTTTCACAGGAGGAGAGATGTAAGGGCTCTTCATTAACAAACTTTCAAGCTGATATTAGGTTTTTTTTTTTTTTTTTTTTTTAATGAGATCATGGGTCAGTCTTTCCCTGTAGTGAACCTTTTATCCCTAATGTGTCAGTCTTTATATCAGGTATGTCATTTAATGAGCTGTCATAGTATGATGTCACACATGGTGCGCTAGCAGCGCTTGTCTTCAATTATCTGAGTTATAATTGTTATGTAATGTAATTATCCTTCTTCCACAGACCATTCTTCCGCAATTCAATCCATCACATCACAGCCAAATTAAATAACTAAAATTTCTGACTCCGAAAAAAAAAAAAAAAAATCTTTAGAAGCTGTCTTCTTTAATAGTTATCAGGTTAACTGTAATGTCAGCTTTGTAAGATTATTTTATAGTGAATTCAAGGAATTCTGAAGTGCATACATTTGGCAAGAATTACATGCTGGCTAATGCAGTACGTATGACACATCAGAGAAGACAATCATTTTTTTCAAGTATTTGTTTTTAACATGTGGATGAAAGGCTTAGGCCTAATTTAATAAAGCCAAACAATTTTTGGCTGGCATTGGATTAAACAACCCCTCTGAAATGCTGCACGCTCACAATATGCTGGTACTGTGTAGAGTTCACTCTTCACAATAGTGTTTATTGCATTGCTGCACAGGTGCTGGCACTTGATGTAGTGTCCTTGCCAGAGAGAATACCTATGTGTACTGGAGCAGCTGCAGTCTAATCCCCAGTATGTGGCTTGCCTCCTCGTTTAGCTGTGGTATCTTGGGAGACTGTTGCTTCCCCAGTTCCCTGAAGTGCGTGCGGCTTTTCTCACAAGGTGACCCCAAGTGTATTTGAGCTTTGGCGCAGCTGCTCAGATGCGAATGCCATAGAGAGCCGTAGCTGATTCCAGCACATTAGTACCATCTGGCAATTCAATTTCGCACTCTCAAGGGCGTCGTCATCCTTGCCACACTACTAGCTCATGCTTCCATATCCATCTGTTCCTTAAAGATGCTGCTGGGCGGGAATGGCTGTTCTGTTGTGCTGTCTGAAAACATTTAATTTCAGAAAGGTTTTTTTACACATTTTGTTTTTAAGGCACATTGTCCATTGGCTTCTAACACAGTGTAAACTAATTCAACAATTGATTGCTTTTAAAATGACCTAGAATTAGAGTAGTGCTAAACACAAACAAAAACAAACTGTTGATTTCAGTGAGTTCACAGTACCTTTCATACCACAAAAGAAATGGACAGAAGCACAATGTAAAAGGAAATTGACTTGCAAGCTAACGTGAAGGGTTGTCTTCCTTTCTGCACCTGGGTGTGTAGAGTACTTATAGTATTATAATTGAGTCAAACAGAGGTTCCTGCTTATTGGAACACTGCCTTTCAAATGGTTCAGTCTTCTCAGAAACACTCAGGTCTGCTGCATTCATACATTTATATATTATTGACATGTGTTTGAAAAGCTATTGAAAAATCAATGTCCTCTATTCAAGCTTAATAATTAAAGCTGCCTCCTCTTTTGTGCATTGGCAACTGAACAGCGGGGTCAGCCAGTCAGTGCTTCACATTGATTTAAAAAAAAAAAAATACAAGTATTGTAAGGAACTTCCATTTGGTGCCTGGGTCTCTGCCTAAATGGTCAGCACTCTCCCCATTGATCCGAAGAACATGGCTTCTTTGACAAAACACAATGCGCTCTCTCTTTTCAGGAGGGAAAAAAGTCGGCATCAACCCAAAAATAAACAATCTCATGCCTGGATACGAGGTTGCGAAATACGACCTGGTGTGGATCTGTGACAGCGGGATACGCGGTAAGAATTTCCGGTCTAAAACCAGGATTTGTCTAGATTTTCCAATCATGTGATGAGTACAGAGAGAAGCTCACAGCAGCGTCATAAAGATGAACAGATGGGTAAGGTTATGAGTGCCCTTTGAAAAACGTGTTCAAAGAGCAACCGGTCAGTCTTTCATGTTAAAATGTATGCCTTTTTTGATGAGGAAATTTAGAATCTGCTCATTTGTTTTTTAGACTGAGGAAACGGACAGAGATAAACACTTTTTTTTCTTTTTACAGTAAAACCAGATACTCTGACCGATATGGCCAGTCAGATGACGGAGAAGGTCGGGCTCGTGCATGGTCTCCCATATGTGGCAGACCGACAAGGCTTCGCCGCCACGCTAGAGCAGGTGAAAGTTCTTACAGTGAGGCCCTATAGGCAAATCACTTGGGGTCCTTGATTAAAATGTCAAACTCGATGCTGCCCTACAGTTAACAATCATTCAATGAGAGCTGCTTTTTGGAACTCTCCACCATCCTGTGATATTGAGTATTTGAACACAACATTAAGAATGACTTTATCCACTATTAATGTATTGGTTATTGTAATGTTTGGTTTATTGAGTCACTAAAATGTATACATGGGCTTCATACTCTGCCTCAAGTGGAAAAGATATTGAAATTTGCTGATTTGCCGCATGTTATTTCTACTACTAGTTTCATGGGGTATAAAACAGAATTTGTTCTGACACCAGCTTGCTGTAATCTTAACAGATTAAGTTAGAAGATTTTTTTCTCTCAGATTTCCAAAACAAGGAAATGATAAAGAATTTTTCCGGATAACGGATAATACAATGAAAGTGCTTCTAGAAGAACCAGACGTCAACATTTCCCTGAATGCGTCGTTTCCCTGAATGCGAGTGACTCATGGCAGTAGTTCTGAAGCTTGTTCCTGGGGAAGTCCTGTGTATGCAGCGTTCCAAGCAGTCTGTTGATTAATGAAGCTTGTTCAAATTATACGCATTTTTTACACAAGTTTGGCCTGATGCCATTTGCTACTCCTTTTGAATTCTTCATAATTAAAATGGTTCTCTATCAGTGGCCAGACCCTCACTAATTAGGAAACCCCTGATTACCATGGTCGATCGGAAATTTAACCAAATAAACGTTTATTGTCTTTGTTGCACAGTAAGAGAATGGACATATTCATTGATCTGACTGATAAAAAGGCCTGGTACATGAAGTATGGGAACAATCTGACTTAATTTGGCTTAAGAGGGTAAACCATTCTGCAAAAAGTTAGAAGGCAAATTAAGAAAGATTCACAGCTTGTTACAGTTCTGCGGTAGCAGCTGAGGTAGGGATGAAAAAGCGCCTTACACAGGGCTCGCCCAGGAGGGTGTTTGAGAACAAGTACTTAGTCACCTTTTCAACCTGCAGAGAGGCCTGATGTACCCCATGGCGCATGTTATTAGTGGAAACAATCCCACCCAGAGATAAAAAGGCAGTAATTTAAGAACCTTTATCTTGCCATCATGCACAATAGCACTTCTCTGTGTCTGTTTTTCCTTGGTGCATCTGTGTTTGTGTTGAGCAGGGGGATGGGTGTTAATGGTAGCTGTTGTGGAAAATTATAGCTGCAACTGTTGCTACTTAACAAACCTTGTACTGTAACTGTAGCTATGGGTACATAGGCTGTATATTGTGTGTGTGGAATTTGTCAATTATATTTCAGTACGGTTGTGGCAGTTCTCTTAAATTTTGTTTAGATGTGTTGAAATCCACTCTTTATCCTGATATTCTGATGGTCTGTGTTAATCCATAGTAAATTCTGGTGCTATACAGTATTCATCTACCTTGTTTTTCTAACTTTATTATTTTTTTTTTAAATAAAGTTGTATGACATTATTATTATTATTTTTATTATTATTATTATTATTATTATTATTATTATTATTGATTATGATATTATCAAAAGAGCTTATTCCAAAGATTTGAGCACACTGTAAAAAGGTTGCACTTGATTACCACAGGTTTACTTTGGGACATCGCACCCACGCTCCTACATCTCGGCCAACGTGATGGGGATTAAATGTGTGACTGGAATGTCATGCCTGATGAGGAAGGATATCCTGGACCAGGCGGGGGGGCTCATCGCTTTTGCCCAGTACATTGCAGAGGATTATTTCATGGCCAAGGCCATTGCTGACAGGTGGGTGGGGTTAACCGTCCATGGAACACAGGACTGGCTATGGTCTTGACAGAAAATCTCCATTTTAGGGGTTGGTGAAACTCTTAATCTCCTATCACTGCACATGTAATGATAATCAGAAATGGATCTGAGAATAAGAGGAGGGAGATCTGTGTGAAATTCTACCCTGCTTTGCTTTTTTTTTTTTGGTTGTATGTGTTTGAATTTGTCATGTTCTAATTTTCAGCTGTTGTCCTCATGGTAGTGTTATTTTACATGTTTAGGTTGCTGCCATTCATACATGGTTATCAAGTGACGTGATATATTAGAACAATATTGTTTATCAGTTTCAACAAGAACAGTTTATTCTGTCAAACTTGATAAGGTTTGGGTAAAAAAAAAAAGTATGAACATTCCAAACCTCAGGTGACCATTTTAGCCCAAGGAAAAAACATTCTGTAAGTTTATTGATGTCAAGTGTGTGCACGCAGCAATGATTTTGTTGTTCCAAGGTCACGCAGAAAGCAAGGTTTGCTCGTATATCTTATTGGGTCTCAAGTTAAACATGTGAGTCATTTTTACTCTGTTGTTTATTTGTTCTAAGCAGTGAAATTGTATCAGGAATTTTGTTGGGCTGCTGTTTAGGTTTAGTTGACAGTTCAGTAAGTTCTGACCTGGTCCAGTGTGCTTTCAGCTTCTGTAGGGTATCACTGTCGCCCTATCTCTGTGGACAGTGTCCATCATGCTGCTAAGGCATGGTAAAACCTGAGAAACAGGGAACTTCCTGTGTCCTGGAACTGCACATAGAAAACAAATGTGTATTCTGTGACAGAATTTTTAACTATTTTCTAACTTTAATTTTGTTATTATGATTAGGTGGGACTATGGACTATGGGCAACAAGTTTCCCAGGGATATGAATGTTCAAATGTCATGATTTTGGAAGAGCACATTCTATTTGCTATTTCATGGACAATAGGTGTCAGAGGCTGATGGCAGAAAGGACTAATTACTTAGCTAAATGTATTTTATATTTCCAATCTTTGATGACCACTCAAAGGTTTCACAGGTTCCTCTTTCTGTTTTAAATATGCCATTTTACTCTTGTGTGTGTGTCAATTTGAAATCTCTTAAATAGAAAAAGATATCTGCCCTTAAACTTATCAAAGTGTTTTTGAATAATTGTATAAGTAACATTCCTTTAATACTTAGTTAAAATAACTTAGCAGTTATTTTGTGAAGTAGTTATGTTGTTATTATAAAACGCAGTGATGGCTCATGCATGTCATTTAGAACTTACTACAGAATATGAAAAATAATTTTAACGTTTAGTTGTTATTGTTGTATCATCAAACTATTCAAACAAATCCCTCCAGCTAGTAATGGAAAATGAAATGGAAATCTCGGAAGAACAGCTCACGATTATGTTCTGAATTTCTGTTTGCCAATTACACAAATATTATGTTTCACTGCACTCCACTGTATCCCAGGCTTTGAAGCCTGCCATTGTTCCTCCAGTACCATTAGCCTCATTATGGTTGGAATTTCAGCAAAACCAGGCCGTGGCCTAATTGACACACGGTACAAAGAGAGTCCTTTAAGCAATCAAGTTAGATTTTTTATGTGCTACTGAACATTGTCATGACTTGATAGGTTTCAGAAATTTAAAGGCTTTTTTTTTTTTTTTTTTTTTTTTTGCATCTCTATCTTGCAGGGGGTGGAAATTCTCCATGGCAACGCAGGTAGCCATGCAGAACTCGGGCTCTTACTCAATTGCACAATTCCAGTCTCGCATGATCAGGTACAGCTTTTGTTTTCACATCAGCACATGGCTCACATAAAAGGTCCAGTTGAATGAGTGTTGAGCATCGTTGTGTATCAGTGACAGTGAATGGGACAGAAGACTAAGAATCGGGGTCTGGGTACAGAAATGGGTTTATCATACTCAGCTTCATCTGGCTAGCTGCTGGCTGTTTCAAGTGGAAAAATGTAAGCATGTAATATGTAAGGTAATCCATACGGACTATGTTTGTAAAGATATTGAACTGGAATGAAGTTTGATTAGTGTAATTTTTAAATGAAAAATGTTGTGGGACAAGAGGAATGAGAAGTGTAAATGTAGTGTGTAGTGTATATTAGTACTGTCAGCTGTGACGCTGTGCTCTTGCTTTCAGGTGGGCCAAGCTGCGCATCAACATGCTCCCAGCCACCGTCTGCGAGCCTATCTCCGAGTGCTTCGTGGCCAGCCTCATCATTGGCTGGGCCGCACACCACGTGTTCCGCTGGGACATCATGGTCTTCTTCATGTGCCACTGCCTGGCCTGGTTCATCTCCGATTATATCCAGCTCCGGGGCATCCAGGTGAGGCAGAACAAGCCGTGTCCCCTAGGGGGTGCATGTTTGACAGTGTCAGTTTTGTAAAGCAGGCATTTCTATCCGTTTTGTACTGCAGGCAATCGGCTGTCTTTCTATTACTGTCATTATTTTTATTTAGTTGATTTGAGCTTGAATTTCACTCTGAAGCTAATCTTAATCAGATTAATCAGCTCTTGATTTGGTCAGAACTGGTAGTCGAACACAGTGTTGACCTCCCTTCCTCCTTGGCCTTTCAGGGAGGACCTCCAGCCTTCTCCAAGCTGGACTATGCTGTAGCCTGGTTCATCAGGGAGTCCATGACGATACAGATCTTCCTGTCAGCACTGTGGGACCCCACGATAAGCTGGAGGACAGGCCGCTACCGCTTGCGCTGTGGGGGAACAGCAGAAGAAATTCTGGAAGTATAACACAAGCGGGCTTAGAGACTATTCAGAAGGAAGCAAAAAATGGTAATAAAAAGCAATTTAAAAATGTCAAGCGACAAAAAAAAGGAAAAAAAAATCATAGGACAATTGAGGTTTGAAGAGAGGATTCAATTTTTGATAGATTTTATGTGTTGAAGACAATACGAAGAAAAGTGTTGATTATTTATATTACTGGTGCTCCTTTCTCCCTGTTTTCATTTGGATGGTTGGTGTCCTGCCAAAAACATGACTGTGATGAAGGGAAGGAAAGTGAAGAAACTGGAGGTTGAATAGTTGAGGAGGCAAAATGTAAAGTCTGTTATCCTGAGGGGCATTGAGATAGGAGTGATTGACATAAAGCTTTGGTATAAATTATTACACTCCATACATAATTATTATTATTATTATAGTGACACATTCCATTCACTTGTCAACAACAACACAGTATTATATTTTAGCCATAATAAAGCTGGCTGAATTGTAATGTTATATGTGAGACGTCATGAAATGCGGCAGCTTGTCAGTCCGGCTTATACAGTGAATGATAAAAGCGTGCTATTGCAGGCAGCAGGTAATTGCAGCTATTGTCCACTTAGTGCAGGTTTTTATTTATTATTTGAGGACTTCTGAAAGCTTATGACAAAGGGATCCATTTAGGACCACTTTGTGTTTACCAGTCAAACATTTAGAGCAATATTTTAACATGTAAAAGGAGATACTGATTTTTACAAAGCTCAAGCTTTTTTGGTGTTTTTGAGATCTGTAGTATTCAAGTATCTCAAGATAATATCAACCAGAAAATCCACTTAAAGCCCTGTCCTCAGTACAATACCGGCCCACTGCTGTAAATAGCTTTCAGAATGAGTCTCACATTTGCTAGCTGGGGAACACTGGACTTTCCCTGCTGTTACTTTTGAAACTTATTTCTGAAGAGCGTATAAGGCATAGACTTATCACCTGTACTAGTGAAAATTCCAATCAGTCTCAGTCAGAGAGGGTCATGCATATGTTTTTGGTCTGATGTGTTAGCCCACTTGACTGTAACTCAAAGATTCACACGTTTCAACTGTTTTGTCGGGAATTCAGGAGGCTGCTGGCGATTATGCTGAATATTGTTTTGTTCTTTGAAGGACAGTCAGTATTTTCTCCGAATCCAATTTCACTTCTGAACCATTAATTCTGTCCAATCAGTCCATGTGTTTCAAAGTTTGATCCCATTTCATGACATTGTAAAGTAGGCACTTTGCCTGTATTACACAGTAGTTAAGTATGTACATACTACATAATGGCTATGCAGTGTACACATTGTTAAACGACATGTGCAGTTGCATTTAGTTTGATGTGGGAAATGGGTATAGTCGGTGGGTTAGGAGTCATTGTAGATGAATTGCCCACTCAACAAAAGCATTCATTTTCCTTCTTTTTTTAAAATGGCAGTCCAACTTAAGCGAAATATCTTATGGACAATAATTCCACCTTCCATAAAAACACATTTCAAAATATTTTTTGGCAGACACCAGATTCAGATTGTTTGTTAGAATGTGTTAAAGAGTATTGCAAAATTCTCACTTCCCAACAAAACTATAGGAGTCACTCCTACACTGAAGACTGATACTTTTTGAGGTTTGATTCTGGACAAGAACTTCAAAGACAAAAAACAAATGTCCTAAGGTCAAGGTCAGCACAGAACTGTCTGTTCAAGTGGCTCAACTCAAAAGTCTGAAGTACCTTCTGTAAATGCTGTTTATACAAACCTCAGAATCTCATCTCTGAATCTTTCCCACTGTGTACACTCTGTGACCCCTGTCCTTCTGTCAACAAGTGGGTTTTCATTGTTGCAAAAGGCACTTTGTCTAATAGACTAACACACGTATCCCAGCTACATGTAGGCACGGTATACAATTGTTATGCTTTTCACAACAATAGTCTGCACTGTGTCGGGAAGGAGGGCTACATACACACATATAGCCTTCTGTTTTCTCACATTCCCATATAATTTCCCTCAAACCAAATTTAACTGGACACAATAATATAAAATGCTTCGTAGTCAGTACAAGCCTGTGCCTGAGCCATGTGAGGAAATTGTCACCGTAATTTTGAGTCTGATCTTTCCAACACGATACAAGAGACAAAATAAGACCATAAAATGTTGTTTACAAGAGCTTCAGGACCAACAGGGATTATTTGAGCTTTTCAGCTGTTTTTGGAGAATGCCCGTTGGTTAGTAGGTCTGTGTCTGGATTGTCATTGTGGGTAAAAGTTGTACAGTATTGAGTTGCAGACATTGGGGTTAATCTGTTGTTGTAACAGCTAACTGGAAGGTTAGCAAACAAGGCAACCCAACTTTTAAATAGACAATTATTGTTCTGATGCTATCTCAAAACCATTCCTAATATTAGAAACACTTTACTCAATATAAAACATGTACATATTAGTGATCACAAAGGCTGGTAATCTGAAGGGTGAGTGATGTCACAGGGAAAATAGGACTGTCTAGCAAGGATAGGTAACTCACTGTAAATAAAATTGGAAAAAGATGCACATGGCTTGCAAGCAACTGTGCAAATTTCTGCTATGTTAATGTGATAATCCTTTTATTATGAGTTGGAGCTGGTCAGTGTCTTTATCTCCTTTTGCTGGAGTGTTTGTTATGTAACGTAATGCATATAACACTATTCTGCTCATGATATTTGGGTGCAGTGCTCAAATATAGAAATATATACAATAAAAATATAGAAATACGATCGGCATAGCTGGTGCTGCTCTGGTGACTAAAACCTTGGGACATTTTGGTGTTTTATTGAATAGCAAGCAAACATTTGTCCTCAGTAAAGTAGTCCAGCTTTAAATGGTCTTCATGCATGTTTGTGTTTTTCAAAGTAGAACAAATCATCACAATGGCAGGTGCCAATGAAAGTGGACCATTCCGCAGCTGCCCTTTTCAGCTGCCTCTGAAACAAATACAACAATGATTTGGTGGGTTCACAGTCCTATGTACCTCATCCTACAGCTATTTTTTTATTTTAGACATTAAGTTAAATAGGTCAATAACAACAAACAGGGAGGTCCTCTCAATTTTGCCTTTTTTTCAATGATACTTGAACTCAGAATACATTAGTTGAACAAATACTACTACCCTTTGTGATCAGTAATTTTTAAACAATTTAGCTGTAAAAATAACAGAGAAACTCAATTTCTAAAGTGTTTCTATTATTAGCTAAATTTCCTAGCCTTTATAAATTTGAGTCATTTCATGTAAAAGTGGAACAAAACATGTCTTTTACACAAGAAGACCTTTTGGCAGAGGACAATAAAGTGTCTTGTTGTAATCCTTCTCAGGATCATTTCAGGACATTGTCACTTTTAAAACAATCAGGCCTCGAATATAATTGGTCATCATTTTAAATCTCATTGTGTAATCTGCTTGGATAACTGATTTGGTAAGCTGCAAGTATAAATGAATGCTGTAATTGTGAAAAATACAAAAATTTATGTCACAAAATCACCATCTTTTCTTATTCTAATACATGATTTTGTGGACTGTGTTGTGCAGTTGCAGGATGTTTGAGAATGATATCTCAGGAACTTGAGTCAGTTAGGACACTTTGTATGCAAGGGGGGTATGCTAAGCTCCCATAGCTCTTAACAATCCTGGGTGAAAGCAGGGTCATCATTCCAGATGTAACTCAAAGTACTACAAACATAGTCCTGTAACACAGAGATCCAGTGATCTCCTTACTTTGGTCTGTAATTGCTGAGAACAATATGGCATAACCCAAGTCCTTGAAATCCCACTCTGAAACTTTATTCAAATTGTTACCCATTTGATTACACAACAAGGTTTTGGAAAAGTAAAAATCAAAATTGTATTTGTGGCATGTATAGATCCAAGGTTACGCTATCTTGTAGTGACCCTAGATAGGGCCAAATGTCTTTTTGGAAAATAGTTGTTTCATTTTTACATGGAATGACCCATTTAGGGTTTTGTGTGACTTTATGTCTCTGTCTGTCTGTGAAAAGTGTCTGTTTTAGAGTACCTTTGTTGAATGGGCTGAGTATGTTGGTATGATATAGGGTAAGGGTGAGATTATTTAAACAGCAATAAAAATGCAGGTACCGACCTGAACATTATCTGCTGTATTGTACATGTGGAACAAAAACAGGATAATTGTTTATGCATATATATGCCATAAACTATTACATATTATAATATTTATAAATATATCTGAGAATGATACATTTCATTGTTTGTCATAGAAAGACCATTTCAGTGTATCATTTCACCTTTCAAAGCAATTTTCTTACCAAATGTGTAGTTCAATAATTCAAATGAATGTAATGTTGCATGTAAATAAGTAAATGGTGACCGTTTAATTTAATTTACCATAAAAAAGTACAATGCCATAGTAGATGCCATTGTAGCACAGAGAAGGGAAGGGTTGGGCGAGGTGGGCATTTCCTGCAGCTGAAAGAGCTGCTTTGTCGACTATCAAACCAAGTATGCTGGTTTTGCCTTCTTTGTGAAGCAACGTCTTACTAAATAGCATTTTTTTTTATCCACCTCATTGATGGAAAGTCTACAATGCACTGTATGTCTCTTGTTTAGACTTCTCCTTTTTTTTCTTCTAATGTATGTGTACAAAGGTGTTGTGTGTGTCTGTGTGCGCGCGTGCGTGTGCATGTGTGTGTATATGCGTGAGTGAGAGTGCGTACAAGTGTGCACTCTACTGATGGCCTTTTTTATAATTGAAAATCAAAAGGATTGTATTATTGTGATGTACAGTGGGGAACTGGACTGTTTTTTGTTGCTTTTTTTAAAATGTTGCTTTTAGTTTTATGTGCAAGTGGTATTTGATGGATGTGAATAGGCTAATGTAGAGTGAACAAGACTGGGAGCCTTCACAAAACTGGACAATTATGGTCTCGCACAGTTACAAACGCAGTTAGCTTTGTGCCAAGAGCTTTGTATTTCTACTCATCAGCCAAACAGAGACCGCCAGTGACAAACTCAAAGGCGGCTTTGTTCATTTCTGAGTGACCGCATGTAGTCTGAGAGTGCCATGAGTGTGGCTCTGTGAGAAGCGTGAGCGTCCTCTTCAACGGGAACATATATTCTCTCCCCTTAATCCATTCCACATCCTCTCCAGGGTAACTCTTAAGGGCATTGCCATGATATTTGCCTCTTTTCCAAAAAGGGTTTTTTCCGTTCCCACCCAGTACGAGGATGAGTTTCTCTCTGCTCAGTTGCCAAAAATAAAGAACTGCACACGACACGCAGATTGCTCTCAAAGCACATCCACAGCTTTTGAGCATGGCACCACACTTAAGCCCTTTGTTTTCCGTGCTTTCAACCGTTGCCAACCCTCCCAATGTGTGATGGCTTCATGATCATGCCGAAATCGTTCGGTTTCACTGTTGGCGGTGCACGCACCTGGGATCCTGCAATCGAATTCTGATTGCTGTGTAGTTCTTGCCCTTGTAATTTCCTTTCTGATGAGATCAACAGTGCAGAGCTGCAGATGTTTACTTCTTTTGATGATTTTCAGTTAGGCTTGCAAAGAGAAATCATACCATCTGTCAAAGGAATATACAAGCAAGTATAGAACTGGAAGTAATCTCAGCTCAAAGATATGTTGTGTTAAGGGCCCTGTTGCTCTTATAAGATTCTGATTCTTTAGTGATTCAATGAAACAGAAAACAATGGGCAGAAATGAACAGTGGGCAGAAGCAGTTCAGTTGCTTACCCAGCATGCAAACAAATCTAGAAACAACAGTCATTGACACTTTCAGTTCCTGTTTTTTTTGGTTTTTTTAATCATAGCTATATTCCTTGCATAGGGTATAATTGGACCGGAAGACTGTGTAGAATGGATAAGCACTTAGATACTGACAGGCCTTTTCTTTGCTTTTCCTATACTCAAACCATTATCCACATCTGCAAATACACACAAGTTTAGCACTTAGCAGAGCTAACATGCCACACCGTAACTTCTGTTATTGCTGGTAGGTGTTCTGACATGCACAGGAACATGCTCTGGCTGCTGCTTTGCCATTATGTTCTGTTTTAGACCACAGTTGTATTGCTGTGACTGCCTTTTTAGATGCACAATCACTTTGGGCATTAAGGGCAACCATATATCCAGTGCAAAGGCTCCCATCTCAATAGATATATACATTAAAAAATAGTCTGGTTGTGATCCACTACTAATATTTTGTATGTAGTCTGTTCAGATAACTTGTATTGTTGGGCGATTTTTTTAAAAATGTGTACAGTATATTTATGAAGTTTGGTTGATACCATTTCAAACACTGCTTTGAATCTTAATTTATTCTCAAGCTGAACATATTTTTTTCTTGATTTTTTTTTTCGTCTCTAGTTGATTTATTTGCAGTGTAAAAAAACAAGGCTGGACAAACTTCTGAGTTTTTAATTTTTTTTTATTTTTCATTTCATAGATATCAATTGTTGACTGTTCTGTATTGTCCTAAGAAGCTGAATGTGTAATCCACAGCTGGAAACTGTGCTATTACAGAGATATTAAAGCTTTACAAAAAGCATTTGCTGGCATTTCTTTTTTTTTCTCTCCTCTGTTTTTGCTTGTGAAAACCTAACATGACCACAGAAAGTTATATATACCAGATATATAGGTTGTTCATATCCATGCGAGGGGGGAAATTTGTAAATAACTAAAAAAATGTAAACTTGATGGAATTTGCTGTGTTAGAAATATAATATATGCACAGTTAAAACATAGTTTAGCACATTCTTTTCTCTCCCAAATCCATACAGTAGTATCCAACTTTTCTTTCTTGGATTTTGACAATTTGCATTTCTTTGAACATTTAAACTAGTGAGTTATAAGGTATTTGATTCAGGTCAAATGTAGATGTACAAGTTATTTTGCTGTACTTCTAAAACAATGTCATAGTATTACTGTTTTTTGAGATTTATTCTTGGCTTGGTAATAAAAAATGGGATTGTACATTTTGAACTACTAACAAATTCTTGGAACCAACAAGCATATAAGAGTGAGCAACTCATTTATTTTTTAATTTGGAGTCAAGGTCTTGCCAAAATGTGTTAACCACATAATTCTACATGAGTAATGGTTTTTGCGTAGTAAATAAATTAAAATATTACCAGAATTATATGCAGATTACAATGTCTCATGGAGGGAAGTAAGGAAATTTTGTGGCATATGTAGGAAGCAAGGCATATAAAATAATCCTTTAGAATTTGCTGTGTTTATATGTAGATTTGATGAAATGATAGGATGGATTAGTCTATATTCCTTTAATCTACATGTCCATAAATCTGCATGTTTTTGAATTTGTGAGGTTCTTAAAATCAATGCAAACATCAGCAAGCACCATAGAAAAATAATGTGATGGTGGATTATTTTATAAATTATATTGCAGATAAAATACAAGCTATTGTTTGATACTGCTTCCTGAACAGTTTTTTTGTGATCATAAAAATGAAAGGATCCAACATAAAGCCATGTTGTTACTCAAGATTATAAAAAAGCCTTGATGTCAAAAGCAGTTGCAATGAAGATGTAAAAATAGACTGCTAACTGAATCAGAGAGAGGTGGCTGTAATGTTACTACTATTAAGATCGGTTACAGCATTCATGAACTAGGATGTGTCAGGGATTATGAAAACACAGTCCTCACTTGAATATATTTTACATACATGACTCACTATTTATATGTATAATTTACCCTCCGGTACACACATATTACATTGTCGCAAAGTATGTTATCATCTTTTATCATCTGAAAAAATATTTCTGCTTCTGTCTCAGGCTTTCCTCTTGGAAGCAGTCTCCTTCTCTATTCTCCCTTGGCTCTGTACGGGTATGTAACTTTGTACTGAGTGGATGGGCTTTTTTGTATAGGCTTTGATGGTTATATTACTCTGTGTGGAGTCAGGCACAAGGTAACACCAATGTGGAGGAGTTGGGGGAGGTATTCAGAGAGTTGTGCAAGGGGAGAAGTTCCCCTCCCTCAGTTGTGCTTCAGATCAGTGATAGGGAGGAACCAAGGAATAGAAATTCAGCGATTTCCTCATGCTTCTCTGATCCCAGGCCAGCAGTCGGGAGGTGGATAGGTCTCCCTGAGGGCAGCATTAATACACCATGATTAAACCTGACACTATCAACTTGCCTTCATTCCTCACTTTAGATTATCAAATTTCAGTATTTCAACAGCAAAACTTCCGATAAATGTCTTTATGTACAATTTTCCAACAAAAATGTTCTGTAGGATACACGTTTACAAATGTCATATATTTTATTTACATATGTACAATGTGTATGATCTAATGAGTTTTAAAAAAAATCAATTGCCAATAAAATTACTATCAAAATGTATCAATATTTTGTCAAATGGTAACCTATGAAACACCCTGCCACTGGAGGGAAAGGGAAACTTAGTCCCACCATTGTGGGCCTCTGCTCATACTGCAGTCATGGTTATCTCAAGTGTGACATCAAATGAGGTAGTCAAGAAATTAGCTGTAACCTATGTTCTCCATATAAATGTCATTTTAAAGTGCACATGTACTTGTTAAGCTCTGGTCAAAGGCACTACAGTATTTCCCGTTCTTATTTTGTGAATCCTGATGCTTTAGCCTCAAATATCCCAACCCCCATTTTGAACTATTAATGTTAATATGAAAGCAGGGAAACTTCTGTGCTAGTGGCATCAGATTTCCACACAGCACTAGGGGCAGAGTTTCTTTGGTGTTAACTGGGTATTAAAAATAAAGTGGTGACGTGCTCAAACTTGTTAGGAAGCAATATCAGCAGATGAGTCCTTACCGGAAGTGACACTGGCAAATGGACCTTGCAGTTCCAGTCATTATGAGCATTAGTCATCTGACTCGGATCATCCTATGATGCAACAGAGTTTGAGCAAAAGATTTTCTCATGAGAGAAACGACTTGCCCATGGTACAGATGTGATCATAATATGACTGCTTAATTCATATTAAAACAGCGTTAACAAAAATGTGTACAATTTTAAATACATTCCAAACAATAATTCACTGTTACTGGCACTGTGTTTACATTTATCATGTATATTTCCTCTTTCTTTTCTGCCAACATGTTGTCTTTGAAAAATAACTGTTTTGTAGTTGTTCCAGTGCCAGGTAATAAAGAGTACCTGCATCAGTTTCAGCAAAAGGAACTTTTACACAGTTGTTCAGTAAATCTCAAATAATCTGAGTGTGCAGTTCTTCCTTTGTCAGAAGTGAGGATACATCATACAACTCAAATGTAACTTGTAAACTGATGGTGCTTGTGACTGCTCCTATGTTGTGGGATTTGTGTCAGAGAGGATATGAGTTGACTTTTATTGTGAGGAAACTTCAGGTAATTTTTAGGCATATCTATTTCAAGTTTTGTAAGTTAAAGGCAAATAATTTAGCTGGTGCGTAGATGATTTTGCAATTCTGGAGAAACTTCACAATTTCATAAATAACCACAACTTCGTAATAGACTTAGACTTGTGCTTCACTCTCATTTCGACTTATTTCTTTCATTTTTAAAGTTATACAATACTGAATTTTTCAGTTGAACAAACCAGAATTTACTACCTTATATCACAATTCAGCCTCGGTCAACTCGCAGTGTCTGCTGGTTTCTGTTGAATGTCACCACTTGATTTATTAATTTAAAAGAAATTAGTGTTGGACATGGTTTCCCAGGCCTCAACAGTTACCAACTGAAAAAAAAAAAAACCAAGACACTGTTTGCCCTCCCTGACTGGAGTTTAACACCTCTGCCTTTCATCACACTTTGCATGTGAAACTAAGGTGTGGTGAAAATCTTTACAATACAAAATCCTCATAAAATGTGTTCCCTTGGAGATGCCACAAGTATCAACAGGTTCACATTCACACCTTGAGTTTAAATGCTCTTTCCAGCACAGTGAGGGTTGAGTAAGACATGTCTAATGTTGAAACTGTCTATAGAAACAACATGGCCGCACTGAGACGTCATTTAATGTGAAATGCAAATAAATGGACAGATACCCAAAAATGAGTGAATACACATTCTCCCAGTTTAAACAATATCAATAACAATACCTGGTTCATTATGAGATATAGATACATTAGATATCCCTGTTTTTATGTATACGTCTGTAAGACTTTGGACAATGCAAGAGAAGGGAGGGAGAAATGAGAATACCATAGGTCAACCTACTGACTTGTGTAACCTCCATTCTGGCTCTTAACATAATCTTGCACACTTTATTTTCAGATTCAGTCTCAACTATGGATTATTGCACATGTTGTGACCACATTATTTCAAACACATCAAGGAATGCAAGCACAGTTAAGAATGATTGTACACACCCTGCAGAAAAACCAGCCCAACATCTCTCCACACCTCTGAGTAGAAACGAAAAGGAACAAACAAAAAAATTTACTTTAGCACATGATCTCAAGGCTTCACTCCACACTTTGACCCTGATCTCACTAGTTCTCAAATTGTATGGCACTCCGGATAAGAACATCTGCCTAAAGCCAGTAATGTGATTTGATGTCAAGGCAACACATTGTACGAAAAGTCATAGTCAGGGATGGAGGAGACCTGTCATACATGCCCTCATATCTTCTCTTCTTTAGACTGCTATATCTGTTTTGTGCAATGTTGGGGAAGCTACCAATTACTTCACACTGAAAGAAACTGAACTACAGCAAAGCTACCCTAGGGAGAAATATAGTTTGGTTAACTAAAGTTATTTATAAAAAGGAGTTCAAACTACTTTGTAAAAAAAATGATCAAATTGTCAATGTACAAAATATAATAGAAAAAAGTCACATGCCAGCAGAAAAAAATTTCACTCAGTTGGGTTTATTTCAAAAAGTGCCTCACAGGTCTTACATATACCAAAAAACTAAAATACCACACTATTAATGGGAAAGTGCGTCGAGTGTCAGCATTGGTTTTGTATACAATGTCCATCAGTCAGACACCTGCCTTCCAGAAACTACAGTCCAGGTGGGGGTATTGCACTAAGCAGGATTACTCAGTTAGCCAGGTAACTTCTAAAATAGTGTGCAACAACTTCTTATTCCTTTTGCACATGCACTACACAAAGGTCAAGTGGTTGTGGTGGCTGCCTGACGAATGCATTGCCAGGGCATGCCTTCACAGCGGTCAGGATGAAAGAAAAAGGGGGCGGGCCTGGTCAAAGGGGGTTCAGTTACAGTAGAGAAGCAATGGTAAAATAAAAAATCATTCCTTTCCTTTTATGGCCCTAAATTGTTTGTAGATTCAGTAGTTAACTACACAAAAAATGGTAAAAAAAGTAATTTAACTACTTGAATCACTATGCAAATATGAATTTAGTTGAACTACCAGCAAGCTACTGCAAAATGTAGTTAAACTACTTGTTTAATTAAATGCTGTTCACTACTCCCCAACACTGGTTATGTGCACTATATACTGTATGTCCTCTTAGGAAAGGAACAGTTTTTGTGATCTGTTTATCTTATTCTAAATAAGACAAGGGATATACTGGAAATTTAAAATAAAATCAATTTGTACATTGTAACAAAAACAGAAAACTACTGACTTAAATAATGCATCAATTAATTGAACATTTTAAAAATACAAAATATAAATAAGTCCTTACTGAGCAGTGACAAGGAACCAATCATTTCTTCCAGTTCAAAGACTGGGAAGCGTCATGACAACACATTTCCTGAAGCACTGACCTTCATCCCACAACAGACTGATAAATATAATGAGATGAAATATAAATAAACTCATTAAGCAGTGCCTCAAAGAGAAAGAGAGTGGAAACAGAGAGTAAAGGTCAAGTGCAGTCATCACAACGGCCACTGATAATGGAGGGGGTATAGGTTTCTCACAGATACGTACCATAAACTTTGCTGTCCATTTATTCCATCGAAGCAGTTCAAGTTAAGGATAAGGTTCAATAATACAATGTTCATGCCTCATTCTGGGATACTGGAATATTGGGCACAAGTCCAATTTACTTATACTTAACTGTGTTCAATATTGACAGACTGAAACTGTCTTCAAAAGTAAACAAAATCTATTTTTTTCCACAGATCAGTTGTTCAAGTGATTCTTTATTCATCTATTTGGTTCTTAGAGTTCCATCCCATTATTCTCGGGAGCTCACATGGTTATCTGTACATATGCTGCACAACAAAATGTAACATATAATTGTAAGCATTTAATTCCAGCTGCTACAGGAGCAATATTTATTTTTACATTTATTTCATTGGAGTCTACAGCATTGTTGTATATTGATGAGATTATGTTTGGATATGTCTACTTCTTTACAGTGTGTCAAGAGCATGGCTTTCGACCAAAGCTATGACAGAGATGATCACACATGTACTGTAGGTTTGCCTTTGGAGAGTACAGCTCAGTGACCCCACTATGGGTAATTAGCTCATCATGGCAATGTAGCAGGTCAATGTAGCAGGTTACCAAATTCAGCAATCAGACTGTCAGAGAGATCTGAATACAACCATGAATGTTAACCACGTTTTTAAACCAAACAATCAACTGATGCTGGCCCAGGTAGTACAGTAGATTATTGCTTAATCAATACAGAGAAAAGACATTTTCACTGAGGAATGGAAATAAACCAAACATTCAGGATTCAAGCTGAACCTACTAATTGGTGCTCGACTAAGGTACAACATATTAAACAGAAATTCTCTTTCCATTATGAATTCATATATTTTGGATGATTTACTCTATGATTAATAGAAACCATATATGAATATGTAAAAATCACACAGAAAGCCTCCTACCCCGGTGGCCATTTTGTTTGTCAAAGCTACATTTTACTGACAATGAGATGGCAAAATTCTGTCATAAGTGATGAAATGAGATGTACCATTGGTGTCTCATGACTTTGAGTGAAGAGTATTGAATGATTCATTGTTCCTTGTGAATTTTATCAGAACTTCCTCATCCAGTTATGATGTCAGTGACGTGATTCCAACCACAACAGAAATCATGAGGCCACGGGATCACTTACACTTAAGTTCAGCAGTTTTTTCTGCTCTGTTTCTGCTGCTTGTAGCTTTCTCCTCAGGTAACAGCAAACATAGAAGATTCAGGTTTGACCTAATGTTCTAATGTGAACAATCCTCAAACATTTGAAGAATA
The DNA here is from genome assembly GCA_022829145.1 of Albula goreensis. Lineage (NCBI taxonomy): Eukaryota > Metazoa > Chordata > Actinopteri > Albuliformes > Albulidae > Albula > Albula goreensis. Next base: position 46,144,015 of record CM040741.1, read on the forward strand.
TTGTATGGTTTCCAAGTTCTGTCAAAGTCACAGGGAAACATTCCAGGTAAATACCATTTCAAGGACATCAAGGAAATCAAAGTCATGTTCTAAGCAAGTAAAGTGCACTGAGAAAATACTGAAATACAACTGGAGGAGAAAATAATTTGTTTCTGTTACATGATTGATGTTTTCACAGTCATATATGTTAATATTGTAAATATCAACGACTTGGTAATATCCTTCTGCTTTTAAAGATGTTATAAAATTAACACTAGTATGTGAGTTTCTAAAGAAACATCTACACCTAGGATTTACATTTTAAAAGAGTAGAAATAGCTCCCACATTTTGGTGCAGGCACAGCAGTCATGGGAACTGGAAATAAGTACTTAACGTTCTAAGGGTAAAAACAATCAAAAATCCCAACAGCTTGTGCCAGATAAGGAGAAATTCATCTGCAAAGAAGTACTGTGGTCACAAGTCAATGATAACTGACAAGGATGGATGGAGACTTAAAAGGATAGTTGCTAAAAAGCACAAAACAATGGCCTTAAAATTGCGATAAATTTACAGCTGCCTCAGTGATGTATAACCTGACATAATGAGCTGAAAACCTAGATTTCTGGGAGGTGAATGAAAGTAATTTGGTTATTTTATAAATTTGAATTATTTGTCTGGATGGGACAAAATTTTGAGAAACCCAAAGGAATCCTTCAACCCACATACAGTTCTAAACTATAAAAATATTCCCCTGTAAGGGAGAGTTACCACTGATGAATGCTTAACCCTGGTGTAAAAAAGATCTCCTCTGAATGTCCCAAGATGATAATGTCCCCATTCTGCTAAATGGAGTGAGTGGTTTCATAAACGCCAAGATGACATCAAACACCTCGGTCTAGAATGTGAAGTGTAGATCTCTGGAATGTTGAGTGGAGGTTTCCTTTTTTAAAGAATGCTCCAATATCCCTCTGAGACATAGTGCAAAACGTGTAGAACAGCATTACAAGAAGGACTAAAAGCAAAGGGTGGCCCAACTCCTTATGAGTTAAAAAAAACATTCAAATATTGTTTAGTATTTCTGTTACTTTGTCTTCCTTTTCCGATTGTACACCAGAAGTATTTTCTGTGTGCTCCACTTACAGTGTAAGAAATGAAAGGAACATCTCCTATTATAGCCTGCTAGCATAGTGTAAATGAGCCCTGGCTTTGGGAGAGAGGCTATTAGTGGCCCTGATTGGTGAAGCTCACTATCGGGCTGGGGAGGGGCTTTGGGTAAGTGCTGGGGGAAGCAGTGACACTCCTCAAAAAGCCTGGCAGTGATATGCCTCTGCTATGCCAAATCTCAAAGAGGGCCCTCAACTCCACACTGAGATCAGAGAGGGCCAAGGTGAAACTGAGGAGGGTGAGGTTGAGTGGCTGTGACAGGGCAAGGCCTCTATTGAGCTGAGCAAAGTTGTCATATCAAGTGGTCTCTATTTTAACATCATACTGCCTCCCACTATCTTATCCTCTCTCTTGTTTTAAGAAAGCTTTAGCTCAAGTATATAACCTCCCTCACATTTGATTGAAGTATGTAGCCTACGTTGACTCCATATCTTTCAGTTTAGCAAAGCTTTTAACAATTTGTTATAATCATCTTCATAAATGTACGTGTTTTTAGATCCAGTAATAAAAAAGTATTATGAGGGCACATTATTGAAAAGGAAGGGGGAGAAAAGACTGAACATAAATTTCCTTGAACAGGTTCACTTGACAAAAAAACCTTCCACAGCACCAGTCTCCATTTCTGATTCATTCTGCTCTGCCTACGCCCTTGAAATACATGCAGAGTAATTAGCAGGGGCATATGGGTGGCACAAAAGTGCTATCTTGTCGTCAGCAAAACCACTCCACATTCAAGGTCTGACTGCGAGTCATCATGCCTGATACAGGAACCTCAGAGGAGCCCAGTGACTGCTGAAGAGACACGCTGCATGACAAAAGCAACCTTCCTACATGAAATACTCAGTGGCCAATTTGTAAAACAAATTCAAGGGGGATGGTCATCCTCGGAGTGGAAGGATGGTGGTATATGCCTACATTTTTTTATATTCATGCATAATCATAAGAAAAAGACAGAAAAGGTACTTGTATTATTCATACAAAAACTATCAAAAATATCCAATTATTTAAAATATTACTTTATTTATAAAATAACAACACGATATTACTTGCACAGGATTTCAAAAATGGACCCTTACACTATCACAACTGCATACAAGTTACTGCTTTATTACCTTTTACACTCAATACGTCACCCTCTCATTAGATTCTAAAATTGGTCATGTTATTTCAAACTAATGAATACGTTAGATAGCTCACAGGTTCATTTAATAACAAGGGAACAGGTTAGCTGCCAAGCAGTGGTTTCTCAAACAAGAGCAAAAATATTACACGGGAGAAGGTCAGAGCTGCAGTCAGTTCAGTGTCTTCAGAGTGCAGAACCATATTTGATGGTAAGCAGACCTTTTCTAAGCAAATCAGACATGGACCACATTTAATACACAATGGTTTTTTAGATCTGAGTGATTTCCCTGACCCCTCAGCCATCCAGAGGGAAACAAAAAAGGTGTCCTCTTTCGTGAGCGGCGCCACGCATCTTGACTGATGCAGTCCTGAAACAACAAGAGCTCAACACATCAATTCTTGGAGTGAAACAGCAGTTGCAGAATTTAAGAGACATACATCACACATTAAAAGAACTAGTTGATTGTGTCAAACACCTAAAATCGTTCAATTATATTTACTCTCGTCCTCAATCCCACAGTGTTGCCTCTCCTATACAGTTTAATCAATGGCCTAAATCCCTTACACTCCACTGTCCTTACAATTAACTTAATGATTCAATTGAAATTAAATGGTTTTATTATTATGAATTGGATAGAACTCTGAATAGAAATATAGTAGCCGAAGTATATATAAAGGAAATACATACATGGTAACACATACAAAGACAAAGTGTTAATGTATTATATTTTTTCTTCGTAGTTTATAATTTGGTTCAGTATATGAATTCTTTCTCCATTTGGTGGATGGTAGTTGGTTTGCAGTTCAACTTTTCTAGCAAGATGCTGTTCATACGCATGGTCAGAGTTGTGCGTAGATTTACGAAGATTCTCAAGTACAGGTACAAATAGATGAATTCCACTCTTTGCTTAGAAGTGATCGTATGAACGGTTTGCGAACATTTCTGTTCGTTATTCATGGTTGATAAATGACGGCCCAGGATTCTCAGCAAAAGGATTGCTTTCATTGTCATTTGACACAACTATGTTGGCTATTTTGTACTATACCACAAGAGAGGGCGGATGAGTTCTGAGCCAGACATTCATATCATGAAAACTGTATGCCGTATTTCAATGCTAAACCATTCTTAATTTTTAAAATATATTTGGCAGTAGACATTCAGGATGAACATGTACAACAATGGACAGTACACATTAAATGGGACACATTTGTACAACTGGGGCAAATACTACTCTGGTATGGCATTTACACATTCAGCTGCACTGCAGACACAGAATGACATTCACATGATTAGTTAAGCCTCAATGGGAGTTTGTCATGGGATGTATAGCTGGGTGAATTAGTCTCCTGCACATGTGATGTTGTAGAATATTTCAAGAATGCTCTGTTACCTCACTACAAGTCACAGAGTTTCACTGTGCTCCTTTGTGCTCAGCCCCATTTCCCCCATGTGCCCCCTGAAAAAGCCTTTGGTGAAAATCTTTTAATCAGAGGCTCACCCACTTATTGTGTATTCCCCCTTTAAGGATAAAGCGTTTATCTAGGAAAGTACACACTGGGGTCAATTACCCTTTCAAACCTAAATGTGCTGTGTACCAAATGGATAATGAGAGGATACTGCAGGTTTGATTGTACATTCTATAAAATACTATGGTTGCATTCTACATACACTATTTACCACTTCAGTGGATTCTAATTTCTATTTGACCTTTCTATACCACCGTTTCTTAGAACCTCCACTAAACAGTCACACAGTAAAATGCTCAGAGTTAATTCTACTAGAGTTCATTTTACTCAGAGTACATTTGATGCCATTTGGGAAATTCTGTTAAAGTTTAATTGACGCTGAAAATATTATTGGGTATTATGTGAACCCTGGGCTGATGACATGAAACAAAATAAAAAGCTGTAACCCCCCCTCGCTCTTGTTATGTCCTCTCCAGTTCCATCGCTTTTGTAAAATTTGTAATTTCATCCACATACGCCAAGCTCTCCCTGGCCACACTGAAATGCATCTGGCACATAACCTTACCCTGTAGAATTGGGGCCATTTAAAACAGCTGTGCAAAGCAAAGTCTCGACAGATCCATTGTACCTCCAATCCAATCCAGCAGCATCAGAAGTCTACTCTTCATCTTTCTATATCCCAGCTATTGATTCAGTACTAGAGAGAAGCGCTTGCTCTAAAAATGTTTTTTTCAAGTTACAGTTAGATACAGTTACAGAAACTACTTTGAGCCACATAGTACATCTGTTTCTTTACATAATTTTGTATTCCTTTCCTTGTTGTTTACACATATTTGTGAGGGCTCTGCAGAATTCTAAGCATTCACTTCAGAGCCCCATCCACGGACTAGGATACACCATATTTGTAGAGCAGCTGCTTAAATAAATACCTTTATCTATGCTAGATATAAGCATGGAGATACCTGTACATGCAACAGACCTCACGCCTCTTTGAGCGATAGCTTGATATGGGCTTGTGTAAACTTGGCATTCAGAACCAACTAGATACGGTGGCCCTCTTTATTTGCCATAAATATGCAACTAGCTGCCTTTGCATGTACAGAATAATATGGATATATGTATCAGTGATCGCATTCCCCTTGATTACAGCAGCACTTACATCAGGGAGGAAAGATTTTGACCACTGTTAAATGGGTCTTGCACTGTGAACAGTTGACAGCAAACTACAACTCCCACTCTCTCTTTTTGAAGTGAGCTGTAGAGCGGAGAGCCCGCTGTGAGCCATTCCATAGACAGTAATAATAAACTAAACTCAAAAGAATTGTGCCTGGTGGCTGCAAGATTGAGGTAGGCATGTGATCTCTAAAAGCTCTGACAGGCATATGCTTTTCTTGTCTTCCTGGAGGCTTGATACAGTGGAGGATCTGAACACAGAGACTGTGACACATGACAGTTGGAATACTTAGATGCTGATTCAGTGCGGCACACAGGACACTGGCATTCCTACTGGCCATCTGCTGTGATACCGTGTCTCTGGTGAGTGACTGGAGCTCATAGAGGACACAGAATGTGAAGCCTAAGAGACTTTATGTTGGTGTGCAAATGCACCATGCTGAAATCTCAGTGTGTTTATAACTGGCCTCTCAAAATGAAAAATATCACCTCTGCCAGTTAATGTATTGCAGCTTGAAATAATGCTTGTAAATTTCTGGCAAAGGGATTAGGTGTCTCTTGGTCTGAATGTGTATGAGATTTAAGAATTTAAAATGTGAAAATGTATTTTATATTTAACATGCAAACAATAGGGTAAAAAAAATGTCAACCACTTACCTTTGAACCATTTTTCACATAAGACAACCATGCTTTTCTCTATAATGTATGGAGAAATCTCTGAAAAGAAATAAGATGATTTCACTCAATTTCATTGTATTGTGCCTACTCTCACAGATGATCGAATATCTGGGTTTCTGTCCTTTAGGAGAGAACTGAAAGCTTACCCCAGAGCTCAGGAAAATAAGTGATGACTGGCATTGTTACTGAAAATAACACATTCTCTAAAGGTATTTTCTCTTTTTGCTTATTCTTGGTCTTGGATGCCAATTTTTAACTGTCCCTCACAATGATTATCCACTTTAGTATAAAAAATTAACATAATACTCCCTTAGGCATAAAACTTAAATGCGATTGTTACAAGTCATTCAGAGTTCATTTGGTTAAAAGGGGTAATCAGTACCTCAAGCGCTCCATAGACTTTGTGCTCCAATCATGGTATAGGCCACGGGTAATATTTTTTTTCCCATCCATGGATGTCAGTTGTCAATTACAGTAAGTTGTTGATTAATGTTTTAACATGAGTAATCAATTTATACGTGCCAATACTTAGAACAAGTGGCTGGATCACAACAAACATTAAGTATTCATCAAGTGTCTATACATTTCATTCCGTCACACAGACAGTAAAAATGCTCCAGATCTGAGAACTCACAAGCCAGGGTCTCCCATTGCACTGAAATGTACTGGCACAAGTTTCACTGGTGCTATGCAAGTGATTATGACTTCTTTAGGTTTTTGATGCAAGACGGCACATTTTGCTCATTCATTCTTCTTCAGTATCCAGGGCAGGCATATCACACAAGAGTCATACAGTAAAAGGTAATGTAATTACCTTTTCATAATGGCGTGACTGGCTAATGCAGTCCTCCCCCCCTTTCCCCATTTTGGAAATATAAAATGGACTGTGCTGTGGCATCACCGCTATGCTAACCACATCCATCCAGGAAGCACAGCAGCAACAATGTGTGTACTCCTGCAATACACCTCCCTATGAAGTTTTGGGCTGGCAAGGTCAGGACTTGGTACAGACCACAGGGCATAGAATTACTCTCAGACTTAACTAAATACACAAGAAGGCTTTTGAGAAAGACTCTTGCATTGCAAAACTAAGGTAAGAATTTCCTGTTTTTGAAAATTGCTTTTAAAGCAGTGTTAGCAGTACAAACACCATGATTAAATCATCAAACACCTTCTGATTAAGAAAATTCAAATACGCCCTCACATCTTAGATAAAAATCTGTTACGGTTGGCAGTGATGTACTCACTATAAAAGGGCCCATATCCATTATAAAATATTTGAAAATGTTTTGTAATGGACCTCTAATCATTAGAAGCCACAACCCTCTAACTACTTGAATTTCCATTTTCAACAATTTAAGCAGCTATACAAAGTTGATTCACAATTTTGTGCCACCTTCCTAGAGGAAACAACAGACAGATTTAATGTACTGTTTCTGCTGTAGTAGTTGTTTTTCTCAAAGAGTGTCATTTCACCCAATTTATAGTCACAACCAAAATACCCTTTTCCATTTCGTACTCCACAAAAGACCTCATACAGTCTACACGTTTTTTGGTTATCTGATTTGATTATGCCATTCATCACACCAGGATGCTCAGCTGAAAGTAACTTTAAGCCATTTCCCCCATTTTTCTTTAAGAATCATCCTCCTGTGCTGTGATGTGTGCCAACACTATGCAGTTGTTTAATGTTCTGTTTTGTCTTTATCAGGTTTTATCATTGTATCACCACTAGCTTGCCTATCTCAGTAGGTAGAGTTTCCTGTGATCTGTTCACATATGGATGTTTCTGGAAAGTCTTTGGATTGTAGCTCACAAGAACAAAGGCCTCCAGTATTAAACCTGAAATAAAATCTGTATGCTCAAATCCATAGTCCTGCATATCCATAATATTTTAAGTATTTATCTAAATACTAAGTTGATCAATTATTTATCCTGCAGATGTCCTTATTGGCATGTTCCACACCCAATGAACACCTTGGCTTGCCTTAAATGTTAACTTATTCACAAGCATTACCATGATCAACACATTATTTTCTCTCCTTTTTCTCTCAAATTATTAAATTGTCTAGTCAATCATTCATCTCTGAACCCAAAGCAAGAAGCACTGTGAATGTAGCCTGAGCACTGCCCTAGCCCACTAGCTCATGAACAGCTGCCTGTTTGCCACACTGCACACTGCACAGTGCTATAGCAGAGCTGGGACCAATAAAAGGGGGTCACAAATCTCTCCATGGAAACCTGTGGGCACCTGACACATCACTGGGGGGAGATCAGGCAGATGTAAGTCTTTCATCCATCCAGTCATCCATTCGCTCATACATACATAAAGACATACAAGTCCACTTTTAACTCACAGAGTTTCTCAACGTAGGCCTATGCACAAAAGTTTGTATACTTTGCCATGATCTTCTTAGATATGTGAGAATCAGAAGAGGCCTGAATTTGGACTTGAGTGCTGTAAGTGCTTTTTATGGACTCTCAAATATGGTGGTCCTATGTGCATAAGATAAATACAAACCAACTTAAGGTTGGACTCAAGTAAAATGGGTGTTCCATCCTGTGTTGCAATGAATATAATTAAAGTAACCCATCCTGACTAACAGACCAGAATAGATCCCGCGACTCATTTGAAACCCCATGACTAAAGCAGCATCCATCCATGGTCAAGTATTCCCAGTGAAATGGCTGGGAACATTTTCACAACTTATTCATAGAAGCATTTCCTGGTAAATGAAGTCTCAGCATTCCTTGTGTGGTTTATTTCAAAACTAGCTGAATAACACACTTAAAGGGCATTTTGTGTGTTCCATTGGTTTGTCACATGTGCATGGGGTGCCACTGCCTTCAAAGTAGGTTCTTAAGAGAAAACACATGAATTGTATGTTGAATATAGATTATTTCAAGGGTGTCACTGTTCAGTTCATCCTCCATGTAAACATTTGGTTTCTCCCCTGTTCACAGTAACTTTGATCAGATACAGTATGAGAGAAGGACATAGAAGTGAAACAAACAGGAAATGGCATTTGTAATATCAATAAGTTAGAATGGACCCATGACCATTATTTTCACATGATTGTAATTTCCTACCATGAGTATATTAAGTATTCTGAGTAAACCTAAATAATCTGTAATATGTGACGGACCAACCACTGTTAAATTGTCTTGATATGATAGAGGAGACGATATCAATCACTTTGTATATGGTAACGTTTTTAGCACTTCTTTGTGGTGGTAGATCCAAGCAGATGTACAACTGCACAGAATTTACAGCTGATGTGGAAGCTGTGTCATGAAAACCTGAGGGCGCCTATATAGGAGACTCCCAGTGAACTGCTCTTATGCAGGTGCTGACTGGAAACAAACAAAGAGGTCTTTCACATGGAAGGGTGCTGGCATTTACCCCATATACAGTAAATGGTGTTACCATGTAACTTGGGTGTGCATTTAACTTGATGGAAATGTATCCATGCTCTCTGCATTAAGTGAAATTGTACCAGGAAAAGTGTGTGTCTTGCATGCATGTTTTTTTCAGTTGTGACAGAGGGTCTAGTCAACTAATCTTGAACATGTAAGGAATGCTTTCAGGGCTCTTGGTGATGAATGTTGGCCACTTATGCAATCCAAATATAGTTTATTGATATAGTGACTATTAGCAATGAAAGAAGTGTCATTTAAAAACAGAGGGGCATATGGCTGGAATGTAGGCATACAATCAAAGTTATGTAATCAGGTAGTGTCTGTACCCCCTTATATATTTTTACTGTATGACACTGCAATTGGAGGGACATCATTAGCTTCACTCAAGCATACTGTATTTGTTTTCTAGGGTTCCTTGGTTTTTCCACATGAATTCCTGTTGATTGGTTATTTTTATTCTGGAACACCTTGTATAGATGAATCCTGTTTGTGATGTGTTTGTGTAATAATTGACATGTGGGGTATTGATTTCAAAAGAAGAGCACCGTACCTCTTGTGAAATGTGCTGGTGATGGTAAGTGGATTAAAAGCTCAGAGCAAATAAACATGACATCTATTGCAAGTGCTCAGTGTGCAAGAATGTTTTTTTCTACCAACGACACAGCAGGTGGCCACAGTTAAACACATGCCTCTCCATGGATCAAAGCTAGCTCTTGAGTAGTATTGTCTGGGCAGTGCTCATCACTCATTGGCGAGTGCAGTAGAGGAGTGTACAGTTTAAGTTACACAGTTCCTCACATAACTGCAGGTTGCACTGTAGCCAATTGAGGGACCCCGATGTCAAAAGTCAGTGGAAAAATGTGGGAGAACAATTTCAAAACCTCACTCTCCCAAATTTCAATGGGAAGACTCAAGAAATTTGGGAAGCAACTAAAAAAATAGACATTGAAATTATCAATGTGTTGATGGCACTACAATGGAATTCATATTTTTATCCGGCCCATGATCTCTCAATAAATTTCCCATTAAAACCCAAAATGGATTTAATATGGTACTACACTGACACTCAATCCATGTATTCACAGAAACCTGTTTTCCACATTACACCATGTAAAGCCACTTCTACATCTTTGCTGGAATGAAGCATTAATATCTTGTGATTCGACCTGCATGCATTTTGCCTCTCCGTATAAAGAAAAAGACAGGAACCCTCAGGTCATTTCTGAGCAGGAGATGGCACTGAGGAAGCAGATAGGAGAATGAGAGGCAATGATTAGTGACTGTTGCCCCCTGCAGTTCATTGGCATTAATGCAGAAACTTTTTTTCCAATACAGCATCTGTATACATTTAGGTAAAGTACAAAGAGACTGAAAAATCACTTTTTGATGATGATGAAATTAAAAGACACAGAAACAATTAATATGAAGCATTTTAAAGATTTGTGCTAGCACTAAATGGACACATTTCCTGAAAAAAATATGCTTTGTCAGTTTTTGTGGAGTAATGCATTCCATGTTGTTGATAATTATAATTTTGTTTTGTGTTTTGTTTTGTGTAACTTATTTGCTTGGTTTTCATGTCTCAAAAAGGGGAATGTTTTCTGTGTCACATCCACTTACTAAGGCTGTTATTGTGCCATATATATATACTGCACCTATTAATTTCTTAGCCACAGTCCAACCAACCCTCCAATGAATTGGTTATATGAAAACCTAAGCTTTGATGTTGTATAGGAATAGCTGGTAATAATACAATATAAAGTTGAAATGTAAGGGCAGTTTGTACATTACGTTGTGACAACAGTCCGCATTGATCACCTTAAACTGTTTGAAGGGAATATAGCAAAAACGTGAAGGAAGTTGGCACAAATAGACAGCAATTTTTGTGATTTCGTGATCTGAAACTCCCACAGTTACCCGCTAAGTGTGGCCTAGTTGGTCAAACGTTGGACATTTGTGAATATGGTGGTTAGTGGTTCCAGTCAGTGACCGACTTTGGAAAATGCTGTAATCAACCATCTCGAACAAATATTTTGTCATCAGCCAAAATGTAAAGTCGGCATTTTGAAGGTCCCATTTAATCCCCACTAATGGATATTTTTGTTGCCAAAGAAAACAAATTTTGGCATTTTGTATTTTACTATTTTTTTCCTTCATTATCAGTTTAAACAAAAATATAGGATATTTTATCCAGTTGAATACTTAAGTGAGCTTAGTTTCTTATTGTCTGCAATGTGATTCGACATTACTGAAATGTTTATAATGTAATGAAATATTACATCACACATCATATAGATTGTTACAGACACCAGAACTCTCCTGTGCTCTTCCTATATGTATCACAAAGAAGATGCCCTGCAGCTTTACATTTCAAAAATCTCTTAGGAGTTTACCACATTGATTATTTTTTCATTGAATATTGTTTTCAACTGCTTGTGCCAGCATTAGCCAATATTCCAAATTGTCCCTCAGTACTTTAACTTGGGTAAGTCAACTGTTCAGCAGCACAAACCACACAACCTCATTTTGCAACTGATATACTGATTCAGCAACCTGTTTCTCTTTATTGAGTTTCTTACAACTGGGTGCAATTGAGATAGTTTTTGGCTTTCCTGTTGGCTTGAAGCTACATAGCCTAAGAAAGCATATGAAGTGGTATTAGCCCCACTTATGCTAAGGGTGTTCTTTGATGGTGGGTCTGGAGGCATCTTGACAGTCTAGCCTGGAGGGTTGTTATTGACTGAAAGGATAATATCTTCCTTACACCTTAACTAATCAATGCTTTACCCACCAACACTGCCCAACAGCAACACTGAATGTACTTTGTATTGAAATATTTCCACTCTGAGCTTTGTTCTGGGGGATTATACATTTTGATTAATCATAATGATTAATCATGTTGATAATCATGATAAATCACAAGGTATCACAAGATTAATTTCATTCTTAAAATGGTTTGATAGCATGGATTCAAGTTTGCGCAAGAGCCAGTTTTATCTATGGGAATGTTATATCGATTGCTTCATTAGCTTCACACCAGTGCAGGAAGTTTACTGTCCATCTTTGATGTCTGGATGTCCGGGTAGTACATGTTAGTTATGTTTGTACAAACAATAGTTTGTTTCCCCACAACAGAGTGACCTTTGGAAATGGAGGTAGTAATACTTGGTACTGTAACTTTAAGAACATACTGTACTTTGTAATGCTATGTTTACCCTGTGATCTCTGCTCCTATCTGAACAGGACCCACATTTACTAACCCTGGGAAGGACAACCACCCGACTGCCATGTCCTGTAGCATAATGTAGCATTTTTACTTATTTGAGGGGAAATCACAAGCCTTTACAAAATGTTGCACTACTGTATTTCTTTTACTGTACTAAAAGAATATTACCTTCATCTCACTAAACACAAAGAACAGGATCACTGTGCTACAGAACATCAGGCAGCTAGAAATGCACAATGCCAAAGACCATATCACTACCTCCATAGTGAAGTCTCTCTCAAATGTAGTTTACTAGAGTAATGCTATAAAACAGGAAGCCCACAGCTAAGAGTGCATCCGACAAACAAGTACAAACTCAGTTCAGATGTGTGTAGCGGCTCTACCTTCTTAAAGCAGATAGTCTGTAGCTCTAAATGTTCATTTTTGTGGATGGGTCATTAGGGGCTACATTTAAGGACTGATGTAGATGCATTACTGACCAGTCCAGCTCACTCCAGTCTTGTGCATTACCTGACATTTTTACACTCATTCAGCAAATTCACCTATCAATCTTGTTTTTTTTTTTATAGTTTATAAGTATTAATCATTATTACAATCAATAGCTTTTGTATTGTACAGAGCACATGAACTGTGAAATGTATTCTGTATTAATGATTTACAATTTTGCTCTGCCAATGGCAAATTAATGTAACAGATATAGTTTAACACTTACCCAGTCACTGTCATAACATGATTGCAAATAATAAGAATTCACAATAGTAAAATGTAAATAAATAAAACAGGAAATACTTAACAGGAAGGCATGTGGTTGTAGCTACCATCCTGTCTGTTGAAATAGTTTGATAAAATGTGTATTTGTTTTGTAATAAATATTAGGGCCCATGAATCAAGCATTCAAGAAAGCATGCCATCAGTCGGCAACTAAAACTCAATGTAATGATTTCTTGCAAGCAGTATCTTATAGAACCACACAAGCAGAGAGAGATGACAACTGAGAGAAAGAAGACAACTGCAACAAGATGCAAGCACCAACGCAGAAAAACAGGGGCTAAGTAGCAGTCAAAGAGCTTTTTTTAGCTGAGGCAACACCAGTAATTATCCACTGTTTATTTGGAGAAAACTCTCTGCTTTAACATTGTAGATACTTTGTGAGGTTATGATGCCAACTACAACTTGCAATTTCAGTGCCAAAGACCATGTTAGAAATAGAAGCCACACAGTTGTGTATTGTATTATATATCCACAGGTAGACTGTATTTTCAGTGGTGATGAATGTTTTACGCATTAGTTAACTACTGCTGGCATTACACCTTACTGCCACAGAACTTAGCCCTTGTGTGTTACGTCAAAATTGTTTCCTCTCTCACCCACCAAGTTGCACTGTTTAGCTTTATGCGGCAGCCCTCTACTGCCAACTCAGGAGGAGGCAGCCATGAATGCTTCACTTCTCCAATTCATGAGATGCAAGGCACTTCTTTCCATGCGCCACCATTTTCTATTTTTACTCTTCTATTTCTAGAAGAATAAGCACTTTGTCTTACTGCATTGTATGATAGTTTGATTGACTGTTTGATTGATTGCTGCATCCACAGATGTCTGGCTGACTAGGATCAATCATTTTAACTTTTATATAATCAAACCTTCTCCAAGTACTGCCTTGAAGAGAAGAGGGAAGAGCCAGGGGGAGATGAGAGAAACAAAGGGCAGAAGAGGATGCAGTCGTTGAACTTAGCACAGAGCATTTGGGCAAGAGGATGGTGAGTCTCAGGCCGCAGAGAGGTTAAACAGAATAAACGAAGAGAAGGAGAGTACATAGAGATTGGTTTACAGCACGCCATGAAACCCAAGGTAAAAAGACAAGGACACAAGAGGACTGAGGGAAGTACAGATGTCATGACATTTATTCAAGGCATGCTACAATTAAAGTTGGTTAGGAAAAAGTAAGCAGAGAATCTGGCGTCATAATTATTATTAATAATAATAATATAATAATAATAGGCAATACAAAACAAAATAAATGGTTTCTACAAAATACAGAAACTCCACTCAACCATGCACTGCGAAATTAGAAAATATGTTTCTTTAATAGTTCATCTTCTATTTGCATTTTATTACATAAACTCAACACAAATGGAAACCACTTGTTTCTCTCCCCCCTCTCCTGCAATGTCACAGAAACTGCTTTACAAATGAAAGCTGGTACTGGTAATGTTATCAAAATACACAAGACAAATTGTGTTTTTCTGCTCATTGGTTCAAATATAAAAACCAGTTCATTTTATTTATATTTTTTAAATCTTGTTCCCGAAACCCTTTTTGGCCAGGTAAAAAAAAAAAAAAAAAAAAAAATTGGGGGGAAATAACATATTTACAGCATTTGTTTCCTTTTGGTAGTGGAACATTCAGACAAAACAATTGGATGATTAAAGACATGCCAAAGTGGAACATTTGGAAAAAAAAATAATGTGTTATAAGTTAAGACACTATGATGCTCAGTGCCTCAACTACACCACTCTGATCCTCCCTTTAATGAAAATCAATTTTAAATCTTTCATTGTCTCCTTGTGCAATCTAGTGATGAAACGGAAAATTAGAAGCATGGTAAATGTCTATAATTTCACATGAATAAAATTCTAAATCTGAGGCTCTATGTATGTTTTCTTAACTGAAAAGGAATTGCGATTTCATATACTGCTTATTTAACATGTTTACAAACTATCATTCCAATTTGTGAAATGTTCCTTTGGTTTCTGTATATTTCTTTCACATAATTTTCCTGATCAACTTTAAATAAAGCTCTTTTTTAATTATACGATGTGAGTCGATCAGAAAAAAATTAACACCCAGCTGCATAATGCTAATTTAATCTGCAGTTATAACACGCTCTTATTTAGTAAAATTTTCATAAACTCAGACTAGATTTATTTTGAATGTTTCCTTCCTGTTGGGAAACAGCATACAGTACATGCCCATTTCAGACTAATAAAGCACTGCTTACAAAAGTAGGCATTCTGTGAAGAGAAGGATGTGTGGCAGCCCTGCATCTTGTAGAGTTGAAAGGTCATTCAATAGAAACTTAAATTATAATAGAAGAGTGTGTGCGTTATGATCTTTGTGGACATTATTACAGTATTAACAGGGAAATCTATGGCTTTTTTCACCTTTTGTATCGAGGGAAACAGACACTCAAAGCAATGGACATAATCAGAAACTGGAAAAAATGAATGACTTTTGTCTTGAATAACATCCTTCAAATGATGTGATGTGTCATGTGACTAGTCTCAAAAACACTGAGAAAAGAACCATCCATTTCTGTTGACTTGACAACAAGGAGGAAAAAATTTTACATAAATGATTAATGAAAGGCACATAAACTTTGGTCCTGTGTTATTTGTGACTTTTCAGTATAAAACCTTGAAACAAAACATGAATTGTGTCTTGTAGTCTACTGAAGAAGTAAAACTAATTTAAAAACAGAATGCAATAAATTATGCCAGAGCAGTTAAGTCAAACAAATGACTTGGAGCAATGTGGTGGAGAGAAAAAGCCAATGCAAAAACTAAAAACAAAAAAGTCTTGTATATGAAAGTCTAAAGGAATTTTAAGATTTTTCCAAAGTGTACAGCTTCAATGACACAGGTTTGGAGTCTGGCTTTTCTCCTGTTAAAAAGAAACATCAGCAAGGCGAAAGCAAGTAACTCAACAGATTTCTTTTTAAGAGCACAGGAGAACCGATATATAGGTGCTTCAACTACGAGATCCACCACAGCATCATTCTCCCCAGATTTCTGCATAAATAATCATAGTTAGCCAGGATTCACCAGGGGAATTGGCTGGGGCTCTCTTCTAACACCTGTAGATAACACAGACTCAAAACTCAGGTGCGGGAAAGCAGAGTGACAGACGACAAACCTCAACCAGTTTCACACCCTCTTTAAAACGGAAAAAAAAAATTACATTTGTAAAATAAAAAACCTCTTCACACTACAGACCAAAAACAGGCCAAACAATCTATAATGAATAAAATATAAGATACAGTAAATAAGATTACAATCCCAAAAAAGCACACAGATGGGAGATCTCAGACAGATTCACTCAAAACAGCAAAAACAGAGGCATACCTGAAAATATGAGTGGGTGCTGTGGGCCTCTCAGGAAGGAGACATAAAATTGCTGATGGGGTGCTCTGTCAAACCCTTTAGATTTTAGCAGCACAAACAGAATGTCTGAATAGTCTGGGTGCCTTTGGTCAGTAACAACCAAGAGATCCAAATACATTCCCCATGAAAAGCATCGGCCAAGTTGCTGTAATAGTATCAGAATGAACAGGGTCTGGTACTCAAGGCCATTGGAAGCAACCATATGAAAAGTCATACAGGATGTTTGCAGATACACCAAAGTCAGATAGTGAATGAGGTCCTACCATTGATTGTCTCAAAAGACAACGGAGAGACGTTTACAGTAGGGTTTCTGCTTTTTGATTAAGAGTGGTAGAAAAAGCATCCTTCGAAATAGAAAAAAGTTTGTTGTCCACTTCTACTCTATTCCACCAGTAATGGCAACTGCACTCATTCCATGAACCAGGAAGTGTGACACTATCTGCATTTACTTGTGATTACATCAAATCCCAATATCAATTCTACAGATATTCAAAGCTTTTTTGTGATTTTTAAGCAATATCACAATTGTGACAAATTGTGACAAATGTGTTCGCTAAGACCATCTCACAATCTTTCCAGCTTGGACTGTTTTCCATCCAGTTACCCTTTCTACAGCCAATCATGTCAAAACTGAGACATTTACCAATACTGGCATTGAATCATACCTGCAATTATAGTATGTGTTTAGTCTTTTCACCAAAAATGACACTTTATACTGTAGATAATGATGACAGACTACAGTAGCAGCCATAAACTTCTGCTTGTCCATTAAAATTACAAAAAATATACCTTTGGGTCCTTTGACATGATCTAATTTAAATATTATTATTAATAGTATTATTAGTACAATTAGCTACTTAACAATTTTGTAACAGGTAAATATATCATTGTCTTGGTGCTCCTGCATATTCAGTATGAATGGGTCACTTTGCTACACAGTTATGGGACTTCCCCAGTTAAGTTAAAAGATTTTCTAACACTGGCTACTAAAATGCAGCTTTCTGCAATTTTACAAAACAACCGCTGCCTGCTCTTGAAAAGCATGGCCAGTCAGTTTTCCTCCATGGCCTTGGATCGATTTTATTATAATTTGCACTTATTTCAACAGACTTGGGATGTATTTTCTGTGGGCTAAATCATGGTAGAATTCTTAAATTGTTAGTTCAATACAATACATAAACAGATGTAGCCATCCAGCAAAATTACCTAGAGGCATGCATTGTCTAACTGCTTATAACTAACAGCAAGAATACATCTGTTCACACTGAGAATAGCTTTTAAAAGGGACCATGTGTAAACATATTTTTATTGCATAGTTCCAAATTAACATGTTAAACCAATAATTAAAATTAGTAATGCTAAGAAAATAATCCTTTGAAATAAATTAGTCACCTCTCAATATAGAGGCTTATCTGAGGTACAATTTGTAATGCTAAATCTTAATGAGCACTTCGAAGAAAAAGAGAGCACCATGTAAATTCCGCACATCATGACTCCACAAGCTCTCTCCTCTAGTTTGTTGTTGTGGAGACCAGTGTGTTCATCTGTAGCTCAGACAGGAATGCATGTTTTATATCTCAGTCACGTCATGGCTTAGCAAAGAAAAGCATCTGGGATGGAGTGTGTCTAGAAACAAAACTGTGCAGATGCAGACCATTGGATAGGCACTGGATTTCAGCTTGCTTTTCACACCCAGCCAAACAGCATGCTCCAAATGTACAAGTACAGGTTGACTACATTCTCAGTCAGTTGATGAAGCTGCTTTTCTTTTGCTGGAATGAAACCAAGCGCTACTGTTGATGCTCTATGCCACTAGGTAAGGCAGTCCTCTAATTGCAACATTCATACTGGCTAATCAACGATATTGATTGTTATGGATCAAGATCACCCGATCTCCACTCAGGTTTAACACTGAGCGGCTTAGGAGGCCCACAGCACGCACAGTACATTTTAGTTTACTATTCTTTTTTCTAAACTGTGCACTCAAAGCACCAAATATAAACTTACATTTCCAATTAAGACCATTTAGTATTGAGTCCCCACAAAAAATACACGTCTAAAAATAACTCCTACGAGACAAAAGAAGAAGTAAAATAAATTGACCCTCTCACCAACCCCACAAATAGTACATAAGATATCTTAGGTAAAATTTCTAAAACCTATCTGATTATGAGCACATAATAAGGCACGTAATAAGAAATTAAGTAAATACACAGTAAATATGATTTTTTTTTCTCAATGATTTCTTGAATAATTATAGTGGTACAAAAACCCATGAGGTTTCAGGTTTTTTTTCTCATCCATAAAAAAGAACAAATTACCAAAAATAAGTAACTTCTTTTTTTTTCTCAAAAAATCTTGACAATCCTTAAGATATATAGACCTGAATAGTTTTGTTTTATTTAAGACTGTAAACTTTCAAAACAACAAAAAATTCTTTCGATTTCTTTTAACAAGTGTCTGCTGTTGTATCGCTTCAGGTGAAGTTGGTTCAAAAGAGACGTAGCCCCTCGCCTTGCTGTTGTGAATTATTTTGTTTTTTTTGTTTCCTTGGGGAACCGGACTGAGACAAGGTTAACTACATTAGGCAATACAGGCAAGTTACCAACCCCATTTTATGCTACTCAGTGGGCTCTCGACAAACCTCCTTGGAATGTTAAGGCTAGACCTCAGCAGCCCGGTGCAGCATTTTGCCTGTATGGGGGGGAGGTATCACTCTGTCTTCATCTGAATCCGATTGTTCCGTGTGCGTGAGCTGCACGGACCATGTTCCTGTAAGCCTCAGTTCCGCCTGCCCCTTGGTTGTCAGTGGTAGGTGTGCATTGGATTATTATCTTTTTTTTTTTGGTTTGACCAGACATGTGATGTGTGATCTGTGGTGAGCGTGAGGCAAAAGGATGAGCTGCTTCACTTGGAACCGCCTGGGTCCAAGAGTTAAGCAACCACAACGACACAAGAAACGAGAAATGAGGAAACTCAAAACAAAGCAAAGCTAAAGAGGGAGTGGAGGCAGGGCTAGAACAGCATCCGCATTAAGATATTCTGAAAAAAAAAAAAAAAAAACAAATACAAAGAGGAGACTCACTCAGTGGATGAATCAAATAAAAGCATGGGGAAAACAAACAAACCCTTCTCATCTATAAACCTTTTTTTGGAGATGGGGGGGATGGGGATGTGGGACACACATTTTTCACATTCATGACTCCACTCAAGGGGAGCCAGGCTCCCTGTAGTCGAGATGCGTAGACAGGAGGAATCCAGTCAGTTTACCTCTCATCTTCATCTGCAGTATGGCCTTGAGCTTGACATACATCTTCCACTCCAGTGTGGGTCTAACCGAGGTGAAACACAAATGCCCAGGTCTTGCGTGGTCGAGCTGGGACGCGGAATGGGGAGAGGGGCTAATGTGAGCCGGGGCTGCGGGGAGCACAGCTTTGTCAGCTTTGTTTAGCGGCCCCATTCAAAAACAGCCAAATGAAAGCACACTGTCCACTATCAGTCTGCTCATTTGCACGTATTTCACGTATTTCATCTGAAGGTCTGTGAACAGTCTCCCCTTCATGGAATCTATTTTTTAAATAATAATGTGATAAATCAAAAACGCCATATTGGGGCTGGTTTTGTCTGGTGCAAACCTATATTGTACAGTGACAAAACCACTGTGCCACATTTCCATTGGGACCTGAAACCAGGTCCTCATCACTAAAACTTACTGCTACACAAAAAAAAAAAAAAAGAGGCAGCCCATAGGTCAGGGCTGTCGCTACAGGGTTTCCCTTACGCACTTTGTGATGCTCTCCAGCCACTCAACTGATGAAACCCCTCCCTGGGCAGTGCAACCGTCTCGCCCCAAAATTCCGTATATGGGGCTGGCGAGATAGGTTGCATGCGGCACTTGGAGTACAACAGATATTCACTAGGAGAAAAGAGGGGCGGCAGGGAGGGTTCACCCATTTCAGTCTGGTTGTAAAAAGGCCTTATGGCTCCTCGAGTCCCATTCACATATTGTCTCTAAAACCAAAACAAATGGTTTTGTGGATGCAGCATTTGCTTACTTCCTGTGAAATATTTCCAGGAGTTAGTAGGCCACGTCATGCAGCCTGCCTGGCCCTCTGAAGGTGTTTGCAGCTACACGTCCAAAGCAAAAGCTCAGGGTTAAGATGCACATTGTAACAGAGGGAGTTCCAGTGGAATTCTGGGAGTCCACATTCCTCACTGTCAAAAGTCCCAAAAAGCATCACATCAATGCAGAGTAACAACATGCTCCCCTATGCAGAAGGGACTGGTCTTTACAAAACCTCAGTCTCTGTCTGAAGGCGTGACAGTAGTCTTTTATTTAAAAATCAATCTCTTATTCTAGCTAATCCAGTTGAGATTATCCGAAGTTGTAAAATTCCTAGCTTAGTCTCTCTTGATCGTAAATATAAAAAGGTGAATGGAAAGGCAAGGGTTGTGGGGGGAGGGAGGGTTGGGCCGGGGGATGGGGCGTAGTTTGTGTGTGCAAGCAGCAGCTGTTAGATGGTGGACTTGGAGAAGGACACTCGCAGATGGTGGTTCTCCCCCAGGTCGTGGTTGTGGAGGTCGATCAGGGCCTGGATGGCCTCCTCCACAGAGCCCAGCTGGATCAGAGCCATCTTGCGGTCTTTCCTGCCAAACAAAGGAGTTTTGTCACATCAAAGGGTGAGCAGAATTAAGAGAATCACCCTATGAGGAAAAGCATATATGCTCCCTACACTTGGTAATGGCTCCTTGATATAGTGTAAAAATGGTTAAAAATACACAAAGTTATAAAGTTCGGTTTAAAACTTGGCCTGAAATTTAAGTTTCAGCTGTTCAAGGCTGAAGATTTGTAATACATTAACAGGAGTTTCAGGTGAAATTTTAATAGATGCAATTGGGACAGTTAAACAATAAAAACTGCACATCTTCTGAGCTGCAATGAAAAGGTTACCTGTACAATGAAACGGCTAGGATACAATCAACATTTGTCCTAAACTTACTTGCAACTGAATAAGAGTGTTATGCTTTTTCTCTCAAAGAAAAGTTTGGCAAGTACATTTTTATGATTGCTGAACTCTCCAAACTATGTCAGGGAAGATAAAATGAATAGTACCTTTTAATTGTGAGAAACTGTTAAAGAAACATGTTGATTGAATCCTGGCCTATGTCTTTATTCTTGATTACAGTGCAAGTTATGGGTGCTGGTTTAAGCATCCCTTTAAAAAAGCTAAACTTCTACAAGCCATTTACCCCTTCATTGTCAACTTTTGTTCTCTGGCACATTATTATTTATACATCACATCTGTACGCCATTATATTAATATACCGATGCTGTTTGAAATCAGCATTATCTTTTGTTGTCTTCAGAACCTCATTAAGTATGGTTAGATTTAAGTAGCAGCAATATGATATTCTTGGCAGTTTTAATTCATGAGGATCAGAATGCATTTTCAGTTATTGAGAAAGATGGTTTCAAAAAGGGTATTATTTTCTAAAGACTTTCAGGTTGATAATTAAAATATCTTTTACAAAGACAAAAAAAACTCCTACTCACATTACTGAGAAAAGCTCTTTACACAGACCTACTGCATGTGTCTGAAGGCAAAATCTAATAAACTCATTGGGCCTCATACATATGTTGTAAAAATCGATAACTTTTCAGGGCATTAATATAGGTTAGAAATTGACCTGAATTCTCCAATGACAGCATCAGGAGTATGCAGCATCCACAATGGATAACTGCTTTTCCATTTACTACACCTCTACATTCTAGTACACAGCCCGAAAATTCTAATATTGGTTCTGTGATCAATACATCCACCTAGTGGCTGTTTGAATACATTACATCTACTCTACATTTACAATGGCATGCCTAGTCGCTTACATAGATTCCACTGAAGTGCTACTGACACTTATCTATTTGGCAATCAATACAATTAGTACTGGAAACCATAGAAAGTCTAATTGCATTTGAAAATGTGAAGCCATGACAAATGAAGCATCAATAAGATCAGAGGGGTAATGTATTAGGCTGCTTACTGGAAAAATTTGAAGGCCTTCACCGTGTATCCAGTGTTAGCAAATAGGTCCTTTAAGATGTCATCAGTGATTGAGGGTCTGTAGGAAGAATATCAGAGAATGAATAAGTTCAAAGAATGTTTGAAAACAACTAAAAAGCAGATTTCTATGAAAGATTACCCTCTCTCTTTGTTTTTCTACTAATATCAAGGTCATAATAGCCACAAACATTCTTTGATTGTTAGGCTAGACTGTGCAATTTATGTACAAGGCATATTACAAAGCTCTTTAGATAATTTATCTTCACCATAGATACAACAACGGCAGGAGGTCCATAAGCACTTTGTACATAATGAATGCTTCTCTCATTCTTCATAACAAAACTGCACATTGATAGGGAGATGATTACTGAAAGTATTGCTCTTCTGCCTAAAGTTACAGCATATGCTGCAATTAATAAAAAAAATGTCCTTAAAATAGGTCATATCATTGCATTATATTTAGAAAACGATAAACATTGCTAATGAGATCTCTCTGCTCACAATCTTTCTGGATGTATAATATTCCAGAATCAGAGGAAGTTGTAATGATTGGCAAACAAATCTTTTTGTTTTTAAACCCAGTACAAAAATTGAGGGGATGGACCTTCGCATCAACTCTGCACCACTGCACAAAGCATGTCCTCCACGGAGAGCCCAGAGGGCTGCGCTGTCCCTTCATATACAGGAGGACAAGAGGATGTGAATGGGGTGTACTTCACAGGTAAGGTGGGAAGAGGGTCAGGACCAATGGGGGAAACAGCACATTGATCGGCAAGGCATGTGGTCGCTGCAGTTGTATATGTACAAATCCTGATCAGATCCGCAGGGGCCATGTCTGCTTATCTGCAGGATCTACATGTCCATTGGGCAGGGGACAACGAAAGTCACCTGTGCTGTTCACTGACAGCATAACACACACTCTGCCAGAATGTGAGTTGGCACAGAGATGGGCAGCCATGTTGGACAGCATGGTCCGATGAAGTCGGGCCAGGGTCATGGCAAAGAAAGCTGCTTCAATGCTGCCTTAAGCCTTTAACTTGCTGCTGGACCCCATGAGGAAAGCACACAATGTCAAGAGAAAGCTTAAAGCTGCCACAGAAAATGGTGGACTTCTACATAATTCTCCCACCCAATGTGGCTAGTTATTGTCCTGTGCTCAGATTCTACTTAATTGACCATGCCTTGGGGGTAATTTTATGGAGGATTCAAAGGACACAAAGAGGCTGGGTTGATGGCAGGTGCGAAACAGCATGGGTGGGTTGTAAAAACCTGTCCAGTGTAGGCTGGTTGCCATAGGCACGTGTCACGGTCATTGACCCGTCCACTCAAGTACCCAGGATGAGACGCAGAGCACAGCGAAGTCATTGTCAGAGGCTGTGGAGAAAAGAGGCAACTGGCTTTGGACAGGAAGTGAGAAACAGCTACGACGCAGAAAGGGAGGGGATTGCAAGTTTGCTTTGTCTGCATGAGAACCAAGGGATCCCTGTGTTTAAGGCCAGAAAGGCCTGCTGACAGAACAGAGAGGCCCCCAGACTGATCCATGGTAAGAAATGAGTGTTTAGACAAGAGTTTCCACAGATGGTGTCAAGCTTTCAAAAGTGTGGAGGGATCATGAGCAAAACAGTGATAAAACCTGGGACAGAAGCCATGTCTGATACACAGTGCAACAGTTCCTTGCATACATAAAACCCAACTGTCAGCACCAGAAATATTAATTATTGCAGAACTGAAATATATTGTAAGCTCTGTTATTGCGATAATACCAGTCACTATTAAAAAACACTGTTTTCACCTACTTTACCATGTTCAATGGTTCTCCACTCTTATGAAGGCGTGGGAAAGAGTGACAGCTTGACAGAATAAAATAGCCCCTCAATTAATTTGTTACATAATACTGTGCAATGATGCCAGTCTGAAGAAATGATAAGAAATAGTATTCCAAGAGGCCATAATAAGACAACAATGTACTGTAGGAGCCTATAGCTGGAACAACATTACAGAATTTGGCCTACATACTTTGAATGGACAAACATTCAGTACAATGCAAGTCCAGTCATTACCATTTATTCCAAGGCTTTTTCCCCCATAATGGGAAAGGCAATTTAAACGTTCTCGAAATGTCTAAATGTCTACTGCATTCATACAGACCACTCTATATGGAACAGCAGGAAGGACACTCACGGTATGTTGGAGAGATGCAGTGTGGCAGATGGGGGGAAGATGTTCTGGAAGTTCTTGGAGCCGGGCTTTTTGAAGCGGTGCAGGGGGCTGCCACTGAAGTCCTTGGTCAGGCCCTGGTCCTCCTGTCCCTCCCTGGGTAGCTGAACGGTCTGATGCTTGGAGATGGTCACTCTAATGACCTTACCATGGAGCCTCTGCCCATTGAGGTGGCTCATCGCTGACAGGTGAGCAGAGGGGGGAAAAACACAGAAACCTTAGGTTTGCTGCTGACTGCAGTCAAACAGAACTTGAAAGAAATCACTCTAGAGGTTGAAATCAAAACCTTGATCCTAATATGAGGAAAAGCACACTCCTTACCCAGTTGTGCCTGTGTAGCATCTGCCATCTGTATTAAGGCATTTTCTTTCTTGTTGAACAGAATTTTAACTCTGTGAACATCCCCATAGACCCCTGCAGGGGGAAAGAGAGATGGCGAAGGAAGCCAATGTGAGAAGGGAGAGATGCAGAGAACGTGACAATAGGAGGGAAAGAGTGAGTGATATAAAAACAGAACGAGGCAGAGAAAGAGATGGAGGAATAAGGACAAAATCATTTATTCCCCCCCTCCCCCACCCGTCCTCGCGGCCTGGTGTCGATCGGAGCTTAATATTCACACGCGCAGAGGAAGCCGATATTCGCACAGGATGGAGGATGGGGGAGTGGGCGAGTACCAGCCCTCCTCTACATCCCAAGACACACATCACTCACGTTAATGCCCTCTTCATAGTCAGTCTGTGACAGCTTTTAGATTGCAGAGACAATGGCAATGTAACACACTGCATCTTTATGAGAAGGATATGAAAATGACACAACAGTGCATTCTCAACTTCCAATCTCTTAACTCCCTGCTTATTTAACGCCTGTTTTCCCATTTCCTTCAAGACACTTACTAATTGGAAAATCTATTCTTCATTCTAGTAAAGGGAAATCTTTTAAAGTTCACCTTACCAAACAAGATGAAGAGTCCATGAGGTGATATACTCTGCAGGAGGGAAAAAATAGGTTATTTCATCCATATGATCCTTAAAGTACCCATGGAATGAAAACTCTATTCAGCCATTCAGGCAATGTTTTGTACAGTTACCTGCAGTAAGAACACAGCTTTACAATGTACATACTTGTATCAAATATATGTAATCCATATTTACATGTTTGAAAAAGCTGCACTGCAAATATCACACAACTATCACACAAATATCACGCTTTGACACCTTACATTGACCCCTTTATGATTTTTAAAAAATTGTTTCAAACTTTCCCAATTAATAAACATGTTAAATAGTATTTGTTACAGTAAGTTAAGTTGATGTGAACTTTCAGAGAACAGTGTGGGTGATTTTTTAGTGAATGTTTTCAGGTATGGAGAGCCAGGTTTGCATTAGTTTGATAAGCATAGGGCCTGGTTTGAGCAGTACAGTGGCAGATTTAAGGAGCATGGCAGCTAACTTTAAGGACTGCAGGGATTACTGGTAGGTTAAAGGAGTTTAGAAGAGGTTTGAAGTAGTGCTGAGGCAGGGTTAGGGGGAATGGGGAGGTAGCTTTCGTGCAGTGCAGTACTCACGTCTGGGTTGAGGTTAGAGACTAAGAGCACAGAGTGCACAGCGGCCGGCGCCATCCCATGGATCGCCATCCTTCCTGCTACAGCAGATGTGGGGATGGTCAGGGGGCCAAGGGCACCTGGCATGGACTGCATGGACAGACCTAAGGGAGGAAAGACAGAGAGGTAGAGGAAAACAGCAAGGGAGAAGGGACAGATTAAGACATGGTTCATGGAGCAGCGAGAGAATAAAGGATGAGAATAAGGGAGTTAAGAAAAGAAAGGTATGAATGCAAATGCAAAGAGGAAAATAAAAAAATAACACCAACAATTAGAGTTCAATTTATGAGCCATTATTGGCATGAGTCACTGAATGGGGGTGTTCTGTGAAATTTCTTTATAAGTGGTTCTGACAAAGAAAAGCAAATTCAGCACAGCCAACAATTGTGTGTATAGGATTCTGGTGTCAGGTCGATTGGTTAACCTTTGCTTGTTCAAAATGTTCTGCTGAATCTACCGTTTTTACTGTAATTTCCTTTTAGCTCACACTCCTTATTAAGCGCCACCTGCATGAGTGTTTATTAAAAATAATATGAAGCTTCAGTGAACTGTGTCTAACTGTATTTGGCTTTTTCTCAAAAATAATATTATGTAACGGCAGTATTAACAGTGATGTGATTAATGTTTTCATAGCACAGCGCAAAGGAATTCATCATAACTGTGGCATGATACATGACAGAAATAGAATGTTGTTGAGGTTTAAAAATTTTAAAAATGATTTAAGTCATTTTAAGCACAATTCAAATATTTGCCTGCTGAGAAAAATTATTACTTCTTCCTGTACATAATAAAATAAATATGGCAACAGTTTACAAAAATATTGAGCTTGTGTTTGTGGTTGGCCCCATTTACTGTACAAGATGTACTCACTCTTAAAGCTAGTTTTAAAGCCATTTTAAAAGGTACTGGGGTCACCCACTGTAAAAAAAAGGAAAATACCAGAGTATGTACTTAACTGAAGCTTACACAGAATGCCATGTAAATTTGAATCTAATATGGCAGTATGAACCTACCTGCAGCCTGGGGGAAGCCGATGGCAGGAGCAAAGCCTGCAGCTCCAGGATAGGGTGAGGATATGATACCAGGGGCTCCTGGGAGTAAACAGGACCCATATTACACAGTCAGTACCAGCACAGCAGCCCCATATTACAGTCAAACCCAGCAATGCAACCCCACATTACATTGCCAAACTCAGCATGGCAACACATATGCAAATACACCTCCAGGCCTAGACACTCAGCCACTGTGGATGAGTCAAGGACCCGAAATGCAAAGATTACAGGTCCTGTTTTGTGCAGCGAGAGGATAAGAATATTATGCTTTTTCTAGACTTTCAGGTGTGATTTCATGAGTTTGGTACAACAGGGTAAATATTTCACACTTTAGTTCATTAGCCATTGCCATAGCATATTTTTCAGAGCTTACAGAAGTTTTCACTCGCAAATAATGTTTTTTCCCCCATCCACTGTATCTACTGTGGATTCTTCCAACCCCAGAATCATGTCCATAATAGGTTTTTTTCATTCCATATAGGGACTAATATTTTGCCGTCTTCAACTCAAAATAAAATTCAGAGGTACACATTTATTTCAGTACACAAAGATATTTTAAAGTATACAACTATAAACAATGTGCAGATATTCCATTCTGTAAAATATTGCAAAGTGTCAAATCACCGACTGAGACTGAACAGCACAAGTTGGTGCAATCTCACCTAAGAGCAATTCTTTTACTGTACCCTTCCATGATAATTCATCCACACACTGGACAAAGGCAGAACAAGAGGGGCTAACGCAGCTAGCACACTAAATTGGCAAGTAATTGGGGTTGCTGAACTTCATTTAAAAATGAAACCTTTAAAATCACCACTCTGATGCATAAAAAGTAATCCTTTATCCCAAGGACATGACTGGTAGCGATTAACTCTCCAACACATGACAGTATGTCTAAGTTGTTATGCTGTTACACCATGGATCTATAAAAGACATGCAGATCATTTGCACAGTATAAATATTTAATGATCATAATGATCACTACCTCAGCCAATGATTTGCAGCACAGAGAGGAATAATTTAATATTGAACCCTAAAGTCTGCAACTGACGATTTATAAAAAAAAATAAACAAGATGTTTTTTTTTTTTTTTTTTTTTTTTTTAAGGGGAATGTTTTTAATGAGAATGCCCAAGATTCCTTCACGGACCACAGTTCTGGAACCCCTAATCTGAGACTCCATTAACATACTGTCTGCATGATGGAAACATTTTCCGTATGAGCAAAATACACAGCAAACGTAACTATCTCAATCAAGTTCACTTGTCTAGTTGCAACAGTATGAAACATTTAAGATGCAAAATGAATCTCATCCTTTAATTAAGCAACTGCAAATTATTTGGACTTACATTTTAGATGCTTGTTTTGATGTGCTTTCTGACCAACAGACAGAATGAGTGATTGCACCCTGGCTGACAGAAACCAAGCAAGTAGCATGGGAGGGCATGAGCTGCATCCAAACAGCTGCACATCAATCACTCCTCTCAATATCAGCTGATTGTCTCTCCCCCCTTTTTTAACAAACAACTGTAATGTAGCCAGTGCATGCAGACAAAGATTGCAAGGCAGCCCAATTTTAACATCAGAGGAGATTGTAATCTTGAGAGTCCAACCAGAGCATACGACAAACAGCACCGCACAGGAGAAATTTTACTGCCCCGTTCTTCGTTCTGCAAGTCGGCCCCATCTTAATATCGAGCTCAGAAAACTGGTTATGGGACTCGGGCCAGCTCCTGGTGAGAATTCATCAAGAGTGATTTACACAGCAACATGAGCAGGGGAGGAGGCCTTATGTCTGTGCAAAGCTTCGTTCAGAGCCCTCTGCCACCGAGCTTATCGCCATCTGCAGTGCTCCCGCACCCAGACAGTGCACCTGATTTACAGCGCCTGAGACAACAAGATGAGCGGCTGTTTGCCCAGCCTCTCCGCCCACCCCGCATCCATGACAGATTCGACATTTCTCTTCGGCCTCTGTTGTCTGGGCCATTCAGAACTTTCTTCCAGTACCCCCGGTTGCGATAAAGGCCCCTTCTTTCCTTTTCCTTTTTTGTTTGCACGCATGTGTGTGCAGGAGGCAGATAGCAGCCACATCCAAAACACGACTGGATTAACATCAGTCAGGAGAAAGGGGAAATACAAAGTGAGACATCTGTAACCCTGGTCTGTCTGTTACGGTCTTGACATTTATTAAGAAAACGAGAAGAATCCTGATTTTGGGCTAAAGCTGTTTTTCCTGTGACATGAAAGGGAGTAGTGTATTTCCAAAGTCTAAAGCATTTCCAAAAGGTTTTCATCTCAGTTATCTGGAGAAATGAAATGCATAAATAATTAAAGAAATAGCCAACAACATGAAACCAGTTATTCCTCAGGGCTTCGGAGCGGTAGGATGTCTTACCGAAGGCGGCAGTCATGGCAGGGTCCAGGGTAGGCTGACCGTCACCCGAGGGGAGATCAAGGCGTGTGAAGTCCCTGCTCTTGTCGTTGTTATATTTAACATTCAGACTGGTCAGTTTAGAGAACTCAACGCGCAGGGTGCAGCAAGCGTTGTAGATGTTCTGGCCATCCAAAGTCTGGGTGAGAAAGTGAGTGGGAGGGGAGACACAATAATGAGTAATCATCAGTCATGCCAATCAGTTTGGCCAATAAAAATTCATGTGAGAACCTTTCGAAATATAATAAACATCCTTCCCAGGACCAACCATTCATTTACAATACATCTGCGGTTTTTGCATTGTGAGTGCACACCTTGATTTCCGTCCAGACAGAAGATTACGTTCACGCACAGCATGACGTCAAACAGTGATTCATTCCATCTGATCTACTTAATTTCACCTGAGGTTAATTGAGATGGCTAAAGTTTGGCTTTGCCGTCTTTGGCTCGTTCCCATGGCATCAGAACTCCAAAGAGCTATTCTAATGCCACAGGAGAGCTGTTTACATTCAGTTTTATTTAAACTCATGCTACAATTACATTGAGTTAGAGAAAACCCTTACATTTTATATTTTACTTGGAGGGAAAATGTAATACTGCCTTCATTACTTTTAAACGAGACTAAAATGAAGAAAATCATTATGGAATTCACACACAATTGGAATTAAGTCTATATTGTCTAAAGCATCTTTAGAGTACACCATTATCCCTTAACAAATGTTTTTTTCCTCCTTACTTTTCTGGACTACATTTCCATCAAACAACAACATGTTTTTTTCAGATGGATGAAACACTAACCAATAATTACAGTATATGGGCTTTACTATAATGCAGCAAAATATAAAAAAGAGCCTTCCCTGTGCTGATTAAATTTGTCCCTTGATGTATTGTGACATCTTCCAGAGCAGGGCGCCCATTAGAGGGGGGATGGAGCTGCAGGAGGGGCGGGGGCTGCCCTGGCCCTCTTTTAAGGGGGCTGTTTGTTAAATAAGCCCTGATGGCTAGCATTTGTCAGCCGAGTCCTTCCACTGAAGGGACGGACACATGGGTACATGCCATGGACCCATATTTCTCCCGCAAAGCTTAAGGGAAATATTGTGGGGGTGGACAGTCGGGGGAGGGGGCTAGATTACTTCTTTCTCCTCGTCAATTAGATACAAGATACTGCCATGCTTTGGGAAGTAATGAGGGTGATTTGCATTTGTTTTGTCTTAGGAGAACTCAATCTAGCCCCCCCCTCAGCTTTGCCCTACCCCAGCATTTTTACTGAAGGATTCAGGCAGAGGTGCTCACTACAACAGTCGCTGTAACACTACAAACGTTTCCATTGTATGGAGTAGCAATGTAACATGGCAGGAGCACAATGTATAACACCCGCAGACTAAAGGAGTAATTACTTGGTTTTTTGTTCCGATGACACTCATTAGATATCCACAGCAGTGACAAATTAATCACTGGGGCCTGGGATTTGTGCAAGGGTAAGGGCTGGTGTTTAAAGGGAGGGAAAAGGCACTCAAGTTGAGAAAAACATGGTCTGCTTCAGTAGCAAACATAGAATTCTCTAAAGTCAGTGCTCAAAGGCAATACATGGTATTTAATCTGATGGAAAAGGACACAGGTGTCACCTGGAATAAAACTGAACATACTGAGCTGTGACGTGTCCTGACAACCTTGTTCAAGAGGGGCCAGTGGTGAAATCAATGCAAGGTGATGCAACTGAACTCCACTCTACTGAAATGAGTCTATGTTGTACCTGTATAATACCCAAAACACAATCCATTAAAGGATCAGTTAAAGGTGGAAAGTCATTTTAAGGCTTGCTTTTCACCAAAGTAGTATTTTTGCTGTGATTATTATGGATACACAGCTCTTGATTCCGTCATCTACATAACACAAAACCAAATGATAAAGGGCTAGATAAAATAAAATACAGAAATCTCAAATCTTACCACTTTGGCATGGTGTGCATTCATAGGATCGGCATACTGTAACAAGGCCTGGAACTGGTTATTTTTTGTGAAAGTGATGATCTTCAGCACTGTCCCAAACTTGGAGAAGATCTGAGGAAGACCATAAGAAAGCACAGCCCAGTCTGAGTGCAATTCTCCCAATCCAATCATCAGCAAGAAATAGAAGCCATGGCTGTTATTTTTTTATTTTATTTTTTTAAACAAGGTTATGTTCTTTTTTACTTTTTCTTCACATTTGGAAGGGCCAATTTACAGCTCCTTTCCAACAACACCTTCTGTCAATATGCTAGAAAACGTCTTCCACATTGTGCTCTGTTAGCTGCAACTCTTATTCTTCAGTCCACCAACTAAGCCACTCACTGTAACTAACTGTAATGCAGGGTTGCCAAAATCATAGATATAAATGTATCGTAAATATAGGGACACTTCATGAAAATGATATAGTTCTGACATGATCCATAAATCCATAAAAGAAGTTTGAATGCCCATAAAAGGTGGACGAATTTAAATGCTCTTAAAATGCTTAGTTCTAAACCCAGATGGTCACGTCAGTAAAAAATAAAATTCAAGGTTGGCAATCCTATTGTAATGAAAAAGTAAACTTCATTTACAATTTGTGTTGACAGATATATAATCTGATATCGGATTATATTCTGGGGTGCAGGGTATATCACTAAACCAAGGCCTGTTGCTAACTGGATGTACCATTTGCCTTTGTAACTAAATACATATTTTCAAACCAAGCTGTCAAGATCAGCCATTTATACTTTTGCATTTATTTTACGCTGTACTGTTATCAGTCTATCATCAATATTCCCATTCTCATATTATGTTCAGCACTTACATATACAGTTTTGGTCAGGAGAAGAAACAATGTCAAGAGGAGGCTAATTAAATTCACTACTGCTTGCAAATAGTTCCCCAGTGCAATTTTGTCCACTTAAAAGCTGCTTCACTTGGTGTTATAAGAATCTTGTCTGCTATTCGGGGTCAGCTGACACAGAGCATCCCTTTAACCGCAAATGGGAAATGAGCAGTGAGCGTGAGCTGACCTGGTGTAGCACCTCCAGAGAGACAGGGTAGAAAAGATTTTCAACGATGATGCGTAGTACAGGGCTCTGTCCCGGCATCAGGCCTCCGTCACTGCCGGATGCAGACCCAGACAGGGTCATGTTCCCAGAATGCACTGCGTTTACCGCCTGCAGTGCCGCCTGAGCTCTCTGCAACACACATATTTATTCCTTAGGTGTTCATATTCATTGACAATATGATACTCACTTCAGGTAAAATTCTGCAAAGGCATAAGTACAATGGCTTGACATTTTCGATTTGGCCTGAATTTTGAAATACTCACTAAATACCCACAATAATTTAATTTGTTTAAAAAAAACATTTTTAATGCCATGCTTTTCAAAAGAATTCAGTCAAGGATGAAATTCTTAAACAATGCTACAGTGATAATGCTACAGTGAACATGCCTGTCATGTTCTGACAGCAGAAATAGACTAACTCTAGCAGAAGTGTTTTTTTCTTACATTTTCTATTGACAGCAATATTTGACAGTCACTATCAAGCTAAAGGAGGGACAGAAGTTGTAAAAATATCCACTATTTGAAGTGACAGGCAGAGGTCAACACTACTCCCACATTATAGGAGGAATGCTAATTTATATAAAGATCAATTTAGCAACAGATTTACAGGTTTATGTTCACCTTACCCTGCAATATGAACTGAACTGTAACATACAGCAGTCTAGTCAATAATTTATATCTCAAAGACAGATACTTTGGCCTTGGATTCTGGTATGCAATTACAGTCGTTGACAACATATCAGGCCAAAGACTCATTCATTTGGCATCGCGCACTCACCCCCTGGTTGGGCAGGTTATCGGTCTTGAGCTCTCGGTGGTTAGAGTACTGGATGAAGACAGGCTGGTTGCGGAGGTGGGGAGTGGCAGTGGTGTAGTAGTTAACCATCGTGATCGCTGCTTCCTCAGAAGCCATTTCTATGAAAGCCTTGGTGGGGAACAAATACAAGCAATTGTATGCACCTCTAATTCCAATGTAATATTCCAAAGTTTGTTCACACAAATAGATTAGGACATGGAAGCTTCTAATGACAGCCACAGAATCATATTACTCCGTTCAGGTCTTTCACATAGGCACTGTATGACAATCCAAATTAACCAGACTGCATGAAGAATTCTGTTAAAGTTTAACAACTTTACTTCAGATCCTTTCAGGAAAGTGCAACAAAAGAATGAAAAATGACTGGCAGATTTTTTTCCCAGGCAGACTACTCTCTCTACTTCTGTATCTGCAAAAGGGGAAATGAGTGATGAACTCTTAAAGTGACTTGTTTGTGCTGTTATAATATGCTGGTTTCACTGTGAAATAAGATAAATAAGATACCTTGAAGAAAAAAATCTGCATCCCCTTTGAAGCTCTGCTAACACCCAAGTATTGCGCTGAAAAATTTATGTATCAAAGCATCAGATCATTTAGTGGTCTTTCTTTCATGTCTGAATGTGTTATTCCAATTTAAATATGAAAGGGCACTTGAGGAAGACACCGGCATGAAGACCCCTTGCATCAGTCTTATCTCGCCTCTTATTAAAGAGAACGGATATAAAACTCCAACAACATGCTCCTATGCATTCTAAATTAGGAGAAGATGGACAACAAAACATTTTGCACATAGACCTCAGTCTTACAGAGTGACTATCATTAATGTATCAACCCTACTCAGTAAGAAACTAGTGGATGAAATTAAAATATTCTTGAAAAACACTGCTTTTGACAGATGACTTCATTAAAACTGATCTAATGAGGAAGAAATAACAGGCAGTGTCAACAGGAATTAAACAAAGCCCCTGAAGCTGGAAAGTAAAGTGTTTTGACCAAAAAGGACATAAAGGAAAAAGCTATTTGTGGAACACTTACATCTTGGCAAAAGGCTATATAAAATGAGAAGCTGCTCACAGACAAACTGTACTATGGCTCTTGGCCAAGTAGAAAATGGGACTTTACAGAAATGGGAATTGAAATTAAGAGATTATCAGTAACTCACTGGTGCAAAAAACAACATGCTAAAATCTTTCATTGTAACTACTTAACATTCTTTGATTGACTTACAGGGCCAATTGTGACTGACCAACATGTGAAATTTGATCTGGGCATATCAGGGTTCAACCCAGCATATGCCCAGTCAACCAGATGAGTCACTACTGAGCTATGAAAGAAATATCCCGCTGAACTAATCCCTCCCTCCCTGGGCTAACTGCTCAAGGCTCCTAGCCTTAGTCATACTTGGCTGGAGTAGGTGTTCACCTAGACCATGTGTGCCACTGGACAAGGGCCTTAGTTGGATAGAGGAGCAGCCTCATCGATCTATATGTAATTTACATTCAGATAGCCTTGGTGGGAAGTACATTTAACTTGTATATTTTCAAGTGGCACCATTTTGAATCTTTATCATGACTGAAGAGATTATCATAAAAAAGCTATTCAAAAACTGAGGGGAAACAAATTGAACCCCAAAATAGATGCAATATAGCTCGTGAAGAACTTCAGAGAGATGGATGGCCAGACCCAATGTGCTGAACTATAAGGAGGGTCTGAGAATCAGCATCACTTGAGATCTTTGAAATCACAAGTAAACCTACTTGGTTTTTTCCTTTGAGCATTAACAGGTTGGTGACTTTGCCGAAGGGGACTCCTAGTGAGACGACCTCTGCTTCGGAGACCTCGATGGGAATCTTGCGGACGTGCAGGACACGGGATGGGCCACAGGGAGATCGGTCTCCTTTAAACTTTTTGCTGTCGTTGCCATTAGCTGTGGGAAGGCAGACCTGTCATTAGCATTAGAAAGACAACTGGTACACACTATTTTTTGCTTCCCAAATTAACATTCAGCCTTGGATATCTGTGATTTAAAGATGAATATAATCATGATTACAGAGAAGCAATGGTGGACAAAAAGAAATATTATAACGAGTCTCACAACTGACTACCAAGGATAAGGATAACTAATCAATAATGAAACATTCCAACAGGGCACTCTGCTGACCAGAACCCAGACAGCCACACCCAGTGGGGCACAAACCGCTGAACCTCACAAGAGAAAAAGCTTCTTATAGGATTATGTGGATTATGAAGGCTGGCAAACTGCAAATGGTGCCCATTGTGGACAATTTGGCACTTGCACCTCAGGAGAAGCACCCAGGGACAGTAACCAGAGCTCAGGAATGGCAGACATTAAGAGACTTATCGAAAAGGCAGACAGTGAAGAAAATGTGCCTTTTTATAGTTTTTCCATCTCCCTTACTTCCTCCAGCCCTGCAGTCACAAATGTCCAATTAAAGACTCACTCATTTTCAGCTCATGTCTCATACGTTTTTTCACTCTTCCGCTCAGCTCATTAAACACTGAAGATTGACAAATAAAACAATTGATGTAGAAAAAATATGAGCACACCATATTCATATCATTAGAATGCTGAAGTATTGTTAATACAGTCAGCAAATGCCTTTTCATGGGACTGTTTGCCAGTGGCCATCACAAAATACTGCTATGCTTGTTTTTAAAAACATGACTAACGGCCACTACATAGCTGGTGGATGCCTACAGGGGCATTTACTGCATGAATTAACAATGCGACCAGGACATGATTTAAAAAAACAAAAAAACTCCAGGACTCCAACATCTGCTGACTCTTTGGTTTTATCTAATGACTGAAAATTGCAGTGAATATCAATTATAATGCATCTACTTTGTAAATTATGTTTACAAACACATTTAGCAACAGATTTACAACAGATTTTGACAAATACTTATGATCATGGTTAAGGTTAAAGGAGCCCATAAAATTATGGAGACTTTATGGAGAGAAATGGACTGAGCTGTTTTCCACTGTTAATTGACATTAGATGTGTTATCCTCAACCAAATGTTTTGTAAAATCATTGGCAATAAGCTTGATATGGCAATACATGATGCTTAAAATGTTTTAAGTGTGCATATGCCAGATATCACTGTCATTCTGTTATCAGTTTACTGTGATTAGCAATTAGGTAGGAAGGCTTTGGTTAATGTTCTTACCAGGCAAAACAGATATTTACCACCAAGCACTTGGATTAATGAAATCGCTCATCCATTCATCCATTAATTCATTCTTACTGGGTGTTCATTTCTCAAAATGTTTCTCAGGTGACATTCTTTCAAAATCATTAATCACTGTACCAGTTTTATGCACCATTAGATCACTCATGTGACAACACCCATGTCATTGACATTTCTTGATTGATTCAAGCCAGACAAATGATTCAGGGACTTTAATACACTTGAAAACATACATTTACAAATTAACGGTGTAAAATTGAGTAATTTTAGAATGAATCCCCTTTACTCTACACTGTCCACCCTGCCATTCCAGTACTACTTCCAGGCTTTTGGCTTTTTATGCTTACCTGAAGCTGAAGAGCCTTTTTAAATTAACTAATTATTATAAAGCTATAAAACCTAAACTGTCACTCATACCAACAATATCAGCTTCTTGAGACTTAGCACAAAACCACTACATGAGCTACAAATGAACAGATTCACCAAAAATACAATACACTATCTTGATCATTTTTGAAGAGTCAATGACCCCATCTTTGGTGTTGTTGACCTTCTGCCATATTAAAGCTGGTTTTTGCCCCTACTAGACTGAAGACATCTTTCTTGAGTCTAATTAAAGTCCTTCCAGCAATGATTTATGAGTTAATACTCTGAGCCTAGATGAAGACAAATAAGACACAAAAGAAAGCGCTTCGGTCAGCAGGAGGCCGAGCTACAGCAGGCCTGCCAGCATGGGCAGCGTTCACTCCAGACTGTCATGGAGCGCTCGTCTATTCACTGCCAGTGTTCTTAGGATGACTCCACTCTAACTTTCTATTGGACTACATGGGGAGTTGTGCCAAAGTCTATTCTTAGAACAGTGCGATTTAAATTCGGATGTATAATTCTGTCACAAAAGGGGGTAGTTCCCACATGGGGGGCTGCTGTATCTATGTGGCATTTCTCATTAGAAGACACAAAAAGTCGTAGCGGTGCTGACGCAAGTGAATCATCTCATGACAATGGTGCACACACATCTGTCAAAGAACTGGTGCTGTCAGTGTCATTCTGTTTGAAAATGGGTCAGTTACTGTAGCATCAGCAAGAGTGAGGTTCCCCTCCGAGAGGAAGCAACTTGGCCCTTTTTCAACGCATGAGAAGATATGAGAAAAATATGGGTAAGTGCCTGTGGGAGGAGCATTTCCGACTGGCATTGTGGACTAAGTTCCTTAAAATTCATTTGTAAGGTGTCATGTAATCCAATAAGACATAACATAAATGATGTTTTATCAAACATAAATGTCAGAGTTTGTGTCTGTAAAAATGCAAATTTGCTTGAGTTTGGTTTGCTTTTCCAACTCTAAAGGGAGACCACCATTGCACCAAGGCAGAAACACTGTTGATATTGTTTTCACGATTATACAATTTATTAGAAATAACAGCATAAGACTACAATGTAAAGTGTATACATTTTAGAATCACTAATCACATACTCACTATATATTAACTAGTCACAAACCACAAGTTACAAACCCACTGCCACACAAACCTACAACAGGGTGAGCTTGAAGCCCAGTATACGGATTAGTGCTCATGCTTATACCATGAACAAAGAGACTCTGAAAGACATTAATACCACAGAATTAGTGGCATTAGTGTGTATGGTGGTGTCTTGCCAAGTGGTCAATGATGTAAGGAAATGAAAGAGCAGGCACTCCATAGCTGTTCATGTACAGGAAGATTCAGTGAAATCACACTAAAAAAGTCCACGCGACACATGACTCCTGCTTCATTCCATGGCCTCAGCTAATGAGAGAGGGGCTGGACAGTGAAGGAGTGCTCTGCACCAGAATCCTGCAAGCAGATACACCTGTTACTTGCTGCAGATGCCCTTTCACAGACTAGCATGAACAGATCCTTGGCCATTGACTGGGTGCACCAGTTCTGAGGCAAGCTGAATTCAGATGGGTATAATGAATGAAAGGTCTATTTTACTCAGGGGCTGGAAGGTACCAGGGTGCCCCTCCATACAAGAGTCTGGAAAATTTGCTGCATGTGAGGAGAATTACATTAAAGTTGGCAGAAATTACAGAAATATACCACATAAAATGCGAGAGAGACATCTAAAAGTAATCAGGGTATCTCATAGGAGATTCATTTTTCTACCATCATGACTTAATGTATTTGAGACCAGATCATACAAAAGTATATGAACATGTTCATACATCTGACTCATTCTGTGAAGTTTTGAACTGTTTAATGTAGCTGACTTGTATTTATCTTGTAGTTCTGGTTTGTATTTTATTTGTATACTTATAATAGCATAAGGTGCTTTGACTAAAAACAATAAAATATCAGTCATAAAAAAGCAGTACAATATTATGTTCCATGTGGTGGTTTTCTTTATTGAGGCCCACAGTCCTGAGAAGTAACCAACCAACAATAAAACTATGCATTGTAGGAATAGTGCAATGTCAATAATGAAATAGACTAATAGTAATCACTCTGCTGTTCCCTTCGCTTGACATCTTTGCCATCATTGCAAACAAAAATATCATACTTCCTGCTGTATGTCCAATTCAGGGAAAGTAAACCAAGATCTTCTAGAGACATTCCTCCCTCTATCCATCAGTCCACAGTGAAGAAGAAGGCAATGATTGGTTCATTTTCCAATGACCCTTCATTTCCATGGTGACACGCACATGATCACCCACAGCATATGGCTGCAGGAAGGCAGCTCATCTCATTGTGCAGTTAACAAAATCTTGCTGTATGTCTAATGGGATTAAGAAACTCATCTTGTACAATTATGTATGCCACAGGGCCTTAAAAATGATCAACAAGCCTTTCAAACAAGAAGATACAGCCTGCATCTGGCATACTGTATACACTAACACAGTTTTATGTATCATCCAGCTGGAAACCTCATCACATAATCACTACGGACACTCGCAGTCATGATAAATCGCATGAGCGAGGCAGGAGTTTCTACAAGTTCCTTCCATCACAAACGCCTAATATCATTGTGATGCCTTGACTCTAGGACAAACTTACCTGGCTTAATTGTTGTTTTTCAAGGTTATTAACATTTGAATTATTGAACATATAATAACATGTTTTACTTTTCCCTCTTTGCTGTCTGCTTTATTCTCTTGGTTCCATTTAACTTTTATTATATGGTAAGCTTCTGATTTGCTATCACTAATGACAGTGAAATAATCTGAACTGACTTGAGCCTGGAAGATAAGCTTGAGCCTGCATATAAACAAAGAAGCGAGGAAAGGAGGGGAATGATGGGAGAGGGGCCTGTGTCCCTTCGTTGGGATTCTAATTTCGGAATTCAGTGAATTAAGAGTCATCATTCAAAGACCATACATTTTTTTAAATGAAAATGATAGCTTTATGAATCATTGCTTTGTACATTTAACCAAACATCTGAGTGTAGCTGCTCAGAGAACCACCCCCCAGTGCCATTAAAGCAATCCTTTTAGAGGCTGCAGCTTTCAACACTTTATGAATCACAAAATAAACTTAATGATACCTCACTGATAATACAAGGGAGATAGTTTTAGTGACTGCATATTGATTACATTGTTAACAATGCTTACCCCACGTATTGCTACAGCAACAGCCATTTGAATGACAGCATGGTTCATGCCAGGACATCCATTTGAGGCAAGAAATGACATACCACTACTTGCGACATATCATTCCAAATTGCCACACTAAAGATGTTTTTCTACTCTTCATCGACTTTTCTACATCTTCATCGACTCTTCATAATTACAAATTTGAAAACATTATCCAAAATGTTTTGCTGAAAAGTTAACAATGGTTCATGCTTCTAGATCAGACATCTCTAATCAAAACTGATAGTTTCACACACTGGTTCCAAAGCTGTTGAGCAAGCATGTTATTTAGGGAAGAAGCATCGCAGATAATAGTGTTAAAATGGAATGGAGCCTAATTTTCACTGTTATTGACTGTTGTTAATGTAGTCATGACTGAAGGTTTCTATTCTCCATACAAATCAATACAAGTCTTTAAGTGATGCAAGACCTAGGCAGAGACCTGCCAGGAGTGTTGCTAGGTCACCCTGGAATGAGAGGAATGTGGCACACTCTTTTATTACCCCCTGTCAACAATTCTGTGCTCTAGCATTCCTTAAATATCTCCCTGCGCAAGACGTCGTGCTCGCTCTCTCCCACACCCAGCCCTTTCTTCTCTTCCTCCTCTGTGGCCAGACATGTCCGATCAGCTTTCACTTCCTTCCTGTATGTTTTTTTTCCATACTGTTTTTGAAAGTGTTTCCAAAGTACCGTTGTCTTTAACATCCCAGAGAGAAAAATGGCATTTAGGAAAGGAATTTCTTGCTTTTACATATTCTTTTTCCCCCACCCCACAACATATATTAAACACCACCACCTACTCCAACCATCAGCTGATCAATCAGCTTCTTCAACCCACCCAGGGAAAGAGAGGAGTGTGTCACTATGGAGACTGGATGGAATGACCCAGCTTCTAGTCAGCAATGAAGGTCTGTTTCAGTATGGAATACAATTAATATTGACATGCCAAAAATACTGGAAGTTAAGATAGTAAGGTAATACCAATAACTCTGTCAGCTGCCTGGTCTTCTGTAAATAAATGCTACATTTATAATAATGCTCACCATTTCATATGAATGCAGAGGCAACAGAACCAAGAGAATAGCAGTATGTTTTTTTGTAAGGACTGGGATGGATGAAAAATGCTGAGCAATTTGAGAACCATCTTAACCATCTTATTAAAGAGGACACTAGAAAGAGATTAACTGAGGATTTTAACTGGCTGAACCCTTGGTTTTCCCTTTGTGCTTCTCTGACCATAAACACAGTGCTACAGGAACTAGAACACATCAGTGAGACACACAGTTTCCTCACAAATGTGGTTTTACTCCACAAAGGCCCGGTAACAACAACACCTTACAGGAATTTATGTTAACTAAGCCAAAGTCAATCAGGTATTTAAAATAATAAGAAATGACTTTCTGCCCTTGCCCAAGCAGGGGAGCACAACACATCTGCTTTACTAAAAATCTATTTTGACCTTGGCTATAAAGAGGTGTGGTATGAAAGACTGTACTTTGTCACAATGACAGTCTTACTATGGGTGCCTCTGCCCACTGCTTTGTAAATACGGGTTTACATATTAGCCGTAACACTCAGTGATGACTGTGTGCCGTGCAGGCTCACTGACTCAGTGTGTAAACACAGGTCATTTTACACCTAAGCAGCCCTCTAATATCATATCTGTATTTTAGGCACAAAGTCTGAATTGGAACAAAAAAATTGTCTCTGTTGCTCTTCAGTTGATAATTTTTTCCCTGCTGTGCCTCCAAAGTCAAATGTGAGCAGGGCTTATTGAATCAGCAATACTTCGGATAAAATGGAAGTTATCTAGACAAATGTATCTTTTCAAAGACGAAGCCCCAAGAGAGAAATAAAATGAGCTGTGAATAAGATGCTGTAGGTGTGATTTGCCTTCACATCTAGAGTCTAAATTTAGCGGAATGCGAGAACGAGGAGGGTGAACAGCTGATACAATGTTTTAAGCCCTTAATATCACAGAGCAGATACTTCACTGAGGAACGTTACAGCTTATCCTAAAAAGAACCAAAGACGTGGAAAACACAAGGGGAGCATTCATAATACAGCTTGTTCCGATACGCTCCCCTGATTTTTCTCCAAGTGCTTAAAAGGGAAATATGTTTTATTACAATGGGTGCACTTTCTTGTGCCTAAATCTATGCTTTTGTCACATCAAAGCCTCTTTTTTGAAGTAATGGCTGCACTGTGAAACAAATTACTC
This sequence comes from Albula goreensis, assembly GCA_022829145.1. Classification (NCBI taxonomy): domain Eukaryota; kingdom Metazoa; phylum Chordata; class Actinopteri; order Albuliformes; family Albulidae; genus Albula; species Albula goreensis. The sequence continues at coordinate 46,186,682 of CM040741.1, forward strand.
TAAGCAAGTCTTGTGGCTTTAAAGCCATACATTAAGGAAGGTAACGGAAATTTATTTCACTTGTACAGTAAGAGGAAAACAGATCTGAACAGTTTGCATGAAACCTGATGAGTGCATCATTATGAGTGATAACTGAGATAAAATAAAAATAAAAAAACCCTACCATGGAACATAAATTATAACCAAATTTCATATTTGAAACTTCATATTTCAACATGAACTTGAAACAAAAATAAAGACAGAATGGAACATCATTGAGGAAGCAAAAGCAACTCGGTGTCAACCCCATTCCCAGACGGCCTTGGGGCATCATTGACATTTTAGGCCCAACCTTTCCTACATTCTACACTCATTCCTCTTGTGTATGCTATCCCAAGCTTGAATTCTGACAATAGTCAAACTTACTAATTTAGTGACTCAATTTAAAACCTCTACATGCTCTACAGTACTCCAATAAGGTACCACATGGAAACACTTATAATTTGCAAAGTTTTCACAAAATTAAATTGCAGGCATAGTATTTATCGCAGACACTGGTGCTGTAACAAGAGAAGCAGGAGCATGACAGGAGCATGCTGAGAAGACGACTTTGTCTTGGGCAGTTACATAGCACTCTCTACTTGTCCAATATAGCGTGAAGTGGCTTCAGAAAGTATTCAGACCCCTTCACTTTTGGCACATTTTATTGTGTTGAAGATGTAATTTTAAATTGAAAAGTTTTGTCCATGTATCTATAGTCATTAACCCACAATGACAAAGTGAAAACATGTCTTTAGAAATTTGCAATACTTTCTGAAGCCATGCAAAAAACCTCCACCGAAGACATTCTAGTATGCCCATCCATTTTGCTGGGAAATTTACATGGAGAACATGATGGAATGGGAAGCAAATTCTGAAGAAACATTGGGGTTATCCAAGAAGGAATGTATGGTACCTGTAGATGGAGTAGAACTGCTCATGGTAGAAGGGCCACACGTGAAACCAGAAGAAAGAGGCTCCTCAGATCCCCGCTGAAAGACAAAAAAAAAAACAGGGACATCCATTGGTCACATGGCCAGCCAACTTTTCCCCAAAACAAGGTTGCCAATAATTTTAGATTGATAATCAATCAGGGATAGCAATTTCCAGAGAGATTCTAATGGATCTCATAGAAGACTCCAGTAAATGTAATAATTTTGTGGATAATGTAACATTCAGCCACAGAATTCAAAGCAGTGAATTTCAATAAAGAATCTGTATTTATCTTCCTTCAATAACACCTGGTAAAACAAAGTCCAAACTTCATGAAATTTTATTAATCTTAAGCTAGACTTGTTATATGGAGCAGTAGGGACAAATCACAAGGAGAAAGGCCTGAATAGGAGTGAACAAAGAGTGAACAGAAGCTTTGAGAGTTCTCATTTCTAAGCAAGTTAAATGTAAAATGTTTTCAACCTTGAAGTTACCTGTATTATAAGCACATGTCTTTTTCCTTTTTTTGTGGATGGGGGAGTTATTTGCCCTTTTCAAACAATAACTGGGTAAAAACAAATTTATCAAGACCTATTTCTAGAAATCAAAAGTGTCCATACTTCATGTCAGAGCATAATATACTAGTAGGATAAAATCAGAAAAAGGCAGCTACTCTCAAAAATGGATTCATTCTTTCTCTTCAGGCATACAGTCGAAATGAGACCAATCCCCAATTGCAAGATAACATGCTGGAAATGCTTGCCTATTCAGACACTGATTTAAACCCTTTTGTGCCAAAACAATTTCCTTGAGTTTGTTATTTGGTAGTGAATTTGGTGGGCATGCAACCTACCTAGCTGAACATGTTGAGTAAAAAAAATTGAAACCACTCTGCTAAAACCTATTCCACAGATATTATTAAAACAGTGACCCTATAGGAAACTGATCAGGGCACTGCATCCCCACAAACTTGTAGATTATATATATTACATCACAGTCATTTAGTGGATGCTTTTACCCAAAGTGACTTGCAGTTGATTATGCTAGCCAAGGGCCAATCCCCCCTGGGAGCAATGTGGAGTTAAAAGCCCAATAGCAATGGTGTTCTTGCTGTGGCTAGAGCCACCAACCTTAGGGGTCCCTGTCATGTGCCTCAGCCACTAGACTACAGGCTGCCCCTACATGTATATAAAATCCATTGCATAATAATAGTTACCAGTACTCAACACTAGGAGAACCTGTCTCTTCACTCGACGAGTTGCATCTTATAGACTGATATCGTGGTTTCAAGCTATGCTTTTTCTGTTATGCTTATGTATGCATTCATGTTTCCCAATATAATGGATCAAGGATATTAACAATTGATTTATATGAATGAAAATTTAGAAAATCCTGATGGAAGAAAAATGTTTCAGTCTAACCCATTGAGGTTACCATTGTTTTTGATAGGTTATACATGTAACACAGATGTGCTGGTAAAGATGAATTGTGAAAGTGCTTTAAACCAAATATTATTAGTAGGATTTGGTCAGTTACAAAATGGCAACTTGATTCTGCCACTGCCCCTTTGGCAAGCAGCTAGAGGAAATGTTTTCATTTGCCTTTCATTTCCTGAGCAAGATTGTCTGACCAGAGGGAATACTTCACTAATTAACTTCCTCTCAGAACTATTTTTACTTTTTCAGGGCCAAAAGGGGGGTATCCTTGGTACAACTTACATCCTAAATTGATGTGATTATATGGTCGACCACAATATTCCAGTATGATATTGTTTTTATATGTCAATTTAAATGAACAGATACTGAAATGACCAAGGAAAGAACTGATTGCCATTGAAAAGGTGCCTGTCCTATAAACATAAACACAAATCTGTGTCACATTGCATGGAATATAGCTGGCAATCACATGTACTATCAACAGCAATGCAATACTATTAATACAATCCCCTCATTTATGATAATAAAATATGCCTGAATTCTGGAGGTAAACAAATTAAACATTCAGGCCACAAGTCTGCCCTGCAGCTTTTCACTTGAGATTAGCTGGACTGTATACAAAATGTGTGGAAGTGCACACTGGCTGTACAGTGGAATTACAAGGACATGCAGAAACATGAATCCTGAAATGTGCATCCTTTTTCAGAATGTGGGAACAGTTTTTCCAGTTACAGAAGAGACTGAATTGGTATAAAAATGTAATGATTTCTGGTTTCTCCCCTGAAGATCAAAAACTTGGTAATCAAACACACCATGTGCACTAAAACAAAGTAATTCCATACAATTTGCAAATGTGTAATTCACAGCAGACCTGGCAAATAATCAGTCTGTATCTCCATCAGTAATGAGGGATGCAATGTACAATATTAGAGCACTATCTTGATGTCTTTCCAAGCTTTGTAAGGCTTAAAGAAACACACAGAATTGTTTAAAGAACAGTGCTCTGTGAAGTCCATCAATGCTTGACACCAATTTAAGGAAATGATATTAATAGCAACCTGTTAAGATTTACTATAGATAGCTCAGAGATAACACTGAAGAAATGACTGTAATTATGACAACAGAGACAAAAGATTCCAGCCTGGTTTCCAAAAAGTAACCTCAGATCCATGCTGACGAAGCAAACGAGTGACATCTCCTCAGCTGAAAGTAAGGAGTTCATCTTTGCTACTGTAACAAAAGGAAATTGTTTGATGTCATTCCATTCTCATCAGCTTCTCCTTTTGACATTCATTTTCTTCCTCCTGAGGAAGCAGTCTTATCTACTTTTTTAAAGATTATATTCAAATCCCTGCTGGGGGAGTATGAATATGCAAAAATGATGTAATCTCTTTAACCTTTATAGCCAAGCTCTTCTCTGATGTCTTTGACGTTTCATCTGAAGGGTGAAAAATGAACGCTCGCATACATACACACACACACACACACGAACACACACACACACACACACACACACACACACACACACACACACACACGTTCCTCTGTCTGCAACCTGAAATGGTAATGATAATGGAATCACCCAGAGAGGTTCCACTGGCCCCGCCCCTGCTCCGTCATTTCACGCACGTCAATGGCAGGGGGGCCAAAGATCATGCACTGACAGGATCCTTCCACATTGAAATTCATGACATCGACCGCCTAGAGGACGGGACCGTGCTGTTTCCCTTCACTGTTATCATTATAGCTAAGTGTCTTTAATTAGTGAGCGAGAGCCTGATATCAATTAGAGTAATTCACAGCCCCCGCTCCATCAAACCAATTCCGTCACGGAATCTGATGCATTACTAAACAGTAACGCATTTGTTGGCTGTCTTTTTTCTTGTATAAAAAAAATAAAAAATCAGAGTATGTACAGACAGGTGAGCAGAAAATGTTCCTTCATTGCATTCAATGTTTCATTAATCATCATAAAAACTAGCCACCAGCTTTGTGTGAAATAAGGAGTCTTAACTGGATGAACTGTAAAAAATAAATTGAAATAAAATATAACATCTCCCTTGAAACAGTTGTACAGCTGCAATGATTCTGAGCTTTTTCCACATGGTTGCTACACCAACACATCCATCTTGCAGGAGAATGCTTTATCAAAGTAATTCTCCACAGATCTGTGGTACTTGCAGATCCCCAGATAAATTTCACACTGCCAAAAACAGTACTCTATTGCTTACGAGAAAGCATTAGAACTCCCTTACTGTGCAAGGAATTATCATCAGATCTTCAACAAGAGGCAGCTTTTCATTTCTTTTTTTAATCTCAAGATCCTCCAAAACATTTCAATATAGAAATGTTTAGAAAGGTGAAATGAAACCATTAAATAAACCTAAAATTTTCACATAACGTCCACAGGATATATGGAGATTTATATCACACTTGTTTTCTGGAAGTTTCAGGAGGTGTCACATGTCCTGTTAGTAAAGAGACGTCGGATGCTACCAGCAAACTGCTATTATATGGGCTCCATCGGTCTCTGGCTTCTCTAGCTTCCACCACCATATAGCCAGTGCTTAGTATCATTTCTCCAAGCAAGTGAGGCATAAAACTAGAGGGCTCTAGTGCAACAATGAGTGATGTCAGAACCCTGCTTGATCATAAACTACATCTTCTTTATATGTGTTCATACATCAACAGCTCAAAACATTCATTATTAACTGAATAATAGCTTTACAGTTACTACCCTACCATTTCCAGTCCTCTTTTTCCTTCCAAATTGTAAACTGAACCAAGTATTCCTAAATTAAACTAGAAGTGGTAATAGCCTTTCTCTAGCTTTGACAACTAAACTGAAACATTTTCACAAGAGTACAAATTGAAAATGTTACTTTACCTGTAAGATTAAAACAGATTGCATCCTGCATTTTGACATGTACTAATCACAGTGGATTACACTTCAGATCTTAAATCCTGTAGTTCTGATAAAAATTCTCTTTGAAAAACAAGTGGTGTATACCCTCAGATAATGAAAATAGATTAAGTACTCATTTTAAATGTGCAGCATTCACAGTTATAAGATCATTTTTTAAATATTCTCTTTCACATGTTTTCAGGTGAGCTATGTTACAGTGTGAATGAATAATAACGATTAGTCCTATATTCTCCAAGGTTGACAATCAGTCTGGGGAAATGTGTTTTTCATTGTTGGGTAATGTGGGAAAGAGAGGACAGGCAGCATTTCCCAAGATAGAGAACAGATGCCGTTGACCACTGTTAATAGATGAGTCATGTCATTTTGAATTTAACATCATGTATGACGTCACATTCAGTTTCTAACTAGTCCCACCACCAAAAACACAGGCCCTGTACTCTATGTGGGCTCTTGGTGTAAAGCAGTTGCCTTTGATGATTTGCTTGTCAGCAGGACACCTTTCAAAAAGAATGCAGAGAGGAAAGAAGAGTGTCTCCATGGAAACAGAACAGGGAGAGACAGTGGATCATGGTGAATGGAGGATCAGCCTCTTCCCATGGTTCTGGCTGAAGGTGGTGTGTCCACGTGGCAAGTCCTTGACACACAAGTGCCATGATGGAACCTGGAACAAGCTTCAGTTCACTATTCCGGGACATAAGCTTAGACCTCCCAGAATCCCGCCTCGCTACACGACACCCACACTGTGCCTCCATATTTAATTCCTCAAACTTACATAAAATCAATTTTGTTTCTGAACTTTCCCAAGCAGATCAAACGACAGGTGTACACGTAGAAATACGTAGCGGCATTTCAGTAATTACAGTGTAAGTGAAACCTGCAATAAGTAGAGAAAGACTGAGAGAAAGAAAAACTGAACAATAAATGAATATCTTTGGTTTAGGGTCATACAAATATATTTACTTATCCCCAGTACATTTTTAAAATTCACATCGCAAGAGGCCAATGTTCTTGATAAGATTGAAGATTTACTGTTGAGACCCTGGATTCCTAAACTCCAAATACATCCATGTGCTAATAGCAACCTGTCATGCACTACTATAGCCCTAAATGGTCCAATTCCTTCTCCAGCCATACACAGTCCTGATTGACAGATGACAAATCAATACTCCTGGGTTCAGTCTAGGAGCAGGCAGTCAACTGGCCCACAATATTCCTGGTCTACTTCATACCAGTAGGATATGATTACTGAGGGTCATATACGTGTCTTTTATGTCTTAAATCCTCTTCTTTTCAGAATCTAAATTAGATTTCAAGAACAAACAGATATATTATGTTATTATCCAGTAGCAAACTTCAAAGGAAGTTTGTTTGATGTTTCTGACTAAAAGAGTACATCAGGATAAAGGAAAATAAGAATGGTCATAACATCACTCGGCCTTATGAATGTGGATATATTTTTTTTTCAATAGTCAGTTTAATTTTAAAATCTACAACACTTCTGAAATTTCACACCAGTGGTATATATTTCACTTGCTATGAGCCATGTCCACTTTTAGGTCACTTGTCAGATTTATAATCTTTAAACAGGAAAAGACACTATAATACAGTACAAAAAAGTAATAAATCACAAGATGGAAAGGTAAATACACAATTTCAGGGCTCATTGCCCCAGGTTTCTGAGGCACACTGTCCACTTGCCTTGTTTTAGTCTGACAAGTGCCTGTAACCAAGCATCACCCATGTAAACTCAAGGAGGACTGCATGATTTACAAAGGCTACTGTTCAGAAGACACTGGCAGAAAAACATAGAACACTGCAAACACATCTAATCAGTGGATGCCCACTGATGGAAAAGCACCTGTACCTGTCGCTCTGCCAAACAGAAACAGAAGACGTGCCGTGGTGTGCACGGCCCCCGCACTACCCTGTCTGCCACCCGCCAGTGTGCCAATGCTAACTGCTATGTTTTCCCTCTTAACCAAGCAAGAATTCTGTACCTATCACTCTGGTGCTCTGCTGGAGACTAGTCAATTTCAAATTATATCCAGGTGTTGTAAAACATGCTTTACTCCTGAGCCTTTCCCGAATTTCTGTCATTCAGTCTTTGCACATGGCAATCACTTACAATGCCTTTTAAACTGACAAATAGGCAGCACAAGAGCATAGCTGGCACACTGTACCATGCACACACTAAGACAAACAAACACAAACAGACACCGACGCACAAAAGTATCAATGGCAGCTGGTGAGCGACAAATGAGGAGGCTAAAAATGTGCCATTATTTGATCATTATGAAAATCTTGCTGCACAATTAAAAAGGATGTCAGTTTAAATGAGCATCATATATTAGTTGCTCGTTTTACTTGAGTACACAGAGAACTATTTCAGATCCATGTTGCATACTTCACCACAAAGCAATTAAAACTAAAACAGGAAAACAAGTAGAAATAAATAAGTAAAACAAGTAGAAAAAAAAATGTACAGACTCAGTTATAATAAAAATATATGGCTGGTCTTTGCTGCAAGTAAGATAGAATACACTAATATGAGATCACTGGGGGAAAAAACTGCCAAGTTTTTCAGTTGAAGGAAAACAAGTACGATTATGAATTTAATGGGGAGTTGTCTGTCTCTAGCAACACAACTACACACACAGTCACACAAACACACACACAAAAGGGCACAGGGGAAGCCACCATGATTTGTTGCGACTGTGACAGGCTGTGAAGAGATGCACATAGCCGACCAATGCAGACAGTGATGGGGTGGGGGTGGGGGGGGTTATTAAAAATAAGAACAACTCCACGTCATCAACCATGGCTCTCTCATGATATGGCTGGCGGCATTGCCTCTGCAGACATGAAACCACGCTCTGGGTTTTCAACAATTCACAATTTTCAAAACACCCAACATGCTTCATTTATATATTTATTTTTTTCAAAGACATGCACCCTCCCCCCGCCTCTGTGACTGCTTAAAGGCAGAATTCACAGCCTCATTCTGTTTTCTCTCACCTGTGTGTCCGTCCCTCTTTCGCAACGAAGCCCCGCTCGCGTAGCTCAGCCTGTTATCAAACCAGTTCTACATGTTTTAGAGTCACATTTTTGCCCAGTTTCAGAAGCAGTGTTTAAATATGAGACATGGACCTGTGACTGTAGACTAAATGAGGACTGCCAGTGCTGACCAGTGATTAGATACAGAGGAGCACTGAGGTAAACTCAAAGAGGGGATCTAGGACTAGATTATGTCTTGTGTGAAATTTAGCCCTCAATCAATGGAAGAAGAGCTACAGCCAGCCACTGTACTGTGTTTCCATAGACTGTAACCTCAATGAACTTCTTTTGGGCTAAAATGAATAAATAATAAATCATGATATCATTGTACTGAAACAGACAGAAGCTGGGTGCCACTGGTGGTCATATTTTTAAGCAGATAATTTGTGCCATTTAAACCTGAAATTTCACCTGCCACTTCATATTTGGCAAAAGTGCTTAAATCAATAAAGCTCTAAATATGCAGAAGGGCTACAAAGAAATGTGCCAATATTGTACAGCATACAATGAAATGACTCAAGATGACTTTGCCTACATAATGGTAAGCAACAGATAACCTCAGCCAACATTACTGTTTCAACACAAAATACTTTAGGCTTCTGGCTCCACTGTACATGTTGAGGTTATAGGTTTTATAAAAGGAGACATGTAAAAAAAATCACAGTATGTAATTCTTCTTTACTAGATCATTTGTGAAAGAGAAATCAAATAACTGCACCACAAAGCACTACTCATTACTCTTCACTTAAATACTGGGGAAGCAGAAACAGGAAGAATATATTATCACATACTCATTACAGCAAACACTTAAGGTAACACAGGCAGGAGGCTGGATGAAGGAAGTTGCCAAAATGGCTTATTTTACCAAACAGATGGGACTACTGACTAGAAAACAGACCTACAACAGCTTAATTGAGTATATTTAATCTTTCTTCAATAAAACGTTTCAGTGTTACCAGATATAGCTTGACATGGACATCATTCAAGAGAGTCATCTCTAATAACATTTGCATGCAAGAGTGCCTGTCAAAAGCACACAGTCACTGAAAAATGTCCAACTTTAAAGAGTCATGCCACACCTGACAGAAGAGACTGCTAGGTAAACAGCTGGAGCAGCTACCATTTCACATAACAATTTACATTCAGAAAACCAAAGAAAACAGTACAGCTACAAGCCATCAATTGCATGGTGTTTACAGGGAAAAGCAACATAGCTACAACATTTATTGCATAACAACTTTAATGGGTTGCTTTGGACAGTTAAAATTAGAGTTTTATGTATAGTCATTTACCTTCAAGAAAGCTTGTTTAATAAAACATTACTGGACTATCAAAGTCCAGAACAACACAAATTAACTACCTCAATCTAATAAAACACATTCAACAGCAAATAGTGAGAGAACTTTACCTGAAACACATGGACAGCATGTCAATCTAGTCCTCTGAGTGTGGCATGATGACTAGCACAGCAGGGAGAAAGGGAAGAAGGGAGTGAAAAAGAGGGGAGAAAGAAGTGCATTCAGGCCTAGAGGGGGGCGAGAGAGACAGAGCTGGAGAGAAGCAAGTGCAACAGTGAGAGAGACAGGAAGAGAGAGGGAGGGAGAGACAGACAGTGGGAGGGGGAAGTGATAAGGGAGGGGGAGGGAGTGTGTATGCATGCGTGTGCGTATGTGTGAGAAAACCACACACACTCATACGCAAGGCTTAGCCCTACAGTATTGCTAGATGTTGTTCAAAAGAGATATAGAAACGGAGCAAATAAAACCTGTTGTGCATAAACAAATTAACCTCCAGCAACCAACCTATCATTGGAAAACTTAACCCCCTACCCTCACTAAAAGGATATTTCCATCATCATAAACCTGAGGAGAGGAGAGATAAAAAGACAGAGTGAAAGCAAGAGAGCGACAGAGCAAGAGAGAGAGAGAAAGCCTGTGAGAGAGAGAGAGAGAGAGAGAGAGAGAGAGAGCACAAGAGAGAGAGCACAAGAGAGAGAGCTTCAACAGGTTGAGAAGCAATCTCCCTAGAAACAGTGACACTGTGGTGTACAAGGGGAACAGCTGTCCTGTGGACTCGCTCTCTCGCTCTCTCACTGGCTAAGGATGGCTGAGTGGGAGGATGGGGGGTATGCATGTGCCTGCTCCATTGTCTGTGATATCTATTATTGAAGCTGGCCCCCTTCATCAGTAACCGGATACGACTGGACAAACAAAGCCCGCAGCACACTCCAATTAACGAGCGCCGCTGAAAGGCGAACTGGCACCCAGGCTTCTTTCTGTGCGACGCTCGGCTCACTGCGCGGACTGAGGTGGTGGGGGTGGGGTAGGGAGACGAAGCTAGTGACGCTTTTTCCTCCCGTCGCCTGTCCGACGCAATTGAGGGAGGAACGGAGGGACGTAAGAGAGTCTTCTGCTTTTGTGAGCTGTGGGGCCCTTCTGCTGTCTCCTCTACACTGTTGCGTCGGCAGGAAGAGCGCAATAAACACACTGAACACACCCTGATCAGCTGGCAAACTGGGTAGTGGAGCAGGTTAATAATTTATAATGTCTGAGCACAGAAATGGCTAACTGCAAGTAACACTGAATAATACTTCTGTCATATAAAATAGATCAAAATATGCTACACATTGAGTTGTACAAAAAAAAAAATTTACAAAGTGTCTGAACAGGTATGGCCTTGCCAAACAGCTAAACAGGTAAACAGAAGTGACCAGATGAAGGGTCACCAGATAATGATGTCACTGCTATGATCTCACCCCCAACTTTTCTAACCTTACTGTGCCTGCTTAAAGCTAGACATTAACAGTTTGACAGCTTGGCCTCTCACCCCTCAGGGTCTCCTGAGAGTTGTTCAAAACTGAACAACAAAACAAGTAGAACAGAGGCTTCTTTCAGAAATCTACAACATGACTAAAAATATACTGGAACTTGGAACAAGCAGAAAGTATGACAACACACACAAATACAGAGGATGGGGTGGGGGGGGTGATTGAAGGCAGGGGGTATAAACCGTTCTCCTTAGCAAAGTCCACCACAATGAAATTAGGCCTACGTGCTTTCACTGGAGTCAAATTACACTTTCTTGTTCATGAGGACTGTGAGGCAGCTGGACTGCTGGCTGGCTTCTGTAAGTGCCACACCCACAAAAACAGGAGCAGGCAGTAAGGGGCTTTGTTTGAAAGTGTAGGTGAGCCTGTTTGTGTGCGAGAGATGCTGGAATGCCAGGGAGTGGCCATTTCACATATTAGGTCTGTTTACACATGAAACAGAGGCAGCGGCAGCTACAACATAATCAGGAGGCTAAAGGAATACCCTGCAGAACTCTTCTGTTTAAGGCTGGGAGCAGGGAGAGGGTGGGGTCTATACAGCACAGTGTGATAAACAAATCCACATTTCCACAGTAAAAACATGCTTGAGATTTATTTTTTATTTTTAGAAAATATTATACAGCATAATACCAAAACAGGAGGTAAGTATGTTAACAGTGAAGCTACATGCAGAGTATGTTGCATATCTTTCTGTACTCTGCACATGATGTGCAAACCAGGGATTCAATAAGGAGGGGTGCTCCCCAAAAACTAATATAGAAGGAAATTCTCTGAATGAGGTTTATTGTGGATATTTTTTTGTATTACATTTGGGGATGAAGCCATCATATTTATTTGCTCATATTTACTGACCTCAGTTATACAAACACATACATTTCAGTAAAAATAAATATATATATATTCTCATTTAAAACCTATTGATTACACTTCTTTTGATTTCTACCACAGAAATATGCAACATAAATATTTAAAGCACCATTTTCTCTTTGACCACATTTAAATTTATATAATATTTTCCTGTTGTACACTTCTACATTTGAATTCTGCTGCAAGCCGCATTGAAAGGGGTGTATGACTGAGAATTTTCATAACAATATTAATTTAGGCTTAGTGTTGTTATATTCCTGTCAAATTGCTTCAATCAGTTACAAAGTGTACATGCCTATAAAAACCAAGTCTGTTGACGTATTCCGTTTAGACACACCTACTCTACTTATTTCCGGCTTTGTGCTACAGATTCATGATATTACAATTTGCTTGCGGCATGCATAGTTAAAAAAATGCAAAACAACATGTTGAAACATTACTGGATCAGAAATAGGAGGGAACACGATTTGATAATAGGCTTGACTAACAGCAACAACACCTGAGGGGATCTTGCGTTATGCAACAACAACCATTAACACAAAAAAAATCCGTCAAGCTGTGCCTTCTTCCATACAAAATTACCAAGTGGAAAATAAGAAAAACTAGTTATTCTGCATTTTGTATATCTGTTTTAACCATGCATTTTTTCCAAGTTTCCTCCAATTTGTGTTTTGAGGCAAATTACTGTGTGAAAATACAAACAAACAGGAAAGCAAATGGCACAAAGCCCCTGGTCTGGTGGTTATGTATTTTCCACTGAGGGCCGGCCTTGCAAACACAATGACTTAAAGAAACAGGAACTGCTAACTCGAGTTACTGAGGGAGGGCCAAGGCTGGTGTATATTTCCCTTTAATATTCTAGGGAGGTAATAAAGAACAGTGAACTGAAACCGACCCAGCTGACGCTCCACTGAGATGGCAGGGCCATATGATCCCGCGGTCAATAGAGTTTTACCTGCGCTTCATTGTCCGAGACAAATAAAAGAGAAACCCAAGTGCAGGAATGGCCGGCCTCTCTTTCTGCCGCTCTGCACACAACCAGGCCTGCAAATTGGCTATGTCGTGCATACCCACAGCTTCAACACAATGCATTCAGTCGACCGACTGGCCGACACATATTAAGTGTTAAAATCAACTATGTGTTCCACAGAGGATGACCCAGAGATTGTGTGAGGAAGACTCTATCACTCCCATAATTTAGATCATATTTTTGTGTCAGTGTGTCAAAGTCGTTTGGCTTAACACTTCAGATGACAGGTTTTGGTGCAGCATCTCCACTCTGCAGGCCAGACAGGACCTTCACATCTCAGGTCAACTGGGTGATGGAGGGATCAAAGCAAAGATCTGGTTTTTACAACTGCACCAGCCTTAACCGTTTCTTTAAAGCATTCAATTCGATGTATGCTCCTTATGAAGGACAACTGAAAAGACGCAACCAATGGCATAGGTCCAACATAGGCTATCATAATCAAGAGTAAGCTGATCAACAAAATCAACACAAAGCATAGACAACTGCATAACAATTGACACATTTAAATGTTACCTGCCAATTTCAGCACTCAGGAAAGTGATCAATCCATGCCAACACAACCTTTGAATCGACCTGAAGCATGTGCCTCTTTGGCCCTTGAATGGCTTGTTTTAAAAAAAAATGCTATGAAACTGTATTTGACCATGATTCTGTCTTCACACTGGTTTGCTTTACTGGGTGATTTATTATTAATTCAATACGTTAATCACACTGTTATTATCTGATTAAAATCTTATTGCACCTGTTACCATAGAGTTGGCCCTGGTTTAGATCAGCTTCCGCAGCTTATGGGTCACTAAGCTCTCCTGCAGTGGACTGGAGACCCATGGTGGGGACCAATATAAAGCACAGGGTTCCCAAAATAACCACCTAGTGGCTAAAGACCCCCTTGGTTACTACATGGCTACCACAGACTGCAAAGCAGTGGCTGTTTAACAAACTAGCACATGGTAGCATGACAATATTGCAATGCCATTACATCCTGGATATATTATACTGTATATATTCAGTATAACATAAATTTTTCAATCATTAACAATTATGAAAATATTCATATGCAGACTTCTGTTTTGAATTAACTGGTCAGGTAAGTATGAATTTGCTGGGGGGCTTATCTGAGCCTTTGTTTGGCAAACCTAGACTTCATCAAGACAGCCATATGGTGAAAATCATGAAGACCACTGACCTGGAGGTCAGCAAGCTCTCCCCTGGCCTGAATGGGAAGATGGCACATTTTTTCTTGGAAGTCATTCTCAAAGGCAAGGGTACTAGACAGAAGACACCCATAGCACAATTTTTATGCTCTCAATGAATCTATGCTTCAGCCCTAGTCAGTATCATCACATTTAACACTCCACAGGAAAGCACCTCATCAAAGCAAAGACAAATGCTGTAAGACACAAAGCATTAAGAATTATTCATTTCATCATGACCTTAGCCATTCCTGGGTTCCATCCAAAATATGGACAATATGCATCTTAAAAATGAAACACCACCAAATGATTAATAAAAGTAGACATATCTGAGACACACATTGTTTTTATCTGTTTTTATTTTGAACCTATTGTCAGCTTTCCATAAATTCATTGATACAGCAGTACTATGGTCTGGCTTAATGGTTAAAAAAAAAAACTTTAAGACCACTACAAGCAGTCTGCTTATTAGACTTTAAGTTTTACGTATGATTGGCAAGTCTATCACAACTTCCTCCGAAGTGTCAGACCTTGCAAATACAACTTGCAAATAAAGCCCTCTCAGCTACTTCTTCATTTAATCCATCACTGGAGCCAAATTACACTTTTGATGTTCCAAAGGAAATTATTATATAGCAGAAGGTGCTCATCAGAAACAGTAATATAATCTTGTCATGCAAGCACAATTAATCACAAATGCCACCCTACTCCGGATAATTGTTAATGACCTGTTTGTTTCACCACTCTGTCCAATACAAAAAATAGATTTTACTTAGGTCGAATGGCATCCAGATATTATGTTCTTTAATTTCACCAATGACCACACCTGGATGCCTGACTACTAATGCACTTGACTGTGACTGGGTTTGAAAGCAGACACCTAATAGTGGTGGTGTGGCCTGCATATTTGATATTCTAATGTGATGGAACCAGAACTTTGCATGTTTGTATATAATATCCTATACATAACACTGGCATCAGGATGCATGCTTGCTTTGTCCCAGTGATGATCTATTTACTGCAAAGAATAATTTGCTTTCTTACATTTGATACACATGCTATATGTCCAAATGCTGAAATAAAATGGAATAAGGAATAGCTTCTCGTACTGAGTACACCTGACACCCCAATGCAAAAACTACTATAATAAAATCAAGACCTCATACCTAAAATATATACGCAAGCAAGCATACACCTGTATGTGCATACATATGCATGCATGCACACACTCTTTCTTTCATTCTCACACTCTCACACACACACACACACACACACACACACACACACACACACACACACACACACACACACACACACACACACACACACACACACACACACACACACACACGACGCACTTGTTTCTGCAGGAGCACATTCCTGTACTGCATACCTTTGTAGTGACTCTCCCTCTCTTTATCTAACAAAGTGGAGTGTAGAAACATCTGTCCCCCATGAGACTGCTACCACTGTGTCATGGTAACAGATAGACAAGGCACGAGCAAAACCTCAGTATACCCATAGGGGATGCAGTCAATCAATGGAGAAGAAGACAGTCTACTCATTTTAACCTCCACATATTTCTTTTACAAGTGACTGTGGATTTTTCATTATGAAAATTGCTTGTGCCCTCAATATGACAAAGTACAACAAAATAGTAGAGACACAGGCCAAATACTCAGAACAATAAGACATGGCACAATCAAAATGGACACTGAACAGGAAGGCGCTTCCAGTATCATCGTACACAAAGAAGACAGGACCATCTGGTACAAATATCACCTTGCCTAAAATATGGGGGAGGTTGATGATAATCACAAAATGAAATGACTGGTATAAAGGGTTTCCACTAAATTGAGCCAAACAGCCAAATTTACTGTGAAATTGGGAGATTGAATTTTGGGGGAAAATGCTTTATGAGCATTGTTCCCAATGTCTCTTTCTAATTTTGGAAGTGCAATTTGTGCCCCCTGTGCCATCTGCAACGATGCACGAAGCAGGGCGGATGAAATGTACACACACCTCCAAAGCACTCAGCCTCAAGTCAGCTACTCTTTTACACACAAAAATACAACAGAACTTGCGCAAATTGACATAGCGGTACATCTCAACTGGTAGCTTGTGAGTGCCAGGCACATTGTTGGGAGGATCTAATGCAGCTGTAATCTGAGGAACCCTGGCTGACTTAAAGCTACTCTATACCTGGCAGGACTAAATCAATTATAGCTTGCCGCCACCACTGCTGCTGACTCCCATTCATAGTCTGCTTAAACCTGTGACGTACAGGTTATAAACCCCAGCCAGTGCTTATGGTAAAAGCTTTCACTGACAGACACTGGGTTTATAACTTTCATAGTAAGTTTCTGTGCACACTTTTTGTTTGCACAAATGTTTATAAACTGGATAATACCAGCCACCAATGGTATTTGGCAGCAGATAATTTGCATCAGCCAGCAAGCCTAGCAAATTTGCTATCATTCTCATTTTTCTCAAATTGAGAGTAAATTATATTTAGCTGGTGAATCAGCAAGGAATAATCATTATCTCACTTTTAAAGAAACCTTATTTTTGCTTATACCTTTTTTTTAATAAATGGAAAAATTTTCCAAGTCTCAATGGACAGTACTCTGGCTTGAAATATTATTTTGGCTTGAACTGGTGAGAAAAATCATAAGCCATATGTTCCTTAGGAGAGACATCATTCTACAACATACAAAATGAATATAATGTCATACATAAAAGACTTGAATAAAGCAAAAAAATAATAAATCAGTCTTTTTGAGAAGACAGAATTAGCCTTCAAAATTTAATTTTTTTCCCCCATGAAGTTTTCAGTCAAGAGGGTCCTTGCCATGAAACACTGTCTGACTTCAATACACAGATTAACCAATTTCAATTTTGGTCTTCAATCTCTGCAAGACTGTTCACGAAGGCATGCAAGTGATTCTCCCTTGCTCCTCCTATGTACCCAAACATTACCTATGATATGGCTTATGTTTTGTAAGTGCTAATTTTGTTATTTATACAATATCCCCTACACACCGAAAAATCCTACAATGAAACAAAATTAAAAGTAAAAACAAAATTCCACTTGAGACATTGTTTTGTCTCTAAGAGGTCAAAACAAGTCAATGACACTGTGGTCACCACGCTCAGCTATTCTTGCTAATAGAACTATCATAATGCTGAAAAAACCTGGTATGAGAAGCCAGTAACTGACTTGAACTGAAAACGTGAATTGCCTTAAATTTCAAACTTCTGCTCTCAAAATTCATGATGCAGCCATGCTTACAGTCATGCCACTGATTTGCAAAGCCATATGGAAATGAACTGACAGAGAGCACAAACATACACGCATGGACACGAACAAGTTTATGTCCAGTTTCGGGTGAGTAAACAGCCATCCTCTGCAGACAGTGGTACCCCAGTTCCTCAAAACTGTCAGAGGGTCAGATCTGGGCCTGGGCAGATGGAGTGCATGTCCCAGATTAAAAATGGGGAAAAAAAGCCCAATTAAAATGGTTTTATCCGTTGCAGACAGGTCCTCTGCTAATGCCACTGCTGTCCCCCTTTCCCGGACGACTCTCCTGCCGGGGTTAGAGAAAGGGACACAGCAGCAAAGAAGCAGATCAGCGCAGGCCACCACATAGTTAACATTCTTCACACAAGAGGGCTGGGGAGAGGGGGAGAAATCTTTCGGCAAAACATGGCAGTACAGTAGCAGAACAATGCCCCTCACAGCCAGGATCCCGTGCACTCCTAGCCAAAACACAGCCAGCTAGCAAAGACCAGAATGCCAACAGTGCACTAACAATACTGAGCAGTCAAAATAGAAGGGCGGGGTAGACACACCAAACCACAACCACAATGATGTGCAGAAAGACCGAGTATACTGAAGTCAAGGTTTTGAGGGGAAAACCCCTAAACATGCCACGTTATTTTTTCCCCATCAGGGTTCCAGCATACAGCTGTATGGTATTTGCATTTGCCATTTCATGCCATACCACATGGACTGGTGGACAAGGACCCTTGATTGTGCAGTTTCAGGGTATCCTAAGCAAACAAGTCAGACAAATCATTCCATTATAATCACACTACCTGGAGCAAGTGTTTAAATATCTATATAGGAACAGAGTTCAAAGTAATCATTTAAATGAGGTATTTTACCAATACTGTTGACATTTTTAAAAAAATCACAAGATTTAAAGAAAAATGTCTGAGACTGAATTTACTTTTGAAAGTATTTCATTGTTAATTCCTTAAATGAATCCACACATGGTTCTTGTATATGCTTGGAGCCAAAAATACATAAAGGACAGGACATAAAATGTTTTATGACCTTACTGTCCCCCTTTAATTCTTTGATAAATCTGAAAAGACCAAGCACCAAAATGCAACTCTCAAAGTGTCCAGTAGTAACCAATTTAAGCATATATTATGTAATATTAAATGGCCACAGGAATACAGAGAGGATAGTGCCTGCAGAGCACCCTGTGTGGGAACTTGGCAATAAGAAGAAGAAAAGAGTGAAGGAAATAACAGGATTTCATAGTCATATGACCAGGGCATTCTTCACAGAATTAACTGAAACCAAAAGGAAATAGTCATGAGAAAAAGTTAGGCCCAATGGTGCTTCGAGATGACAAATGACAGCATTAAAAGGAGGGGATGAACTTGCAGTACATTTATATCCACACATGCAGACTATCAAACATGTCAGCCTTCTATCCTTAGCTGTGGTACCTGAGCCATCCAACCAATGGTAAGCTTCAACAGTGTCAGCCCAGTTTATTTGCTGCTTAAAGTCAGAATCACGGTCATCTTATTCAATGGCACTCTTAGAAATGCAAGACACATGGTGACTCCAGTAGCATGCAAGGAAACAAGCACAGGAACCTCCTTGTGAAAACATCAAACTACCAGGTATGATGGAAATTATTCCATATTCAAACCGAACATTATTTGCAAGTTTTAAAAATAACATCAAGTGTATGTCGGACCACTCATCAACTCACTTGATGAATACACATACATTGACTGTATTCATAAAAATGTTTTGCTGCCCTGGAAGTGAGGCAAATTCTAATGTGGGAAAAGCTTAAGGAACACAAATGGTTTGATAGATCAGTCTTGATTATATCACAGACACAGTTCAGCTGCCTCTTCTCTTTACTCAACTGCAAATAGACCTATGCAAGTACACTGATCCAGGTACACAATCATCCATTTTATCATATTCCAAGGAGTTCATCTGTTTCACAGCTCATATTGCACTATACACATGATTTAGATGTGATTTTTTCCATGCACAAAAAGTAATTGCAAGGCAGAAAAAAGACAATACAGAGGCCATACCTTATTACTGATTGTTTAAAGAATGAATAGCCCTTCGTAATAGGTAATAAAGCTCTTGTTGAAAGAGAGCCTTTCTATAACATAAAATGTAAGTGCCATGACAGGAGGGGAGGGGGAGGCTGACTTGTGAAACTGTTCTTCTTTCTACAGATCCTGTAATTTACAGTGACGTTACAGTGCCTGGCTACATTGCCCAGCCATACCAAAGGGAGAACAGTTTCCTTGCTGTTTGGTCATATTATCCAAACCATGCATGCCTCCCACAAGGAAAGGGTGGAGCTCTGCCTCTCTGGAGCGGCCAGAAAAAGGCAACAACAGGAAGAAAGGAAGACTACAGAGGCCATTCATCTGACAAAGCGCTCAGACAATTGTAGAAGAGGCAGAAACATCAGCCCCAGTAACTCCGTCATCATGGTCATTTGAATGAGCCTTTATGCCTTTGGCTCTCAAATGAGAGCACTCACTTGGCCAGCCACTGTTCGCTGACTTTTAAAAGATGATACCTACATTTGGGTACCCTTTTGCTTATGGCTGATTAGAGCTGGAGTACAGTAGCCCTCCATTCAGGTCCAGGAAAGGATATGAGGGCCTTACAGTTCCTCTATGCCACTATGTTTTTGTGAAGGTTGACATTACATTCATTACATTCAAGGTGGAATTTCTCAACTGCAGTCATATTGATCCTTTTCTATCTACTCATTTCTAAGTGGTCATTACTTGATGTCCTTAAGGAAACAGAAAAGGGCCATTGAATGGTGCTTTGTGTCCAACTCTAACCTGTATCGGTTTGGATATCAAAAACCTTGCATACATGCAGGATACTGATATCAATACAATAAATGGATGTTGTTCCTTAAAAAGCACCACTATAAAAACATCCATTTTGTCTCTGGTTGGATGAAACAAGATTTATAAATGTGCCTTATTAGGGCCACATGCTTGAGGTGTGTTTCATACATTAAACTATACAATTCCCTGAAATAAAAAATCTGTCCAGTAGTAAATGCAGATTACTGCTAAATGACAAAATAACATCGAGTTACTTACAACTATTTACTACTAACTCATATAATTAATCCAAATGTAAGGTTAAATTATTTATTTAAATGAGCAGAGTGCTGCACACCCCCCTTCCAGCTGGGACTATGTGAGCCCAGGGGACTCTAGCCCTGAGAAACCACTCAAATGGCTGACTCAGACTCTGAGCTATGGAGCAGTCGTGACGAGGCCGCATTCCAGTTAGCTTTCCTGCCTTGAGCACCAGGAAGTCCAGCAGAGGGAAACTCAGAAAAGCAGTATGAACAGTGAGCAGCCTGCGCTCTCATGTCACAACACCCCATCTAGTTTCCACATTCGTAGTGCTACAGACACTCGATATTTGCATTTTTCATATCACTGGATTACAACTCTGTTTTAGCATATCCCAGTTACAGATGCATATTCCCTCAAATCAGAAGGGATAACAGAATTTTTGCCCTGATCCAGTCACAAAACTGAACATTCCATAGGGATCTGGGGATAAACTGTTACAGTACCAATAACTCAATCTATAGCAAGCACATAATACTCTATCACAAACATCCTCTATAGATGTGAGGACAGCCCACCCCAAATTATTCAAAAAGAACTATGTACTACAACAGCCTTCATTGCCTCCAGTGTTAAATTAGATTCCATATAGCTCACCACAAACATCATATATTTACATATTGCAACAAGTTTTTCTTCTGCTTTCACAAGCTAAAATTACATTTAGGCCAAGGTTTTGCAAAAGAAAAAGAAGAACCTTTAATTCTGAGGGCTGAAGGAATTTTGCAACCATATAAGTTGGAGCTTGGAGCATGGAAAAAAACACTGACAATTAGCCAATGAATTGGAAATCATTATGAATTGACTGAATAAATATATCTATACATTCCTACAACAATTAAACTTTAGACAGAGACAGATCAAATGCCGAGGTTTACAATAGAAAGGAAATGTGGGGGGACAATGGGGCTATGCATATTGAAGCCATGCAAGAAATGTGTTATTGTGCAGACTGGTACATATTTTTGTCACAGGGATTAGAAATCCACACACAGTAGAAAGAACAGCAGGACATGTCCTTTACAAACAATGATTACTTTACCATACAGTTAACTGCCTGTTAGATTACAGCAGTGTTGCATGATGGTCAGGGAGCTGGGCTTAAAGGTTGCAGGTTCAATTCTCAGGAAAGGCACTGCTGTTGTACCCTTGAGCAAAGTTTTTAACCTGAACTGCATCAGTAAATATCCAGCTGTATAAATAGATAGTATGTAAAAATGTAAACTTTGCACGACTCTCTGTGTACGCCTAAATGTAGTGTGTGGTTAGATCAAAAACCCTAACCTGATTTTTTGGTTATTTGGGGAAAAAAGATAATTTGGAAATGACAGAGAACATGCATAACCATATAAAAATATTTAGATACATTCATCAATCACATATGACAGTCAGCCGTTACCAGGCTAATGGACATGTGCAAGGCACATCAAACCAGTTTCAGCTCTCTCATGACACTTCATTGGAATCCTTTTAATACAAGCTACATTTCTTGGGCTGTACTTCACTCAAAAAAGCATGAATTTTTATGAAATTAGTATTCAGCCAAACACTTCAAGCTAAACCAGACAGTTTGAACAGTTTAGAAGCAGTAATTATAATAAGCATTAGCATGGTGAGAATCATATATCTCATAAAGAGAATAATTATCTACATTCGGAAAAACCTGAAAACACAGCAAATTACCAGACTCAAGTCCTTATCCACAGGAAAGCAAATTATTAATTTTCTTTAAATTAAAATGAACAAAATGTTGACCCTGTAGCTAATGATTAATTAGCAGATGTGGCCCCACTCAATAGGCAGTAATACCTTGATATTCAAATGTATTTACACATTGTGCTTAGTGAAATTCAAGTTGACTTTGACATACTGTACAAAATTATAAATAAATGTTCTACATTTTAAAAGATGAGTTGAAACAAAACAAATGATTTCCCTGAAGCAACAACAGCTGTTACAATACCTGCAGCACAATAATGGTTCTGGCCTTACTTTAGTTGTTCAGAGTTCAAAGTATCGTAAGCTCTGTAGTAAGATCAAAGTCACTACAGAAAATGACATTTGCACCACCATTATAATGCACTTTTCCTAACTTTTCAATTTATGTAATAGTAGCAATGTTACTTTTAATGCATTACATAAAACTCTATCTAATGCCATGACATTTAAATGTGAGTCCATGCCCCTGCCACACAGCCTTAAATTTGACCAAATATTCTGTGCCTGACAGGGCTGTACTATTATAACAAAAAATGCCATGCATTAAAAATACAAGCATTCAATGGATGTTGTTACCACATACACATGAATATTTCTGCCATCGTTCCAATCGTTAGTCAACACAGTTAAAACTAACAGTGTTGTAAATCTTCCCCAGTAAACAATGCCCAAAAAGTCCAAAAGCACTCCATGTCCCTGGAGCTCCAGGATCTTCTTGACCTGCCTGGTAACAGGAGAGGAGCCTAGTGGGGGTAGGGAGGGAAGGAATGAGGATGTCACTGACTTTATTGGTTATAAATGTCCCTTTACCTTTACAGCCACTTTTTATATATGCTTCTATTCATTATACTTTGGAAGGACTATGTTTATGCCATTTTATAAAAGTTACATATATGTACAGAGCAGCAAACGAGCATTAACTATATAAATTCCTCGCTGACATACTCGTCCTCATTGAGATGGCACATACCCCTCATTGTAGCTAAGTGGATAATTAAATCTACTTTCAGAGATTTTTGCAATTGCCATAGAAAGGAACATCCCAGCAGAACCAAACAAATCATAAGCAATTGTTTCTGATCTTTGTATCGAATGCAGAGAGCCTTTGTTTCAGGTAGTGGGCGTTTGTAAGCTTTGAACAAATAAGACAAATCTTCGGCTAGTATTTGACTAATAAATTGATTGGTTGAAAGACTGCTTAACATTATTCAATTTGTTTTGCTTGACAAACAACAGTATGCCAATTAGATAAATAATAAACATAGACTGATTTTCCATTTTTCTTCCAAAATGTTTACATTTCAAGCCCACCACACCCTCCCAAAAAAAAATAAAAAAGGAAAAAAAAAATCACTGAAACACCGCTATTCCTTCCAGAGATTTCAAACTTGCTACAGAGACCAAATTCCTCACTAGGAATAGGAATATGTGCCTTTTGGATCACCACCATCTTGAACTGGCCACCATTTTGCTAAACCCTTTGGCTTTTTCTTATGAAATTTTACATATTGCAAGAGAATGTCTCCCAATTTCCAACTGCCCAGTTACCACATCTTGTGAACTGGTGGTGCAACAGTAGTTCTTTTAAAGTATCTTAAAATGTTTGTCTGGGCTCATGTCCTGTTTGACCTAGAGATTTGGAAGCAATGTTAGTACATGCCACTCAAACAATTTTGTATCATGCTTCTCTACCCACATAATTCTGATGATGGCAAAATAACAAATAATAATAATAATAAGTCAATGAACATGCATATGGGCGTGGCTTTTTACTTGATATGTATTTTGGCATCCACACCAAGACTACACCACTAAAATGTGAGCATCATAAATCACATGGTGGAGCAAGACATATATAAATGAAATATTCAAAAAAAAAAAAAAAAAAAATTAAACATCACTGCGTCTTTTCAGATATCAAACCTCCAGCAGTAACCGTGTACCTCATTACGAATATTGATAGGTGCCAAATGGGTCACCTCCATCTTAAATCAGCTGCCATTTTGGATTACATTTACTCATCTCTTACTTTAAAAATTCACTAAAAATCTACGTCTACTTATGTACTTGCTTTACTAGCGCATCAAGCTATCACACACAAATACATGTCATACAAGAGTGACATCTTTGCTTATAGTGCTTAGACCTTGGGAATAGCTGCTTGCAGCTACACTTGTCCTGTAATTGTATATAGTAATAAAAGCATTTATAAATTATGATATAAAAAATATAAGTACTGTGCTAAATCTTTCCAAATACGTTCCCCATTACATTGTCTGCCAAATGTAGGGGTCAAATGAAGTCACATAAAATATGCAAGCACAAAGCACAAAAATAAATTTACCAACATGGTTAAATATTCCACAAATCTGTACAAACACTGCACAATTTGGTGTCATCTAGGACAAAATTGGAATTAGCTTCCAACTTGCACAGATTATTCAGATAATCAATTGTTTGACTGCAATTCAAGCACACTAATGGAAAGTATGTTGAGGTAAATGATTAGTCTGGATTTCAGCATCCTCCAATTAGACCTTAAAAACCACAACTGGGTTTTAATGAATGCTTTGTGTTCGCAATATTCAGGTAATAGGCATGTGTTTCAGGGATGCCCCGTTTCATAATACAGTAGATGGTAGGTTTGCATTTTTGGGATGCTCTGTAATATGCTAATGTATATTGTAGGGCAGTGCTTGAACAGAAAATACAGTATTTTGCATAAGAAAAATTAAGTTACACACTCTTCTCTCCAATACAGGTGTTTTATAATTTGAACTGAGAAATCAAATAGGCAATGACTGTTTTCCCTGATGATGGCGCTGGCCAAAATATGGTTATTTCTTAAGTCTAATAAATATTGACTTTTGGTTGGAAAGAAGTGCAGAGTAAAACCCTCATTTTGTTTTGTTTACTTATTCAAATTAGGAGTTCAAAGTTTAGCAGTTCAAAGAATCAGTTTCAAGATGTAATTGCTGCATCAAATGACAAAGAACAAATTCCTATCACAGTTATTGGCATCAGCAATGGGATAGCACAACAGAACGAAACCCCAAAACCAGTCTTGGAAAAATGATGCCTTTGAATATGAACACGCATAAACCACTTCCTGATGAAGGAAATGAGATGTATGACATGACTATCTGCTGCAAGATGAATGAAAACTCAAGCAACCCCCATATACGATATTGGTTGTTCTTCTGACTTTCACTCCAACAAAATTAACAATCTGTTCTATTTAAGGATGATGAGCAACTAAAAAGACTATGATGGCCATAACAACAGAATTTGGCAAATGTGTATCTTTTGGACTTTGGATTTTTGAGATAGCTCTGAAAAGGCTGCTGCAGCAGATCTGGGTCATAGTGACATCTTGATGTGACTGGACTTGATCTTATGTTAAATATGTCCATAGACTTCCTCCTCAAACCACTCATAACAAATCAGAGCCATCACATACCTCTCCACTGACATGATGGTATCACATCCAAATTCTGATCATTCATGCAGGACAGTATTTGATCCATTTGGTCCTGACCACGCTGAGCTACATTTCTTTCCTACCCTAAAAGAAAATGGAGCTGACTGAAATGTTGGCTTCTGCAAGTTATTTAAAATTATTTTGAATAACTGATTGGGAATTGTATAATATGAATATGGGTTAATGTAGAATACGAATATGTAATCAGTCCCTACATATAGTTTAATGTCTTTTCTCTTATCTTAATAATGGATTATGTTGAACGTACATCTCAAAATATTTAATGCAATTAGAAGTTAACTTAATGGTTTCACCAGATTAGCTTGTTAGCACACGAATAAACTAGTAAATTAAATGACCTGAATGCTCATTCTACATAAACTACCATTATCCATCCAGTTTCATTTATTGATTGGTCATCTATATTCCGTCAACATGTTTTAACTCTTGTTGCTCAGGGACATTTCAGTGGTGTAAGGTGCCACAACATATACCTGAAAATTCTAACATCCAAGTACAACAGCTCACACATTTTTTTAACATTTGCAGTACCTCTTAGTAGATGTTTATTATTTTTTTTCTTTAACTTGGGCCACATAATTACTGCTTGCAGCTATGTTCGTATCTACAGCATGAATGTACATTAAAAATTACTCAAAAATTCTTTGGACCGTAGTATAATACAAACAGTTAGCAGAAAATACAACGGTTCATGATCCCAGCACATGGAATAAGTGAGCGGTTTCGAGCTTTATAATGACCCATCTGTGTGGCGAAGGCATGACTAGCTAATCAGGTGGCTTTCCAAATTCCTTTAAAAGACCAGCTCTGCAGTATATCCTTGTTTAACTGTTTGCAGTTGGTGCATTTTCACTTTTTTTTTTAATCTCCATCAATTCATCGGTAGAAGTAAACAGCAACATTCACAGTCATTTGTAACAAGGGTGCAATCCTTACTTTAAATAGAATATTGGTTGCCTATATTTTCAGTGCCTACAACACAAAGCAATACAAATTCATTCAATTACTCCTCAATACATTTGCACCATACATTCCCAGGTGTGCATGAAAGGCTTTGCTTCATTACACACTTTGTCTCAGTTATATAGTACATTTCAGATTATACCAGTGAGTTATGAATTACATATTCTGCCAATGTCAAGCCTTCCCCATGTTCCTGCATATTACAGGTGCATACAGTATGCATTGAACCAAAAAACAAACAGCACCATACATATTGTTCCAGTTGGCAAGTATAGCACTTCCTCTGTAGGCCTACAGGTGATAAGCATGATTTGCCTCCATTGCTTTAGTATAGGGCTGTACGATACTTCAAGTATGGCAATATTATCGTCATTTTCATGATAGATAATAATGTAACCACGGTAAATATGCATTTAGCTTGATGTGTCTTAAATTGTGCTTTGTAGCCTACTTCACAATCTAGTCTATTGCCTTGCAAGAATTGCATAGGTGGAGTCTGCGACCGGCATAGAAGTTAACTTGTTGGTGGAAAAGGAGGGTGGGACGAGTGAAGTTGCAGATGGCCATGTTAATGATTTAATCCCAAAAAGAAAGTTGCATTCCGTGATTTGGCGATAATTCAGGTGAAAGAATGCAAACATGTTTACTGACTGATGTGTTTGACTTAATTTATTTTTGTTGAAAGTCGGCCGCGTGTCATTCAGACTTGAGACCGCAAATTTTATTGGGGTATGTTATCGTTGTCACCAAACTGTCTAAATTTATCGTGATAACATTTTAAAGGTGTATCGCCCAGCCCTACTTTTGTGAAAACAATGATCTAGGTTAATAACAAAAACTACCAAGCATAGAGGTTTGCAAAAATAAATCAAGAAATACAAAAAGGCCTAATGCATCTTGCTGAAATCATGGAACCTTGACGGTGAACTCTCAGAACAAGACCATGAAGTGAGGAATGGAACAGGGCCTGAGATGAAGATAAGTGATTCCCAAACAAATGTTCTGTTCTGACAAAACAAATATGATGGCCATGACTGTAAGTGTATGCTCCCACTCAGGAAAAACACACAGAAATAAGTTTAAATCTTGGCTTTGGGAATGAGGTGTGTACACTCAGACAATCAATGAAAAAACTAATCAAATACTAGCATGTACACTAGCCCCTGGGAGCAACCCCGATCTAGTGCTGAGCAGGAGTAATTTTTTCACAACACACTGTCATAAGGGTAAACCTCACCTACCACACAGCGGTCAGCAGCCCGCTCACATAATTTGCTCAATTCAAATGGTTTCATGGGCTTGTCTTCAACGTTATTCAATTCATACACATCTTAGTATAGTAGAAATTGCAAAGCACCAAAAAAAGAATCTTAACAAGCTGGAGAATCACACCAAGGGTGAGGAGATGCACTGGACGAGTGTAAAAAATAGTCTAAAACAGGAGAAGTTTTTTTTTTTTTGCTTCAGTTTAAAAACCCATTATATCTCAGGACAATACATTAACACCTCCTACCACCGCAGTCTCACTTCAAACCAGTGTTTTCACAGCAGTAAGCCTGTATGATCATGATAATAAGATCAAATTTGCTGCCCAATGACCTCATCACACATGCTTCTCACTCTAAAGTCGTAAAACATAGTACAAGCAGCTATAGCTTGATTATGTTTGACCTAACGTTCACCATGTCATGATGTCCCTCTCCTTTCCTTTCTCTTTTCATGGATAGCTTGTGCCATAACAGAAAATCTTGCTATTTCATGTTAGATGCCTACACAGAGAAGACTTTGCAGGTGTGACACTGTTGGCCACAGTTATGACATCTCACATAGAGCAGAGCAGAGCCTGTTTTTGCTAACAGCAGTAAGTATCAGGAAATATTCATAGCAAGTTTTAACGCTTTCTATTGTTCTTTGGCATGAACAGACTTTTAGCCTTATTCTTAAAAAAGCTAAAATCACATTATACGTTTTCATCAATTATGTTACTGAGCATTTCAAACTAATCATGTGCACCAAGCAAGCTTAACAGCACAGTTTTGGATTTGCTTACTAACCCAACAATAAATCCTCTTAACTGCTGAGGCTTACATCTTTCTCAGTAAATTGGGTAGAGGGCTATTTCTACTCATGTCAAGTTGGAACATATATAGCTTAAATAATAAATATTTAAATAATTTTAAAATATTGCTGTTGCCATTATGTATTTGGAATACTGGACCACGAGCTGAAGCAGCTGGCAACACAAAATATCCAATAAGAGTCAGGGCTGGTGTCTTAGGTGTTATCAGAAAGGCATAACTATGTGTGACTATGTATGCAGCAAAACTTCTTCTAATTATATGCTGGAAATGAAGTTAAAATTATGGCCTAGTTTCTGTCAATACAAACAAATGTTTTATTGTTTCTCACTATGTTGTATATGTAATAATCACAACAACAGCAACAACAAAAACAAGACTTGCTATTTGGACCCTTATAACTGTATATTTAGCATTTTCATATAGCCTATGGTATAAGATTTATATTGTGCAGAAAGTAGTGTACTGTACCAATATAAACAAATGTAATGCACAATACCCTTTTACAATCTCATTTTCTTTGCATTATCATCAGGAAGCAGCTCATACTGTACCATTCTGCAACAACTGCTCAGTGCTGAGACAATAATTGAGATGCCATTCCAAAAACTACATGGCAGCATACCAATTTACTTTGCATGTAATCATACAAACAGAATGGAGTATGGAATAAATAAAGATTGAGAGTAAAGGGATCTTGTTGTACTCTTGACGTTCAATTGACACAAGTCTATCCTGAAAAGCATACATACTGACACATACAGAACATAACCCTTGATTTCCTTGCCCTTAATATATAGATTATTCTATTCCATTTACTGTGAGGCACTAACCTAAATTGCATGTTCACGTTTTGATAAACTTTTCAGATATTTATGTTGCATGGCAAACAATTCCATACATAAATTGGTTTGATGTAATTGTCATCTCCTCAATTACATTGCAGAATGTTTTTTCTCTAGAAATGGTGTCAAGGTAGAATGCTGTGGACCTTGTGACAGCTTCACTGGAAGTACTGGAATTACATCTTCAGTACCCTCAATTCAACCTAGTTGGATAACCTACTGCACATCCTTGAACTCACTATAGATTTGTCAGACAGACATTTTAAGTTCAAGATCCCACATACATCTTTGCGCAACATAAAGGAGGTATGCATGTGGTAGAGAGACAATGGTGCATATCTGATAAGAGAAATAAAATGATGGAATGAAGTGAAAGCACAGTCTCCTACCTTTAAACCAACAGCTATAAGATGTGAAACAACACTGTGTGGGACAGAGAAAAGAAGATGGAAAATGTGAATTAGAGGAGGTGGACTGCATGAGTTGTGTAGCCAGCAAAAGTATGATATGAGAACAGAGATAATGACCAAAGTAGTGACAATTTAGGTAGGAAGAGAGACATGTGGACAGAAAGTGATGTCAGCGATTAACCAGTGGTGAGAAGGGAGGGCCACAAAGATGTGTTAAGCAACCAAAAGGAACATTTCCCACTTTCCTGAAGGGGGAAAGGGAAACACAACAATCCTTCAATACATGAGCACTTACATTCTCTTCTAAATTGTCTGTTGTATGGAGACATGCTAGTTAAAAAAATATTATCATGTTCTTAACAAAGCAAACTAGTGACTTTTGGAAATGTATACCCATGTATGCCTACATTAAAACAGTGGGTAATTTTTTTTAAGAGTGAGCGGGATGTGGTCCAGTGCCAAGGGGTTTCCAAAGAATAGCTGTCCTCCATTTCTTCAACAGGTTCATATTTAACTGCTTTACTCACCCGTGGATTTTACACAACAAGCAACAAGGCGAGGCACAACACATGGCAAAGCATAAAGGGTATTAGTCCTCCACAACTATGTCCCCACACAGGACTCACTTACAGTCCGAAACACTGAAATTACATGAGCCTGTTTTCTTCAACAAACTACTGGGCCTTAACAAAATCAGACTCTATGCATTTCCATCTGCTAGAGGCCCCATAGTGCATGTCTGTGATGGAACTTATAAATTATGCTTTAACAGCTATGCATCCTCTATCTCAAACCCAAGATCTGAAGAAGTTTCTCTTATGTATTCTGAGTAGTGGGGATGCATCTGAGCCCATTATTTCAAAGCTTAGGTCCATACTCTGACATCTGACATATTTCCTCTTATTCCTATCGACTAATTGAAAAAGATAAAACCATTTGAGAAGTTGTTTTATGAGTTAATCTTCTCCTGCAGTAAACCGATTTGAGTTTGCCTAACATGAAAATCTACGCCTACCTACTATGGATTGAATGTGACAATCAGCAACAACGGAGTATACGTGTGTTGAATTCTGAGAAAAACGATGAAAGAATAAAAAAAACAAGCAACATCACTACTCTATACTACATTTGGCAGCTGCCTAAGTCCATCCAATAAACAAGGAAGAGGAAAGTGGACATTGCCAAGAGAAATTCTGTTTGTTTTTCAGGCCTTTAATTGCTTTAAGACATCTCCATTAATGATTACAAATCATAATAATAATAATAAATTGTATTTATGTGGAACCTTATGAAACTCTAACCATTTAATAATTCACTACTAAAAAATAAAAATACAACGGAAGAGGGATAAATTTAGGCAATCGTTGCCATAGAGATTTAGGCATGGCAATTAAACTGAATCAATAAATGTGGCAAACAACGATGAGCATTGTTTTCAATGCAATATCAGATCTAAAACTAATCAATCACTTTAAATCTAGAGATTAAATTTGGGTTTACGTTTACAAAGAAATATCAAAAGTACAATGTCAGAAGAATGACAAACTTTTAAATCTGGTGAATAAGGCACACCCTTATTCACAATAGGACAATAGGGAGTTCCATAGGGTGCTGCTGCAGGAGCTGAGGAGGCCCAAAGGTACAAAGACAAGCAAGTTCTTGGTTTGATGAATATATATAGTAGAAGGACCAGAGGGAGCATGGGAATGCTGAAATGGAGATGAAGGAACATCAGTATAGACTTCCTTGTCCTTCCTTGTACATCCTGGATTAAAAAGTCCAGGGGGATGTAGGGGTATCTGATGATTATAGTGATTAAAGTATGATGTTATAAATCATACCATTCTGCATATACTGGAGTTTGTTGAGGACTCCAAGAAGGGGCACCAATGAAGAGATAATGGAAATACTGATGGCACCTTTTTCTTATTATGATATACTATCTTGACAGTTTGGAAGCAACCACCATCACTTCTTTAATTATAAAAGGTTTACATTTGACAGTAGGTTTTGCTTCATTATTCTTGATTATCCCAAATTGTGTAAATTGCTAAAGAATTTCAAAGATCTCAGTCAGGTAATTGTGTACTTCTCAGTAAACAGTGGGGCACCATCTACGGCCGACAAGTAAAGGGCATACCTCAAAAAGCTGAAAGTTAATAGGACTTGACAACATGCAACTGCAAAGAATTTATCACAACAACACAACCATCCTGCTAAGCTGGTTTTGTTGAATTGGAATAACTGCAAATGTTTTTAGTCTTAATAAAAATTAATGCAATACATCTTGTCCTGTATTATGATGAATTATGACAGTGAAGCTTGTTCAAATTTCAGTTCTAACAATAATAAAAGACTGGAAGTCAAATAGCAGTTCAATAACAAAAATATGGTACCTCAACCTTATCAAAGAAACATGACAAAAGCTTAAATACATGACTCACATTGTTGTGTTGCATGATATTAAACAAATATAATGTACTATAAAACAATGCCTTCAACCAAAGGCAGGTAAAGTCAGCAATGTATTCCTTATACGAGACAGCAATGAATAATTTTGTCCTATTGAATTTTAACCAGCTCACTGGTTTCTAGGGTGTGGTGAAGGAACAGTTACTGCTTTGTGTTGCAGAAATGATTTCCCAAGATCAGGCCTGTACGATCACACCATATTCTCACACTTCCAAACAGACAACACATGAAAACGCTTCATGTGTTTACAACTATTTTCATTTCTCCAAGGGAAAGCCTTAGTATTTCCATTGTTAAGTCATTCTCAGAAATGACTCAGGAAAATTGACTAAGGAACTGTATATATCATACCAGATGAAAATGGTAAACTGGTCTGATATGGGGAAAAGAAAGCTTACTGTTCATAAATTATGTTATTTCACTGAAATTGAAACTACACTGTAAATTGCTTTAGTAAGTATGGATTTATATTTCCCTTTGTCAGGGTGCAAGACTATGCTGCAAACATGAAAAATTACATATGACTACAGGAGTGCAGAAACGATAATGTACATCAAGGCAGACATATTCTGACAACATTTTTTTCCAGTTATTCATTCTGACTATCAAACACATGGCAAGTCTATTGCTTTACAATTCCAATCAACACTACATATTTCACACTTCAATGTTTTCACAAGGTTTACATCCAATGTTATACTACCACTGGAAATACAAATGCTTCTGGCAAGAAATGCACTTAATGAACACACTGTAAAGACACGAATCAGAAGAGGCATAACAGTACCTACTGTAAGGACACAAATCACCAGGAAAATACTGCACCATGAAGGTCGTCTGATAGTGAAGGCTGGATCTCCTCACTAGTAAGGCACAGACCCTCCAAATGCCTTGTGGGTACTACAACAGTGTGTTGTTACAGGACTGATTTAATCCTCAGTGAAGGAGTATGGCGAGTCAACTGGATCTGAGCGGATGAGGAACAAAAAATATGTTACAATGGATGGTGGTATAGCCCTGGTTCTTCTCCCAGTACCCAACAGTCTTCACGGAATTCCACAGTTCCCCATTTTCAGTCAAACCAGCAAGTATATATTGAAGTGTGTATCTATTCAGTTGCACATTTCAACACTTTAATGTTTTGTATGCCTATTTTATCTTCTACCTAAAAGGTGGACTTGTTTTCCAAAGCAGAACATCTTAGCCTTGGTTGAATGACACTGTAAAAGCATTTCAGTACACAAACCAATGTATTGGCCACAATAATAGGTTGTGCTTTTGCTTTGGGAAATGTGTACTTTCTAATGACAAGTTATGAATTAGTAATGTTGCAGGTCCTGGACAGGATTTCCTCATGAAATGACTTGCATTTACAACAGCCATCAACTGTGAAAATGCATGTTAATGTATTTACCACTATGTGACCCCAAGAGCTGAACTAAACATCAGTGTTTTTACAAATCTAAAATAAAACATGCTAAACTGTGCTGCTGCCCCAAATGAGAAGGTTTCATTTTGCATTCTGCTTTCACAGAGATCATGCTAAAGCAAACAAAAAAAAAAAACACTGCCCATTAAATTTTGATACTTAGGATGAAAAGTAATTTCAATCCAACCCCAGAAAAAAATAAAAATACATAATGACAATCTTAATTTCACAGCATTAGATCAATAGCTTTATCTCTTCTTATCAACCTCAATAATGCATATTCTCTTTGCTAATGTAAATGACCAAGACCAGCCATGTAAATTTGCATCAGTCTAAAACAAATATAACCAAGTAGAAGAACTTCACACAATGACACATACTATCTCTATCATTAACAAAACCATGATTTTTTCATCCTGTTTGCCTGCATTTTTAAAGGATGAAGCGGTCATCACGCTGGACTATGACTGCACACAATGGAATACATGCTTAGTGAATTCCTTTCCCCTTGTCATATCACATCATTTTGTATTTTCAAATACATTTTTGCTTTATTATTGTTATTTTTTTCAGTAACTCTTGTGCTAGTTTGTAATTTGTAATAAGCAATGAGAAGCCTCTGCTCAACCACAAGGGACCTGTCCTTTAAGCTCAGAAGATGATTGTGCCCAACTCTTAAAAAAATAAAATAAATAACTGGCTGTTGTTTGCTGCCTTCTCTCTCCAAAACCCACAAATGCATAAGAAAAACATTCATTATGATGTACAAGGGCATTTTAACCAAAGTATTATAGCCTTACAGTACAAATATGTTACGACAGCAGGACTCAATGCAACAAAATGCCATATTGTTTGGATTTTGTCACACTACTTAACATTACATTTTTTTGGTTTTGAGGACTGCAGTGAGCACCAGGTTCATTGTCGACAATGCATTACTGGATCATCCTCACTAATACAGCCTCTAAGACTGACAGCAAATGTCGCATTGGAAGAAAAAATGTGCTCAACTGACATGACCACCAAATGCATCACTGTGTGTATATGCAAGACAACAACCTTGGTGTCTCCCTTAAAATGGAGAACATCAACTCTATTGCCACACTGAATTACAGAATACCACATGTTGTAAACTGCCCAGACAACATCCTGAATCAATGCAGTCATCTCCGGTCATCCACACCCCAAGCAAAATGTAAAAAAAATGCAACAACTTTCCCTGGTCACATTAAGCACGTGGCAAGAGATCTAACACCACTGTTTCCTTCATGTGAAGCTATGGCAGAGCACTTGAACATGGTACCTGGCTATCAGTTAATAATGGGGTACAGAAACAGAACACTGACCAACTCAGCCAAAACCTAATAATCTGGTTAATCTTTGTTGCCTACGGCCTCACAGTATGTTTCTTTAACTAGACCAACACAGTCAGATCTGGGATACTAAAATACAGTTCAGTCATATTCAAGGGTTAAAAGAGCCTAGTGTTTTGCTCTAGAGCACCACTCTCCAGGGAATTTTGCAGTTTCCAAGCTTCAAAAAGGTATTGAACCTTTTGATCTATATTTACAGCAAGAATCTTTGCATTTTTCATAGAAAAACTGAAGAAATGTTCCCAGTCTAGCTGCTGTAAATGCTGAACTACAACTGAGAACTTATTGGATTCACCCTGACAACCAGCTGCCAGGGTAAATGGTGCACTATCATTTCGTCATGAATTTGTAACTTAAACTACTATCATATGCTACATAAACTGATACTGCATTCTATTATTGTTGAAAACATACTAATATTCACAGTATTTTTTATCATGTGCTTATCAACTAATGTACAGTATATAAATATATCATATTGCTTGTGTTGGTGGCCATAAATAAAAAATATTATTGTAATGTTGTTTTTCCATCAAATTTGCCACTTGTAGTTCATATCTTCCACTTTAAACTGTTTCTGATCTATACAGTCCACATGATGCACAATAATGTACTGAAAGATTTGTGAAAGCAGATGAGGCAGGTCCAGTGAGAAATTGCTATTTATCAGCTGAAGTAACGTTCTGTGGTGAGAAGGTATACCAATGAGGGCTTAATGCCCTGCACCATTAGTGCCATAGAGGGAGGAGTGCGTGGAGGGGATAGTTTTACTCGCTACACACCATCCTTAATGTCCTGTCAGGGGTGGAGTCTTCTAAGATTACCATGCTGATATTTATAGATTCTCACCTTTGATAAAGGTTAGAGGGGAGAAAAAAAAGTAACTAAGGCAAGTTAATACAAGAGGGGACAAGAGAACTGACAATGCACTTTTAATGTCAGTGTCTTTAATCTGCCATCTTGTATCCATACAAACATTACATCAATAGCAGTGCTTTGGCATGGGGCTGCAACAGAAGAAAAAAAACCATGTCTCATTCTTAGATTTCAATGGGATATCGCACCAAGAGCAAATAGCCTTGTTGCAGAAACCTCTCCAGCCAATTTACTTCTTGATATGGATATTTCAAAGGGATACTATCTAATACAATATGCATTACATTTATAAATCAAATTATCATTTCAACTTTCACAGTCCTACAGAGTGCAAATCCTCAAATGAATCTGTAACAACAGATTACTATATATGGAAATACCAACCAGACAATTATGGGCACAATGCTGGTGTTTTTCTGTATCTACACATGGTAGGGAATGTTTACAGGTGGTGGGGTTGAAGGTAGTACCTTTCTACCTACGGACATAGCTAAACACACTGCAAATGCTCAAATGACTCATTCTCTCAGTCTCTCAAAATAGGACAATTGTGATGAAGTGGACAAACAGCACAAACCGTCACAGCTATTGAATTACAACATATACTTTTCCACACAGCAGCAAGTTCACCCTGATGGCATGTTTTTGTGGGTGGTGCCATTAAGGCTGATATTCTATATAAGAAAGCAATTAAAATATGCAATACAATGTTACAATTACCATACACACATATACTGGCCTTCATACACTTGTAATGAGTATATGTTTAGTGATGACTTAAAGTAATCAGTGCTTTTGTTGATGATAGAAATACTCCTGGGTGTCATTTGCATATCACAGCTTATTAACTGCTATGAATTCACTAATTAATTTTGTATGTATTTGAGGTTCTCAGGAGTGGGTGATGCACTGGAGAGTGAGGTAAGCTGGCATATAGATGTTTTATTTATTCATTGTGAATCAAATTTATTGGGATAATTGTTTGGGGGTTTAAACATCTGGTACTCAACATAATATTAATTATCTAGCTACTTAAATTAGACATATATCATCTTAATAATTTATAGGAATTACCCAACTTGTAGCTAATAGTTGTTTTTAACATCAATAGTTGAAATGATGGATCTAATATTTTCCCATGGCAGACCTGCCATTATTTCCATGGTGAGAGATTAGGTGCAATGGTCTGAAACTAAAAGATAAATGAACCTAATTTTAAAATCATATTTAAATTTCAGAGTGGAATTGTTGACTACTGTACTACTGTACAGTTTGTTGTCGATAACAGAAGAATACATTTAAGATATTTATCAAACATTTTTGATTACAAAATACAGTTTGAGCAAAAAAAACTTGATCTTTAAAACCACAGTTGCATTTAGTTTTTTAGCAAGGCATTTTATGACAAATCAGTTTGCTACTATAAATAGTAGCCAATACATCTATTTTGTCCTAAAGCTGCTAAATGTCAGCTGCTAACTGAAGATACCAGCAGTACTCTCTTTCAACAAAAGAACACCAGATGAACCTAAAATTTGGGTGTGGACATCCCTTCCATGTATCAGTTTGATTTAAGTAGTCATCAAAAAATTAACTGAAGCGGAAGACCAACTGACCTTTTCATGGACCTCAATTGGCCTGTTCACATTTATGTTAGAGCAAAAACTGGGGAGGAAAAAATGAAGACCGTCTACAGCAATAGTAGTCTCAAAAAAGGAAACGAACTGTTCTTATGACTATATGATGTAAATTACTGATATGACACATTACCAATCAAATTATATTAATGTATATCAACTATATGATGACTTTTATATGCAATGAATAGGTGCAATCTATAATCACAATTTACCATTATTAACACAGAGATGTGCAATATGTGTATTTTCTATTTATTAAAAAAACTTATTTATATATGTTTATTTCAGGATAAATATATCCAGCAAGCTACAGAACTAGTTCTAGATGACCCCCTTATGGTTTATAGTGTTTCATTGACAAATGAAAATGAAATCATGGAAAAATGCATTAACACTTATCAAAAATGCATAGGCCTAACTCTACCATGGGTAGAGAATCTTAATGGCATTTCTAAAGTTTTTTTATTTTAAACAAATCCAATGATAATGTCTAGGCAGCTCATTTCAAAGTCCTGTAAAAAATGGAGGCAAATCCCTCAGGCAGGATAATACAACTCTGGCTTTGAAAGGAAACATATAATATGAACCATAATTCTTAATAACAGAAATAATTAATAACTAGCTCTTTCATTGTTAAAATACTGTATTTATTTTCACCATATTGTGAAAAGAAATGAACACCTGCAAGTTCTTAGAAAACAGCATTAGAAGAACCTGCTCTTTTCTTATTACCCACTCAAGACTACGCTTAAACCTGGAATAATCTCCGCTCTTTCGTGGCTGCCCACCGAGCCAATGTTATCCGACCTCACATAATCAACTTAAACTCTGCCGCCTGACTGGTCCTCTTCTTGTGCCAACCCTTTTCATCACAATGCCTTAGCTGCTGATCTAAACCTGCATACATTTCACAATTCTGGCACTGCACCAAGTACCATACCCTACAAAAGCACACACCTACAACCCTTGTCATTCCAAATGCATCTACCCATTCCCTGCACTCTTTTAGGGCTAACTGTGTGCAAAACACTCCTTCCCAGCAGTCAAACAACATGGACTTCCTCATTTTCATCTCTGCCACTTGTGGAATGAGTTTGACACAGTAGACCAACCACACCAACATCAACTTCTGGAGACACATCAGTATTATGGGAAAAAATGCTCCCTTATGTTTTATCTGTCCAGAAATGAAAAGTTTGTAGTGCTATCTCAACCAAATCCACACATTTTTGTAAAGTTATATGGTGATATTATGTATTCTGTCCTTTTAAATCTCATTAAATATTGCAGGTATTATTTCAATATTGTACCTTGAAATAGATGCTTGAATCTGGTACTGCGCACAAATCACCATCACAGATGGACTTTTTCAGAGCTGGAGCTGCAGTAAACAAACTCTCTCGGTTTCTGGCCTTGAGCAGAACTCACCTTCCATGACACTTTTACAACAGCACAGAAAGTAATTCTCACCCTGTCACCAACTTTGTGACATCACAGGACTGCTGAAGGGAGCTGAATAGAAAATGCAAGCTATGAAATTTCAGGCAAAAGCCATGCACGGCATTTCCATTATTCCTCAACTTTCTTTTAAACCAAGTGCAGGATTTTGACCATTACTAAGAGAAAAAATTTCAGGTAGTATTTCTTAACAGCATAAAGTTGATCATATATCAGAACCCATACATTAAAACCAGCTGT
This sequence comes from Albula goreensis, assembly GCA_022829145.1. Taxonomy (NCBI): domain Eukaryota; kingdom Metazoa; phylum Chordata; class Actinopteri; order Albuliformes; family Albulidae; genus Albula; species Albula goreensis. Next base: position 46,226,415 of record CM040741.1, read on the forward strand.
AACTCAAAGTTAGTTGCAATATATAGCTTCATAAAATATGTAAACTACAGTTTGGTCTATATTTGTTCAATCTATTGTTTTATTAAAAACACAGACCTGCCTGTTCATGTAAACTTGTTTATAACATCAGACTTTATTGTAATGGTAGAGTAGGAACGCAGCACATATTCCCATAGTTAATTCTGGACAATTCAAGCTTTTCTGCAAGATTTCATTCAATGCTGGAGATACAGTGTTACTTTTCTCATGTGACGTATAAGTGATTTGAGACGCTGAAATAAAAGGTATTCCACTTGCGCTGTACATAAACAGAGGGATGTGGAGTAAAGGAGAGAAAAGGTCAACGAGGAACCGTGACTGTCAATCTAAAAAGGCTTCGCCGCTCTTTTGTTCTAGAAGTGCCCAGCGTGACACCATGTGAAGTTTAACAAAGGCACTAAGAAATGACTAATTACTTTTTACCCACATAGTTTTGATTCCACATTTCATCAAATGCTCTGTAAAGTTAACAAGTCAAGCGTTTTAGATAAATAGTCGTGAGTTTCAAATCCGATTATCATTAATAAAGATTGTTCTCTTGTCCCGTGTTTTCTATCACGCAGTTCCGCCCCATTATATAAATTTACCTGACCATAGGCTACTCGCCAAACGCATCTCACTACAAATTTCAAGGAGTCTAAAGCGCGTAACTGACACAATTAAATGGTTTACTTGCCCAAGTAAACAGTTCAAAATCTGTTATTTCTCAAATTCAATCACAGTGAAAAAATAGAAATCCCCCGCCCACAAGGCGAATGAATTTCACACGCAGCTGAATCGTAAACAATAATCCAGTTTGCTCGTCCTGTTTTACCTATTATCGAAGAATATACAGTCTGGGGTGCTTGTAGTGACTTACTCGCTCTACTTTTTAATCATTTTACTCTATTTGAAAAATCGTTCATTCTGCTCGACGAAAAACCTTGCTGCACAAGCGTTGTTTTCGCGAGCAATACATGTATCAGTAACGCCCCTCGCTGATCTTAAAATGGCAGCATAGGGATATTTCGGAAGCATCACATTGTTCATTAAAACGTTGCAGGATTATAATATATTAACAAAAGTTAAGTTAAATATAGTAGCCTAATTCTTTTAATTTTAACTGTTCGACTTCATGTAATTAAACGTTTCACACCCTAGTTGAAAATGGATTTGTCGCATACTTCCTTAATCCAACTTTGATAAGCATTAAAATCCCCATAGATGTGACGGTAAAACAAGACACATGTGCGACCAAATCACTTATTATTATTCTACTACATGGAAAATAACACAGCTAAAGTGTGAACATTAAAAAGAACAAGTGAAACATTTTTCAATCAACTCAGGAACAGCAAGCTGAGTACTGCTTGTTTGCACACACCCTCGCCGTTTGGTCTTCCTTCTCTTCTATTTCCAACCATGCAATATGATTCAACCATCTCTCATAATTCTTTACAAGACCACAAGATTGCTAGCTTTGTGCACACCATATCTTGCCATTAACACACGTGTATAACAGTCCATTTTTAAAAACACCTACCCATCCATTGCACAGAGGGAGCAGAAAACAGGATGAAGCTGCAGTTAGGGCTCAGTGAAATGAGAAGATAGGTTTGGGTGTTGTTACTACAGCGCAGCTCAGCTCGCCAACACACAATATTTCGCTCTCATAGGCACAAAGACACGCTTCCTGCTACTGACGTGAACACAGAAATACACAGACATGTACAGACGCCACACCACACAAAATGGCTTCCTTTTACGATCACGCTACATCCTCGAGTAACAGTGAAACATATTAAGCTGTGATTTTATTTCGTTTCTTGTTGATTGAACAGTCGCAAGTTGCAAGTTACAACATGACACTAAACAGATAACGATTCATAGCCAACATATAATTTCAATGGACTTCGGTTGTCGGGTCTGGGGTTAGCTATTTTTTCGTAGTTGTGCAGGGGCAGATTTGGAGGAGCCGAGATATCATTCTGTGCAGGTACTGAAAGTAATGGGTAGACAGTTGATGGATTCATTTAATATTTAAAAAATGTAAGTGATTCAAGAGAACATTTGTGATGTCATTTCAGGCACCCATAAACATGTAAATAGTATCGGCTATTAGCCCATACTAGCCTATATTGTTGTGTACTTTAAGATGCAATCGATTATTATTATGATTGTTGTTGTTGTCGTCGTCGTCATTATGTAGCCTACGTGAAACAAACAAACGTACGCTGTTTAACAAAGTTGCCGTGGTTATTTCTTTCTTGAAACTTCCTGATAAAGTTCAGAAATATCAGTCACGTTTCCGTTTTTCAGTGTCACAGTATCATAAGCGGATGAGAAAAACTCCACTGAGTTGGCATTTCCACACACAAGAATCTACAAATGAGAATATTAGCCTGTATGTAACATTCTTTGATACTGTAACAAGAATGTAGCTATACTGTCGATACTAACGTTACATATTCTGTCTTATACTTGTTCTTTCACATCATAATGATTTGCATGGGTCATTGTCATCTCATTTCCTGGATTTTGGCAGTCTACTTCCTAGTATAAGGTTGTTGCTGACCTCAGCTACACAACATTGTATTGACATCTATGTGAAAGGAAGTTAAAACTAGAGAAAAATATTTTAATTTTCAAAATCTACAACATATTTTGTGACCCACCTGTAAAAGACCTATCTTTTTCTGTATCCATACTATCCATGCAAAAAATGACATTTCAGTCACATCACAGAGAGAAGTGATTTAAATCCATAATAATTATGAATTTTTGTTATTATACATAGGTTGTTTTTTGTTCTAAGTGATTGCTATGACTTGACTGTAGAATTTAGCACAGACAACTGTTAAGTCATGAATGCATGTGGACAATGCCCTTGGGAACAGTGACTTGCAAGGCCAATGCCACAAATGTAACATACTGTAAACATCATCTAGCACTGTAGTGGATAGGCATCTATTATGCATATTGTAGGGATGAGCAATTATCCTTAATGGCAACATATTTACTATGCAGTATACCAAAGTGGATTTAGACATCTAACTATGATCTATGTAAGAGACATTATCTTTGCTCGGTGCCAAACGATCATTCATAACAGCAGTGTTAACCATATCATATGTCCACTATAACTGAGGCCAATAATGACTTAAAATGCAATACATTTAGTCAGAGTTTACTTAAGGATGGAGTGGTAAGGTCAACTGTAAATCCAGAACCATGGCATATTTATATGTGTTTGAGTGCATTTCAACAGGTATGTTTTCTACTTTATAAATACTGGAAAAGTGAATGACCATTATGTATATAACCATGAGAGAAGAGAACCAAGCATCCATTAATCAGGCCCTCATATACCAGGGAAATTTAGTGTTCAGACAGCAAATGAATAAAAAATACTGAAATTCTGCTTGTATGTTTATAAGGGAGACCCTCCAAATATGGCCATGACCAGCATCATCATATTATTGTAATATTTAAAGCAGATTGTTGCATTTGACTAAATTTTACTGTGTGTCCTTGCAGTATCAAAGGAAGAAGTGGAGATGTTATCCTTTCATTCACTAAAGCCTGTTGAAACTTGCTTTACCTGTCTGACCAGTTTTTATTCAGTCCTGTACTTACATGCAATGTATTCACCTCACATTGCCAAGGAGAAAAAGAACTCAAGCATTCAGATTCATGTGGTGGTATGTCAGTGATTTCTTCTTGCCAGTATCTGTCTATAATATCCAGAAGCAAGAGTATGCACATTTTATCATACTGATTTTTCTATTCAGCAAAAGTAATGGTAGGATTTGTGTAAGGCAAAGCGCTCAGGCAGTGGTAGGAAGGTCAATTTGTATGCAGGTTTACCTTCCAATCAAATAGCTTCTGCCTGAATGGCCTACTCTAGCCAAGCATACTTCCTGATTTTATCTGAAGAAGTACTCATAAAACAGAAGCACACTGTCATGGTGCTACTGTGCTTTTACCAAATCAGTTGAAAAAGTAACAGGCCTTTATTTGCTCAGTAGCTTTAAGAAGCAAATGGGATGTTTAAGCCCTTATAGCTACCTGACAGGGGGAAGGGCCAGAGTCAGGTCCAGGGGTCACTTGATATGAGTCTTTAAGAATAGGATAGATGCACCACAATATTTAACATTGTGCAAAACATGTCACAGCACGAGGGAAAATAAGGAAAGTTTTCATTTAGACAACCTAGAGGCACTTTGTTCAAACTATCATCACTAATTTAGAAACCTTAAGTCACTGTAGGACTGTAAAACATATGTTTCTTTGAAACCATGACTCCCAAAAAGAACTAAATTCTAGATCATACATTAATACATATGCTCATACCAAACCAGACCCCAACTATCAATCCCTAAAATATCCTTAGTGAGGTATATTATGAGAATGTCCACATCTTCTTTCAGCCTGAGACCAAATTCCAACCCCTGCATAATTAAAAATCAGTTCTTTTATCCTTTTAACTTATCAGACTAACTGGACAATTAAGCATTACAAGATAAAGAAACATTTCACACCATATGGCAGAAAGATGTAACCACAAACTGGTTATAATGCTGTTCAGTCAGGCTGACTCTGTTTGAAACCAGGAGCAGCCTTGAAAGGGGCTTATGCAACAAGACTGCATTCCAAAGTGTTACTTAGCCCCTCATCATCCAAGTAATTTACTTCTGTGTCCAGGGGAAGAGAGTGGAGAGAATAGCAACATACTGTATTAGAGTAATGTTGAACTTGTAATACATCTTTGCAGTATATTTTTTTAAAATAAACTCTAATGTAACTTGTTAGAAGTGCAGGTGAAAACGTTGATTTGGATGGAGCTATCCACAGATTAAATGTTTAAAGAGTGAATTAATGTTGGTGTGTTGATTTGTGGCTGTTTGTCCACTTTATCAACAATCAAAATGACACAGAACATCAGAATTGTGACTGTGTTGAATTTTAGCATAATCATTTGAATATAATAAGAACTTGAAGATCTCAGCTATAGGGCCTACCTTTGCGATGCAAATGCAATCACTGGAGCCAGAAGCTAAGGTAGGCTAAGTTTTTAAGACTTCCATTCAACTGCAGTCTATGCACCTTTCATGTTTTCAAATACTTTCACAGCCAGAATCACCCCTGCATAAAACATAAGCTGCAACAATAACAAAGGAAGTCATGGACTGAGTAAACATTTATAAAAGCTGAACAGGGTTATGATCTATTCCATGTGATATTTCCAGTTAATGGGATTGCATGAAGATTTGAATTAAATTTAATTTCCAGAATTGTTGTTAAAACTAATATGGCAGCCATTCCATTCTAAGGATATTTCTCACTATCCCTATAACTTTTTTAAAAATGAAGAAATGAAAAATGAAGAAATGTATCAGCAAATTACACCTGTTTTCAATAATTTATTTCAGCCAATTTGATAAATGAATACTTTTAACAGTAACAGTTTAATATTTCATTGAAATAGTATGCATTATTTTTTGTGTTTGTGTATGGGCCCTACTTTCCAGTCTATTTTATGTTCTTTGCTACAGTATGTTTTTTGGCCGTTGCTGTAGTCAGAATTCTACTGTTCAACTTAAAAGAAAATGAAACAGAGGTGGTGCACATTATTGCAGTATACTATGAAATACTGCACTGGGCAGTAAATACCCACTCCCTGACAAGTGAAGACACCCTCCAGAAGCATGTAAGATTGCATGTAAGATTACTGTTGCCATGTGGCTACACTATATGTTAAGTGCACACAAAACATATGTTCATTCAATTTTGATCAAATGGAAGAAGTAACTCTGACAATATGTTAACAGCAGCAATCGACAATTTATCTTTTAAATTAAATATTGTAAATGTTATAGAATAATGTTGGTTTCTACATGCTATAGTATTACATAAGGTTAGAGTGATATAAAGCGCATAATTATTCTTTATATGAATCCATAAAAGGCAATAATAAGAAATGGATTCTGCTTCACAGTGAACTCCAAATCCATCGTCAAGAAATGCAATCAGCAAGCTTGTTTCTCTGGTGATCAGTAAAAAGCTGTGTGTGATGCACTGCCTAAAAATCATTCTGAGACCACCATTCTATATGGATTTTATTCATCCACATCTTTGCTCATAAAATTACACACAGGAGTCTAAATAGAATTAATTAAACCCCAGTGAAAGCTCAGATGTATCCACTTCAGAGTGGTTAGGACTCAGAAGCCCAATACAAAGGTGTGTGCAAACACAGTGTCGGCCAAAATGAAAAGAACTTCATTAGGCCAAGATGTGAGTGAACAAGCTTGGTCATTTACGTCATTACGTTTACTCATTTAGGTTAAGTATTTACTCATTTAGGTTACATTTTGCATACAATTACAATCATCTTTAATGTTCAGAAACGTCATGGAATTATTTTCCAAACGTGAATGTACTTTTGGTCGCCAGATAGATCGTAAGGTGACAGTTCGTTTTAGTATTTTATGTGAGGTTGGCTGCTTTTTCTTTAATGTTCAGGTCGTACAGATTAGATACAAACTTTGTTCTCCAGGGGGCAGTAAAAATTCGTTTTCATTGAAGTGGGAGTGGATGCATTTAGGTCCGTATTTATGGCTTGAAACTAATTGTAAAATGTCAGTTTAGAGCAAAATACGCAAATCAACATTCCGTACCATCCCACTGGGTGGGGAGCGCAATCTTATTGTTATCGATCAACACTACACCAACAATTAACACCAACATTTATTCCACAGATGGAATCGCGCACTTTGCCTTGTAGTAGGAACCAATGAAAATGTAGACGTTTCTGGTGGGACCAATTAGAGGGGATACACGATGATTCCGTGTCGCTCGTCTCAAAACTAGGGTAGAGGGCATCACCACAACTTCAGTGTGGCATTGTTGTCAGTAACTTGTGAACGAAGACTATCAATACAGTATTTAGTTACGACCAGTCGTATTTCTACTCAATTTAAAACACTCTTTCCGCAGATAACGTTGCATTCTCTGCAGGATATGTTGCCTAATACAGGGTAAGTGTGCTAGGTTGCTATTTAGCTTTTAGTTTTATGAGTAATTAACTTTACACAGTCAAGTAATACATCATAGTTAATTACTGCAAAAATATTGAAGCAACTGATCTTTACCGGTAAGCGTATGGTAATTTTGTAGCTGCATGTTAAAATTCCCAAGCAAGTTAGCTTAAATGAATGCGATGTGCATCCATAAACATTGCAGTTTACAGCCAGTGACACTTACATAGCTTGTTGCAGTTTTTCCTTTCAGATTTAATGTTAATATTATTAAGATGTCATCTTTGCTATTTTCGAAAATCAAATTCCACATCATGCTAAAATTGTTAGTCATAAGGTATGATAGCCAGACAAACTCAGATTTTAGCAGTATGGTCGAAAAAAAGCAAGTTATCAAACGTTACCTAACAGGAACGCATATGCCTTTAGTGTTTGAAAAGGTGGCTGCTGGATAGTGTGTATATAAACAGTTATTTTAGGATAACTGCTTATTCTGTCACCCTTGGACTCGTAATGTGTGACCTTTACTCTACATCCTCACTTTGTTGTGTCATAACCGAGAAATCCTCCTGATGGCGTCTTTTCAGTGCTCTCACTTCAGATTCTCTCAATATTGCTGGATGATGCGCTCCACTTGGGCCTCTCGTTGTGCAATCATAAAAAAAAAAGATTAACAAAATTGCTCAATTACTAATTTATGCTAATTATTTGATTGAATAAACTTTTTATTTATTTATAAATATGCATAATAAGGACATCATTATACATTGTTTCCCAATAATCAGATATTTGTATGTGGGTGATAATGGGCATTTTATCAAAAATCAATACAATTTTTAAACAATTTCAATTAATTAACTTTACAGCCAACATTCATATACTCTTCCCTTTGTACAAAGTTCATCATACATCAAAATGTAATGAGTGAATACTACTATTAAAAATGTGTTAACAAGGAGCAAGAGTGTGTATTGGTATCGCCAATCAAAAGACTAACACTTTATTTCAAAGAAACTGACTCTGTGTGTACAGTCATAATATGTCATATATCATAACTATGTTATGTTTTAGAATTGCATATTTGTCCATGTATTTAGGTTTGTTATATTTGGCCTGGAGTACCTGAACCCTGGTCCATTCATTTTGTTTTGTTAGCTTCATCAAACTAGCAACTATTTTACATTGGTTTTTCCCATTTGAATAGTGCAATGGGTTGATTCGAAGCTATGTGTAAAACAACTGACCATGATGCAGTGTGGTTTGAATTAAGCCTATCAAAATGTGACCTCTACTGAGGGATATAGTACAGGCCTAGATGTATTCAGTTATTACACTTCTTGAAAATGTAGGTGCGATGCTGGTATTTTTGATTTCTTGAGATTTAGGAATGTGGCTTCTCTTTAGCCTTGATCCATTGAATTGTGTTGTTTAATTGCAGAAAACTGGCAGGATGCACCCTGTTCATCACCGGGGCCAGCCGGGGCATTGGAAAAGCCATCGCACTGAAAGCTGCCAAAGATGGTGCCAACGTGGTGATCGCTGCCAAAACGGCCCAGGCCCACCCCAAACTCCCAGGGACCATTTACACAGCTGCAGAAGAAAGTAAGCTTTGAAAGCCTATGACCAATCTAATGCATTATTACAAAGAATCTTATGAATGCTGTAGAACTTGCACAGCATATTGTTTGTTTTATAACAACTCAGATAAAATACAATCTAATTATGATAATAAAACTGTGGCTGAACAAGAATGAGCAATATTCATTAGTTTCAGCATTTAGTTGCATTGCAGACACAGAGATGGAGGCAGTGTATAGATCATGAAGGCCGCTCTGTGTTTAGTGTAGGTGCCTAAAACACCACATTGACGTGTGCTTAATTTTCATTATCCCCACATATTGTCCTTGGGACTACAAGTCAGTATTCGATCAGCAATGTTGTCTACAAGTGGGGAACAGTCTGAACTCTTATCTGCATACACTGCATACACAGTGTCATAGCTATAAATATCTGGTGACACTCTGTTCTGTACCAATCTCCAAAATCCATTTTTAAACATCCAGTTCTGTAAATCAAAGAGGAAAATTGGCATCCAGTGCAATGATCTACCCTAATCTCTAATGGTTTATTTTTGCCATAGCTTTCTTTTTCTTAAATTACAGTTGCAGGCATATTCAGTGCATTTTTGTAAGTCTTCCAGGGAATTATCAGTTGTCTGAATCTTTTGCAGTGTGCAGGTCATGCTGTATGACCAACCTCCCTTGTCGTTTCAGTTGAGGCAGCTGGAGGGAAAGCCTTGCCATGTATTGTGGATGTTAGAGATGAGAAGCAGATTGGCGATGCTGTGGACCAGGCAGTACAGAAGTTTGGAGGTGAGTCTTCACAGGTGCCTGCCTGACCAGGAGTGGCTGTTAGAGATTGATGAGATCTTAACCCCCTATCTTTTCCTGAAGAGATTGGTCCAGTTGTTGTACCAGTGTACCACAGCTGGTAATGGCACAGCTGGGATACGAACATGCATTCACAAGGCTCACACCTGCCTCCCAAATGAATTATTGAGTCATTTTTTTCTTTTAATTCCTGAGTTTTTTAAAATTGTTTAAATGTTACAAGCAAGATTTATTAATTAACTTGAAATGTACAAACTATAATTATAATGTCACCTTGTAACACGGAGCTATTTTTTTTTTCCAGTAAATTTGTATTTATGATCCCACAGGTATTGACATCGTGGTCAATAATGCAAGCGCCATCAATTTGACTGGAACCCTGGAGACCCCCATGAAGAAAGTGGACCTCATGTTGGGCATCAACCTTAGAGGGACATACCTAACGTGAGTTTAAGTGGCAGTTATGAAATGCCTTAGCATCTCCCTTGTATCAGGATAACACTGCAGGAAGGTCTGCAAAGCTATCTCTGAAATGCACACCATATTGCTATGGATAGACAATGGGGTGCCCATATAACTTAGGACAGGGCTAGCTAGTCTTTGCCTTGTCTCATTTGACATGCTCATTAGTTATAAGCCTGACAAGCTTCTCGCTGCTGTGGAATAAAGCTGGCCACCTTCACAAATGTGCATTGCTAGTAAATCAATGATCCAATGAACTGCTTGTGATGAATGATAGTCTTGTGTAGGTGGGACTTCAAGAAAGAGGCATTGGTATGAGATATAGTAAGTACCCCAGCCAACAAAATCCACATACCAAAGCCTGAAGACACCATGTGAACATCAGATTATAAAAATAACATTGAAACTTGTGGGAGAAAATCATATTTAGTACAAAACATTTACATAGCATTTTCAGTCATTATCATACTGCAGTATAAGAACTCTACCTGAATTATTCCTATATACATACTAAAATGTGTTGACAGATTGTTCCCATCTCATTTTGAATGTAACAGCAATTATTTGTGTGCTGCTTCAGTAATTGTCTTGCAGAAAAAGCACTTACTATTCATGGCAGTTCTCATTTAATGAAATCCTTTTACAGTTGTTTGCCTCTGAGTTGGTGAGATGCATAAAAATCTTGGTGAACAATTCTCTAAACCAAAGCTGTTCACTCTAAAGGAATTGTATACTTGCAGGTCTAAGATGTGTATCCCTTACCTTCTGAAGAGTAAAAATCCTCACATCCTGAACCTCAGTCCACCCCTCAACCTTAATCCCATTTGGTTTAAGAATCACACAGGTATGGGAATGTAAGGAACAGAAACGATACATTATCATTTTGTTGTATCAGTGTTTTTTAATCGCATATGAATGCTTGGATAAAGTACTGTCAATGAATGTTTTAACATCCAGCCATACTGGATTAAATATTTAGTTAATCTATGTGAGTCCCCCTTGATTCTTTGTCAAAGGGAAATGCTTAGCAAATAAATGTAGAATTAAAACTATATTGTGTGCTGTATATTGAATTCATCACAATGTATATTGTGTAGCTATAAGTGAGAATTAGGGGAAGGGTTTGAGACTTGGGGCTTGTGAATATCAGAATACAAGTTTTAATAGTCTTTTTGAACATGTCTTCAGCATACACCATGGCAAAGTATGGAATGTCCATGTGTGTGCTGGGAATGTCAGAAGAGTTCAGAGGATCCATTGCAGTTAATGCCTTATGGCCCAAGACAGGTGGGTGATTTCAAAAAGTTTATTTTAAAATCCTCTTGCACTGTTTTGCTATGAATGATTAACCTCCATATTTGTGATACTTTTAATTGACTTGGTTTGTGTACTCCTGTAGCCATTCAGACAGCAGCCATGGACATGCTGGGGGGCGATGGCGTGGGTAAACAGTGCAGGAAGGTTGAGATCATGGCAGATGCAGCCTATTCTATCCTCAGCAAGCCCTCAAGCTACACTGGTAACTTCATCATCGATGAGGACATACTGAAGCAGGAAGGAATCAAAGACTTTGATATTTATGCAGTTGCTCCAGGTATGTTGCCAGCAGTACAAAGAAAAATAATCATGGTAAAAGAAATTTTTGAAATTCATTCATCCAACAGCAACCACTGTTTCCTAGCACTTCTGATGTTTCACGTCTATCAAAAACGTAATTAGTTGACAACTAAATGGCAGTGCTGAGTGCAATGTGCTGACAAGGATAAAATATGGTGCAGGAATGTTTTTTCAGTCTGAATGGGAGATGCAACTTTAGGGGTTTTATCAAATTTGGTCAGATTATGTGACCGCACTGGCATGATGGTTTCCACAGGCCACCCACTGCTCCCAGACTTCTTCCTAGATGAGGCACCTGAGGATCTTGTGAAGAAAATGGAAGAACATGGTGAGTTTAGCTTAGCTTAAGCATTATATAAAAAACTCTGTGAATCATTTACTCCTGAGAGATGGAAGGTAAATCCTCTAATCCTGGGCTGCCTTCACAGGTGCTACTCCTACGTTCAAAAGTGGCAAGACCAGCACGGAGACTGCAGACAGTGGACCCATCGCTGAAACCTTTCACGTTATCAAAGGAATTCTTAGCCCTGATATCGTCAAAACTACACAGGGGGTCTACAAATTCGACCTGTCTGGTGAAATTCCTTTCCTTATCTGCACTTAAGTTTTTGTACTCAGTGTACTGTTCAATTATTAATTTGTCAGGTGTGTACTCTAGGCATAAAGCACAGCTTATAAATGTACAAGGTAGGTCCTAGGATTCATTACAATAGATTGAATGTGGTTTTCTGATTATAAATTAGGCATTAACAGATCAGTCTCTGTGCATTGAGCATTTTGGGAAACATAAACAGCAGGACAGTTCTCTGTTCCGTTGCCCTTATTTTGTACTCAGCTGTGGTGATACTGTGGCTCTTAGCAACATTTTTGTAATTTATTCAATTATTATAAAACGAAACATGGGAAATAATGTTTTCGAAGCATTTGATGAACATATCTGTTAGTCTGCACAGAGCAGCATGGAGAGATAGATTTTGAGCATTATGCTGCTTTATGAATTTAGATGGATGAAGACTGAATGTCATGTGTGTCTTGTGTTGGTGTTCTCTAGGAGATCACCCTGGGGTCTGGTACATTGACCTGAAAACGATGCAGGAAGTGCGGGCATCGGGGAACCGCCAGTCAAAGCCGATGTGGTGATGAGTATGGATAGTGCAGACTTTACCAAAATGTTTACAGGTGAGTGACCAACACACATGCCATGCAAATATCCACATACATAAATAGAAACTGTAAAACTAGTTCTTTCAGAATTATCTAAATCAAATGAAATTGAAAATATGAAGGCTTTTTAGTCATAAGATTTTTTGAATGTGGAAACCATTAATCCTCCACAACACATCTCATTAACTTTTTTTTTTAATGTATGCATAAAGCTAATTGCCTTGCTTTGATATTCAATCACATAATTAACTGAACAACTAGCATCTGTTTTCAGTGGTAACTACTTGCACAGTAAACACAGTAGCTTGTTTGAGAGATTTTTAAATTTGCCTCTGTAGAGTGACAAGCACCATACCACACCGTTCCCCAGTTTCACCAGTTTCGAACCATGTGGACCATTTAGAATATATTTTTGAACGGTTAAAGGAGAATAACAATTTTATCCGATTGTTGTCTGTTGTTTTCTTGGGGGCATTGGCTTGGAAAAATAAAGGTCCAGCCTGTCAGGTGACAGATGGCATGTTGTGATAAAACACTAGATAGTGACACCCCCCACAGTCTGATAATGAATCCTGACCATGCTTGTGCCAACTGTTGCTGGCAGCCTGTAAAGCTGTAAATTTCTGAAATCTGAGACCTGGCATTCAGATTGCACCATGTCTCCTAATTTATTTATTGTATCAGAAGATGAATACTTGCATGATGTCATGCTCAAAAATCCTATTTTCATTGTGAGGAGTAATGGACTCTTAAAAGGATCTTGCTTTGAAGCTGTTATTTTACATCTCACAGTTTATCTTGTACATTAAATTGAATATATGTATGCATGTTTTTTTTTTGGAAATTATTTTCTCTGTAGGAAAACTAAAGCCAACCCTGGCCTTTATGTCTGGAAAGTTGAAGATTAAAGGGGATATGACGCTAGCAATCAAGATGGAGAAAATGATGGCCATGATGAAACCGAAGCTTTAATGAAGGGAATTGCCGGATTGGTCACGTTTGCCTTTCAGTGTAACAAACATTACATTTTGTAATGCAGTTTCTAAATATACTTTTTTCTGTACTACTACAGTACTTGCCGCTTTGGGTCGCTAATTGTATTTCATTTTTTTTTTTAAATCTTGAAATTTAAATATCTTCTAAATCCATGTGCCTCTCTCATGTGTATGAATTTTGTAAATCTTGAACATGAAATGAAACTTGCAGAGTGGATGTTGCCGTTCACAGGTAGGTTCAGTGCTAACCCAAAATAAAATAAAAATTAAATTCTGAGAAATCAGAGCATGTGAGTTTGTGTATGATCATAAAACAGTTTGTGATTTGTGAGTCTTCTGCACTGTCTGGCTTAAGTCCAGATGAACATTGTCTTTTTTGTGTGAGTTTTCTGGCACATTTTTAGACACCATTCATTACTGTACACTTCTGGAACATACCACCACGGATCAAGGTTTTATGGTTTTCATTTCAGCAGTGTCAAACATTCACTTGACACTTCACCACTTAATAGCTTGTTTTGAATTCCAACACGGTGAAATCCTTTAACCGTTTAAATGTGACCCCTGTGGGATTTACCCATTTAACTATCAGCCAGTCAGTTTGTCCACTCTGTGGTTATGCACCCCAAACTCAGCATTTTGCCCTTCGCTAGACTACCAGTGATGGCATACAGTCTTGAAAAACTGCAGAATACAAACACTGTTTATTATCAAAAAGACACTTGACATATTTTATGCTACCCATCAAGTTAGTACCCCTGATCCTTTCCATAAAATATGATATAAAAAAGCAATTCAAGATTCTCTTAACTTCACCCAACCCAGAGAGCTATTATCAATCTTGTAAAAAGATTTCAGGTTGCTACATTGAAATCTTGCGATTGTGATAACGTACTGTTTCACTTCAGGCCACTCAATTGGACTCAAATATAAAGATTTTAACGGCGTCGCGAACTTTTACAAACTACAAATAAGTAAATGAAAAAAACAGCACAGAGGACCTTACTGGTGAATGGTCTTCTGTGCTGTTACTACGCGTATTTCCGGTGTTGCACGGAAGTGGTCGTGTTCCCCATCAAAGACGCTTTTATTGTACAAAAAATATGGCTCTCGGGTTTACAACAGTGATTTCAGGCGACTGTCTTTGTCTTCAGCTACACAAGTAGAAGAAAATCGACGCAAATACATGCATCACGAGTTATAGATCAATGAAAAAGGACGCATATGAGGCATTAGCGATTTAAAGGTAAAATGAATTTTTTGTTGCACGTCTTTGTTTCAGAAGTCCTTGCTCGAGGTGGATGCGGAGGGTTGGACATCCAATAGCATGCCATATTAGTCAGTGATATGCTAATGATTCGTATGTCTTGGAAGCCAGTCTTGTGTGTCATCGTAGTTACAAAAAACCACTAAGAATCACCTTTCTGATTAGCTAACAAGAACATCCGTATTATGAGAAGCAAGAGAGAAATTGATATTTAACTCGTTGGCTATCCAACCAGCCAGCTATTGCGAGCGAGATTTTTTTTTTCAGTTTCCCAGTTATTTGCCCTGACTACATGTAATGTTATGCTGGACAACATTAGCTGGATAAGATGAGGCTGAAATGGAAAAGCTAAGCTTGCGGAAATAAACGTGGGTAAACAAACGTGCTACGTGCGTAGAAATAGCGAATCTAACGCAACTTGTAAACAACTACATGGGCGGATAAATGATCTGAGTGAGTGGTGGGGCAGTGCCTTGCGAGTGTTTCAGTTTGTTTGGTTCCAGCAACATCGGTGACAGCTGTGTATTGTCCTTACCTGGTTGTTAGAAATTTTATTGAAGAAAACCAAATAGCTGTCTTAATGATAAAATTGATTCATATTGTTCTGTGATGCAGAAATGTGGTTTGCTCATGAGTCACAAAATAAAATAAAAGTTAAGATGTCCCTTGCTGTTTACGGTGTTCATTGGCCCCAAGACATTCTTGTACCGTTTACAATAAGCTTTGGGATTCCCTCGGAGTCTTCCCTGGGTCACACACCTGTGTAGGAGAAGGCCTTTTGTAACTGATGTACGTGCTGTTCTGTTTGTTGCCAATTTACTTTCCCTGACTGGAGATAAGGACTTTGGGGTACACCAAGAAAGTAAGAAGTTTGAACAGCAAAATGTGACTATGTGAACACAGAAAGTTTAGACATGTATGCGATTCAGAAAAGAAATTGTTCAAGTTCTATGAAAATTGACTTTTTCATGATGGTTTGCTATGTTCTGCATTGTTGTAATGATAATAGAGATACTGTATCGTCAATTCTAGTGTTGAAATTAAATGTGCTGTAGTTTTTAGCATTCTAGCATCACCCACATTTGGAGTGAACATAACACAAAATACAGTTTTAGGGAACCTGTTAATAACTTCTTCACTAAAATTTGTTTCTCATAAATAGCATAATTTGTCAAGCCAAGTAATGAATGAAATAAAAACATGCAAAAATGTCTGCATTTGCGTTCTGTCTCATTAGATGATTTTAATTTGCAGTGTGGGGTAATGTCATGTGTACATAGTGTCATCTTAGCAATTTAACTCACAGTGCCTACATTCCCTGAATGCTAGGCTTGTTGTCTGCAGCAGTTTTAAAGTAAGCTGAACAAGAATTTGAATAGGATAATGCCTTTTGATTTGTATTAGTCTTATCTCTGCATTAATTTTATTTCATGTAAATCAAATGAAAACATATTAAAGAATTTGAAAATGTTGTATTAATGCCATCTTAAAACAGATTTTAATCAAACAAATATTAATTGATCTCCAAGAGAAATTATTTGAGTTATTAATTGATGATGATGAAAAAAGACTTTATTTCAGTGTTCTATTGTTTCATTTGTATTTTACATGGTACATGTAAATTAAAAAAAAAAATATATGATACCACTGTACTTAACCTTTTAAAGGCAAAGAATGGCCTTTTCCTGTCGTATTGCACTACTTTTAGTTAAAGCCTCATAACCTTGTTAAAGGAAAAAAACTCCATAACACTCTCTCTTTATACAGGGGAGTTATTTGAATGTTTAAAGTTTAGAAAACAATGCTAATCCAAAGAAGTCCAGGAATTTCTGGTAGCTCAGTCAGATAGCCTATGATCAGGATAAAGTAGCCTACAGACTGCTACGTATGATGATTGGTGTTAGACTTCTGTGTTCTATAGCCTTAGATTTCTGTCAGTTAATGCCATATAGAAATGATGAGAAATCATTTTTTTATTACATCAGAGCTGATCAGGTGATGAATCATCCCCACATTCACATTGTAAAAGTGAGTCAGCCTGCATGACTGGAAAAGGTCAGACAGCATAAACATATTTATTGAGCCAAACACCATAACTGTGCCATCTTTTAGATTCAAAATTAATTAATTGCTTGCATGGGTGATTATTGGCAGAAGTGAAGTGAATTTGAGCATTGCTTTAAAATGTAATATTGCACCCTATATAGCAGATTAAATACATAACTGAGGCTGGCAGATTTTAAGTCTCTGAAAAGGAACTGTGGTTTAGACCTACAGATCTTTAAATAATCTAAATATTTAGAGCTCTGTAGTGCCACTAGATGTGTTGGACTGGTGTATGGTGGGACTCATGATGCTGCTTTCAATGTGAATACTACTGAGGTTTTTTTTTTTTTTTTTTTTCAGAATTTCTGAATGGTAGAAAATTGAATATAGCTTACTGTATGGATCCTTTAGGCAGATTTGTTCTTTGTGAAGGGGTAGATGAAGTGATACTGATACTTCTAGGTCAAAAAGGGAAAGGAGTTAAGACAATTTAGATTTTGCATTGTTTGAGAATTTGGAGCTGTACAATACCATCTTGTGTTTTTATTTGGCTGATTGGAGTCTGGTAAAGCTGGGAGTTTAACGTCAAAGGTCAATCAGTTTTTATTGAACAGTTTGGAAATTAAAGAATTTATGTGAAAAGGTGAGCCCAATGCTCGTCCATTAGCTTTCAGTGGTCATGTCGTTTCACTTAGGATATCTGTTTGTATAAGTTCCTTTTTCCTTGATCTTCATCTGTCTGTTGTTTACATTTGACTTTGCAAAGGTCTCCCTATGTGTGTGTGTGTCTGTGTGTACATACATATATATATATGAAAACATTTATTTAAACTGTAAATGACATCAGACTCCAAGAATCCTTACTCCTCTAAATTTAAATTCAGTTGTTTTTAGAAGCCCATCATATGATGAGGGATGTAGGGTGTTCTTTTTGGTCATTCTAAGTTTTTTAGTACTTTGAATTGAATTTAAGATTTTATAAAATGCCATCTGCTTGCAATTTTCTCCAGAAATGTTAACTGTCTTGATCAGATAATACAGCTTTCTGGCACAGTACAAAGGTAATGTTATTTGATATTTAAAGGGGAATTCCATTCAAAAAATGAAACAAGTGCTTGTCTCTTACTTTTACAACTTTGTACAGAAGGCTACATTGTTGGAGCTGCTTATGTAACTTTAAGACACTCTTCTCTCGTTACTGTAGTGAATGACATGTTGTAGTGCTACTTTCTTGAGGGTTGACAAATGTGTTGCAAGTTTTTTCACCTTTAATTGTACTTACACACAACCTTAGTCGTGGGAACATTGTCTTAAAAATACAAAGGAAAACGTATTGAAAAATGTGGTGGGGAAAAAATGTGGAATAGCATCAGCAGGAGACTGTGCTGTCAGCTTCATCCAAGCAAAATCTAGGATATGTTTAAAGTAAAATAATTTGAATTAGTCATATATGTTACATTTATTTTTAGTCATAACTTGCATCTTGTTGTTTGTCAGTTTTACATTGTATTTTCTCTTATTTCCTCATATTGATTCAGTGTGTTATTGCTAAGGCTTTTAACACAAAAAGCCTCTTCTGATAGGGCTTCCTCTTTGGAAGTGTGACAATAGAACTAGCATTAACCTGCAAAGCATTCAAAGGAGATACCAGTTCTGTTCTGGTGAAATATTCCAAACATACGCTCCTGTCATTTTTAAATCTCATTATCTGAATTAATTCAAATCATTTTATGTGAGTGAAGGTGAGACCCTGAACATTCTATGATTTTTAACATAGCATGTTATTTGTCTTCCAGAGGAGTGAGCCCATCATGGAGGACTGCTTGCACACCTCATCTGAAAACCTGTCTAAACTAGTGAGCTGGGCCCACAGCCATGGTACAATCTGCACCCTCATTCCCAACCTCAAGCACCTGCTTACTGAGGGTTCCCATGGCAACCTCACCGCCATGTGGGGCTGCAGTGCCGGCCATGCGTACCACTGGCCCCTGACCGCAACCTGCAAGATGGGGCCCAAGGAGCGAGTGTGCTACCAAGACAGCCGAAGCATCGGCTCCGACAGCCTCAGCCTCCAGGGTGGCTCAGGGATCCAGCCCAGCCCTGGAGACAGGTTCCTGGGCAGAGTGTCCAAGGGGAAGGGGGACTGCGGCCAGACACGGGACTCCTGCGACTTCTCCAATTGCAGCGAGCCTTCCGAGGTGGATGACAACACAGAAGATTATAACAGTAACCTGTTTGACATAGTGTGTGAATCTTCTGCAACGGACGAAGATGGGGACTTTGAACCCCAGCTACAGAACACGTCACGCACCGCCGTCAGGAAAAGGGGGGCGCCTGGTACAGCACCCAGCCAGCCGGGCCGTCAGAGGTTAGAAGAGATGTCTGGCGATGCCACGGTGAAGAAGATAAAGCAAGAGGTACCAGAGGACTATTACATTGTTGCCAATGCTCAGCTTCCCAGTGGCATGGATGGTGCCTCAATGGCACAGTCGCCCAAACAGACCTCTCAGACTTATCCTCCTCACCGCTCATCCCTGTCACACGCAGTGCACCACAAGTCTTCAGCAGACGTGGATCCAATGGCTGCTTCCAGCCTCACCCTCAGGCAACTCCACTCCATCAATGGCCAAACCCCTTCGCACCCCTGCCCCCAGTGCCCAAGGCAGACCACAGGTGGCTGTCCAGTCTCCTGGCAAGCCTGATGCCCTCCAGAGGCCTTCCAGCAGTCAGTCCTGTGGGCCTAATCAGAACGTCCCCATGCTGAGCCTTCAGCCTCTTGGACACAATGAGCTGCTGGAGCCTCTGCCCACAGATGAGCTGGGGAAATCCTGCGGGGTACCTGTATCCTTTCGGAGACGTGGATGCCTCCTCCGTAAGCGTCAACCCTGAGCTGGAGATCATCAACTCAGCGCAGAACCTTGGCACAGAGCCCAAAGCAGAAGCCTCAGGTAAAGCCACCCATGTCAAACTCGTATAGAGAAGAAAAATGGTTTCCCTGCCCACCTTGATTGATGTATGGTTATAATATTGTAGTTTATTCTACTAAACTTCAAAAACTCTTCCCTGTTTCTTTGCCTTCCTTATGACATTGGTATGTTACTTCATTTAGGTCACAGAAGGATTATACTTAAAAAAGGTTGTTAAACACTTAAAACACTAACAAATTATACCAAAAATCTGTGTCTAAAGTACAGATGTAGGCCTTTGCCTTAAACACTAAATTTAAAACAACTCTCTCATCTTTGCTGCACATGAAAACTCTATATACAATCTATACAGGGACAAGATAGGCAGTTAGGAATGATTTGCAGAAAATCTCTCTATTTTAGACTCCTTGCAGAAGAATTTGAATCACTTCTTGGCATAATAATGATGATATTCAAGCGAATGAATACACTGGTTCAAGGTGTCATAAGTCAAGCATGAAGAATGTAATAGTGTATAACCTTCAAAGCCAGAGCAAAGACACTGTGAGTGGGTGACATATGTGGTGCTAAGCCAGCCTATCACTTGGTGAAAAATACTCAGTACTTCCACTGTGGTGCCTGCCTTTACATTGAATTTGCTATACTTCTGCCACCCCTGCAGGATAGCGAAAAGCTACACATAATGTGAAGCAGTCATGTTCCCCACATTTCCCCATACATTCTCCACTCTGATAGCACTGCAGGCTTTCTTCTGATTTATTCATCTAATTAAGTTTCTGTGAGTGCCTGGATGCTGAAGCAGGAAAGCTGAGGTTGTAAATTATATTTCAGGTGATACGGCTATGAAACATTAGCTTTCTGTATAAGTTAACCTATGAGGTTATTCTCTCTTTTTTTAATATTCTGATCATTTTAACATTAAAACTGTCCATGGATTATGTTAGTAAAGAAGTGCACACTGAAATATGAGTGACTCACCACTGATTCAGGAATTAAGGGATGCTTCAACTATATAATGGAAGTTAAAGTCCATATAAGTAAATGCACGCTTCAGTCTAAAGTTTATTTTTGCTTAAGAATGGACTGTTTTTATGAAAATCAAATTGGCTTACTTATTGTCCGTGATAAGTGTGTTGCCACTACCCTTGGAATTTGGCTGAATCTCTTATTTTCATGAGAAGAGATCTATTGTGGTGTTAGTTTCAGTTGCACAGACATTTTTGAACTAAGTGGTCATTTTATATCTTCATGTCATTAGTGATACTTTAGTGTTTTTCCACTGTTAACAAGGGAGCTGATTGCCAAGGTTTGTTTTGTTGCAAAATGCACCGCTGTAGATGAAAACGCACGAAAAAACATTTCAAGTATCACATGAAGATAACAAAGTCCTTTACTATTTCTTCAAAGTCTGAGGACTGGCAGATTTCAAAGTAGTCTTTTATCCTGTGACTGCTGCACATAGGCACTTTTTGATCTACAGTGTCAAGTAGTTACAGTAGTTTGAATAAATATCTTATGACACCATAACTCAGAAGCTCTGAAAGGTTTTAGTGGTCACACACGACTACACTGTTTATGCATTTGCCAAGCATCACAGGGCTCTAGATGGCGCCCAATATGGTTGCAAATGTGACTTACATGTTTATTTAGCGAGCATTTTTTTCCTGCGACCGTCCCCACAAATAAATAAATAAATAAATAAATAAATAAATAGCTTCACTATCAAGTGCTCTCCTGTACTGACCTGCTCTGTCCAAATTGATTGAAGCGTACACGAATGCTTAGAAGCAGTCTTTGTTTTTTTAAACTCGCTCCAGCGTCGTGCTAGCTAAGGCGCATGATGTAGCTAACTACTTAGCTAAATACCCAACGTTAGCTACCATGCTGGAACAATTGACAAGAAATCGAAATGGCCAAACGAAACAAAACGCCTTTTCACTCTCTGGCCGTCCAAACCCTGTCTCTTCTACACCAGATGCAGATACAGAGACTGACTTGATCAAAGTTCTCAGGTATTGTCATCACAGCCCCACTCAGTCAGTCTACCGTCATTGCCAGATGATGATAAAGAAGCGCAGCTAATTGAGTCGAAAGTGCCTGCGGCTCCCCTGCTTGAAAGACAGTTTTCATCATCTTGGTTACAGGAGTTTGTTTTATGTTCGCCACGTTCTCACGAAGTGAAAAATAAGTGTGAGATGTAACATACAGTGCTGTGAAAAAGTTTTTGTCCCCCTCTTGATTTCCTCTTGGTTTCATACATAAAACAGAGCTGGTTGCAATCAAGTCTGGCTATGGTCAATCTCCTGAATATTATTTTCAATGACAAATTTTATGAATTCTTTGTTTTATAACTAAGGGGGCAATTACATTTTCATATGGGGCAATATGAGTAATTGGTGAATTTATTAAATGAATGAAATAATGATGTAAAAACTATGTTTTATGTTTGCTTGGATTTTCCTTGTCTATTATGTTATTTTATTTGATTGTCTGAAACCATTCGGTGAGAGAAATATGCAATGAGAGAGGAATTTAAGAAGGGGGCAAATACGTTTTCACAGCACTGCATATATTTTTAATTTATTTCATATGTGACATATCAGGAGATTTTGACTCCAAAAATTGATTTGGCTCTGAAGTAATTTGGGTTAAGGAGCCAACGGCTCCTAATGATTTTTTTTTTTTGTCTGAAGCCCTGCATCACTTGGTTTTATTTGTGGTTTATACAGTCATTTTTAGAGAGTGAGCTTTGTGATTGTGGGTATGCTTTAATTGGTTGAACTGGAAGGTACCTGTTTAATTTGACAGTTTTCCTTACCTGTGTCCCTGTCCGGAGCATGCCCCCTGGAAATGCAGTCTAGCTTCCAGTCTTAATCCAGCTATTATTTGAAGTTTTTAAATGACTGTATACATACTTTTTGGGTGCAGTGTGTCTGTTTGTCCAGTGGGGGAAGTGTGTGAGCTGTCTGTGGAAGAGTGTTTGTCTAAGCTTGGAGTGATGGGTACCTTTGTAGTATGCAGTTTTTCAAAACAGTTTCTGTTTTTGTGAGACAGTCAAGAGAATTAATAAAAACTGTGTTTTGTAAAAATCTTGGCACATAAATATAGACCAAAGGTTGTCAATTGACATATGTTTTATAATAATATGTGTGTTACGAACATACTGACAAGTATTATGCAATGAATTTCACAAAATGAAAATTGACTGGAATTACTAGAATTAATGGAAACAATTATGTTGACTTAATGAATAAACTTCAGATGGTTGTAATGTCTAGAACTGACTTGGAATAGTCAATGGCCATGACTTAATATTCTAAGGTGGAAAAGCTATTTAATTGGTGCAGAATATAAAAATTGTAGGAATACGTAGGGTAGGCATACATTTCACTGGCATAGCTCATCAAAGATTATACATTGCACAATTATGTAACTGGCTCAAAGGACTTATTCTCTGCTCATGTAACTTCAGTACTCTGAAATCATAGTGGTAGCCCTTCTTAATTGGAAGGGATGTCTACTGTTTAGTAATACAATCCTAATACAATATATTGCAATGAAAAATGTGATGTGTACATTGTAGGACGTGACATGTTTTGAGCTTCATTGGAACTTTATCTGCTATTGTAATCACAAAGGGATTTCCTGTAGACCCTGTTTCAGTTCATGTCATTGCAAAGGTGCTTGTGCGTAGTGGTGGCAAGCAAAAAAAACAAAAAAAAAAAAACAAGTGGAGATGGTGAGCAAGATGGAGCCCCTTTATTGAGCAGGCGCCTGCCAAAAGAGATTAAGCAGTAAAAGTGGATTGGCATTTAATACCAGCCTTACCCCAACCAGAAGAACACCCTTAAATATGTATCACAGGTGAGCTGTATGTATTGCTAAGCAGGCTACAGAGAGTAAAATCTACTGAGAATTTAGCTAGAGGATGTAGTTTACACTAGGAAATGCTGTTTATGGTCTGTAGCTCTTGGGCGACTGCACTTCAGCACATAGTGATGAAACAATCATAGAGATGCTCCAAAAGGTAATAAGTAGCAAGCTAACATCATTCAGTTTTACAGGGCAAGTAAAACTGTTAAATGAATACACTTCATGGAAATAATGCCTTGTTCTGTACATGCAGACTGGTATTTGGTTGTTTAGCAAATCATAGAATCATAAAAAGAAACACCATAATTAGATTGTTCTTTAATGTTTAGGTTTTGCAAAAAAGACGTATAGCTCAGAAATAAATGATGATATAATGTTACAGGAAGTGTCTTATTCAGTGTAATTTTCCAACAGATATGCCTTGTAAAAACAAGAGCTCACTGAAAGTTCTTCCACCAAATGTCCTTATATGTAGGAATAGCAAGCAAAAGAGCAAAATAACTTCAATATTATCTTTATTTTGAAAAATGTACGAGTGTGTAGTATAGTGAACTCCACGTTCCTTCAGCAGAGTTGTCAAAGGTTAATTGAAGTTGCAGTTGCTGTCAGACTCTATCCAGTCAAGCCTCATAACTTCTCATGACATGTCAATATTAAAAAAGACACTTTATGACATTTACAGTTAAATGCACTTTATTATTAATTTCATTTCCTGGATCCACCCACATGACCCACATCATCTCTCTAATTTGTCATCGTTACTGTGTATGTGTAACTGCCAGCTCCCATTGTCTCATTTGCTTGTTTGTATATTATGATGTGAACTTACACAGTTTAATGTCTAGATCTTGTAAAACCATGTGAAATTGTCTGCAGCAAACTGTTTTCTTGTTTACAGTTGTCATTTCAGCTCATCCAACGGAGGAGGTCTGCATTTTAGTAGATAATGCCTCTTTTTTGGATAGCATTTCCAATTCCTGATTGCCAAGAGTAGTTTTCAAACGCATAGGATTACTCAGTAATTACTCAAAAGTAGCTCTTTCACATTTTAAAGTGCTTGTTTTGGAAATAAAGACTGACACAGATTTAAAAGGTGTTTCCACATGCTATCACCTCTGTCTTGTGATGATATTGGGGTAAAATAATCATGAAGTGTCCCTTTAAGAAAATTCAAATAGTACCAAAGCAAGTGAACCAAAGCGTGCCTCTGCATAAATGATGTAACTCCTGTCACAGTCACTCAGCATGGGTGCAAAAAACAATAATGAAAGTATAAACCTCAGCATAATGTATCACCCAAAAGTCATCAAACTGCAGCAACTGCATAAGTGCATTGTACTGTTCTTCTTGCCCTCAGAACAGCATTTGTTAAACCAGCCTCCCTCAAGTGTTGTAATGGATTTCTTCTTTTACAGTTTAGTACACAATTCTGTTTACAGGTCATGGTTCAATGCTACAGTGTGTTTGCAACATTTATGATCCGCATTTATGATGTACCACTTTCCAGAAGTCAATTCAAAATGCAGATAACTACAGTGAAACCCTTTCAGTAAGTGCTGATGTTGGAACCAGGCCAAAAAAATGTTGTGCTGGAATTGCGGTTTGTTACTTTTTTCTAAATAACACTGAAGATTTTATTAGCTCATCTAAATGTCATAAAGGCTTGTGGATCTATTCACTGCTTAAACCCTCACATTTCATTTAGCATATTCATTATCAGTCTTCAAAAGCGATTTGAGGAAAATGCTTAACTACACATTATATTCAGTTGCAGCTAAGTTTCCATACCCTCAATAGAGTGAAGGAACTGTCATCATGAGAAACCTCTCAATTTCAGCACAATGGATGTCGTTGTGGACCCGACTGTACATACAGAAAAATGTGATTTTCATCAGGATTTAGCAGGCATAAGTGTGAAACCAAAATACTATAAATATTGAAATTTCAGGTTAGGAAATTGACCAGATGGATCGCGCACAAATTAATTTCCCTCGAATTAAATGAAGACAAACTGTTATTAAAAAGGTAAGCATTATATGTATTTACTTTGTTAAAACAATGAAGAACTATTAAGACATTGCAAAAAATACATTATAGTCCTTGATTCTAAGCCATATAAATTTGTTTTATGTTTTGTTTATTAAAGATTTTTGGAATATGCATTTTGTGACCATGCCTGCTTGATATTTATATTTTATTATATGTGTAGATATGTTTTGCAGAATTATATTTTCTAGGGCTCTGTCCTAGTTGGTATTTTATTCTTAAATTAAAGGAAACTGTTTCAGGTTCATCTGATGTGATGTGAATGCTGCTAATGTCTTAGACTGGTCTGTAGTTGGTATACATACCTAAATACTTTACATGCTGGTTACTAAAGTGGCATATATACATATCAGGAAAAAGGGAATAGATGAATGTGTGTAATCATGTTTACAGGTCAACCTGTCCTGCAGAGAAGATGATGGAATGTACCAATTTTCTGATGCCTTCCTCAGTTTAGGAACATGGTTAGTTATTTATGTACAACTTCACTTTTGTGTAATTTGTTGCTCTACATTAATTCCATTTTCTCTGAGGAATGATTATAATGCTTCTTGAAGGATTAAATATATCTACATTGTCTTGCATATTGACATTTTTAAACTCTACATAAATAAAGCACTCAGTATGTTGTTTTGGATTGTAATGTTTTTATTCTAGACATCTATGAGTGTATCTATGGTTTTGGATCTGACTGGTCATTTTTCTGAAAGTATTGTATCTGCTCATCAGAGGCATGTTCTGGGCAGGCTTGAAACATAAGCAGCAGACAGTGTTATAAATGGAAATTATAATCACTTTATACTTATGGGAGAAAGAAAAACCAAGCAGAAAACCTTTACCATTTTTCCCATAATTAACATATTATGCAAGTTGTACAAATCCTATTAGTACATATTTCAGTAGTCTAACAAACCGCTAATGAAACAGTTATATTTGTGATAGGGTCGTCATTTAGTGATACATTGGCCACGGACAAGTCTCACTAAAATGAAATAACCCAAGGTTCAGTTTGTTTATTTACTGTTGGGAAAGGAACAGTGACCACACTAGTGACATGCAGCCGTAACAGTCATGATAAATACAGTTTGATTTTGTTTTTAAGGATATGAAGCATTTCTTGTCTGAAGCTTAATAACTGTTGAAACTGAGACTTGAGCAGCTGTTAAACTGCCTATGAAGTTACTTCTTGATGCATGATTTGATAAATTTGAAAACAGATATATGTTTAACTGAAATAAGAATAAAAAAGAAGATATTAACATAATGTTTAGACATTTAACTTTTCATCTTATGTCTGTATTTTATGTAAATGGGAGGTGTGTAATCATGTAATGTAAAAATATTAAGTGACTTCCAGTGACAGTACTATATTTTGGGAACCTGTTCAAACAGAAGGTAGTCACTTGAAGTCATGTTACTGGTTATGAGAAAGATGAAAATTGAATTTGCTGTGTGTCAAACTACACATAAATAAGGTTTATATTTCATAGTTATGTCTATATGATTTTTTTCTGTACATATTTTTGTAATAAATATATTAATTTCAAAATCAAAGCCAATTTACAGTCACATGTGCATACACCAAGATTCTTTGCGTGAATGTATTAGACCGATTAAAATGTATTTCCATGTAAAAATTCAAAAGATTCAGGGATGTATTTGTTTTTGTTTATAGTGAATTTTTGTGAAGGTTCTCTCTCTTTTTCCAGGCTCAGAATTTCATGCAATGCCTTTGTACACCTGGGACACTGAATACCATTATCAGAGACCCTCATACCCAGCCTATGCTCCAGATACTGCAAGGCCTAATGAGGAGAGGAGGAGGCTGGAAGAATTTGTTGCAAGCATAGGTGAGTGGAAATCTATACTTCCAGCATGTTTAATGCTGTTTTGGCAAACCCGTCCCACAAACCCCAAAAGATATGTGGGAAAAAATCACTCTTATTGTAAAATGAAGGAAATAGTCTGGTTTTATGAGAGTTGTTGTCTTATGGACAGTGTGAAGGTAGTGTTTTGGGTTCAAAAAGCACAGATTAGGTGTCGAATTTTGCTTTTCATCAGAAAGCATCTTCCATACGGTTAAACCCCAGAGTTTAACCGCATGGAAGATAGACTTTACAGGTCAACCAAATGTAGTATGATCCCAGAAGTAACACAGCGATCACACCTTTTCAATTTCATGATCTGATGCAAAAAGGCAAACATTTAACTAGAATGCTGTCACACTTCATCTTGATAAAATACTGTCAATATTTGAGAATGGGGCATATATGCCTTAGCATTTCTGCAAATGTAGCAGTCTAGTAATCCTTGCAAACCACCTTCACACACCACACCACGCAACAGCTAGTCATGATTTGTGTAAGCAATGTCTAAGTACAGAGAGTATTCCCTGACTTTCAGAACAATAAATTAATAATAGTGATCCATTCTTTATTAACCACACTGTCAGTCATGAATATTAATAACATACAAAGCTTGAATAATGTACCTCAGCTAAGTGTCATTAGTACCTTTTGAAAGGAAGGTAGTAATGCACAATTACATCTATAATGCATTAATTATTTTTATAAGCACAGCTGTGCATGTAATGGTGGAATAATGGGTTGTTGCTTTTTTCATTCTTTCTGCAGATCCAGTACAGCTGCAGGTTCTCCAGACACTCATAAGTAAACTCAGTAGTTTTCATCAGAGGACTCAATGTCACAACGCCAGTCCTCCCAGGGTGGGAGAGCAGGAGTTGTATCCTGGCAGTGGGATTTTTCTGTCCTCAGTCAAACTCTCTGCTATTCACCAGGACTCTAGGAAAGACTGCATGAGGCTTTTCCATTTGTTGTTTGAGCATTTCTTCAGTGAAGAAGATCTTGTTGGAGCAGTAGCATTTGGAAAGCACGGAAAAGTTCCTGATGGAAAGAAGATTTTAGATCGCAAAACAGTTGATGGAATAATCTGTAAGTGTGTCCTATAGTGTATTCTGTGCTTTTTTGTATGTCTTGAGGTAGTTTGACACAAGATTGAAATTAGAATTTTTATCGTAGTAATCTCTTATCACACATATTAACCAGAGATTAGCCAGATAGGGTTTTCACTATATCAGTGAAACTACAAAAACTGGAAAATATATATCATGCTAATTTATCATAAGCATATTTGCATATTTTTGTTGGATTTGACCACTTATGCTTTTAATAATTTTGCAGCTTATGTCCTTCGCTGTTCAACGCTAGAAGGATGGACATCGGTGGAATCATCAAAACTGAAAAAAGCCTGCATAAACAAATGTAGGCTAAGAATGAGTCAGAAAAAGAAGTGCTTGAAACTTGGAGTTGGTAGCTGTAAGTGGATGTCATGAATGATGGAGCTCTATCAATTCATTAAATAACTAGATTGTGTGAGGTTGTACATAAGCAAACTCATTTATGATTCAGAGTGCCGTCTTTGTGATGCATTTACAAAACATTGTGGTGTGTACTGTCAGGATATGAAGAAAAAAGCGGCATACATTTTCAGTGTAGGGTATTTAAGTATGTTTTTTATGAATGTTCCATGTTTTACAGATTTTAATTGTATTTAATGCCTATTGTAAAACATTAAAATGGTGTATTTTCATGAATAAAAATAAATTTTAGTCATTGCTTTTCTGCCTTACATTGGTATTCTTTTCGT
This sequence comes from Albula goreensis, assembly GCA_022829145.1. Lineage (NCBI taxonomy): Eukaryota > Metazoa > Chordata > Actinopteri > Albuliformes > Albulidae > Albula > Albula goreensis. Next base: position 46,255,926 of record CM040741.1, read on the forward strand.
TTTCAGCAGTATATGGTGTTCATTTACATGTTTAGAGATGTGATAAGGGATGCAATGAGATTGCCCTTAATATAACAATAATGAGCTTCAAGAGTCCTTTATAAATTTGATTATTAGTATTTAATTTCCTCACCGAGAATGCACTGATGTGATATGATTTTCAAATATAAGAGCAAAATGAAACTTGATGCAAAATTGCTCACTCTATAATGTCTAACATATTTTATATCAAAGGTTTTTCATGTTTCCAGTGCTGCCTGTTAAAGGTAAATTGTAAAAACTTCAAGAAGATTCATAAAACATATAAAATTGTCTGCAGTTAGTCATGACTATTTACTACAAAGTCCAATCTATCTGTTCATCAACACTAATGCAAAGTGAGAGAGATGGGAGATTTGCCAGTTGACTTTTGGAATTAACTTGACATCACTAGCTAATGCTAGTTTACTAGCAACTTACCTCAGCTTGCGTTGTAACAACAGCTAACAAAGCAATCAACAAATGAACTTGAACTTGCCTTGAAATGTTAGATTTGTGAATTAACTTCGGGTGTTATCTTCATATGACTGGCTAAAACTAGGTCATTTGTGACTTAGAATGCTTCATTGTGTTCCGTTTCTCAATGAATAAAGCATATAGCATAATGACAGACCAAAATACGCTTTAAAGACTTTACTTAGGTGTAACTGTGTAGTTTACAGTCCTCCATTCATTTGAAATAGTCAATGACCCACTGAGGGATCCATTATGTTTTCAGTAAGGTAAAATGTTTTACATCTAAATGGCTGCACTTTGCCTAGTGACAAATTTGCCTAATATCTATGTATATTTATCACCAGGTGATAAATATACATAGATATAGTGTTTGTCTTAGTATTAATGTTGAACAGAGTTGAGCGTGATATCTTTGGCTGTCTGCATAGGGTCACCAAATTTCAGGCAATGTTGAAGATGAAGATTGAAGATGAACATTTAATTTTAGGATTCAGCCTCATTCAACACTGCATCCTCTGTCCATCAGGTTTTATTTGGAGATAGAAATGTAAGTTCAAAGACCCTTTTTATGAAGAACTAGAGATGGATATTGAATTGCACTGTTTTCATGAAGGCTGAGCTTTACTGGATGAATATGTAAACACTGAATTTATTTGACCACACAGGAATAGACAGCCTTGACATAAATGCTTCAGTCAGTGCCTCTCCAGGTTATTTGCTGTCAGACTCATCAGGACTTTCATTGGGTATTCTGCCCCTGGTCTCGTTGATTTAAAATGCTTGGAGTTCAGCATTCAACTCACATTTATCGATGAGCTTGGATATTGCCTTGAAGCCTCTCTTGTTCAAGACTGAAGTATTCCTTTAAGAAATAAAATGACCATTATTAATAATTCTTAAAGATTTGCACCGTTAACAGTGTCTCTAATTTATTTACAGGAGTGTCCTCAAAATCAAGGGAAAGGCACCAGAGTGTAATGGAAGAAGAATAAGATACATTGCATATTAAACCCTAGAAGTAGTCAAAGTCATTTAAGCTATGAAATTTGTCATACTTTAATATTGAATAGAATGACTGATGCATTTCTGCATCATTTTATGGTTTTCTTCTTACTGAGCTTCTAGTGGGGTTCACAGATCATTTGTCCAAAGTAAACCGAAGGACATAAATTATGGAATTGCTTCATCTGTTTCAAGGTGCTTCTCTGTTTAACAGTATGCATAAAATGTCCTTTGCATAAAATCTTAAAATTATTGAGCCAGTTCTCACAAATGGTAAGTGTATCACTGAATTCATCATTTACCTCTATGATGTAATGTTTTCCATGCAACCTAAAATGAAAAGGAAAACATCCTTCAAATAATAAAAACAATTTCTTACCCCTGTTTTGACAGGGTTGTGATAATTATGTTGTGTGTGTTGTGTTATGGCCTTTTAGTGTTGCACCATTATATCTGAGTAAACATCAAATTTTACAGTTGGTTCCTGCATTTCATATATGCTCATACAAATGACACGGTGATGGAAATGTGAATTTACTCTGCATTCACATCTTCAGTAATTTTAAAATGTTTTTCCTTTGTGTTCTATATCGGACATTTGTCACATGAGGAGTCACATTTTTCATTTTGACAGTGTTGTGGAAAGAGACCGCTCTTTAGGGGTGAAAGACTATTAGTCATGCAGCATGAAGAAACAGCACAGTAGTCAGATGTACTAAGACTCTGAAGGGTAACTAATCTTTCATTCATATATTCACTAGACAGCTGTATGAGAATACAGTTATACATTAGCATACCTCAGCATGATTTAAGAATAACTAGGAAAGATCACAGTTAGAGAATGGTATGGCAAAGAATGATACCGGCATGTCTGTAAGAACAGATCAGTATGAACTGGGTCTAGTGAGAAAGGGGATAACCAACACAGGATAAGAAACATTATCAAAATAGCTTTTATACTGCCAACCTTTGCTTCTTCAAGAGACACGAACAAAGAAGTAGCTCCCTGTAGCTATACATACTTGTAGTGTATTGTATCAAGCTAGCAGTGCTACTAAATTAGCACGTATTACATAATTTCATGTGGTTTGCTTAGTGCTCATCATGGCAGGCTTTGACTTAAGTGACCAGTAGACATAATTACCCCCTGTGAGGAATCCTATGAGGCACCAAGTTTATTGAAAGTCTTACCTGAAGTAACATAAGATGCCTTTCGAAAACTGGCACAACCCTTTGAAATGCAGTCATAGCCATTTGAAAATCTAATGCCTTTGAACATTAGTGCACAGCCTCTCCATACATGCACAGCCTTTCCAACCATGAATTCTTCAAAACTTGTGAAGCCTTTGACATTCTACTGACTTTTGAAGTAACTTCGTTTGCAACTAATAGTATCTAACAGCAGATTTGTAGTGTGTTGAGCATCATTCTATGGCCATAAATGTACATGATTGATTGAGCAGCCTTACACTGGTTTGTGTCTTGTATATAATATCATGCTTGCTGTCACATCACACTATCTTATCAGTGGTTATTTATATTCTTTCCCAATCTTGTTAACATTGGAAGTGCAGTGTACACAAAACCATACAAATAGAATATCCATTATTCATTTCATACTCCGGTGTAGACAGAATAATAGACTGAATAATGGATACTCTAAATTAAAAAAGTCTTATTTTGGAGTAACTACAATGCCATCAAAAAGGAGTCCACACATGTTAATGTCAATACTAATTACCAATATTTTAAAAGCAGCACTGAAATGTAAGTTTCTATAGCAACATGGGATCTCACAGATGTTGAAAGATTTTTGAGGACAAAAATAGATGAAGCAATGGAAATGACAAAGAGGGAGTTGGTTTCCCATTGTCATCAGAACAGCTTTCTGGGATGCTTTTATACAAGTAAGGAACTGTTTCTTGTGGGAAATTGTACTGATTGTCATGAGGGAAAGCTGCCAGTTTTTGAGAGATATTTGAGGTCGAAACATACTCCATACTATATGTTTCAAAACTTCTCATACAGGTTCAGTGCTATTTAGATTGTGTGACCAGAGAGGCAATGGAAGGTGTTTCATGAAGTCACTCACTTTTTAATGGCACAAATGCGGCATTACCATTTAGGAATAGGATGTTGAGGAAGCTGTTTGCACCCTTTGGTTCACCTGGTGATCTAAAATGGCTTGGCATTCCTTGGTCTCAATTCTCTATCAGTTAGAGCTATGACAAGATCCAGTGACTCAAGATGGCTGGTCTATAGATCCATCATCTTGTTTAACAGCAATGTAGAAAGCTTTTAAAGAGTAGGGAAGCGTGGAAGTTGGCTCAGACCTGATGAATTATTTCCACTGCACAAAGATGGAGGTTTCATACCTATTACAATAGGTTACGTGTTTGCTCATTGGCTCATTTGGTTGTGAGCAGTTTCCACATGGCAGGCCTAACGCAATCATTGGCCTTAAAGGCTTGTGCTGTGCGGTTTCTTTCGAGACAGGTGCAGATTTAGTTCTGGTATCATTTCTGTGGCTGTTTTTTTGTGGGTTCTTGGCATTTTTATCCTCTTAAATGTTCATGTGTCTCTGTCAATGAGCTTTGACTTGTGACCATTATTCCTCCTCTTTATGCAGTTTTCCATGTTTGGTGGATGTCATCATGATTTTCAACACCATTTCCCTCAGCACATTAAAAAATTTAACTGTTTCTATGACTCAGTTCCCCTGGCATACAGACATTCTTTGACCTCTTTCAAGCTCTGTTAAATTTCTCACTATGTAATGTACATATGTAACCATTTTGGTCACACAAATGTCAAATTTAATGTACCTGCTGACATGTTATGCTGAATGGACAACATATTCTAAAGATATTATATTGTAAATATCAAGAGGTTTTAATTCAATCACTTTGAATGGGATCTTAGGAGTATTACTGGTGTCATGTGAGACTACACCATATGATGGAATATTTAAAAGAACAAGATAATTGTCGTTAAACCGGGTCACATGATCATTACATTCATGAGATGGGATACACAAATGGTCATGGGGAGGTTGTTGTTGGCAACTACTCTTGATTCCAGTTTGTTTAACCTTGTATCATCTTTTCATAACACAAAAATGTCAGACATGGTTTCCGTGTTATATATCTTTTACATAGTATTATCGTGGAGATTATAGATATGTGCTATTGCCAGGAATCTTTGGAATTGAAAATAAACATATTGTCTGGAATGTAGGAACAGCGTAGTTGTTCTGATTGACATGGTTCCACAGGTTTGTTTTTTGTACGCAATAACATCCATAATGTCTCGGATTTAATCAAAACGTTGTTAAGGGGACTGATATTCATCATAATTGCAGCTGTTTTGTCAGTTTTGAGTAGCAGGTAGGTTCAAGTTTTGTTCTTTAAAATTTCAGTCTTGATCTTTGGATCATATTTTTTTTGTATCAATTAAAATTAAATAATGAAGTGTGTTGGCCACGCACACATGCCTACTGTATAAAACAGTCATTTTCAATTAGATGTCTCTTTCTAGTGTGCATTTTAACACACCAAGTTAAATGTGCTTAAAATCTTATATGCCATCAACTAATTATTAATGGTAGGGTAATGCAGCAATCCTCCAATGCACACAGTTCTTCATACAAGCATTCATAAACATTCTAGTATATTATAAACAATGTAACAAGATGAACAATTACCACAAGCAATACAGTTGTAACACAAGCTACAATAGCTATGTTATGAAAATTTGCAATCTCACTTTAATCAGCATCGTCTAATACCCAGGTTTGAGTTTTTGTGAATGTGGTTATGTTTTACACATAAAACGGTTACATATGTCTTGCCACTAGCTATTCATGACAGATTGTGTCACTAATAGTTGTGCGTGGCATATCACACATTCACACTGAAATGCTGTTCTTAATGCCAGTGTTTAAAAATGCTGTTTGTCTATAGGTCTCCAATATAATGTTTACTGTTGCCTTTGTTTAAATAATTGAATGTGTTATTGTTTAAAGATGCTTTCAAGTATAATTGTACATGTATTTATTTACCGTGTTTCCATGCAGTTATTGTTATTGACTGTATTATTGAATTATATGTGAGTACAGATCTTATTTTGATAGAATTTCCCTGCAGAGTAAATGAAATGTAATTGTTATTGTTGACTTTTGATAGTTTTATAAAGGGTTTTCTTCTCTTTTTGTAAACTGTTGCTTCTTTTTTAAACAGTGACACCTGCTCTATTTGAAATAGAGAGGCTCAAAGGTCTTCTGCAAGCAGAGAGGAACAGAAGTGAATCGATGGGAGAGACTATAAACAGCCTTAAGCAGGATAAGGAGCTGCTCCAGCAAGAATTAACTAAAAAGGCTGAGTTAATCTGTGAGTTCCTCCAAGAACAATTAAGCAACCGCCCAGGTATGTACACACTTTATACAGAAACCCATTTTTTTACATTTTATAATGATCTTGTGCAAGATGTGATTGGTTGTATGGTAGGAATATAATATTAATATTCTGGAAAGAGACTTAAAGTAATAAAAATGATAAATGATTTAGATGGGGAATGTTCTAGAAGACAAATGTGTCAAGATCAATGGAAAGGATGCTTATCGTTTTGTGTGGGAGTGATAGACTATTGTGGTGGCAAGGTTAATAATTATTGATGAAAGGTAATATAAGGTCTGACTTGTGAAGATATATTTTAAGATGGTAAGATACTGTCCTGCAGAAGACATCTGATATGTCAGTGAAATAACACCAAATTATTTTTATGTTATTATTTAGCTTTGCTGAAAGATATGGTAGTGTTTTCACAGTGTTATCTATATTTTGGTCTGATGATGTATATATATATATATTTATCACAGAAAAGAGAAGGAGTCAAACCTCCAGCCAGCAGGAGCCCAGTGGTTCCCGTCAGCATCTCTCCCTGTACTCTGACGAAACTCCAGCATTCGAATCTCCTGCCCTATTTGACTCATTCGATGAGATTGACATACATCCAAATGAAAGACACAGGACTGTTAAGACTTCAAAGAGAAATCGAGAAGGAGAGAATACTCGTGTTCGCAGTAAGTATTGCCACAAATACATTTTTAAAGTTAAGGAAAATTTTTGTTCAGAATAAATTCATAACACCAGTATGTTCAAAGTTAAAACTTATGCAATAGACCAATTTTTGTAAATTTGGAGTTCTACCCATTTTTTTCTGTTAAATGAATATGCAAGTTCAGCAATGTATTTACATTGTGGTGAAACAACTAGTGGATTTCTTAACTTATGTAGCTATATTATGAAAGAACAATGTTGAATTTGATAATCAAATTGCTTACGAATGAGCATATATGTAAATGATATATGCTTACTAAACATTTTTTTTTTTTTTTTTTTTTTTTTTAAAAAGCTTCACCAAGAATGTAATTTAAACTATGTTTATTTACATTGATAATCATACATTTGCTCTTTCTATAGTGAAAAATGTGGTGGGTGTCATCGCAAGGTACATGACCGCTCTGCAGGAGTTCCGCAGGAGCGTTTCGATGAAAGTGGCTTTCGACAGGGTCGGAGTCGACCGGAACACAATCTCCAGGACGGCTGCCATCGCAGAGCTGAGCCTGGCAGCGCCTGAGGTCTTCCACTCTCTCCCTCCGTGGGATGAGAAAGAAGAGACACTAGCGCACTACGCCTGCAGGTGCCGCCAGGCGATGGACGATAGCATTAAAGCGAAAATCAAAGCAATGAAAGCAAAGGGGGAGCTCCTACCAATCGTCAGCAAATAAGGCAGCTGGACTTTTTAAAGTGTACATGTTGGTTATTCTTTTCTATGGAATTGTATTCAGTGCCCTCCACATTGTTCCTTTTCTCACCCTCACTCTGTTTTATTTTTTCACTGAATTAGCCATAGAGAACACAGAAACATTGGTGTGTTAACTATTTTATTATTAAAATTGTGGTGTATTTTTTTTGTAACTTTCAGTATGGTATTGTTTGAAGTGGGTCCAATAAGATGATACAGGAATCAAGTGCTAGTTCACAACATAGTTATCATAACCTCTTTGTCTTTTAGAATTGTACCATTTGTTAGTTTTATTTGGATCATAGTTGTAAGACTTTGTTACTCAAGTGTATGAAGGCCTTTTTCTAATAGGAAAAGGCTGTGAAAGAGAAAATGAAGATTAGTACTATTAAAGATGTTACATTTCTGTCCTACAAATCATACAGTTTTTACATCTGATTCACTACAAACTTTATTGTTTCTACAAATGAGTATCAAAAAGCATGTCGGTGTATGAATAAAGTATAACAAATGTTTGAGGTTGAATAGTTCAAACATGTACTAACTCGGCTGTAAAGTTCAGTAAAATGATTTTAAAGAAAATCCTGTGCTTTTGTCCATTTAAAAAAGTTGCTACAATGAAGGCTAATGGAAATATTATGTTATTTCACAAACTCTTTGACATATTTGACCAGAGAGTTCTGTCACAAAACAAAGCTGCCTAAAACATCTGGACATACCACGCATTCATAATTTGTTTGAATAAACAATTTATATTACTTTGGTGCTTGGCATACAATACAAAAATTAATCTATGCTACTTCCCCATGCCGTACTTCAGTCTCCCAAACTGGGGAGTGGTTTGATCGTCTTTCCAACAATGAGGAGTCAATGTTTGGAATTGCATTCTTTATGTTGAAGGTTCTCTGAGGTGCCAGGTACTCCAGACAACTGTCTCTCTGACATATTTAGCAACAGTACTCATACCGTAGTCCGCAGATAACTTTAACATTTATTTAGCATTGATGTGACTACAGTACAGTCATCTCCAGAATTAATGGCACTCTTGCTAAAGATGAGCTAATAGGCTGTGCAAGATTTTTTAAAAAATGAGTGATGTGCTACATTCTGTCCTCAATTTGCATATTGAAATACATTTGTTTATTATGAAATATTGTTGCTAAAATTGTTGAAACCCTTTTTGGCAAAGGCATTTAATACATATTTTTGGTCAAATTCCACATATAAAGCTGCTATAAGAAAAACTTCCATAAAAATCACCCATGTAGATAATTAGACATGATGCTTTTTTTCTCAGAGGCTTTTCAAGCCTCAAGTGCAGCTTCTTGCCTTGTAATGCATTTCTCTGTCATTCTTAGTTGTTTTTTGAGATTGATGCTTTTCCATTAGGTGTTGTGTGAGCTACACAATTGACAAAATTAGTGGATGGTATAGAGCCTCAAAGAGCACAAAGCAGCCTAAAACCGTCACCCTAACGCCACTGTGCATCAGTGCAGATATGGAGGCTGAGATAATGTTGATGCAATATTTTCTTTAAAAAATGAAAGTTTTATTGCAACAGCACTCTTTCAACATTTATGATGTCTAATGGAAATATATTTTATGTAGGTGCTTTCAGTATTACAATTATATGATAAAACTATAATATAAATGGTGAAGATGTTGTAGAACTCACTCAGGTGTAGTTTCATTCACAAGGTGTCTATAATTGAAATGACACTGACCCAAATTATTGCTATTAGATGCTTTTTGTAACCATGGCCTGATTGTTCTTTGCTTTGAGCAGAAGTTGTACCTTACATATCCCCCAACATATTTCTGTAGTCAACTTCTGTAAATTATCATCTTAACTGTTATCAAGATTGGTTCAGATTTTATTGCATTTTGTTTTGCTCTTGGATATTTTTTTAACAATTTATTCTTTTAATCAACAGATTTGGAAGAAAGGCAAGCTGAAAGTAACCGAGAGCAAAATGAGAAGACTATCCGCAGCACTCAGACCGCTCTCCGCAACTTCCGTGACTTCCTGATATCCAAATACCCTTCCGAGACCCGAGAAATTTACTCCATCCCCTGCAATGAGCTGGATGCCTACCTCGCCTCCTTCTTCGTTGACGCCCGTCAGAAGGACGGCTCAGAGTATGAACCCAACAGCCTGGCTAACTACCAGTGTGGGCTGGAGCGCTACCTTAAGGAACAGCGCTACAACTACAGCATCACCCGAGACAAGGAGTTCAGGCGCTCCCAGGAGGCCCTTAAGCAGAAGCAGCTGGAGCTGAAGTTCAAAGGCAAGGGAAACAAGCCCCATAAGTCCATGAAGCTGACCTTTGCAGACGAGCTCATCCTGAGAAAGAGGGGGCTGCTCAGCCGCTTCAACCCAGAGGGACTGCTTAATCTGGTGTGGCTTAACAACACGAAGGCCTTTGGACATTGTACTGGTTTCCATGGCTCCGCACTCAAATGGGGAGATGTTCGGTTGATCACTACCGAGACAGGGTTGGAGTGTTTAGAATGGAGCTATCAAGAATATACTGATGTCAACACCAAGACTAAGCGTCCTGGTACTGAATGTCGTATTTATGCCACCCCCCACGCCCCTCAGACCTGCCCTGTGCAGGACTACAAAGAGTATGCCCAGCGCAGACCTCAGGCCATGCTCTATGAAGACGCTCCCTTTTATCTTTCCATCAAACCTGTGGTCAACCTAGCTGCCCTACACTGGTACAACAGCCAGGCACTGGGGAAAAACAAGCTGGCCAAGATGGTTAAGACGATGTGTGAGAAGGGCAACATTCCAGGAAGGAAGACTAATTTCAGTGTGTATCAGAGCTGCAGCACTCTGTCTGAGGCCCAGAGCAACCAATTGGTGCTGATCTGCAATAACCTCAGTCAACAGGCCTCACAGTCAATGAGCTCCCACCCAGGAGGTACAAATTTTGTCATTGCTGGGTCCTTTGACTCTGACAACATGTGAGTCCACCCATCCTTCAGAGAAAATGTAAAGGTCCTGCCCTCACCAGGAGCTGGATGTGGTTCAGGTCTACAGACTGCTCCATGCCTTGGTAGCTCCAGAATTGTGTGTTCTGTGCGAATGTATCCTCAGTTTCAAAAAGAACATTTAAACATGGCTGCATTTCTGTTCGTAATTCTTTTTTAAGGAGACATTAGAGTGGGGGAAATGTTCAGTTTTTGTTTCTAGTTTCTATCTGCCCTGCCAAGCAGATAGAAAAAGTATTTTTTAAGATATACATATAAGTATATATTCATTCCATTATTCCATAAATATATTGAGAATTAAAATAAATCTATCACTGTTGATGTATGTTTTAGAAAAATAAAGCATACATATTTTGCATATTGATTCAATGTTTTGCTATCGATTTCAGAAATATTAACAGCAGACTGTGATGTGTTTGTTGTGTTAGCTCTACACCTGATAAGTATGAAGAATGATTTGAGACAAGTGATGAAATTGAACGGATCAAACATTGAGCTGTATAAAAGGAAGGAAAACAGACATTGACCAAATGTGCCCAGTTTATTAAGAGAACACTGCCTTAGTTCCATAGGTATATCAGAATGTACCAAGTCAGCACACTGTCACTGACATTTTGTCCTGATTTTCTATTAATCCATCATTCTTTAGGCTGCTATTAAAATATTTGTATTCACTCCATTTTCCTTTAAGAAAAATTGCAAACATATGGGTGTATTTTCACACCCAAATGTCTCTAGCAGATATATATGCTGTCCATTCAGATCCTTTGGTCATGTGTCATCTTTCCCCACTGTGCTGCCATTTTGGCATGCTATAACACATATTAGTGTCTGAGCTTCCATTTTTCTCAAATAAAATAGGTCTCCTTGACAAGTTGAGTCTGTGATTTATGTGTGAATATAGTGGAAATATATAATATCATTGTATCATTAATTACTTTATATTTACTCTTACCTTCATACAACTCTCAGAAATATCATTTTAAAGGATTGTTCGGTGTATGGATCTCAGGTACTGAAGCATAATCACCCTTTGATTGGTGTTTTCCTTTATTTTACAAATTGAGGATAACAATCCCTGTTGACATCCCATAAGAACTAAAGACCTTATCTGGCTTTTCTGAGATACTGAAGACATACCTGAGCGTCTGCTGGATCTCTGCTGGATATTTTATTTTTATGTAGTGGTCTCCACGATAATAGAACATGCTTCCTTCATTCACAGATGAAAAATCATTTGGGAAGCCATTTTCATTTTCAAAAAAAATGTTAGAAATGTATCTTTCGTAGAATTCTCATGAAAGCTGCTGCCCTGAAATGCATCAGCATTGTCTGTCATCTTTAGTTCAGAAAAATCTAGCCTTAATAAATATTACTAAAAGGAATTGTCTATCAGTTTCAAATAAATATTCAGAAGGGCAGTAATTCCTTGCAGGCTGCTTGCTGCAGATGAATAAAATGGTGAATACTGAAATGGATCCATGTCTTAAATAAGCCAGCTATTGTTTTGGAGCAGTATATACAGTATAATAAATGTATAAACTTCCATTCATTTCAAAATAACTACCAAATCAAAAATGTTTTTTTCCTCATTTATTTTTCTTATGAAAATGCAAAAAAAGGAAAACAGTATTTAAAACCTAGCAGTTCTATCATATGAACAGATTTGTAATTCTATGCTGTGGTCAGTGGCTACAATGCTTTATGCCAGGGGTCCTTCGCTCCAGTCCCAGAAAGCTGTAATCCAAAGTTTTTAGTTTCCCCTTAAAATCTCAAGTAATTCACAATGAGAACCAACTTCTTGAAATCACCTTCTTGAAATTAGATGCTGAATTGCATCAATAATCTGCACACTCTATGGCGGGTATTTAGGACAACAGTTGAGGATCCCTCCTCAAAAAAGTCAACAGTGATAAAGTGTAAATGTCCCTCCTCAGCATCAGTAACTTGTTGGGTTGGACATAATTATTCTGGCTCCAGTCTTGGCAAAACAGGAAGTATTAGGTTTCCGAAGGAAGAATCCTGGGTGATGAAGAAGCCAGAGGAATGTGCATGGGCATGCTGAAATAAAAAGACTGAGGCTTTAGACACCTCACTGTGGATTTTTTACATTCAGTTTGAAGGCAAGTAACACTGTTGTCCCAAAGTGTGCATTAACTCAGATTCCCACTGCAATCTATCCCCTTATCGGTTATTTGATCCATTATTATATTCAATATTTCAAAGGCCAGTATTAGACACAATCTTAATAAAAGTAAAATATCCACATTACACATCCACTATCACAGAAAATTAATAAAGATATATTAATTGATTAATCATGGTTTTATTGTTAACCCAATATGAGGTCTCCTGGGCCTGCAAACCTTAACATAGTAAACTCAGGCACACCTTTGTCATCCTACCCAGACCTCACCTGCAGAGCTGCTTTCTGCTGAGCAGCAATGTGCTGCTGTTCTGCATGGTCTCTAAAGTCCTTATTCAGGGCTGGTCTTGAAAGAGGGATGCTAATGAGAAAAAAAACACAAAACAAAAATGTATAATGGACTTATTACCTTCATTATTCAATATGAAAATACATAATGTATTAATGATGATTATGTTGTGGCAACTGTGCGTAACATTCTTGTTTCCCCCTGCCAGCAAATTCTCAACTATGGTCACACTGGCAATGGGCTCGGCCTCACCAGAGAAAAACAGGAGAAAAGCTGATTATGACAGTCAGTCTTATCGATCTGTAGAGGTCTGTCCTGGCCAATCAGGCCTCTGCAAATTTGTGAACTGAACATTCTGTTTATTATTATTTACATTATCACATGGTCTTGCCATGTGACTTTGGTATCTGCAGCTATAGGAGTGAATATTTAAGTAAGAATATTTTGCTTTAAGTTGCCGACTACCAAAATGTGAAATGAGGACAAACTATGCTATAATAACCTACAACACTGTACCATATTACAGTTTTGTTATCAGTGGGTACCTTGGAGTTAAAACATCAGAAGACTAGAGGACTGAGGAAGGAAAGAATGAAGACACATTTATATTATAAATACAGTACATCATGGTATGTCAAGTAAAAATTCACAATTAAACCATCGGAGTTAAGTTTATTTGTTTACTATGTAAAATGAACATGATTTTTAATTTAATAATAATATCTGAAAACTTAATGGCAAATGTAAGTATGATAGTATGATAATATGTGGTGCTTAGAGTACCTTGCTCCTGGATTATTCATGGACTGGTTCTGTATCAAACGCCTTTTCTCTTTATCCAGCTCAGCCAGAATTGCTACTCGGTTTTTCTGAAAACCTGTAAATTTAAAAAGACTTGAATTCAAAGAAATGTATGATTTCACAAGAGAATAAGATTATGCCATGACGAAAACAGGCCATTCAGCCAAATTACTCTCATCTTTACTTTCCATTACAGGTATTTTGCAGACGCTATCCAGAGCTACTCATCATTTGCCAACAATCTACAGAATATCCAATACTACATCAAGCCTAAATAATCTTGTATGTTTTCTGACGTAGCTGAGAGATATTTTCATTTTCGTGATGGTATCTTTCTTTTAGCTTGTAGGTGACAACATTGACTTCCTTAACCCATAGCACATACCTTAGTTGTTTTGTTTCCTACACTTATGTTAAATTGTTTTCTCGTTTGTAATGAACTCCAACAAGGTTTACCAAGTTTATAAATCGCTTTACTGTACCAAGCATTTAACGAGCTGCCAAAACAGAAAGCCAGGTGTGATAAAACAATCAATCAACATTAAACGACATAAATAGCTGAACACCCAACGTTCTTACCTTGTCCTGGTGGATTTGAAGCCATTTCTTCAAATGAAAATGGCAGCCTGTAAAAACAGTCAGTGCTTTTCAATAAACAATAAAACGCGTAGACTAATGCTAGCTATCAGTCATGACTAATATCTAATTCTGCTAGCAGTACAACACAGAACTGAAGCAAAGGTAGCTATGCTAGCCTTAGCTAGTTTAGCCAGCTTTAAACGAGTGTCTCGCACTGGCAAGATTCATACAAATTTTTGTTCGTGAAAAGTTTTACAAAAGATAACAAATATTCGATGTAGCCAAACGTTGTTTTACCTTAAATAACCCAACTACAAGTTGGACAGACAAAATGCTGCTCGAATCCAAACAACAATTGTGGAAATCGACGTACTCTTTCAAGTGTCGCTTACCAATGACGTTGTATCCAACGTATCCTTTATTGTTACTGATACCTCAAAAAACATTCAGCGAAATCCCAATAGCAAAATGACAATGTATTTCTAATATCTCTTTAAAGTCTTTTAAGGCAAGTAGTGTTTATCTTCGTATTTTGCAGAGGAAACTTACTTTACAGATTTAAAAAGTGATTACATTAACCGCTTGTCGCCAAACTGGCAACCCTAGTAACACGTAGGGCACTGTGCGCATCACACAGACAACAGGAATGCATTTCGCCATTATATTCTGGATATTTCTTTGATAACCTTTTCTCATATTGCAGGTGCTGAAAACTACTTGGTGTAATGTGGAGAATTAACGGCCTTAATATATGTTATCGACCAGTCACTGTCCAGAGCAAAACCATGCGTACAATTGTGGTAGAGGACCTTTACGCAAATGAAAAATATTTGTACTAATTTTTAACATGCACATTTTTGGAGTCCAATCTACAAGACATCTTCTGTTGAGAGTTGGAGAAATTCCAGCAAAGTGAATTACCCCTCCTGGGAAGCAGCTAGGTGACAATCTCCTGGGGTACAGGCCTGATTTAGTACTGTTATTGGACGTGACATCTTACTGTCCAACATATTAAGAAATTCATTATAATGAATACTTAAATACATATGTTTAATTGCCATGAATCTTATTTCCAGTCAATATTTGTAAGCAGTTAGATTCTGGAATATCTAATCATCATTTAAGTTAACAATTTTATATGAGAAACAAATGAAAATCTGGTCATGTTGGTGTGTCTAAAATGAACCCTCTGAATAACAGGTCATTGTAACTGCTGTGATATGTTAGAAATTGAATAAACTGACCAAACTGAATTTGTTTTGGAACATATGTTACATATAAACTTGGAACATATGTTTTTAAGATGTTGAAATGTTTTGCACTTTTGTTGCCCCATCCTACCCCTCCCCCCAGGGTAAGGGATGGGAAAAAGATGAAATACAAATAAAAAAGTTGTTCAGAAAAAAAAAAAAACAACTAATACTACGATAATACGACTGGTGTCTGTTCACAGACTACAAAAACTGGAGCTACATTTTCACTTATGGCTCTCTTAAATAGGGCTGATGCACAGATTCCATGTAACACGTTGTCGTACTAATGCATCCCCAGAAAAATAAAACAGAATCTAAACCAGAAGCTATATCTTACATAACTGGAGGTTGTCACCTCAGTTTATTGACAAGTGAGACTGAAACAAAGTACAAATTTCAAAATTCATGTACATCCAGAGTTCAATCAACATTGCACAGTAACCAAGCTATCCTCAAAAGTCAGGGAATTCTGAACACCTGTGTTGCGCCAGCAGCAATAAGAAAATTACATCCGGGTCAAGGCTATCATAATAAGAGTACTCTACAAAAATCAAGAGATTGCACAAAAACGGCAAAATACCTGATTTAAAACATCAAGTAATAATGAAAACTTTTTCTGTGTTAAAGTTAATTATATTCAGTGATATTTTAGACAAATAATGCATTTTATTCAGCCATTATTACAAATACAAGCCTCAAATACTGGAATGTGCAGAAAAAAACTGTACCACATGTCTCAATGAAAGTGGGGTTGGTATCCAAAACAAGTGAGTTTGATAATGGTTTCATATGTTACGGACTGCTGCTGGAATTTACCTGGCACCATATGTACACAGTGAATGCACTTGAATTTCAGGCACATTTATGTTGGATTGTACAGAACAACAGTAAGCTGTAAATGAAAGTGAGATATGTAGAAATGACATATTTAATGAGTACAAGTATTTCAAACCCACAAAGACAACATTATTAAAGATCCTAAATCAAGTTCAAATGAGATGTGTGAATATTTAATGTGTCCTACCAACTGCTGATGCCATTTGGCACCATAAAGGCATGCATTAGACTGTATGGCACATTTATTTTGGTCTACAGAAAAAAAAAAGCTGAACAACATGTCTCAAAAAAGAAAAGTGAGGTCCTGGCTACTTGATAACATTCCTAGAATCCAAAATGAGTGTGATGATGGTGTGATGTCATTCAGACTGCTGCTGGCATGTAATTGGCACCAAATGGCAAAGATCCATGCAGTACAAATAACCAAGGACAGTCTGATCTAAGGTACAGACTGGATGCCTGTTTTAATTTATTTATTAAGATTTCTAACCAGTCAGACAGTTCTAACTGGATAAAATAATTTTCATTTTGTTTTCCCTCATGATCTGTGTAGCTGAGAGCTGCCTGGCTCTTTTTGTTATCTCTGACATGACTTTTCACCAATTGCTGACTGTTGATTTTGCTCCCATAATACTAGCGGACTACCTGATCACTAATGTATCATTTTTGTGTGTAAAAAAACATTGCACATGTTATCATTATACATCAGGTCTACTTCAGTGTACTCCTGCATACAAGGTTTTCCTTTCACAAAAATGGCAAAATGGCAAAAGTATAAAATCATAAAAAAACTATTGTATGAAAGAAGAAACATCTTCTTTTTGTAAAACATACTGTTTTTATACATATACCTTTGCCAATTTAAAGTTTTTTATTATGTGCTTTCTTAATATGTTCGGAGTATGTAACATCTATTTGAGCAAAGTTGCAATATTATGTCGTACTATATATATTCAAACTAATGCAAAACTTTACATATGTAACATATGTTTAACATGACAATTGTGGGATTAAAATAGGAGTGAACCCTGCAAAGCTTTGCAAAAGACATCATTCACAAGATATCAGTAGAACAGTGGAGGACTGATTCTAAAATTTTCTTGGACTTCAAGCATGAAGGAAGAAACTACTCCTGGTACGCAACAGCAGTAACATCATATAGAGTACATACATCAAAACAAATAAAATATGTGTTAAACAAATAAAATGGGATTCAAGCCTTTACAGATATGAAGGCAATCTGGAAATATAATAAGGGAGAATAAAAAAATAGACTTTTAATTCAGACAAGTGTTAACGATTGCATTCCTGTAAATGTTCCTACTAGCACCAGTTTATCATCTGATAAGTATAGACATCAAAAGAAATGATACACTATTACCCATAGATTCATGCTATTAAGGACACTAAACTCCTGTAATTAAAATAGCCCATATTTCATGTTGTCACATACATGATGAAACTCTGTTTAACAGAGCTCTATTAACTGTTAGCTCTATTAACTGTTTTTCTTTCTTTGTTTTACTCACAAATGTATGTTTTGATATAAAATTTCTTCAAGCCTATAAGTCAAAAGACATTTTACATTTAATGCAATCATTAAAATGCAATCATACAGTGCATTGCTATACAAAGTAATAATAATTATGATAATAATAATAAATGTTGTTATTACTGTTATTATGCAAATAATGTTAAATAGATGTTACGTTATACCAGTGATTTTATCCCCTCTTATGTATAAATCCCTTTCATGTGAATTTGAATGAAAAAACCTTGAATGTAACTCCAGTTTCTGTATTTAATGATATAATTTTAAACCTTAACAGTTCTCCATAAAATACTTGTAATAACATTCTGGAACGCCCAATACGAAAACTACTGAATTTTCGGGATAACGACTGCCATGATCATAAAGTTCTTTTATTTTGACTGATTGTATGGGCTTAGTGTTGCAGCTTACTACTTCCTGCATAAATATTGTACTTCCGGAACTGCGCATTCTTAGTCAGCTGACGGTCTGCAGGGTAGTTCGATGTTTGTGCACGGCATTGGTAGACCTAACTAGCTAGCTAGGTACCAAGCAGACCATTTACCTTCAAGAAGCAGAAAAATTTGCGGAAAATCTGAGACCGTTTCCCCATCGCTTGCACAATGAGTGCTGGCACTCCTAAATCGTTGCCATCATCGGGACAGAAATCCATTCAAGATATTAGCCATCCTCTCTCTGCCGAGGACTCAGTCCTCACACCCAGCCCAGATATAGGAAACACCACTAGCAGCATCGGGGAGAAGGTAACGTTAAAAGTGTGTGGGCAAACTGGCTTGCTATGTAGCCCGATGGCAGCATCTTCAATCTGGGTCATTCAGTAATTCTGTACATCGCTACCAAGCAAGCTGACGTTAACTAATTTAACGTTAGCTGGAAACATTTTATGTACCAAGCCACATCATGTGTTCTATATTTAAATATTAACTATGCAACGTTTTCCAGTTAATGTGTATAGATGGCTACTTTGCTGTTGTTAGACCTACCATGCATACCCAACCATAGTTAAACCTGAATGACTGTTTTGCTAGCAAACATTTGATAGCCTACATAAGTAACGATTTAAGTTGTATGTTCCATACACAAACTATGTAGCGGTAAGTGCTAACATTAGCTAGCCAATCAGCGCCTTTTCTTCGCAATGATTAATTGTCTTGAATATTGGGATATGCATGGTCAAAATTCTCCAGCTTCCCTTTTTTATCTGGTAACAACTCGTATTAGGCTCAAATAGATGTCACAATCACAGACAGGTATGAAACTGCAAAAGCGTCAGTAATGGTGAGATCAGTATCTGAGACTGACAGATTTATTTATTCTATCTATGTATTCGCTAATGTAAGTTAAATAGCTAGTTAACATCAGAAGTATCTCCCATCCAGCAGTGACAGGTGAGAGGTCTCTCGCTTTCTTGGAATTTTGACTTTGTTACCCGAAAAGCAACGTTAGGGAACTTAGCGCTTAACAACCGCGCGCCTCCCTTGTATTACACGTTAGTACGAATGGTAAAAAAAAAAACATGCAATTCAGTAATAAATTCAAACTTATTCCTCGTAATGAAAACAGATGATATGTGCAAAAAAACAAAACAGTACCCCATGTTCAGAATTACGCAACCTGTTATCCGCTACTTTCACTGTTCTCTCAACCAATTTTAAAAATATTAATACATATTAATCAACGTTGTTCTCTAGATGAAGACAACACGACATACATTTTCTAGAATAAAGAGTTATGTTAATAATTTATTTTCATGAGCTACAATAGGTTATTTTCAGTTATATGTAGTCAAGGTGCCTAACCACCGATTGATTATTCTGCGGCAGAGATTTACGTCTCTTGAGTACTGCTGTATTATTTTTATTGTTTTAAAATATTTTTATGGAATAAGTTTTGATTGTTTTGTGCAGGATGTTGAAACGTCTCCTCTGGACTCATTGCTACATGTGTTGTAACATTTAGGATTTTTTTCTTCCCCAAAAGCAAATATAAATAAATTGTTACATAACAGCACCATGTATGTGTATGTCCACATGCAGATACATGTACTCAAACGGCCAGACAGGGAATTATAATAACACTAATTGTATGAGCACTAGTCTTTGCAGTTTACAGTCTAAATGCCTCTAGCAGGTGTGTATAAGTATACTAGTTCAGAGACTTAATGCACTTCTGATTTACAGTTATGTGTACTGCTTTTAACTAGTGCACTCTTAAGCCATTATGAATATCAATGGAAAGTGTATGATACATAATCCCCCACCTGTATTTCTTGACCCATCAGTGGGTCCTTACCCTTTGTCTGGTAAGACAATGTGTAATACATGGTAATGGGATAAGATAAAATAATACAGAACAGGGATATGAATAATTGGAAAACAGTTGGAAGAATACAAAATTTATTGATATTAAAGGAAAATTTTGCCGAAATTCATGTTGTAGTGATTTTCAATGGTAGGGTTGCTTAGTTTTTTTTATGTGCTACAATAAAAATTCAAAGACTGCCGATGGCTTCAGATGCCTATACACCCCAGTCATGCCTACAAACATATTCTAACCATTGCCTCCAATGCACATAAAGTTCATGTGTCAGAAATGCTGCATTGTTCTATATCTTTTTGACATTATTTTAGTGAAAGTGGTAAAGACTATAAAAAAAACCTTGTGCAGATGCTTACTAGTACTTGCTGCAATGATATTTAGTACCACAGTGCACAAAATGTAATGGAATCTATTTGAATTTAAATGTTTTTGTTGGCCTATTGGTACTTCATATATTGTTACAATGCAGTATGTTTAGCTAAAGCTAAACTCCAGTGGTTCTCCAAAGAAAGATTGCACGAGACATTGCAATGCTGTTTTGCAAGCCCACCACACTTAATACATTCATGAAGTACTGGTAGTGGTAGAGGTAGCAAGATTCTTCAGCTACAGCCAAAATGTGTACGACTATGTCAAACTACATATGGTACTGCTGAGCATGGTTCTGGTTGTGCCATTTCCTGTTATACTTGCCCTGAACCCACCATGTTGATATTTCTTTTGTAAAACCATACCAGTGTCATTGCTGGTACTGTTAAATGATTCCTCCAGTAGATGTAGACCATGTTTCATATACTTGCCACTCCTTTGGGTTCATACAAGGAAAAGAAAACCAGCATGATCTATTGTACAACTTTGAACTAACACACACTGTATCACAGAATATATAGAGATGAAAAACAAGGGATAGAAAGAGAACCCTGTTTCACAGGGGCTGTTGTGTTGTCAAGGCAGCCTCTGCAGCTGGATGACAATCGTGCAGTGTTCAGTGTGTGACTTCACATTTAGATTTGGGAACCTTTTGTTTACTGTTTGTGGCTTGTGAAACAAAGGCCAGTCTTAATTATGAATAATAAAAACTCATTTGTTACCTCGCCATGAGGTGTGGATGTTCTGCACTGATGTCCATTTCATTCCTGTAGCACTTCTCAAGATTTTAATAGTAACATGTCGGTTATCCAGCTAGTTATACCGACTGGTTAGTAAATTGACTGGCTGAATTGACTTCCTGATCACATTGAATTTACATTGAGTTTCTTATTACATATTGGTTTTCTGTTTATATTTAATATATGGGCTATATTGTGGAATGTTTCACATTGACATGACAGTGAATTATATTAGTATCAGCTCTCTGCTTCTGCCATAGAAAACTTGCTGTTAAGGAAGTGACGATCTGTGTTCTATTTGTAGCCTGTTATTGTTTCAGCTTGTGATCTTGTTATAGGACCTGTAGTGGAAAGCTGTTTTAACATACTAACACCTTGGCCGTTGATTATGTTAACGATATTGAGGTGAAAGTGGGTCAGTTGTCCCTTCAAGAAATCCAGCCTCTTTGGAAAAAGTATATAAATTTCATTCCATAGTTGGGCATTTTCATTATTGTTCATAGTCAAATTGTTTTGAAATGTGTACTGCAACCAACAGATTTCAATTTTAAAGCGTATTATGGTAAAACAAAAAATAAGCGCTGATTTTAAGATATGGCTTTTTTCCTCATACCATTCCTCATATGACCTTTTTGATGCATTTTAGTTTAAATAAAAGTAGTGCAGGTTCATTCAGTCACAGTGGAAATGTGGTAGCATCTACAGACTGGCTAGAGTTTTTGTAATTGTTGTGATGATAGCTAACAAATGAGTATACCTTCAATTGCCAGATCAGTCTTCCTATTATCAACATCCAACATTGCAATTCAGGCAGAGGTAAGAAACTGTAATGGACGCGTGTCATATAATCATTGCTGTGGACATCCAAAGGAAAACTGGCTGTTCATTGATAATAACACACAGTGTAAGGTTTTGACCTGGCTATATTTAAATTCTGTAAAGTGATAATGTGCCCCTAGAAGTCTTTTGGCATTTCTGAGTGGATGATAATATTTTTGCAAAACGCATATCATGTCACATGCTCTTAACCTCATGAGTCCCGTAGGCTTGACAGCCTGACATGCTCATGAATATCTGCACTGCCACAAGCTGTTGTTTTCATTTAAATTTCGCCTGAATCCTTGGCAATGATAATTATGGGCTTTGAATGGTGACTCTTGTGCTGCACCTCCAAGGAAGGCAGTCTACCCCCATTTCCCTGTCTTCCCTTGCCTTTTTCTTCTTTGTTTACATGGCTGCAGGTTGCAGCTGTGTAAACAGAGTCATCGGAGAATGATCATAAAATCCATTACAAAAATAGGCATCTGTAATGTTTTTCCAATTAATTAATCAATTCCAATGAACTAACTGTGAATTTCATGTGTAAATAACTACTGAAATACATTTCCTGCATACATGATTGTATGATGTATATTTGTATATACATCACAGTTTTCAGTTTTCTATATTTTCTGTGTGTATTTTTGCTAGTTGAGAGGAGATTCTGTTTACTAATAGTATTATGTATTGCCTAATTTGTATGAGGTTTTATACAATAGGAGTGCCAACTGTAACATAAGGAGATAATTGTGAAGGTAAGGATTCCAATCAATATATGATGCAAATTATTTAAAGTTCAAAGTAACAAACATTTTTGAGTTCCAAAAGACTGATAAGAATCAGAAATGTATCTTTTATAAGGCTGAATATGTTTGTAGCTACAGACAGCTGTATTGTTGCAAAGCTACTTTGTTGGTAAACTAGGGCTGATGAGGAAAGCAGAGTAGACATACTATATTCTCTCTTTACAAGGTATCAAAAAGGCTACAAAAGCTAAATTAGTTTCATATATTTAGTTTGAGCTACTGAGAAAGGTCTAAAGGTTTCACAGATGTGCCATATGATAACATTGTGACAGATGCATTTCACTTGTGACCTACATTGGTAAGTTGTCTTTCATCTGTAGGGTGGAGTCAGGCAGCACCAAAGTGTTGAAGCTAGAAAGGGAGATTGTGTAAGCCGCAGTCAGTTTTGTGGGTCCTGGTTAAAAAACCATGTCCTCTGCCGTGTCCCTCTGCAATAACCCCTGTGGTTCCAACTGCATTCTCCATCTGTCTGCCTTGCATGTCCATGCTCCATATTTGCAGAGGCAAGAAAGCAATATTTCAGGATCCACCAACTCTGTAGAGGATGTATTGAAAATGCCTTCAGTCCAACTTGGTTTACTGCAAAATCTCTGGTGGAAATCAGATGTACCATGTAATAACAATGTGGCAACAGTTTGGCAGCTTTACATGTTGCAAATCTGAACAAGTTCAGGCCATGTTTTGAGTGGTGATTAATGTTGTGTATCTCACTTTGTGACCTGATCATTTTTGTCCGTATTTGGGAGAGTCTTCTGCGAAATCAAACATGCCTATCACTTTGGTACATCACAGGATGCAGTCAGATTGAAGGACTTGTCTTTTGTGTTTTTTTTTTTCCCTGTGTGTCTGCTGTGCTGTGATACCTCTGAGTTGATGAGCTGTGACCATCTGTCAGGGGTCATCTTGTCACAGTCTTCCTTCCAGGAAACATGACTAGAGGCTCTTGAGTGTACCCCTAAAACCACCACAGGCTGGTAGCTGTAACAGTTCCCATGCTGGATAATGACGTTCTCTTCCTTTTTTAAAATGGATATGTTCAGCGCACTTAGCCTGGCATTCTAGCTCAATAAAGCTGCTCTGCTGAGTATGATTACCATTTTACCTTTTTATATTCAGTCAGGCATTTCGATCATAAGTGAATGTGATACTTTTTGATATGTTTTAGGATTGTTAACTTACAGTTCTATATACAGATTGAATAATTTAATGAGAGAAAGGTAAACTTCCCTTCCTCCTGGAGAATGCACCAAACAATACATAAATGTTAAATTATAGTATGCTGGTATGTCTTGGCTACTACTACAAATACTGACCTGATTTCTGATGTACAATCAATACTTTCAGGCATAGTCCTGTGGATTTTGTTAAGTGCTGTTGAAACAGTTTTCTCCCTATGTTATGTTAATTTAAAAATTAGTATGCCAAAAAAGCGCAGGCAAGGAGCCAGAAATGGTATAATTAATTTCCAAAGAATTCTTTGCCTAACAAAACTATAGGCATTTGTTTAACACAGTGGCTGCTGTTGCCTGGTCAAATGTCAGTTACGACCGAACTTTGTTCCTCCCTTAGGACCTGAGTCTGCCCAATGGTACTCCGGTGGACACGTCCAGCCCAGCATCTTCCTCTTCCCTTCTGAACCGACTACAACTAGATGATGACCTCGATGGAGAGACCCGTGACCTTTTTGTCACTGTTGATGACCCCAAGAAGCATGTATCCACCATGGAAACATACATCACTTACAGAGTCAGCACAAAGGTACGGGGACTGCAGTCATTTGTAGGATGTAGAGTTATTCAGAAAGGCAAATTAGGTCAGAAGCCCACAGCATTTACTGACTTTCCACTTTGGTTTCCACTCTTTCATCCACACACTGGAAGACGGTGTCCTAGCATTGCTAGCTACGTAATTTTTAGAGGTTTGATGATAAATGTGAGGATAAGTATACACAGAAACTGAATTCAGTACAGCTTCCACAGTCTTTTACTTTGTAGTCATGTGACAAAGCATGGAATAATGTCTGTTCCTTTAGAATCAGTAGAGAGAATGAAGAGAGAATCTATCCTTCCCAACTTTAATTACAACAGCTCAACAAGGCATGAACAGAATCTTAGCAGTCAACAATCAGGAATGTCAGTGAAGTGGTAATGAGTGTGTTAGTCTGAGCAATGATGAGCCCCAAATGTTACTTTGCATTTGTCGAGCCTGGTAGAACTTCAAAGTTCTGTTCCAGTAATACATGCTAATTTAAGTCGAGTTCCAGTTGATTAGCAACAGTCGGTCCTTCTCTTGTGCACACACAGAACTGTGGTTCACTGTGTTCAAAAGATACTAATGCTGAAGCAGTGAACAGTGTACTGTAAATGTGACTTTGAGCTCATGAGCTGTATCTTGGAAACCAGGCAGTTGTCTTGATAATGCCATCATGATAGCTTTCGCAATTCACACCACTTAGATGAACATATCTGATAAACATCATTTGTGGGGCCAGTTCCTCTGTCTTTACTAATAGCTTTTTTGTGTTAAGCAATGCCATAATAAGTCAAAATGATATAAAAACTACACTGCTTTATCTGAATACAAATATTTAATTGTATTGTGTCCAAGAAGTACAATTGTTATGGAAGAGGTAATGTGCTCATCAAAGATGGTAAAACACAGAGAGTGGTTGGGCTCTCAGCTGGCAGTAGAAATAGTCAGATTGAACCTGGCTATTAACAGCCTCTCTGCATTGCAAGTTAATGGCCTCTCTACACTGTTTTTTCAGAGGAAAGCAGGTTGTAGGAGAGCTAATAGCCTGGTGAAACATTAATTTGAGTTCAGTACAGATGCTGCAGTCACACTCTTCATGAATGGAAAATCCTGCTACTGTGAGAACAGAAGCATGTGCCTCTTACAAGAACATAGTGGAAACACTGAACTTAGAGACAAGAGAATAATTGTGAAACATTTACTGTACTTCCCAAACCCTTCTATTCGCAAAGAAAAAAATGTTATTCTCCCAAGGCACATTTACTTTCTCTTGAGTGCAGAGGCTCCTGTTTGAATGATTACCCTTAGATCATATTCTTACCTGTGTACTCTCTTGCACCCTCAGACTACCAGGACTGAGTTTGACCTTCCAGAGTACTCGGTGCGCCGCCGGTATCAGGACTTTGACTGGCTGAGGATCAAGTTGGAGGAGAGTCAGCCCACCCATCTCATTCCCGTAGGTAGTGGCTGCACACCTCCACCCCAGCCATGTCCATCTGTTACCAGCTTTCAGTGATACATCTGTATATATGCCAGACCCCCCTCCAATGAACTTCAGAAGTCAACCATTGTTGAATAGAAATTTGTCCGGTCAAAAGTCTGAGTAGTCTCTTCCCTCTGTTTCCACAGCCTCTCCCTGAGAAGTTTGTGATGAAAGGGGTGGTGGACAGGTTTTCAGAAGAATTTGTGGAAACCAGAAGAAAGGCACTGGACAAATTTCTGAAAAGGGTGGCAGACCACCCTGTACTCTCATTCAATGAGCATTTCAATGTCTTTCTTTCAGCCAAGGTGAGTTGAATGACCAAAGTAAATAAATTTCATTTGTAACCTGCTCTCATGAATAAAAATTATTGTGGTAAAAGATGAAGGTGTCATGAACTGAATTGCAGACACTGAGGGGAATGCAGTTGTAAACACACCAGCATATTCTATACTGCAGAATGTATGAGTAGTGACACCCACAGTAGGATGATTTATTATTGTTTCTAATGGATACTCCATAGCCCATCTGTTGTCAGACCAGGCGTATTTACTAAGGCATCTTTAAAGATGCCATATAGTCGTTATTAATATGAGTGAATTTCCTCCTGACACTAAACATTGATTTGCAATGTAAGCATATACGTTGCCCTCATGTCTTTGTTTACTGATGGCTCTTTGTCCAAGAAAACCTTGTGTTTCTGAGTAGTGTTATAGAGCCAGTGGAGGTCACAGGGGCAGAGACTGAGATATGAGCTACCTGTGTTTGTCCTCAGGATCTAAATGCATATAAGAGGCAAGGGCTGGCCCTTCTGACCAAAATGGGTGAGTCTGTGAAGTACGTCACAGGAGGATACAAGCTGAGGAGCCGGCCACTGGAGTTTGCTGCCATGGGGGACTACCTGGACGTGTTCACACAGAAGCTCGGCACTATTGACAGAATAGCACAGAGGATCATTAAAGAGCAGTCAGGTGAGACAAGGGCAGGCTGGCTCACTGCATCCATCGCTGCATATATGTACATGACAGGTGCTGAGTGGAATGTAATGATTGAGCAGAGTGAAAAATAACTGAAGCTATCTTAATATTTCTTCTTTTAATTGCATCCCTGAAAGAGTGCTCTGAGATTAGTATGCACTGGTAGTCTGTTTTCCCAGCTGCAGACTGTTCCCTATACTTCTTCAGCCTGAAATGATTCATATCACAAGAGCCCTCTGCCAAAATGCAGGCTCATCATTTCTCATTGAAAGAAGTGCTGATTTGAAAAATGGTTGTATTATGGTGTTCTGGTCGATCGGGCGCCCACAGCCTGCTTGTTTACTCCTCCAGCCCAGTAGGTACGCAGCTCAGGTTGTGGACTGGAGAGTGAAAAGACAGCAGGCAGAACTCATACTGTCTCTCACTGACATATCAGTTTCACAAGAACTTGGATCCTTGTGGAACACCACTCACCTTGTGATATCAGCATGAGTCAATAGGGCCTTGGGAGGGATTCGGGGTTTAAAATCATTCTTTAATATACTTACCTCTCTTAGTTTAAGTACTGAAGTAAGTGAATAATCTGTGGCACACCTGTGAAATGTGATGAGTGCAAGGTCCTGTGCTGACAGAATGCCATTGCTGTCCCCACGTTTGGCAGAGTACCTAGTGGAGCTGCGGGAGTATGGACCTGTGTACTCTGGCTGGGCCTCTTCCGAAGGGGACCTGCAGGAGCCCCTGGAGGGCGTGTCGGGATGTATAGCTAACTGTTCCACGGCCCTGGAGGAGCTCACAGAAGATATGAGTGAGGACTTCCTCCCTGTGCTGCGAGAATATGTCCTCTACATCGAGTCAATGAAGGTAGATGCCATCTCTCAATCAAAGACATTGTCTCCCTGCAGCATAGTTTATGACAGATACTTTATTTGTTTGAATGTGTGAGATCATTAGTCATTGGTGAGAACTGGTTTCTGTTGAATTCTGCAGTCGTGTGTACTATTGTGATTCTGGAAACATACTTGCTGAAAGGCACAGCTGTCTACTGTTGTCTTGTGCTATCCTTGGGCCTACTTCATTCAGAATTGTTTTATTGTGTTGTCATGAAAACACAGAATATTTTCATGGTGACACAATTAAACACAACAGAGACAGACATTCTATAAAAAACAGTGAAGCAGCATTTATCTTACCATATAAAACTGAGAAAATGTGGAAATATAATGTGGACATAACTTTTCTCAGGGGTGCACTGTGTCACTTTAGTTGCATGTAAGGAATTGTGGTTTGAAAAAAACAATGTATCTGAAGTACTGAGGGACTTAATTTAAATTGTGGTTTTATGGACTTATTCCCTCCATCCACCAGTTACTGGGGACCTCTCATGGACAGTGGGTATTACTTATCTTCAACTGAACAACAGGAGGTGAATTCAGAACGTGGCTTTTCTAAAATGTTCTGCCGTTTTCAGGGTTAGCAACTTTGTTTTGCTGCCTGAATTGACGGCTTCCTGCTCCTCCTATATTTTTATCTCAAAGCTTGGCAAATTTGTGCCTCGGCTCTGCATTCTCAGATTAACTTTGCCTTGTCAGTGCTGAGGAGGCCGGACTTGCACAACCGTTGGTAATGATTCACTTCCCTTTCCCCTTCACTTATTCAGTGCTTTCTCAACATTTTTATTTATCAGGACTTCACCTCCGTACCTTGAAACTAAAGTGGATTAGACTTGGTTTGCATTTGCCCAGTCTGTCTTCTCCTTCTCTTGGTTTCATGCATCATACACCCATCCTGTTATGTCTGGGTATTAATGAAACTGAAGTGGTAGGGGCATGTGGCTCACAGTCACCAGATGTAGGGAAACATGCTCTGAACAGCAGTGTTACTGGCCCAGTCTCTGGAGAAGAGGCATTTTTCCTTTGTGGATTTTACCCATTAAATAATGTAAAAAGTAAACATTCAATTGTTGTCAGATCAAATAAAAATGTCCCCTTCTGTTAAGTGGCAGTGTGTCTGCAGTTGCAGGGTACTTAAAACATTTGAACGAATGTCCCCCTTCCTATGGAACGTTAAATGAATATAAAGATACTACTGATCCAGGAAATACTACTTACTGAACCGAAAATACTTAAAAAAAAAAACTTTTTTGTGTTCCTGTGCATTAAGTGTACATATCTTATTCATTTATAACTTATCTGTAACTAGCATAACTAGTATTATTGATTATATCCATCTCACTGTCATGGTTTTTCCCTCTGGTGGTTTTTGAGTTAGATTTGTTTCTGATGTTTCAGAACTGCCAGATGCGGAGTGCAGAATGTTGGACATAGATCTGACTCTGGGTGTTTTCTGGGGTTTGGGTGTGTGGCAGTTTTCAGAGCCCCATGACTTCCAGCCATGTGGCCTTACTGTGTAGCAGCCACGGAAACTATGCTCTGTTCCTGTTAGAATAGTCGGTCCGCTGTGCCTTTTGCCATGGAGCTGTTAATGAAAAAAAGAGTCTGAGGCTCAGCATTTCCCAAATGCTGACTGGATGTTGTTAGCATTTGCAATCAACAGGACCATCATTCTTCCTGTGGAATGGGAGGGCAGAAATGGCAGGGAAACACAGCGATGCAAGGATTTATGGGAAGAGCTGAGGTGCTTTTTAATAGCTTCCATATTGGAGCTATAGCATCTCATGCAAATCGAGGGGAAAAGACATTAAGCTGCAAATGGAATTCTGCACCCCCTGTCAAACAGGTGTCATAAACATGGGCTGCACAGAAGTGCAAATCAGGGTGATAACTGAGACTTGTGAAACATTTTCAGTGTGACTTTGCTCGGAAGGAACAACGCAAACGTGGCAGTTCACTTCCTCTCAGTTTCCCCTTCGGCTTCCAAATAAATGTTTAACCCTGCTGTTTCTGAAATGAATGAGAGAGCTGTAGTTCCAATTCTTTGCTCTAGGAAAGTCATGTTATGTACTGAGTTAGCAAATCAAAAGCTGTGTTTACTAAACTGTCCAATTTCAGTTTATCCTCCTATTCATTGTGAAGAGGATTGCGACAACTTGACATTTTTTTCAGCCTGCAAATGTCTGTCATCTCTTTTTTGAATGGGATTAAATCAACAACCACAACAACAACAAAATCTGTGCCAAGAAATCACCCAGATATTTATTATGTAAGAACTATATTTAGAACTGTATTTTCTTTATCTGTGTCATGGTGAGCATTCATGTCTTGGATTCTGCTCTTGTTTAGAATGTTCTGAAGAAAAGAGACCAAGTCCAGGCTGAATACGAGGCAAAGCTGGAAGCTGTGGCGTTTCGGAAAGAGGAGAGGACGGGGGTGAGCACAGTGAGCTCAGATAATAACCATGCTACACTCTTGGCAAAAAAATGTGATTTTTTCAACCAGTCTTTTTCAGAGAGCACTTGTGTAATGGAGCCGCCTCATAGGGCGGGGGGGAAGTTGGATAAATGTTAGGAAATTATTCATATGTTGCTGTCAAAATATTTATGTGTTAAAAGGAGTAAAGTAGAAAATGCAATTAGGCACTGGTCACACTCTTCTCCTTTGTTTTTGAAGTTACTTTGAGTATTACATTTTCGGATAAAGAATACCTCCACTGGTAATGAATGTGTACATTAGCATAACATAATGTAGAATAACAATAATGTTTTTATATTTCTTTGTGGTCCTTGTAATTCACATTTGTATTTGTATTACAAAATGTTAACATTAAAAAAATATCTAGGTTTTCATAAATTACCAAGCTAGCATGCATGAACAAAATACTGGATAATTAATTCTTAGATTTGCATTGGAATTTTAAGCCTTCTATGATGTAGTAGTCACATGCTAATCTCAGTGCATCTCTGTGCTTGGACATAAAGAAAGTGAGATATATATTTTAAATGGATCAATGGAAAGGGCGTAGTGTAAATTTTAAAACAAGAATATTTAGGATATTTTATGATATAATTACTTTTCTATAGCTAATACACAGTACAAAAATTTGATAGTAATGAAAGCTTCTGAAAGTTTACTTTATATTTAAAAAATTATGTTCAATATTAACAACATTTCTATCATAAGTCAAATTAAAATAGGAATAACTGACTTTTTACATAGATTTCCCTTGCTAATTTAAGTAAGGACTAAATACCAAATGGATGGTTTATGTGGTGCTTTCTGAAAATAAAAATAATTTACTGCCATTTACTTCAGATAATGCTTTGATTCACATTCCACCAAAGAATCTCACCAAAAGTTTGAACAAGGCAGAGAAGCTAAATTTAATGGAATCATTTTTGCAGTGCTGCAGAATTGTTATTGCTGCACTTCACATTTTTGTCATAAAATCTGTTGTAAAATGCAGCTGCATAAAATTCTTAACTTTCATACAGTTTTATCTCCACTTTGAATAACTAAGGTGTGCTGCTCCTTCAAAAGCTCCATGTTTTAATCAGCAGGTACAGTCTCCCTGAAAAATAGCACTTCTGCAAAATTTGCCATTTGTGTTCTGTTTCTCATTTTTTTGTTCACTGACTGACAGCAGTATTGCTTGTACTGCACAGAACTTGCCATTATATGACACGAAACAAACATTTCATCCATTCTTCACATGCTTGTCCACCTGTAGATCCCAAACTGTCAAGCTAGTTTGATAGTGTGCAATTATATTATGTCCTTGTGACTATGCATTAATAAAAATTGTCATTTTCTATTGTGATAGTATGTTGGCTTTTATCTTACTTGTGCCACACTTGCATTGCAGAAAGTGGAACCAGAGCAATGTGTTTTACAGCTATTAATTATTATTATTATTTATTTTTTTTACAAATATGTTTCCTTTATTGGTAGTTAACACATGTAACTTTTTTCCTTCCTTGGGGAGGGTTGACTACTGAAATATGTTTGCTGGAGAATTTGTTTGCCCTCCAGATTTTTCATTTTTCACTAATAGTTTAGTTTCAGCATGTAGGATTTTACTGCCTTAACTAGTCAATAATTTAACCAATTAAGAAGTGTCATTTATCATGTAGTAAATGTATCATTTAGTGAATTGCAGGAAATGGAAGCATTAGTTGATCTGTACTTTTTCTGTTACATGGATGTCTTTTGCATGCATGTCAGGTGCCCACGGATGTAGAGAAGTGTCAGGATCGGGTTGAATGCTTCAATGCTGACCTGAAGGCAGACTGGGATCGCTGGCAGAACAACAAGCGGCAGGATTTCAGACAGCTTCTCACAGGAATGGCAGACAAAAATATCCAGTACTATGAAAAGGTAAGGTGTATGGTGCTACAGTAGCCATGGGTATAATCAAAATTCAATTACATGATCTAAAACAATGTTGACTTGAATTGACATCAAAGAATGTAAACAAGGGCTTTCTTCAATTGTATTGCCTATTGGTTTTACTTTTATGCACGGTATTAAGACAGACAGAAACTCTGTATTCATAACCTGCCAAATATCAGCAAAATGATTTTCTAAATTGTCCAAGATAATACACTGAAAAGCAAGTATGCCACTACTGTGAAATTCAATTCAGGCTTCCATTTTACACAAATAACTGCCACACCCCCATCTTTCTTTACTTGGCAAAGTAGTCTGAAGTTAATTTAGTTTCTAGAGGACAAAAATATTGGCCAAAGCTCTTGTGATGGCATACCATAATCTGTTAATGTTAGTTACATTTGCTGTTTATATTTATGTAGTTTATATTTGCAGTTATGCTTCAAATGAATTTTTTTGGTATCTTCTTTTTTTTTGCAGGTATGTCACATGTAAGTACTTGGTGACATTTTTTATGGATATTGTGGATTGGTAGGTCACAGACTCTGTGGTGTCTTTGAAGTGAAGTAGGCCTAATAGCTGGAACTTGCAGTGGAATTCCCTAAAACACTACTCTCATGCCAAACACTGACACTGCTCTGCAAAATTTCAGTGGCCTCTGCCAAATGGGAAGTTACCATGGAAAGAAACAGAAAAGCCAAGTCAAATTTTCTTCTGTTGGAGAGCAGTTTGTTTAATGTTAGAGTATGTAAATGGTACAATATGCACTTGGACCACTACTTTAAGGAATGCATCAGTGTAATTATTTTAATGTATTAATTACGAGTTATGACATTTATTGGCTTACATAACTGGAAGTGGATGGAAAAAGATTTTAAAAAATCCATTCAGCTTCTTTTTGACATGACAGTTGAACAGATTTTACAGACAATAAGGAATGGGTGTTGGGAAGAAACTTCTTTTATAGTTATAAGTCACCAGAATACACTTTTATAGAATTTTAGCTGGCTTTCCATGGTATAGTGTAATTCACTTTGTTTTACAGTAGATTTGTTTAGCTCTCTCCTGTTCTGAAACTACAAGTTGTTTTGCTGAAACTTGGCAGCGGGTATATAAAATCTTTTCCAGCCAGTCACACAGGTTTTAGTTCACCAGCCGGTTGTCTAGAATGTTTCCGTACCCTGCTCCCAATGCCTGGTATTTCGCCCAGTTTTTTGTTGCAGTATAATTTTCATTTATCATCTATAGGGAAGTATATGTTCTACAAAATATCAATGTGCAGCTTTCATGATATACGAGTACTTTGATAATTTATGTGAAATGCCTCTCAGTACTTGAACCAGCTTGCTCAAACCTGGCACCCGAGTTTCTTTTTTTTTTATTACCTCTGTAGAAGTGAGTTTGACTTGCGTAAGGACATTTTGACTTTAATTTGGACAGCTGTCCATCAGCATCCCATGGTTTGCTCAGAAAGGAGAATGTGTAAGTGTTAATGTGTAAATGGTGCCAAGAGGTACACACATATTGCCCCTGTAAAAATAACTGAACATTTATGTAAAATGCAATCTTACTGGCTCAAATTACCCTGTAATATCATTTGTTCATGTCCATTACTACTTGGTCATGTTCCTCTGTTCACTTCACAGACCTGTGTTTCCCATTACACCATAGAGGAAAGCCTGGGGGTAGTCTTATGAGTATTTGATATGTTGCTTGCATAGACTCATCTTTCAGTGCCAGACACTCAATTCTGTGCTTGTGTAATAAATCTGCACGCTATATTGAACAAATAGGTTTGGGACTGTGTCCACTGGAAAAATAATCACTTTAGAAGATTAAATTCTCAGAAAAGCCATTAGATTAAAATAATTGTTACGAGTATATCTTCAGGGAAAGTAACTTTGCCATTTACTTGGAAAATGTTGCAAACCTACAAACCATTCATCAAAAGTGAAACTCGCAGTATCATCTAAAACTTGTTGTGTAGGATCTAGCACAAAGAAAATAAATTAAAATTGAGGTGATGATGGTGACCGAATTTTGATTAAAGAAGTTGGTCAAGAAAAAGTTTGTTGACCCTTTGGAATTAAAAGGATTTCTGCATTGATTACTGAATGTGTTCAATAAAGGTATGAAAAGTACAAATGCGTGTGTGTTATTAGTTCAGCTTGATTGTGCTTGTCTAGAATTTCTATGAAGATCAAATCACATTTTATGAGTAATCAATGCAGAAATTCTAGTAATTCTAAAGGGTTTGCAATGTTTTTTCTTGTGACTGTATGCTGTAAAGATTCAAGAGTTCATACTCAATACATGTCTTAACCCTACAACATGGTTGCAGACAAAGTGTGTGAGCGTGTGTGTGTGCATGATTGCTTGTGTGAGAACTGGAACAGGTACAATGATACTTCTTGGTGTGCACATGAGCTTCACCTAATATAAAGTCTCATCTGCACCTACACTTACCTGTTTCATGGTCTCTGAGTATCTCTCTGTCTTATCTCTGCAGTGCCTTGCAGCTTGGGAGTCCATCATTCCATTGTTACAGGACAAACAGGATGCCAAAACTGATACGAACTGATGTTGATCAGAGAAATCACCCCCCTTGACCTTGCTCTGGGTGTGAAACGTGACAGACATACTTCTCTCCGGTGGAACTGGCCCATGAAGTGCAGGTTGAGGGCAACACAGACTTGTCAAAGACTGCAAGTATTTAGTCCTTTTTTTAAAGTGTTTTTATTTGTGCGATTCCACCTGACCGCCATCCTGCCATGTGGCTGTAATGAGGTGGACTCCCCAACTGAGCACAGCACCTGGGCCCTCACATTTAAACCAAACATGCACTGAGGCGCGCTGCCGGGTGAGTACAAACTTTCAGTTTGAGCACCCAAAGGATTGCAAAGACAAAGAAATGGACAAACTGATGTGCAGAGCTTTTTTTTGAATAGCACTAATTTGTAGAAGAATTTGTGGATAACAGGCTGCAAATGATTCTTTTGTAAATAATTTTGGCCCTTGAAAAAATCTGACCTTCATTGTGTGTTTTTTATTGCATTCCACCCCAGGAGTGTCAGGAAAAGGTATGTGCAATGTTCTGGCCAAAGATTCAGTGAAAAGGGTCTTCTGTTTATCATCATTTTTGTAATTTCAAATTCAGTCCTTGAAGCCATGTCTGTGTCTGATTTCTGAGAAAGTACCACCGCCTATGATGTGAACAAGAGGACATGTTCAGCAATTCCAAATGTGCTGGCAATGAAGGCAAGGGGAGCATAAATGACTCTCGTATGAACCTGAGTGTGCCACCCTTATTACTACAAAGGAGAAAACAAATAAATTTTCCCTTGAGAAACGAGATAGTAATGTGCAATTCTACGTGTTTTGAATTTGGCTTCTGTGATGCAGCTTTTATTGATATGTCTGCCAAACTAGCATGACTCAGTTCTGCTGAGCCCTTAAACCATTGGCCTGACGCTCCTTGACTGCTCCAGAGTACGCTGTCTGCAGAGAGGCCTGTACTGTTTCTATCTGATGTCAATTTTACATTCAGTTATGAAGTCCATTGTCATTTTTGGGGGGAGATCCATGAAGAACATTTCGCACTACTGTCAATGATCCCTCTTTCTTCATCACTCAAAGTCACTGTTAGAATGATGTTACATGACATGAGAGATTCTCATGAAAGAGGAACTTGCTTCTACTTGAGGTTTCTTTCTGTTTTTATAAGAAACAATCTCTGAAGCTTTAGTGAACAAGGAGAGACATAAATCATCCAAATAAAATGGTCATAATCCAAGATGGTTATGGTTTATTTGACCAATGATGTGACTGATATTGTGGGTTTATTGAGTTTGTGTTGTACGTGTAAGTTTATGGGGGGAAATTCTGCTGCAAGCAACACTATCTTCACAGGAATATCACTACAAATGCCTTGTCTGTCGCCAGAATCTTAACCTTTGAAATGTATCAATACTCCATTTGAGCAATAACTACATTTTGTTTCTAAGTAACCGTTCAGACCTTGACAGTCAGACTGTGTGCCAAACAAAGAATTCTGACACAGAATTTTGCTTGTTGACACCTTGACAAATCAACATACATTTCTTTGTCATTAATACATCCAGAGAGGGGGAAACGCAGCTGAGATTAAAGAATGCTGTGGAGCTTACCCCCTCAGATCATAGATTATCTGTAATATATTTGGCACAGTAATGTTATCACAAATTTTGCCTTGTCTGTATGTGATATAGAGTTGCTGTAGCTTGAATATGATAGATATATATCACCATATGTTAGCAAAAGCATGGGTTTGGTAGATGCTAACATGAAAACAGTCTTCTATGAGATCACTGAGCCACAGTTCACAGCAGAAATCAATTAGTTTTATTCATAGTTATGGTGCATAAGTCTACATTGTCCTATCCTTGACAGTGTGCTAGTGTTTAATTCTGTCCCCCAGCCTCAGTGCTGATGGTCATGTGATGTATTTACATGAATTCCTCATTATTTACAGTTACTGAGAGATTTTCCCTGTTATTTGTGGTGTCCCTTCATAAATGTTCAATGTTTACTTCAAAGTTTTAAAGAGGTTTCTTTTACTTCCTTGAGCAGAAGCATTACTGAACTAGAGCAATGTGAATAGGCGATCAGCTGACTGTAGGAGCTCTTAGATTTTCCTCTTCAAAAAGTCATTTCAATCTGTGTACCCAGGAGAGAAGTAAGGTTTTAATGACATTGTCTGATAACTTTTAATTTTTATATTTATGTCGACATTTTAAGTGTCATTGACCACAATTGTAAGAGGTGCTCAAACATTTTGTTGATACAAAAAAAAATAATAATAATCACAGAGCTGAGTAATGATATAATCATTACGCACTACTTTTTTTCCCCCAAAAAATGATCATCCTTGGGTAATTGGATTTACAGTTGACTTGTGCAAGACGAGTCAAGAAAGTGAATTGCATTATATCTTAAAGGATGTATGGGAAAGTTACTGCTTAAAATATTTGTAATCGATCACTGGTGGGAGCATATCGCGAAGTGAGATTTTGATACTTCATAGGTGAGGATAAGCAAAGGGTCTCATGGAGAGCCACTTTGGTTGTGTAGAATACAATGTGTGAGCAAAATTTGTCTGCACTCACAACAGGAGGCAATAAGTGAAAGTGCTGTCATCCCTGGATTAATCTCATCATTTCACACCATGGGATTAGTATTGATATTCATGGTTACATATCCTTTGATTTCTAGAAATATATAAATCCTCACTTTTGAACAAACGCTGGCTAAAATCAGTAAAGGGTATGTAGGAGACATAGGGTGAGACATTACAGCCTGAAGGGCACGGAAAAGTGAGCGACTCTGTTGTGTCTGTTGTGATAGATTATGGTAAATAATACAGCAGCTGGAAAGTTACCTTGCCCTACATAATTTGTGTTATTTTTAGTAAAGCTGTCTATAGTGTCAGAAACTTTGGCCTTGACAAATGCTTGCATGCACAGCATGGCTTTTTATTGAAAAATGATTTCTTGCCTTCTGAATCCAGGTGGATAAGATACAGGTTTATGCTTTTTATATAAAAAAATTCACAACTAATCCTATATCATTCATGATATGACTGTTATACTGGCTGACATCACAACATGCTGTACTTCAGTAATGTTTTTCCTGACAACTACATGGCATCAAAAGTTGAAGTAAGTTCATATAGTCTACCAGCTATTTTACCTTTTATCACCACCTATTAAATGGCTTGCTAATTTACCTCCAAGAAATTCAACAAAACTAGTGAGGTAGCTGACAAAATTTAAATGAAAAAAAAAAAGTAAAATCTGAATTCTAAACATGTTATCTAAAAACACAGTGCCTTCAGGAAGTGGAGAGTCAAGGCACATGTTTGTGGTGCAGCTGTGTATCTCACAGCTCGGGCCTTGGAGCTCAGACTCTCTCTAAGCAATTAGTGTATCTGCAATATGGAAAAATTAACAGGCTAGCTATGTGCATGGAAGTGTCAGGTGAGTGGTTAGCCAGCAAGGTGACACACAGTACAAATGTGTGAGAGACCAAATGCCTCTAGCATAGTGTAGATGAGAACTGCAGCAGCCTGGCTCAGTTCTGAAGTTTCTCAAGTTTGGAATCTGGTCAAAAAACATATACCATATATAAAAATATGTCTGTGGTAGGAAATGATGATCTCACAGTTGGATCAACTATCCAATGGCATGTGTGAAGAGTCTGAAAATCAATAATACAGTGACAAAAGGCCAGCCTCCTTGTGAAACCACCTGCTGACTTATTAGTTATTAAGTATTTTCTGTCCTCACATCCTCTCAATTGCTATTTTAATTTTTACTATTTGAGGACAGTTTCATGTCGATTTATAAGATCATTATCATTCATGGGTATTGACATGACTCAATTGTCCCTTTTGTTCAGCACTTTTCATAATGAGTTGTTATCTAGTATTATCTAACAGTGTTGTGTAGACCGCTTATCTGAAGACAAAATAACATTCAGATGCATACATTATTCCTGACAATTAGGTTACATAAACTGTGCTTGTGGTAGCTCAGAAAGTGCTGTGCACTTTTCCTGAAGAGGCTTGCAGATGTTGCTTCTTCCATCCTGTTAACAATAATGTGTTTGACTACACTTAACACATTATAATTGGACTGTTTTTAAACACATCCATCACTGCCATTTCCTTTTTGTGAGTTTTATAAGTGGAAAAAAGCGATGCCCAGTGAGGACATTTTGAAATGGAAACCAGTTCACCCTCCCTTTTTCCATTTTAGTTATTTTCCATGTAGAACTGCAGTCTGTAAGTCATTAGTGGGTAAGAATACTTGGCTGCTCAGTATTCTAACCAATATTAATCTGCAATCTGTTTGACCTGCCAATGCCTTGACTTCACAGTTGCACTAATGATATGTTATACCTAAAATACTCTGACTGTAAAAGCTGCAGTATTTTACATCTTTATTACAAAATTAACATGGCTTGATGTAAATTATGTAGCTATAATTGCTGAGTACAATGGGTACAGCATTATTGGTACAGGCAACCAAGATGAAAGTGAGAGTTTGAGAAGTACTAAAGGAATACACTTGATGGTTTTTCTGTGTTTTAAACCATGGAAGACATGACATTGTGATCCAGTTTGAATTCAAGGCAGATCTGCTGGGATAATAGAATACCATATCATGGAATTCATGCAAATGATCAAAGACTGTTTTAAGGGAATTTTCTAATCAGTGAAAGATGGGCCTTTGGGTGGCTCACAGAGTAAAAGCATGTTTCTGGCACAGCGATTTGTCCTGAGAATGGTTCTTCATCGCATTACTGGCTATGGCCAGAGGTCCACATTGGTGAGACAGTTGGCTCAGCCTCACTAGTGCATAATGCAATTGTATGAATGCAATACATTGACATGGCCAGATTTATTGGTGATAAGCTATATGCTTATATATGTTCTGTGGAACTTTATAACAATATTCAATTACAGGGTTTAACCTTTGTTTGTAGGTTATGTTGTACTGCATTGGTACTGTAGGTTTCTTTAATAATGTTTACTAAATGATATGTAGAACAATCTGCAGTAAACCTTTGAATCAGAATTTTTAATCAGGGAATGTTTCTGTGCAAGATGCAATAAGAAAAGTTGGTTACCTACCTTCCAGATTCCTGATATGATTGTCATTATTTAGCAGGATCTCAAGAATTTCAACTGATCATCTAAGTCAAGGGTCTCAAACAATTCTTGAATCCCATGTCATGAAACACACCAAGTACTTAAATCTAAGACACTGATTTGCTGGCTGAAGAGTGCATACACCAAAGCCCATCGGCTGCTCATTTTTGTCTTAAGCACATCATGTCATTATGATCATTTCATAATTATTCAATTGTTGTAGGACCAGAGTTATGGTGACTCGTTGATGATATCGATGGAAAAATAGCCTATGTATTCAACCAGATCTGTCTTCAGCTCACAAAAATGGAAATATAAACCAAGTTACTTAGGTAAGTGCAGGCCAGAGAAACAGCCAGCCATTATCCAAGAAAAGTTCTATATGGCCAGACTGTGAGTGTACTGACTATGTGAGGGATGTACTGCCTCATTATCAGACTTTTTATCAACTAGAGAACCAGGAAACCTTGAAAGAGGAGCAACTGTGACCGATTAGTAGTAGGCTTTTTAGTTCTCACCTAGACTTGAACTGCTACTGCATCTATTTATGTGAGCCTAAAATTCCAAGATATGATCCAAAACATAATTCATACTACATTTTAGTTGTACACTATTCATTGAACATTGTGGTTAAGTTATGGAGAGACAGGTTTGTTTTAAAATGAATTGTTTTTGAATGGTTCCCTTTTTACCATGGTGATAATAAAGATGGCAAGCTATATCTTTGCAGTTTAAATGTATAGGTAGCTGGCTAGCTTCATTTTAAATGTAATTAAAATCTAAAGGTTTTTTGATTGCCAAGCCAATTTTTCATGTGGTTCAACAACTTGTTTGCTAGGTTAGCCGGTCTTTCTGGAACATTTTCCAGCTTTTTAATTTTTCAAAGGACTTTTTTGTTGGACATTGATATTGTCTTGCATTTTTCCTCAGTACATACTACCAATACAGTTTAATATTTGCCTTGTCATATCAGAGTTGGAAAGTGGCATAGTTGTACTGTAACTTCAGGCTTGATACCATGTTCAGTTGACTGACTCATGATCACAGGAATGATCTCCAGTTGTAACTTGAAGTCCTTGTGATCATGTGCTCAGGTTTCTTGTTTTTAGGAATGCTAGGCGAGGATGTTCACAATCTGAATTTGAAATCACTGAAGGATTAATTCAAACATGCAATACTATGCTTCACATAGCCCTTCCATGTCTATAATTTCCATATTGAACCAGATACAGAGGAGTCCCACACAGATGTTGTCTGCTTTAGTCATAAACATGCAGCATACACATGCAATCTCATGGAGTTTCTTTTTGCAATGTAGGCATAATAGATAGTTTTAGTTTCTCATTCAGTGCAGAAAGATATATTTCATGGGAAAGTGAGTATTAAGGTTACCTTCCTGGTGGTTTCAAAAGGATGATGCAAGGTCATTTAGTTTGCACACCACAGAATTTGTAATGGGATGCCTCACCATCTAGACTGTCACTTACCACTGGCATTTGTATTTTCTCTGAGCATCTCCCTGTCCTTTCAGTTTCTAGCTGCATCTCAGCTCCAGCACAAGTCAAAATGGTGACAGGAAGTCCCAGCCTTCCATAACCTTTCACCCTTGTGCCCCTGCCTCAGTATATGAATATTTCTGGCACTCTCAGTTTTAAAAATAAACAAAATAAAATAAAAAAAAAAACCTAATTCAGCATTATCAACGTCATACATGACTGAAACTAGAATTTCCTCAAGGGAATAATGCAACCAGCACCACTGAAATACTATTCTGTTTGATACAAATAAATTTAAACTTAATTACAATGCCAAAAAAATCAATATTGTGGAACTGATGTGGAGTGGATCGAAGGTTATGTGAACACCTCTGTGTGTTCTAGTCGACCTCAAGATTGGAATGGAACTTGAGTAAAATTCTTTTAAATTTTGAGTTTGTCACTCTGCCATTGAATTTTTTTTCAGTGTTATGTTGCAAACAAAATAATGGAGTGAATGTAAAATACAGTGTGGAGTGAGAAAGGAGTGCTTTCCTGCAATCACCCCACCTCTTTGAAAATGTTCTCTTACTTGTGCTTTTTGTGAAGACACCCTACAAATCTGTCTCACATACGAAACAATGTAGCCTTAGTTTTTGACCTGAGTAATGTGCAATTACAGGATGTAATTGAGGCAGCTACAACTTGTTTTATTGTATTTCCTGTAATATTGCTGTTGTAGCAAATCGAAACCATGTACAAAACTTAGCTAAGTGTAAAGGCATGGTTTTCATGGATGAAATATGCTCTTTAACACCACTCTGGGTAAGCTGAATTTCAGATGTGCTTGATGGAGAAACAAATCTAGTGATTCTACTTGTAGATCCGCCTCAGCTCCACTCAGCTTGAACTCTCGTATATCTACAAGTTGAATTCACTTTTCCAAGAAGCGTCTTTCTCACAGTCCAAATTCCCTCTTACATCTAACTGAAATTGCCAAAATATTCAAAGACAAATAATTCACACTTCATAACTACTGTTGAAATGTAAATGACTCTTTTTGTAATTAACTGATTGACTACAACTCAACTTGTGTTTTGTTCCTTGCTGCAGTATTCTAATATTCCAGCTTTTTTGAAGAGTCATCATTATGTTACTTATGATTGCCTTATGTGTCTAACATGTATATAGTAGGGATTTCAATTTTTTCGTCTTTACATTGCAAGCTTGTATAAAATTGATTTTATTTGACCCAAAATAGGTAAGGTTCCTGAGGGTAAAGGAGTGGTGTGGTGTAATAGGACCCTTTTTATTTTTCTATACTTCAGATTTTAATTTTCAAAGCAAAAAAGCTTAATCCATGTTTTTTTTTTCTTTTCTCTTCACAATTGTGCATTGCCCTTTTCTAGTGTGCATTGTTTACTATGGAATTCATAATATATACATTTTGATGTTCAATTTACAAGTGTAAGAAATAACCTGTTCATTGTTGTTGTTTTGATGCAGTTATCTTTACCTCGACAAATTTAAAAATATTGGACCAATAAAAAAAAGAATGTACCATATGTAACTTGTCAGTCCATGACATTTGTGTCCTGACATATTGAAAGGGTTTTTATTGGGTTTAAAGAGACCATCTTGCTCTTAATTGCTTGTTTTTTGTGTAATGTTCAGAAGTCCAAGCTAACTGACTGTGTTGTGAATGATGGAGAAAAGGGTAAATA
This sequence comes from Albula goreensis, assembly GCA_022829145.1. NCBI lineage: Eukaryota > Metazoa > Chordata > Actinopteri > Albuliformes > Albulidae > Albula > Albula goreensis. The sequence continues at coordinate 46,299,115 of CM040741.1, forward strand.
ACTCCACTTCTGCTTTGATGAGTCATAATGATTTTTTGTCATGTAGCCTTAAAATGGGAATGTCTGTCCTTTTTTGGGAGGAAAGGACACTCCTACTTTTTTGAGCTGTCTAACCACAGCCAAAAAGGAGTACTTGCTTACATTTAACAAGAGACAAAGTGAAAGGAGTATGTAACATCACAACTGCATATATACAGTTATGTAAATATTGGATATTCCTGTTCTTACTGTTGTGGAAAGAAATTCTTGCTTCTAAAACTGATAGTTATGAACAGGACACTGTCATCACTGTTGATTTCAATTACCATCATTCATCTAAATATCTTATTCCTGGCTGTTGTTGACATTCTGTGAAATATTCTCAACACTAAAGATGTGTGTACTTTTCATGAAGTCAAATGCAATTTATTTATGATAAAAGCAGGATATGACAAAAATGATCTTTTTTATGCAAGTATACAAATTGGGTCTAAAAACCCATGTGAAGATGGTGTTTCTTGTTATCAGATTTACTTTTAAAACTTACTGGATCCCCTATTATTACAAAAGCAGTTCTCTGAGGGCCAAATAAAAATGGGATTTCAGTGAATTATTGTAGTTGCTAAATGACAAATTAAGGTGTTCTTTCACCATGAAAGAGGGAAACTTGAGGACATCTGGGTTGGCTCCTGCAGTGCCTGAAGTTAATGTAGTGGCTGCCAAACTCATCTGAATTCAAAATGGTGGCTGTCAGAAAAGTGATTCAGAGGAGAATGTATTTGTCACCACAAACTTACTTGTTCCATTTAGCTTTCTTAATTTAATCAGTGGGGTATAACGGTGTAAACCTAAAAAGTACACAAAAATATTTCTGGAGAATGCTTAGAAAAGTAAAAGTGATTTGGTATTCCACCGCTAAAGCACTTGAAACATGAATAATATACACCAGTAATAGCAGGTAGTTTTCTAGCTATCCAGACAATTGGACTGTAATTTGAGTTGGCATCAGGTCGCAAGGAAACAGTGCAGTGCAATAATATTGGCCTTAATGAGCTTTGCCCTGAAGATTCCGTAATGTACAGATACATACATACTGCAGTGTGCTAGGCTTTACTATATTACATTTTGTATTTTGTACAAGTTCTAAATATAGCTACAAAATGTAGCTAGAAATTGCTGCCTGGAACTCCTGTGAATATTTGTGATATGGGACTGCTTGTTTCAGGCCAGTTGAAATCAATTTTCCATCATGCAGAAGCAATATAAACTCACTCATAAACCCTGAACTGTGCAGTGTAAACACTGGCGCACTATGGATAATAGTCTTTGTCATGATGCATTGTGGGAATTATCTTTCAATAGATCAAATCCTTGAGCCTCTATAATGCTTCTCCCAGCAACCAGCATGCATGTGTTTGTAACCAGGATGTATGGTAAATTAACTATTGTAATGGCTGGGCCAGATGGATCCTGTGAAAATATCACTTGATATACAGATGACAGTTCACAAGCCCATTATCCTTCTCATTTAAATGCTGCTGGCAGAAGTTTCCAGGTAACTGACAACAGTTCATACTGTCAACAGCTTTACAAAAAATGAACTGCACCAATTACCTGATAACATTCATTTAGAATGAGTTTCCATACAAACCAATACCTGCTCCATTATCATATTACACAGGAACACATCAGTCAGCAAATTGGTGCATCATTCAGGAGGCAACAGGTGCACATATCCTGCTCTTAGTCACAGCTTTTGTTGTTACCATATTTTCTTTCACTCACTTGCAGCTCCCAAAATTATTATAAAAAAATCATGAAGAGCACCAGCAATGGATAATTGCATACTAATGAATCAGCCTGGCTGCCAAATAAATATATATAAAACCAACAAGAACAACACTGATTAACCAGACAACTCAACGTAAAACCGAAGGCTATTCCATTTTGTACCTTGAGATATAAATTTTGAATCAACAGTAACAGAATAGCCTCCATTTTTAGGGTATATTGATTATTTTATGCCTGACTTGTACGTTATTGCAAGACTCTTTATCATGTTTTGGCTTTACATTTGACAAAAATCACATTTAAACTATCTGATGACTCAACCCCAATAAAATGTAAATGATTGTAGTATTTCTAAATGATGTGCTGCTCAATAATATGGTATAAAAGTCATTTTACTTATTGAAAACATGTTTAAACTCAATTATAAATTATTACAAAAAAAAAAATAAAATTTCCCCTTCAAATAACCACAAAACTGTGACAGTATAGAAACACTCAAAATATGTACAGTGATTAGTTTGACTTGAGTAAGACAAGAATTTGGAACGCATATCTTCCTAATAACTCTAAAAAGATAGTTTTAAGGTCTTACTGGCATTTTCTGAATTAACGTTAGTGTCTATTTTGATTAGATCTGAGGCCATATCAATAGTTTTAATCACAAGTCTCTGATATGGAGGAAGTCCAGGTAGAAGCATCAAATGGGGAGGCTCTTGAATATACCCCTCCATTTGCTGTCCTCACTCAGGTTCTGGCTTTTGAACAGCTGGAGCTGGAGAAATGTTATGTGCATGATGTCATCCATCAGTTACCTCTTATCCTTTCGTAGCCCTCCTGTCTGGAAATTCTACATCCTACAATGCTTTGAAGAAAAGAAAACAAAGACAAAGACTCAAACAAATGAACTAAAATAAAACCATAGGACATGTTACCATTACTAATTCATTCATTATGGTAAGTATTACTACTGCTGCTAAGTAAATAACAAGCAACTGTTATAACAATTGTATTAATAATTTAGGTATTATTGTGGTTTGAGACTTTAATTATGTCAAACCACATAATTATTAAGTTACCTTGTGGGTATGATAGCGAGGACAGTGAGAATGCTGGAGAACAGAAAAACAAATCCGGGTAACGAATGGAGGGTAGCCTGGTAAATCTTTGTGAAGATGGGAGAATATACAAGGCTGGCCAAAGTGAAGGACAGCTGGAGCGTAATGAGAATTTTCCCTGTGAAGGAGAAAAGGGTAGATCTGTGCTATTACAAAACATACATAATGCATATCTTACAGATGGATTCATGTTCATTTAATCATTAAACCTTATTTGAATGGACAACAAAATTGAATCTACTTTCCCTGAAATAGTGTGGTACAACCTCTCCCTTTCTCATTCTCTCTATAAAAGCCGCCAGTTCTTTGAGAAATGAACTGGGTTGAAATGTACTCTGCACTCTACTTTCCAGAGTGTCACATTTTTCCAAAAGCAGAGGCAGGGAGTGGTGAAGCAGTAATTCAAGGAACTAGCTGGAAATGCTATGCCACCTCATTTGTTTCGTAACTCTAGGACCAGAACAGTTTAATGATATCTGCCATTGTGGGGGACGGAAGTAACTGAGTTTGCCATCCAAAATACTCATGGTGTCATTGAAATGCCAATATTTGGACTTAAAACATTATGTAACATCACTGCTACATGAAAGATGTGGTATATCACCCCAAGCCACTAAACTGAGTCAAGTGAGCCTTTAAAGATCAATGATGTTTAAATCTGGTGATTGGGGATTGACTTCACCCTGCTGTTCAGGAAACCACTTTTGAAACCATTTAGCAGTAAGTCTGAAGCTTTCTCATTTTGGAGCATAGAAACATTTTGAGGGAAAGAACGCTGCACCTGGTATCTTAAAATGGTTTTGTTTCCCTTGGCAGTAATTCTACCAGGCAGAGTAATAACCAAAGCTAATGACTCTCTCAAGATGGTTTCCAATACCATAACAGATCCAACCACCAAGCGTAACAGCTAGGGACAGGGAATATTGGCCGAAGACTCCCTTTGGCCTTCGCCAAAAATAAACATATGGGTTGAAGGCTTCTCAAAACATAAACCCATACAAATGTGGAGAAAAGAATAAAATATTTATCATTCAGAAGAACACTAGATTACATTAGATTATGTATCACTGCTCATTAGCCTTGGATACAAGTGGTTTGGCAGCTTTGGGATAAATATCAGCTTTATGAAACTCAAAATGTAGTTTTAATTGAGGCTGGGTAGCAGAGGAGTAGATGGAGTTCTCTGGTCATTTTTGAAGCCATTGTTTTGTGGTTTTTGGTGCCTATCCACCCCTGACTTGTGACCACTGTTCCTCATTTCTGATGTACTTTTTCTTTGTATGATGTACGCCATCATTTGTCAGTTCCTTTTTACACTTGACCGATTTTTGCCACTCCAGAGACTGATGCAACAATAATTTGGTAACAAACTATCTGACCTCGAAAAATCTCTTATGTTTCCTCAGAAACAAACATAATTAAGTGACGATAGTAGTATAGTAGAAATACACTGTTAATTTGTGTATTTCTAGTATGCATACAGTAGGGTCCAAAAGTCTGAGCCCACTAGTGGAAGTACATTCTTTTATAATGTAGTAGAAAATGTCTTATTACAAATTATACTAACAATTTGAGTGAGAGTTTAAATCTTTGAAAAATTTACATGAATTTCAGAATGTTTTATTTTTTGCATTTCCTCCTCCTAGCAAAACTTGACGATCTATGTTATGCCATGGACTTTAAGAGTCCAAAAACTTTCTTGGCCTTTAAGTGTCCCCATAAATGCTTGATGGGGTCTTACCTGAGGAGTTAATGTGGTCAATGTCACAAATTTGCTTAAATATGACCCAGAAATAGTACAGAATTTTAAATATTTCTTGAATACATTTATTTAAGAAATAATTATTAAAGGTCATAACTTGTAAAACATATATTGTTTTAAATATTTTCAAAATCCTAAAACTTTGTTTCTTTCCAGGATTACATGGAAAAAAATTGAAAAAAGTTTGATGTGGTCTTTTGTGGACTTTTGGACCCCACTGTATATACAATTGTTCTTATGGAACATTTTTGACTCAATTTTAAAATAAATGAATAAATACCAGTCCTTTCTCATTAGGTGTTTCTATCACATGTAATACACATCTGTGTGAGTGAGGGAGAATTCAACAGCAGGGGGAGCTCTAACATTTATGTTGAGCATGTGAAGCAACTGAGGGCAACAAAAACTAGATTGCTTAGACAAAATAAACAAATACGAGCATAACTGAGACTTGGAAAAGATGTGAACTGAACATAAAAATGTGGTAAAAGAAATTATGTGTAGAGAACATAATACTGTTTTCATTTTACAATTAACCTCAGCCATGACCCTCATGCCCTCTTTTTATTCTTAATTCTCTACTCTCTTTGCAGTTGTAATTAACACCTTTTAAACTTCGTCATTGAAAAAAGAATATTTTGAGTCAGCAAAGCAAACGGAAGTGTAAGACTATCGGTTCCTTAGGGTATGGTTGGGACAGAGTGAAAAAAGGGAAGTCATTCTCCAACATTAGGAAGGTCTAAAGGCTGGCAGACATAAGCAGTGGTAGAAACAGTACACAAATACAAATTCTTGGCCACTTCTATAGATTCAAAACTGACACTCACATCCAATACCAAACAGATATACAGGAAAGGTAAACAGAGATGACACTTTTTTTGACTCACTAGTCAAATATATATTATAAGTCTTAGGTAGCACAATCTATACAAAACTGCTGCCTTGTCTTCACACATTCTTCATTAATAGTGCTCTTATTATGTTTTTTGCAACCATATTTTATGCAACCTACCTTTAGAGATATTGTGGAACCATGTGCATGAGGTCAGAAAGACTGAGAAGTCTAAGTTGACCACACTCACCCTCTAAACAATGTATCTACACTTCTGTTAACAGGCCACAGACTTAGAGCTGCATTCCACTACACAACCAGAGCCCACAAGATGTGTGTTCCCATGAACTACATGAACCAAGGCTAACAATACAAAGACTTATGTGTGCCCCACTGTTTGCCTGTCTGTCTGTCTGTAATGCTTTATGATTCTGTATTACTGTATTTGTATTTTTATTATGCTTCACTTATGTGGGATGAAAGATGAAATTCCCCATTGGGAATGAAAACAGACAATAAATCAATCAATAAAAACATACAACAGTAGTTAACATGGAACTATATTGACTATGGAACCTAAGAAACACATGGGCCATGCTATATTTTTTTAAATTATTAAAGAAATATTTCATGGTTTTAGTTTCACATCCTTCTTAGTAAGAACTTATAGTTTTAATAAAGGTCACCAATCAGCTGAGTAAGCTGTATCACAGTTGTTTGACTGGAAGACGCTGGTTGATTTAGACTCCATACTTAATACAGCATTACACGATTCTTACAATGCTTTTTTAATTATGCTGTATCACTACCCAGTGCTGGTATTGCTTCCATTGTTTCATAAATGTATGGCTTCACTTCATATGTTTTCCAGATTAGAAACTAGATGATACTCTAAGAGGTAATGGTGCCATCTCCACTGAGATCGTATGTATCACACACTGTTGAAGCACACACATTTAGATGGAATTATAGGTAGATACATCACATACTGACATAAGCATATAGTTAGTCATTCATTAGTTCACATTATTAAATGACCGCTATCAAACCAGAATTTTGCCTCCTTTATTTTTCCAATTGTATCTCTAAATAGAGCCATTAATGGGGATTGGACAATGACCATTTTAACAGTTCTCAGATACATGTGTTTGGCAAACAGAATTAAACAAATGGTTCTAACTCCTTAATACTGGCCAGCTCTGCCCTCAGTACTACAGAAGCCTGGAATACAGCTTCGTTAGCAGCAGATGTTGCTATTAAACAGCTGTGTCCACATACTAAATGTGATTGTATATTTAGGAGAAACTATTCTGAGAAAATTCTTTAACTGATTAGAAGTAATTGCATCAACACAATTAATACGGGTGTTTATACCAAGGATTAAGATTTTTTTAAACTGGTGTATTTTCATGTCTGTTTTAAAATAAGCAATGTTTAATGGTCCAGAAAGACATCCAGTCTTAGTATCTCTGAGGGTCTATTGTACTTCAAATGTCTGGACAATTTGGGCGGTACACCAAAATACAGTCCTACCTTTACAAAGAACTGCATTATCATGTGACAGTAACAACTATATTTTTATAGGCTTCTTTAATATAAAAACACACCTAAATACATTAACAGTGGTATGCCATTTTAAATATTGGTTAATAATAAACTAAAATTAGGATACAAAAATTAGGTACAAAGGCATAATGAACAGCCTAGCTTGACAGTAGGATTCAGAATAGGGGCAGGGAGCATGCTCTACAGAAACAAACGAAGGAAAACAAGAATACATGTTTTGACTGGACATATACAGGGAATGTGGACAGCCCAGGGTTACATCTTATCCATACCTTTAACTTCACCAGTATGTCCTGTCCCAATGCGCAATGTTCAAATGTTTCAGATACTGGTTTCAGTCAATACACTCACATTAAAAGTAATTCCTATAAAATAACCTGGAATAGAGTCCTGCTTTAAAAACGGTTTGTTTAACCGTGCAGACCGTTCGTCCTTTTCTGATAACAAGGTCTCATTGTAATCTTGACAAGTAAGTAGAAAATTATGTCATTCATATGTTTGAAATCTATACCATTCACTGTGTTACTTTCCTTAGTCTTGAGTATAGACAGGCTGTCCTTATTGTCCAGTACTATGGGCATTTGATTTAGTACAGTTCTGTATTCAAATGCACTCCACAATTAGTAAAACAAAAACACAGTCAGACCACACTGAACAATATGCAATAATTACAAGCCTTCAGTATGTATACACACATTTCAGGCAAACGGTGTGTCGAGTTAGCTAAGACTAGAAACGTTGAAGAAAAGTTTCCTTGCCAAGGTTCTGTCATTCTTGGGTTAGACAGTCAGAGGTAATCTCATGACGGGAAACATAAGAGCAAGACTTTGTTTACAAGTGTGTGTATGTATGCGTGGGCTCATGTAACATTATTTTCTGAAGCATCCATTTAAGCAATAAATAAAAGAGGAACTTTTTTATGATAGGTATTCCATTGTGAGTCTCTTTTACTTCCTGCTATGGTAATGCTTGCTCGCTCATAATTTGTAACACCCTCACCTCTCACTTAATTGCATGGTTTCAAGGTGCATGGCAACCTTTGTGTGCTTCCCCTTTTACCTGTCCGTGACTTGATGCATGCAAACATATTGTGAGCATGCATCACTTAACAAAAATAAAGAGTTGGCTGGATTATTCGTAGACTAACATTGACATGTTATAACATTCATCCACCACGTAGCACCAGTCACATTATGCTTTAAGCAACACTACTCACTACTGGGCATTTGTCATTTGTTGCCATGTCAAAACAGACCAAATAATTAGTTAACTTGTGGTAGGGAAAAGGGATATCAGGATACAAGCAGATCGTTGCTGCTGTTAGCTTCTGCTTGACAATGTCAAATATTCCTGGTTGGCCTGCTGCAGGGATTGAATGACTATGCAAACAGCTGAGCTCTTTAACATTCTAAATTGCTCAAATAGATTTATGCTGTGGAGACATGTCTCATGACTAACTTCATTTGTGTTTCTACAAGCTGAGTAAGACACAAGAGCAGAAGTAGAACAAACACTGCTACATGCTTCTGAACTTGGTGATGCAACTCAGGAAAATTTCTCTCCCTTCTTTTGAAGGAAATGTAGGCACTGCCAATAAATTCTGAGTCTTCTGTCCAGCCCACTGCTATATGTTCCATGTTCATTATTTGCTTTACAGCCATGTTTTCAAGATTCTACAGAACCGAAAACTTGACTGTCCAGTAGAAATTGAATGTCATTTTAATGAGAACTAAGCCAGTCTCTGTGTTGTAATACTATTTCTTCCCATGGCCTGGCTTATTTTTTGCACAGTAATGTACCCACATTCATTTTAAAGCTTTTGATCAGTGTTATATAACTGAAAAACAGTAATATTATTAGGTTGCCATGTGAATTCATCTGTTCGGTGCATCTTGTGCCAGGACAAGGACTTACCATATGAAGACCCATGGACTTGCTTGGACAACAAAGAGCGAATGATGGGCATTGGTATTAGTGCAAACAAAGTCAAAGCTCGAGCTGTAACAAAGCAGAAAAAACATCTAAGTAAAATGTGAAGACTCCATAAGTCACCTTAACTTTAAAGTCAAAGCAGAATACAGCCTCAATGCTGTATTCTATAGTAAGCAACAGAATACAGCATTCTATTGTAATTTATAGTGTTCCGTTTAAGTTAAGAATGACTTCAATACACTGAGTGACTTCTCTTTGGGTGAACCTTGTAAGTTCCTGTTCAGGTGTTGACAGCTGCATTCTATCATACCCTGAGGTTAATTAATAAAATGTCAGAATACTTCATATAAAATAAAAAGCTGTAAAAAAATGTTACATCTTTTGTATACTTCAAAAGATTACAATAACAGTTCCCCAAAGTAAACAAAAACAGGTCAAAGCAAGTGGCAAGTTCATGGGATTGAGTTCTACCCCTAATTTCTCATGAGGTTCTACAGGTGGTAATACAGCTGTCAGAAATATTTTGGATTTCCAAATGGTAGCACCATTGATTGAGTTCCAAGACATTACAACATTGGCAAGTATCTAATTTGAACATTTCTAATGAAATGTAGGTGTACACTAAACATTTTAACAGGTTGTTCTGTTATGACATAGTTAATTGTTCACATGAAGTCTTTAAACATATCATTGTTGGTAATGACTGAATCGTAGCAGTTTATGGCTACCGCACTGTGGAGAATACATCCTGTCAATCCACTCACTCCAACAGTATATCCGACAAGATACTTCGTATCACAATATTTGCCCATGAAATCCGACCATTTGAAAATACTGTTGAGTGCTCAAGCAGTTGATAATCTGAGTGAATCCTCCACAATCAGAGAAGTCAGTTGAGGATATAAAATAGATGATTAAAGTCAAAAACACAAATTACAAAAATACATGTGTCTTACCCAAATAGAACATATAGGTTGCTGTCACAAATGACATGAAGTAAATTCCGGCAGCGAAAGAAATCATTCCAATTATGATCAGGGTGGCATCGCTGGCGCATCTGGAGAAAAGTAGAACTCCTAGAAAACTTGTGAAAAAAATAACGAAGCCTGCCGCGTTGCCATATCCCACAAATGTAGCATCCCAGCTCAAGGGTTCTTTCATTACAAAAGACATCAAAATCTCCATACCTCCCGCAACAGCAATGTCATATAGAATAGCACTGGCAAACAGAAGGACAATATTAACAATGTCACGAGAATGTTGGTTTAATATTCCAAAATCCTCTGGTCCTTCTTGGTTGCTCCTTGGATTGCGGCCATAGTTAATCTTCAACACGAATAGAACGTATACAAAACTGAAAAAATAGAGCGATACACTTAACGCCACAAGCACTACCCCTTGTTGGTGCTTGTACGAATACAATTGGAAAAGGTGGCCAGAAGCTATGCTACCAATAAACCCTGCGATTCCGTATATTAGTTCTGTCCTGCTCATAAGGAGCGACCTGCGTCCTTCACTTGAAGATACCGACACAAGAGCCATAACACCTGCCCAATACGAAGAGAATCCCCCACATAACCCATAAACCACTGCTCCCCCATACATCACCTCAATTGGTAACTCCAGCAGGATTACCATCAGAAGTAAGGTTCTAGAAATAAGATAACCCATCAAAGGCACAGCGAGGGGTATCTTCCTATGTCCTCGATCCCCATACCTTGCCAAAATATAAGCGGGTATGAATGGAAGAAAGTTCGACAACATCGTGTAAGTCATGTAAAAGTTGGACATGGCCGTCTGCTGTTCCTCATCAGTGACCGTATGATTGATCGACTTGCTTGAGTTGGTGCATCGCTCTTTCACGACCATCTGCAGTCCAGTATCGTAAAATGCACTGGCAAGTTGGGCACAAAGAACAACGGGCTCGATGTAATACCGGATCGGTGCCAAACGCTGCATCTCCTTTTAAATCTAGGCTGAATAGCCTACGCAGTTCTTTAAAAGTACCGAAAAGTGCGAATACCTGTTGTATTAAACAACAGGAAACCGATTAATGAAAGCGCCCTCGCCCTCTTGTCAAACCGTTTAGAGTTGAAATCGCCCCTTTTCTTTTATGCTAGAAAAAAGAAAACGAGCTTTTAATTCCACGAGTTCAACGAAGTTCTCTGCGGAATTAGAAATTGATTGTGTGCGCGCTTTAAGACCAGACTAAAATGTCACAGAAGCAATAATTTACAGTAAATAAAAAAGCGACGAGCTCCCCAGTTCCGTGTTTACAGAGCATGCGACCTAAAAAATCTCCTAGTTCCTGTGTCTGATGTGCGCTGGGTGAAATGAGTCAGGCTGGTATGGGGAAGCCAGGTTGCAGCAATTGTATTGTAATTCAGGAACTTTCCACTGAATATAGGCTATCTAATCAATATTCTGTCAAAATGAAAAAGAGATCAATAATAGCGACGTAACTCGCGTTAAGAATTACTCGGCTGCTCTAAAACGTATCGCAGGAAAACCAGTTTTGTCTTGTACCTGTGCTAGCACGCCATCATCACATAAGTAGGCTGTTCAGTGACAGGCTGACTGCACGTAGGTTGCATCCTGCCGCACTATATTAGCCGAGTGTTGCAATTCTGGGAACGTTTGTTTGAGATTCCATTATCTATTGACCAAAGCATGATTAAAAAAAAAATCTTTACAGAAACTATGTGTGGTATTCGTTACTTAATCCGAATCAACTCACATTGGTTTGATATTCGATAGACTACTCGCCTGACATTCAGTCTCAAAAGATCAGTATCTCTGTAACGAAAATACACGGACAACCCTGATGAGTTGTGAAATTTTAGTAATTAGCTTTGAATAACTACAGTGTTTGGTTTTGTCTCTACTGTTTCTCAGATTTTAGTTTCCTTGTTAAGCATACAGTCATAGGCTAGTTGCTCATTTCAGTTGTATGGAGAAATAAAACAGTCGATACATAGGTCTCTAGAGAAAACCTAAAAATCTCAGAAAACAGTCGGACAGTCTTTAATGGGACTGTTGGAGTAACTTTTTTTTTTTTTTAATAACCTTTAGTTTGTCATAAAATAGCTGAATTAAACTTGAAAAATACTTGACACGTGGTTTTCATCTGAAAGTCTGACAGTAGATTTAGAGTTTCAAAATGAAGTCCCGCCAAATTGAGCGTCAAATGAATGGATGTGTAGCCTGGGCCAGCGATGGAATACTAAAAAAAAAAAAAAAAACTCACGTCAGTGGCAAATGTTTTTAACTATGTAGCAGAGGGTCTATTCTTACTTTTATGTTCTTTATTGAAATTGTGACAGTCTTATTACATTACATTAACACTTGAACGAAATATTGTATCAGCCTCATATAGCAACAGTGGTTTTTTAGCTCGTAATTACATTGAAATTACATATAATACAAAAGAAATGAAACAATACATACATCCAGATATTTTATTAAATGTCAATGATATTATTATTCTCAAATGAAATTAACCGAGCCACGTGTGTTATTTTACTTTTGCCTTGGCTAGTTCTGGTGTCTTATCCAATCATGGAATCAAAGTCCGCAATTCTCACTGAATTTTTAATTATTTGAAATTAATTATAATTTCAAAGGCTTTCAGACTTACACACCATAAATAAAATGTGTGAAGACTGGAAGTCCCTGTTGCATCCATTGTTATATGCAACTAGTCATAGCTTAATGTAATAAGTTAACATAATAAAGCATGTGAAAATATTTTTAACTACAAAGTGATATTGAGCAGGTACTGGTCTTCAGCTCACCTGCCAGGAGATGATACATGTCAGATTCGTAGTGGGATTAAGTTTAATTTACAGTCACATTTGTCTTTATTGAGAGACAAGTGATGCTGTTTTACATGGTCACTTGATAATGTGAAACAAAAATCGTTCAGTTAAAAAGAGTTCAGATATTTAATCTATGACAGAGTTTTTTCTATAAAAACTCACACACCTTGATATACACAACGATAACTTTCCATACTGCAGTGTTTTTATTTGTATTCAAGTTTGTCTGCACCATTGTGTGTATTTATTAGGCATGCCGGTTATATAACCGCTTCTGTAGGTGTGCATTACTGTCTTAGTTTAAAGTAACAGCAATCAGCTGTGACAAATTGCAGTGGCTCTCAGTTGCATCCAAAATAGCAAATTGCCAACAATGGTCCTTGACCTCAGCTCATCTTAACACCAACACAACCAGATGACTGCAAGTTCATTTGCCATTGAAACAGCAAAGGTGCTTGATAGTAAAATGATTACAAACAATTGACAGTGGCAGTTGTAAAACATTTTGTCTCTACCTTAAATTTCAAAATACATATTTTCATTGCAGTAACAATACTAACTATCCATTTCATCTGTTACTAATAATAATATTATTGTGTTATCTATCTTATATACTGCATTAGCTGCCCTATCATGTTGAACTGACTGATGAGTTTTCTGTTATGATTATGTTATTTTCTGTTATGATTTCACTTATTGAAGCCTTTCAGTTAATAATCAATTCATGTTTATCAATCCCGCAGTGCAGATTTTTGTTTATTCATATAGCTTATTATACAATTGTGAGAATAAGATGTATAGCATGTGAAGGTATAAACAGAAGTGTACCAGATTACAGGACATAGTTTATGAAAGGAAGTGGAGAATCATTGTGAGAAATAAAGAAATGACACCTTGTTTTTAATGAGAAAATAATTATATACTTGTATAATTGTGAGCCTTACAATACCTATGAAACAGAAGCAGAATATGAAAATACAACAAGTGGTTAACAAAGTAACAGGATGTTTATGTAGAACATGATTGTTCATCATATCCACTGTGTGGTGATTTCCCCATAATTCATTTCGTATCTCCCAAAATGTCGCAGACATCCTCTTCATTTCTTTAGCTCAACACATTGGATGGTGGCATTCCAAAGTCTTCCTGATTACAATGATTAATCGTATCATCTGAATTCTTTAAAAAAAAACAAATAGTAACAGTATTTCACAAAATACTATTTGTGTGTGTTAGTTTAAGTGTACAATGCATACAGTAAATTCAGTCATGGGACAAATGGTATAGTATATTCTAGTCCATGGGAGACAGAATTGCTGGAGCAACATATGTTATAATAACTGCGGATTTAATACTGTTAATACATGAGTTTTTTTATTTATCTTAGCTATGTTGCTACAGCATGCATATGAGGTACTGAAAGGCAAGTGTCTGCATAGCACACAACTGACAAAACCTGTGTGAGGGTGAAGCCTCACTGCAGTACGCTTTCTTGGATACCATGGCACAAAACTTTCAGTTTTTCCAGATATCAATGCGTACTCTGGTATTTATTTTACACGGATGGCATGTTTTTGCTGTGAGGGGAACCTTGCACAACACTGACTCATAGGAATAAGGAGCATTATTTCTGGATTAGAACAGGAACTGTACAAAGTTGTATCATATATAGTTTTGATACTGTAGATTGTTTAACTGCAGTTCCCCAGCAACTCTATTGTTCTGTATTGGTAACTACAAAAATACATAATTACACTTACTATTTTCATAGGTGTTTATGTTAAAGTAACCTGTTCATATCACACACCATCTAATATACCCAATGCAGTCTGTGTTTTCACTCAAACTACATGCATTTTTTAAAATCAGATACAGGTTTACTGTACTTAGGTACAACAGGTTAAACAGCAAACTAAATATTAAATTGTAGCATTAAGTGAAGGCTTGAGTTAATGTTGCTTCCTTTTGTGCTATCATCATATTACTGTATACATCCTTAAAAGCAACACTTTACTGAAAGAAACCACCTCTATGTTTTCAAAAGTCATATGGCATTCAACACAAAAACTGGCAATACCCCATACCTGCCTTCTGAGCTCAGACTCGCGTACAGAGACGTTGGTGTAACCAAATAGAGTAGAAATGTTAGAGTAACAATCATATGGACCTTGCATAATCATTCCTTTTGTCCTTTAGCAGATTTATCAAACCAAAGACAATATTCAGTACTCCACCCACAAACAATATTTAACTGCAATAGATGTGCATACATGGCATATCATTAATGTTCAGGAATTTTCAACATTATTTTCCAGAGGTTACTATAAGTACCCTACCATGCCAATATAAACAGACTCCTCTTCATTAAAAATGAAATACTTGTTTCCGAGCCACTCATTATATACCATATCAAAAAGTCCAAGCAGAAACATTGCATTATTCTCTTAAGTAAAATTCTTAAATGAAACAACTTTTCTCACCTTTCTATCCAAACACATCATAATTTAGAAAACAATTGTAGGTTTTCATTGTCAACATACATAAACAATGCACTTGCCCCTCTAAGTTATAAGAGTCTACCATTGTCCCAGACATGGCAGTACATGAATTGTCCTTTGCCAGAAATAAACACCTCTGTGTACATGGTGTGACATTATCCCAGCTTGAGTGGCACATAAGAAATAGGGTTCTATTGCCCTGCAGAACCTACCCTTCCTAAAATCAAAATACAGATCCTTATAAAAATGGGCATTTTATGTGTCATTCTAATCCAGAAATAACAATTGTTGAGAACATCTTGAGTTCAGAAAGGGACAAATGCCCACAGCTACACCTTTTGATATATACGCATATAAAAAATAATTACTGTAATACCACAAGTGCCTTTTTGCTGTCACCACACAGCTGCTGCTACCGCAGAGATTCTTTGGGCATCATGCAGGAAACCCAGCTTCTTCTCTTTATTAACAGAGTGTAATGTATATTTCCTATAAGTGCCTTCTGTCTCTGTTGGTTGTTGGAATCTTCATTCAGGAGAGCAGCAAAGCAAGGGAAAGTCCATTTTTCCTTGGAAATAATAAGCAAAATCGTGTGTCCAAAGCTGCAAATGACTGCTTCTTCAGCCAGGTATAATGAATAAGTCCCCCAGTGTCACCCGTTAGATTGTATTGTTATCTTGTGTGTGATTGTCAAACGGTGCTCTGGGTCCAAGGTACAAACTGAACAACCATCAGAGCCTTTCTTTAAGCAACGTCTGTCCAGTCCTCTGATGCAGAAGTCTCCAACTTCTGCAACATGACAATCCTACATATAGTGTTGTTTTTAGGTAGAACAACTGCCTGTAACATTGTAACACCTTACAAAACAGCAAAACAAGTCCATTTGAAGAAAAAAAAACACAAAAAGCATCAGGCGCTTTTGAGTTTGCCCTCAACCAAAAACATTTCTATCATATTGTGTTCTCACTTAATTACATCAATTGCAGTTCCTGAAACAATTCAGTACCCCAAAAGCAATTCCGTTTCCTTAAACCAAAAAACATTTCACAGAGAATAGTCTGAGGGGTCCACCCATTAGACAAAATTTTCTTATATGGAATCTTGTTTTAAACATGGGGGAGGGGGATACTACATTTAAAAGCCTTTGATGAATGCTTGAATAGATGAACAGTTTAGTTTTCATTTTATTGCAATTGTAGACTCTTGTAGCATAATACATTTTAGGAAAATTTTCAAGATACAGTAGGAGGAAAGTAATGTATAGCTTAAATACACCGGTTAAAATGTCTTTGACAGGCATACCCTCCAGGGGGCGAGGATGGGCAAGGTGTTTAAGGAAAGTTCTTTAATTACAGAATGTATAGAAGTGGTACCAGTAGATGATCAAAACTGATTTGTGGTGGTGTTTTTTCGTTTTTTTTGCAGTTATACTCCATTCAATCCATAATGATGACCATAACATCAATGGGAAAATCTCACTCTAAACCACCTATTTTGCAGTATTCAATTTATATGTATTGCATTCAGCTTTCTCATATTGAATATTTCTGGACCAAACATTTACAGACACTAGTGCTGAAGTATGCTTGTCTCAGATACAGATATATTAAAGCTCAGGCCAAGTCTATCCATGTGATTTGTCGCCTCCATGACAAAAATTTTACTTGAATGTAAAATTCAACTTGTAAAAATGCAAGTATTATTAGACTACATCATATGCTCTGGTAGGTGCAGTTTGCTGGTAATTTGCATTAACAGTATTTCTGCCTTTCATTGTAGCCACCATGTTTTACATCATGTTCCATTAACATCCCCTCCCTATTTCCTTCTGTGCATTTAGGAGAGAATGGAACTACTGCAGCAAAGCTTCCCTTCAAAAAAGAGACTTGCAAAAAAAACATGAACTTTCAGATCTGTCTGAATTAGATATAAAAAGGAAAAATATAAATGATTCCCTGTCTGTTTTTACACAACACTACTTTTGCAAAAGTTAATCCTTTGATCTGTACAATTTGTTAAAACTTTACAGAATAAGGACAATCCTCAAAGAAAGGCACCTCCCCATAAGAAATTCTTGTGGGGAGCAAATCAGATTTTTAAAAGGGAACTTTTATAGTGTTTACTATATATCATTGTCAGTTGTACTAAGTTGAACTACATATCTGATAACTGTATGTCCAGCTACTGGGAAAACACTTTGGAAAAGTTGTGATTGTTCTACCCATGATATGCAGTGTTTTCCTTTGCCTAGTTGCAAAATTATCTTTATTATAATCTATCCCTTACTAGCCTTTAACCCAGTTATGTTTAGTTATTGAGGGTGCAAATATTGGATTGGTTCAGAGAGTAGTATCCAAACAAGTTAATACTACCATCCTATCATAAGTCACACTGTTCTGTTGATAACACATCTTTTAAAAGCCAATATAAATTATTCAAGCATTCCACACAGGAAATCTACAGCAACTCCTAATGATCCACAGATATTTGCTTATTTTTATAACTGATTGCTTATTTTAAATATATTCTTCTCCCGAAGTGTATATGCTGTGTGCTCTCAGTGCTGCAGTAAAATGACTCTGCTCTTTGAAATCTCCACACCCTTCTTCAAGCAATGACAATCAAACTGAGCTATTTAGGCAAATAGCATCTCCATCAAACTGAATATGGTCTCCTTACACAGTTTCTCCTCTAAATCTCTCAGGCTTATGATTAGCTCAGTTAAGTCAATCCATAACTTAAAACCCATTTTGAGAACATGCATCTCACTATTGTCAAAGTTGCACATTCCCCAGCACTTCTGCACACTAAATACTCAAAACAAAATACATGAAAACAAAAAGGAAAACCTGAAGCAAAAATGGAAAACGAATCACGACCCCCAACATTGTGATGTATGGTTTCCTCCTGGAGCTTATTGCTGATAACCCAATGCAGCTGAAGCAGGCCTGAATCAATGTGTGCCAGAGGGTCCTGCTTAGGTCATGGGTCAATGAGTCGCTCGTGTGATTTGGGGCCTGATTGAAATAAATACTTTGGGGGTGGGTGGGGGGGCAAAGCTGTCCTGTTTGGGTTCCTTATCCCGCCCTCTTCCTGATTGTTGATTGTCACAGGTTAAAGCAAGCCTACTCCTCTTCCTCCTCGTCTTCCTGGTTGGCATATATCCCTGCTTCCCATCGCAGAGCCATGTTACTTTTCCGCCGAGTGACACGAGTCGCCTCCAGCACCTGCCAAAATCCATGAAGAAAGAGTCAGTCCACACATCATATCCTTCAGGGTAAACTGATCGCTTGTGTACCAGAGCCTTCCACTGACTAACAGAGCTTACTGCAGTTTAAAGTCACAGTGTTATGAGCTTATTAAGGGGTCACGTTTACCATGACTACCCATTTTCTTTGGGCAGTAATTTTATTGCAGACTTAACAACGTTAAAACTATATTATTAACAGACAATGTACTGCAAATTTAAGAACATTTTGATATCTAAAACCATTAAAACAAATGCAAATGATTAATTGTTGTGACTGATACTGTGTCCATATTTTTCTGTAAAAAATAAACACATATTTTTACTCATATTCATATAACAGTAGGTTTCTTATTAATACACAGGCACACACACAGGTGCACACACTCTGTTACGGTCACACTCTCTATACTCTCCATACATACTGAGTGCCGCAGGTCAGGCACTGGAACAAGTACACAAGCCAGACAATTTATGTCATCTGCACAACAAAAGTGGTCAAAGCTTCATTACAAACACAGGCTAAAAAAGGAGGAGAATACAGTCATAATGTAAAGGAAAGGGGCCTTCATGCCACGTCACTGAGCCAGGTGTATGGTCATTTGTGAACACAGCCTTACACCAGGTGTTACCTCCGGAAGGGCAAGTCTATATTGTTCTTATGAACCACAGATTGTCCATTCAATTCTCAAAGGTATGCTAACAAATCCTGTGCTGCCAAAATGGAACAAGGAAATTCTTTGTTTTGCAACATCAACAACGTTAAAAACATTTTTTCTTTTTTAACCAATTAGTATATTGTATACATCGTATATCTAACTTACACCTTCCCCAAATCATGAAGATATAAATTATATTACCTGAATATTTCTCAAATGAGACACCTTATATGCCTAATCATAAAATATTGAATATAATCATAGCAACTACTGACATATGTTCAGTTAAAGTGGGCTATACTTAAGATAAAGTATTTAAAAGAAATTTTCTGTATGTATTTCAGATACACTGAAGACTGCAATGGAACTTTTTTAAAGGTCTGAGACCTCTATTTTTTAAAAAAGTAGACATTCTAGGTTCATAATTGAAGGTGCACACAGAGGCAAGGGGATTTGGACAAAGGGGAACTGATTATTGCCACACTTCAATGGGTCAAAACCACAAGGAACAGACTCTCGGGACAAGCTTTTGGTGAAAATATTTGTGTCAGCGAATATGAACAAATACCATGTGCCACAGGGCATACATTTAAATTGCATCATGTGCTACATGTGGAAGGGAAACTCCTTTCAGTACTTGTGCATCAGCAGCATCAAACTTAGAGGTGACTTTGCCATTAAGTCATGCAAAAACGCATTGAAAAAACATGCAACAGCAACAAACGAATAAGCATATTGAGCCTTTAAGCAAGCATTGAACAGGTACCTCAGAAGTAACATCGCTAGCGAGCAATAAACGGGCATACTGATGGAAAGGAAAGAAGTAATGTTAGTCATCAAGATGGAACATTGAAAATGGGATATAAGGCACAGTACTACACTGTAAACAATCTCCCCTTTTAAGTGGATATGTAGCTTCCTTCAGTCATCTCAAATGGTGTACTGTGATTCTTAGAGTGAAATGGGCAGGGTACAACAAGCCAACCATTGTGAGAAAAGATTAGAATCTGGCAATTCAATACAGCTTTGACACCAGTGCACTGAAATCCTCATGTCTAATGGACTGCTAAACTCTACTGATTAATGCATGTAATTATATTTGATGTGGACATTTTGTTTGTGTTCATACATATGAAGGATATTTGGTATTCAATGTGCAGACAAATTTAAATTATTTTAGGAGGGACATTCTAACCGGAGATGTATCTTGGCATGTGTTTATGTTTTTTTAAGATGGAAAATAATCCATAGTGATTGTGTGTAAACATTATCTAATTGTAGATTTGTAAATAAGTATCCTCAATTAAGTGGTCTGTTAAGCTTTTCAGTGACAATTCTATTCATAAGACATGAACGAATTGACCACAGATCCATAAAAAGGAGAGGACAACTGAAATAATTTTTCATAAAAGACATGTCATCAATATGGCAGTAGTCAGCACTCCTGAGCACTGGACCTGACCTCTTCACTGACACGATTTATAAGTTCTACAATGTGACATTATAAAGTTACATTTTAGAACATCAAATTAGATACAGCCAGACTTTGGGTGGATCATATCATACTCTTTATATTCTCACCATTGCCTTCAGTCAAATGCATAATATTTACTTATTATATGAGAAGCACTAACTGAGATTTAAAACATGTCACACAAAAGAGCACATTAGGTTCGTATCTTAATAATAATAAAAACTTCTAGAAAACTGCTCTAGAAACAAAGTGAAAAGATTTAGGTTTAGCTATATATCCCTGGCCAAATTACATGAGAAAACACAAGAAACTCCTAAATACAGTGGCTGAAAAGTGCAACATAGTCTTTTTTTAAGCCACTGTTGACTTCCCCTTCATTCAACACAGGAAAGTCCCTGTTCTCTGTGGTAACAAATATTTTTTTACAAAGTCATATGAGAGGTAGACCTTCTGAGTTTTGTCTCCAAGAGACTTTGGAGGGATTATGTCATTTGCCATGTGATGAAATAAATTACTATGGGTACAATAAGTCTTTTAATGATCAGATACTGCATTCACTAAAGGACTCCATAAAAATAGCACTTTAAATATATTTTAATGTCAAAAACCATTGTGGTGCTTCTGGTGGATTACTGAGGGTTGCAATCTTATTCCATGGGGTTAAGACTGGGATCAATATCATAATTACTGATTGACACCTGGAAAGCGGAGGATTTGGCCTCAGTGAAGCTGCCAGGTTAACGAGGAGAGGAGTAGACTATAAACACCAGTGGCTGGTCCTTACTAAACATGTACTGGACCTGAGTGTTAAAACAAGAGCATAACAACGTGTCACATGGGGACTTACACTGTTGTCCTCCAACTTTTCCCGACGTTTAACTTTATGGGTCTCATAGTCCTCCATTAGGGTCTGCATGAAGTTTTTAGGCCGTTGGCTGCCCCCGGAATCATCGCTGCCCACATCTGAGATGGGGGAGGGCAAGGGACCCTCTGAGGAAGTGGAGGGGGAGACTGGAGGGCCAGGACGAATCTTCTCAATCTTTCCTGGAGGAATGACAAGAAATATAAACCATCTACAGGTGATACAGATTGAATTATGTGAATCCGATTTATATTATATACTCTTTTAGAAGCATTAATCTTCCATCCACTGAGAAATGCTTTATGAACTCTACCTATTTTTCTGGTCTGCTTGCTGTGTCAGCCTCTCAATGCTGTTTAATCTATATTAGTCAAAATTATATTCAGCTGTACAATTACACTGAGATCCACTATGTGAAAATGTGCCTCATTTTGTTACTTTACTTTTCTGAATTGGTTTAGACTGAAGCATTTCCTGTCACATTGGCAGGGGAGTACTGCTCAGGATATTAAAAGCGCAGTCACATTCTTGACACTATCCCAAACTGTGGTGAGGACAGGAGAATTAAGAGAATAACTCTGCATTCTGTTGTTCTTAAAGCAGAACTCTCTTTATCTCAGCAATAAGATAAAAAGATAAATGATGGTGGAACAAGGAAGACTTCATCACTCAGGCAAATCAAAGTGCTGAAGAGTTGAATGGAATTAGGTCTAAATTCTGACTTCCTTTAGTTGACAATCTCTGTCCTTGTAATACAAGGAAAAGAGCAACAGCACATCAGCTGGGATGTGAAGCTGGAGGGGTGAATTATCTACTGTGGTATTAGTGATGATATCCCTTTGTACTTGTATACACAACCAACCAATGCACTACAATAAGACACAGCAATTATGTGCTAAATAGTTGTTAAAATAATACAATAATCAACCCAGAGATCTGTCTGCAGTTTCATTGGACTAGAAAAAATATAGCTGCTCATTGCAGTATTTATAATGACCACTAGAGGCCAGTAAATCATAGAGTAAGGAAAAATATAAAAATGTACAAAAGGAAACACCCATGAGGATGTTCATCTTTTTCTCTCTTCATCTTTGTTAAAACATGTTTCTAATAACTTTGTTTAATAAACATTTAAATTTTTTCCAATATATCTGGCTTTAGAAACAGGTATGTATTTCCAGCACACTATTGAATTTATTTTATCTTACTTTTGAATATGCTTTTTTTCTTAATAATTGTAATACTATCTTATTATTTTATTTTTTAAAAGATTCTGTTCAGACTCTACAGTGGAAATGATTAGCCAAGTCAACTGCTTACAGCCAATGCAGAGTTAAATTGATTTTTGGTTGTGTATGATCCCCACAAACCTTGCATAAGTGGGTCATGCCATACAACAATTAATGGACTGTGGAGCACTGCATGCAAAGGCCAATAACTCAAAGCAACTCCTCTGATTAAATCTGCAGGACATCAGTTACATGAAGGCTAATCAGTAGCTAATGAATGTCAGAGGCATAGTTATGGAGCTACTCAATTCAAAGAATACCATTTGGGTTTTAGGGTGCAACGGAAGTTTCCTGTTAATAATTAGAAAACTTTGAGAATGTAATGTTTCAAATTTTATCCAGGGACTACTGCAGTAATTGTGGATTGAGAGAATTTCAGTCCCAAACATCAACTGCATAAGGGAGAGTTTTAATTTACAAATTATAATTATGTGCACATAGTTAATGCGCTCCCAAGTTGTTTGTCCTCTGAAGATAATTACTTGGTCTGGAGCCAACCCTGGCTGTTGACCATTTAATCTCCTCCACAGTGGGCATGTTTGGGTGTACAGTTGCCATTTAATAGCTCTCTCTGACCATGATTAAATGCAGATGTGTTCTATTTA
Organism: Albula goreensis; assembly: GCA_022829145.1. Lineage (NCBI taxonomy): Eukaryota > Metazoa > Chordata > Actinopteri > Albuliformes > Albulidae > Albula > Albula goreensis. The sequence continues at coordinate 46,322,544 of CM040741.1, forward strand.
TTTGCTCATAATGAAAATCACTGCTGAGATTGCAAAATACAGCCCTCAATTATAAATGTGATGTCAAATAAATATGGAAAATGGGTATGAAAGTCTGTCAAAAGCAGTGAATCACAATTCAGAGGTGTAGTTCACTTACCTGGTGCTGTCTTTCCTGAAAGAGAGAGTCTGGGAGGCAGGCTGTTAGTCTTCTGCTTATGGCTAGATGTCACTTGTAAAGCCTGTGTCTGCCTCTGCTTCTTTAGTTCCTCCTCTCGCTCTTGAGCTGCTCGGATTTCTTCTTCAATCATGGACAAGGTCCTCTGCTTGCGGGAGCGCAGCCTGAAAGGCCCTGAGCTGACCTCTGCTTCTTGGGCCCGGGTCACAGAGGCCGTGCTCCTGAGCTCTGCAGCCTCAGAGTACTTACTGAAATAACTGAATTCTTGTTTCTCGCTGGGTGTGGGTGACTGGGTCCTGCTTATCACAGGAGGCTGGACTGGGTCCGTGACCACCACAGGGGTCTGAACGGTGATCTTTGGGGCAATACTGTGCACCTCTTGCATTGGAGGTGATGCCTGCGGAGGCATGAATTTGGCTTTTTCTTCTGAGGGGGGAGGCAGCTGCGGTGTCACCTGCTCCTCTGCATTCTTCTCTGGGGTAGGGACAGGGGAGGGCTGCTCTGGGATCTGACAGGGCTCCCAGTCATTGTTCTGTTGGGCGAGGGCCTGCTGAATGGCATTCTGGACAAGGATTCCAGCATGGTACTCCAGCTGCTCCTCAGTCAGGGCGGACTCTGGGTAGGTTGGGGACATGCTGTGCTCACTTGGGGACTTAGTGCCTCCATCCATCTTCCCATTGATAGGAGTAGTAGCCTGTGGGGTGGGGGGGAAGGAAAAGTCTCCCAGAGAGTTCTCCAGAAAGGCATTCATGGTCTCGTTTGAAGCTCCACTGTCACTCACGTTATCCATACTGAAGTCATTAGACAGGGTCTCCAGCACAGTGGTGTCCTGAGACCGGAGAGACAGGTCATCCAGTCCAGAGTCAATCTCCTCTGGGTGATAGGAGCTGTTTGAGGATCGCTGCTGAGGGTACACATCAGGATCTTCCTCTTTGAGAATAGTCATCACCGCTCTGGCGCAAGTGAAGTCTCCATCGTCCGTCCAAGACTTCCCGGTGTCTTTCATCTCATTCTCTGCCATATTGTCCCTCTCCTGCTGAGTGGGGGGGTCTCCCAGGCTGCAGTAGATTCTCTCATTTTTGACAGTGGTCACTTCGTTGAGGTTTTCTCCTGTGTTATGGATATAATTGGCCACCGTCACAGAGCTGCTTGGCCTCTCCACATGTGTGACCTCTGGGGCTTTGGAGAAGGGTTTGGCAGAGTAAAGCTGTGGAGTCACGCCTCTCTTTGGACCCGCAGGCTGTTTGCTGGGTTCCTTTTGTTGGAACTGCTTGCGTGCAATGGAGAAGTCAATCTGCTCCATCATAATGTCCTGCTTATTGCCAGGCTCCAGCGGCATGGCGGAGATGGCTGATTGCGTCTGTGGCATTCCAGCAGCTTCAGACTTCCTCTGCTTCCTTTCCTCGTACTTCCTATGTGACTCCAACTGGTCTGGACTTAGCTCCTCCTCCAGCGTTTTCTCCTGAGGTGGGTTCCACCATTTGGCTGCAATTCCTGGGTTTTTCTTGACTGCTTGACCCCGGATCAGCTCCTGCCGCTCCCTCTCCAGCTCCGCAATTTCCTCAGATGGCCGGACCTTCTTCACTCGGACTGACTCTTTCTCTGTGCTGCTATCAAAGAGCTTTGATGGTTTTTTCTCCTCCTGGAAAGCTCTGAGCTCGAATCGGGCTTCTTTCTTGATAGTCGTCACAGAGGGCTCTCCAGACTGTCTTTTACAATCTTGGTCGATCATCCCTGAATGACCATTGGATTTTCCATCATCTGAGTCATCGATAAATGTGGTTTGCTTCTTTCCTTCAATGATAACCTCATCACTGTATGGAGTCAGCATACCAGAAACCTGAACGGATGGTCCAGTACCATCAACACTGATTGCCTTATGCTCAGGGGATGAAGTTCCATTTGAAGGCGCATCAGCCCCAGAGTCGCAGCAGTTAGCCTCCAGAACCTCATCGAGGTAGCGAATTTCCTTGGCAACATCACTGTCCAGGGATTCATGTCTGTTTTTCATTCCATTCTGGTCAGTGGTAGAGTAACAGTTATGCTGGTTGTCTTGTTGAGCTTCAGAAAAAGGAGCTTCCAGGTCCATGTTGTCCTTGCCTCCAGATATCACACTGACAGAGTCTAGGAAACTGACACTCTTTAGAACTCTCTCTCTCTTCAACTCACTGTCATCCTCTGAAAGTTTCGATGAGGGTTTCTGAAAGACACAATAATATCAGATATATTCATTTTTGGACACTGAGTTTACCACACTTGTGAATGCACTCACTAAGCCTCTATAAATATCCTTCTCATGTGTAACAAGCACTGCATGCGGAATGGCTCTATGTGTCAAAATCTGAGTTCATTATAGGATCACCAGAGATCCCTTAAATAGCTTTCCATTTCTTTATCACTCAAATGGGTCAAATCATGCCATGCCTGCTGTCACAGACACACAATGTCCAAAATCAAAGCAACTAGCAACTCAAATGCCAGAAAAAGAGACAAAAACAGAAAAATGCTCAAGAAAGTTGTGTCAATAAATTGAACTAGAGTCTGGCAGGTCATATGGTATTATTTTTTAAACAGTTTTCAAATGTTTTTTCAATCTGAAGAGGAAAAACTATTTGTAGCAACAACAACAGCGAATCATAGAAATGACAAAAAAAACCATACGAAACACCCTAGCCAGACCTGCCTGTGTCAAACCATGAGTAAAACTGTTCCCACACCCAAAAAGGTCCAAGCTGATCAACTAACATTGTGCCATTTGTGTCTTAAAACAAGAATACCTGGCTCTTTCACTTTTGATGATTATCTTGAATTAAAATCTAAAATTGTATTTATAAAATCTATCTGCATGATCGCTTCGCAAAATATTATGAAGTGACCATGCAAATAGATTACAATGGCACATTCAATGAAATGCATTAAGACTGAAATTGTTTAAATATTAATTGTATGTTTGCTGCAGTATGAATGAGGAGGAGGCATGACCCAGATAGGAACTGAATACGATGACAGCCGTTTTTGTAGCACTAAGGAGAAATTAGCATAATCAAAGACCTTTTTTTTAGAAAGGGAAATTTCCTATACAGTAATGCAAGTTTGTTTCTCTTTGTATTTTCTGCATGTGCTTCTGATTTGTGAGGATGGTATTCAAGATATTTAATGTTCATCCATAACACACATCCGTAACACATTTTTTAAAAATGTTCAGGATCCTGAAGGATATGAACACAATGCAGAACAGACAAACTTATATTAAAGTAATCTATTGTGAACTACATATCCTTACAATATTATAACATGGACACTGGTCAGCACAGGCAAATAGCTTCATTCATAACACCATGGTGGGGGACCACAATGCATAATGGAGGAGCAGACAGTGGGACAATGCAGAAGATAATGTGTATGTTGACCTCTGACCTAGGAAATCTGATTCTAGACATAAATAATAGATGAAAGGATCTTTCAGGATCCAGTCTGATTACAGAATATAAGCACTCAGTACTGTACTTGGAGGAGAAGGGCAGTATGGCATATCTATATAAACAGCTGCACCCTTGAACTGGTCATCAGCTGCTTAACTATGATTAAGCTTGCATGTGGCAGCCATGCTAAGACTCCATGGGAACCAGCACAGTAACAGTTCATGCTAACATCTAAAACAATACATCATGGACATTAAAACATTTATTTTAATTAAACCTAAAAATGTTAAATACACAGCTCCAGCCACACAGCTGCCACCAGCCTCCTTCTTATAGAAATATATTGATATAAGGCCTTTTAGCAATCTTTTTGTATTAACTTAGTTAGTCCCTAGTCACAAATAATTAAACAGAGTAAGAATTCTCAGGGGGTATATTCTCAATTGAAGAAATACTGAAAATGGTCAACAACACAAATATGAAGTAAAAATAGGTTTCTTGTGAAAAAAGGAGTAGTAAATAACTAGCATCCTCTTTTTGAAACCCAGGATGTTACAACAAGAAAAAATGTTTCATTGCGCACCTTATATGGTGTTGTTATAAAAGTTTGTTATGCTCTTTGGTTTGAATACACAGATGAGGTCAGGTCGAAAAGTAAAAATGGTACCCTTTTGAAAGGCTGTGTCCCAAATTTCAGTCCATTTTAACAAATATATTTAGTTGGCAATGAATTACTAACATAAAGAGAGACAGAGATTATACTTTTGTTTATTGGAAACCTGTGATTTCTCAGAAGCTAAGAGCCTTGATGAGGAAGGGGGATACTTAGGTAACTAAGTATCATAGTCACCTCAGGTAGACTACATTGTTTTCAGGAACCCCTGTTTAGGCGCAACAAAATCCAAAATACACATATTGTTTGCAGTGGCGCCGCCAACAGGGGGCCGGGGGCATGGCCACCCTGATACAATCGTTGGCCCCCCACTGGCCCCCCCTCACAAGTCGCATAGTCTATGCACATCAGATAATTAGTAACATTCACTGTAAAATAAGAAACCAAAGTATATCAGTATGCGATTCCTTAACTCTCATATTTACATAGTTTTCAACTAGCCTACATACTACAACAGCATAACAGAATTTCTGAAATTCAGTTATGGCTTTTGGTTTTGGTGTGCCACCCCAAGATTTTGAGTGGCCCCATTTGTCCACCCCTATGACAAATTTCTGGGGGCACCACTGCTTGTTTTAAAGGGTGATGAACAGAAGAGAGGAGACAAACCATGTATGCCCCTCAGCTGAAGCAATCAGCCTTGTTACATTGCTCCAGTTTCAAGTGAACAACTAAATGGGGATGAGAACCTGCAGCTCTCTTTGTATTTATTATAATAGATATTAAAACCAGACCTTTTTAAAGTCTTTTTAAACTTTTTAAAACTTGCTTTGACCCTCTTGTAGTCTGGTAGGGGGTTGATTTTGAGCAAATGTATTTATTGTACTTGTTTGAAAACAATTTATATTGACATACAGTTTTCTTGTCCAGCACACACACACACACACACTGGCCATTCCATAGTTTTTTTGTGTAGTGGCAGTCAATGACAAGAACAGATATCCTTAAAATCTGAGCTTCAAAGGATGTTTCATTTTTGTGCTTTGTGTTTTGAATAACATACAACAAATACATACATTCTACAGAGCAATACTAGACAAACGCAAGATTAAAGTCCACAGAAATGTTTATTGTTTATTGGTCATGATAATGTAAACATCTCCCTACACTAAACGCTGGATTTTGACCAAAAGTCCGTATGTATGATCAAATTCCCTATATATGCTGATTCTTATGGACCATCCATATTGAATTAACTGGTTGGTACTCTGAGATTGAGTTGAAGTTCATAAACTTCAGAGATCAATTCTTTGCAAACAAAAACTGTTTATGAAAACAGCTCTTTCTCAATGATTAGGCTTTGATTGAATGTATGCAGGGCTGGAAAGCCCAAATTGTTTCCGCTTGCTTGACTAATGAGGTATTAGATGAAAACCCTCACTAGACTGAAGTAAATTACTTTGTTAGGGAGCTGTTGGAAAGTAAACACACTGGAATTACAGGCAAATCAAAAACACAACATGATCTGATTGAGCTTAACCTGAAAACTGTGCTGTAGCTCCAGAGTAACTGGACATTGTCAAACTGCATATCACATGAAGAGAGGAGACACTGCAAAACACACACAGATATTACGGGGTCATTCCATCCACACATGACCCTTTGTCCATAAAAACATGTCATTCCGATCACACAAGTCCCTTTGTCTGCGAAAACGTGTCATTCCAACCACACATGGTCCTTTGTCCACAAAAACATGCTCCATTGTTGCCAGATGAATCTTTTTGTTTAAAGAGTAAAAGGCCACCCATGCCTAGTTACTATATATAAAATACACATTTTCATCAACCAACAAAATTAGGTTAATAATGAGTTTGAAACATTTGAAACCTTACACAAAATTTAATTTGTCTTTCAGTTACAATGGTTTTGTTTTATATGACTGAACAGGTATACATTATACTATATTTAGACCAACACAGCATTCATGTTTCCTTATGGAGAATTCCATATCACCTACAGTCATACAGCCCCGTATTATCTTATAGAAAAGTTGATAAGCATGTCTCAGTACCAGAAATACTTTCATTACACAAATTATCTTCTCGAGATTCTAGATTGCTCTGAAATGGAACTCGTTCTGAACAGCTCCTCAGGTGAAGCCTATTAGTTCAACAGCTCCCTTCCTGGGGTTCATTCAATATTCACTTGACCCAGATTTGTGAACTCCCAAAGACCTAGCGTCTCACATGAAAAACATTCACTTTCAGCCACCAATATTGAAGGTCTTCAAACCAGCATTCTTGGACACATACGCAACAATATATGAATTCATGGTTGAACAACATTACCCACTGTGCATGATGACCTTATTTTCTATAGCATCCTGCCATTGTGAAGAAAGTTGTACTTCTATTTGCTGCAAGTCACATCCTCCTCTGTATCAGCCCTTATTATTCCACTGATGACTAAATAAAGGTCATATGAATTCATTTGGAGGCGATGCGGGCTATGCTTGAAAATGTGGAAATAAAGTCATCATTATGATTATAAAAGGGATGAGCCTAGATGTGTGTCTTGTGAGGCGGCTCCATGTTATTCAGGCACTGATCTGTGAGCAGCTCTGTTCTCTGATGTAGCGTGGCTCCGTCGTCGGCACGTCCAGACAGGGCCCTGGAGTATCTCCGACCTTCCCAGCCCTTTTCAGATGTAATCTCTCATTCTGGCTTCACTATTACAAAGATGGTGGACTGGGAGAGGGGCAAATGGCAATCTATGGAGGACTAAAGAAAGAGGAAATGTACTACTGCTAATCAATGACCAGTTCAGGTTTCCCTGGCTTACAGACTAGAGGCATGCCATTGGCACTAGTCCGACTACGAACATTTTATTTGGTACATTTTTAATTGTCTTAAAGAAGCACATGTTTGTTGGAAATTTGGAGCAGGTCATAATGTGACACTACTGATATTTCTTCACTTAAAGCAGAAGATATCCCTGCTTTTATTCTGAGCTCTGCAGGAAGTCTAGAAGTTCTTGCATTCCTGGCAGCTGGGAACAGCTTTATTCCCCTGCGTCTTCTTATTGTCTTTAGTAGGATTTATTCTTAGAAATGTGTCAAAGCTGGTATGTCAAAATTTCATTTTCATGAATCTATGCCTCTTTCCTTTCTTCACCATTTCCAGCTGTGAGGGTATTTCATCAAGTTAAGTGTGGGAATAACTATTGGATACAGCCAAGCTGATATATTAAGCAGATATTAAAATGACAACATGGGGGCTGTCAGCTATGTGAAGTGTGAAAAATGTGAAACTCTTTTGGATTCTTGGTATTTGAGAGTTATTAAAATTCAGCAAGGAAGATTTTGCAGACCATAAATGTACTAAATAATGTGTCAGTCTCACCAGTGAAATAAAACAGAAATTTGTTTTAGGGAATAATATAATCAATAGATTGCAGACAAAAAGGTCAATGGATTGCTCTATTAAATTTTATGAATCCACAAGTGTATATGATTTATTTCTATGCAAAAATGGTGAGAAATGGTAACATGGTATGAGCATGTGCTTAATAAAACCCCTTCAGATTCAGATCCAGCAAACTGTCTGTCAAATAACCATCAAATGATCCATTTCTAGCTTCGACAGGAGTCACAACAGGAAAAGCCAATATGCACTAATTTCCACATGGATTAAAGTCAACTTTTCACATTACAATGCTGTTTAGCCTACATGGTAAACTCCTATAATTACCATTTTGAGCTCATAAAAAGACCTTAAGGCATGCTGCAGTGCATGACTCAAAGCTGGTGACTTCCTAATGACCACACAAAAAGGAAAACATGTACTTTCCAGTTCAATCTCTCTTGACCTCTAAAGCAGTTTGTGTAGAGAGCCAGAGTTATTCTATGCTGGGTGTGTAGGAGCATCCCATTTGTGTGACTCTGACATTCCCCGCATGTCTCAGATGTCCTGAAGACTCAGGCTCACCAAAAGGACGATGAAGATGAGATTTCATGGTTCCTGCACTCTCAACAATGCTGGATTACATGTGTGTGTGTGTGTGTGTGTGTGTGTGTGTGTGTGTGTGTGTGTGTGTGTGTAAGTTTGGGTGCAAAACAGAAAAAGTGCATATTTGTGTTGGTACATGATGTTTGAGTGTTAAATAGAGAGAAAGAGAAAAATTTGCTTGTGAAAAAAGCCTGCATGTGTGTCCTTGTCCCTCATTCTCACTCTCACTTGTCTTTCTCTTAACAAATCTTCCCAGTGTCACATTGTGCAACATTCCCAGCATGGTGCTGCCATTTTTGTGACATCTGGAATTGGTTACTTGGACAAACAACATGAAATACATCGGGTGTCCCAGTGCATGCTGGTCTGGCACAGCCCTCTAAACATGTCTGCACTAAGAACTCTTCCATGACACACTTTGACAAAAGAGAATCTCTATTAGGTAGACCGCAGGCTCCCCTATCACAAGCCTCCTTGACAAAAATACTTTCTGCAGAGACACAAGAAGTTTGGGACAGACATGAAGCTTCACTGTCTGCCTTTGAGGAATAAGCTGCAGTGTCCAAGGCACTGGTCATCTCTGCAGATGAGAGATGAATCATATGCAGCCAGTTGTAAGGGAGGCTCAAGGGTTTTCATTTTAATACCAAATTAATGAACCTTTTCATTTTCAAAAGACCTCCCCTCCATTGAAACCTGAGTATATGCACTTACAATTCACCAGAAGGACAAAACATAAAAAGTTTACATAATAAACCAAAACTGAATTATTATCAGTACATATTTCAGAGAAGGTTTTGTCTAAACTCAGATGCTAAAAAAACTATAAAACTGAAAACTACAAAACTGATATGCTTAAGAAGACATTCATAAACATTACTTTGTAATTACTCAATACCTTATATATTTACAATATAGAAGCATGTTAACTCATCTAAATACAGAGATGTGATTTCAACACAAAAAATGTATTGAGATTCTATTGATGCTACTCTCATCCTTTTCCTCTACATTAAAGGGAGAAACAATCCACAGTTACATTCACATAGATTTCCCTACTTGGCCAGTGGCTAATGCTTCCAAACAAAAAACCCTGACTGCTTTACAAATGATACTTCCCTTACTCTGCAACCCCCTGCTTTCTCACTCATAGAGAGAGAACAATGTGAAAACCTCTTTAGAATCTCACCACTGCTCTGGGGTTCCCGGGCTAGTCCTGTTATGGTCTCCGCGGCATGTGAAATAGCAGAGTCACCCCGCCGCACTCGCCCCGCATTGCTGCTGTCCCGCTTCCGCTCGGACTCCTTTTTTTCTCCCTCTCCACAATACTCCTCTTCTCTTTGGTTCTTTAAGTCAGATTCCTTCCCCTGCCTGTGTTGCAGGCTATGATGTCATAGCTGAGGGGCTGGTTAAAATAAGGAAGCGAGCTCCCTCTCCTCAGTGCATTCACACAAAGACCCTCTGTAACAGAGAACCCCCTGGACCTCATCCGGCCCCTACCCACCCCCTTCCCCCCACCATGGGAGGGGCAGACTGGGCAGGGCAAACTGTCACTGTCGCAGGCCCTCACACGTGGGGGCCGTGTCAGCAACACACCCAGCTCCATTTTGTGTGTGTGTATGTGTGTGCGCAGAATTTTCTGTGTAAATGAGTGTCTGTGTGCATTTGTGTGTGTATGTGTGTGTGTGAGTGTGTGTGCGCACAATTTTCTGTGTAAATGAGTGTGTGTGTGTATGTGTGTGTGTGAGTGTGTGTTTGTATGTGCGAGGGCACATGTGTGCACATGTGTGTTTAAGGGGACATTATTTTATTTCTGCTTATTTGAAATAATTTGGTGAGACAGAACCATGTCTAAACTAAGAAAGTACACTGCTTCCTTATCCCTGCAGTGATCTGATTTCCAGTACACCAGCTCTGACTAATTATCACTTTGCAATTATGTTCACATCTGCAGTTGTGTGCCTTGGAGAGAACATGCTGTTTCCCTGGCATTCACTCTCCTATTTTAACTATTTCACAAAGTGTTTGCTTTCATGTCAAAATGTAGTTATTTACCTATGTGGATGTATAACTACTTGCTAGCTACTTGGTTTAAGTATAAAGCTAAGTGTTTTTTTTTCTGTTTCTTCAAATCCAAAGAGCTATGTTTGTTTCCACTCAGAAAGATCAGATTAAAACAACATCATTATGTAAGAATAGTACCACCTACAATGCCAGGGCGGTGTATGCAACTAACAGCTAAATATAAGAAACAATGCCTCTTGCCACAGTTTTATTTCTCTGTCACTTGAATCTGTAATTAAGGTTTTATTTTTTATGCTTGGCTTGGCTTGGCTTGACAAGATGTCAACTGTGATAGCAAGTACATTAGAACCTCTGTAATCTCAGGATCTCGGTTTGTTTTCATTATTGACCATTCCAGAATACTACAAGTTACTTCAAATACAACTTCAACAATAAGAGCCCTTTAATTAAACTGTCATCTTACTCTTAATAACAGGCTACTTTAAATTTGTTGCTATCAATAATCAAACCAGAAGCAGGAGCCTTGCCAACTGTTGTAGGCACATACCTTCAATAAACACTGATAGCTGACAACTTCCAATTCTTCCTACATAGCACACAGCAATAGTTCTTAGGATTTGAGCTTTTAACCCTCAAGTTTAAATGTCTGAAGCACAACTCACCAATTCTCAATTAACAGTTAAGCCAATACATCACTGTAATGCACATGCAGCTGGGTAGTTCCAGCTCTGGCTGTATCTGGCAGATCTCAAGTAAACCTGATTAGCTAATTGTAATTCATCTATATCTGCACCTCTGACTCTGGCTCAAGAGACTGGGGACCCATGAACAGATATGACAACGGGGCCCATGGCGATGGACAGTTTTAGGGGGCCCCTGTCCATCTTAGAGCCCCCTAAATCATTATCACCTTTTACTCCATTAGCTGCTTGCAAGAGAAATTTACGCTTGATATATAAACATGTGAAAATGTTGGAACATCATCGCAGTAAATTCCTGAAGTATTTTCATAACTTGATTTTCAAAAATTGAACACAAATTAAATTTGGCATAAGGGACATTTTATCAAATTTTCTACTTTTCTTCCAGTTTGCATTTCTTCCAACATTTTAACTGGTTTAATTCAAAATTGAATATCTTTTGAAGGTATTGCAAGTAATGTAAGCCAAGACATGCAAAGTTTTTCAGGTTTTTAAACATTCAAGGAAAAACATATCTCCTCTCTTTCTCATGCAAATCTTAATTAGAACTGTATTTCAAAGATTAAGAGTTAAATGAAGAGGTGAAGAGTTGAGGACCCAAATCACTGATTTACAACTTTGTCAACTTTGCTACACCCATAAACTTATGATAATTGGAACTGAAGTAATTCACAGTTTCCTGAGAAATCCTAAAAAATGTTGCAAATTCTGGAGCTGGGAAATAGGTGTGCCTTTGCAGCTTGTGGAAATAACTGTTTTGACTCAGTATGGTGATTTCCTTGTGCTAGGGTGTGGTCTTTCTCCCCTGTCTTTTGCATTCCTGAGACTCAAGGCTTTCCAATGACCTACTATTCAATATTCATATACTAGACCTGTTACTGACACATTTCAATTGCATTCGTTCCCCATGAACACCAAATATGAGCAAGCTGAGTCTGTTGGCAAATTAGTGAACATCAAGTCATCGGTTTCTTTAAAAGTCCATGGACTTGAGTGAAAAGATGTGACATCATGAGCATTAAACCTTTAACCATAGTAACAAGGAGACGAAAGTAGCAGTGCAGCAAAATCAGAAGAGCTACTGCTCCCTATCCTCCTCAAACCAAAGATGGGATCTTTCTAAACAATAAAGTAGATTTGTTAAATGTAGGACAGATATTTCTGATGTGGAATACTAAGTATACAACTGTATATTCATTATGGGGTAATTTTATTTTCAGTATACACAATGTTCTGTCAAACACAAGCAAATACCAGACATTTAATAACTCATTTTACTACTCTCATGTTAAAAAAAGGACAGGTTCCTGTTATCACAGAAAATTGTGATTGTGAACTACACATTACTCCATTAATGTGGTGTAATTCAGGTAAATATGTGAACAAATGATCAAAGATTTTCTCAATAGCTACAGGTCTGACGCTGTGATTTTTTTGAATCTGTACTCATCTGAAACCCCCTCCTACTCATACTCTTCCTCCCCTCGTCATGGAGGCTTTCTCATTCAGGCCTGCTGAAAACCCAAGAATAACCATGTACATGTGCACAATTATGCCTGGCCATACAATATCATTAGTGGTTAGACCACTGGACTTAGGAGTAAGATGTTGTCACCATATAACTTCTCAACATTGAAAGGAACAGTTCCTTAAACCTTAAGGACAATTCTGTTTACTGCCCAGTAAAGCAGTCCACAATTACAGCTGAGAGATGCCTGCTAAGGGGTAAAAGTGGTCAGGCAAAAATAACAGAGAGACAGAGGTTTAAAATGAATTGTGGTTCCTGTGAAAGGCTGCCAGCAGCAGTACTGGTTGTGATTGATCAATACAACAGGGGGGGCCTACAGGGCAGTGAAAATAGCCTGAGCACGCCAACTAGGACACGAGCAGTCGATAAAGCTTTTCATCGGAAAGAGGAGAGGGTGTTTGGCTCTGACCGCAACGAATAAACTGTCGACGAATAAACTGTAAATGAAGTCAACAAAAGTAACGGTTGTATCTGGTCACAAATAGAATTCAAAAATGTGTTTGTTTTGCTTGATTCACACACAAGTTGTAAAACAAAGTTACAATTTGACTTGTAAGAATAAACAGCACAGAGACCCAAAACTGTTAATGATATCAAATGCTCTCTAACATCTTTGACTTGTGTCAGTATAATCAAAATTCATTTTACACCCATGCCTACTGAAAGCAAAGTAGTTTTATTTTTCATTTCTTACAAAACAAACAAAAAAATGTTTCTTTTTGTGGCTTACCTAACCAACAATTTGTAGCAAACAAAACAGTAGTATGATTCAATTCATTACATACATTTAGGACACAGAGTTTACAGTCTGACTGAGTCTGGGTTCACCCAATCCTCTTTCTTGAAACCCAATTACTTTCACCAATCCTCCTTCATGAAAATTTTATTTTATATAATTGCTCCTTGGACAGTTCATCCACTAAGTGTCTGTTACTAACCTCTGTCAGTAATGACTACAACCTCCTTATAATGGTAAAATGCAGTCTCTGGATCTGTGCACATGCAAACAAACAGGCACACAACGGAATGACTCTGAGATGGATTATTTCATTTCCAGAGCCTATAATAGATTACTCAGGCAGCAGGGAAGGATCTTGCAAGCAGAGCATACTGGGTACAGGGACCATACATACCTAGCTCTGTTATCCTCTGAGACATATAAATATTGAGCAGTGTCTGGGGTGTGACGGGCCCACACTAAGTATAATTACTCTCTCTGGCAAGCAAAGCTAAATAAAGTAGAGACTTTAATTCTAGGACACCAAAAGCTGTTTTGGGAATTTTTGACAGAAAGAAAAAAATAGGCATTTTACATATTTCTTGAAGAATAAACCAGATTGAAAGAAGAATGCAAAATCTGAGTGAAATGTGGTTTGTGTGTTTTAAAACCTCCCAGGGACTGTATTTTAGAATAGCTTTCCAACGCTGAATTTAAGATATTCATTTTTATTCTGAATTATGCTAACAATTTTCCATGCAACAAAAAGTAAGCCAATGTGATCTGTATTTCCAACTTTAATAATGTACCTCTATCATTCTTAGTTAGCACAGCAGGACCTAATCACACCTGTTATGTGTCCCTTCAGACTTTTTCTTTACAAATACATACACACTCACACATTCATTCACTGAGGTAAAACAATTTCAAATATTTTATAAACATATTTAAAATATAGTCTGATTATTAGATCTCAGTATACTTTTTGTGAAAACAGTTCAAGTCATTAAGCTCTTTCCTTCTTCCTCAGCACAAACATTAAGACGATTCCCTTTTTACCTCAAAGCAAATGCACAATTTAAGTAAACAAGTACGGTCAACAGCCTCCCAACAGATTCATCCACATACTGCACTATCAGCACATGGCCAGCGAAGAAGTCGGATCTCAATTCAATTAACACAAATCAGTGAAATGAGTTACGACAGATAAACAGATGGATTAGACACTGTCCATGCCTGGCTGCTTCCCTGTTCTCCCTCCCTCAAGTGTTGCCTCAAATATATCCTCTAATCTGGGAGAAGAACATGGATGGAAAGAGGAAGGAGGGGGAGGTTATGGGGGAGGTAATGGGTCAGCTGGTTTCTGTCAGCAGCTCTTGAATGAAATGAAAACATGAAAGCTGGCTATCTGAAAGTCATGTGCGGTGGAATGGCAGATAACAACTTTGTCCATGGTTCTCTCAGTAATTTTCAAATGAAAGACCCACAGTGTTGAAACTTCAGACCAAAGAGCCTTTTTTTAAAAAACTATATACTTCAGGAAGTATTATCAGGGGTGTCTGACACTGGAGTTTAGAGAGTGTGTGAAAATGGCGCTGCTCTGTGGCAGATCCTGGAACTGGATTCAGGACCATGTCAGCTAATTAGCCTCTTCTTGCCTCTCGGAAATGCTGTGCAGGTACCAACTAATTTTGAAAATAAAACCATTTATTTAAAAATGAAAAGAAAAGAAGGAGAAAAAAGATACACTTTGAGTGTATCAGAATCATTAGCAGGTGAACATCCGATCTGCTTGACCATAAATACCTGCAACCAAAATACATGTAAATTGGATTAAGGACTGCCATCCTCTCTTGTCAATGAAGCCAGAATTACAAAGGATTACAGAGATCATGGCCTTCAGCATGGAGTACGTCAAAGTCACTGACACCAGAACGGCAGACACTCACAGGGACACAGCTAATCAGGGTTAGAGGGTCAAACACTGACTGTCTACCTCAGGAAACTGTCAGAGCTTTCACGCTGCTCTTATATTTTAAACAGGTGAGGGTTCAGCAGGGGCCACAACCAATTCCTTTTTGGAAACACTCTTCGTCCTTGAAGGGGGCGGGGAACGTTTACCTTTACTCACCCCCTTGTCCATCAAGTGAGGTCACACGCAGGAGGATAATCCCTCTTGACATTCCGTTTTTACCTTTTTCCAATGATAGCCCCTAGCCTGTGCAAGCTGTGACAAGTCTATTTCTTTGCAAAGTGACAAATTTCCTTTGTTGAGGTAACAAACTAGGTTTACCTTACCTTTTTTTATTTTTATCTATTCATCTCCCTATCTCCTGACAGGCAAATTAAAATATATTGCACCCCTTTTATAACAATACTTTTGAATCGATGATAATTTATATCGATGATCTTATATCTGTCCTGTAAAATGGATGAGAAAGGTCTCAAATTTATATTAATGCCAAATAGATTAAACATGGTTACTATAACAGTAATGAGTATAGCAAAGCAGGTTCAAATGGATGTAATACAAAAAGCCAAAGGCAGTCTACATAGGTACAAAGCCAAATAAAACACAGCCTTTTCTTTCTGCTTGGAAGCACATCGAAGTTGAAATGCAGGTGCTCTCTCTACTGTGGCTTTCTTTGGGGGGTTCGTTTTTAAAGGCACCTTGTATGGTTCGTTGTTAGCCTGCTTTTCTCTTCCCACAGGGAGACAGGAAATAGGGCAGATCTTGACAAATCTAAAACTGGAACTCTGTGATGGCATCAGTACATTGCAGAGAGCAGTCATTGTAAAAGAGGATATCCCTAGGTTCCATATTCCAGCAGGACGTCTCACTGTCATATTCCATCATTTCAACTTTTGAGGAAATATTAATGAATAAGCTGATGTATATATTTAATAATATAAGGCTGAGTATGTCTTAAATAAATATTAATGAAGGATGATGGAGTGTATTTATATATGACTGGTCATCTTATGGACTCACAGCAATTTGATGGTATGGCAAAAATCTCCATCATTTCCACCTCCATAAAGACCAGCTCTGTAACAAATGTGCAAAAATGCAATTACACTATTTATGCCCCCATCCCCTCCTCACAAAACTGATTATTTTAACAAAAGCATATATTAAGCTTTCCACAAAAGACATTCTCTTGATATGCTTGTGAGTTTTAGTCAGTTTGGGTCAAAGCCAAACAGAGGTGGTATCAAAACTGAGGTATTTTTTTTTAGATAAGTTAGTGTGGGAATTGATTTATCTACATTGACCCATAACTCATAACAATGACAGTTATGAATCAGACATTATAATAATTGTATGCTGGTTATCAGCATTAAAATGCAGACACCTACCCTATAGATAGCATAACAAAGCAATGTAAAAACAAATCATGTGCTTTAGCCATAAACAACAGTCATTCTAACCACAATGTAATGGTGTAAACACTGACAGGAAGGAGGAAGTTATACAGTCCCATTGACTTAAATGGTTTGACACTTATTAATGGACCTGTTTTTGTAGGTTTTACATGTTTTCTGTCACTGTTATATTGCTCAAATTCTCTATGTGTGTATTTGTTATATGGGCGTATTTCCTCTAATAATGAATGGACAATGATACTTTTACAAGTGCTGTGTTTCTATAAAACCGTTCTCCAAAAATAAATTCCAGCTGTCTGTTCAGTCTTTCATAATTTCACTAATCCTTGGTTGATAAACATGTAGATAAATGTTCTGCGCTAGGAAGACTAAACTATGCATGATGTCTGTAACTATTGTAGAACAAATTCTCACAGCACTTAGCAAGCCAAGTCTGCCAAGAAACAACCGAAAACTAAGCATAGCAGCACAAACCACCTCGTTCAAAGAAATATGAGTCAAACACTGAAAAAAGTGTCAAGGCAGTTCAATAAAAGCTAGCCTTACCCTGAAGCCTTTCTCCATGGAGAGACAAAGGGCTTTCCAAGGTGCAGTGTACTTTAACATCTTGAGGCACTCAAAAGATGCACTGGAGTGACTGGAGTCTCCCACATATCCCAACTTCCTGAAGTCCTTTAATTAACACCCACCCTTCCACACACACACATACACACACACGCACACATACACACACACACATACGCCAGACCCCACCTCTTGATTTAAGGGTGAGAGCACAGCAAGGCAACAAGCATTCCTACGCCCTGTGCTCTTTAGCAGCGGACACCTAAGTAGAGTCGCCACGAGAGATTTTTTTTCTGAAAATGAGCTTAGCATCAAAAGCAATTATATGCGCAGCCTTTCTCTGTACGGTGGGGCGGGGGCAGGAGTGAATGACACTGCCCATTCACCCCATAATCCAAAGATGGTTTTGTGATGGCCACTTTCTAGGCAACACCCAGCTCAGGGTAGGGGAAGGAGTTCTGGCCAAAGGTTATAAGAAACAGTCCCTTTCTCCAGCTCCAGACTGAGAGGAATGTTGGAACTCTAATGGAATGACTCAGCAAGATGGGTCATGTTCAAGAGCCTTATAAGGACTGGATTATAATACAGACACTGAAATCCTCCAAATTGTTGCTCAGGCTGCACCCTGGAAATGATACCTTAACATCAACAGGAGCCATACGAAAGCCCATACTTATGTGTTATAACTCCTGAATAACCCCCAACTTTCATTTACTGAGTAAAACATATTCTATATACCCCTTCAGATTTAGATTCTTGCCAATTGAAAGTGAGGAGGACCAAAGACTTCAACAAATATTGTCATTGTAGCTTTTTAATATGCAAGTATTTATTACGAAGGCCATTCACATGAAACTATCATCAGATAATAAAATGTTTGTACCTATCTACACATTCTTTACCAATTGTGCAAAATGATAAAGGTACAAACCACCTGCAAACAACATGCATGGTGTGCTTGCTATGTATAAACATCTGTAGCGCTACAAAATGTTGATGCTGTGAAATAAAAACAACACAATCAAATGTATTCAGCTGCAGAGAGTGCATGTAGGACACTGAAGCAATATTGTGGTTAATTATGCCATCTTGTAATCTGATACAAGCCATATTTACAAAGAAGAGGTGATAAAATTCATATAAGAGGGATTTTATCTGTTACACTCTGAGAAAACATAACTGGGCTATATCCCCAAAGAATGCTGATGTACAAAAAGTACACATTAGTGTTCATTATTACTGCTTATTGCATGATTTTAAAGGATTCAAATTTTCTGCTGATTAGATCAATAATTACTTTTTTGTACTGAAAAGACACTATAACACACTGTAATAAACACACACAACAAATAATTGAAAAGTATTTTGTCTAGTTTACAACTGAAATATGCTCACATTCCTTTTTTGTGGCTTTTATAAAACTAAAATCCTTCACCTACATTGTAAAACTGAATGAATTAAACAGATCAATATAGTTATTTACATGTTGCAGCCATATAACATATGTTTAAATGGTCTTGACTGAAGAATGAATGTTATTTTTCCAGAGTTATTTGTACCCAGGCAAAGTCAAGTCAAGGCAACGTTTGCTGAAATAACTCACATAGCTTGACACCAGCAAAGACGCTCAAAATCCTTAAAACTTTTTTTGTTTGAGTTGTATGTGTGGTCAAAGCACCATTCATAACTGTCAAGAAAGTGACATGTCTGAGCCTAAATGTTTGTTGTTTTTAAGCAAATGCACCAATCGATAGGTCACCCCTCACCTTATGCGAGGGGCCGCGGTGAATGGAATGCATTTGCTTTCTTCCTGAATGCATGAGTTAAAGTTAATGAAGTTTTTTTGGGCCTTTAGCTTAAAAGTCACAAATTCCACACATTTTCTGTCATATCATGTGTTTCCACTTGAGCCTGGCAAAGAAAAAGCAAACAGTTTGACAACACAACTATTGTTTCCTTCATTATGGTTAAACAGATTTGATTCGGGCCAGCCAAAACTGCGTCTTTTCTATGCATGTAAGTGATCCTAGGCTGTAGCATCATTTATAATAATAAAAAAAGATGAATAAAAATAAATAAATAAATAAATACATAAATATGTAATTTTAAAAAAATAATAAAAGAAGAAGAAGAATGAGTTAGACTGCTGCATTCAGAACTGCATTAGAATGGCTCTACCATTAACTTTTCTCCACATATCAGCTATTCTTCCTCTGCTGTCACCTCCAAGGTTGAGAGAGAGCAAATGGAGAGAATAATGTGACTTTGTAATCAGGTATCCCTGCACTAGAGTGTGTCTGGGGCAGCCAGGAGCGCTGTGGAACCCAGGCTCATCGTCCTAAGGACTTGGCTGGCACCTGAAGTGTATCCAGGCGTCTGTAATGGATCACAGCAGTTGTCCTTTCCGCACATGACCCAGATTTGCAGAGTGGGGCTGTGACACACTTTTCTGTTTGGCTCAACCCTCCTTTCTGTCTGAACGAAGGCATCATGTAGATTCGTAACACTGCAGACAGCTGCCATTCACTGTTTTACTTTGTAATGTGTGCTGGTAGGCTGCATACTGTATCTCAGCTCCATATTATGTTCTTCTTCATATTCATTTAAGTAAGGGCAAAGTCATTGTTCTTGATGCAGCATTTTCTGTTGTGAAAAACAAAATCTGAACACATTCAGAATTTTTAGTCTGCAATGCATCCTGTCACAGGAGGTCATATGTTTTCCAGAATTACTGCATGTGAAAAACTTAAATGTCTTGACTTACAAAACATGCATGCCCTTATTTTCAGAACAGGGCAATATATTTGACCTTTCACCTACTGGTTAAGACTATAGCTTCCCCTTACACACTAGGCAACCTGAATCATCATTTTGCTGCTACGTTAATGTAATTGTGAGGTGGATGAAGGAAACAGATGATTTATTTATGCTTTAAGCACAATAGGAAGGGTCAGGCCAGAAAGGAAGTACTTCTCTTTGTATCCAAGGGCCACCCCTCAACAAACCCCAAACAAAAACACACCACCTGTTCCTGTGCAGGCAAAGACAGCATGGATTTATCAGGTGAGGCTAACTGTCTCATTTCCTGTATTCTGAAGGCTCAAGTGACTAAAGGAGCATCCTAAGGTGTTTCAGTGTCCACATTTTCAAGGTCACATCCACTTCCTGTGTTGAATTTCCTCTCCCACTTTCAAGTTGGAGATCATAACAATTAAAAATAGCAGACAGAGAATGAAAGCGCTCAACCTAGGGCTCAGCAATTCTCTGGCATATTTTATCAAATGCTTCACAGTTACAAATAATGAATTGCACTTCACATAACATATATCATCTGATCACACTGAGTAGAGCAATATAAACCAACTGAAATAATAACATGTCTGTGTTGCGTCGACAGGAATATGCTCTTATCATTCACAATAGCTGTATATTACATAATCTGTATACACACTGATCTTACTTTACAATTTATAACTTGTGTAGCATTTTCCTTATGAAATCTAAAGCACCAAATGTCCTCGAACTATTCTCCCCCAGCAACCATCCCATTTGTTGCAGTACTGCAGCTCAAACTTCTGTCAGGGCAGTGAAAAGAGATTCTAAAAAAAGACACAAAACAGACCCTTGGGGTGCATTTACTTAAAATGTCTGCTTTGTACCCCATGCTTTCAAGTGAAATGATACAGTGCTTTGTATTCTGTATGTACTGTAGCAATCATCCACTGACTATTCCTACTGCTTTGCATTAATAATCATCAATGGCATAGAGCTATAAAAATCTAAAATGTCGTCATTAAAAGCTTTCTGGTTTGTATCTAGCCTTCACTTCAATTTTCACCTCATCATCATAGTTCCAGAAGGCCATTGTTGGCAGAAAATGGATTGAACATTTAGTCTGTTATTGAGTAATACAAGAGCATTTGATATCAGCAATGAGCAGCACAAATTTCCAAGGCCACAGATTTCCATCAGTGTGAATATATTTTAGACATTCTCAAAATAACCCCAATTCCCAAGACAACATAATATGTGTACAGAGGAATGCATATTATTAATATGTCATAAACTTGAAGTTTGGATGGCTGCATTTCATTAATGCTGACCATAGCTATTGCAAAATGACAATACAAGAAATATAAAACAAAAGTCAAAATCCTTTAAAACACAAATTAGCTTGAAACAATCAAATAAAATTGGCAAATAAAAACACAGAACCAGCCTCTCACCAAGGACATTTTTGGAGGGTCAATAAAAACGAATAATCAACTTTTATAAAATAAAGAACGATCTCATCAACACATGTAAAACTTGCTTGTCATCAAACAAATAAGAAAAAACTGTAACTACTGCTATGGTTTTAATTTGCTTCCAAGATTTTAACTTTTTTCCTGTTTATGAAAAACAGATTTTCTTCAGTCCAGTACACGTAAACAAAATCGGTTCATTTTACTTAGTATTCAAACACAGCGTAAAACCTCAGACTTATCTACGATTCCTTGAACATATAGAGCATCAACAATTATTATTAAATAGTAAAATGTGGGAGAAAAAAGTGTCTAATTTCATCATTACATGACTACACAAATGAAACAAGAATCGCCTACAGGATTTCAGACAAACATTCCACATACCAGGAGAGCGGAAAATATCATCCACACGGATATCATGGCAGTGTTTTGGTCCGGATCCGTAGTCTTGTGAGAAAAATGTGTTGCGTGCCTGGACACTGGCAGAACGCATGGCAACACAGGTCTCTCCCCTTCACTCACTGCTCTTTACAAACAAGTGGCCAACAAAAGGCTCAATGCCACTCAGAAAAGAAAAGAAGCTCTCAGGCTGAATTCTAATGACTTACTATTCTGAAGCTGCAGAGCCAGTGTGCACTTATGATGCCTTCATGTATAGCATCTCAATCAAAATCCCAACTGCATATGTAAAAACAAACCACCAGTTATCACTTAAAGATGTAAGTGACAAGAATACAGTGTGGGAATTGTAATAGTCTTACTTTGAAAGTACTATAGAAACTGTAGCCAAACTAAACATGTCAAAGTGAGGTTTCCACAATAACCAGAGAGATCCATGTGAAGCAGACAGCATCAACACTAAAACTGATATGAGTCAATATGTAAATATGATTATGAAAAGCCATGAGTTTGGCGTGTATGTCGAAAAGCACCTGAGTGCAGGCAATGTCGCACAGATTTACTTTGAGAAAAGTTAGTTGATTTGTGCTGACTCAGGTGTTGCACAGTACACCCTGGCTGCAGATCGGAGCTGTTGTCCTCAGTTCATTGACAGAAACAGGGCCAGCATGGGGAGCTGCCTGCTGCAGACACTGCGGCAAACACATCTGCTCAACTCTAATCCCAGAGCAGTGTTAATCCTGCTACTGACATTTTATTATGGCACCTGAAAACAGTGCATTAATGTAATGGGTATTACCACACACAACATTTTAGCACTGGTAGAATAATTTCAAACATGATGATGTTAGTGACTTCTACACCACTTGCACTATAATGAACAACGATATTCACTTTATTTACTTATATCTACAGCACCATAATTACTTTGGTGTTTTGACAGTCAAACATGGTACATATTAATGATATATCAACATGGTTTCCAGTTAATTGGCTTTATCTTTGTGGACTGAAATATAAAATAAGTCTAAATTCACATTATGTGGATCTCCTGATTGGGATAGCAAGTCAGAATGGCATAAATGTGTTAACCACAAATAGTAATACCTGTCTCTTTTCATTCTGTATCCAACCCATTTGCCATGGCATTGGCCAAAAGCACTCAGCAAATGAGGACACAACTAGCAAGGAGGACACCATCCATGAGCTCATTTTGAAATGAAAAGTGGGTTCAGGCAGGGTTACTTTGATAGAATCCTCCATCAAGATAACTGTATGCCTTCCCCTCCCACCAGCCCCTGTTCCACAGCAGCACAGCCAAATACCAGGCTTCAGCACTGTGCATAACTCAGGTTCAGTATAGGGTCAGCCTGCAGGTCACGAGGCCTCTCTGACACTTAAAATACTGGTATGGATGGGGGTGGATTTAGCAAAATGCACACAGTGCAGATACCAGTAATGTTGGCAGAGCTATCATAGAGATCCCAGTGTTTGTTACGACTATAATTTCACCAAAGTTTCACTGTGTATATTTGGATTTACAGTTGCATACTTCACCATTATGGATTGTTAAAATGTCCTGGGGAAAAATAAATAAATAAACCCCCTAAAATGCACTAAAGAAAATCCAGACAGAGGAAATGGGAGAGCAGATGCCAGGCCAAGCAGAAACGGAGAACAAACAGTGATTGGGTCCGAACTTTGTAAAGAGAATTATAATAGCCCATGCATAACAATGCTCTTCAAAATATATTCATGACATATGAAGTAAGGGAAAATTTAACAATATTTCCTGTTAAAGTTAATCTGACCTTAAGCCTTTTTCAATTGAACAACAATGAATGTCAAAGAAATGCGAGACATGCAAGCAGTTTTTCAACGTTTTGACATTAGGTAAAGCATTATGTATCTGGCTGTTGCTGTGACCAATTAAAAATATCATGCAAGAGGTGAAAAATAATAACATGGTCTTAGAACTTTTACCAAACATTAAGCACAATGCACACTGTTAGAAGGTTTAATAAAGGCCTAAGTAATTACGGATGTTAATTAGAGTTTGTCAGGTACAGTTTGTCAGAGAGGATCTTAGTACAGTCACAATTCATTGCTAATCCTTCATTACAAAACACAGGGAAAACTAACAAAAGCCTTCCTTGAAAACCATGCTGAAAAACATGGCAGGAGCCCTACAAGGAGTTTACTGAAGTGTGAAAGTATCCTTTGCTTTAGATTTTGGGGGCATTAGACAAGCCCTTCCTCTGGTGAAGCACATCCCCATTAATTAACATATCGGCTGTTGGATTTAAACCGCTTCTCCACACCCATCTCTTAAAGGCATTCATTGAAGTTGAGTAAGTGTTTATATCCCTCTAAATACCTCTTTGCTTAAAATAATCATTATTTAGCTGTCTGAATTCAAATCACTACTAATCTCAGTCAGTATTCATCTGAGACATATCCAGGAGGGTAGACTGTGAGTGGAAGAAACTGATGATTATAGCAAGTCAGACAGTACTGAAATACCAACAAGTACAACAAGGAATAAGTACTGTATCTGTAAAGAACATGGTTACAGTATAACTGTTTTATTGATTGAAGCCAATTTCATTGAGACCTTACAGACTGATGCC
Organism: Albula goreensis; assembly: GCA_022829145.1. NCBI lineage: Eukaryota > Metazoa > Chordata > Actinopteri > Albuliformes > Albulidae > Albula > Albula goreensis. The sequence goes on from CM040741.1 coordinate 46,346,945, forward strand.
CATCAACCTTGGCTAAATGTACCCATTACTCACCACTAAAGGGTTTCCTTTTTTAGAGTACGCATTACTGAGGCAGTGCCATCATTACATAATCAAATCATTTTGGCTCAGATTTAATCCTCTGGGGAATGTTTAGGAACAGACTGATCCAGTTGTCTGTAGTGGTTTGGCACTTAATGTCAGACAGAGTGGCATTTTAATTGTTGATTGTAAATGAAAGTACATGATGTTTCATATTTTTACCTCAATTAATTGTTTGATAGTTCTTTAACATCACATCTTTAATAATGGGCTACTACACATTGAGAAACAAATTTCATTCCTGTATTACTACTTGTATTTTAATTGAGACTTTCAAATTCTCAACCAAAAGTTCAAAGCACTACTGATTCCAACATGTGAAATAATGATCAAATAGATAATAAGTCTGGACATCGTGTTCAGCATACCACAGGACCTTAATTTTGCGTTATATCTACATAAGACATATTTGCTCTAAAATAAAATAAAATAGTGACTTGGACATTTTATGCTTAGTTCTACGTTTATATAAGACAGCAACAAAATATGTATGAGCCACACTCTTACCTGGTATGCCTGCATTTTGCAAGTTTGTGCGATCCAGATTCAAGCATTTCTTGGAGCAGCTAGTAAGGGATACAGCGTATTCCGCACTGCATGGCTGCTGCTTCCTCTGCCTCGTGGCACCCGCATGCAACTCTTGACAGTGATCCTACATTTCTTCTCCATCACACAAATGTACCAACATTGAGGCAGTGAAAGCCCGATGGCTGTCAGTCACCATGGCCAATTTCCTCTCCAACAAGTTACTTTAGCGTGTAATTCAATTCATCTTCACAACTCATTAAAAACAGCAAAGCACTGAAAATGTTGTCAATGGCACCTCCACACCACACTAAGAGATCACACGGGAGATAGCTCCCCACTAATCAGCACATTCTCAATCCTATTTTCAGGCCATGATTACACTGCTTTATTTAGACAGCGTGAATACGCTACGTACATTGTTAAGCTTGAATTAATGCTAATCACAAATTCCATTTCGACAACACAGGTTTTCCAGTTTATTCCAGTCACACATATCACACGCTATCTAATGCCATCCAAGATTGTCTGTATAAAACCCAAAAGGTGTGTGCATATGGCTCAAATTCATATTCAATGTAGAAGAACACTGCCTCTAAATGTATTAATATACCTTTGGTAAGCAGATAGATACCAAATTTCTTGGCATGCATTTCGAAACTGGGGAGTTCATTTAAACAGGACATGCCATAGAATATTCCAAAAATAAATAAAGTGAATATGTTTGGAACATCTCTGTGTTTTATGTTTATTTATAGCTCATCAGCCACACCTAGAACTCCTATGCTCTCCTCCAGTTCCTCAGCTTGATATAATTTGATAAGGATGTTCCATCTCTTAATTTGGTGCTGGGAATACAAGCTGGCTATTCTGAATATGACCTTGGATGTGGGATAGGAGCTGTCAGAAAAGCACATCCATATTTGGAGCAGAATAATTCTCCCTCTCCATCTGATGGCTTTTGCAGATTCAATGACCTGATGAACTTTCCACTCGTTTGTTTGTGTGTTGGAATGCAGCTGATCTCTTTTCAGCACCACTGCATAACACAACTGAAATAACAGAACTGAAATATCCTGACGAAGGTTTGTTTATTCATTCCTGCTAAATTCCTATTCAATTCCAAGTGTTTGATTTCTTGATGTCAATGTTCACTTAATGCAAGAATTTTGTTTGACCTATTTCTGGAAGCTTTCTTGGTATAATTAAGTGTCTGTATATCACACAGCTGTATCCATATTTTTGTTGATGTAAATGCATTCCTTATTCTCTGCAATGTGAAATGTCCATTTGCAACTCTATATAACAGTCCCATTTCTAAAAAGTAATCTGTCAGTTCAGGAATATACATACTAGCATTCGTGTCTTCCAAAAATCATTCTGTCTGCTCGCACAGCCACCGGGGTGACTGCACTGCAAGATTGCACGGCTGACATAAGTAGACTGCAGGCACTCAGTTGACTATTGGTGATTGGTCATTGAAATCCTCCCTTCCAGTGAAATGTTGTAGTCAGTTATGCTTTATTCTGCCTGAGTCTCAGCCACTTCACATCACGGGGCACACTGCTGCACCACGCACAAGTGCCTTCATGGGATTTACCCCTCTGGAGACCACGTACAAACATTTAAAACCAAGGGTCACACTGTTTCCTCTGGCTTAGTAACGAGCCAGTGAGTAACAGTTAGCACTGTTGTCATGACATAAGTCAAAAAACAGCCACGGCATACTGCTTTCGTTTACAAAATTACAGCCATTCAAAACATAAGTGGAAGAACAATTGTCATTATTTCCTAACATTGTTTAGGCAAGCGATTTGTTCTATGTCTTTTTCATCCAAAAACCCGAATGAGGGTAAGGACTGTGTCTAAATAAGATTTCACTTCACCTGTGCGTGATAGCTAATAGTCTCCAAAAGTAAACAATTAACAGCCTACAGAAATACAATCAGCATTAGTGAATACAATCTACAAATTTGTCACGTAAACAACTGCTTCCGATAACAGGAACGACAGGGGATTAGAGACGTCTGACGTGATGACAGAGGTCCCAATCTCTGAAACACTCAACCAGCACTAATGGAGTTGTTCAACAGCTCCCCCCCTTGGGAACTGCTGATGAGGGGAAACAAATGACAAATGGCAAGTTACAGCAGGAGGCCTGCAGTGCACGGCTTGGGCAGCATGAATTGTCTCTTTTTAACCCCAGGAACAATTGGTTTCCAAGGACAGGGCTGTTAGTTGTGAAATGCTTTGTAGTGCCCCGCATTTGACTTAAATAACCCCATCTTCTTGATTAAAACAGGAGATTAAAACATCTCCTTGATTAAAATGGTTGATTGACAAGAAACATTTGTAACACTTTCATAACATTGGAATTATTCTGTTTTCTCCTCCCCAGGATTCACAAGTATATCTGCACATGTTTGTGTGGGTGCATTCATGGTTATTTAAATGCTAGTGTGACATTTCAAATAGGCATTAATCTTTTCAAGATGGTTTGATTTCCTATTTTGCTTTCTATTATTGTTGTCAGCTGTAGAGACTATATATTTTTTTAAATCAATTATCAAAGCAGCAGGTCTACATGTTAACAATGTGACTTTCACTGCGTATTATCTAGACCTCTGCCCTCTTTTCTCCCTCTTATCTCCTGCTTACTGACAATTATACATTCCTTACTCTGACCTACTCTGACAAAAGACTTTCCTTCAAGCATAATGTGTTGCAGTGACTGCAGTATACAGAAATGTAGTTCACGAAAACAGCATTTCACTTTAAATCAAGTCTTCTTCCCTATTGACTGCATTATGTAAGCAGTGCCACCTTTTTAATTATCACAATTCAGTAGAAACACATTTCTTGTTATGGTGACTCAGATCAGACCACCGGATCAGTGATTTGGTTTATGGTTTGATGACTGGAGGAACAGCAGACATGAACAGCTCAGCTGGAGCTGTGTGAAAAGGAAAATGGAGCCCACTGCCGCTCCATTTATCACTCACCAGTCAAGAAATATGGAATGTGAATTTCCTTAAGTGGGATTGGCATCCTGTTCACAGAAACAGTTAAACATCAGGCTGCTTTGTTGCCACAAAGCTGACAAATCAGTGAAATATCTGTGAAAAGTCTGTGAGGGTCTGACTTTGAGAGAATATCACATTCAAAGCATGTACCATGGTACAGTTCAGTTCAGAACTGACAAGTGCAATAATCACTGACAGCCACTGTGCGTTCAGTCAGTCGACAAGACCATTTTAAAAACAGATAAAGCAACCTACTGGAGATGATTTTGATATGCCTTTGCTATTCCATGACAGGAAAAATACATTTACTGCACCATTAATATAGGACCGATGGGTAGGGGTGTAGAGTACCATGCAGCTTGGATTGCAGCCAAAAGGTTTAAGTTCCCAATACACTAATTATACTCAAATACAAATGTATGAGCAATGCATTTATCAAATAGTCAGCTTTTATATTTAGGAATAAACATAACCAACTCATGTAGTATTTTAAGCAAATAACAAAAACTACATATATTCATCACTGATCATTTTTGCGGTATATGACTTTTACAAGTATGATTTGTATGTGTACAAATAAAAAGTTTGTCCTATTATCTTATTTTAGAAACAGGAACAGGGCAGTAAACCGAATAGCATAGATATGAACTTTGTTCTTGTGTAGTGGTCCTCCTGACCCCTTTCTTTGTAGACCACCTGAGAAGCAGAAGTGGCTAAAGGGCCATTAAGCTTAATGAGAGCAATGCACAATGAGGAGAGGAGATGGACACTAGAGAAGCCTCCAGGCCAGATTTCTCGTTTCTCAGAACAGTACACATGATACCCAGAGCGGCTTAAAGTGATCTCCTACTCCTACCATTACTGTAAAGAAATAGCAGTGCGACAAACATGCTCCTTCCCCTTGAGGTATAATGTCAGAAAGTAACACCTGTTCACTACATGACAATTGTGTACTTGCTTCTGTGTGTTTCACTTAGAGGCTACAAAGAGCACATAAATAATTAGCAGGAATTGTTAAACTGAGATTGAGAAAATATTTTTTGCTTTTCTGCTTGATCCTTTGGTGATGTGAGGGACTCACATTTTGAAATGGCAAGGCAGAAACTGGGAAACTTAATAAAGAATACTGAAGTACAATATCTATTCTGTGTACACATAAGGCTTATTATTTTCACTAGAGAGCTTCTTTGCAATATAGCAACAGAATTGTTCATACTGAATTGCTTTTCTGTGCAAAGCGTGACCTGAAGATTCCTCAAATGAATACTCTGATATCGACAGGATATAAAATGAAAATAGGAAATGGATCCTTATAGCTCTAAGCCAGCATTGCTTTTGACAGTGTTTGTCATTTCCTGTTTTCACACACTCCTCGCTACTTAGCTGCAGTGATGCTGTATTGTAATATTTTCAAGGACAATGGCATTTCTCTCATATGGCTTGTTCTACATCAACAGAATGTGGCATGAAGGGTATGGACAACAATACAAAAAGATTGTGATAAGGTTACTGAGGATAGCTGATGTGAGATAAGAGCACATAGCCTTCAAAACTTCATGGTCAAGGTCATCTTTTGAGTAGGGTGGGACATTTTTTAGAAAATACTTGATTCAATTATTCACTATTGTCATTTAACCTTCAACAGTTAATGTACCATAAGTGACAGGTATTTTGTGTTATAATACCTTTTTTCCAAACTGCAAAAGAAACACTTCATATTTCTCTTCGATTTTGTAGTTTTGAGCTGTTTCATATGTGATGGATTTTTGAATTTCTGTTGGATTATACACAGCCATACAACTGTACACATATGCCATCAACATGAGAAAGGGAAAGCTGTGTTATTTTGGAAATAAACTCTTGTTTCTATTCTGAATAATGAGATACAGTCAAATGAGTTAAAGTTGTGAGAGCTGACCTTAACATATGGTGAAAGTCACTCAGCTTTTCAAAACAAATTACTACATGCTCTGATCATGTGACAGCTGGCATAGCAATTGTATAAAGTTTGTCTTCATAGATAAAGTGAGATCTGATTTTGATGATACTGAGTCTCTAGAAATGTATCTATCGTTCTAATAATGTTCTACTGCTGTAACTGTAGGGTATGTGACTAAAGATAGACAGTGCCTGAAGGAGAAATGCAAAGGCGAGAAATGTTCACAGAAGGAGTGAATTGTAATGAGCCTTTTCTTCCCAGATGTGAGCCAGTATACGATGAACAGCTGGCCCTGCTAAATTCATAAAGGAAGCAAATGATGGTCATTCAATTACAGTACAAACTGCTCTTCCAACCTTAGGAGAATGTTCAAATTAATTTATGTCTTATTAGAGTTGCTATTTGAAACATACTCACAGATCTGCAATTAACAAGGTTGCAGACCTTTATTCTAAATGCAATCTCCAACTCATATTAGAATATGTTATACGATGTACGATACATACTTTGAAACAGATGTCTTACAAAACATCTGATAATTTATCAATGACTGGACGGTAGGATGATATACCTGCGACAACTAAAATGAGAGATGAGACAGCATGCATATTAGTACAATACTGTATTTGTCTAAAACTTGAATTTTAAAGACATTACATATGGAAAATTGGAGCAGCTTGCTTTTTAACAGACCGTGCAGAATTACAGGAAATATGGTCCTTGGACCCCTCCGACAGAGAAACATATTATAAACAAGGCTACTCCTTCTTCACAGGAACTATCAGTGGGGCTAATAACAATAGCCTTATAGAATATGAGACATAGTAATAGCTTTCTGCTTGGGGTCTCAAAGGTTGTCATTGTTTTACTGAGAATTAACAACTAGCATCATGCAAGGCAAGATACTATTCAGTAGAAGACACCAAATGTCCCCTAGCCCATGCTGCAGCTGAAACCTTTACCAACACACACAGGACAGCTGCACAGCTGCGTTTCGCCCTACAAGTTCTTTAGGACAGGATGCTGTATTCCTACCACATATATGGTCTCAAGTCATAGACGCTGTATTGGGTCTTTCATTTACATATTATATTATCATAGTGTGGGTGATATGACTTTAAACATATTTTACATATTTCTGGTACTAGATTATTACAAAACAGTCATACTGTACAGAAATATTTACACTGGCAAAAGACTAATCGTACCACAATTTACTTTGGGGCAGTTCAAATATTTTGTCAGCTTTTTGATTTGTTTTAATATGTGCTTCGAATTTTATTTTGAATTTAATCTAATTGATGGCTCAAAATTATCTCTAACCTAGCATTGCCATGGATTTAGATAACTTTTACTTTGACTTGCACACTGTAATTTGATTAGGCAAAGCAAAAAAAAAAAAAAATACAAACAAAAGAAAAAGTCACTGGAGAGCAGATGCATAATGTGGTTTCATAACACAACGTTCTAGCTGTGGAAGTAGCTTTCAAAGCCATACATGTTATTTAGAGGATGAGGAAGGAATTGCAAGCAACAACAAACGCTACAGCTGTATCCCCATTATTTCAGTATGCACCTATACCAAACCAGGATGGCTACATCTACAGCCTTAAAGAGTTAATCTGATAAAAAATGGTATTTGCAATGGGAATTGCAATAAAAAGCCAAGGAACAGGCTTAAACGCAACAGTAATCATATTGGTAAATCAATAATGCAAAAGCAACATAGCCAATGTCACATAGTCAAAACCATGGCACAGCCAGAATTCATCCAAAGACACTGATTTAAGGTCTGTATGAGATAATGTGTTCAGAGCCTCTGTCTCACTTTCACACTCACTGTCCCCTACCACCGCAGACATGAAATTCAATTACCACTTCAGTCAGTGGCGAATATTGATGCTTCAGTACATTAAATCTCAATGTCTACCCTGCCCAATGGTGAAAGACTTAGGGAAAATCACACAGTCTGGTCCTGTCTGCAAGCACCAAGCCTTCGACTGCATCCAATTACCAGTGATGATGGTAGCACTCGGTGATGTTGTAACACACGTACATTTAATTATACACAATTGCAGATGCTTTTGCACACAATCACTGTCTAAACGGATTTATACAATTAGTAAACTGAAGGGTTAGAAGCACTTAGGTTAGAGATCGTCACAATGAGCATGCAGTTTAAGGAGCTCACTCCTATGTAAGAAAAGCACCGCAGGTCTGCAGCTCCCTGCCTTATACTCTGCCACTGTCTCCGGCTCTCATAATATAACTTCAGGTTATACATTACTTGATACATTACAAATCACAAATATAGTACAAACGTCAAAATGTAAAGGGAATTTGTATATTCTTGGTAAAGCAAAGCATCTCCCATCAAACTCTCCTTGTACTGATAATTATACAACTGCATAGCCGAGCACAATTCGAGCCAGAAAAAGAGTTTGTAATGTTCACCCACACTTATCGTTTTCATAATCAGATAATCCTTATTTAATACAATATGGGCACAATTTAATAATAGCGTAATACTTTAGTTTGCTAAGTGTTTTATATGATAAGAAAGCAAATGTTAAAACAGAGATTCGAAATATATGTCTCATAAAATGTATCAAATTAAAAAAAAGATACACAAGTCCCGAAAAATGAAGTTGCGAGCTCACCTTTCAGGCAAAATCTCAGTTCTAAACCAGTACAAGTTAAGATATGTGGTGTCTGTAAAATGTCTCCAAAACATTTAACAAGAGTCGATAACACTTAAAAGTCAAGTATACAATATTGCATACCTTAGTGTGACACACCCACTGTAATGCTTGGCTATTTCTGCAGTGATACACTTTTGCTTTTCAGTTTAGGTTGAGGTCATTGACAAACATAATGCTGCAAGAAGAAAATTCTCTGCAGTGTGCTAGCTCTAGTGACCTCCTTTGGACACGTCTCCTCAAATGCCAGTTTTATACAAGACTCTTCATGCCACACAATACCACATTTTGTACACTTTAATTTAAAACGATATTTTAGTGACTAGCCAACGAAATGCCATGCACGCATTTGCTTCGCCCAACTAACTTGATTTTCTGTACAAGTATGTAAAATACTGAAATGAAGTAGCTAGCTATAATAGCACACTATGATACGAAATCCATGCAAGTATCCCCGGTAATGTTGCCTACTGTACCTCATAACTGAGCGAAGCATCCAGCGAGAGTCTCTATGTGTTCCACCAATGCTCTGCTGTTCCTTCCCAGTGAGTAGAATAAATAATAGGCGTTCTTAGAAAAGGGCAGAAACTGCATTCAAAAGTCTGATAAAGTATACAAAAAGAGGCTACGCTAGCGAATCATCGGCTGTCCGTTTCCCTTCGTTGTGCTACAGTGAGATGCTGGTGTTTGCAGCAGGTTTGACTTGGTTGACATTGAGCATTCACGCTGGAGCTTCACCGCTGCCTCTCTAGCGCTCACTATTCCCTCCTGTCTCTGTGAGCACGCCTGCTGAATAATGAATGGATAATGTAGTCCTGGAGGTTTCTCTCTCATTCCAGGGCAATCAGGCACTGATCGCAGCGAGCCAGCACAATGAGCCCAGCGCGTTAGCTCGGGTTACAGTTCCCTATTCAGCTGCGCAACAATCTGGCCCCCATCCTGCCTTTGTTTTCCCCCCACCAAATAGGAACCAAACGAAACAGGGACCTGGAGGTCAAAAGCTGCCGGTAAAGGCATTTTTAGGCACAATAAACACATACACTGTCCAGAACAATTAAACCTGGCAACAATGCAGTATTGCAAGTCATCTGGTCATAGGAAATGTGCTAAGATAAAGGCAGACAGATCTATGTGCCGATATTCATGCTAATGTAGATTTTCATCTTTCCTAACTTAAATACCATACAGTTTATTTGTGTAATGTTGCATCCACAATGTGACAGCGAATATCATCATCTGTTGAGCCATATCACCTACTAACCAGGATGTACATCCAACCATTGTACAGCAAGCAGAGGCCCCATACAGACTCTTGTGTTTTAATTTTCATATCATTTTGCTATTACCTGCTGATATCTGCTGAAAAGGAAAAATGATACATAAGTCCAAACTAAATATTCCATTGTGTATTTAGTTACCTGTTTCTTCGGACACAACAGAAATATGATATAGATTCTCTAAATTGTTACTGAATTTTTGAACACACAAACTTGTGGGCTTGCTGCCTTTAAGAAGAAAACAGTGTTGTTAAATCTGCAGGCCTACACACAGGTGCATTCTGCAGTCTTGTACATGGCAGGCCTGTGCAGATGTAATGGGATTAGGTCTGCTGCAGGTTTTGAACTATGGCCCTGTGCAGTAAATCATGGTTTTTATTCACTGAGCTGAAGACCCAGAAGGAACCTAATCGACTGTCTTCTTTAGGGATAATATCACAGTCTGCGGTTGATTCTCACATGCAACCTCAACCTCACTCAATTAACAGGCATCAAATGTATTATCAAAGTCACTGGCACCACCAACAGTAAAACCAATAGCACACCTACCAATAACATGCAGCTACATAGGCCTGCTTTCAGTTTCTAAGTATACCCATTGCCAGGTGGTTTGAATCAGAAAGACAATTAGCCTGCTTAACTAAAGACCACTGTCCCCAGCCAATGGAACCAATTGCATTATTACTGATTCTTAAGAGGTAACATTACATTCTGTAGTGACAATACACGCTCTACCTGAAGTCTCTGGACTCTGAAACCCAGAATTGATTAAGAATTAATGTAATACAACTGTTTTACTGATTAAGTTCCATATGCGTTTGCTTCCATTGTGATAGCAGTTCAAGTTTCGTCATGTAAGGATGTTATGTTTATGTCATGGCTACTACTTGCTACTTGTATGAAAAAACTTTGTGCAGACTCTAGGTGCCTGCCAGACCAGCAGGGGGCACTGGTGAATGAGACACAAACATCCCCACTGACTGAATCCTTCCTCCCTACACAAGGCTGCAGTCAGTTAAACATTGCACTGTGGGACTGCTGGCCACAGTAAGCACTAATGCAGTCCAGGTTCAACACCATACCTTGGGACACATCCATACACAAAAGCAGTGCATGGACAGAGTGAGAAGTTCAGTGCCCCCAGAAAACTGAATATCCTTGATACATCCACATAAACTAAAAATAGCAAAATATCATAGCGACATATAATTAAAATAATCATGCAGGTTAAGGATTAATGTGTTTTATATGTTGCTAATCAATACCTATATAAACAAATGAATACATTTTTGTTTTCATTATGACAACTGTCAAAGTTTATATTATTTATATTATATTATGAAAGGAATAAACTATGACAGACTGTGCAGTTCTATGAAAATAAACCAAGACAGGGTGGTGTGATGCAGTCTAGATATAAAGCCATTGGGGCTTTTAGTCACCATAGAGTACTGTAATGCAGTATTGATACAATGGTAAGTTCAGAGTTACATGTCATTTCTGTATCATCAACTTTAAAAACTTCAGTCTCTGATATAATACAACACTTTTAGCTAATTCTTGTATTCTTAGTTGGATTAACTTAATCGAAATGAAAAATGAAGTAAAGTGAACTTTTTCACATTTTAACTGGTGCCTCTGTCACACTCCATCTGGATATATGTGTCAGAGGTAAATGGCAAACAGCTATACAGGTTTATATCTGTGACTTCCTAAAATACTGTGCTGAGTACATTAACCTTATACAACAAATGACCATATTTCATACACCTGAACCATTGAAGCTCAGCCTGATATATGGCATCCATTAAATATCAAAGGTGCTTTTGTTCCAGCTGAGTTTATGAAGCCAAAGACTGTAAGTAAATACTTATTAATATCATGTGGATAACAGACAATATGCACAGACGTGTCAACATCAAAAACAGAGACACAGCGTTCTAATTGTGGCCTGTGAGCCTTTCATCCCTATGCTGAATATTCTGTTTGTGCCTGTCTGAATTACTACTTCTGTTGAGTGCCAAAATAACATGATGTTTTCCAAAATGGATATATCAATGCTCTACCCTGCATTCATGCATGCACGTGTTGGTGTTTACATTTGACATATGACTGAAAATATGGGTCCTAAATTGTAGTTCCCAAATAATTCATATCTTCAAACTGAAATTTAAAATATCCTTCAAACAAAAACATGTCTGAAGAAGCCAGAAGCTAACCAGTTTTCTGCAGTTATTGAATATGATTGCTAGATATAATGTAAAAAACTGGAGAGACTGCCTGAAAATGATGTGCATTCATCAGGCCAGATTTGTGACAAATTCTTCATACTGCATCTTTAGACAGAGGCTCTTGAAAAAGTTCAGAGGGGAATTAAGAGTGGTCTCAGATATAAGATAAGGAGGGATGAGTTCAAGATGACTTTAATCACTAGAAAAATTATTATTACAAATAACTGTGAATTGTAGTGGTGTTTCCTCTGAAAACACATATTTAAATCAGAGGTTGCTGAATTTACATTTTTTTCCCATCTGTAATTTTTTTTCAAATTTCCAAATTCAGGGTATTGTACTCATAGTAACAATGCAAGCTGACTCAACAAGAAATTTGATTGCAGAAGAACGGAGGTGTTAATTGCAAATATTTTGTGCTGGCACAAGAGTGTATTTTAATACTAATTCATGAATTATCATTACTATAAGTCAATACTGAGACCCCTTGATTATTGCTGATCCAATAATCAGGCTTAACACAGTGCTGTAGTTAATCTAAACCACAAACAAAATCATGAGCAGACACAGTATATCCTTCATTTCACATGTTCTAAATTAGAATACAGAACCCTTGGGTTTGAAATAACACGTTATGAAATATGAGATAAATACAAATTACTCACCAATGCAGTGTGCAGACTCTTTGGAACGTCATCTGAAAATCCAGTCTCTACAGCAGTCAACACTGAGGGCGCTATCCCTGAACCTAGCATAAAAAAATAATATACACTGGTAAGTAAAGCAGAAGTATTTTCATCTTAAAGCATGTATATATATACTACATGTATGTAGTATCATGTTTGTTATACTTCTATACTCATTCCCAATCCAGTAATATTCATGGAACTGCATTACCCAGTCTATACCCTTCATTTCTCGTGAAGCAAATTCAAGTTCCTATTCAGCTCTCATTGTCCACATAGAAAAAATTCAGAAGTCAGTCAGATTTTTTTAATCTATGTACATATTTATGATATTTATGATTACTTATAAACATTGGGTATATCCTTCCTTAATTCTGAAGCAACGATGTTAAGGCACAGTTATTTCTATTGTTTTTTTTCCAACCATGAAACCATGTGGCTAACCATGAAATGCATGTACCTAGTTGTTATTCGCAAAGACAGATCCTTTTTTACACCAAAGATCATTTAAATGTACAGCTGTACTCTCCAAAAATCTTCCAAAAACTTGATGCATTAATTTTGGACATAAATATGTCTAACAGCTTAACCGTATGAGTTGCTGGAACCTACAAGCTTCCCTGAGCTCCAGCACATGCTCTAAATGTTTTTGGTGAACTTGTTGCCCACTGTCTCTGCAGCTGAACTTGTTAGGAGATTTAAACAGACAAGGTTAATCCCCCCAGACACACTTTTCCTCAGCAACTGAATGTTTCTCAGATGATAACATGAGTGATAAAATATGCATGAAGCCACCCATGGAAGATATTCTTTTTAATATCACACCAAAAAATCAGCATATTATAAATCTGCAGTTTTGTAACATAACAGTCTTTGTCAGATGATTAATCAAAAAATGCAATGAACAGGCCTATCTCTTTTATAATGGCTTCTGTCCATTAGGACAGAGCTGGTCTGACTCCCTTTATAGAGGAAGCTTGGGCTTACCAGTAGAATTCCCTCAATTCTACTATTGACAAACATGCCCCTACAAAGAACATCAGAGTCAAAGGCTTTCAAAGCCCAAGGAACTTGCTGTGCTAATTTACCAAATCTGACAAAATCAGCTCTGACAGAAAGCACAGACTACCATGCCACAGGCTAATTGGTTATCCTATCTACAATTTAGAAATGAATACACCCAGGTCATTTAAAGAGCAAAAAGAAATTGAACCCCTACATCACATCTCTACTTGTGGGTCTGACCTTGAAAATGTTTCCTTGTCCCCTAACCTCCCAATTTCCAACATTGAAGGCAATATTGTCGCCACCAACAATCACAATGATCAGTATGGCTACCTTACATTTTGTGAAAACAAGGCACATTTGAGACATCTGCTTGAAACCTGAAATCTGTCCCTGTGCACATAAATCTGATACTAAACTAACCCAGCTCCACACAAACTCAACAATCAATTTCATTAGTTTTCATGAGCTCTTCACACTTCATCTCAGGAGAAGTTCATTTATTATTTTTATTTCTTAAATGGTTATATTAATAGTTATTATTATTTCTTACATCCTCCCTGCCCCTGTCCTCTACATATTAACTACATATTTAATCTATTCAGAGAGCCAAATTACCTGTTAATGGGATATTTACAATCTTTCTGCCAATTTTCAAATGGGGCAAAACTGTTCTGTTCCCATTTTCATACTACCCTTCACAAGAAATGGAAAGAAGCAGCTGTTCCATTATCATTCAGATATGAAATCTAAATCCAGGTCATGGGTGCATTACTGTCACCAGAACAGTGCTGATATCACCATTGCTCTGAACAATTATTTACTCTTTGCTGCTACTTAAAATGATTGCCCAAAGGCCTTTGATTTTGTTGACCCCTCCTTCTCCAGGGCACACAAAACATTGCCCTATCTGACCATTGTTTTGACTATCTCCACAGTTTCTTTTCTAACCACACAGAAAACAAAGCCTGAACACTTTTCATCCCAAACTTTAGCGTTCATCAAGGAAGTCCTGCTAGGCTGAAGATCATAACTCATAAACAATAATACTCATACAGTAGGCAACTCTTTTATTAACTTGTACACAGACATCTGGCCCAGATCAGTAATAACATGGTAAGCATGCAAAGTTGCTTTTCCAATGCCCAACAAGCTGCCGCTGACCTACATTTACTACTCAATGCCAAAATAACAAAATTAATGATGTTTAGCAGAAAGAATTACAGTACTTTTCATATGTTCAGTATTGCTGCTACCGACTGGAATGAGCTACAAAATCCCTCCAGCTGTCTAGCTTGTGCCTGTTTTTAAACACAAACTCATAGATTTGCTCCAGATTTTTGCATGTTAGCTTCCAGTTCCTTTGCTATCTATAATCCTGGTTTTTGAAGCATTTTACTCTCTCTGATGTATAAACTCAGTTTTTCATAGCTTGTAGTGTGCTGCTATATGGCCCAGGTCATTACTGTAAATGAGAACTGATTTTTAATTGATTTACCTGATTAAATACGGGCTAAATAAAAATGCAACCAAGCTCTCTCCTAACAACATATATCTTATGACATCAGACAGATTGGTTTTAATTCTATCAATGAGGTTTTAGGTATATTCATCCAATGTATTATATGAGTAGGAATGTTTATTGTAGAGGGTAGGCGGATGTGCAGGATTGGAGCCGTCCAGAAAAACAGCATTTGTCACACTATTCTGACAAAAACTACCAACTCAGTGAGGAGCTACATTGTTATGACCATTTCACTCCTTTGATGACGAGAAAGTAGAATCTTTTTTTTTTGTTAAGACCCACAAGAAAGCCCATAGGCAAGCATTGTTAAAAGACCAGCTGTGGTATTTCGGCCTTACGCCCACATCAAAGTAGGCCACTGTCAGTATCTTAGGAAAAGGGTGTACATCTTGCTATTTTTATGCTCGGCCTTTTTATTACCATTGCTTTTCTTCCACAGTTTCAGTGTCGAATCATGGGTTTACTTTGTTGTGTGCTTTCCAGAACTTGCACAACACAATGTCAAAATGTATATTGAATTTATTTTTTATATCACTGTTGTTATTATCTTTACGCTAATTGTTTATCTCTGTGCATGAGTGCTTATTGTGCTCAAAAATAAACTGCACCCCTACCGAAGTGCAATCAGATGATTTGCCTTACATGTAATTATTTGCCCCATGTTTAAACATTCAATAGTGGACTTTAATGAACACCTGCCAAAACAGCAAGTAAAAAGGGCTTCTGTCAGCACTCCCTCTCTATTTGCTTTCCAGCATTTTCTCGTGCTCTGCGTTTGCAATTAGATCAGAGAATGGCTATTGGCATGGTCCAAACTGTCAATGATAATAACCACGATGCAATTCAGCAGCACTGTGCAGACAGCAATTTTGTCTTTGTATTATATCATCACATCTGGAAATAACAGGGTCTGCTGTGTATTTAATTGTTGCAGACATTGTATGGTTTGAGACGATAAGCCCATTACATGCATCCACAATTTTCCCTCTATGAATAAAATGTAATTAATTTACTCTAAGTTCAACCCTACTGAAATATCAGATTGATGTCTACTTAACAGAGCTAGAACTTTTACCATTTATTAAAACTAATGTATTATTTGTGGCATACTATATACATTATCATTGTTTAGGAATTTAAACTAGCAAAACCTAATAAATACGGGTTTCATGTAGTGGAATAAGTGTGTTTTTACAAACCGATAGCAAATTTTTTGCTCATATTTACAAGGCCTTATCTCCTGTGATGTGAATGTGAATGCATCAGCACAGCTTTTAATTTTAAAATGGAATTTGAGCTTCCTGCTGAGTCCTGTATGATGCAGAACCTGTAGAAAATCTGATACCTCCCATCACACCATTCACTGTTATGCTGTGTCCACTTTCTCTGTGTGCACCTGTCTTGTGACTGATTTGAGGTTGAACACTCTGTTAAGATATTTCTCAAGCCACAGGTCAACTGTGCAAGATTAAGGAATATCACTGTGATATCAGCCCACTACTGCAACACCAGTTGATTCTTTGCAGTATGCTGTTCACCAGCTGAGCTGCTCAGCTATTATGTAGTATAATTTTTGTGTAGCTAATGCAAACAGTCTGCAGGTATCTGATTGGCCTAGAAATAAGTCTTGCATAATGAGATAGGAACAATCAGCTGATTGAAAACTTCACCAAGGCCAATTAAGCACCCCCTACAGGAGAGTGCTGGCAAAGGCAGGATTACATAATAAACTGCAGGCTGCATGACAAAAAAGAAAACCAGTGTGTTATTAATAAATGCAATTAATATATAATGTAACTTAAAATATTAAGTACAATATATGAATTTACACAACATTCAATATATCTTCAACAGATGTTTTATTTTTTAATGAAAACTAGCATAATGTTACATAAAAAGTTTTGGGTGACTTTGAGGTGGTATGATAAGTTCTTGTCCATCTTCTAGGACTTCAAAAATTGAACGACATAGCAGTTCCTGTTTAGTGCTTTAATTTGACAGTGTAAAGAAACTAATCATTCCCTACATGCTTTGGGGCTCTTTTGTGGCTGACTCAGATGATAAAAGCATGAAGTGCTTTGCCTGTTGTTTACGCTGTTAAACAGTCTCAGGCTTGCAGGTGAGCATATCAGAGGCCACACATGCTTCAGCTGTATTTGTATCAGCAAAAATAGCAATTATATAACAGGGTATAAAATATTATTTTGACCATAATTTTAAAAAATCTGTTCAATAATTACAGTCATCTGAATGATTTGATCATGTATGGGTTTTCACAGTATTATTTTGACTGAAATGTTTTCCTTGAAGTGCCCATGTTTTTATAGGGCTTTATAAGGCTGCTCACATTTGAAGTCTATGGTGATTCCATTCACGACAATAATGATGTTCCAGATATCTACAGTATAAATTGGATGATATCCTTATATGGACAAACTGCAGCAGTACACTCAGCTAGACCTACATCAGTGCTGGAACTCATTCATATCTATTAAAGCCTGTTTCTGTAATGTGGTCACATGGAGTAAAAGCTGCATTTTACATCAGTGGCCTCAGTAATTCACCATTTAATTACAAAACCATATGGTAAAATCCAGCAAACATTCTTAAGCAAAACAAACAGGTCTCCATGTATATACATGGAGGCTTTGTGGAGTAATTGCTTCTGCAGATGCATGAGGTTTGTTTACTTCTCAGTGAAGACATTGTAGAACAAATGGTCCATCATGTGATTAAAGAGGAGCATATATCCTGAACTGGTCAACACAGGATGTTAATTCATTTACATTTATATTTGCTCAATGACTGGTAATAATTTGAGGAATTTTTTTAGTCAGTCAGTTTCTAAAACTCACCCTACCCTTTTATCTCTGCAAGATGATTTCAGAAGTAACAACAAGAAGTAACATTTTCCCATGTTAATGTTATTATTGTAATTATTGTAAATGCAGGCTTTTGCTTTTTTATGTATTATTATGTGTAAAGGTGGTGGGATTGCATCCTATCTGACCAGAGGTGATATTAAGATACATCTTACCATATTTTTGGAAAAGTACAATAAATGTTCATCCACAAAATACTGAGGGCTTTATTCTGCCTTCCTATAACGCTCTTCATCCTTATTCTTCTAAACAGCCAAAAGTAAATGCCACTTACATAACATTATTCGTTAGGGAGGTACTTTGAAAAACTGTGTAAAGCTGACAAAATGTGTTACAAAACAACAAAAAACTGAATGGATAATGATCATATATGGATCACATAGTTCTGCTTGTGAGTAAATTTCATATCTGATATCTGAGTATCATACTGTGATTTTCTAGTCTGTCGTCTTTTAATGCATCTAAAGTGCTAAAAATCAGTGAATTGCCACTGAATCCTGCATTGTGTATTCCCTGATGTGTGGGCTACAGCAGGAAAGCTAGAGGAAAGCAGCACCCTTGAGACACAGCTATAAAACAATTATACTTGTGAATTGATTTACAGCCTTTGTAATAGAATTTCTCTTTATCTTCTGCGGAATCTTATTTTTAGCATATGCTTTATTTTGCCTTCACCCTACAGTGTATCTCTTAGCATTACAAGTGGGGTGCAAGATGCTGTGGTTGCACTCAAATTTGCTAATTGCAGCTAAGATTAATCATTTTTGCTTGACTGTGTGATTAACCTTGTGAAGTACATAATCTGGAAATCATTTCTTGCTTGTAGTGGAAGCATTTGAGTTGCAACATTTCAAGAAACATTTGGTTGCAATTCATACATGTGGAAGTTACTCCTCTGCAGCTTCCACCACAGCCCTGTCCTCTCCTCACATCTCACCATGAATTCCATCAAATCAGCTACATATTGGAATAACTTCTTATTGACACTAAGTGAAGACTGATGACATAATGGACCAAGTCTATGAAGACCTACATCTCCTCTTATCTAAGGTCATGGATGGAAAGCAGTTCCAGCAGTGGCAGGCAGTGAAGTTTCAGAACAGGCCAGTATGCATGTTAGTTGTGCTGTAGGTGATAGGAATGCAGTTTGTGCCCTGCAGAGGAAAGTAGAAGTGTCTTGCCATTGGCAGAGTGAGTTAGGGAAAGAATCATAGCACAGACACAGAGAGTAGGCGCAGTGAAAAAAATGCAGTTTATTTGACTAGGAATACCATACAAAGGAGTAGCCATAGTTACAGCGTGTCTGCTGGCAGTTTGTATTAGAGTGAGAATGTGAGAGAGGGAGAAAGATACAGAGAGACATTATTATAACAATAAAAAGAAAAAAGGAGGGCAGAAACATTAAAAATTCCACTTCAGGTTACAAAAATACAGCAATTCTCAATTAAAAAGCACAGCGGCCTCATGGCAAGATTGTTCATTCCCACTGAGCTTGAACAAACAGAGAAAAACGCTGATGCTAAAATCCCACATCTCAGAAGTCTATCCAGCAGCATGTCTAATGCTCAAAACTGTGTGCTAAACAACATTCAACACCACAGTGGCCTTACTCTAATGTGCTTGCAAGGCCATTACTGTCAGTACTTGTGTATTACTGATGGGACTATAGCAACGAGTTTTATGACTTTTAATGAACACAGCCACTGTCATAAATATGACAGTAGGCCATGTTTCAGGGCAGCATAGTGCAAAAATTACTTTCACTGCTTTATTCAAATAATTGCACTGTGCTCTTCAATTATCTCTGAGATTTGTATTAGATGAGTCACAAAATGTATAATACATAATAATGTATCTTGTCTTCATTAATGTGCCAGTAATGTGACAGCAATATGCATTGTTATTCATATCTGTGACACAGAGATTAATAGTTTTAATGTTAGGGTGTGAATATTTGGCACAAGTGGTAAAACTACTACTTCTGCTGTGCTACCACATACATATGGCTCAGACTGACAGAGACCACATGTTACAGTGAACTGTGGCTCGTTCAGAGATGAATATTAATATGTAATCACGTTAATTAATTTAATCAAGGTGTACAGTTATTGAATTAATGAATTTGAGCATTATACAGTTTTTGATCACCATTTTCCCAAAAAGAGAGGTAAAATTGATTTTTGTTGCAGTTCCACGTAAAAAAATGTTTGAGAGGTTGATTCATGCCACTGAAGTGGATTTTTTGACCCTGATATATAAAGAAAGACATTCAGTAACACCTGTTACCTGCCAATATTTCCTAATAAACATCTTTAAATCAATGAACCATACAACAGGCACCAAGCCTGGTAAAACAAGTATAATGGCCAACTTAGCATTTGAGGTACCCACT
Organism: Albula goreensis; assembly: GCA_022829145.1. Classification (NCBI taxonomy): domain Eukaryota; kingdom Metazoa; phylum Chordata; class Actinopteri; order Albuliformes; family Albulidae; genus Albula; species Albula goreensis. Next base: position 46,367,210 of record CM040741.1, read on the forward strand.
CCTTTGTGATGTTGGGAAGAAAAAACTCTGTAATGTAGTTATCATTTAAAACTGGTAAACAAACGTTTTACATTTTTCACCAAGCTAGATCATCAAATGTATAATTTGATATTCTTCTCACTTTGACACATAACCTTACTACCATACCACCATTACTTTGGTTATTTTGAATTTTCAGAATGGCGTCTGCTCTGAGCTCTGGAGTACTATGCACATTCATTAGGTGGATAAGAAGCACCAGACTATGGCAATTTTGATTTGAGCATGTCTACATTATTCTCAGTGTGTCCACATCAAGATTTTATTTTATGAGCATATCATATTAGCATTAGCGGTCTGTCAAATAGATATGTTTTATTTTTTCCACTGATATATCTTGGGAAGTAATTTAGTGAGAGAATCTTGTGTAGACACAGTTTTACAAAACATCTACAGGTAAAAAAATAAAATGGCACATAATATGTATCCTCACACCTTGTATGTGAATATCTAAAGATGCTACTAATTACCTAAGAGCATAAAAACTTCAGGTTAGACATTACGTCTTTGTTTTTGAGTCAATATATAACACGTAGTCCTAGTTTATGTCAAGATAAGTTTGAGTTGATCACAGCCACATTGGGTTAAATTATCCTGCTAATGTGGTGACAGAATAACATGGGGAAACCTTAAGAATTTAAAATAATTTTAATAATTTTTTAATTTAATAAGTGTTTTTAATTGAATTTGGGTTAAGTATATAAAATGTGTAGTGGCCTAAAGGTTAACAAAACAAAAAAAGCAAATAAATCAAGGATGTGGACAACAGAACTAGCTGCTAGTAATTCATGATTTTGTGATTAGCTTGAATAATACACTGTTTATTTGTGCTTAGATAAATTAATCTTGAATTTGGGACCTTCCTTACAGATAAACATTTTTTTACCTTCCTTTCAGGTAAATATATTTATTTTTGCCTGCCGACATGTTTACCTAAGATAAAAACATATTAACTGCAGTAGGTGCTACTGCAAGTATAAATGTAAGATGAGATAAAATCCTTTCGACCAGGCCCGGCCAATCTTATCTGTACTGAGCAGGTTTGGCTATAGAAACACACCCAATATGTTCTTTGAATGATTGATTAATTGTGTCAGGTGTGGTCCTATTTGGTTGGAATGAAGACCTACAGCCACACTAGCCCTATCCTCAACCAAATTTTTAACCTATCAAGATTTCTCATATCCTCAATACAACATAAAGTACAAGAGCTGAGAACAAACTTCTTCCAACATACAGACCTTTACCTTCATACAATTAGTAGAAAGTACTAAACATATGTTCACTTGACTTTGCCCTCTGGCAGGAAGGATAGACATGGAGGGTGTCAGTATGAATTATGGCAAACATAGCAAAGCAATTAGTATTAGAATGAAAAACATTATACTAAAATAAATAGAATGTATTTCAAGAACATGGACACAGGAATAATAACTGGATAAGGATCTTTCTTATGTATGAATATAAATTATATGTGTATATTTTTCATTATTAATCTCTATATAAATACATGTGGAAGGTCTAAACAAAATTAGCATTCATATAGAGCATATATACATACTTTATCTACAGGTACACTGTATACAATTTTTTACTTTTCGTATTGTGAATGAATAATCTTTGTTACCGGTTTTATTTCCTTTGTAGATGAGGAGAGAAGTGTGATCCACCTCTACTGTTGCTTACAAGCAGTTATCTCAGACATTCCCACATCTCCGCCATTTTGTACTCAACTGAAATACTTTCACATTGCTGAGGCTGTTTCAAAAGGCCAGGGATTTCTTAAATCAAGTTCCACAGAAGCACCAGGCACTGCCACTTCCTCTGAGCTTGTAATTACCATAACTGATATAGTCTTTTTCGCTGGAACAAATAAATGATCACAAGCCTTTTATATTAATAATAGAGGGGATGAATGGGTGGCCAGATTGAGAATTTTGCCAGTAAAATAGTATTGATGGCCCTACTTTTACAAAAGTTCCATGGGGTCTTTCATTACCACAAGAAGGACCATGGTTTAATTGCTTATCCCTAATACACCAACTCCTAAAGCACAGTGTCACATTCTGTGCCCTAAAGTGCCTTCACTTGGTCTAGAAAGTAGCAAACCCCTGCTGTCCCACAAAACCACTTTTCTCTGCTGATTACCCATTCAAGTATGAACCAAGGTAGAGCCCCAAAATCTCCAACCATTAGACATGAAAGGATAACAAAGTGGTACAACTGCTGACCATAGTTTCCCATTTCGCATTCCAGAAATGAAATGACCAGTTATCCTTCAGTCTAAAGAGTAGTTAGTAATTTTAGGTAACACATAACATTTGCTGCATGTGTCACACCAAAGAGACAAAATGAACTGGGACACATCATTGCTTTCCTTCGCTGTTGAGACTTCATTGTTCTCTTAATGTTGGTATTCTATTTGCTTTGTGGTGTCACGATTTTATGATGTTTGTTGCCCTCAATGTGATGTGGTGCTCTCAAAGTCAACTGATCACTGACTTAGGTTTTGTATCAAGTGACACTTGAAATCAGATGCATTTTGGAAATTGAAAGTGGCACATTTTTCTAATTATTATTAACCCAGTGGTTAATGGTTAATAATAATAATAATAATAATAATAAATGTATTGGTAAAAAATGCACTGGTATGCCACATCTGCCACATCCCAAATGAAATAAGGCCAATACACCTAATTTTTAAGTGTATTAGTAATGGCTTCAGATCATAGAAGCAACTTAATATTAGAATCATAAAAGATTCATTGTTTGTGGCTGTTCAGAAAACAAATTAGCATAGCTTTTCTGAACTTTGGTGGTTCTTGTAAGATAACTCGCATAATTACATGACAATTTAAAAACAGGACTAGGAAAGACAATCCAACGTGTGCTTACATTAAACGTTTCAAGAGCAACAGTCTACATGGTCCACAGGTCCCACAGCACCAAGTTAACATGTAAACTAGGACCTAGTCACGCCACATTATGGCTTGTGCTAATTCCTTATACTTCACACCCATCGGTTCCCTCAGAGAAAGGCCAGTGCCTAATGCTTTTGTACGATATTTCCTCAACACTTTTCTGATAACTGAGCTTTACAAAGTGTTTTATCAAGTATTTCTGTATTTCATAAGCAGAAAACCAAAGAGAGTTAGAAACCCTGGAAAAGTGCAGCTGGAAATATCTGATTGGCAGTTGTGGTGCTGTGAAACCTTCCTCAGAACAAAAGTTAAATAATAAAAAATAAGTTATTTTTCACAATGGGTTCTTTCATTAATCATTCAACCACTGGAAGCAAAGGAGAACAGCATCATTACAGTAGACACACTTCCAGATACACAAAGCCTTCAGCTTACATGTCTACAATGGTACCATATTAAAAGTAGTCTTAGAAACCTGAAAGCCAGCTGCTTTTTAGAAAACCATGGCACTTAAGATGTGCCATGAATATTTGTTCTTCATAGATGAAGAAGTCCTTTCAATGGCCTTTTTAAAAAAACAAAAAACAAAAATACAACAGCAGTCAAAATAAACCTCTACTACTCATACATTAGAATAAATAGGCACAGATACCAAGGCAAGGATACCAAGTTCTTCCAAAAAAGTCTGCACATTTTGTTGTAACTATAGCGTATGTACATTGCAAGCTTGGTAATACCATGTTCACTATCATGGGATGGGAGCTGCTGGTAGCTCTGTAAACAGAAGAATATGAAACGTACTCTCACACTTACAGGTTTGTTCAAATCCAATGTTAAATTATAGGCTTCAATAAGGCCACTGGACAAATGCTGGGTATGGATATTGAAATAAAATATATTCTATATTTATGTGAAGTACCAAAGAGTAGTTTCAATATGGACTGCTATATGGTGAACACCTCCCCAGATGTGTCTGTGGGGATCTATGCTACATTGTCACACAAAGCTCACTGATATGGAAGTATCATATTGGCATTTTACTGTAGTTTGATCTCTGTCCAGACTTAGATGTGTAACTTTTGAACATCATTCCTACTTGTATCCAACCATTGCTGATACAGATTGTTCTCCTTATTTTTGTTCTTTGCAACCAACCCCTCTCCAATATTTTAAATTAATTACAATATATTGTCACCTCACATACCACAGGTTTGAACCTTCCCATTTTAAGGCCCAGACACCTCCCCCTAGACTGTTTCCCTCACCATGCAGTTACAGTTTCTGCTACACTACAGCATTTCAGGCAATTGTGTTTCAAAGTAGGTCAACAGACATGAGAGAGAAGACAGATGGACAGACAGACAGAGAGTGTGCTTTCTCAGATCACAGAAGAGGAGGTGCTGTTAGTAACAAGGTGAGGAGTTTTGAGGAGGAAGAGCCTTGGTAGATGTGCTCCAGGGGAAGAGACAGCTGGGAAAAAGGTCACATGATAGTACAGCATTGGCAGCGCTTTTTCTTTTCAATACCTGCAGGCGGAAGTTCCTTGGCCGAGCTCTCATCTTTGCCCTCTGAGGACAGTTCAGTGGTGTCAGACAGAGGTCGGCCAGAAACCAGGTCAGCAGCGTTTCCATCCATGGTCGAGATGTCAGTGACTGTCTTCTCTCGGAGGGACTTCTCGTCATCCTCGTCAATTAGCACGATCTCAGCCTTGATGGTTCCATCAAAGCCCAGGAGTTTCTTGGTCTCCTCCTCGTCCTCCACGTTGTGGTAACCCATAAAGATCATGGTGACAGGCTTCTCCGACGTGGCCTCGGGCACCTCTGTCACTTCGTCCTGGTAACTGTACCTGGGCTGGCTGGAATTTCCCTTTTCCTCTGACCCACGTACCATCTCTAGCTTGGCCTCCTTGTGTACGGTCTGCTCCTTCGTCCCTGGGGGCCCGCTGTTAGCGGGGGTGACCGTGGCCCGTCCACCATCGCCTTGGCTGCGAGACTGACCCACGCGCTGCATGAGCTCGTCCACCTCTGAGGAGCTCCAGGGGTGTACCCCATTCTCCAGGGTGGTGGAGCCCCCGGAGCGCACCTCGTACACCACCTTGCGCCCATCATCGTACACCTTTACGCCCCGCTGGTGGACCTCCTCTGGGCTCACCGCCGAGGCTGACAGGATTTTTGTGCCACCTGTCTTTTTGTCTTTTTCCACACTGATTTCCACAGCATACATCGCTTCAAATGAGTAGATGGAAGAGAAGACAAAGGAAACCCAATTATCAAAAGTCATTTTCATTGAAGGGCGTACCACTTTTCACTTACAAGTGTAATCATTTCCCACTACAGAAATAATTAAATTCTGTATATTAAAAAATTAACATTTTTATGGAGTGTAAACTGTGGAGTTAACTTATAAATGACTTATTACATTATTGAAGTAGGTGCATTCTAATAGCAAATTATACTAGAAAGTGAGTTAGATATTATAATTATGATCATAGTAAGTACTCCTTCAAAACATGATAAAAACAAATTTTTAAAACATGTTACATATTTTAAAAAAAATGACTGCTCAAATATTTACTGACTTTAGCCAGACTTAAATCGGATTGGTTTACTACATAGCTCATGGAATATGGTACTGGTTAAGCCAAAATGCACACCCAATGCCAATTAAATCTGTCATTAATTAAATGCATTCACTCAAACAGAATATTACATAAATGTTAGACATTACACAAAAGTGAAACATTAACAGAACCAGTGCCAGTACAACAACTACAAAAAAAGGCTGCATATTTGAAGATATATTCAACAAAATTTAGGTAACATTGGTCTGTATTTACCTCTTAAAGGAAATCACCACTGGGTTTCATGACTTATGTTTTCCTTTGAATGTAATTCTGAGCCGCTTAGTTTATGACTTCTTGAAGCAACATGTTTTCATAATTGTGACTCCCCAAGCAATCTCCCCAAACCATTGGTCTATGGCCTGGGCCAATACGTGAAGCAGACTGGCTCCCCCACTCCCCTGCACACCTACCCGCTTTCCTTGGAGGCTGCTCATCCCCAGAGGCCTTGGCTGATGTCTGAGAGTACAGCTCTGGAAGGTCAGGGATGCGGGAATGGATGTAATTCACTGCATCTGAAGAGCAGAGACCACAAAAGGAAGCAACACCAGACAGACTCTAACTCCCCCTATGTCTCCCCTCAGATCTCTCTCTCTCTCCCTCTCACTCTCTCACACTTTCTGGCTCCCTCTCTCCCCCTTTCTTTCTCTGAGGCTGCCCAGTGCTTAGGCAGCAAAAGTGGTGAGGGGGTGTTAGAATACACAATGAGCCCCCTCTGAATGAAGGGATCAGTGTAAACAAAGTACTGTCATTTTGCCTAGAGATTGCAGTTCAAAAGTCTTGCTGAGGCAAGAGGGAAATGGTCCAAGAGGCTAGTATACCTCTATTACAAGCAAACAAGGTAAGACAGGAGAATGTGTACGCACATGTGGTTGTGTGTTTGTGCATGCTAAGTTCTCCAAGAAAATGGAGAATTGGTCAGCAATATTTGTATATAGTACTCGTAAGTATGAGTAATCATTATTATTATTATACATTGTACATACCTCCATCTTGATTTTGAAGACTCTAAAATATGAGTAGACAAAACAAAACATAATATGTCCATCAGTAGGCAAAATAAAGATATTTTCAATATTCACTTGAATTGCAAATATACAGAATATTGTCTTACACAATTTCTATCAGCCACGGATATAAAAGATGATTTCTGATGTACACTCACTTTCTGCAGGTCTTCGATGGATCTCTCTGTCTCTCTTAGCCTCTCTCGGAGCACTTGTTCTTTGGCAGAAATCTGTGATTCTTCACTCTCCAGCATTCCGATCTCCCCTTCCAATCTAAAACAGATGAGCATTGCTTCATACTGGGCTCAAATAATCTACTATGTATCCTATGTAAAAATGCGAGTTTTCCTTTAGTTTGCAATTCAAGATTTGTATTATAAATCTGACATGTGCCCTTCACTGTGAAATGTGCTCCTAGCCTACGCGATACAGAATTTTCAAAAGTCCCCATGTATTCAGTGTGTCTGAGTGAATTCCTCACGACACATTTCAAATGTCATGTATCAAGTACAATCCAGGGAACAAAGGAATATTTTCACACAAAGCCACCCATAAAATTTATTGTCAAATAATTAAGAACTTTTTGGGCTTGAACCTTCAAGCAAGCATGTGACTGAGACTAGTGTTCATATTTACAGTTCTGAATGCTAAAAAACATAACTGAAACAAATAATCAACGGATTTGCTAAAAACTGGGGTTAGACTTGCAAATTTGGCCATTTCTTATTCCAATTTTTTTATCCATCTGTGCGTCACAAATATTTTTGTCAAATACCCAGAACGATTAACAAACATTCTTATGTCTTTCACACTTGGACAGGATAATAAACTTGCGCAGGATTAACAATTAGGCTGCACAATATGGGGACTGCAGGTTGATTTATGTAACACACATCTGCTTTCTCTCAATGGCTCATACTGAGGGGAGGAAGGGAGAGAAGGGAGAGAAGGAAAGGGAAGTCACATGCCCAGTCAGACCAGAAACATTCCACATTAGCAGCTGCTGGTCAATGGGTAGAACCCCACCTGCACGGAAAGCAAGAATACGACTGCAAAACTAAATATTGCATTGAAAAACATTGTAATAAAATTATACACAAAAAATTCTGTTGTGGAAATATGTAGTGTGACGTGAATGCATGGCAGAGTTTGTGTCCTATTTCATCATAATTAATGAATAATTGGGTGAGTTATGCACTGTAACCATGTGCATTAAACATGTGATTTTCTGGCTAGCAGCAGGATGAACAATTATCTTAAGTTTAATATTAACAATGTCCTTTTTTCTTGGAGCGTCTTCTAACTTAAGACCATTTGAGAGATTTCAGTAATTTCTATGTATTTTCATAGTGTTGGTGTGGTGTTTCAGAGTGCTGGTGAACAGTGATGTTGTAATGACTGTTCCCTCTTTAAGGAACGGTAGCCATTCTTCTGCACTAAGGTGAAACACAGCTAGAACCTCCCTTTTTCAAACTAATGGCTTTGGAAAAAGATCAGCACAGATGAAGAGCTATGGAACATAAAGAAATAATGGCAGGGAACCAGTAAAGAGATGAAAACCATATCTTTATCAAAACAACACAAAAACAAAAACAAATTCTCCAGAACAGCATACTGATTCAAAATTATGGTTGTACCCATATCAGATTAGTGGCCCCTCCCAAAATCCCTTTAGAATATAATGTATTGTTCATTCTTTGTCTTGTTCTTTCCACAGCAGTTTTATGTTTAAAACGACCAGCCCATAAACATTTTTATTCTCACTAGAAAAATATTTAATAAAAAACAGTTGCATATAAAAAGATAGATCCATACAAAAGTAAGTTCGAACTGAATTTTTAATCCATTACTTGTTCAAAAAAAAAAAAGAATCTAAAAAGAACACCACACAAAAATATTATATGACACGTACATGAAGTATATTATATGAATACAGTAAGTGCTTTACTCACTGTATGCTAAACACTAGCCAATTAGCCTTAAGTGTTATAAAATATGTTTCTTAAACGTAAATGAGAACATCCTTGTAGCATGCACAGGAGCATACTTTCTTTCCCTGAGGACTGTTGTCTTGGTTATTCTTGTGCATGGCAGCCAATCAGGAAGCTTTTAGCTGAGGAACCCTCTCTGCCTCCTCCCTTGTATATTTCCTGCCATTGTTTAGATCATTGAGGTCATTGGGGTCAGCAGTAACAATAGCTTCAATTAAAGAACACTTCCCACGATTCCTGCAATCAATCTGAAAATGTATTGTAATGTTTACGAATAAAAGTTTTTATTGCTGCTGATAACAGAAACACCACTGAAAAGTGAGCTGATCCCTGTGTTTTAAATATCTCCTGATATTCCCTGACTTTGCAAAGTGACTGTATACTTCAAATATCATATAAGGGGAATCAGTATTTACAGCAGGAGCAGTAGACTGAAGGGCAGTAAAATGTGATGTAACTGCTGCGCTGCATGTTTTTACCATTTAAAATGAGGAATGCAGTAAGGGGAGAAGGCTGGCCTGGTTATGGAGGTTAGGGGCACAGTGCGTTTAAGTCACATTCAATGGCAATGGAGCAAAAATGAAAGTGATGTCACAGCGTCTCTCCATAGGAATGGGAATACACAGTGCTAAATGTGTGTTCATCTTCATGAAAGACACACCACAGGGCTTTCAACTGTCACATCCTCCTCCGGCAGAGATTTTCCAATGGCAAGTAAATCACTGAATCAGTTACACCAGGTGTTAACAGGTCTGTTCAAAAATAAGGTCATATTTTAATCATTTTCTTGCATGACAGTTTTAATATTGACATTATTTTTAGCTGTGGAGAACAAGGGGAAACATGTTTGACTTAATTCTTTACATGGAGTTTGCATTTGCAATTTCTTTGCAGTGCTCTCAAAGTGCACACACATGATTACACAAACATAACATAACATTACACTGTTTGAAAATGACCTTGTTTAAATGTTCCAAATTTAAATATTTGCTTGCTGCTTAATTGTTTGAATTTGTGCAGGCTATTAAGTGGCAAGCAAGACATCGGCAATCAAATTCAATGGTGGCTCTATCTTTTAAGACCAAATCAATGCCATTCAAAGGGGTCACATAACACTATTGGTGCACTGTCAATCTCACAGTGACTCTGAGCCATCTAGTGGCAGAAAGAATAACATCAGAAAAGGGCAAGCCCACTGGTAGCACTATAAAATGCTCCCATCATCAGAGATTGGTGCAGGGAGCTAAAGAAGGCAACTTTAGCCTTGACAAACAAGTCACATACCATTTAACTGCAACCTCAAAAAGAATCCCAAAGAAATTCTGCAGCAAACACATATCTATACAACATTATTTTCTAAATGTAATTTGGTGAAGACATGAAAAGAAGAGGTGAAATCTCAGACATAAACATAACAAACATGAAGCCTCAATTCCAGTGTCTTAAACAGACATCACACTGTTGCACACAAGACAAAAATGCATTGATTGCAAAATATATGCTAAGATTGTAAAAAAAATTCCAGTAAAAAACATTATGGAATGTCTGATTCCCCATAAAACAGCTTGTAGTGAGTTGGAAAGTACAAACAAGTCAGGGAAAGTCTGGCCCAGGTGCAGCAGTCTTATATCATCGAGTATTTAGAGCTATGTAGTACATGCAAACTGAGCTGAAAACTGAACAAAATACTCTTATTCTACCGACTGAAAGTAAAAGATTATGTTTCTAGCATTTTGGTTATTGAATGGTTTGTTCTGTTATTCAGCAAATTGTACTTATATTTAAATAATTACATTTTCAATAGGAAATGCACAACATGTATCTACGTCTGAATTTTAAAACATACTTGTAGTTTGTAATGGAGCTTGCCCACTGAGGTCATTGAACAATAACATGTTTGGAGTTTTTAAAAATAGTTACCTCTTTCCTCCCAATTTGGAAAGCCAAATCGTATAATTGTATACTACAGTCATTTCTACCCCCTGGGTTATTGTAATCTGGAGGGATTTGGGCTGTAACAAGAATCACTGCTGCAACCTATTAATCTGTGGAAGAGGAGACAAGCATGCACGCTTCCAAAACACAATGTCAGCTGCTGCTTCTTTTCACTCCACAGTGAAGAAGCTTTTATAGTAATGGGAGAGAGGAAGGCACTTCAACAGCTGCTGGAAGACTGTAGGTACATATCTGACCAGAAGGGGACGCTGAAGAACAATAAGACACAGATATCCCTGCTGACCAAATCCCTCCCTCCCACACCTAAAGCATGCCTGAGCAGGATGGATTAAAAGCAGCTCAAGCACTTTGTTTTAGCTAAAAATGGCAAGATAATTGTCTCAGAATTTTAAAATTGTACCAGTGGTTGATTACCTCTAATATTTTGGTATTTACTCAGAATTCTAATGTCAACCTTTTGAGCACAATCAATGTTATGATTTCAGATTTAGATTAAGTTTGGGGGATGTTCATTAATCCTTAATAAACTTGTGATTGTTAGATAAAGAAGAAACTCCTAAAATAATTTACAATAATTTTAAATGCCACTGTACAAATGAGTAGTTTGTCACTTTTACTTTCCTGTCACCTCCCTTCTAAACATACTAAATTGTAAATCAAACAAACGTATTTTAAGCTGGTGCACTGTTGATATACCTTGTCCTATTGCAGTTACCCTACTAGCACTGTAAAATATTTTGATTAATGATGCTACACAGCCACATCTTAACACAGTGATTTCTAGTCCTGATCATCACAAAAACATCACTTTTCTGCACAAACACAGGAAAAGCAAAGAGGTTTTCAGACTTGAGTATCAGAGCAGCTCAGTATTGAGTATACAGCCACAGCCTCATGCGGCTTACTATATTCACTAATATTTAACAATTGTCTGAGATCTACATCCAGTATTAGAACTACAACCTTAAGCAACTTTACAAGGACTGATCCTTCTCTTTTGGAAAAACTCATATTGCTCACATTAATATAAAACGCAAATATTAATACTGAATGTACAATGATTTTTCTCTTGAAAATAAAACTATAATTGGTTTAAAGTTGATCTGCTCCTGGTCAAAGCTGGTTAGGCTGGTTAAGCAACAAGTCCAAGTAAGAGTAACTCTTTAAAATGTCTTCTTGGATTTAACGATAGAAGTACAGTGTAAAAAAAAACTTTTGGAAAAAAAAAAATCATTGTTTAACAATGTATTCTATAGTGAAGACCGTCTTAAATCCAAAGGCCTATAATGGCTGCTGCTGGATCTCACATGACTAATATGGTTGACTTCAGCTCCTTTGATCAGCCTGGCTGTTTTTCCAGAGCGGGGATGTTCGCTGAAGATCGTTGCTCTAGGCAGGGTTTGCGGGCACATCTGAGTGTGGTGGGCCGATGACCTCATTCAGACTCTCCTAGCTCCACTCCCATTCCTGGCTTCCTGTTCTCTTCTCCAACTTCCTGCAGAGATGTGTCATTATCTCCAGCCGTCGCTGATTAGCGGGAGCAGGAATGCGTTCTCGGTTATTATGTCATCACATGCCCTGCTCGGCCTCAGAAAGTTGCTTCTACTCAACAGTACTGTGACTATAGGAGGCTCTTATTCAGCTTGCTGTGGAGGCCTCATCTCCTTGACAACATGTGGGTGGCATGTTACCATTCCGATCATTGACAAAGGGAATCAAATACATCTTTGGGCAATTCTGTGACTTGCACTGACATCAGAGACAGTGTTAGTTAGGAGCTGTACTTCTAACGTTGTCCACTAGGAGGCACAACTTTTGGTGGCAACACAACGCCTTTGTGGAACCCAAATAAGGTGACACAAAAATTCCAATCAGCATTTCTGGGTTGACCAATGGTATTATTAAAAAAATATATATATTGAAGTATATAAGAGAATATATGGATCAATAAGGGTAAATATGATCATACTCTAGCAGTAATAATAATTGTGCAGTATCAGCACTAGATAATAACAATAATGCACTCGTAATTGGTTTCTCTTAGACAGAAGATCTGACAGCAGTTAATATGTGATAACATCAGATTTTTGCCCCTTTGGCCCACAAAGGTTTTGTATCATTCCTCTTTCTGTTGCTTAGTACTGTTTTTCTGCTCATTACAAAATTAAGAGGGACATATTGCATAAAAGCAGAGTTCATTTGGTTAATGGTTTTTCCAGCATGTAGCATGCACACTGTCAAATGTAAGTTCAGAGTATGTATATCTCTTGAGCAGGGTCACTGGCCCTGCTTATCTGTGCCTGTAAAAGTATGCTAGATTCTTAAGTCAGAATCAGGCCCTAAATGAAAAATGGCTTTTCACTGCTTCAAGACAAAGACAAACTACAATGAATATGTATTACAGCTCTTCTGAATTCCTCTGCAAATATGTTATTTATGATTAACAAAAGCAACATACTGTATTTAGAAGAACACTCAATAAATCTGTAAAACACACAAATTGTAAAAATATATTAAATTTTGAGGTAAATACATAACTCAGTAAACTGAGGCACAGTACCTAGTTAAGATACACTGAGAAGCCAAACTCAATGACAATGCTCATGTTCAAATACCATTAAACATTTATAAGAGTTTTCAAACAATCCCCTCTTTCCTTCCTATTAAAATAGAACAGAGGGGATTTCATTCAGGATGATCACCATATTAGGTTGTGCTTTCTCTCCCTAGTATATACAGAGATATTCAGATATAAACAAAAAGTGTCAAAGCATTTCATGTTTCTTCGAATTCCATACAGACATTGCCCTGGATTCAATCAAAATTCATTCCAAACTTAAACTTACAAGAAAGTAGTTTTTTGTTCAAAAATACAATTTGTCAAGTACATCATCACCAAAGTAAATGGAGCATTTTGTTTGTGTAATGTCCAGGCTATTGTTCTCATTTCCTCCTTGTATGAGTTCGGAACTGACTAATTATTTCCATACAGACTACTATAGTCTGTATCCTTTGCTGGAAATTGTTAAATTCATCCAACATAATAAATAAATTTTAGGCAAAGACAAGGATGCTATGACAAGCTTTGAGCCAACAATGCAATATTTCTTCCATTCCACCTCAGTTTCATTCATTAAATATATGTAGTGCATTTCTCATCTCTCTAACCAGGACTTACAAACACAAAATGTTTTCTGAACTTGAATTTGATTTTCCAAGTCCTTTAGTTCTAAAAGGCAACGCAGACAGTTAAGACAAAATCTTGGCCATAATATACAACATTCCAGGAATATTAAACACCATTTTACATCCACTGATAACCAATGCGGCTCCAAAATACATTTGTTTCATAGATCCATAATCAGATATATTGCCAAATGAACATGCTTTTTAAATAAAGTTAATAAATTAAAGCTAAAGAACTAAAATTTTGCTCTCGTCTGAACAAGACTGTGGCATCATTGTGGTGATGGTATTCCAAAAAAATTGTGGTACTAATGATTACGTTTAGCGGTAAACAATAATTAAAAACCCACTTTAAATACATGTTATAAGCTTATAGAACAATGGATACAATACAAACATCAAATTCATATCCCCCTGGCCAGTCTACTCCACTCCTACTCTATAAATAATTAATACTAATTGTGTTCTCACACAACTGCCCACTTCACACACAACAGCAATTTGCAAATAAATGTGATAAACTAATCTTTGAGAACGCTGACATTACAATTTCCAGCACTTGGGCTGCAGCAGCTCATCTCTTTGTTATGTGTGTGCAGCACCATTTTAAATTTTGTTACATTAATATATATATATATATTACATTATAATATTACAACAGAACTCCATTCCTTTTTGGAAGTGTTCATTGCAGTCATTGAGGTATAAGGAAAATAAGCCTGCTGTGTTGTCTTTGGGAAACAGTAGTCTTTATCAGCAATGGAAAGTGCCTTGTCTGGTTTTCATTTATTTTTGGGACACTGTTCAGCAGGGTGCAAATATAGCTCAGGGACACTCCCTGAGACGCGCCCCATGCCAAAGAATTGTTATTCCCTGCAACTGCAAAGACAACATAGGCCTCTATTCAATGCAAACCGAACATGCTTTTTTATAACTTTGATGAATGAAAGAAATTTTATTCATTTCACCAACTCAAAAAAACAAAACTGTATAGCAAACAAATTTCAACCAAACTGCACAGAGAACAGAATGAAATTAATGGTAGGGGAAAAAAAATCTTTAAAGATTAGTACTTGACATTTATTACCCGAACTAATAAAACACATCTGACTTTAACCAACTTACTGAGCACATGCTAGACTAAGGTCAGATCCTCAATATATTGAAATATCTATTATGTAGCCAGAGAGAGAGAATAACTGTTGGACATTACAAAAACTAGCTGGGCATTACAATTTGGACTCCAGAAGATATTATGCATGGATCAGTGCAACAAAATATCACACTTCAGACCCTTTCGTCAAAACTTGTGCAACAATCTGCATATCATGTTTAATTATTTCATTAGTCTGACGAGTATAAAAAATCATTAAATTTATCAATTACAGTACTAGGATACTATAATACTAAAAAACATATATTTTACTAAACTCTTTTCCTATATCACTGTTAGCTCTCAATATAATCTGATCCTGTTAGTTTATCATATTTTAACTAATTCCATTCCTCAGGATTCTGCAAATGGAACTCATGTGGTAACTACACTTCTGGGCAGCTGTTATTGGTAGTTCTGTCCAATCAAAAATGCAACAACAGATCAGGAGTGCAGTTCAGGGCCAAAAAGAATGTGCCCATGCTGGATGGTAGAGGATGGCATTACACTGGCATGCTTTAATTACACAAACAGCTACATCATTCAGTCAGGACCTCTTTAAGTACCCTGCTCCTCCTAGGAGAAGCACCCCTGTCATCTCTTCAAAATTAGAGTGTCACCTGATATAAACTCTTGATCTTTTAAAGGGAGAGCTCACCCAAATTACAGATTTTAAAATATATCAAATACATAAGAGTCTCAAGGATTAGCCTGTTTCTTGTGTACTGCACCTTTCACATACTACCTATGCTAAAAATTCAATATTTTCTCTGTTTAGCCAGCAAGCAAATACCTGCTATATGCTTTAAATGACTCAAACAAAGTTTACTGGGGGTTAGACACATAAAATATGCATATGCTCAATGTGGAATGTCTGGTGGAAGGATTGAAGTCCATCCTTTGTGGAGCTATGTTGACACAATGCATAGTGTAATGCTTGCAGTGTTGTGCTCTGATGGTGCACTGAAAAGAGTGGAGAACCTGGCTTCAGTTCTGCAGTGGGCTAAATGAGTATGTGGGCAGACAGGAAGCATGTAGACTAATACCAGCAGAGCTGCTAGTCATAAGTCAGAGAGGAAGAAATACAAAATGTATTCAATGTTCAAGAAGACACATATCAAAAAGCATGTGTTTGCATGTCACAACAGAGCCCTTACACTATGAAAAACCACAGCAATGGCCATGACAGTTCCAAACTTTGCCTCTGTGCCTACACAGTCCCAGTCAGTGACAGAATAGAAAGAATTGCAGTAATTATAGACTTGGCCTTACTGTGGGTCAAAATAAATTGATGTTAGTTCCATAGACTTGGCTGCTTTGCGGTAGAATCAGTTCTGAACAGAGTGGGCATTGAAAGCAGGATAATTTGATCATTAATGCAATAACATGTCCAGGGTCCCAGAGCCAGATTCCTAAGAATGGCCTGTTGTCAAACTTCAGTAAAATGTCTCTCGTCCTTATACAGAGTTATACCTAAATGTGAATAGACATTTTTGTGAAAGTTCCACAAGAAAAAAATAATTTAAAGTCAGGGATGGAGAGACACTGCATGCATACTCCCCTCATATGATGCGCTGTTCAACTGAAAACAAATGATTTAATCATAAGATGGAATTTGCTAATGGATAACACAAAGTGCAGGTCCAGGATAGTTGCAGACAGAATGACGGTAATAACCAATGTATTACAAGTACAATTTCAAGACAAGTAATTCCTCCTTGAATGAAAAAATAAAAACCAAAGAAAATATAGTAAAAAATCTGAAGAATCAATGGTATGGGGTATGGTATGTATAATAAATAAGATCCACATAGTTTGTCACTGTTTTAGCGGCACTTTTCCACCCGTGACTCACCTGCGTTTGTCTTAACTACATGTTCACATGTCATATTATTTTATACATTCACAGTATTTCGCACATTATTTTTCACTTTCACATTATATCACATTTCCAATCCTGCTACTGGAGCCAGGTAAGAGCACAGGAATGTGTTATGAAAATAATATCCATTATTATACAGCTTCAGGTTACAGCTCAATAGTTATAGCCCCTCAGCCGATTTAGTTGAAACCGTTTGATTTATCGTCCTGGCATCTCTCTTGCTTGGCCCAGGCTCAAAACATTTCGCACAAATTCAACCCAATACAGTACATCTGGAGTCAAGCTGCTATGAACTCATGAATCACACTATTTTGACTCACTAAAACTGATGCAGGCAAACTAAGAGATCCCACTAACCAAAAACATCATGGCTTGACTATAAATAAAGTCAGCGTAGTGTTACCTGGTTGATGTGAATGATTGTTATAAGAAGAAGTGTTTGATGTTCCTCATGTCCTGTTTCCATGGGCAGAAGGCCCTATATGAAACTGTGCGCTCTACAAATATAAGTCTTCTAAACAGCAGTAAAATGAGGACACATGATGGTGTGAAACAACAGAAAAACAACATATTAGCATTGATAGAAAATTTTTACACCATACCAGGGTCATTAGAACAATTAATGCCATATAAAGTGAAATAAAGAGGTACATAATTACAAAATTGCAACTATCTATCACTGGAAAAGCAAAGAAAACACAGTGCCCATGAAAGAATATGGTCATTTCCACTGAGATTTAAAAAAAAATGAAATGTCAAAAGGTCTCTGGGAAATTCAGAGGAAAAACAAACAATGAAAAACTTCCACAGGCCATTTATAGGATTGATTTCATATTGAGATAAATAATTCTAAGAATTTGCAAATGACCAACAGGAAGTTGCACACCTCCTGTGATGCATCATGACTCTCATTGATCTGGTGTTCGTAACTTGAGATACTTGCCTTAGGAGTCTGAGTGATTCATCGATTTATTTTATTGTATGTCTCATAACATTTTAACTATCCACATTAAATTAGGTGACTCTACCCATACAAAACATGCTTAGCTTTCAACAGATGCATGCAGTCAACAAGACAGCAGAAGTAAGGAGCATAAATAATTAATGTTCTAGTTACCTTTCTCCAAATTAGTCACCCTTTCTACATGCCTGCTTGTTTGAGGGTCAAAATTCAACATGAACTATTTTGCTGTATAAACCCAGCTTTTTAAATGTAGCTTTTATATAGCCAAGTTAGACACATTGAGACAGCAACAAATTTTCCAAAATATTGTCCAAAAAACATGCAATATTCTGTATGGCATATGCTATGGCTTTATTTAAGAAACACTATTTCACAACTGATAATCTGTTGAAATCTCAAAGTAAACAGAAATCCAAACAAACAACATGCCAGCCCATCACCAATACTTAAATATTAAAATGCCATTGTATAAAAATGTATTAAATAATGACTAATCACTTCATAAGCAGAAGGGAAATTCGTTTTGTGTTTACTTAGACGCATATGAAATAAATATCAAACCCATTCCCATTCATGAATTCTATGCAATGACAAATAGTGCAGATACAATATTAACAAAACAAGGACTGATGGCCATTTTAAAGCGCTGCAAAATGAAAATTTCACTGTGCTGTTTATTTTACAGAGGTTCTGATTCATTACTTTTCTTCAACAACCACCAAATCTAACTTGCCCAACCACACAACCCTCAGCACTCCCAGTCCTTATAGTATAACAGTGCAAAAAACACAATGATGTGGGACAAACACACAGCACAACATTACTCTAAATGCCACAGTTTGAGGGCATCAAAATTTACAATGACATTTTCACTTGAGTAAAACAATGACAGAACCAATTAGCATGATGCAGGAAAATGCTAAACTGTGTATACCTGAAAACTTATTTCTTCAATTATTTGATTTCTCCACACTGAGATAAGCTGCTACTATTTCTTGTTGCCTGGGGATTGTTGTTCACAAATTGTTCACATCAACACAGCTCATAATCACAAAAGACTTAGTGGCCTTGAGCTTGATCTTGCGGTCCCAGTAGATGTACTTCAAATAGTTTGGGGAATGCAGTAAAAATATCACAACCCTGCATTGTTTGAAAACATTAGAACCCATGAGGCCTCTCTCGTTGAAAGCATATAAATGGAAACATGAAAATATAATAAGCCTCAATTTAAGTAACTCCAAAAAGAGGCAATCACCTTCTAGCTTACTGTATGTTATACTGCTTGCAGCTGCATGATTTAATTCGATTTTGACTATGGACATTACACCGAAATCAAAAATGTACAGAATGTGTTCAACAACCAAACATCTCAGAAGCAGCAACAGTTTCTTTACGTGTTTGTGTGTGTGTCTGCGTGGTTATTGCTTATCTGAACTTTATGGCAACTCCTTAGAATTTTAAAGCAGAAGCTAACCATGCTTTATAGTTGTGTTTACCAGAGCCAGGAGTCTCTGTAAAACTAAAGCTGGTACATAAATCCTGCACCCATTCTATTTCACGGTTGCCTTCAACATCCTAACATCCCACTCTCCTTTTAGCAGGATGTCATGCAGTTGCAATTTGGAACTGCTTCTGCCAACACTATTTTGGATTCTGTGGTCTCTCATGCAAATGTGATGGCTGACATGTTGGCACTGTAAGTGGCCTTTCACCTCTAGGGTTCACCATTAAAAACAGTCCATTTGCAGCACATGAAAAGACAGTCTTTGCGTTGGTCATCCACACACCTGGAGTAATATTTGGAAGTCAAAAATACCTTTTGCACTATTCATTCCTCCTTTTATTTACTTCTGCTCAATAAAATCTGTTTTTCACTAATGCCACATTCTTACAGCAAAAGCCTAGCACACATCTGGAATAACCCTAACCAAATGAAATTGCCAGATGAAGCGAAAATCCAAGAGACTTTGATGTACTCTTAATTACAAGCTAACCAAGGGTAGAAAATCACTGCGCCAAACTCAAAAATAATGTATGTTTAGATTGTAATTGATAAAAGTTCATAATTATATTTAAGTTGGTTTTCTGGAAATATCTATTTGACAAATAATTTTGTGTAAACATCTCATGCTTTTCGCATGTACTTAAGTCACAATTTTATCTCCAGGAGTCATCAGTGTGACTATGGCATAGACGTCTGAATTTTCTCTACAAGCTGTGAACAGGGAGAGATCAGGGACTTTGTTACCTGTGAATGGAATCCTCCAGTTTCTTCACCTGCAGCTCATCTTGCTCTGCCTGTCTCCTGCGGCCCTCCTCTTCCTCCTGCGTCCCTGCTGGAGTCCCCTGGAGGAGCCATCGCTCCCTCATCGCTTTAGACTTTTTGTAAAAGAAAAGAAACAGAACATTATCATACAACAAAACTTCACACAAAAATTGTCAAGAGTAACTTGCATTCTGTAACATGATTTGCATCATGATTATAATGATTTTAATCTTACAGTTCATGATGTATCCACAAACACTTTTTTGTGTATTTTGAGCATTCACTTGAATGTATTAGCTTGTAAGCAAATTGCTCTTAATCATTCAGAACCTTCAGCTATGGATATTCCAAACAGCCCTGGCTTTCTGTACTTGGTAAGAACAGCATGGGTGTGCCGGTGTGTCTGCGTGCTTCAATTGTATCTGTATGATTGTATGCGTTAATACAAGCTTGTTATCTGTAATAAATTGCAAATGCATTACCATCCCAAAATTGCTTTTGGGCTTAGCAACACACATTGTATATGCTGAAGTATTCTAACCTCCGACAATTTCACCCAATAATTTATGGATGCACAATTTGCATGTTCATTCAAGCTAACCCACAAATGTGTGCTTCAATGTAACACACAAAGTCCTCTTTGTACCTTGTTAGTGGATCACCAAGGAAGATTTTTTGCATGTAGTAACCGTTTTACATGTGATTTGACACCTGCAGTCCTGGTAAATGGAAGCCTAAGTGATGAAATAATACTTTTAAGGAATAAGACCTCATGGTTTCTAATTTTCAGTCTGCCCACTTTTCCGAAGGCTATATATGAGAGTTCTTTGACTGGTTTTGAGCAACAGACAAGACACAGATATGATTTTTTATTACTCCATGCACTGATGTAATCACATGCAACAGTGAGCTAAATCTACAATATCAATTGTCTCTGTACTGGGTGTGGGTGCATTTAGGACAAACGTTATACTTCAACACTGTCAGTGACTCAGATTTTCTGCACAATTCTAAATAAGGCTGACAAGCTGTCAACCACTGGGATCCTATCATCCTGCTCTCCAGAAAGCCACTCCCCTTCTTCGCCCTCAACCTTTCCACAGACCAGTGACAGGACTGCTACAACACCCTTCACTATGGTAGGAATGTAGCAGATACATTTCACAAGCTGTAGTAAATATGTGAGGGCAAGCTATGGAACGTCAACATGAGATTTCGGTAATGCCGAAGCATTATGAACACAGGTCCCAATATTCTTCATTTTGAACAGGTCTGTGAAAAGCATCCACATCTCTGCCCTGGATGAATTTAAAGAGTGGGAAAGGTTTAAAAGTAAATTGTAAAATGCTGAATCTTATCAGGGAAACTTGTCTGAACCTGTTTTGAATGGTCATGGAATTCTTTTTTTTTTTTTGAATGGCTGCAGTGTTATAATTTCACTTTACCTAAATCTGACGCTTTTGCTTTAACAAAATAGAGCAACTTTTCCTTTGCACCTTTGTCTTTATATGGAAACAGGAAAAAGCCATTCCCCACCAGGGAGATTTTGTAATTATGCCCGAGCAGGTTGAGAGTGTTGCCTTTTTCTACAGTTAGAGAATGGAGCCCTCTGTTTCTTTCCTATTCATCACTTAAATGAACACTTCAGTTCCACAGAACACCTTCACATTAACTGTACCATACAAATTTCCCTTTGCCAATTCTACTGTTGTTGCAGAATGTTTTTAATTGACTCAGGTTACCAAATATAATCTTTTTGGAACCATGATTGGTTAAAGCAAGCAAAGAGCACACAGATGTAGTGTACTTGTATGCTTTCATGAGAGTTGATTAGAAGTTTCATGATCATTCTTAGTTTTTGGTGTGCTGGATTGAAAAAACCTTTAGTATCTAAGTATTTTAGCTACATAGACACTCATGCTATATAGTGTGAACACAGTATTCGAAAGTTTAGGGCAAGATGCTTAACCTAGTATCAATGTAGTTAGTATTGTAGATAATGTTTAAGTGTTTCAAATTCTTTGTGTTGGTTATGATTTATTTAAAATGTCAGTCAGTTCAAAAGTTTTCTGAAATTTCAAAGTTAATGCACAGAAAAGTATTTAGTCTTATCAAAAATATATCAATGGTTTACAATGGGAAATTATTGATATTAAATCATCAGTCATGTGCTTACATTTGTAGTTACATTTCCTTGCACAAGAAATACTGTACAAGCAGTCAGATTTTAATTTTGAGAACTTGACTATTTTGCGAATGCACAGAAATGAGTCTCCTGTGTACTGGTGCTATGGAAATGAAGCTAAATATGAGCCATCCACCAGAGGAATGGGACAGTAATTTGAAAAGGGCCCGGATGTTATCCTCATAAATAAGGTTAGAAGATCGCGTAGCTGTTGCAACCCAACATCCTTTCCGATGAGAACTTACTCCGCACTGAGTTTACACCGCCCACTATTGAACAAACATTCCATATCCTGGTCAAATGTTCTTTCCGAGTTCCAGCAGGACAACACTGCAGCTCACTTGTCAAGGTTTCACTCACAGACAGTTTTCTGCATACTAAAATATTGTCTGGTTACATTTTCCCCAAATTACTCACATTCTAGAGTTTCTAATCATAAAATAAAAAACCCTAAGATACAACACACTATTCCAGAGACATAATAGCAGGGGAACTATATGGTACTGGCGAGCTTTCATTCCACAGTCCTTTCCCTCGGTTTTGTCCAAAGTGCACTGGGATTTTTTTCTTTGTAATGGCCCCATGGGTCGCTGTTTTATCAAATTGTTGCGGTTGTTGGGAATCACTACCATTTCCTCAAATGTAACCATTTCCCAGGAGGACAGAGGAACAAAGACTCTTTCAAGAAGTACTCTTTTGTGGGGTAAATTTGTTTTTGTGAAATGTAATTGGCATAAAATGTATACAATCTAACAAGAGAACAATTTCCTTAGCAGCCTCTTATGGCTTGATAACAAATTCAGAAAATTCCCATATGTGTTTGCTATTTGTTTATCGTGCTTAACTTCATTCTGAATGAGTTACTCATCTTTCAGTTCTGATTTAAATATATGGGAACTTATTATTCTGTACATAGTCGAAGACTGTCTTATGACACAAAGGATATTCAATCTCATCTGACATTTCCTAAAAGTTATAGAGGACATATTCTTACTATATATGGTTCCACCCCTTTAAAAAGTATACAATGCATGCCTGATGAGACTTCCCTTACAACTTCATGGGGCTGTGTAGCCCTGTTAAAAGGCCACTCGAGTTGAACCTGCTTCCTGATTTTACCCAAGACCTATTCATAAAACAGTAGTGGAAATAGTGACACATGACTTGGAACATGACTTGTGACACCTGAGTAGTGACAAATTAGTCGGAAAAGTAATGCCTTTCCATTTTCTCAGAACCTTAACGAACAATCTCCATTACTACTTTTAAAGGAATAACCAAACTAACAAAGGATTAACTAAAGGATAACATTTTGATGGCACAAAGCACAGTTGGAGTGGAAGTATGCACACAATGGAAGGACTGCTTTGGTATTAGTGGTTCAATGATACAAGAGAAAGTAAGGCTCAACAGAGTTGAGCTGCAAGTAGCCAAGAGTCCTCCATTAAAATAGAGATTAAGACTCAGAGATACTGATTAAATCGCATGTAATATAAATACAGCTGTTATTTTGTAACATTTTTATTATTAGTCTTTTTCAGTGCCTGACATTCTGATCATTTAATGTGTATACTGCTTACGCTTTCCTTAATATTTAATCACATATTGAAAGCACAACACTTATGCTCCTATATAGTAATTGTACAGGTGTGCCACAGGTGACACCAGCTGGCCCATGGTTACATGTGGGCTCTCTAACCCCATGCAAGATTCTTTGTTGTAAATTGCTTAAGTGAGGGTAGCTACCTATCATCTAACATGCCAACTCTTATTTATCTTGATTCACACAAGGCTCTTTCATTTCAAGGATATGCCTGGAAGTTCTGATAAGGTCACATATTTCCTATGTATAACCATAGTCACAAACATAATACAAAGCACAACATGTCGCAAAACATTGTAAATGAATAGGACCAGATATGTACACATAATTTAGCATAGTCCACGATCCATATTATATTTAAACAGTAACTTGTAATGTAGCAAGGTAAATGTATCAATGTTTTGAGGGCCAGTCAATTAGTTAGTGTGTGATGTTATAGAAGTTACACAAGTTACACTAGCTGGTGATAGCTTGTATGCATGCATAGTTACCAATCCTAGAGAATAGCTGGCTTGCCAAACTAGTGTAATTGCCAGCGCACACAAGAAAACTGAATGCAGCTAGTTCTGGGAAGAGTCAGGTTGGCTGAGTCAGGGCAATTACAGGCATTACATGTCAAATATACATGTATTTTGTTTTACAAATCCTTTATTATAATCATGTTGTGAATTGTTCACAGGGCAAAATGGGCTGAAATAACAGCTGTACTGAATGAAAATGATTATTATAACAGCAGATATATTGCTAGAGAAGTCCAAAGAAACATTTAGCCTACCCCTTGCAGAGACTAAACAACTCAGGATTGCCTATCACTTATGCACACAAAGAGTGAAATGGTTCCTTTTCCTCATAAACACAGTGAAAGTTCTTATAATTGATTTGCCCAGAAATTGTCTGTGTGTTCTGAGCAGTCACTGCATGTAGTGGACAGTTACCTTAAGGTGCTGTAACTGCAATATCAGGTCCTCCAGCTGTCTTCTCTTGTCTTCGATTTCTGTTTGTCTCTTTCGTTTTTCCTGCAAAAGATAGTAATATTTAGTAATTAATCTTTACAGACAGCAACTTCTCTTCCCTCTAATGTAAATGTACATAATTCAGGTACACAATTCAGATGAGCACCAGAATTCATAAACTTTCTGAGATATAACCCGTTTAAAAAAAGAAACTGACAGCTCACATTAACATATCGTAAGTCATAAAAAAAACTAAGAGGAGCATTATTTCAATGAGACCAGCATCCTTTGTGTGGATACTGGCAATGCACCTTGCCATTCTAAGACTACCAGGGGTATCTTTGGCGCATGTGAGGCGACTGTGGTGGCCAGCCCATTGCACATATTTCAGTCTAAAAAAAACACAACATGTACAGTAGCTATACACTGGCATGCATATATGTGGTCATGCATATAATTTGTGAGAATAAAAATAGAGAATTTTTTTCTGTACATTATACAGTTCGGTTATTAGTTTAAGACAACAGCCAACCTCATCATACATGTCTTTGCAATAGAATGTATAGTCTAAGAACAGTCTGTGGAGAGTATTTCATATTAAATAACATGGTTTAAAAAAACAGAAAGTTTCTTTGAAGTCTGATGAAAAATGTTATTTTAGAGTAGTTTAATGTCATGAAATACTAAAATTCAAATCTTATAATTCATGTTTTGTTGCCTAAATTTTTCTTTGTATTTTTCTGTTTGAAATGTTTCATTGCCACCAACTCTGTCAGCTTAGGACAAAGGGTTTGAGATGAAATCTATTGAGCTAGTCATCTGAAGGACAAACAGTTGTTTTGTCTCTGGTGATGATTTGTGAGTCAATGAGTTGCTGCTGAAGAAAATTTTCAGCTTTTTTATATTTACCAAGACCTTTGGATTGGCTGGGGTTTGCAGGTCTCAAAGCTATTTTCATCAAATGATAACAATGCTGTTTTATCACGTACAATAGATGTTCTGTTTTGACATAAGGTCAGAACTGAAATAAAGTGAATTGCCCACAATTCTTTCCCTGTGGTCCAAGAATATACATAAGGAGCACTGTCTGAATTCATAGACGAAGTAAAATGTACATTTCCTTGTGAAGCACATGTCTCTGCAATTTGCTAGCTGTGTTGACAGAATATGACAACATGAAAACAGAGAAATACAAACCACCCTATTTTTATACTCACTCATATCCACTGGGATTTTTTTTTTTATCAAGATATGATTAGGTTTTAAAGCTTAAGGTTTTAAATGAAGGCTTACAAGGGAGTTCAGACTGCATAGATCACAATGCTAAATTGTTATGGAAGAATGCTATTTATTTTTATTTCAAATAGCTGGCTTTATTTAATGTGTAGGCTCAGCCAAAGTTTGGACTCTGTGCAGTCTTGCTATACTGTATGTAAGGCAAATATATGATCTTAATTCTAATGAAAGCCAAAAAAACAGAACAGATCTACTCTTTAACATAGTAGAAGGCCTCCATTGTTTTTTAACACAATTTGAAGATATTCTCATGGACTGATTTTTTGCGACTAATACATAGGAGACATGATTGATGTTAATTTCAGCAACATAAAAACATGTGATGACCCTTGCTCTTTTAAGTAGAACTTAGGTGACATTTTATAACACCTTCATCACTTTTACTCACAGCCTACCCATTTTTTTGCTGGTTTGTGATAACTTCCTTTTAATTCTAGTTTAAGGCAGTTTTACCATCATTTAGAGCATTGTGTAATTTAGTCGTGGAAGAATTTACTGATTTATTTGCTCCATAGGGCCATCGGGTTAATCTACAGTTATCAGAAAAGGGTCTTTTATATGTTCTTAAAAACTGTACCGGAAAGCAAGTGTGAAATTTCAACTGTGAAAGTCATGAAATGCTGTCATACTGAAGTACCTGACATCAAACAATCTATAAAGCAAATTGCCTTATTTGCTCTGCTTAAGAATCCCCCCAGTTCATTACAGTGCTGGCTCTTAATTCTGCCATGTACGAAGGGTTTTGTGTGGGATGAGAGGCTAAGCTACTGACGGATCTTTAATGTTAAACAGATGTATTAAGCATTATTTCTTCACAAGGAATGCATGCAGATGTTAAACTTCCTGCACTCTATTTTTAACTTGAGAAAATCCAAATAAAGACAAATTCTGCAGCTGTAGCTGTCCAGGGTCTGTTTTCAGTGTTCAGATATTTTATAATCTGTGATTTGGAAACAAAAGCATACACTGTACTGAGAAGCACTTTGGCATGTTTCTCTTCTTTGTTGTTCTCATTGGCTGTGGGTGTGTCAAGCCTCTAGATGTTTTACTGGGATTAAAGGAATATGGCAAATGCATTAACTTTACAGTAAATGTG
The DNA here is from genome assembly GCA_022829145.1 of Albula goreensis. Lineage (NCBI taxonomy): Eukaryota > Metazoa > Chordata > Actinopteri > Albuliformes > Albulidae > Albula > Albula goreensis. The sequence goes on from CM040741.1 coordinate 46,394,328, forward strand.
TTTGTGTAGCTACAAAAATTTTTCCAATTATAAAACCAATTATAAAAGTCAGATGATTTCTTGCTATTATTTTTTCTTGCTATTATTCATAGCATTTGTGATTAATTAAAAATTAGTTAATTTTGCATCCCTGAAAACAGCTGTATTCCCATATTGGACATGTAATCATAACTGCCAGATATTTACAAGATGTCTTCAACTCTTACAATTGAACAGACTCCTGTGTTCGCATTGTGCAAATCTACGTCAGACTGTGGGGTCTGTAGACCGGAAATTATCGGAGTGTGAAGGGGTTTGTGGAGAGCTAATCAATTCACAGCTGGCATAAATAAATTATGCAAGCCTTTCCAGTCATTCTGGTGTTAGAATCCAACACCAATCACGCATTTTTAATCATTCAATTATTTGAAGAATAAAAAGTGCTGTGCAATGTAAAGACTACCTATATGCACAAAAGAATAAAAGGATGTCTGGGTAAAAGATGATTTGTATTAAAGAGACAACACTAACAGTTGTTGAGGACTCACAGGACACAACTGTACCTCACTAGGTCACTGGGGCTCTGGTGCTGTGGAACAGTTGCTGTCACCCTCAAAATCACACCCCCCCTTCCAAGTCTGGCAGCGATCAGACAAAGCTGCCCGAGTGAGGTCTCCTCGCCGGCTGGCACATGTGCCTGCCTGCATTACACCCTCTGATACTCGCGCCCTCTGACATGCCGGTCTTCATGCCCTCACCCGTTTGGAGGCTTGACAATAACAACACTTGTAAACACTGTTGGGGGTGTACCATAGTTAAAGAAGCTGGAAAACTGATAATGGCCCCCTTTGGGTTTGGTTTACTGGAAACTATTTGTCATAATTAGCTCTTGTGTAAAAGTTAATTGATAAAATAGCAAACATAAACAAAACTAGTAGTTTCTGAAATTGGCTAGGCGTTGCCCCATATCTTGTGTAAAACTATATCCTACAAATCTGGTTTGTTAGAAAATCAGGGAGGCCTTTTGCTTAAATACATGGGTGTGATGAATAAAACAGATTACTCAAACCTGAGAGAAGTACAGGTGTAAAGGAAAACAGCATGCATTTTTATGTAGGAAGCATTTTTGAAGACCCCATCTAATATGCACAATGAATATTTTTTAGTTATTGAGAAAAATATAAATAAGGTATAAAGATACTTTTATATTTTTTAGTTTTCCTTAATTTAGAATGTCCTGATAATATTGTAAGCCCATTGTATGGCATGCATGTCCTCCAAAATCCATGCTCCCAAGGTCTGCAGGCGACACCAGTTAAGTCGCAGCCAGATAAGCAGGCACGCACAGCAAAGGGTCACTTCTGCACAATAATGAGAGGGCTAGTCTGCTAATTGAGGCCTTTCCTACCTCATACCATTTCCATTCCCACTGGAAAACCCAGCCATAGCCAGCACTGATATGTTCTGGGTTCAGTCCAGTCTGTATGATGCATAATTTCACTAAGTGCTCCAACCACATGTTTGACGCCTCCTATCTTTCATGAGCCAGCAGTCTACAACTGTCCTCTAGTGAAGGATGATGAATGTTCTGAATTTCACTGTCATGCTATGTATAAAATAGATCTGTTCAGTACCATGCATTACTTTGTCAATACTGTTTTGCAACCATTACAACTCTTATGAACTTTATTATATTACTCTCACAAAACAAAAAATGAGATTGAGCATGACATTTTAAAACATAAAAACCAAAAAGGAATTTAATGTCTTTGCTCCAAAGAGGACTGAGTAACAGTAAATACCTTATCTAAACACATAGGCACTACGTGCCTTTCATAGTGTGAGTGAATGTGACTGTAATTGTAAATACAGCTTTAGTAGCACTGAAATTCCTACTCAGAAATGAGTGTGGACAGGACTCCAGACAGTGAAGATGTAGCAGTGAAACTGCTTACGCCAGGCTCTGTACCTCTTTCCACAGCATCAGCGATCCTAAGAGCTGTCATATTTAAATGTATACTACCATATGAAACTATACAAGTACAAAGTATAAAGTAAAACATTGCTCTCAGCATTGAACCAGCTTGCTGTACTGATTCAGGAGCTGCAGTGATTCTGACAGAGTATTAATCATGGATGGCTAAACTAAAAAAAAACAATGTTTTATGGAAAGACACACATTACTCAACGGGAAATGTATTTGAAGGAACTACTGTCTGTGTATCTATTTCCTGCCAAGTGTTCTGACACATCCCACCTTATGGATTAAAGTGAAGACCAGACCAAGACCCCATACGGCTGTTAGGCATGCAGTAGACATTTGCCACCACTGGATTCACAGGCTATGACTAAACGGTCTGAAACGGATTCTTCTCTCTGATGTCATAAGGAATTTAACCACGGTGCTTTGTAGTCATAACATTGTATTGGTCACAAATAGCTATTGGTGGAGGACACAACAGCATTTGATGGGGGTTCAAGTTACGCAACACTTGCATCAGTTCCTCTATTAAAAGTGCCAAAGTCTTTAGTCAGTGTGACCCAAACAAAGTAGTCTCATCTCTTATTCTAAATAGAAAACATCTGTTTCCCTGGACTAGGAGCCAAGCATCTTTCCTCTAAACCAGCACAGAATAATGAGAGAGCATCACTGTGATAGCACTGACTTCCATTGCAATAAAATGATGTTTAGGTCAGACTGCGATCTTTGTCACTAAAGATGTCACTATTACACCAAGTTATCCAGCACAATCATCCACTTTGTAGGAGTCAACTTTCTGTCAAAGATTGAGGAAAAGGTTTAAGTATTATTTAATCCATTTAATCAATGTACTTTTTTAATGCCCAGTGAACTTAAAAAATGTATAGTCATAATGTCATGGAATTGCCAATCATACACATTCTGTATGGCATTCAATGGAAACTATCCAGTTATTGGAGAAGTAATGACAGAAATGGTGCTTTGGTTAAACCAAGATGCTCGGTACCAGCTGACTGCGATTCTATTAATTAACCACATACAGAGGAAAATTCCAGAGACGGAGAGAGGAATGAGGACAGACAGCATATCCTCCACATGAAAATCAAAAGACACCACTTGTCAAGCATGTTTCCTTTCAGCTGAGAGCCAGCTGCACACATGCAGCTGTGTGTGGACTTCACAGTCAACAGAATCATATAATATCAACCATGTTGACTTCAATCACACCATCTGCTCCAAGGGTCAGTTAGGCCAATGTACACTTCCCACGTTCATACAGAATGCATGACACACGCAGCTACCCCTATTTACTCATAAAAAAGTGTAATAGCGTACTGAAGTGTTTATTTATTATCAAATTGGACTGATTAATTGTGTTCATACAAATTTTCACATTAATATGTTTGCCCTGGATCTAGGAGTAATTCAACCACAGGACAGAAAATGCCATGAAAATACAGATGAATCTGTTTTAATGTAATATGTGTACACTGTTGCTATCACTTAGGTTGATCTATATTATAGATTAAATAAGGTATTTTAAAAAGGCCATAAAGAAATATTATATAAATGCTACAACAGAAAACAAATTAAAGCAATGTTTTAAATTTATGATTGAATTAAACTTCATTGAAATTTCATACTGAGAACAGTATCAATACATTGGCTTTTTGCTCCATTGGATGTCATAATGATAACTATAAAAAAAAAAAATCAATAGCATTCTCATCGTACTTCCATGTGGGTCAAACTAAAAAATGCATGTTGACAGCTCTGTGGATTCACTCAGCAGTAAGAGCCTGTGTCTCTAAGGATAGATAGGCATTCCGCTTTCAATCATGCATTAAAAACACTCTTTACTGTATATTATTCTGTGGCATAGCCTGAATTAATCTTTAACACAAAAAGTGTTCTTGACAAAAGTCAGCATTTATACCACTATGGGAGAAATAGAGATTGCGTTGAATAGCCTGACTCAATGAACGTCTGTACAATAGCCAAACCCGAAAAATTCCCACTACAAAGAGAGGGAGGCAGGCCTCATTATCCTTTGAGCCATAGGGTGTCTGTATATTCAGATTTACCATTCAAACTTGTTATATTACAACTTTAAACTCTAGCTTAAGTATTAAGGCAAAAAAATTAGGCCAAATGCCTAAAATAATAATTTTAAGATGACACTTGAGACCAAGAACACCATACTGATGCCAGACATTCCTTTTGACTTCAGGTTCCATTCAGCTCCTTAAGTAATATGATCTAAAACATATGGGATTAGAAGTAATTAGCACTTACTGGCTGCAGTGCCATGTATATTTAGAGTTATTTATGATAATTGAATGAATGATTATCAAATAAACCTGCATACTAGCTGTACTGAGGGAGCAACTAGCTTAGGTCCTAACTGTACAATGTACGAAAGTCATTTTAGATTCCTGTGTGAGGCAAATGGAATCCTCAGAGTTACAGGCTGATCAGTTAACTGATGTAATATGAGACCAGAAGTTGCTTATTTAATTATTCCTTGTCAATATCAAACTCTTTGTTGTCACTATTGCAAAAAGTGCATACTTTCCATTGTTAAGACAGCTTGAAATACTATTAAAACTGGACAAAGAGGGTTTGTCTAGGCTCTGTTGCTGAACACAATGCTCGGAATGAAGCCAAGAACAGCGGGTGAGTGAAAAGGAGACGCATCTCTATGACAGCCAACACTGCTAAAAATGACTGTTCCATTTCTCATTGCTGCTGATTAATATTACACAAGATTTAAACCTTCAAAATGAAAGTACCCTATTTAAAAGAGGTCATGGTAAGGTAGTGACTCCACTCAATGGGGATTCAAATTATTTAACATATCAAAGAATTTTGCATGTCACTTTTAAACATATTGTAGTTCCTAACAACCTCCTTTGTAACACTCTTGTTAGTTTCCACTGACGTTCATATGGGCTGTGTGTTCTTTATAAAGGACTCGCAAACTATTGGCTTCCATAGTTATTTTGTATTATACTGTATTGCTGCAGCCCTGCACAATTATATATCATTCAATACTACTGATGTACTCACATCACTGAAAGTGCATGAATGGAACTATTAAACTAGTCTCCAGATAGATGAAAGAAAAAGATCATTGGACTGTATAAAATGCCAACATTTTACTCATGTAAATGGGGTTATTTCAAGTGGAAAAATTACAACTACATTATGTACCAAATTTAGCTCTGCTGAGGTTCAAAATCAACACACTCTTCCTAAAATAGCATATTTCCTTGAAAGCAAAACTTCGGTAACAGCACAGTCTACATCACCCCCAAAGCAATATTGCCTTTGAGCAAATTAGTAACACACGATAATAATAATGCAGGATATGCATTACTATTTTACATTACAGTTTATGTAAATGCCTTTGGAATGTATAGAATGTAAACTGTTGCATTGTTTATCCAAAGAAAGCCATCAGGAATGTTTACAGTGTTAGTTATACAATCCTTTGACAAGTGCTTATTGAAAAGTCTGCAAACTATTACGCACATGTGGCTAACATTTTCTTTTTTACCCTGAACGGCAGACTGAAAACAAAGAAGACAAAGACACCACATTCATGGGAGCTGTGGCATTCTTCTCAGTCACATACACAACTGTTTACTCTACACTTCAGCACCGGACCTTTTTTAACAGAGGTCAAAGCACATGGACGGTGTTTAAAAATACTGCAGACACAAACTTGCTCACACATTCCGTACGTGGTCTCTCCGAAAAGATGTGTTTAAATTAGGCTGCAAAAATTTTCATAAGTGCTCATGTCCAACAGTAGCATGCCACGTAGCTTATAAAATGTTGTGAATGTACACTATTTTAAGTCAAGCTGTAGTCAGACAGAAATAACATAAGGGCTTAAAAAGTTATGCTAAGAGGCTGCCGTGAGGCTCATCCTGTTCAGGCACTCTTCTAGAGTGTAGATGGGCCCCCCAGTCTTCTACTACATATTGACTGTGCCAAGGCCAACCGTGGCTGGCACCCCCATTAGGTGGCACATAATTGGCCATAACATCACCTGTGGCATGAAGTATGTCAGTCAGCGGGAAGTCTCGTTGTGTCTTGTTGCCAGTTATTCTGTTCTCTGGTTAGTTAGCCACCATGGTTTGCCTGTAAAAGCTTTACATGCAGTTTCCTTCTTTGACTCAGTGTTGGTGCAAGCTTAACTGGTGACCCCAAGTGAAAAGAATCAAGAGCTTGATGTCATATATTTCCATGGACAGCATGCTCTTATCTGCACTCTCTTACTTTGACAGAGGAAAGTAGCAGTGTTGAGCACGAAGGCACACAAAGTTGGAATTCCAACCTGGGAGAAAAGAATCTGGGCAGGGACCTTTCCCTGAAAACGTTCTTAGACGTGTGGGCCAGTTATTTACTCTGTACTATCAGCCTTGAATATTAACATGCCATGACTAAATCATTTCATTGGGGTGTATTCTGAAATTCTTGCTGACTTTATCATGATACTGGGATCATATTTACTATTCATTACAATAAACATAGAATCATGCTGATTTTATTTCTAAATTGCTTCACTAAAATCTTCCATATTTTAAAACAGGCACAGGAAGCATTTTGATTGCTTTACTTCTTCCACTCAAGAGGAAATCTCTAATTGAAATGCCAGCTGATTCTTTTTAAATTCAATTTGATTACAATTTAGGAATTTAGCAGATGCTATTATCCACAGTTTACATTTTGAGAGCTATTCAGGTCCATTACCTTGCTCAAGGGCACAACAGCAGTGTCCTACCTGGGAAATGAACCCAGCACATCTGAGTTGGAAGCCCAGACCCCTAACCATTATGCTTCACTGCTCCTCTTCTCATATTAGCCACATGTGCATTCTGCAGCTTAAAAAAAGCAGCCAGTTTTACACATTTCTGTTGTACCATTCCATGACGCAACTGCTTTAGCTAACAGAAAGACTTCCTTTCACATTGCAGGGTATTTTGGGAAACTCATTACGGCATCCCACATGGGACATCATGGGAAAGATGGAGCCAGACTGAAGTGATGTGCCTTCCACTGCCTCTGTGATCTTTCTCAAATCTGGTCCAAAAGACCCATCAGGTATTTGAGCTGAGATCTTTGTCAATTAAGTATAATTGAGCTGTTAGACTATGTCAGTTAAGTTAATTAATTTAAGGAGTTTAAATGAATACAATTACAATAGAACAGAACATTATATGATAGAAAGCAATTATCCAATATTTGTAATAAAAGTAGCAGTTGTCTTCTCTTTAACAAAGTCAAATGCATTTCAGAACTGGAACAAGAGTAAGAATACTTTGTTGGTCCTTGGGGACAAGATCTGTAATACAAGACAAGTAAATACCAGTGGTATTTCTCTTTCTTATTTTCATCTTCTTTTCTTATACAAAAATTCAGTTAGTGAAACTAAGTGTCTGTATTCCAAAACGTGAAATCCTGCATAGATCTGCATAGACTAGGGGGTGGGGGGGTGTGAACTGACCAAACTGACCAGGGTCCTAGTCTTTCCAAGGATTGATATGTCCTGACATTTTGATCTGATTTTTCCTTCTGAAATTTTAGAGCTCAGAAATTACCTTTGGTGTATCTTAATAAGTTAAGATACAACAATTTATCATTTTTTGGAGAAATGTTTAATATTTAAAGTTATCCTAATATTAAGGTAATCAATTAATTATTTATTGGTGATTTTTTGTGATGTAATTTGTCACTTCCGACCACGGCACAAATACCACAAGGATACATGATAAAATATTCAGCAAAGCTGTCATTATAGTGTCTCTCTCCATCAATCATTCATCAAAAATACCATGAAATGCAGTCTTGTACTTTACCCACAAAGTAATGATATATATTTTTAAAACACATTTCTTTGTTTTCCCCTTTTCTTTTTTCAGTAAGGTTTAAGGTATAGTAATAAGGTTAATTGAATAAAGGGTTCAGACAGAAAAAGGAAAGCATACCAAGGACTGCTGTCCAGGACGAACAGGAAGTAAGGTTAAATGATGAACCAGATGGATACAAATTCGCACTGAGCCTATGCCTACAATACATCTGAACACTCCTGCGTCACATTGCTCCCAAAATGAACGACAGAAGAGTGAATGTGTTTTGTTCAACCTTTATGGTTTTCTGCCTGCAATAAAAGATTATAAAAAAGTTCACACAATCTGCATTCCTGAGCCTAACAGAATGTTGGCAAGAGGCAACAGAGGATATTATTTTCCTCTGGCTATTATAGGGAGACTCATTTGTTTTACGGATTATGAATGTCTATCTAGTGAGCTTATTAAGCCAAGCAAAACAATATTACTATTGTCCATAACTTTTAACTTTTTTCTTTTGAACTGAGATCATTCACATTCCTCTAATGTTTTGGATTAGATGTGGTAGTTTCTAAAATTACTGCGACGTTATCATTAACCTGTGAGGACAATTCGAGCACAAATGACAGTACAGTACTTTTGTGTACTTTGTATATTTATTACAGTCACAATATTCAAATATACCTTTTACATTAATTATTACTTATATAAAGCTTTTGTCCACTAACCTTGTCTATTAACAGTTTTAAAAAAGGCAAGCCTTCACCTGTGAGCAATCTTTCATACCACCTCCACACAATCACATATCAAGTTTAAATCAAAAGTGACCTATGGGATACTAGCAAGGTTTCCAGAAAACAAAATCAGAAAACAAAACAATAAAAAAAAACATTAAAATATTACTGAACTACATTCTGTGAGATGACATAGCCCACATCGATACAAGAATTACAAATGTGTCTGTTTCCATAACAACAAGGCAACAGGTGGTCAGCGTATGACTTTGTGTCTGATATTACTGATAATCACAGTTACAGATGGTCGAACGTGACATTGAGGATATGCTGAGAGCATTCCCTGGTTTGCTAAAAAAAAAAAAGTGAGACCTCCTTTTGATTGGTTAAGTGGATCTGTGTCTTAATTTAGAATCTGATATTTTGAATCGCTCTGGATAAGAGCGTCTAACAAATGCCTTTAATGTAATAATAATGTAATATAATGAATCTTGAAACCTATGGAAACCTAAGGAAAATGTCAACAGATGTTTTAAAGCATGGTACTACTGCAATCCTACATCAACATCAAGATTAACGGTTAACCTGATGATACATCTTTATTCATTTATGTAAATGATATTTCCCACTGCCTTGTTAGAATATGTGCCAGACACAGTGTTGTCACATTGGGTCATGTGTTCAAACACCATGCAAGTAAAAAAGCTGCAAAAAAGTACTAGTAATTCCAACTATATCTCTGGACCACAATACTACTATAAGAGCTGAAGAGGGGAGAGACTGGCCTGGAGCACAGCTTGGCATTTTAATTCTACTGATAGCTGAACTTATCAAGCTGTCAAGAAAAAAAAAACACTTGACCTTAATTATGAGTTACATTTTGGGATAGATATTGTTTGAATTCAGGTCTAAAGAGGGGATAAGATAACCATGCAAAATTAACATATTTCCTGTCAAAAATAAAATAAAAGAAATTCCTGTCCAACTCAATATTAGTTAGCTTACGTAACATCCAGACTGTCACAAGAGGGGACACCTGATTCTTCTTACCCACCTCATCAGAGTTCCCTCCTCTGACCCCACCCCCCAAACAGCCCACACCCCAGAAGACACGGCCAAGACAGCTGCTGCTAAAATTAGCCAGCCAGTAAACGGCAGAGCCCTGACCTGAGACAAACGGGAGGGTGCACGGGACGAAGGGGGCTGAGAAATTGAAGTCATCTGTGTAAACACTGTCATAACACTCCCTGCAGGCGCTCGAAGGGAGCCGGGACTTCCCGGCATCAACGCCTCTCAGGTTGTGACAATTAGAAAGCCATTTGGCTCACTTATAATTTCAACTTGACTGTTACTCCCATCATTGGCCGAGGTGAAAAGCCAGTGCTCAGGTGATCTGGTGACAACGATGCTTTGACTAAGGTTTATGGCTCAGGAGAGTAATGACTCAACACACTAGGTGACAACTGTGAAGGAAATTCAGCTTTAGCACCATTTTAGTGGACTCTGTAACTGCAAATGTAATATATTGTAACCCCATGTGCGCACACACACACAAATTCTGCTCATACATGTACTAGGTCATTTGTACAGTGCAGGTGAAAAGGGATGATTATAATTTGCTGTGATAAAAGTTATATGATCTACAAATTAATAACCAACTTTACGCCATTGCATAAACATACAGACACCGTACAATGCTATCCTTTACTGATGTGCAATTAAAAAGGCATAATGCCTGCTAAGTTAAAATTAAAACGGCTTAATGGGTAGTAAGACTGGCTACTGTTTTTCCTTCATCGAAACTCCTTTGCTTTGATGGTTCAGTTTAAACAAACCCACAGCTAATAGTAACAGCAATTAAGTGTGATACTGTGCAGGCACTCATCCTGTTTACTAGAATGACATCCTGAGTGTTTCACTGCCAACATCAGTATAACTATTAAACACAATGTTCTGCCAATGGTTACTGAAGACGTGGGTGATTCAGTACAGCCTCAGAGCAACTTCAAATTTTATATAAACATGATAGTTTTCATTTCAGTTGAAATACACTTTAGTCCATATGCCTAGTCTGACTAAAATTAACTTAATCATATGAACCATTTTTATTTTCTTTCCAAAGGCCTCACGACGTCCAGGGCCATTTATCCTTGAAATTGAAATCAACGGCAACGATGATCATCCAAAAATACAGCTCTCTGGAAAGCAATTTTAAAGTCCTGACCGCTTGTGGACTGGTTGGTCAACTTCAAGGAAGCCACAGGTCTCAGTGCTCTGCGAAGCCTGGGAACTCAGTGCAATGGGCTTTAAGTACATGGTTGGGATAAAACAGATGTTGGATGGGAAGTGATAGATGCAAAATACTCCTCCCCCCCAGAAATCCAGTGTGACTGCAGAAGAGAGGAATTCAAAACTGAATAACACTGATCATCAACTGACCAATCAACCCACCCACAGGTGACAGCATAGCATTGCCAGAGAATTTTACAGCCAAAATGACTAACAGCATGTCGTTCACAGTGGATCACTGCTCACTGTTTATCAAGGTTCTTAAAACATATCTAAATTCAAGAATATCAAGCAATTCTGCTCTCATCATTCCTCATTCATTTGTCATGTGAAAGAAACATAGTATCTTCTGTAAATCCCTTTCTTTTGTGTTACTCCTGCATGCAGCATGTGGAGTTGTGTTATTTAATCATTTATGAGGAAATCTAGGGACAGGCTGCAAGATGGGATGCAGACAAGACCACTTGCTGTGTGGTCATTACAGGGCTGCTTTAAAATTCTGACCACTCTAAGACATTCAGCATGTGTTCTAAATTGCCCTGCATTTTCGGCACCTGAGTTTACTGGTCCGTAAATCAGTCGAAATCCACTTTGTGCATACCCAACTGCCGTAGCTGAACGCAGTAATTGGTAACGATTAAGCAGTGATTAATTACATAGAGACTAATTATAATGAGTTTTGTATAATCCAATAAATTACTACTGTAAGTGAATGGATTAGACAAGACTATTTTTATAATCAAACAACATGTTGAACCCTTAGCTACAAAAAACAAAATAAAAAAACCAGCTCAGCGCTCTGGCCTGCCTACATATCATTGTCCAATCTGCAAAGTTTCACAATGCACACATCATATAAAATAATTATAAGCAGATTGCAAATTTTGACAGAAATATAGATGCCACTGAGCATTTTTTAACCACAAAACGACCTCCTTAGTTCACAGAAGTGTCTCATTGGTCATATTTTTGAGTATGTCAATGAGTAATACAGAGAGACATATTGGGAGCCACAAAACATGTATGCTTTAGCATGAGGCTCCAGATAACCACCAGAGGACTAATATTCTGTGACTGATACACATGAATTTGTTTTATTATTAACACATTTCCAGGAATACTATTGAGTAAAAAGTTAAAGATGTGTCAATGGCCAATAAATGTGAGTCAATATAAAACTTAGTAACCGCAAACTTACCTCTCCAGGAGGCCTTGAACATGCTGTATTAGCTTGTCATAGTTCAAAGGACCTGCTTGCCAAAAATGCACGGCCTTAGGTATGTCACATTACCCATGATTCAATCAACATTTCTCCCCAACATTCACCGCTGAAAGTTTTTTTTACATGATTTCTTCACTGTTCCGTGACTTAGGAATGGTGATTAATGATCTGTGTTTGTGAAGATGAAATGGAACCCTTGAATGTAATTGCGCAAAAATTAAGGGAAAATGTTGATTGAATCGCGGCCAGTGTGTCTCAAAAAATGAGAAAGCACAAGTTCATCAATTTGGGATTTAGGGGAGATACTCAGGGATTGGAGACTGACTTGGACTGAGGAGTGTTCTCTTCCTTCTCTTTAACACAGTTCAACAAAACAACCATAAACTGCTGTGAGGAACATTTAACAACCAGCTCAATGCTGAACTCCAGCCCAGACACCATTTATTTACACTCCACTTCTGTTACAAAGAAAAGAAATAATTCCATCCACTAGGAAACTATTTCTCTCACATATGCAGATGTTCTGTGACTGCATTTGCAGTGCTTGAAACATTTGTGCATGTATGTCCCCTTCAGCTGAATATTTACTGCTGACTGGAGCCGATTTTTGATGCAGATGTCGAGAGAAGTATGACCTGAGCTCAACCTGTCAAAAATCACGTTAAGTATGTCACCAGGACAACATGAACGCAACATGCAACAAAGACATTATAACCACTTATTTTTTTAATGTGTCTTGCCTCAAAAAAGAAAATTGAAGCAAAATTCAGACAGCAGGAACCAGCCATGCATTCATACTCCTAAATGTCATAAAAAATTAATCACTCATTTTCAAGCTCTGCTCTTTTTCTTACGTTCGTCTCCTCCCATATGTGTCATGGTGGCATGTCTTTTCAAAGAAAACGTATGGGCTTCACAGTTATGGTAGTTATGGTGACTATGGTCATATATTGATACGAAATGGATTTTTTCCCATTTTTCTTACATTAATGCAAGCAGAGCTACAGTACTTTTACTCTTGAGGACCAAATCTGATTGTTTTAATGTGCAAGCCCCCTTCCCCCTTAAAAACAGAAAATACTTTATAGTGTTGAGCTTATCTGTCATATATCTGTCAGCACTGCACTGCGCTGCACAGTAAACCCTTAAAACCATTCCACAGGGGTAGGCTGCATTCAGTTCATTTATAAAGCTAATGACCTTCGCCTGTTCTAGCTTTCTGGCAGACACCCTTAGACTTCAATTATTTATGCTCGGGTGTAACACCATTAAGAATGGTATTCAGTTCCTATACTTAACCTTTAACATTGTGGTCCTCATCTTAAACTCATTACTGTGTCCAAGAACCAACCTTAACTACTAAAGTGGCTAAGGTGTGTACTTAACTTTACGTTGGTCTGGAAAACAGAATGGAATCAAGTTTTACGCAAACATTCCCTCCTTCCATGTCAACAGCCACTGGCTTGCGAGCCTTCATTTGAGTCAAATATACCTTGGAATTGCAGTGATGCACTGATGTCTCCAAAATAGTTTTTCCATCTGTTGCTCCACACTTGTGTGTGTGCACTGTTGCTCCCGCTGGCGCCAAATTTAGCTTCACTTACAACTGCTGCTCTCTAGCTCTCCACAAAAATGTGTGTTTTGTTTTTAGGCATCCAGAACTGTTTTAAGTCTACTAATATTGGTTAATGTTCATTCACTGTACTGCCAACTCTGAGGTACAACTAGATGGATCCTCTGTGAACTGCTTTTGTTTAACTCTAAGAAAATATACCAGTGCTAAAATTGAACCACAGAGTACAGCATAGTCTATTAAAATGAAAGTCAATCCCAGTCAAATTTCTCACAAGAAGGGAAGTGGGAAAAGAACAAGAGAGAAGGAGCCATGGACTTACTGCGAGAGCTTGGAGCCTCTCTTTGTGAAGTTCAGCCTCGGCCATCCTGGAAAGACAAGGGTAGATAGGTGAGTGAGAATGCAGAGAGAAGGGTAGCTGCCCTGGTGTGTCTGGATCGGCTGTAGGTGAGCGAGCCAGCGAGAGAATGAAGGAGGGAGACGCGCAGTGGAACGCTGGTCCTGTGCAGTAATCCAGTCAATGTGAAGCACCGTGTGCTGAGGGCAGGCTTTTCTCATTCACTGGCTGTCTGCCTGCTCTCTGCTGTGAGGCTACTGCTCACATTCTCTCTCTCTCTCTCTTTCTCTCTCCAACCCCCCCAACCCTCCCCTCCCTGCCTCCCTCCCGCGGTCTCAGTCAGTGGCCATGTATGTGCAGCAAGAAGCAGCTGAGTCGAAGGATAGCTGGCGAGGCTGTCATTTTTCTCCCTGACGACTACGAGCCCTGGCACACGGGTGTTGAGAGGAAAAGAGGCTGGGACTCATGGCAAGCGAACAGGAGCCTAATGCTTAGAGGGTCACAGGGCTGAGCGTGAACACTCATAGGGGAGGCAGGAAGGATAACACCATCGGAAGCACCTTTCTGTGATCCTAGCATGCGCCTGCTACTAAGAAGAAAAATATAGGACACAATGGACAATGGAGGTGAATCGAGAATATGTGCTTTTTAATTTTTTTTTTTATCAAACCTGCATTTTTAATCTATTTATTGTGGATGTAGAATGTGCACTTTCTTGACTTTTAATGTCATTTAAATATTATAATTTAATTATGAATGGTGACAGCTAATATTATGCTGACAGATGCAAATGTGGCATGCTAATGTTGATATTCTGATGAAAATGATTCTGGAAGGCATCAAACTGTGTTTCTGTACATTTTCATTTGTCATGGTTATCTGAGACCAAGTGGAAAATTCAGGAAGATTTTAAATATCACTGCCATCATAATATGTAACATGATATTATTTGTACAGTACAAAATAGAGTCAAAATGTACTTTCTGTTGAATCCTACATTTCACACATAAAAAGCACATGCAGCATCAGTACTACATGTCCTCCAGCTGAAGGGGTCAGGGCTGCCAACAAAGTCAGCAAAAGTTCAATTATGACATTTCACACATCTACAGACATGCCTTTTCAACCTAAGACCAAGATCCAGGCACCTTGAATTCCATTTTTTTCATGAATTGGTCAGGGATGGAAAGAGGGAGCAGAGGAGAGTGTAAGTCTTACTGCCCCTCTGTTTTCCTCTCTCAAGAACACAGATTCAAAAACTCCTTATATGGTGAAAAGACTGTGTGAACTGCGAGGCAGTCTGAAGTGCTCTGTTGCTAAAAGCTCTGGGGAATGCATAAAAATGCATTGGATAAGATTATAACACAACAGTATGGCCAGCAACACACATACAATATGATTATTGTGTACCACAGCTATATTTAAAAGGGGGTGGGGGTGAACACAAAGTATGAATTGTTTACTCTTATTTGTCATGTCTGGTTTAATTTTCTTGCTTTTAATTTAAATATTGGGAATTATGTATGTACAGTATGTATGTATCTGTCTGTCTGTCTATCTATTAATTATGTACACACATCCTTTATTCAAGTACTGTATACAGAACAGATTACAGAACCTTCCTATGTAAAATTCGTTGCTGCAATCACATGTCGTTCTGAAAGGCATGGGGGGTCAACCAGCATTTAAGAGTGAATCTTTACAATACAAAATCATAATTTCACTTTTAATACAGTATCAGTGCTCACACTCTAAGAATACTCTATAGAAATTTTAAGTTTTAAATACTATCCATAACAATTCTTACAATTCTTTCAAAAGATTGTTTTGACTAATTTTTTGTTAACTGTCAGAGGTGGTCACAGTCCAGGTCCATTATACCATTATATGTCTGCTGTCTGGTTGCTTTCAGCAGGAGGTCTATACAGCCACTGCCCTTGTGTCTAGTAGGAGCTTTATAATGAGGTAACATAACCAAGTGCTAATGATCATGTCTGCATTTGATTTGATAACTTGAGAACAACCAGTCTCCAAATGGACCTCAATGCCACAGAAAGTCACTAGACTAATATGTCTATATTAACTGTATCCCCATTTTAAAAAAATACAAAAGGAGATGATTTGTGGATGTTTTTGCAAAGGAAAACTTATGAGTAGCTCAGAGATGGATTCACAGTAGACTTGTAAAGTAAAACTCTAGCCAGGCTGCAAGGAGAAGTACTGGAGAAATGACTGGGATGGACCCAGCTCCCTTTACTTATTCAAAGTGAAAACCTGTCAAAAAGAAGGTTAATACTAAAGTGAATGGATGTGACAAGCTACATTTACATGAATAAACTGTGAAACAAAACATGCAAAAGCTAAGAGGTAATTATAAACTACTCAGTGAAAATAACTAGTCCAACGTTTGCCTCCAAATGTAATTTCACTTTTCAAAATGAAAGCATCAAATCATACTTTTGGTCAGACCCTGTCTAAGTGGTGAGAGTGTTTCCAGACACTCCAATGTAAGTGAATAAACATATGCACGACAAATTGATCCCGTCATATGGTGTACAGTCAAATTGTTACATTTGAAATTTAAAAATAAAATCATATCCATGCTCTGAGATAATGAAAATGTATTTATTTGTGGAGGTTAAAACCACTTGTTTGTGGGAGACACACATCAACGAGAACTTTAAGGCATGTTACTTAAGCTAACCTTTGTGAATAGGCTTCCACTGAAGACCTAAGGGTTGTTGAAACTTGGCACTGTCAGTTTTTATTCAGTGCTACAATGCACACTCTTGTTTTTATGAGTACAGAGCAATGCCTTGGACTGAAAAAGTGGTATTTCCAATTATCATTACTGGATCAAGAATAAGACCAATCGCAGTGTCCATTCTGAGTACACATTACATTTATAAATTTAGTAGATTCTCTTATCAGAGCAACTTACACAGTTTACATTGCAACATTGCAGATGTACAATGCAAATGTACATACTACATTTATACACATTAAACTACTGCATACATTGATGCCCAAATAGGAAGAAATTCATCATATAAGTATTTGGAAACATGAAGTTAAGGCTGGCAACTTAATATCTATTGTAAAGCTAAATCATAAATACTCCACTTCTGGCCTATCTCCCAAAACAATATCCCATGGTTGCTTTCACAGCTTTTTCACACATTTAAGATGTAGCAAAGAAAATCGTATATTTTATTCAAAGCTTCTGTAAAAGCACACCATACCATGATGAACAGAAGTAAAATATGTTTTCAGCTCATGTTAAAAATGTAATGCACAGGCCAACAGGAAGTTCCTGACGTAGCTTGACGTAGCAAAAAGCAAGAACTTCTGGGAAACTTCTCCTCTTGGAAAGAGTAACTTAATCCACTGCATCCAGCATGAACTCAGTAAGGCACCCAAATAAAGACACAAAATGAGAAAAGAGAGACTGCTAATATCTGTTCTTAAAAATAAGGAGAATACTTTCAATCATTAAAAATTACTGTGAAGTATCGGTCTTTGACTCACATTTAACCATATATTCGAAAAAGAATATAACTACATACATGTAAGATTGTACTTTTGTAAAATAATATGATTATATATTTGATATTTTTTACTCTCAATTAATATATGATAATTTACCGTAGTTAGCAAATTGTCATGATGATTCAGTTTGCATACCAACATCAGTTGCTGTAATGTTGCACACTTCACTGCATTGTAAAGTGAGTATAGCCTTTTTATTTCAGATATTGCATCATTAGTAGAATGTTTTTAATGAAAGTGTATGTAGACTACGCAAGAAAATGGCACACACTAAATATGCTTGGATCAGTGGTATGGAATGAGACGTTACAGACTAGATACACCTGCAAATGTTAGATTCTGTGTTAGAACTTGCACTGAGCTGTGTCCTCATAAATCAGCTGAAATCCACAGCACAAAATGCAAACCTACCTGCCATCCAACCAGCAGAGCAGGCTGAAGGTATTAGGCCACATTTTTTAATGAACAACAGTTCTCATGAGGTTAGAGGTTTTACCCATAGGAATTACAGCATGCGTTATACACAGGCCACATCCCTGCCACCTTATACTGCAATGGTACATTTTTATACAAACCTCACAGAAACTAAATACCTAATTCCTTTTCATTTTGGTGTTGCAAATCTCTCACTATAAACTGGATGGTAACTTTTATTACAGCTGAAAATGATGGCTCATTGTGTAGGCCTGGGACTACAGAAAATACGGTGATTTAAAACATTTCATGAGAATGAATCTTCAGGCAACATGAATGCATTTGGAAGGAGTTTATTATGATGTAGCAAGTTGTATATTGGTAGGAACATTGATCTTGGGCTTGGAGTCCGGGGGGCAGTGTCATGCCTCGCTATTTTTTTATTTTTTTTTTATGAAGTGAACCCCCCTTTGACTGTCAAAAGAGGGTGAAAAAAACTGAAGAAAGGGAAGTAGACTTGAAAGTGGAGTTGGGGAGGGGGAGGGATGCCAGAAACAGAGAGCATGATGGGAGAGAAGGTACGTGTCTGGGACTATAGAAAATAATGATTTAAAACATTAATGTAGCATGCATGAAATCTAAGAGAGTCATTGGACCTGACAAAAACCTAACTAGTTTAAACTAAAATGTATATGTCATATTACTGCAAGTAATAATAAATAATAGCAAATAATTAAAGATTATTTTACTGTAAGTTATCCTCATGTAAATGTGCAGAGCCTGGAATATGAATCCGTATGTCACTGTCCTCCTTATAGATGATGAGCAGATGCTTAGGATTGAACCTCTTACATCTCCCAATTGCAGTAACAGTAAGATGATATAAATTATGCATCAGAACAGTCCATTTTGCTCCAACATGGAAAGCACAGGCGAAAAACCTAATAACCCCAAAGTGCTAAGGATTGTCTTGGGACATAATGGTTGGACAGCATCCGCAGAATTTAATTAGATGACGTTAGTCTAATGTAATAACCAGACGCACAATCCTTTTTGACTGCCAGTATAATCAGACCATAAAAATCAAACAATATCATTGGTACCATGTCGGCCTCGCTAAGCAAGATTTAAAAGGACAGATTTCAGTGTTAGACAGTATTTCAGCATCAACAGTCAATAGTCATCAATACCCATCAATAATCATTCTGACTGATCTTCAAATAAATTAACTTTCATTGTGTTGATTTCTTTAAAGAGAAAAATCTCTTTGCAAAATTCAGATAACAATTCAGTTCTTTCTAGTCTGAAAGTCATAAATTGCAGAGTTGGTTGATTTCAGCGCACAGAGGAAATGCCTGGTTGTTCACGTAACAGCTGGAAATAGGCTGGAAGCCACAGAACACACAGAACTGCAGACCACAGCTCCAGACATCTGAAGCCTTAAGAGTCAATGTTTTTTCTTCAGCTGACTTGAGATTACATATTGGCAGGCACTGCTGGTCACAGTAGGGGAAACTTTAGCATAAAACATTCATTTCTATTACTTCTTTGTCAGATCTGACTACTTCATTTTGGATGGAACTCTGCTTTCAATGAAAGAAGATGCATACAATGTTTTATAAAAATAGATGTTCAAATCATTACCTTACTTCCATACAAACAGGAAATAATGTATTTAATATGGCAGTTGCACTGCATCTATAACTTGAACATGAAAATGTTCCCATTGTCATATGTGAGCTAATACTGGAGACTTATCTCAACAGTAATCAAAGCAAATTTTAACTGTAGGGATTGGCTTGACAACCAATTTGGGCTGTCATACAAAATATTGCCCTTTGTTCACTGTCCTGTCCTCTGAGAGTGCTATTCATTGTACCCAGTCAGTGAGAGAGAGAGAGAGAGAGAGAGAGAGAGAGAGAGAGAGAGAGAGAGAGGGAGAGGGACAGAGAGAGAGAGCGCGAGAGCAGTCTTCTCTACACATGAGCACAAACCAAAACAAATATCAAATTTCCTGTTAGACCATCCTCACGGTAGTTTAGCAGTCCAGCCCTGGGATCTGAAGGAACTCCTCCCCCCGCCTTTTTTCCCCTCTCGAATTAACGATCCATACGTCATCAGTAGCCATAGCATACAAAAGCAACATTGTTACTTTTACGCAGTGACCTCATCATTGAGCATCGCAGCAAAATAACACCTTCCAGATGTGCCCCAGCCGAACGCTCTCTTAGTCTGAGATCAAATAAACATAGAAACAGTGATTTTAGCCTTTTCAAAGTAAAACTAATCACTGTAGCAAAGCTCTTTGCCCATCTTTATTTTGAATGGCACTGAAAGCTGTTTTGTAGTGATTTTTTATTCAATAAGTTTGAACTAATTCTGCAATCATATGTTAAACATAATAGTAGGAAATGTCAAATATACTTCCGCTTCTCTCTAAGTATATTTTTATTCAACTGAAGTGCACAAGGAGCAATACCTTTTGAAGGACTTTCAACACCATTTCCCATGCCCTATCAAAACATATTTCTCTCAACTTTCCATCACTTTATGAATAATTCACAAAGTTCATTCATCTGCTTTGAATATACTGTAATATTTAATATGCATTGTGTTTTGCATTGCAAATTTGAAAGACACTGAATTCATCATCTTAAGTTACATTTTCCTCTCCTCATTATTCAGCCAATCCCATCACTACGACATTCTCCTTTACTTGGGAAGTCTGCATACAAGCATGTGTGTCCAGCAAAATGTGTGCAGCCAGCTGGTGCTTCTCATTCTACAGTCCACCAGCTGAGCCCTTGTGCGAGACTTTTTGTGTGGTTGGCACTGAGAGCCCACAGTTACTTCATTGAGCAGAGGAGTTTTTAGTTTTGGATGAGATGGGAAAAACCTGTTGTCCTGGGTGACACTGTGACCAATTATTCACTGCCTCGCAAGGCTTACTACAGCAGCTGACACAGGAATTTTCAGAACTTAATTTACAATGCCTAATCCTTATTGGAGGCCCCTCCTATCACTGCAATGCCCTCTGTCAACTTGAGAGGATTCAGACTTGCGTGGATATCAAAATAATGCAATCAGCAGACCTACCACAACAGCTGTGCCAATCTAGCTGAGGCAGACTGAGGGCCTGATCAAACAAGGAGGGCCCTGTACAGACCTGAGGCAAGGTACACCCTGCAGGCTGAAAGCCATCCTTCCCATCATGCACTGTTATGCCCACTTATGTGTTACCTAGTGATGGGTGAATGGAAAATCATAGCTCAAAAAGGGCAAATCTGCAGTGAAGAACAGATCCTTTGAATCAGGTTCAAACAAATCTAAAAACTAGCTTCACCTATTTTTGTTGCCAGGATACCTCATTCTTCCATGACTAATGCAACCCTTTGGGCCACCAGTCAGCAATGGTCAAATATTGGTCTCCAAATATTGTTTTTATTTATCAAATTGGTGTCACCTGTTAATGCCAGTAGATTATAGCTTTTTTATTGTCTGAGACAATTGAAACAATTATGTCTGTATGATCATGTGTACTGCAGCTAATGCACTGTAGCTAATGGTATTGCTCTCACTTTTTATGACCTGCAGACTAGTTACCACAACTAAGGGATAAGGTAAGGCTTGGTTAGGTCCTTGGTGGAAGGAAATCTTACTGATTCTAAATCCTCCACAAAATCAGAAACCACAACAGCAACAATAATTTTCAGATATTGCTGTTCGTTTAACAAAACTGATTAATGACCATTCTGTACACACCGAAATTCAAGGGAATACTAATCAGAGATGCCTGTAAACTGTTTGTCCAAATTGTTGCTGTGTTGTTTGGGGGATTTCAAAAGTCCTACAGAGTAACTACCAAAGGGTAGAATCAACATTTATCTTTAAGTTTGATTTTCACAAACAGTTTGAAGAGCTCCTCATTCAACAAAACTAATCTCCAAATGATATCTGAGGAAATACCAAGTACAGCCAGTAAAAAAACAATCAATTCTTAAGAGTGTTATTGCAGCATTGTATACCATTAAATCAATCAATAATTTCATAATTGTCCAAGTATATAGTTTAAAAATGTGAACATTATGTTGTGCACTGTTGTTTTCAACATTCAGCACACAGGATGACTTGGATCATTAGCAAATCTAATTTGACATGATTTATCCAACAAATATAATTTAGAGGTAAGGACATACTTCAGGGATTAGAATTCCTAAAAGATTAGCCCAACATTATGCATGTGATTTGAAAATTGCTGGCAATGTTTAAACAACCTTCTAAATGAGAGTAAACTAGTCTTGATTGCTTTTCCAGCCTCTTTCAGGAGCCCGACTGTGCATGCATTTTGTAATACCATAATATCCTTAACTGCATGTAGAATATTAGCTGCAATGTGTTCATGAATATAATTTTAATCACTAAAATGAAAAATTATGCTA
Source organism: Albula goreensis (assembly GCA_022829145.1). Taxonomy (NCBI): domain Eukaryota; kingdom Metazoa; phylum Chordata; class Actinopteri; order Albuliformes; family Albulidae; genus Albula; species Albula goreensis. The sequence continues at coordinate 46,416,703 of CM040741.1, forward strand.
GTACTAATTAAAATAAACTAAGGTATACATATAGACCCATTAGAAGATATTTGAAAAGTCAAATATCAAAAGAGGAGGAAGGACTAAATTCAAATAGTTTTAACACACTCTGAAGACACATTAAACATCTATACAATGGATATACATAGTCTTTCTCACTGAGGTCCAGCTGTAGATCACTGCGTTCATGTTCCTATCTGCCTGTGGCCTAATGTGCTCTGGAAGTGGTAGGTTATTTGGCCCGGATGCCTGTCTGTAAACTGTGTGTAAACTATCCTTTGGAAGACACTGGGATTGTTTTGATTTTAACTCTGCTTTTTCTAGAAAATGTAATTCAAATGTAGTCTGTGTACAGCAATAGAATCCACAACTGAAAAAACAAAAACACATGGCTGTTCTCAATGCAGACAACAAATTTAATAACTTCCCACCAATGTGGTACCTAGCTGCAAATTTAATTTTACTTTTGTCCATGGATTTGCCGCAACAGCTGGGCATAGATGTACATTCTTATCTTACATAAATGTAATCAGTAAATTTAATTATAGACAAATGTAAAACCACCCAAAAAATCTCAGTCTACAAATAAACAGAAACGTATTCTGTGGGTGGGAATTATTACATGTGAAGCCATACAAACCAGACCTTATCCTTGCAGAAATTAGACCTGGATGAAAACGCACTATTTTTACTGATAAGTCCGAAGGAAGGAAGAAGCCCTGTTATTCCCCCATTGATAATTTAGTAGGACAAATCACTCTATCAGAGGTGGGTGCTCTAAAGGTCAGCCAATGAAAATTACTTTAGAAATCAGGAAGCAGAAAAAGGAAGTTATCCTCCGTTTCTAAAGAAAAAGTGGTAAGTTTGTCAAATGCGAATGAACTACATTTGCGATTTGATAATTATATTAGAAATCTTTGTCATCACATTAGTATCAGGGAGAGATGTGTGCATGTGGGAGGGCAGGTACCCTGAACAATCACATTCAAGGGGTGAACATTCAAGATATCTATTAAGTTTGTGGTTTCTACACTACTGAGATATCTCTGTGTAGTGTGTCAGTTTCTTATTTTGATATGAAACGTCAGGTTGAGCCCAGGCACTGGCTTTAGTATGTCCTATATTCATGACCCTGCAGGCATGCACACTGATAAGGATTTGGTTTATGTAGCGTGCAAAGTATTCCTAGTACTGGGAAATGTTACAAAGTATGTATTTTTGTCTAATTCTGTTCACTGACATATAAAATTGACAATTTAAACTATGTTTCTCAACATGTTCGTGTTCATGTCCCTAGCATGTCCACACTATGATGGATTAAAATATATGGAGTACAAACTGTAAAAGACAATCTTTCTCTTCACTCATCACACACATTATAATAGGATGTTTACACATTTTCCAATTTCATCTAACTGATTCCTCCTTCAGCCTTTCTCTATACTTAGTTATATGGATTATTTAAAGCCTACTGCTAAATAGATGCACTCATGGTGAGGTTCTCTAATGGGACATTGCATTTGAATTGTATTCAGTGATGAGTAATTCAGACTCTACTACAGAGTCATATGAAGATATGAATTAACATTAACTGGGTATTCAGTAAATATGGATTACAGTCCACAATAGGAATTAGAAAATGATTTGTTTCTCCTAAAGTACATCTCAAGGTTACAGTCATTATGTGTCATTCAATCAGGTATTATGCATTTAATTTAAAAATACATAATGCAAGTTTTTTTGCCTGCAAAAGGTTTTTCCATAATCTGAGCCAAAAACAGCTGGAGAAGGGTCACTACTCCTAACGCAACTAAAAACAGCTGTTTCTTTGAAAGAGAAAACCATAAATTAATATATCTCCAACCTTGAGAAGACCTTGAAGGTTTGTTGCCTTTATCAAGATGGATCTTGCAGTTATGCATAAAATTAAATACTATTCTGACTTTTTTGTAGAAGCAAGCAAAATTTGAGTTTGAAAGGGAAACTTGAGAAGTGGTGGCTAAGACCTTCTGAAAGATGGTCAGTAAACACCCATCTGTTTGACAGACTTTATATTATAAGAGCAGAGGTTTTGTCACCAATGAGAAAGGCCAATTTATTTAGCTGCCTTGCTACACCATGTACCAAAGAAGTCAAAGAAATTAGCAGGTCATTGAAAATGGGAGATGGTGTTTTGAAAATGCAAAGTAGATAAAAAAACGAATTGTTCTAATGAGCTAGAGTCCTGACTCACTATAAAAGTTTGCATGGCACTCACCACATAGAGTGGTCTGGCAAAATTCCTAACCCAGTTCATTCAATCTCTCACTTAATCATTCCTTTGGCTGAATGATTCACTCTTTCTCCAGCTCAGCTTACGGATGATGGGAATTTTGGTACAAAATGGCTGCTGTGAGTCACCCAGATGGGTGCAAACATCTGTGATGGCCAATATGAGTTTCTGCTAAGTTTCTAAGCAATATTTCTTCCAACGATAAACTGTGGAAACAAAAACAAAAACAGAAAAGACCTATAGATGCATGCAACAACTGTCTCAAGTTGGCATGCAGAAAATTGTCTTTGCTCTCTGTTCACTTATTGTGAAACGAGACAGAAAGCGAAGACAAAGAAAAAAACATTTTAATTTAAATGTTAACATAGCTTTAGTTCAGTTAACTACTTTTCTTCTGCTGATAGGTGTGTTGTACTTTAACTGCTTCCAGTATCAGCCAATTGGCAGCTTAGTTAACTGTATATTCAGAGTAGCTGACACAGCACTGCTGATTCAGTGCAAGGTACTCAATAGATTGTAGGTAATTGATAATACCGACTGGGCTGAATTTCCTGTTCCTACTATTATAAGTTTTTATGCTCTGCATGAATGGATAAATATACTAGAACAACAGCAGGGCAATGTCAAAGTATACCATTTTAGGGCTAAACATTTGATACTGCCGAATCCAAACAGAAATCCTTTGAGTACATTAAAACACAAAGTTAAAATACAAGTTGATTAACATTACATAAAAATGAAAGGTGTTACCATTTCTCTGTTTGTATAAAATCATATTGTGCATGACCACATCAGCCTCTATGACAGGCTTGTCTTTCTTGTAGGCATATATGAAATCATTTCAATAAAATGCACGATGGAAACATTTAGGCTAAATACAGACTTCTTCCCAAGGGTGCATTCATCATGATCAATGTACATTGAAAGTACAAGGGCAGAATTGTCATTACTGCTGACAGTATGTATGCAGCTAACAATAAGCTTCTTCATAGCTAACAAATTGTGGCAAGCTCTTCAAGCAACGCAGTTCTTTATGAACCAAACTTTTCCTGACTAAAATGAATTGTTACCCAGAGCCAAGCCAGAAGCAGAAAACTGTGCAACTATGCTAAAGATACTCAAGCCACAGCGCGTGTTAAAGGAGCCCTTTCGGGTAATTGGTAGACTGCATTACATGTGGAGAACAACGTGGTAAGCCTTGTATATGTGTACTAATCCATCAATCAAACACAAGCATATAAACATGCTGTCCATGCAGAAGAACGTATTGCATGCCATTTGTCATGAAATGGCCTTTGCTCCAGATCTGTGTTTTTCCTGGTTCAGATACATTATTTAAATGAACTATTTATAGTTTTTCTCATAGGATAGGGAACTAAGATGAGAAACAGATGCTTTCATCTGCACTGGCCACATTACAACACTGAGTGTTTGTCTGCCAGTAAAAATATTCAGCTACTTTTATGAACAAACATTTAAATTTGGCTGTGTGCATAAGGGCAATGCATGGCAAGCTTTCTAAACTTATCCTGTCTTCATTTTTGTTTCATTGGCAAAACCTTACTTGTAAATCATTTTCATTGCATTCTTCCCCACTTTCAAGAGCCCTGTAGATGCAAGAGTGGGGAACTGCTGATTTTAACTTTTCTTCCTATGGATTTATGTAAGGATACACAATGTCATCACTCAGTCTTTATGCTGGTGAAGTCCATGGAAATAGAGCAACTGAGACACAGGTTGAAAACACGCTCACTTCTGTAACTGCTTCACAAAAGTCGCAAATGGGTCTTGGACACCAGTTGCAAAATTTTAAAACATGAAATTAATGCTTAGCAACAAAAAACTGCTCCCTATTGTTCAAAAATGTATTGACTCATTCTTAATGTAATGCGTAAATCTTCTGTTATAGAACATTAAAATAACTGTTACTAGAAACAATAAACATCAAAGGTTAACACTGTAATGTGTGTAGTGGGAAGCTGCAGTAATAAATAATGAGTCATTCAAACCCACTGTGGAGGGCTTTGATTGTGAATGTTAAAATGTTATATAATTAATATCAATGTGTAATGTGTATAATATTATTAAAGCCAATGTCCTCCTTAATTTGCTCCAACTGCATTATATATATTGAGGTCTTGTCAATTATGCTAGACCTTACTAGTCATATTTTACTGTTAAAGATCTCATATTCTGTTCAATGATACATGTGAACATGAAACAGCAGACAGTAAATGCTGATTTTTAAATAAATGTCAACTACATTTTAAAAAATCAAAACAGAAATGAAAGATCATCAACACACAATGCATTTGCACTATGCTAAAACCAGAGGGAAATAGCTCTGATAAACCCATTATGCTTTCATAAAACTAACAGCAATAACTTTTTGATAGCACAATCACATATGTTGGTCTTTCCAAATGAGATCTTCTCCTATGACTTTAATGGTCATAAAACATGGTAGCTAATAAAAACATTGCCGGCCTGAAGAGATCTTATTAATCGGATTTTAATAAAGTGATTTTGTGTTTCATTAGATCATGCTACCTTGACCTTGCAGATCCACCCATCATGGTCAGCATGTGTATGCTCTGCACAGAGGTACATACAAAAATTGCTAGCACATGCATTCAGCTGTTTTAAACCAGACAGGCAATCCTTTAATTATTTGCCGGTATAATGCAAACCGAGTTTAAAGTGTACTCTGTTATAAAGGTACATGAAACCTACATAATAACTAACAGTCAAGACACACCTGACATTAACCCAGCACACTAATGATCTTGCTGAACAAACAGTACATCCAACACATTGTAACATGCGTGATGCCTGTAGGGATAATGGGCAATTCTCCCTAAAACTAGAGGTTTTAGCATGTCAGTGTAAGCGAATGTGTCTGTTAGCATGCTCTATATACATGCTGACATACATGCAAGCATGCTAGTGAGTCAAAGGAGTGGCATACTCTCATTCACTGAGCTGAGAACACCGTGCATAATTGCATAAAAATCATTTCTATATCAGATGACCTATCATTATTCTTGAAACATTAAGTCGGAAAAATGGCTATTTTCTGCTGAATCAGTAGACAACACCCCACAGAAGGACAACAATGCGTCTCCTTCTGTCTGAACAGCTGAAAGCGTGTGAAAATGAAGCATGTTCTCTTCCCCCCTTCTGCATCAGCGCAGTCAGCACAGAGATGCATTCACACAAATGCTGACTCTCCTCTCAGATGGTAAAGGGAGGGGAAAGAACAGTCTTTATGAATAATACACATGAGAAGACGTTCACATATATGTAGGCAGTGAGCAATAGTACCGAAGGGCTGAAATATTTAGCAGCATCCCTGCTCCCTGCAGGAACCATCACTATGGCAGCAGTAGCCTTTGCTAGGCTACCATCACCATGGCAACCTTAGGACGATATGCAATGTATGAGGAAAAATAGACATACTTACTCCAAAGCTGGGGGTTTCCTCCGCAGAGGTGTGCCCATGATGGCAGCCACTGTTCTCTCTTCCTTCTCCGCTTTGATGATGCCTTTTTCACCTCCTGAAAGACCTTCCCTCCTTCCACCAAAATCAATCCACCACGCAGTGTTTGCTAGCAGCTTGCATCTCTCAGCATTGCCTACAGGAGGGAGAGTGGAGGTGGTGGTGGGGGGTGCGGTTGGTTAATGTCTTCCTTTATTGGTTAAGACAATATCCTAACCTTGACTGCTCTTTTCCCTTTGCAGTTTAAGGGATCAGAGGAGAAATATCACTTCCGTTAGCCCGTGCACCGTAACAGTAATTACATATCTCAGTTGTATATTCCTCTGAATCGTAATCAACACATTGTACATCAAATTGCCTTATGATTAGCATATGAGTATACAGTGCTAAATATAGCACTATTTTTTCACTCTTAAAATACAGGCTACTTCACACAAAAAAGATAAAGCTGTGACCTTTTCAGCATGGTTAAGATGTTGTGACCAAAACACCCAGAAGTAGTGTTTTAGATGTGCACAAAAACCAACCTCCAATGATAATGCAATTAAGTAACTAAAACTCATACTCACAAAAATTGTGTTTTAAGTTAAAACCCTCATCTGTACAGTATTACAGGAAAACAAGAATGTAATAGCTTCCTCATACTTTCAAAATATGGAGCTCATGACATGTCTGGAATTATTAGCTTTTATTTCTAAAGGTTTAAAATATATGTAACAACATTTGGAGTTTCCAGTAATATTAATAATCCTGTGTTATTGTTGCAACATGCAAGATAGAAAAATGGGAGAGCAAAGAGTAGAACATGAATCATGAAGCTGCTGTTTCTTAACACTTCTTCAGCTTCACTGAACACCGCACTTCTTGTACAGCTGACATATACAGACTATAGCCACCCAGTCGACAAGAGGAGTCACTGTTGCTTGACTAGCTGAGGTAATCCATGCTGACTGAAATCTTCAGTCACTGGATGACACAATGAACAATTTTTGTGTTGCTCCACACTGGAGCTGCCTGTTCAAAAAATCATCATTCATCACCCATGGACTTTCTGATGCCTGGATGATGCCCACTGCTGCTACCTTCTGAATCTTCGTCAACATCTCCTCTTACTGCGCTAAGGAAAGTTGTCTTGACTACTGGCAGATGGGGGCAGCCATGCCATAATAATGTTGTGCAGTATTGCACTGGTTTGAGTGCATTCTCTCTTAATTTCACTTCAGACAGATATTAGCACTCAGAACACACAGCTGCCCTCACCCACACTGAGTACCTCACATCTGTACTACAGTATTTTGCTGATAGCTGTCTGGGTCCCATTTGAATATGTGCCCCTCATAACTACGTGGACTGGGTTTGGCAATAGAGCCAGCCCCAGAAAAGGGTGAACCACCCAGCTGCGCTGATTGTCACCCATGAATCCAGGCCAAGGGTGTAGAGGTTCTCTATCTTGGTGGTTGTAGGTACCCATGGTGTGTTGTCTGGCAGGAGATTGGTTATGCCCAGGTTGATGGTGGAGCCTCTGTCCTGGCTGTTGTCCAGGATTGTTCCCAGTCTACTGCTTAGCACAATACATCCCCAAGGCTATCAGCGCATGCTAACAGAACCTGCTACTGGAGATGCATAGGAGATGCAACCTCTGGGGAGAATGTCAATTGCCAGGATGAATATGGTTGGGTGCTGGAGATATGCTAACTGAGTGAGCTGTCGGTCATCAGCCGCATAGATGCCATCCTCTCTCTGGAGTGTTTTGTCCTTGTTGAGAAAAGACTGCCGAACCTCACCTTCCATGAGGTCTTTTTGGTCAGCCCTTCAGCAAAATCTAGTGAGACAGTCTGGTCTGCATAGACTGCCAGTGACATGGACTTTTTTCTGTCTGTAGATTATCTTTCAGACAGTGGAATGATTGGCTTCAATTTCCTTGGATATGGTTCTGAAACCCCTCCCACACATCAACAATTTTTCTTCTGAGGGTCTTGCAAATCATTCTACTGATTTTAGCTGCACAAAGTACTGTAAAAGGAGATTTTTCTGTTTTATTTAGTTTATTTTAATTTAGTTTATCTTTATCTATAAAAAAAAGATAAAAATCAAATATCCAAAGATCAGAAAATATCAGAAAACAAAAAACTTTTCAAGGGGTGTACTTATTCACATCACTGTATCTACATATACAATTTGGTGGTAATAACACAAAGGTTTTAATATTAAACATAATTATATGTTGTTTATATACAAAAATCCTACATTTGCCTGAGGCATGAATCCAGCCCTGATTGCGTGGGTGTTGAGAGATGAATAAATTAAAAATAATTCCAAAAAACAGACATCTTGCCCCAGTCAGACTTGAATATTGAATCAATCTGTGACCATTACAACATAGAAAGTTTTAGCTTAATTGTGATTATGTTGGGACTAATCATCATGTGAATTTATTTTAACTCATCCAGGTTTTTCCAAAACCATGGTTGCCTCATGCCTGCCTGGATATCATCTGAACTCTGTAGAGTATACAAAGACTAATGTGCAGCATGCAATCTGCAATTGACTTCATCAGACATTGATTAACATTTCTTGAAAGACATGCCTAATCAGCATTAACCATGAGATGACTAAAAGAATTTAGCTTCAGGTCATATGATAATGATTATAAATGTTGGCGTGTGTGTGTGTGTTTGTGTGTGTGTCCTTGCAATGTTTATGGGGAATGCTTACAATTTTGGCTATGTGTTGCTGCTACACTGAAAACCTAAACGAAATCGGCTGAAATTTATCAGGACTCTGAAAGTACTCAGATAACAACAATAATTGCGGGCTTGGAAAGTCACTGGATCTTATCTAATACATATTCTGCTCTTATTTGAGTATCACTTGAAAAATGTAATGCTTAAATTAATTTGTTACTTGCTTTTTCCTCATATATGCACAACTGTGTCATTATTTTATTACATTGTTTGATTTATTTTCAACAGTAAATAAAAACAGCTCCAGCAATTATAAATATTTGTATATTGTAAACTTTAAAGCCTTTAAAGTCCAACGTATGCTTATAGAGTACAAAATGTGCTTCTTATTCTCAAATATGAAGGACTTGATCACATCAGTGATATACTTACTCTGACTTTGGATATGGCCCAATTTCAAGTCTGAAGTGGGTGGTCAATTTTGGGTTTAACTGAATATAATAAAATTAGGTTGCCCTGACACAAGCATATTTGTACCTTCATAGAAAACCTACTTTTTCTGGAGTTCTCCTTGCTCTGATATTTTTTTTCTTTATAAAACAGATTATTCAGGCATGGATGAGATTGTGAAGCTCATGCATTTCCATATTTAAATGTGTCTTTGTTATGATTATGATTATTTTACTCAATTCAGTTTAAAGTTCTTTCTGTGACTTGAATGCTGCTGACAGATACAAAAGTGCATTTCCAGTGAATGGTCTCAGATAATTCCTAGTTTTCTGTTAATCAAGCAAAAGAACCACAAACAGTTTGAGAACTTAAAAAGAGGTTAACATGTAAGGCGATTCTCTAATGGGCAGGCAACAAGTTGCTTGTTTGGTTTATGATATATGTATATTTATCACACTTGCTTCATCACATCTCAGAAACATGCCCCTAAATTTTGACCATTCAAATTACTATGAATGGTCAAAAAATTATGCGCACAAGCACATAGCCTAACCTACACACACCCAAGTTTCTATGTCTGTTTGTCACTTTTTGGGGCAAACAAAACTTTGCACTGCTGTTCCCTTATACTTTCTGCAACCACAAACAGCAAAACAAACAAATTAAATTTCACTAAATTTGCTGGCCTACTGGCCTCTCAAATATTACCACATTGCAACGAGATTAGCTTCTACTGACACCTCTCGATCATGGTCAAGATTGAGGAGTGAAGGATCCCTAAAAGAATTTCACATCCTCTGACAGAAAAAGCCACGCCCTAGCTCATGCCAAAAACCAAGCCAAAGGGAAAGGCATCATGGGAGGAATAGCTTGATAGGAGACAACTCACTCTGATCCCTGTCACTTTGAATAAACTCAGTTTTTTTCAATGAAGGGGGGAAAATTGATATAAATACATATCGTAAAGTTACAAGATAGGACATATAGAAGTTTAAATTGGGTGATATTTTCCTCTTAGACTTTGCTGTAGAGCTCTCCTGTATATCCTGGCTGATAGCAATCTTAGTGAAGATAAAAAAATGATTGTTTAGTATTTGAAATTTGTGCAAAGGGAAAGGCTAGACAAAATCACCAATCAAGGCCAAGTTGCACATCAGACAGCAAGATATATTTCATTGTTTTTATAGGCTTTTGAGTGGCACATTGAGTACATCACATTTGGCCTGCAGCTGTCCATCCTATTGCTAGGAGTTAAAGTCCCAACCACACCATTACCAGCTATGGCCAGAGGTCCACATAGACAACAACTGGCTCAGTTTCACTGGGGGGGAAATAAGGATAAGCCAGCCAAACTTAACAGTCTCATTGCACTCTAGCAACTATCCTACATGGCTAGAGGCTAGAAGCCCACAATGACCTGAATACATGTTGTGGGGTAATAAGCTAGGAAAGGTTCATCACCATGTGAATCTGAGGTGTCACATATGTGGCTGCTTCCTCATCATTACTATTATCACAGTGTAATCATAATAGACTGCAAATAGAGGCACATTTAATTGCTTCTAATTGCACTAAAAATATTGATAAATCCATTGAGCTATAATGGCAATTGTTTCCTGATAAGTTTACACAAATTACTCCAACTTTAATGTGAGGACTAGCTATGGAGACAAAACTAGAAAAAAGTGCTTTGGTCTTGAGCATTCAAGTTCAATGGGCCACACTTTCTCTCTCTATCCCTAGTATACATCTTTCATCCAAACTCCAAATTCACCAAAGCCAGGATAGGAATAAAAGTCTGCCACTGAGCGACCTGTTTGCTTCTGCTGCAAACAGCGCTGCATTACCCGTCCGTTCTTCGGTGATGTCACCATTTTCATAAAACATACATGAAAATCATGATTGAACTAATGACCAAATATAAATTTCTGTGCACAACAACATCCTATAGCATGTCATGCTATGAGGCAATGTCAGTATACAGAGCATACCTTAGTCTTAAAATGGAATTCGTTTTTACCACTTAATCTGATACTCACAGAGTGGACACTTATCTTATTATGGCCAACCATTAATGGCGGAATGCCACAGATTAATCGGTCCTTATAAAACGGAAAAGTCAGAGATACGAAATGAAGTCTGAGCCAAAGAACAAAGACTGAATCTAATCGCAAAGTAGACGGTACTTACAGGTCTCGAATCAAGCAGCTGTCCTTGGGTGTCGAAGTGCTACTTGACCCCAGACCTTCTGACAGAGCCTGACATTTTCCCCCTGTCCATTCCGCATATCTCCCTGCGCTGAGGCACGGCACTGGCAGGTCACGTCTCAGTTTACTACCAGATCTGGGATGTATGGATTACCTCTTGGCATGTGCAATCAGGACCCGATTTACAAGTGGTCAAGATGCTTCTCCTAAACTCCAGCTGAGGAGGGTAGCGTAAACTCAGCCTTGCCGTTACATTCTTAGCTCCAGGAATGCCGATTTTTGACGCATTGTACGTTTTTTGGTCGCTTGTTTTTACTGTGAATGCTTGGTTAGTATGCTCATTGGACAGTGTGCCCACTGTTTGAAAAAAATAACGAGCAATGCGAATGAGGGGGCAAAAGTGACAAGGCCGTACACAGAGCACCACTGATATCACAGGCTGACACAATGTTAGCTTTGTTGGCTCCCCCACTGCCTTGCTCTTTCAGGAATTCTCCAACAACGGGGACGAGGGGGTTTACTGCAAAATGAATGATTATACTGCCACGGAAATTCAAAATGGACATCTTTCTTATGTTCCCTCATCACTTTTGGTCCTCCGAGAGTAGCTGCTGATCTTTTCAAATCTTCCTTGAATTATTTTAAAGCACAAATACGTAAAAGTTCCCATCGGTGTGAGCCCTTGTCGCTGCCTGCTTTCAGCATGTCTCTCTCAGTGATTCAAGCGCAGTAGTTTACCACATGTGACTGTGAGGATAATTTGATCGCCAATACAAATAAACAAAAAACTGCAGCCTTTGAAACTCCGAATTTTAACACCGCACTCTAATTTTAATAATACTCTAAGTAAACCTGTCATATGACGCATATAAAAAGATACGAGTAAGATTGGAGCAAGGGAAATTATTAAGCGCCGAACTCCCTAAAGGTCAATGTGCGTTTTCTCTTTCTGTAAATTTGATACTCTAATCCCCCCTTGTGGAAAAATGTTGAAACTACATGAACCCGTGGTGACATGCATTTGCGCACAACTCAGTCATTGTGCTGCTTAAGTGATTCCATGTCTGTACGTGTACTGTCACAGGTCGTTATGATTACTACATACATGAGAATGTAAGCAGGTCATTGTTTTTATTTAGATTTTAGGTCGGTTAATCCTTTATGACCTGAAGTGGTTTTTTTCCTCAATTGAATATTGTACTTTAAACATTAACCATGAGTAAACTAAATGTAGACATAAGCAACATCACAATTTAGTAAACACTCTTTCAACTGAAACTTCTAAAAATTAAAACATGTGGTAATGGTCGTATTAAAGTATTTATAACTGAGAAACATGTTGACCACAATGGAATGGAAGTGCAGTTTTTAAAAACAAACTTTTGCCTCAACTTGTTGACAAAACTATAATGTTATCTCTATTAAATAAGTATTAATTATTTTGAAGTTCTTCAGCCATATCAAGAAAGCTGGAAATTACCTTGGTAAAATAATGCCTTGGGGTTAAGGCTGAAAGAGAGAAATTAAATGAAACCTTTTCAAAACCTAATAGCCCTCTATCAGCAAGCAAGTCTCAGCTTGGGTCACCAGCATTTTCCATAATTGTATTTTTACAGGCTAAATGTCTGCAGTTTGAATCAAAAACCCACATGATCAGGAAGTAATCTTTAACTTTTCTGTACAGTATAAAAGGGTAGAGGCACACTGACCACAGTGTTCAGCAAGAATTTCATAAAACCTAATGAGCAGGCTATCAAGAGTCTCAGTAGTAGTAATGGTAGAATTCATAGTAGAAGTAGTAATAGTGTGACTGCTACTGGGAGCAATGCAGTTAAAGGAAATAAGCTTTCTCAGTGATTTTACACACTGAAGGCAGCAGAGGGCACTATACATTGTAGAAGACATTAAAATTGATGAAAGGCAGTTTTCTCTGTTTTTCCATCCTCTGTCTGGTGATCTTAAAAAAATTGTAACACATGCATAAAACATATTTAGTAAGCCTCGGAAGTTCCTTGCAGATATTAGTTGTGGAATTTAATGAAAACTGGTTAATTGCAGATGGTGATATATCAAATTGAAGTTTAAAATTTGAATTTTAACACTGATTGATTAAAAGTATTGAACAATTTTTTGTGAGCATTGTCACTGTGTACAGCCAGGACAGCATTACAAGAAAATTAATCTCTTGCTGTTTGTATCAATTACATTCATTTCTCAAGCTGTGGGATGTAAACATATAATGCTTAATTAAAATCATAATATTAATAAAAAAACAGTTAGCAGTGATGGTTATGTTCATAACATGTGTCTGTATTTTGTAGTAACACTGAAAATAAAATCCGGGGTACCATTAAAAGGATTCAGAATCATGTGAGTCAGCTGTGTCAGCTTTTCATTAAAATTGAACATAGACTGAAACATGAGGTAGTGCACTTGATATATTTTTTCCCATTGACTGAGGAATAGTATGTCAAATGCTGTACTTTACTATCATGGAGTGCACTGCATCATTGCTTTTATCAATGTGGGATGGTTTAAGTTGACAAGGGTTTCCAAGGTTACATATGCATCTCTTGCACCTCAGATTAGTCATAAGAGAGATCTTCACCTCTCCTCTCTTTCTTGTTCTCCATACTATAATGTACACAAAACTATAATGTACTTATGGTGCCTTACGCACAAATATTTCATTCTTATTTGCTCTTGAGGGAAGACTCTATGAAAAACTAACATGGGATCAATGAAACATACAGACGTTTTCCTATCCATGCGCATCTAATGAAGTATATGATTTGTTCTTTGCTTTGATGCACATACCTATAATTCTCCATTACCATAAGTGAACACCTCAATGATCTCACAAAAGACAAACGAACCACATAAGAAGGTAGATAAGAAACATGCCATCCAAAGGAACCAAGGAAAAAACTCACATTCTGAGATACAGGTATTGCTGCCAAGAACAAATCAAATCGAAAGATCATTTTCAAGGGTGTGACCCGCCATCACAAGAATGACTGATGCAATCAATCTCAGAATTGCTGGAGTCAAAAAGACATGGTTTAAGGACCTAAATTTGAGCAAACTTGAACACCACTGAACACCTAAACTTTAAATAAGCCTGGCAACTAAGATTATTCCAAAATGTGCAAAATGTATTTACTCAAAAACCTAAATTTACCAAAATTGATCAGTTATAAAATATTTGATACTATATGAAATATCCATTTTATGGAAATATTAAATGAAACAATAAAAATTCTTGAAATTGAAATGTTTTAGAATTAGCCAAAGAGAAGAGTACAAGCTTGGAAGTACTTTTAATATACTGTGCTTGAATAAATGTTGGCATTTCACCAGACTGTCCATTTTGATTAGCAATTACACTGCTGTTTAAATGGAGGCAATGGGAACACACTGAATCAGAATCAGAGAATAAGAAAATGGATCAGTGCACAATTATTTATTTAATTCCAATACATTTTCTTATTATAACTCAATCAATAGTTACATAATCAAACCTTGTTTTTCCGATAGAATGTGCATATTGCATATTAACGTTCTCTCAAATGCTTTTAATCAAATCTTTACATTTGCACAATTACATTGATTAGGCCCAAAGTGTTGGAAATAGTTAAAGCTATTTCTTGTGGAGTATATTGGTGGAGTGAATATGTATCAGCAAGAATAAAAAAATATCTGCAACCAGGTAACAAGGTCAGTGCAATATGTGGCTCCATTCACATGCCTATTTTACAGTATGTAGAAATTTTGACAGATTATTGGAATGCTTTTTGTTCCTATGTAGAAATTCTGATCAATTATTGGAATGTTTTGTTTCTTGACATATTTGGCTCGATCATCTGCAACAGCTTCAGCTGATGCACAACAGGCCTACAGTATCAAACACATTAGTCACCCACCTTTTACATCACCTCTTTCATCCATAGAAAATGGTGATCTTAAGAGTTGTGCAAAGGGCAGCAGCTTGTTTTCCTGCATGTTGCTGAATGTCTCTGCTGAGACATTTGTTATCTACTGATATTTGTTATCTTTAGCAAATAGGTAAGATCTGCAGTTAACAAACATAAGCGTCTGTGAGCCTTTTAACAGTGTGTTTTTGCTTCTGATTTTGTGTTTTTACTGAATTGTTTTAGTAAGGCTGGAAGGCACAATGGAGGATATTTCAGTGCTATCACATACTATAAAGCTCAGTTCAATAAAATGTTGTTAATACTAGCATACTGTATAAACCGTGCGCAGATTCAGACAGCAGATCACTGTTATGGTTCACTACCTGAATCATAGCTCGGGGGGAACCTGGAAAAGCTGACATTTCAGAATTCAACGGCACTGAAAACATCACACCCTGTCTCATAGAGTTAGACAGAAGGCTTGAGAAAGGATGGCTGAAGAGGATCCCAGAGAGTGGTTGCACCTTTTTCCTCTCCTGCAGACTAAAGGAGGCACCTCCTGAGGGGTGTGAGGTTATGTCCCTTGGCTTGGAACATGAGTCTTTGACTCAGAAACCTGTGCTAACTGTAGGGTCAAAACACGCAGCAGACTGATCTCTATTATACTAGACTTGACAAATGATAAAGGCAATTCACACTGACAGCATTCAATGAATAAAGGGTCAAGAGGGGAACAGGTGAGGGAATTAATTGATTGAAACAAGCAGACTGTAAGACATGCTGGAACTATTCACAGTTACAACACCAGCAATGCCACTATAGCAAAATGTATATATTTCATACATATGATGGAATGATCCTTGTACTGGGAGGATAAGGTTGCACAGTCCATGGTTTAAAGTAACAGTGATCAGTCGAGATTCCTTGAGGTACACAATACCATGCAATACCATGATGGTGAATGTATTAAACCAAGTTTATTAAATGTATTTAGCAAATGGCTCTAAAGAGCACTTCTCTCTTACTGTCTGTACAGCAAAAATCATATTTAGCAATATTTATCATTTGAAATGTACCCGATGCTCAAACTTGCCAACAAACAAGTGTTTGTAAAGGTCAGTAATAGTTCATTAATGAAAGCTCAAAGGTTCAATTAAACTAGAGGCTAAAATATATTCACAATGCAACATCATGCCTTTCCGTAGGCTGACTGTCACATTCACTTTAAGCCAAAGCACTGAAGTACGCAGATGAAGTTTCCACACCATTGAGTCGGGGTCATTCAATTTAATTTGATTGCATAAAAGCTATGGTGCTGTAGAAGCACTGTAGCATTGTCACATAGTATAACCTACACTCTCACAAAGCTTGCAGAGATTTTCAGTGACCCATTTCTTTTTCACATTTTGAAACAGCAGCACAAAATAACGTTCTAATGTGTCTTACTTCCAGCATACAGCTACATGGCCTATTTGCTGATGAGGTAAAAGAAAGTTCTTGCTGGTATTTCAGTATCAGCTAATTTATTGTATTAAGGAAAGGTTGGGTTAACTTTGTTGTGATTTGTAGTTATTCATTATTTTTAGCAAAAGCAAATATTTGAATTAGTCACTAAATGTCACTAATTGTTTTTGTTATGTATGCCTTGGAAAATGGAAATGATTCACAGTTCATTGACAATGTATCTTTTCTTTATTTGCATTAATTGCTGTTCTGTGATTGGTGGAAACCACTGATATCCATTTCATTGAACGATGACTATTTTATGTCAATTATTCATGTCTTAAGAAAACTAACATTCTAAATTTGTTGTTTTACATAAGATACATAATAAAATGCAAGTCTGTGAAGGACTGATAAGAAAACACTGTCATACTTCAGGTATCACAACTTGCAAGTTGTGAAAAACTTTTACATTTCTGGACTGAGATATACTCTGAAGTTCTTTTAGGCATTTATGAAAATGCAACATTTTTTCAGCAATGATTTATGCAACTGTTTGTAAATCCTTTCAATAATTTCACATTGGCTTACCTTGCATGAAATTGAAGACCACAAAGTCAAATAAATCATTTGAGCAGGGAGGAAATTATTGCTGCAGTTAGCTACAGTTAACCGCATAATTGCCAAATTACAATGACAAAAGGCAAGGGGACATTACTATGAACAGTGTGAGGAGGACATTTTTTTGTATTCATTTATCAGACACATCAAGATATAATATTTATTTAAAAAATTGGACAAATACAGAATCTCTGTTCAATGTGGACCCTTAAGAGGATATGAAAAAATTTTAATTAATAGTTTTTAAACAAATAGTGTGATTTATGAGGCTTAGTCATGCTCTGCTACATTTCTTCATTTTCACCCATCTCTGAGTGTGCACATGTCAATGGAAAGCAATCCAATACAAGTTTTGTGTAATCCCAGTGCTCTAGATAAGGTATGGGTGAGCTTTGTCATATGGCACTTCAATGCTCAACACATGAACAAAGGCAGATATAGTCAGCACACTTCAGTGCTCCAAGAAAAATAATGACATGTCATTGTACATTGCTCAAGGGGTATTGATACAGATTTAAATGTTTTCAGTGCTGTTCCTGTTTCCGTTCTTGCACCCATAAAGTTTATACAGCTATAATTTCATTCTGTTGACAGACACTGTGCACCCTCTGTACATAACTCTGCTATTTTACAGCACTGTATACCTTTCATAGCTCAGAGCTGATGCAGTATTGCCAACTCAGGAATGAGGAGTAAGCATAAATCTACCATCTAGAAGATTGAGAATGTCTGTGTCTCCCTAAGGTCACTGGAGGATGTGCTAGCTGTCCTTCAGGATATGATAGTATTCAGCCAACATGCAATCTGATGAGCTACAATAGCTGTTGTATTTTGATGAGAATATAACTAGTTTTCAGGGAATACAAGCTTTCTCCACATAGTTCTCATTGGGATGATATTGTTCAGCCGAGCTAACCAGTTGTGGACATCTGAAATTTTGCACTCCATTTTTGGGTTTAAACATGCTAACAATAATGTGAATTTCAATATTTCCACATCAAAACATAACATGTTATAATTAAAAGATTTACACATTCCATTCATCATTGCTTAAAAATGAAACCTGCTCCCAGCATCAACAAAGTAGCCCATTAGAATAAATATATATTTCCAATTAAAATGCAAATACGCTTTACAGTGATAAAGAGACCTCAACAGGGCAAGGGATATTTGTGGTTTCACTAAGCTCCAAAACAGCATGCAGTGACTTGAAAGGTCTCGCAATGCATTAATTGAAGTTTTGATATGAAAATGTTCCCTGCCTGTCAGAGGGGTGTTCTTGGAGGCATTTAGCCCCATGTTTGGCAAAGAGGATCCAGCAAATACAAACCTTCTGAAGAGATAACCTTGTCAGTGTTATGTATGCATGAGTCACTTTACAGCTTCAGCTACATGCAGTCACTTTTCAACTGAGATGTTGTGTCCTGCACCCAGTGCCAGGGGTCATTTTTAGAGACCAAGACAAAGAATTAATAATTTAGCGATCAATGGAACAGCAAAAAATGTAATGTATCACTGAACCAGCTTGTCTCTAAATAACTGTGGACTTACCTCACTTTGTATTGCTACATAAGTGTTAATGACATATGTCCATTGCAGTAAGATAAATGAAAGGGAGAGGGGCATCAGTGCTTTTGCTATTCTGGTGGTGAGCGGGAGGTCATTCTACCACTTAGGCATGAGGACAGAGAAGAGTTGTGACCTTTAGTCTTCCCATGATCTTCCCAGAAATGCCAGGAGTTGCCTGGCAACCTGTGCTGGCCAAATGGAGAGGCCAAGCTTAGGGCAAGGACAGGACTGCAGACTGTGCGTGGAGGGGAGTAGATGTAGGTCAGCATGAGAGACTTGAATTTGAAGTGAGCTGAAACAGGGAGCCAGTGAATGGAGCAGAGAAGAGGTTTCACATCTGAGAACCTTAGCAGGGTGCAGCAATCTGAATGAGTTGCAGGGTCTTTTGGCAGAGACAAGGAGTTCAGCCAGAAGCAAACTACAGTACTTTAGTTATGAGAAGATGAAGCAAAAATTCAGGCAAAAATGAGCTGTGCTGCAGCATGAGAGACAAAGAAAATATTTCCATCAGGCCAATGGTGCTTGGATTTTGACATATCTTTGCATTGTTGCCAATCCTGAATGAGGAAGTTCTGATTATTGACATTGCTAATGTACTTCAAGGTACTATGAAGTGGACACTTTGTGTCACAGCTTGTCTTAAGCCAGTTTTATGAACTCAGGTAGTCAGGATGATCTGCCAGCAGCTACAGAGGAGGTGCAGAATGACAATTGTCATGTTCTAATATAATATAAATGTCTTCATCAACTTCATATTTCTAAAGCAAAGCTATCAAAAATGCACCGTCTCGTGTGATTGATGTAACACTGCTTCAGACTGTCTTTTTCAATGCTTGAACTTCGGACTTCACTCCTTTCTGCTTTTTCATAAATAATAAAATGCCATATTGAGCCCACTTTGTTCTTTCACTTTCTGGAGCAGCCCAAATGGGTTTAGACATTATACACTTGAGTGCTGCTGAACTGGCAGGGAGCTCCCTCTGCCACTCTCTTATGCCTAATGGGTGAAAGTATTATGCAATTTCTTTGGTTTGGGAAAAATTCAGTGCTGCCTCAAAGGCTTCCATATTGTACTGTCATTTTATAGATAAGATATATGGCAGTTCACGTTACTAGCAAGGAAAAAAACCAAATCATGTTCTCTGTTGAATAAGATATACTGACTGTCCTGATCCCCCAAATACCTCCATGGCACCACTCACCCTTTGGATATTACCTGTATTCCAGCAAGGCTGAATTCATTTCTTGTCATGCTGTCTCTGTGGGACCCCTCACTTTCGCAGAGACCTGGGTATCCCTATTATTTTTTTCCTATGATCTATGCCATTTTCCTCTGTATCGCCACACTCACTAGGGGAGTAGTTATTACAGGGACGCTGTCTCATTTAGAACCATTTTCAGGCCACCCGTGGATCCCCACTCACTCAGGCCTTACATAATAAACATCAGATAACTGTCCCGGTCATATTAGTATTCTTCTTCATCTCCTTTACTTCTCTATTCTCCTCCAGTGTAATCTATCATATACTCATGTTCACAACAATACTCCTTCAATTACTCAATACAACAATTACTCCTTCATCCATCTGCTGGTCGTTCAGTTCTGTATTCAAACTTTCACCTTTCCTTACAAATTATTCCATGTCCACACCTCCACCACATTTGACCTTGGCCACCATGGAAAGCATATAGAATGTAAACAAAATGACCTGGGTCTGTTCATTTCCCCATTTCACACTGCATGGTGCGATTCAGGAAAAGAGGACCCTCTCTATTCAGATTGTCAACCTCTGAATAATTGAACAGCAGTTAATTGGAAGTTGGTTTCGCTGTGAACTCCTGATGAGACTGGTTATTTGATATGGTTACAAATGATATTTTAAGAAGTTTTACTCCACTGCAACCCCACTATATTCACTCAAAACACTTGAATGTAGTCATGTTGAGGTACAATTTTCTGTCGTGTTTTTCCTTTTTTTTAAATTCATTTTCCTTTTTTATCTGGCTGGTGTTCCGGGATTTTGAATGTTCGTGCTTTAATTTTAAAAGGATCCTGTCTCCACACTCTGAATGAAGGGTAAGCCACAGCAATTTTACCCATGAGCAAAGTACTTTATCACATAATCCTCAGGGACGGGTTTAACTATTACAAATTTGTTATTGAGTGTGAATTCTGTTTTGAATTATTCACTTTACACGTACGTGTGCTGTGCTTTTGACTGATGCACAAACTTCGAAATGGAACATGCAATTAATTTTGCCAAATTAAATATTTAAAAAATATTTTCAGGGATGGCTTTACTTTACACCCAAAAACATAATAATATGACCCAGCAAATAGAACAAAAGCATGTGTGTGTGCGTATGTACTGTATATGTGTGTGCACTTATGTGTGAGTGAGTGTGTATGCGGGCGCACAAACATAGGCGAGCATGTAACATTGTGATGTTTGCTCTGCCGTTCCCTGTTGTGTTGTGAATAAGAATGTCCAGCCAAGCATGGCAAACTCAAGACTTAATGTTACAGTCAGTAAGTCTCTTCTTTTTTTGCTGCATAAGGTCTTGGTGAAGGAGCAATCACAGCCAGCTGTGATTATCTCTGCTCAATAAAGACATGCACACATAACAACTATATAACAACAACCTCTAAGTGGTAACACTAATATATGTATTATAATTTAAAGAACTGATGTTGCTTTGCCAGGAAGAGGATGCAGATGCATCTTTTCCCTCAGCATAATGAACAAGATGAGACAAAAAAGAATCAAATTCACGGACTATGCTGCATCTTAATGTCACCAAGTCTCTATATCAATACCTCAGCACCACTTACCATTCCAACAGACTATTCGTAAGCATTTCCAAATACCACTGGAACTTAGATTGGAGGGAGCTCTTGCGTCAGGCAAGACTTACTTTATTGGGAATACATGGAAAGTAGGGCAGTACGTGAGATTCACAACTGTAATTTCAGGCACAGTGACATATTTCATTCAAAGCTGGGATGAACTCTCTGTCTTTTAGAATTGTAATTGTTGCTGGTGCTGACAGTGTGCTAATTCTGAGGCCCACCAGCTAACTTTATGGCTCTGAATATCACTGGTGAGACTTGGGACAGTGTATCTCTGGAGATGTGGTCTGCAGGATGAAATGATACAATTGTTTGAACAAATCCTTTTTTTTGACAAAATACCATTTAGGCTACAATTTACTTTCTATTTTGAAAGATGTCCTTTCCCTTAAATGTGCCAAAGTTAGCTGTAGATTTTAAACAGATTAAATAAAGTCATGTAGAAATGACAGAAGAAAAGGAACATTTCATGAAACCAGTCTTTCAGCCAAGTTTATGTGCAAAAATGGTACAATTTCTTATTTCGGTGGGGGGATTACTCTAGTTCCACTTCATTGGTCCTGGATGAGAAATATGATTGCTCAGATTTTCTGCACCTGACTCACACTAAGCAATCCTTTCTGGTAGCTGCCCTTTTTGCCTTTGTATGTGACCTCCTGATCAGGGATGAGTATGAATACACAAACTGGGAGAAAATAGGGGTAAGATAAATAAAATGGTTATAAAACTCATTCAAGGTCCTGAAATTAATTCTCAGAGTGAATAATTAGCAGGCAGTTATATTATCATCTCATGGTCACATACCCAGTCTCATACTCAGACTCCCAGATCCTCATGCAAGTGAACTGGTGATATTTAAATAACATTAAATAAATCATGGAAATCATTTACCAAAATCACAGTAATCAATGTATTACACAATATGTTCATTGTAAGAAAATGTAGAAACAAAATGTGTATTTGCACTGCATTTCTCACTTTAGCATATGTGAAGTTTTCCATCCTTATGTCTACATAAAGTTGAAATGAAATGATATGACTGCTGTTTGTGAATTGATGACCGAGTGGTTACACAGGAAACATAGATTTGAAGAAATCCTTGGAAGCAATTTGTCCTGTATGCTCATAGCATGGTTGGGGACAAAACAGCTGTGTTGCATGTGAACACAAGAACAAGGCCAAGCCCCTGGAGACATTAGTATAGGCTCGGTAGGAATGGTTGCCATGGTGACGGAGATGGAGAAAGCACTGAAGGAATTGCCATTAAAATGAGCTCCGCATTGCTCGATTGTGCAGAAGACAATGCCTATACATCCACGTGCTCAGACACCAACAAGTCATCCATTAATGCATGCACACACACAAACTTACACACACACACAGCAGACAGGCATTCAGCTTGGGATGACAGTCACTGATAGTGTTTGATTTCTATCTGACATAAGGAAAGATGAAACCAAATACTTAACTGATCCGTTCGTCACATTTCAGAGTGTAATCCAAGGTCGATGAGATGGTATTTATTATTCTGCAGAATTGATCCGGGCTTTCAACCGTGCCGTTCACCATCCATTATGCAAGGTATTTATTTAACATCAACATCAATAGCCCAAGCTATTTGCATTTGACAGCACCTTCATGCAAAGTGAATGTGAGGTGGTGAAGGTACACAGCTGTGGGGCGATTAAGGAGCAATTACAAGCCATGAATGTTCCTCAGGATTGGTATTAGAATCAGATTGATTATAGAATGGTAGCTGGTTTACGGCATTATACCATCATTTTACACACACTGACCATTTTATAATTGATATAAATGGGTGTAACAAGGGCACTGGAAGTGCCCAAATGTTAGTGACAGCTCAGCTAATGGGGGAGTGTAACCATGCCCCCATGTGCATAATGCAATGTCATGTGCAAAGAATAGCAATTTCTTGCCGCTTTTGGTTAAGGGATGCTTTAATGATTCTTTATGAAGTATACGTGAAGGAAACGCAAACATTGTATAAAACCAAGTCAACTGCTTTAATTATATGATTTTGGATGCATCATCCTGTTATTTATAACTGCATTTCTTATAAAAATGTATTTTGATTGGTCCATTTTATGATAGTATGTATTACATCTTTAAACCTTAGGTGGCGCTCTTAGCTGGCCATATTGTCTGCTCTAAGACGCCTGACAGCTCAGTTGTGGCTTAGCTAGACATAGCAATAGTAGTTACTGGGGTGACAGCTCTTTGCAGCATTGAATCGGATTGCTGTAACATTCTTACTAATGACATTTTAGAAACCTACTGATCATTTTTCAAGCAAGATTTGGAAAAAAAGAATAAACGTGAATGGAAACATGTCCTGTAATTTCTTGAGTAAGTAATGGTATGAGTTCTCACATATTATATAGTCCATGCAACCATGTATCTTTCGTAATAAATTGACATTGCTGTTAAAAATGTCCTGTATATCAATGTCTAAAAACAATGTGTGAGGGGAGGTATGGTTGGCTGAATCGATACTGGAATGTTTTGGAAATACTCACCTTTATATGATTTTACTGCCTGAAGTGTTTGAGATCTAATGTCAACACGGGCGCTTGGACCATCCGATCTGTGGTTTAAGGATCCTGCAGTTCTGCCAAACGTTTGCCATTGTAATGTTATATTTGACTCTGTGTTCTGAAATAAGGTAGCTAACAGGTGACAGAAAGAATATGAACCATTTTTCTCCATGTGATGTTAGATTAATCCATGATTCAAAAGCCATTAATGTGTGATTCAATGTGAATTGGAAATATGGAAACATATAGCCTAAACATTGATAAATATTGAGAAAAATGACAAAAATTATTATTTAAAGGATACAATAAATTGCATTTTTTTCCACTATGCATTATTCCACTAGTTATAAAAAAGCCAGTGACAGATGACTGAGCATACAGGATCCCATAAGAACGATTGATCTTTGGTCTCACCTTGTGGTCTGTGGTGAAACAATTCACTCTAATTTGCTGACCTCATCAGGAGCCTGTATCCAAAGCTAATATTGTTTTGTCTGGCTTAGTTCATACACATTTTAATGCCAATCATGAGATCCATACATCATTTCTTTTAAATTTGATTTGGTGAGTGGAACATGAACTTGGTTAACATAGATCTACCAAAAGTATATTTAACTGATATTTTACTGGGATGAACACACAAATTTCACAGGATGTAGGTTGTGCACTATTTTCACAAACTTTTATCCTATCACAGTATGTATTGTAGATCTATGGATGCAATACATATTTTTGAGGACAAGTCTGTTTCATTCTTTTGCCTTCAATTCATATTTTTTTTAAAATAAGATGAGATGCAACATCTTTATGGCCTCAAAACTGACATGTTATGATAAAAAGAGATGTCATGATTAATATATACTCTTCATTTCATGTTCATAGTGGAATTAAGAAAATAAAAATCAAGACAAGCTTGGATTCAGAGAAGAAACTGAGACCCAGACATCATTAATCAACACGATACAAGAGCAAGTCTTACAACTTCTATCACAGAAAGTGATCTGAGAAGGTCCTGTGTCATGTGACCAGGGCAGCGATCATCTGGATGAATAACCATGCAGTGGTGCTGGGAAATGCCCTCTGACCCTTCCAATCCCCTGACACTAATTTAGTGAGAGAAAAGGAGCCCGTGATAACTGCAGAATTGCTTTGGTCTCCACAACAGCTGCGTACTTGCATTATTTTTGCAGTCATGTGGGGGATGGGTATCTGTGCAGCCTTGAGGAATGAGTAACCGAGTTTATTATTTACTACGCTGTGACAGGAGAAAAAATATATTCAGTATCTATACATTCTTTATACAGTGCATGATGTGCCAAATTGCATTATACCAGCCTTGATCTTGAGTTTTCAAATTCTGCACAGCTATTTTGAGCGTAACAAATCAGTTGTCAAATTATAGCCTACTGCAAGCCTGAAAGAACGCTCCCCCCACCACCAAAAAAAGCAATTTTGTCTGAAATTAGTTTAATAAATGATCCCTCTTCTTAAGAAGAGTATGTAGATCAATTACAATGTGAAAGTGGGAATAAATAAGTAATGATATACCATAAAATAATGTGACATTATGCCAATGTGATTGGCTGAAAGAACCAAATAGAAGTTTATTGATTCCATAAATCTCAGTACTGAATTTTTTCCTATTTCATGTATATGCAGGTTTTCTTATTCACTCTGTCTGCTTATCAGGTATAATCACCATGTTATGGCCATTACACCTTTTCCTGTTTCCATTAACCAAGTACAAAATTGCTATAATTTTAACTATAAGAAATGCATATAGCCTAAAATGCTATATCAAAACCAAATGGGATAACAATACTATGCATGGGATGAGTCCTTCAAATGTACCTTACACAAGACAAATGTCTTCACTCATGCAATGTTGCAGAAACAGTCAAATGCATTGCTTTAACCATTGTGTGATGGTCTTGGTTTTTAAAAACATGATCCTTGAGCAGAGTTTTTGTTTGCTTTGTTTGTTTATCTACAGTCTTTTAATCATTTAAGGAAAACACTTATTTTTCAGAGATGATCCCTATAATTGATTTGTATTTTTCCCTGGAAAACACCATTTTCATTTAGGATTATTCCTTATGTAAATTTCATATCAAATAGGCCAATTAATTCCTGCTGACTCCATGAGTGGCACATGTGCGGCTTATATGCAGATGTGTAGTACTATAAGATTAAGATTCTCACTTCAGTGCCTTTTCCATCGTTATAGATGCCGTAGTGATGCAAATTCAAATGCACCTCTATGCCTCCAGTATAAAGGAAATGATCCAGAACATAAAAAGTACATTCCATGCAATTGTCATTATCCTAATGAATATGGTGTAAATTATTACTCATGAAGTGCTGGTCCTTCCTTTGCAATATGAGTGTGCCAGACACAATAGAAAGATCGCATTATGTAAATGTGGGGGTCGTTTGTGATGTCAACATACTGTAGTAGTTATAAACATAATGATGAATTACCCAGCCTCAGGCCCTGAATCCATGATTCTAAGGTGTGCAAATAGTAATCTCTTAAAGGCATTGTTTTCTATAGTACTGCAAACATTGAGAATCACCAGAATAAGAGTAACTGTTGGAATCGAAGGTTGAAATTCCTTAGCCAAACATTTCATCACAACATGCCTTGCTATATCACAGCAATGAACAAAAATAAAGAGCTTTCCTAATTCAGGAATATAACTACATTTCTAGAGATGCGCAAAGTGTTACATCTAATGCAACCAGAGTACCCAAAACCAGTCAACACAACCCCTGCTTTCAGTCAAGGTGGGGCCAGCATTGTGTCACACTGACCTCTCAGCAGCAGTGACTGGGATGCTTATCAGGGTTAAGGGGGAAATTAATGGACCCATGGACTGAAGGGTTGCCAGCTTTGACTTGTTACCATCATATATGCACCCCTACCGAGAGTGAAGCAGGGGGAAGGGGGGGATGGCAAGAATGCAGAAATTGCAGTTGAAAAATAGGACATCAGTATAGAACATGTATATGAGAAAAAAAGGGGTGTGGTGTGAGAGAGTGTGAGATCTGGGTCATGTTGATGTCTCATGCTTGAAGCGTGAGTGTGAGTGTTGGCAGTCCTGGGACTGGAAAATCCTAATGGAGATAGCTGAAAGCAGACAACCCAACTATAACATGATAATGACCCAAAGCACAAGAAAAAAGCTATACTAGACTTGCTTAATTCGATGATAATGATGCCCTTGAGTGGTCAAGTCAAAGTCCTGGCTGTAAATCAATAGAAAAAGTTGTAGCAAGATAGTTGTTAATGTCCATCAATGATTCCTAATGACATTAGGAATGCATTTTGGCAAAAACTGAGGACAAACAATTTTTTTTTTATCTCTCTCATAATCACAGTTTTTAGAGACTAGGTTCCAGAAAGACTCAAAACACCATTATCAAAAATGACTCAGGTCATCAACAAATTTCAGTTTTATGAGATTTAACCCCCACAATCCTTAAAAGTTTTGGCATTCAAGATCTGAATAAAATATAGATATCTGTTATTCAATAAAATGAAACCTGTTTGGAATAGGAAGAATACTCAAGTCTTATCCTCTATGCTGTAGTGGAGGTGACGATACGACTACATCCCTCTGAACAGCAATAATACTTAACATACATAATTTATAATAATTTTGCAGAAAACTACCAAGACATGGAGTTTGGCCAGTGTAATCACTCCACTTGTTATAATAAGGAAAGATTTTTTTTCTTTTTACCACACAACTTTTTTTCAAGATTTATATGAAAGAAAAATAATTATAATTACAAGATGCATTTCCGTGAAAAAAAAATAATAATAGTGTTTATCATATTCTTGATTTGCAAATATGAGGTTAAACTTGATCTGAAAGGTTGCCAGGTAATGACAGTCTGGAGTGTCCTGCTGGTCTTGTGCTGGGGTGGAGTCCTTTGTCTGGTGTGGAATAGCTGGCCATGTGGCTGCACACTGACCTTTATCTCTGTGCTGACGCTGAAGGACTCCAGTGAACAACCACAGTCGGTTCTTTCTTCTCTGGCCTTAATTTTCTCACCAGAAAGAGGATCTTAATCTTGTATATTATATGTGTGTTGGAGAAGTCTTTTCAATGTCTTTATTCATTTGTCAAAATCACTTTGTCCAGCTTATTCATCATTTAACACATTTGATGGATTACACCAAACATGTTAAGACTGAACATTATTCAGTAATCCTCACTACTTGCTGCATGGTACCTAATTTCATTTTCAGTTTCAGGGGAGATTAAATCCATTCAGCATCTTATTTTCCAAATTGTATTGACGTGTTTCTGCAGCATACCTTTCTTTAATGTCAGCATAGCCTGAGCATTTCAGTTTAACAGAAATATTGAAAAGGATTCTTCACTGCTATGAACCACACTGAGGCCCAGCAATCTGTAGATTTAGGAGATAGACCTAAATGATGTTGAATAACACTATAAAATGGCAGTTTTGATGAGGGTACATTGCTTAGCTTTTGCAATGCATGCAAACTTGCTGTAAAAAAATATTTTGGGCTATAAATTCATTGATAAAATTCAAACTACATCTGGCTGGCTGGCAGAGGTATATCCAACAGGCAGCAATCTCTGTCGATCTGATGGGGTCCCCATAAAAATAATGCCCTAATAGGTGCACAAAACAGCACATGGTTCATAAAACTGCATGGGATATTTTAATGCAGCTACAGCTGAAAAAACCTTAAACATTATTCTGACTGTAATATATTTTTATGGGCAGGATAATTTCCACAAAAGCTTAGCCAATGGATGTATAATTTATATTTGATCACTGCTGGTCTTTTACTGTTGGCTAATGGGATGACATTCTAATTACATTCAGGCACTCAGGCATCACAACATTTACATAAAGGTCATATCAAATGGCACAACTGCAGTATTATCATCTTAGAACTTGTGACATATGATATGGGGAAAATCCAGCAGTGTCTGGCCAGCACAGTAGACACAACCAGGCTTGTATGATATACAAACAGAAGGACAGCAATACTGTGAAATGGAAATTGGTTTTTATATACTTGTAGTATATGAGTATAAAATTAGAAATATGGACATTCAATTAAACCTTTTTGGATTTTACTGGTTTCCTGACATAGTTCTTTTTGCCACTTCCCAGGGCAATTCACCATTGGAATTGATAGCATGGCCAAAGGATTAACCAGGTAAAGATGGCTGCAGGCATGCCAAGAGACTGCCTAAAGGGGAAGGCATTGTGAATTCCATTGTACCTTCATTTCTTTTTTCTGTTCACATTTATGGGTCACAGAAAGGGGGACTGACAAACACACCAGTATGTTTCTGTGGTGTTTGCACACGTGTGTAAATCTGGAAATCAATATAATGTGTTTTTTATAACACCCTATATATTATGGATTGTCAGAGAGTAATTGAAAAATCAGCAGGAAGCACTGTGGGACATGGCAATCCCCTTCCTGCTGTCTCTTGATGTTGGAGCTACTAAGAGGTTACAGTAAGAGGTTACAGATACAACTTCCAGGATTTACAAAGACGGAGCACTGTAGCAGTACCTCATGGAGTGAACTGGGTTCATTCATTATGCTAATTATCAAGATAGTCATTAAACTGATTATATTTCCTGAATATCTTCCTAATCCCTAAAAGACCTTCATGGATCTTTTTAACATTCCTACCAGATGTCTAGTTATAATTTATTAAACTCCTCTTGGCCTGTTTTGGTATATACTTTAGTCATCCTCACATATTTGTATTTTAAGAGAACAGCTTTTACAAATTGTTTGTGCAATGAAAAAGATTTTTCTAAACCACAGTAATCCACTGCTTTAGATGCCATTAAAAGCTAAAGATGTGGGAAGTGCTTTCTGAAAGCACCAGCACAATCAGTGTCTGCTGGATGATGTATTGATTACACATTTGGATGATTAACACAAGCACATTGACCCTCATATGAGAGTGCACTGGAGGTTCTGTCGTCAGCTGTAAATTTACAAGATGTCTGGAAAAGGCACACCTTTCTTCATCACACTGTGAGTTATGTCTCACTGAATACAATTAGACAATCACTCACTGTGCTTAACAGAAAGCTAGCCCAAGCGCTAATATATGGCCAGTATTTGAGCCAACTGGTCTGCCCTTTATGTTAGAAAGAAAAATCATGAAGTCATACTGGTACAAAGCTTTGTGATAGCTAGGCAAAAATATGTAATATTCATAAAATGCACAGGTGTGGTCATCATACCCCTAACAATGGAACAGTCCAGGCCCTCAGTCAGGTACTGTAAAGATTTCCTTTAGTCTGCTTTTGTAAATAATTGGTCATTACCCAACTGAAGCTTTCAGAAGATGTGACTGTAAGATCCATTTAGACAAGCGTGATAGTTAATGCACAGATGATGAATCATTTCCCATGTCATCTGCTGTCAAAATGATGCATATTTTTAATTGTTTTCTGTCACAATAAAGCAGCTCTATTTTTAGAAAATTTATATCAAATAGTACAGGACAAAGCAGTTTACTGGCTTTGTTCTACAGTCTGTCTTTGCACTGGTTTTAAATGTGTTTCTTCACTCATGTAGTTGGAATGGTTTATATATGGTATTTAGGTGTGGTGCAGTTTAATAATACATAGTCATATATTTATTGCTAATATCAACCATACTCGTCAGACCTACACTATGAAAAAATATTTTGTATTTCATTTGATTAACCTTTATCATTCTTGTTTATTTGGTCATA
The DNA here is from genome assembly GCA_022829145.1 of Albula goreensis. Taxonomy (NCBI): domain Eukaryota; kingdom Metazoa; phylum Chordata; class Actinopteri; order Albuliformes; family Albulidae; genus Albula; species Albula goreensis. Next base: position 46,447,529 of record CM040741.1, read on the forward strand.
TGTAAGAAGTGTGATTGGCTTCCACACAGGGCAAAGTTGTAATAGGGCTATTCCATTAATAGTCAGCACTGGATTTAATGATACAGAGCATCATTAGTTATCCCAGTGTTCTTAATTTCTCCTCATTCTCTCCTCTCCTCCACTCATCTCCTCCTCTTCAATCTCTAAACATGGATTGGTAGGAGACAAGTAGTAATGGGGGAGTGGAGGACAGGAGGTGAGAAATGAACAGTTTTGGGACTCACCCCTCATTTAGATTACTTTAGCGCCCTCAAAGTCTTATACTAACATTTGAATTCAATGTAATATATTGCTTTTCCTCAGTTTCTGGATTCACTGCTCATGATACATTCACTGTTGAAAGCAAAATCTTGAACTGCAGAAGCTGACCAAACTTGCTCTTGTAGGGGATGTTTTATTTTAAAGTAACCTGTGGGTCATGCTGGCAGAGATATTGTCTTTATGGGCTACCCTGAATGAGATGTGGATCTGATAGCTGGATATTAGTAACACAGTAACCACAATTGAGCATTTTAATCTTTGGCTAGCTTTTCCACTTCAATGAATTACTTTGCTTGTCATCATGTTTCATCCTCTCATGAAGCCTGCTTTGACATCTTTTAAACCCTCTCTTCACATACAGACACATACGCTCATTCATTTTCAGCTTTCACATCTTTTTAGGACTTGCCTCCTATCAACTGAAACAATACCTACCATGCACTTCTCTTTGTCTGGCTTTGTAGGGATGATCTTGTCTTAAGGTTTATTTTGGGGACATTCCATGCTTGAGGGAATATTGTGTCAATAGAAGCTTGCCTAAACATTTTGCAAATAAAACAATAGCTTAGGTGCCATTACTCAAACCAAAACATTTAGAATTCCACTTTGGTGCACAAGTATAAGGAAGCGGATGTACAAGGTTTTATTTTATTCAAGGAGCTCTTTATTTGATGTATTATTTATTTTGCTTTCCTCAGCTTTTATTCTTTACCAAATGATTCAAAACAAACACTGTAGGCTATGTGTTTGCGTGACATGTACCAAAACAATTGCTGTGTCCCAAAAGCACACTACGCCCTATTTCTTTTCAGTTCTTTGAGTGGGTAGTTCATAGTGTGGTTAATTTTTGTCACACTCAATGCACTAGATAGCACAAGTATATGCACTAACAATGGTGGCGATCCGAAATGTGGTTTGCATGGACACTATTGTCCTGGAATGCAACGTGAAACGAAAAGGGAGACACAGAAACATCTCATCAACACTGTTGACGCATTTGTGGATAGTAAAATACTATCAAGTGCGATCATGCACTTTCTAGAATAGTGCACAATGTATACACAATAGTGTGGAGTACATAGTGTGCTTTTTGGACACAGGGAATATCATTTTTAGCAATGATTCAATGTGTTGTGTGATTTTGCATCACTATAAGAACTACTGACCAATGATGCATTGTGGGTATTCAATGTGAGGAGACAAAGAAAAACATGGTGCAGTATGTGCTTTCAATCAAATTACCTGAAATATTGGCAAATATTGTCAATGTGGTACACCTACAATAACTAATACCTAGCAGGTGCTCTGCATCAGCATCCGATAATTCAATTACTTGGTTGTGCTCCCTGCTGCAGAAATCGGCGGGGATCACAAAATCCACATACATGAGCATCATGACTTTGAATAGTGGAGTGCTCTACCAAAGGATTCTATAGGTCTTTTGTTTGAATTCAGTTTTAATGCTTGTTAGATTCTTTTACTTATGAAGTACTTATATCTTATTGATCTTATTGTATTTACTTATTATGTATTCCAATTTTGATTTAATGTTATTACAGATATAACGTGTGTATTTGTGATTAATTTAAATAAAGTTCCACAATGTAGTCATGCCTATTTCTGAAGAGTAGCGTCATCATGACACCATGTAAAGCCTCAGTATTAATCTGGTTAACTGTCTGGTTGGCTGTGGTTGGTTATGAATAAAATTACCTCTACCTGAAAAATGTTCTGAATATAATGCTAGCTGTCATGAATGCCAGTAGCTAGCAAGAACTAACCACAGGAAATCCATCTTAAAAATGACTATAAGTCAGATTAAAGAAACGAGACTGAAAAAAAAATAAAATCTGAAAAATTACAAGAATTCCATTGAAAATTCCATTCAATGCAAGAGGGTTTTGAAATGGCTTGATAGAGTATCTGAACGAGATATACCATGAGTCTCTTTATTTAACTCTTTGCAGTATTTTGGGTATAGTTGGTACACTGCTATCACAGACATGTAGTTGAATTACCCAGAGGTGTTTTTCTTCTGCATGCTGGTCATGCATGTTTAAATTGATAGATTCAGGTTAACTCCTCTGGGCAACATTTCTTTGTCTTATGTCTGTTTAGGTCCAAATGAGGCCATGGAATTATGCTCCCTTTAAATTCAAACAGACATCAATGAAAATAGAATGGCATCTCCCCCAAATACATAATTATTCACATCTCTGTTTCCCTTTTCATCACAATGTGTGATAAAAGATCACATTTCAGACATTTACATAAACTGCATATCCCATTGAACTACTAATCACTTACGGACCCAGATTCAGTCGTTAGGTCAGTCTGATGCTGCCAGCTTACATAAGTTCATTAGGTAAGCGAATTGGGTTTCTCTCCTCATACAATCATTTTTATCCTTCAAAGAAATCGCTGCAGTACTACATCATTAGATATAGTAATAAACTGCAACAAAGCTCATAAAAAAAATTCTTCCACATACATGAAACCTTGAAATTTGTCCACACTGATTGAGATGTAGCTCTGTTTAAAAGAATATCAGTCACTTGGAAAGCAGAGAAAACCTGCATGTCATACTCAGTGCACTCCTAGTATAGAGAGCTTTGGAAAGAAGGCATGGCAAACATTTACCCTTGAGAAAGAAAAAGAATGACAAGAATTATTACATTATTTATTTGCTAAGCCAAAACGCATTGCATTTTTTATTTGCGTTTCCAAGTTTTTACAATATAAACCTTCAAACATGATCCACCTGTAAATGTTTGAATTTAGTAAATCAGTATCTCACTCAGTGTACAAGCCAGAAAAGCATTTATCACATATTTTAGCTAAAAATTAATTCCCTTGATTGATATGGTATGCTTGGTTGAACAACTGTGGGTGTATAAGATTAGGGTTGATATCTGTGCTTATCAACATCCTCACAACAGACAAAAGTCCAGGAGTTACTGTTTGGAGTCAATTTACATTCACTATAGCTCCCAACTATTCCTTCATGATTTAAAAAACCTGTTAGTACTCAAATCCTAGCATACAAGGTGAGCCTAACTTATGGTTGCTATAGGTAGTTAAGCTGTGTCTACAAAAAAAGATTGATAAAGATTATGGTGAACCACTCGGCTTGCTACATTTTACATAAACATCTTTACTTAACAACTCTACTTCTCTTAGGTATGCAAATATGGAATAAAGTATCTTCAACCATATGCTGAATAAAAACTGGGAAAACTGCAATAATCCTGAAAGTATATATTGAAACATAGTTGAATTTAAAGGCATTGAGAATCAAACAGTGTACATTCAGCTGTTTTGCCCTTTTATGTGAGCCTGCATGCATGTATTCAGGCTTCTGTAAGTCAGTCTGAGTCATGGATGAGTCACATAGCTGTTTATTCACTGCACTGTCAAAAGCTTGTCTCTCCTTTTTTGAATCTTCTCATAATGAAGATTAATAGCGGCACTCTCTCTTATTCAGGTTGATTTTAATTAATGAAATTGGCCACAGCTAATGCTGTCAGTGCCCTCACCTCAGTATGCATCTAGTGTAAGCAGCCATTGTTCATGTTTGGGAGGAATGTCACTGGGTTCTGAGAAACTGCCCCAGAGGCCAGCATTTTTCTCTCACGGACTCTTCTGAATTCTTTAAAAAAGTTTTGGAACAGGAAAGCATAAATCCATGGAGAAATCCTCAGGCTGGAAGGAGTCCTTGATGCAAGATTACTCCAATTTCAACTGAAATAGAATTGTTAATGAACGTGCTATGCCTTCTCAGGAAAAAGTGTCATATTTGAAATTTACGGGATATACAAGCCTATTAGGGTCTCCATGGACATTGAAACAGAGGCTAGCATTACGATAAACAATTGCAGTAACATTAAAACAGCTACCTATCATTTATCTTGTAAAAACATAGCCTTTGTTTGTGAGCTAGTTTCCTAGATAAAGTCATTTGAAGGGGATGGAAAACAAAGTGCAAGATAAGTGCATTTTGTTAGTTTTATTTTTGTAGATATTTTTGTCAGATATTTCTACAGTAGCATAGGGACAGACATGTCAGCGATGAACACCACAATCAGTCTGAGCATATCAAAGTAATTTATTTCACAGCCAACCAGTGCGTCATACACAGTACTGTTAGTGACTGACTCCTCAGCACCCTCAATAAGTCATGCTGAAATTCTGCAGTCAGCATACACTGCCTTTGGTTCTGAGAATCCCATCAAACTAGGAATGTCTCTCGCCCTGGGATTCTCACAGCATTCCCATACATCACCCCAAACTGCATCACTAAACAGATCATAGCACATTCAGAAATGAGAAAATCCCAGGTTTGTATGTTTGTAGTCAGTAAGGCCCCAGTTCTAGATCCCAAAGGAATTTGTAAAATAACAAGAACATGAGGCTGCAGCCAATTCAAGGTAGCAACTCTGTCTGCTTCAGTCCACTCTCCACAATGTCACGAGTAAACACACACTTATCAGAATTATACAGACACACAGGACAACAAAGACATTTCTCACATGGAAAACAACACCAATCTGCAATGTAAATTTCTGAACACAGGTTTCTAGGGTTGCATTTTAATATGTACATAAACCAATTATTTCTCCCTATCAGATTATAAAATTTTATTGCTAATCACTTATTAGGGTACATTTTAAATCATTAGTGCTTCAGCACATCAGATAATACTGGAAAGAATGTAGCATTATAGGACTATAAATAAGTTCTCATTGCATGGCTAAAAAGAAGGCAGACTAAAGGATTTTCAATATGCTATTTTAAGGTCCTTTCAAGTTTCAAGTTTTTTGAAGACAGTGTGAAGTTATTGGGTGAAAGTGCCATGAAAGGAGAGATATTTTAATGTTGTCAGTGACAGCTTTAATGTTGACATTTTTAGAGAGAGAAAAACACAAAAATATATGGAACTATTTCATCAAGCCTTTTTGAAAAGTTTCACACTGAGTCACTGTACTTTTCTTCCCAACTAAATGGTTTTAGGCTGCTGTATTGCATCAATATCCTGACATTGTTCTGTCCACCTGGGAACCATGCAGAGTTGACACCTTAACTGTAGATATGGGTCTGTTTTAATGAAGTGTCTCAGAGTAGGAATGGTGACCAAGGAACAGTTTAGCCTTAGATAAGTTAGTTAGAAGTCTATGCACTAACAAAGCCTGCTGTCAAGTTATTCTGTATATACAGTGGATAACTACAGGTGACTCTCTCACATTGCGACTTTCAACATCGTGGCTTTTTCGTGGGTCGGCAACAAACAATTAAGTTAAGGGTTTAACTCCCTTTTAAAATGTAATTGTCCCTGAACAACTGACTAACCATTTGAGCGCTAGACAGCGCAGAACTCCTTTCTGGTTTAAAATGCTCATAGCGCCCCCGCACACCCCCCAGCTGGAGGTGCTCGCTTCACTTCACTTCGCTACGCTTGCATGCTTGCTTTGCTTGCCTAGATGGGCTGAAAATGTTATGCAGTTTGTCCACATTGCGGGCGTGGGGGCTGAGCCCCTAACCCTGTGATCTAGGAGGGTCATCTGTATTTTATACATAGCACTTTATTGACAGTGAGTTGGTCCCCCTTTCTGCCATCAGAGCAGGCTGATTTCATCAAGGACTCCCAAACTTGTTGAAAATCAATCAGTGGTGGATCTCTAGATCCATAGAGATAGATGCATTTCTTGTTTTAAACACTCAAAGTAGGCTATACTTGTATCTAGGGATCACAGCTCACACTGATACAGGGCCACCACAAGCCTGTATTGGTGACAGCCGGCAGAATGGATCCATAGACTCATGTGGGTTTCACCATATCCTGGACCTCCCATCAGTGTGAAACAATAGTCAGCACAGAAATACCCTTGTGGAAACCATTAGGCTATGCATGTTGGTCTGTAAAAGCTCATCACAGTGGTTTCCAGTATTTTTTCTCATTGCTATTCAGCATGCTCCAAAACCAGATGATGAAATACCTAAAGGTGAAGCTGATGTATGCAATCAACATAATGTTCAATTACTCTATGATATGATGTGTTCTGAATGACAAAACACTGCCAGCCTGAGAGATTTATTCAGTCATACTACATTCTGCACTGCCAAATGTGCAATGCATTGAACAGCATTGGATTTAAAAGAAATGGGGATTGAGTATCAAGACGAAGGAGATCCACAAAATGAATATTTCGATATAATTTAACAGTTCAAATACCCCCCCTCTAAATTTGTGTTTTTCTGGAGAGCCATCTCTATGCTCAGATGCATCCGTTTTGATGTTTCCATGACTACCTCTTCTGTCCAGGTTATTTATAGCAGCTGATAACTCTCACTACAAGCAGATATTTTTCTGGGAAAAAAAACGTTCTGTGGGAATGAAGGCCAAAAGGAAGATGTCCATGAAAACCAAAAAGACATGAGTAATATATGTCTTCAAAATTGACCTAGGTGCTGTAGGCCTACTGAAAAAAATGGATTATTTTCAGTTGATGAGAATTTATTGGTGCAAAAACATAAAGAAGAAATGTACTGTATAAAGAATGCACATGCCCATCTCAGCTGCTAAAGAAAAGCCATTAGGGAATATGCTTTGTAATTTAAGTGCCCCATTTGTATTTAAATAATAGAATGCAGAAATAGGTTTCATTAATTCACTGACCTACTTATTTTTATGCCCTCTTCGAACCCTAAAGTTGTCTTGTTTCTAGTTAATTTTACTGCTATAGTATAATTTTCTATAAAAAATTAAAAAATATATAAAACCACATTAACAGTTAATTTGTTTATTAATTCTTCCATTCAGAACATCAAAATTAGAGACAGGAAGCACAATTTTAGAACGAATATGTTGTTTTCCCATCACCAGATTGAACTTGGGGAGCAGTTCTTTCCATGACATGACCTTATGTTTTCCCATGCAGAATCATCCTGTACTTGTAATTATGAAATGGATCTCTAGACGCCCCACCTACAGATGTTCCACTGTAAATAAATCAGAGCATTAGCAAAACAGACCATGAGTGAGATCTCCTTGTCTCCTTTGGATGCACCCATAATCATGCTTTAAATATACTTAGCTATGCTAGTAGCCTACAGTGACTTTACTTCAACACTGACATAAACATAAAGTTTAGCTAATCGTGTGATCAGTTATGGCTTTTGTCAGATTTCAAGTTATTTCTCTATTCATCCAAGATCTTTCCTCTGTTTTTTTCCTTGAAATAATGTTCTCTATTTCGAGATGAGAGGCAGTGCATGTCTAACTACCAACTTTTTCAAAATGCTCTGCCATACTGTCTTTTTCTGCAGTTGTTGCTGTGTTGACACAGACTGACAACAACTTACTTACTGTAAAGCTCAGTTTTTTAAAATTCTTTTACAGCCCTCGTGTTTGGAGTGCACTTATTCTGACTAATATTGCAACAAAGACTCAATTACCTGTGCAGGTAACCAAAGTATTCAACAGTGAAGTGTACTTAGTAAGGAGTCACTACAACATCACATCACATAAAGACACTGCAAGTGCTACCACTATTGGTACTCAATCATAACAATACATCTGTTTAGCAAGTACATATTTAAAACTAACTAGCCACTACAGCTTTCCCCTGGAAGAAACCTCATCCAAATGCAAACATTGACAATGGTAGTAACTATCTACCGATAGAACTACTACCAACTAAAACTCTGAAAATGGGCATTTTTCGGTTAAAATGAGATGAGAAACTATCTTGACTGTATTTGTCTAGCACTCAGAATTTTTCTAATTGGTATTTTACTGTTGTACAATGGCTTTTTTGTTTTTATTTACGGCTATTCAAACTACTTTCATAGCATGTGAAAATACAGTAAATGGGAAGCATAAACATTCTTTCACAAGGTTCTCACCATCATGGCTGGTGGCATGCCTCTCTGGAGCCTCATTTGCAAAATGCTGCTTCAACCAAAGACGGCGACACATTGATTTAGAGCTGGGCCTTGAGATACTAACACCCTTCCCTGCCGTTATCGCCATGGAAACCCATTAATGGAGTGGCTGTGGAACCAAGGGCTGGGGAAACTGAATAGTGATATCAATGGATAGGATTAAATAGTCTTATTTAGACATAGCAGCAATTTACCACCGTTATAATACTGAAACACAAAGTGAGTTCAGGCAAGATTGCTTCCCTTCAGAAGAATGAATAATAAGACCTGTCAACCACCTCCCTGTAGCTTACATAAATGAAGCATTTGAATGACATTCTAAAATGCATGATGGTAAAAATGACTTTGGTAAAAAGGATGAATTTCTTTAAAACTTAAGCCCAGTCGTAACTTATCTAATCACTTTTCTCTGCTATTACTTTTGTATATTACATTTATATTCCAGTATAAACTAATTAAATGTAAAATATTGTACACCAACAAATGCCATATCAGAATACACACATATAAGTCAACAGAGGGGACAGGATATTCTGTCTTATATAAATAGTGTATCATGCTTTTTTTACAGAGGAACTGTAAGTGCTGACAATATAAATAACACAATAAGAAGAGTTTGAGAATAGGGGAATTGCTGGGAAATGCTACATTTTTCTGTGAGAACCTCAGCTTTATGAGCAGCTGGTATGGCCTATAGCAACTTCCCCAGAACAGAGTGAGATGAAGAATGCAATTCATCAATTGCCTTTGTCTCGCAGACGTCCATTTAACGCATCCTAGCATTTTTCGCTGTACATTACATTCTGAAGTTTGAAAATGATATCACACAATGATCCAGGCGTAAACATTCAACAGGTGCTATTAAATATGTCCTTGCATGTATTAAGGATGTAACATTAAGGGGTACTTAAAAATGTACGATATAAATCAGGGGGTGTCATTACTTTCTCTACTACTTTGGCAAAGTCTTATGTCATTACTCTCTGGTTCAGTGTTGTAAGTGTTTCTTCAGATGAAATTAGGATGTAAGCTTAGCTAAATTTGACCTATAATTGGTGGACTTGTTTGAAGAATAAGTAGGCATATTACTTTCCTCACTTAAGGTCAAGATGGTGAATGTAGTGTGACAACAAAGCATAAGAGGACAGGTTTATGTATTTATTCCTATAATCTGATCACAAAATGAATGATAAATAAATACAGGGAAAGGACACCTTGGGCTGTGTTTTGCAAAATTAATATTAATTAATTATGTTGTATTATAACACATTTGATATTTGCATATAAATATGTAAAATGTGTATTTATATGTATTTTTTATTTGCATAAAAAAATACTTTTTTTTTTTTTTTTAAAAAAAAACCTGGACTGTAAAGGGGGTCCTCATAAATATAGTTCATAATTCATTAGGAATGTAATGGGGATGCCTTTACTTTGACATACACAATGCATGTCTTGAATTGACTGTCATCAACAGCATTATCGCCAACTGTAATGGTGCTAGACAACAACAAAATGGTAGGTAGAATTTTCCCTCAAATTCTCCATTAAAGATTAATTTCACTGTCTTTCAGTGTCTTGTCATTGTTCAGAGTTTCCCTCTGGCCTGTCTGTCATTCAGCTGTAGTTAATACCATGACCAAGATGTGGCATGAGGCCACAACAGGGCACCTTCTTGACCATGGCTTCTCAATTAGCAGCTGTGTTCAGTGAACTGATTTAAATCAGTTGAGCTTTCTACAGTGATGGGGGAAGTGCTGTCTTGCCAACCAATTAGTGCTGAAGTAGGGATTTGGCAAATGTGAAATTAATGATCATGTGTGCACACAATGTTTATGCATTGCAAATATCCATAATTAATTTTCTCTCCTGATAAACAGCAGTTTGAGTGAGTTTTTGCTTATTTAGTTAATATTTCTATAGAAGGGAGGATATTCCCTAATGGGTGAAATAAAGTGTTCTGGTCCAGTTGCTTTAGGTGTGTGTGTGTGTGTTTGTGTGTGTGTGTGTGTGTGTGTTGTGTGTGTGTGTGTGTGTTTGTGTGTGTGTGCGTGTGTGGAAGAGTGGTTTTGAGGTTATTCACTCCGATCCTATATTTGTTTGTTGTAGGTGTATGCGTGTTTGAGAGCTGAGCTCTATGGATTGTAAATGACTCAGCCATTCACCTGTCAGTAAGTCCATGAGTGTTGGCAACAGAGAGACAAGACAAATGATGAATAGTGCAAGCTGTGTGAGTAAGTCTTGAATGAGTGCTCCACCCACTACGAAACACAGTGTTGTCAATAAAATAGTTTTCATACGTATTAAATGATCTGTTTAATCATAACACACTAACATGATGTGGTCTATGTCTGAATGTCTATTTCCATAACCCTGTAACTGTCTCTCACAGATCAAGCCATATTTTTCCTCCCTTACCTGAGTTCTTGAATCCTGTGTATGGATTCCATGTAATTGCATATCTGATTCATATTGCTTTTGCTTACAGATGATAGAATAAAGACAACTGCATGATAATCTCAACAAAATGTTCATTAATGAGTATGACATTCTCCACAGACTTTAAATAAGCACAAATCCACATCAAATAGATTACATTACCACTGCTGCCACAATAATAGTCACGCAGCTGGAGAGTGGAGGAAGACAAGGCAATTTAAATATGAAATGATAGCGCACCTGCAATATCTACAGAAACAAATTCTATAAGTAATTGCTAGACGATAGTGCAACTGAGGTTGCATTTACAATATGGTTCCATTTAGTTTTGTCCTTCTCTTCTGTTGCTTTTAATGTGGAAGACTTAAAGAAGAGAAACAGCAATCACAACATAGCACAGAGTCAGAAATGACTGGTGACTTTCCTGTGAAAATGCATGCTGCTGTCCCACGCACACCGCACACATGTAAACTCAGAGCACTGCAGTGTTACCATGACGAAAAAGTTTGCTTAATATTATTAAGCTACGTTCACCCTGTTTGGTATCCCTCAAACGCAGCTCTTTTATTGTTTGCGATGTGGCAATGTGAGAAATGTGTCAACAGAAGCCTGAGATCACTGCGTGATAGTCTGCCTAAACACTGCTGTGTTCTCCACTGAAAAAGTTTACAAGAGTTCAACTTTTGATGGAGCACATTCTGAAATTGTGGTATATCAGCCAAAATGAGACATTCTAGGACAGGAGAGGGAAATTTGTATTTTTAAATAATATGGAGGGCAAACTCATTGCCACCATGAGCAGTCCCAGAGCAGTTTGATCCCTGTATACAAGTGTACAAATACAGCTCAGGGCTGGCTTGAAATACTTTGTGTTTGTAGTACATGACTATTGGATGAGTATGGACAAAATGTGTGCTTTCATTCACCTCAAAACGCCTACATACAGCAATAAAACATGATATTCTGACAGCAGTCTGAGCATGGCCTTGGCCAGCTACATTAGACCTCTTTGCTGTAATTAGACACATGAACACTGAGGGATTGTCTGTGTGTGCCAGTAATGGCATGCATTTTAGCAGGCTCATTCATTATAAAGCACTGTACTGTGCACTGGAATCTCAGGAGCTTTATATGTGCACACAGATACTACCCAAATAACCATCTGCAAGTCATCAGTAATACAAGATTAATTCACCATAGGAGAAATTAAGTGACTTGTATATTTAATGTTGAAAAAGAACAAAGCATTGAGGACAATTGAGCTGGTTAAATGGATTTGCAATCAATAAACCTGCATGCATACATATAGACAATCAGCTCAACCATAACCTGGTTTTCACACAGGGGTCCACCGCCAGTACAGTTCGCCAACATTTGCACATTTTTAGAAAGCACAGGAGCATGGCAGTTGTATTTGGTTCCACAGCAATCAACGTATTAGCCTTTCCCTTTACAGAGCCCTTATGAAAGCTGATGTTAGGCTCAGGAACGTAGGCGTTGCGTCGAGAGGTCACCAGGGTAATAACACTGTGCCAGCCGTGATTTTTTTCCCCCGACTGCATCTTGACTCAACCCTGTCATACGCATAGAAGCCTCGCTATTTGTATCCTTTCCCTCATGCTTGAGTGAATGCTGTGTGCCTGCACCCTCACGCTCCGCCCCCTACTTACAGCCACCGTATTCACCCTCTTAAATATACACACATCCTCTAATCACTTATCACAACCCGAGCACCGATGACGGGGCGCGGTGAAGATGTGAAGGAGGATGGAGTAACACGCGTTCTTTCTTGGATTTTCTATTATTTGCTTGAAAGGATTTCCATTTTCATATGAGTGAAGCTGTATTTCAAGGTAAGTTACGGGGCTATGGGTGTAAAAGCATTTATGGGAGGAAACTGGCTGACTGGAGACTAGGCTACTTCTATTGTCTGTTGGATTGCATGGTGCCTCCAATGTTGTCTTGAGATGTTGCAAAAGTTCGCTCCCTCCTGCAATATGCGTGCCAGTGTAATGGCTGGAAAGCAGTAAAGGCTTCGCATAAAACTTACAAGAGGATGATTTTGTTAGTTAAGACCAAAGATCACTCGCTGAGCAAGGAACTATGATGAGTGCTTGATGGTGACCATCGATGGTTTACAGTGGAGCCATTTACAGTGGATAATGAAGCATCGTGTGAGAGGTAAACCCATACATCTAACCAAATGCGTGTATACTTGGTTAATGTATTTTTGTTTGCTTTACATTAAGTCATAAATGGATTTCCTGAAACTATAAATAGATAGCTGTATGAAATCGTAATCTAATAGGAATAATGGTAACACATCGTTAATATGAGAGTAGGCTACAGATTATTTGGTAAATAACGTGTTTGAATGATACATTCGTACATACCCTGCTTGTTGTTACGTTTTCGCTTGATTGCTTTTCTACATTTCATCTCTCCACAGTTTACAGATTTACACCCATATTGCAATAAATTACATAAGAATCATCACGCAATTTTAATTTTTCTTTCACAACGTCTTATTTTTAATGAAAGATGTGTCTTAACTGGACGTTTTGGTAAATTTCGTTTTTTCAAACTGTAATGAGTTGGAAAACCGATTGGTATCTGGTCATAAAGCGGAAGAGTTCAGGAAAGCTCCCTATACTGTGTTATTTTAGTGTTGTTAAGTTATTTTAGTGTTTTAAGTGTTTTGCTGGAGTCACGAGGGGTAGACCACCATGTACATTTCAGAGTTTTGTGCTTTATACTATTTTAAATAAATAACTAAAACTAAAAAATTCCAAACCTAACCATTTGTTAAATGTCAGGCAATAACTATTCAGGCTATTACTCTAGGGGCACAGGTGCAAAGGAATGCTTCCTCATAATTGCCAGTATCTGTGGTGCCTATAAATTATGGATAGGTTTGCATTCCAATAGTGATGGTGAAGTAATTAGGCTCAGTTGTATGAATTATGGACGTTATGCTATAATTGGATGATTTCTTTGAAGTCCGTGGAAATATTACCTTGATGCTTTCTTGTGGTATTGTTGTTGGATTTTTTAAGTTGTGCTGTATTTTTTTAAAATGCAGATGTTCTGTCACGCTCCAGTGTGCCGTTTAGATGTGCATTATACAAACACGATGTAAGCAGGGACAAATGTAAATATGTGCTAATTAAAACCTCAGTATTCCTTCTGTGAAGAGGCCCTGTACCAAACCCTTTGAGGGAAGAAACTACCCAGAGGCAGTAAACACTGTTTACAATCCAATGTTTTGTACAGTCTTGTCTGCATGTGCAAAATTAAGGTTAAATGACCTGAAGTAAAACAAACATTTCCAAGGATACCCAGCCCTGTTTTCCATTAATATGAAATGTAGAGTGGATATGACACATTTTCCAGCTATTATTGTTCAAGCGTATATTATTATTATAATTATTTATCCTAAAAACTAAATTGCCAGGCAGATTGAGAAAAAGAGACAGTGGGGGAATGTGGGCAAACTGTGTCTCTTATGACAACACTTTTGACAGATTTATTGATGAATGGACTGTAAAGGCCATGCCCAATATTTGCTTAATATGCATATATTAATAAGTTATGTGAATTTATGAGGTTTGAAGGAGGGTTTGAAGGGCAGATAACCCAAACCTCTCTGTACTTCTGTTTGCCCATGATCAAAGTCTGCAAGGAATTCCAGTAGTCTACCAGAAAGACTAAAGAAAAACTAAGATCAGTGTGATAAAATGGTTCAGTTTCCACAGGCAAGGCAACAACTGGCCCACAACCAGCGAATAAGTAAGGAATAAACCAAGACTAGCGGTGCAGTTCTGTGGAAATAAACCATGACAGGCTGGTGTGATGCAGCAGGCTGGGTGCCTGCAGATGCACGTACCATGAACATGCCAGCTTCATGATCCTCCCAGGACATGGACAGCTGGAGATGGTGTTGGGTTGGCAGTATGTAAAGATTTGAGGGCTAGTTGTCACGTTAATCGGAGGAGTCAAGTATTTCAGTTGTAGTTATGTAGTTCAAATTGTTAGATATTTTCACCTTTTCTTAGACTAATCGTCTAGGTAGCTAATGTTAGCTAGCAAACTGTTGTCAGATTATGTTAAAGCTGCTGTGGCTGACGTTAGCAGGAATAAGATTAAGAAACTTTTCAGAGCACGAATGTTATTGAGTTTTATCCATATTTTTAAGGTAGTTGGATGTTATTCAATCGCAGACATTGTAAAATGTTGACTCTATTTTAATAGCCACTTGCTAGCATAAGCTACTTATCAAGCATAGTCATTATAGTAGTAGTTTACACCATCAGTGAAATGGTGCCCAATGTCTACCCAGTGTCTTAAAGCATGGTCATATTGCTGCACCATTTTCTGTTTTTGTAGGAGTAGGTTTGCATACTTCTGTTGCTTCCATCTTCCCTTTCCCTAACTGCAACTAATGGTCAATTGCAAAGAGATATCCACTGTCTAGTACAAGCTGTGAATTCTAGTGCACAAAACACACAGTCTTTGCATGTAAAGGCAGATTGATTTTTGAGATGCCAATGATGTCAATTGATTGTGTCATTGTAAAGAAGGCAAAGACTAAATGAATGGCTGTAATCCAAATGTGTCGTTTAATCCCCTTCTCACAATGACCATTTTTCTGATAACAAACCACCACTAGCTTAACTGTGCTAGTTACCTCTATAAGCTTTTTTTCACCATACAGAAGTCATTATTGATCAGTCTGCTAGCCATGCATGTCCTCATTGTAGCCTTGATCAACATAATCCTATCAAGGAGAGTAACTTTGGGTCTTTAATTAGATTCTGACAGCAAATATCACTGGAATTGTGTAATGGTTGTTTGGTGACTCCATTAGGACGTCCTCTGTTGCTGTTATAAAATCTTTTTAACTGTTTCTGTGAAAAACTCATAACTTCCCCTGCTATTTCTTTGTATTTTGTGGGTCCCCATTCAGTATTTTTCCACGAGGGCAAAAGGCTGATTTATGTAAACTTATTAGTAGTGTACACAAATTACATTTATTTTTTAATGTATATTTGAACAGTTTTATTCCAATTGTTCATGCTTTTAAAGAAAATAACTGTCTTGTCATTCTAAGCAGAGAGGGATGAAGGATTATTTTTATCACCCTTCTGTAGTATAATTCTGTTCACCATTTCCCTAAAAAAGCAAAACAAAAAGTTACCTAAAATGTATGTTAAACTTTGTAGCCTCATGATTTTTGCAGTATGATTTTTGAAGTATGCAGTGCAAATCTACAGTAGAACATCTCTAGATTTACATGCACCATGCCACTTTACTTTGATGGACATTTATGTACAGTTTGAAGCACCAGATCTTGATCTTGAAGCACTGTTCCGGTTATCGTATGGTCACCAGGTCATTGTCCCCAAGAATCTGTAGTCATAATACAATTTGTCTAAGTTGTGTTACAATCGATTGAATGATGTGGTAGTAATTGGTTCATTTTGGCATGTCTGTTAAACACCCAGGATGTAGCAGGATTGGTAGCAATATTAAAACATCAATATGAGACTGTAAAAATCTCAGTCATTGCAATTCCAGTAATTAATGTTTTATATGATTTTATTGTTTTTACAATTGTTGTTAGTTGTTAGTTCACCATGGGGGACCTCTGGCCATAGCTGGAACTGATGCAACTTGGACTTGAATCCCTAGTCACAGGGCCTTTGTGTGCTTTTTACTGCATGAGCCACTCAACACAGCCTGACACAACCCCTTTAAAGTGGATTGTAACGAAGGTTGTCAGTAGCCAGTCTGCATCTGATAAATCGCGCATCAAATTCAAATAAGTTAGAATAAGTATATATTATGTTAGCCCTGGCATGACCATCCCTTGTCCTTGAGAGCTATAGCTTGTACAGGGCTTTTTTTGTTTTTCAGCATGTAATGATCACTTTGCATGGTTGATTATACAGTTACTTCATCACATCTGGTTTCATTGTTTTGACCTGGCTGCTGGTTTTTAGTGTTACCTTAGCACATCATGTAGGTCTCCTGGTTAGCTATCGCTGAGTTTGCCTATTCACGACAGTTTTTATTTTATTATCAAGGCAATAATATAGAATGTATATTCTTGCGTATATATAGAATGTACAGGACAGGACTGGGGTTTTATGTCTTCCATCTTGGGCCCATGACACCCTGATGCCAGCCCTGACCCACGTAGTGGCACAGCAGCTAGCTTGCTTACATCCCTGATGCAATGCATCATTTTTGAGCTTCTTCACTCCACTCTCGGGCGAGGCATACATTATGATAGTGATCTTTCACTTGTCAGATATGATCAGCTGTTACTTATATTCTTTAGTCAAATGAATGCTACTCTATCTGATTGCAGATATAATGCATTCACATTTAAAGTAATGAGTCTTTGATTTCCTGGTTTTGCTTTGAGCACTATCTGTCACACCAATGAATTTTATTCTTTATGTGCAACACTCACAAGTCTTTAAGGCTTTATTCCTTGCATTTTTTCATGCTTTTGAGAGATCATTTTACAGTTGTTTGTTCCTGCAAGGCATCATACCTCACTGAAGCACAATCACTTAATGAAGTGGTGTGCACTATTGGCAGAGAAACTAGAAGTAATACTGTGTATTTGTTTACCCGTGTACTAAACCAGATTATACTAATTAGCACAAATCCTTAGCCAGGAAGGGGAGCTGGGCTAATTAGAAAAATCAGCTGGTTTAGGATATGAATGGAACAAAGTCAGAGCAGTGGCCTCTGACGATAAGAAGGACAAAGGTTTCAATAATTAGCAACTTGATACCAATTTTTTTTTAAATGGACCTGATCCATGTTCATCATGAATTTCCACTAGAGCCCGAATGATTTTTGGGACTGTTGCTGATATCAATATTAGGAAGTAAAAAAATGTCCAAAATCAATATATCGGCCAATGTTCTCTGTGTGTAATAATAAACACACATTTTTTCCAATGATCCCTCCAAAGTGGTTATCAAACACTTTGTTACAAGTCGATAAAATCGGCCGACTAATATATCCGTTGGGCTCTAATTTCCACCCTTACTTACAGCTTCATGCGCAGATGAGACCAGGAACAGTGTACATACTCATGCAAATGCTGGTTTATGAACCTGTTAACACATTAGATAGATATTGATCACTTAGTTTCAGTTTTGCACAGTTGCTTGCCAATGACCATCATGTATCCGGTAAACACAAGCGGACCTTCTGTGTCTATGTCCGACTTTTAAAGTAGATAATTGGAAAATTAACATCCGATTAGTAGCCTGTTAACTTGTGTATGCTGCAGACCTTCTTATAAGACCATTGACCAAAGGATAGTAAGCAATCAGTGAACCTTAGAACTTGGACAATTGATTAACCCAGAACAATGTGCCTTTGAACTCTGGATCTCATTTAAGTATTGTATTAAATATTTAAGTGTGTTTGGAACCACTCAGGCATGTTGTATTTCTGCCATGGTAAACAGATAAATTCAAGTTTTGAAATCAGCTGATATGACACTTATTGGTACATCCCTACAGCCTGGGTATCAAAAGAAATATCAAATGTTGTGTATTTTAAGTGGTATTTTATTCAAGATAAAAATGCTTGTATCATGTGAACCTTGGAGCTCTGTGACACTTTTGTTAAAGGCAGCCTCCACTCAAAATCATGTTTTCCTTTATTTAGTATGGCATTTGTTCATGGAGGTATCAGACACAGCTGAAGTTTGAAGTGTGAAATCAGTGTTGTTGCAGGGCTTAATTTGCATGTCCCTCCCCCATGATGGGACCTAGTCGGCTCATATGCTTATCTGACTTAAGGCTGTTCCTGTTCTGCATACTTGTGCTTTGGAATGCAGTATACATTTTAGGGGCTGGTGGTGTTGTCCAATAAGGCTGTGTTTCATTAATATGAATGCATGCTACACCCACTCAAATGGCCCATTCATTCCAAGGGGAGCAATCGCTGCAGGGAAATAAGTAATTAAAGACAGCCACATTGTTAATTCAAAAACCTGTAGACATTAATTTTGTATGTGCCCAGGAATTATTTGATATTGCTGTTGAAATGACCTGGTGGGGGTTTGTGGGTACTGCAGGGGGCTCATGAGTTGATCATCTTTGCTGATCAACTTCTTAATAACAAAAGTATTGAAGGGGTACTTGAGATGATTTTTTTGTTGAAGGGGTTCAGAAGATAAAACAGGGTTAGAACCCCTGTGTTAGAGCAACGACACATATGCCTGTGGGTATAGGGTTGAAGCATGCAGTCAAATTCACGTTCGTGAGCCAGCTGGCCAGTGTTTTGTGGTTCTGCAGTCCCTTACATTCAATTAGCAGACAACCCACAGTACTTTCATAGAAGCCATCATTTCCCTCCTAATTAATTGTGCTTCATTTTTGCATCATCAAATAGCTTCATATTTCTAAAGATTTCAGCTTTTGTCATTGCAGATATTCTAAATTATTGAAAACTGCTTTTCTGAAGAAATGATCTGTCTAAACTGTTGATACCTTTCATCTTTTTTAGCATCTGGAAAAACAGTGCTGAGACTTTAATCGGAAAAAATGGCTTCAGACAACACTCTCCGCAGTTACTCCATTATACCGTGTTTCATCTTTGTAGAGGTAAGGGCCTTTTATGTGTATGAAAACATGTTATATTTCATTTTTTTATTTTTTGTTTTAGAATACCAGATTTATTCATGAATTTCTATTTCTTGCCCATCATTCTACTTGCCATTCTTACTTGAAAGAATTTTTAAGTTTTGATGTTGATTAACTAGTTGAAGTCTTTCTCTCTCAGGGGTGGTATTTGCTATATTAGAGTGACCTACATTGCAGTGGTCCTCAAAAACATTTTAATCAAAGCTAAAAAGAATTTTTGAGGGCTTACTTCAAACACCTGGGTTTGTTAAGGAATGTATGCTTTGCATATCATAATGTAACAGCACATATTTGTAGTTCAAGAATTTGTTGTTGGCTGTTCGCACCGTGCCTAGATTAAAAGCTAATTAGAGAGCACTGAGTATATATAATTGCAGTCACAGCCTACTAAGAATTTAATTACAGTAGCAAATTACCTAATTAGAATATTAGAATATTTAACGGCACCAAAATGTAAAACTACCACACAGTACATAAGCAAATGATAGATATTGCATCCTGGGGAGGTTTTTAGTTTATTTACATAAAGAGGTGGCTTCCTCATAGAGATACATGGCAAAATTGTTTTTTATCTTTAATTTCTTAAATTTAAACAATGTTACCTTCAAGTGGAATATCACATTAATTCCTCTGACTCATACATAGTAAGGAATGTTGTACCAGATTTATATTTGTCCAGTGATCCATTTAATGTTCTGACATATGGTATAAAACAGACTCTTGACTCCTGTTATGGCAGCATACATGAGAAATGCCCCTCTATATATTGGGCTTTACTTCAAGGCCCCGGGAAGGTTGGTGTTAGGGTGCTGACTCTGAATAACTGGAGACTTTATTAATCTATGAAAAGTTTTTACAAGTTTTACAAATGTACACATAGGTGTTTCATGGGGATTGTGGAAGCTGAATGAAGCCATTCAACACATCTGTCGGGGTTCATAGCTTTTACGCACCCAAACACATGCTATAATCCTGTTTTGGAGCATTTACTGAAAATAAGGATGCAGTTTAGGAAAACCTATGTTTAGTTACCCTCAACGTTCTCCCTAACAGTGGTGAATCATAGTTTTTCTCTCTCTTTAAAAACACCTGAAATGTCTTAAAAATGTGTGTATTGAGAATTTATTTAGCTCTCTTGGTCAGCTATTCCACAAGTGCAAACATTTACATTTCTTCTTCATCAGGATATACATTGTCAGATACCACATTTGCCCACAATTATCCCCCATCGATCACATTTGCAAATTAATTTTTTAACAGAGATGTAAAACCAGGTGTGATATCATGGCCATATAAGTGGTATTTCTCAATTGATTATAGGCATATATTTCATAGAGGTCACTGTTCTTCCTTATGTACCTGCCATTTTCTCAATCAGATTCTCCACTGACTTCATATCTCTAGAATCAAATTAACAAAAATGTTGCCTGAGGTTTTTTTGCCCACTCCACTGTTATCACGCTTTGGAACTGCCCGAATATGCTTGCACTTATCTGATCCACAGCTAGACTCTCTGGCCTTTGCCTTATTTCTGGCCTGTGTGTTTGTGTTACTGAGCTGGAGAGGAGCTGTCTCATCTTGTTTTGCCCATTGGATATGAGACATTATACAGTATGCTAGGTTGGAGAATATTTAAACTCCCTCTGAGGGAGCAATGACATGTTTTTCAAAATATAGCCATCAGATTTAATGCTTGCAAGAGGTGTGGCACTTACAACCATCTGGAGAAATTTTACTTTTGTGTAGTACACAATTTTGGACATAAATAAGTTGGTTCCAACTTAATGCTGGGGCCAGACTACCTAAATGAGATACTAAATTAGAGTGTAATCTCATCAAAGTTGACTTGATTTAGAATGCCTACCAAGCACATGGACAGTTTTGGCCTAATGAATTTATTCTTACCTGAAAATGAGAGTCTCATGAATGTATTCCCCTCATTGAATAAGTGAACATATTGGACGAGTAGATATCATGTAATATTTTATATTGTATTTATTTCTTAAGAACAAGGATGAATTGTGTGGTATGTGCCTACATATGCATATTCCATACAGTAATTCTGTTGTACGTTATTATCTAATATTTTATATATCCTTAATATGTTATAAAGGGATGTAAAGCCTAACTTGCTCTTTCAGAAAAATTGTTTTGTTCCTACTGTACAAACTCACGTGTAGCAATAAGAGAGACACATGAAAATTCAAACTAGTATGTACATTCTCCTAAATGTGTGAAGCTAATCACCAACTTCACTCTGTGGTGCACCAGTTAAACAGCACAACCATTGCACATTTTATTCACAGCTGACACTGGCAGACTGCAGGCACTTGATTTATATAAGGACTTTCTACCGTGAGTCAAGGTGGGAACTACCCACCTCCCTCCAGACATCCCAACATCTTGCTGGTTGACTCATTTTCCAATTAAGTAAAAATTCCTTGCCTGAGTTAGCACTTTTGTGGTTAGATATCAAAAGATGAAATATTCTAAAAGCGGAAAACATTTTTTTCCATGTTTTTGAAACCCCTGGTTTATGATGTTGAATTTCAGTATCGTGGCATATGTGATATTCTCCAGTCATTCACACCCTGAGGCTCATGTTGACTTTTAAATACTTTTGAACAGAGGAGAGAGTCAGCTTTTTAACAGTGCAAACTTCTCATTCCCCAGTACTGAGAAATATTAATTATGGCTTAGTAAAATTGTATGAAAAAACAGTAGTTTTGAGAAAAGGATTTTCAACTTTACAGTTAGTGTTCTAGGAATACATGATCTTAGGAATACTCTAGCTTGTTTGTTTACATGAGTGTTGCTTACATCAGAGGTCAACATCAGTGTTGTTAGCTTCAGAATAATGACTCTTTATGTTGTTGTTTAACACTTTAATAGTGCATGTAGGTTATAAATTCAACAGTTAAAACTTAAAGGGAAATCTGTTAAAATACCAAAGCAGCCATTAGGCTATCAGGAAATGGCCCTGTCTGGCCCTGAGATTTCACCCATTGTACGTGGGAATAGACTCCAGCACCCCTGCAACCCCAGTTAATGAGGCAATAGATAATGGATAGATATTCTATGACATTATTAGTTTTTTGTTTTTACATTTTCTTGTAAAGTATATGATATTTGTTTCATGAGCTGTCTCCCGGTGGCATAAATTATTACTAATCAGTCTTGAATAATTCTTTAAGACATTGCTCTTATGAATATAGTTCTCCTAACAAAATTGGATGCAGTAAAATATTTACAGATCATGAATCACATGAAGTTTAATTGTCTCCAAAGTCTCATGATTTCTGATTTCATAGCAATCATTTGTGGAGCTGCTCAGCAGTACAGGAACACTGAATATATCCGTGAATACAGTAATTCCATTGTTTTCCTTTCAAATTGCTGTGTATTCATAGCAATTATCAACATTTTTGGCTCAACAGCCTATTCAATAATTAAACTCTTGAGAAACATTTGTATTGTGGAGAAAAGTCTCATCCATCTGTTAAATTGTGGAGGAGCGTGCTGCATTTTTCTTGGTACACACTGACCCCTGCAGGAAAAGAGCCAGTGCAATATCTCTGTAGCCAGTAATCTCAAGACAACGTGTTGAGTTTATCTTTCTTGAACAGCCTGCAGTCAACCTCTATTGATAAATGTTGAGAGTTTATTAAATCAATCAATAAATAAACAAATAAATAAATACATGAATCGCACAGAAACCAGTAGAATTTGTAAATGAGGACTGAGTACGAAAAGCCGTACAATTCTACAATACAAGACCTTTGAGTATAATTCTACAATACAAAATGTTTGAGTAAGGGTCAATGTCAGAAGCGATTAATTACTGTCTACTGGGATTTCATGCATATATCCTTGGCGGTTAATATGCAGAGAGTAGAAAGGCATACAGTCATGTATGGGAGAACATATTAAAATTCTACTGTGCTATTTTATACACAGGAGAACAACTACTAAAATGGGTTAGTTTATCTGATTGCATTACCTGTAGACATGGTCAGTGTGTGACTGCAGTGTAGCTAGTGAAATATTCCATCTTTTACCCTTTAAACGACCCTGACTCAGCGCCAGGCAGAATGCTGCTTTTGACAGGATGTCAGGAACATGTATTCTGGGAAGAGACAGGCATTCTGGGGTCCCAGCTGAAGCATGTAGTTGCTGCTCCTCAAATGTGAACTATAGTGTTGCAAAGCTAGAATATTAAACCTGGTTATTGTTTTCCCCTGCTATTTTTCTACCAAACATCAATACTTATGATCTGGAATAAATATTTCTATTCAAATTGAGGGAAACAATTTACTTACTTGCTTGGAGTTACATTAATTTCTATATCCCAAAGGCTTTTTAGCAACAACGTTTTAAATGAATTTCATTTAGGCGGAATAATAATGCAAGTGTCTAAATGATGAAATACTAAGAAATAATTGTAAACATTAATAATTAAGACCAATTAGTGTTATGCCAGCAACCAAATGAAAAAGAAACAATTTGTGTAATAAATGTGCAATATTTGTTTTCATTAAATATTTAGTAACTTAAATTTGCTTTCATGACAAGTTTATTTGAGTCCTTATGATGGTTTCGTTGTGTGTATCTTTCTCTTTCTCCCTATTTTCACACATATCAAAGAATGTGGGCAATATGGTTAGGTTAATGTAAATTACTTGTATGGATCACATGAGGCCAAATCGATTGAATGTAAGACTATCATTGAGTATAATGATATGTATATCATTATATAATTCCAAATATATTAGGGCTTGACCAAATTGCAACAAGTCTCCAAAGTTTTGTGATACATGATCCATATTCCATGTATATTTTTAGAGGAAATCCCCACAAAATTGTGTAAAAAATCATTTGGCTACTATTATTTATACATGGAACAGTGAATCTCAGTTTTGTGGAAACCATGGTTGGAACTAGTTACAAGCACTGGGAAGCTTGTAGGCAATTTAAGACAATTGATTCTACTGCCTGGGTGTACCTTATGAATGTCAATTACTCACATTGAGACCATGAGCTATATTCCTAGACAAAATAAGAGCATGATGAAGCCCAGATGGGTCCCATCTGGCCTGAGAGGTGCCAGGCTCTCTGAAAATGTAGGTCAGGCATTAACAGACCCAATGCTGTTTGATGTAAAACACTCAGACAGCCAGTGATTTAGTGGCATTAATCTATTACATATTGTATCAGTTCTACAAGCTAGGATAGGACCAGAATTGTCCACTTCCCAGCATAGATTGCTTTAAATGTATGCACTAAGACACAATTTTTTTGATTAGCAACAGTGACCTCAACTGGCTACAACCTTGGAAACAATCTGTATCCTGGCACCTTAAACTCATCTTAATTTGACTGGTAGCTGGACTAATGATAAGCATTTTCTGTTCTTCCTCAGTATTGGTAGGTGTAAGTGGGAAGAATCAGTTTTAATGTGAGTGCAGTGGTACTCCCACTATGTAATAAGATCTACTCTGCCCATGAACTGTGACAACCTGGCCTTGTGACGAGGAGAGAGAGAGGGTGAAGTGCAAGCGCTTGCCACATCTGCCGCTGAATCTGGTATGGCTGTGCATGACTGTGCAAGGCTGTCAGGGTCCTGAGTGCTTTGTCTGGATATTAGCCTTTAGCATTAGCCTTACTAGCACTAGTGTCAGCCGGAGAACTAAGTGCTACAGCCACAGCAAAAGCAGGGAGGAAGCCATTGTTTTTGCTTATCATTGAAGTGTTGTCTTGTTTAGGAAATCCAATCAACAGCATTGTGAAATCCTGGGATGGACTGGAACTCAAACTGGATTCAGTTGAGGGAAGTTTTGAGATTAAAAACATACAAATGTAGAGGCTATGAAGGAGTGGAAAACTAGTTCCAGCAGCAGAAACAGGCAAGGCATTCAAACAACACTTAGCAAACAGACTGTGGTTTATTTCTTCCTGGCACTTCTTAAGTAAATTGCTGGCACAGTGCATTAAAAATTGAAACAGGCAATATTCAGTGTAGCTCTCTGGAGTTTTAGAAGTTAGATCCACAACATTATATAAATTGCATAGCATTAAATTGCTAGACATGTACCATTTTAGTAATTATGATTATTCAATTTAATTGCAAATAAAAACAATAATACATTTTAAATCGAGTTGCTTCAAGGGCCATTCTTTTTCTCCAGACCATTGTTCACATATGTTATTCAGATTTGTCAATTCACTTTTCTGTGCTAAGTGCAGGGGCAGGAAAGTAATTTTTATCTTTTGTTACATATAGCTAGCTTAGCACATCAAATCAGACTTTTAGAAACTATTAGAGGAGGGCCTCTGAGTGGCTTGTAGGATAAATTGCTGCCTACAGGTCCTGAGGCTGGGGGTTCCATTCCCAGCCCCACCACTCCCAGCCATGGCCAGATGCCCCACCGGCAAGGCAACAATTGGCCAGCCCCACCAGAGCCCAACACAGGGCAGGCCAGCCCAACCCTCCCACCAGCCCCATCACAATAGCACCCTCCCTGTCATGCCTTGGCACCTGCAGCAGCACAAACCAACTGTATGCTGACCAACTGTACACTGACTACATCCTCCTCCAACATCATAGGCAGTGTGAAGTTGGTGGTGCAGCCACAACACAAAAAAAGCAAGAGCATTATCACATGAATCAGAGGAGTCACATGCTCAACCTCTCCTCCCACAGCTGTCAGGGCAGGTGCTGCAGTGAGGTCAACAACTTCAGTTGAACATTCAGGTTGGGAAAAATCAGGAAAAAAAACTATTAGAAACATATATCAACATATCACTCACATGACTTGCATTAAGGGGTATCTATATGTAATATCATTGAAGTATTATACTTTAGTGTCTTTATTTATGGTGGAGGTTCTATGAAATAAATATGTTGTTCATTAGCAAAGATTAGGTGTAGTTTTGTCATGGTGCCAAGAGAACAGATGATAAAAGTAGATTTCCTATGTAGTGATTGATCAGGTGTTACTTTTATACATATGACTGAAAATGTTTTGTGATGAGAAATAGCACCATATTTTTTTATTTTTTATTTGTTGAATTTGCATAATTTGTTTTTATTATGCAGAATGGAGTCTGATCCAAAAAAATACAATAAATAAAAAAATACCATTGGCGGTATTTGTATCTTTGTACATATCATATGGGTGTGTGTAATTACAAGGACATTTCAGACAGTTACGACCATTAAGAAAGTAAACTTTTCAGCAAAAAACTTGTTTGTCAGTTTAAACTTTCTGTATTTTGTGCTCTTTTCCATTGAAGTACCATTATTGGGATGACAGAGCAGTCTGCCCCTGAGATAAGGGCAGAGTAAACAGCTTTTGGCTATTTGGCTTGTTTTTCCATGAATTCATCTGCCATTAGTTCAAATACTGTCGGTCTACATTTCCTTCAGCAGTGCATAACTTGTTTTATGTTCTCTGTATAGATTCTGTTTAATGATTCTCCTCTATTATAGTCTCTTAGAATGCTGATAGTTTCTATTCCCTCTGGGGATTAAAATTTCCTCTAAGTCATCTAAAAGCATTGTGTTTAGTGTTCATGTTTTCTTTCTATATGACACATAAACCTCAGAACTTTGTGAATTTTTACACCCACACCTTGTTATCCTATTAGCTGGAACTATAGACAAACACTGTGGTGGGAAACAGCTTACTTCATGGGTAAGGGTATAGTGCTGCAAGCACTATTATAAGGGCCTGGCTGCAATAAAGAATACAGTGTTCATAACTTATATTTACAAATAAATGTATGTGTGTGTTTGTTCATTGTAACCAACTGGATAAAACTGTTTGTGAAGCATAAGTTAAAACTTTTAAAAATGTAATCATTGCATTACATTTACGAATTACAGCTCAAAGTGCTTAAGCTGGGAATGCGAGTGCTAATAGTCCTAGTGTGGGGTAAAGTCCCTAGTGGCAGAAGGGATAGCATTAGCATAGACTTAAAACCTGAGAATGACCTGATGAAGAAACAACAATAAAAAAAGCTTCAGTAACAACAGCAACAATCATAAAAACAGCTAAATTAGATCACTACTACTAACACTCTGGCTAACTAGAAGAGCTAGGGAGAGACAGGGGTAGGTGTGTCCTGAAAAGGTGAGTTTTCAGCTTGAAGGTGGATAGAATTTCTGCTCTTCTGACCTCCATGGGAAGGTCATTCCACCAGCTGGGAGCCAGAGCAGACAGCAGACGTGACCAAGAGGTGCAAGCATGAAGAGGAGGGGGCACCAGGTGTGCTGATGACGCAGACCGGAGCGATTGGGCAGGCGTGTGGGGTTTGATGATCTTTTGGAGATAGGATGGGGCTGTCCTCTTCACAGCCTGGTAGGGGAGCACCAATGTTTTCAATTTGATCTTAGCCATGACAGGAAGCCAAAGTTAAATGTCCAAGTCAAATGGCCAACTCAAAGTTAAATATTGACAATATTCGGTTTTATTAAAATATTGGCATAGCTATGAGTTTCAGATTGAACCTCTCCATAGCCAATATTCACAGTCCTCCAGTGCCTTCCATGCCTTAAGTCTTAAGTCACTGTGCAAGTCTTGATAATTATAATTATGCATCATTTTTTTCCTGAAGAATATATTTAGATGTTTGAGAGAAAGGATGAATCTTCACAGTCTCCATTCCGATTCACCAAGTTTTAGGCTTTTTCAGGTTTTAACTGAATTATATTTTTGCATATAGTTTCTGTTCTGAAATGAGGAAGCTACCCTAATGTAATGATATAAAATCTATCTGTAGGCACATCAACATTATCAGTAGGAACAGTAGCAAGCCCAGCCAAACCAGCTGAGCTTAAGGAATATTTTTGTAACACTATGAAAAATAATGCCATAGAGATCGATGGATAGATTCACTGTGTCTGCCCCACGAAACAAGCAGTGAGTCTGCAAACATTATTATTATGAATACATAGCATAGTAAATGTATTTTAGTGAGTGAAGTGTTTTGAGGAGGTTCTTCTGAGATGGTATACGATATCGTATTATATGAAACAGTGAACTGAGAGCTTTAGTTTTTAATAACAGTTAATGAAATTGGGTGTATGTAGGATTATGTAAAAGTGACATTATTTCTTTCTGTAAAAGTGACATTATTGTGTAAAAGGTCCATAGAGATATATTTGATTGATGGATGTATGGATTCATTTATATATATTTATGATATCATGTCCAATGTCCTTGGAAAAAAAGGTTATTTCTGGTAGATGTGTGTATTTTAGCAGGCTATACAGACATCAGAGTGACAACTTTTGTTAGTCTGAAGCAGCAAGGCTATAAGAATGTGATGTCTGTCTAACTGATCAATGTGTTACCAGTCAGTCATACTGATAAGTCAAGTAGACTAGCAGCAGTGACATCTTTTTCAGTCCAACAACAGAGTCTGCAGTCTGTTTAGAAAATGTTTGTCATGTGGTATTTCATCACTTTATTAGTCATGTTTAAGATCTGTAGTTTCTCAGACATCTGTGAGTCAAATGAGCTAGAAATGCATCTCTGTTCAATGTATCATTTTCCTCGAATTTTATTCGAAGGTGATTTAAATGTGATTTGTCATTTTTAACTTGATGAAAAGTTAACATTAATGCTTCAATTTAGGTTGAAATTTGTCACTTAAGCAAATTTAGCTGATAAAAGAAACCAGTTATATACGGAATGTATGTTTCCAAAGCATGAAAGCTCCTTACTCCATCATTATTTCAATATTAAAATATTAATGCTAGAGAAACCCAAAAATTCACGTTAAGATTCAAGGTCTAAGTCAGCCATCATATATTCACTCTGTGCCTCCAAACCCATCAGTTAGGAGGCCCCAGGCTTCAATTTAGTTTATGGGCTCTTCGGTTTGCACTATCAATCAACTCAGAGCCTCCTAATTGGCTGAAAACTGCACCTGCAAGCTAGATATTGTGGTAGGAAATGAATCACTAGTATCTTATTTGACATGAATTTTGCATGGGAGTCAATCACACTGATGCTACAGATATTTAGGGAACACTGAGTTCCAAGTCCGACGATTATGAGAGAAAAATACAGTTGCAAAAAATGTAGCCAGTCACCTGCTAAACATGATTTAATAGACTATATTTAATAGACATAAGCATGCAAGCAGAATTTTACTGCTGCCTGTCTAATTAGATAGCAAAATGTTAAAAACAGAAGAATGTGAATTTTCTTACGTTATACTGGAACCTAATTCCCAGTTCCCATTCATCTACATGTACCCTTAGCCTTCTTTTATATTGCATTTGTCTGTCTTTTTCTTCTTTTAGCTGACCGAGGAAAGCCACCAAGAGAATATTTCAAGGACTAGCTATTTGTTTAACTGTTCCAGTGGAGGCACACTAAAAGAGGAAATATGTGGGCTGACCCCTGTATGTCTTTCTGTTGAGGCCACAGAAGAGTAGTAGAGTGGGACTTGGAGACAACCAAAAGAGATAAAATGAACAGCATTAAATTTATAAAAAAAGGAGCTACGTTTTAGTTTTATTCAGTTAGAATGAAGAATAATGAAGAGCATCTTTGTAAAAGGTTCCTGATACAACATATGCCATCAGACCATGCAGTTGTGTTCTCATTGGCTTGGTGAAACCTTGCTGTTGACTCCATATTTGTATTTATTTGACAAGAGAAAAAATATTGCAAAATAAATATGGAGATTAGTTTCATATTATCATAATATGAAAGAGCACATATATTTTCAAATGTATTTTTTTTTAACAAATATGCCAAAATATGTATATATTTTTGCATTCTAGCTTGTTCTTAATGTTCTTAATTCTGGTCCTACACATAAGTCTTGTTCCATCTGTGTACATACTGTAATTCTGTGTGCTGTTGGATGAATTGATTTTCATTTCATGACCTCATACAGTATGCAATGGAAACTTTAGTACAAAGTTCTCCATACCAAATGTACACAGAGTAAGAGTTATGTTTGCTTTTTACTGTGAGGTAATAATGAATGCCCAGGGCCATTATGAATAATCAGCTCTTCAATATTTTTGTATCTTTGTAGCCAGTATGTTTGCCATGTATTTTTTAGATTTTTCATTCAGTTGGAAATGCTCATTTGTCTTTGGTCATAATGGGTCATCTCATTACTGTAAAGGTCTCCATTCTGGAGGGTGCTGACAAACACTATGCTAAATAAAAAACCAGCAAAATCGATAACAGTCAAAAACAATAATAATCACACATATTTTTTTAAACATTGGTCAGACAAATTTCTATATAATTATAGACTTAAGATGGTATTTTTTACAGAGAGGTTTTCTTTATACTTTTAATCATATTTTCAGCTGTGAATTTCGCTCTGAAGATTACAATTTCAGGCATATTGGTTTATTTAAAATACACTATAATGAGTTAGATGCAACACTGCGCTATTTGTGTACTAATTTATCATATTATTTAGCAATGCAGTTGAATTTTGATCAGCAGGAGAAATTATTTGAAGATTGCTTGCAGGTGGAGTACTATTAGAAGTTTATAAAATGCATTTATACATGTGGGAGGTACTTACAAAGTGTGTGTGTCTGGCCACAAAACTCTCTGTAGTTCTACCTAGTCTTATATTAACCTTGCCTTCGTGTCAAGTTATGAAGGCTACCACCCTTTCAAAAGGCAAAAACTGAGATGGAGAGTGAGGCAATTTGCCCGGATACACAGACAACACACTGATGGATTGGCAGAACTGAGTGTGTTGATTTATGATATGCTTGTATTATATAAAGTCCCAATTAATTTGAAGGTGACTGGTATAATACCTTACTTTCTTCACAGAAGTAGTTTTCTTGCTGACACATATTTCAAAAACTTAAAAAGCTGTAACACTGAAAATGATGGGTTCTTAGAGTCATGTTGCACTCTGGAGGGCCATATCAGTACCTGATAAAACCATGGACATCATCTTCTTTCCCTTCAGGCAGAGGATGGAAAAACAGAAAACCTTCTCACCTCTTTGTCAGAAAAGTTGTCTGTTTAGAATAACAGGTGCTTTTGATACATTGCCAAAATTGCCCAGTTATTTTTTGTCTACAAAATCAGTGTCTACTGTGGAAATAAGGGCACTACTGTTAGTGAGGTTTGTCAGTTAAATGGACTGGCAGTGCTCTGCCAGGAATGCAGTTTAGCCTCAGAACAATAGCAAAACAGTTCCCAGAATGATACATTTGCAGGCTGGCAAATGAATTGATGTGACCATGTTACCAGTTGATTTTCATCCAGTGTACTCTCAGGATGTATCTTAGAGAGGTGCAATGGGAGTAATTAAAGGCAAAACTATACAACAGTGAAGGACTATAGTCGCCTGAATATAATGAGTCTGCTACTGCAGTGTCCAAGTAAAGCTAATGGACATCTGCTCTTACATGCATAGCTAGAAAAAACAGAAAACCTGTTTCAAGTGTGATCACAGTGTGATCATTTACTGTAATATATTTGACAGCTCAATTTAATGATACATTAATTAAAACCACTTTTACATTTAAGAGACAATGAACACATATTTAAATGCCGCTCTTTATCTAAGTACTAAAGTACTTTTTATCTAAGTATTTTGTCTGAAGATTTGGTTCTGCAGTCTGGCAAGATAGCCACTAGTTTTTGACACTGCCGTTTTTGATAGTGTACACAATCCTCTCACAATGTGGTCTCCTACTCTTAACAAATCAGCCCTCAGTAATTGCAAAACCTAATGCAAGCACTTGTATCACCATACTGTTCTCATCATCAGCCATTTCTTTGTCCTGCGTTCTGCAAGCCCCCACTCATGTTAGCCTTATTTACAGAACTATTGAATTTTCCAAATGTAACCTTATTTACAGAACTACAGAATTTACGGCGCCTGTATTTCCCATAATCCCATGGTGACTCACCCCTTTAACAGCACCCAGGAGTTCCATTAGCTCCTGTCCTTAAGATGTATGTTCGAACACTGAAATCATAATTCTGAATCAGCACTTTTCAGTTGACAGTTACTTTTTGTAGTTGTGAATTTTTATGCTGTTTAGTTTTTCTTCTTTTTTCCTTTTCTCTCTTATTCCTTTGTAATACTTTTTCAAAACTTCTTTTTGATATATCTCTTTTGTGTATTCCCTTCTGTTATTCTTAGAAGTTCTATGACGCTACATTCTGCAATTCTGTAGCTGAATTTGTTATTATTTTACATCATTATGTAGTCTGAAATGCATCAGCTAATGGTCTACATGTTGTCTTGGATAAGGGTTTACTCTCTAAACATGACTGAACATAAGTGTTGCCTGACAGACTCATTAAAATCCTGCTTCCCCACTTACTTGCAATTTTAAGAAAACCTACAGATCTGAGTAATTTTCATTTTAGATAAATGCAAAGCCCTAGACCAACATGGCATAAGGACTGTGCTTTTTGACCAATGCCAAAAAAAAAATAAAATTCTCAATGTGGTGGATGGGTCTCAACAGTCATTAAATGGTGGTCACACTATGATCACAGATGTCCTCAATTGGTTCTACGATGACTACCAAGGCTTTTATTTTGACACTGTTGAAAATGTGACAGTGAGACAGAGCCATAAGATTAAATATAGCTGCCAGAGATGGGGCCAGGTGTTGGGTAGTTTGCAGGAGGGCTGTGACTAATTCATTGTGAATGTGCTCTAATTTCAGCTGGTCATCATGGCTGGGACAGTCCTGCTGGCCTATTACTTTGAGTGCACAGACACCTTTGGGGTGCACATCCAAGGCTTTTTCTGCAACGACGCTGACCTGATGAAGCCTTACCCTGGAGCTGAGGAGAGCAGCTTCATACCCCCCCTCATCCTGTACTGCGTGGTGGCAGCCACACCCACCGCCATTGTGAGTATGGGATTCTCCTTTTCACTGCACTTACGATGCAGACAAGTAATTGACTGGTGTCTGGACAGAGCCTTTGGCTTCTCAAGCGCTCATAGACTAGACTTATAGGTTTTGATTTTTGCTGACTGGAGAGATCCTCTGGATTTCTTGTGTATTTCTGAAGAGTGGAGGGTTTAATAGTTTTAAAAGTTTTTTTTTTTTTTTTAAGGTCAGCATGTCCATATGCTGAAGAGCATCAAATGGATTTTTAGAAATAATTTATAAGAGCAGTTCTTTTATTCTATGTACTTTAGGACAAAGGCACCTGTATATGATTAATTTCATTTGACTTGAGAGACAGTTAATTTATCTGAAATTGATGAGTCGGTTTTGAGCTATCATTCATACACATATACGTATTAATTATGAAACAGCAGCTCTGTAAACCGCTGATGAATGCATAAAAGGTTGCTGTCATGCCACTATGCTCACGGTGGAAACACTTCAGTGAAAATCTGTACTGAAAATTTGTTGTGGCTGCTTTGATGCCTGTGACTGTGACCAAATATGGTCATACTGACCTTCCCCTGCTTTGTCTGTTGTTTAAGTGATGCATAAAATGGAATTTGTACTGTATTGTTGGTCACATAGGTTTGTGTGCCGAGCAACCTACAACTCATTTTTGTACTGGTCATTTGTAAAATGACAGAAATGGTCTTTGGTACCTAGAATACTATAGACGTTAATGCAAAAACCCTGAAGTGATTCAGAGAACAAAACAGAGAAAATGTATGAGTGTCCTTCAGCAGCCTTCAGCAGTCTGGTTGAAATTCTGTTTCCACTGTGAAGATTATCTGAAACTAACACTAGAGGGCATTGTGACTTCAACATAAGCTCAGAATACAGACGAGTCAGTATTCCGCAGATTTGACTGGCAAAGCATCTCTCCGGTGATAGAGGAAAGCTTTTTGGCTATTGTGATGAAAACCCTACAAATATAAACTGTTTCCTTTTACCAATAACACACAAAATTGTTGCTTTGAGTTTTCTTGCTTCATTCTTGCTTCAAACAACTGTATATGTGTGATAAACAGCTTTTGATGTATGTAAATGCAAAGCAACTAACAAATATTGCAATTTTTCTATTTCTGCTTTCAATGATTTCAACAAAGTAAAACAGAGATTGGTTATTTTGAAAATCCCAAATCTAAAAAGCCACATAGAATTATGCTTGAGGTGAAAGAGTGTTTCCATTCTTTGGTAAGTTATATACTGTGGATGGTGGCTGTCTATTTGTCACTGAAAAAAGACTCCTTTACGTCAAATATTATTCCCAACTGACATCACTTCCAAAACCATGGTGACAAAATATTTGTTTTATAAACATGAATGTAAAAAAACAACAAAACTTTTGTCACCCAGAACTGAATAACGACACAATTTTTACAGACTTTTTTGGGACATGCAAATGCCTGTAGTTGAAATGTCACTAAAAGTCTCAACTGATATTTCCTGGCATTGTCGCCAGAGTTGAATGACTACTTTGATATTTTGTGTTATTGTTCAGTTATTCATGTTACATTGGTTTTCACATATAATGAACTGAGCAAATGTTCATGCAATGGAGATGCAATACATATAGTAATATAACAATCATTATTTGCCTAATTTTAAAATAACCTAAAAATATATATATTCACAAACACTACTTGTGCATTGAACAACCCTATTTTAACAAGCGCCTCACACTGTCCATTCAACTGTTTTATCTATTTAATTTCTTGGACGCAATTGACTGACAATACTGTACAGATTACATACCTACTACCTAAAAATGTGCAGCTTCACTGGTACAAAATATTTCATATAGAAAGGTTCCAAAGTCTTTGCTGTGGCAAGCACAAATACAACATCCAAATCAAATGCTCATACTTCTGTTCTCATGAATGTTTAATGTATTGAGCATTCAATTTAAATGTAAGGTCATGTCTGTCGGTAGATTTCAGGGTTAACATTGCAAAGGTGGTGTTTTTAACCTCAAAATTTGAACCTTTCAGAGTGTCAGCTTCCATAAAGAATTTAGAAGTGTTCAATTTCATGCTTCTGTACTTGCCAGAATCCTGTTACAAAGCTGCGAGATGGAAAGATCTTCTTTTAAAATATGATGGGAAAAGCTGATATATGAACAAGCAACCATGACAAATTATAAGTAAGTTTGATGGACATGATGAAGTACTCTGATGAGAGAGTGTTTTCACATTTTGTGGCATTCACAGAGTGTCAGTTGATCCAAGCAATTACTCCCCTGTGACTGAGTTGTCATATAAGACCAAAGTATTTGACAAGAAAACAGGAAAACCTAAAGTTCAATTGTAAAATACTGGACCCTTTGGCTTATTCCATGAAAATCATTTATGAGTGACAGATTCAAATGGCAATTTGCGCAGAGGGACAAGTGTCATTTAAAGACCTTTTAACACATTCTGTGGAAGTTCAACAAAGAATTAATGCTTGTGTTCAAGTCACATTCTGGAAAGTTCCCTCCAGGAAGAAACACCAAACAGGTATGCCATGAAGCTTGAGTATATATTTCTTAAAATCAAATAACAATTGTCAAAGCTTAGTGCTGATTTAAATTTACACAAGTATGTAATATCTTACATTTAGCACATGATATAGTATTTATTACAGCTAGTTGTTACAAATTTATACATACATAATTTAATGAAATGTTTTAGAAATTTTATTTAACCACAGATAAGGCAAATGATTATTTACCCCATATTGGGGACAAATTAATATAGTGCTTTGAGGGGCTTTTTGCTGAGGCATGTAGCTGATGTATAGATAATGCATTTGTGCATGGTGTAACAATGTATCCTGCAGCCCATGAAAATTCTTATTGTGGCCTTAAGAACTTCTTCAGTGCATTCCGCCAAAACGTAAACAGTTTTTTTCAGCAAAATTCTACTTCCTGCTTCCTGCTCCCTTATACAGAACAACATGTACTTTTACCCTAGCTCATATAGAAATTCATCAATATGAATAAGTTAGTAACAATGACATAGGAAACTTTAAAATGCATTATTCATTTTTAAGAGCAAAGCTTGTTGTGGTTATTGCATCTGGTGTTAAATATTTGAATACTCAATCCACAAAGCCTGAATCAGTATGTTTTTATAAAGCTGTGTGGAATCATAGTGAAACCCCTCTAACAGACTCAATGCAGGTCATCGTAACCGACGAGACAACGTCTTAGAATGCTTACACTTTAAAACCAACATACAGGAAAGTACATTTTGGGTTGCATTGAACAGGTGAAAGTGCATAGCCTCAGATCTCAATAAAAGATATGCCTTTTTATGTTTCTCCCCTCAGGGAGAAAAGGCACTTTAGTCTAGCCTTCCTTTCTCTCCCATGTAGAGTTGGATTGCCTGAGAGAGCCTTCGGTATGAACCTGAGTGCTTTGATTAATGTCAGAGCAACGTCTACTGTAAAAAAGTAAATTTCTTACACTTAACTTCACATGACTCCTATAATGTCCTGAACCAAGTGTCTCCCAAGATGTTTTCAAAGCTACATAATCTTGTGCTGGGTCAAACGACTTCCCTCAAAAATGGTTGTGTAAAGTTCCTTGAACTTTGATGATGTAGGTAGTTGCCATCAATTAGTATTCACCTGGCTCTGTGCGAACACAAGTACAATGTGAAACAGCAAAGAACATTCTGTATGAATTATATATAAAAAGGTCCAGTATGAAATTCCTACTGCAAGGTGGCCAGTTCATACAGAAAGTATCCGATTCCTCCATATCCTGGGGAATAGCAGTTGATGGATGATAAGTTTAATAAGAAGCATTTTTTTATAGAGTGACATTTTATAGTAGCAGCATTTTAATTACCACTCCCTCAGGAGCACCTTCTTAGGCTACATGTATTTTTCACTGAATCAACAATGAAACAGTCTATCATTTCAGAAGACTGGCAGATTAATTTAGCAAGGATTTTCTGACCTCTCCTTAAGGGACATGGTGCAATGCTACAAGTATTTTACTTTAAATGACAGAAGTCAATAACTTAAAAGTCCATCCATTCCCAGAGGGTTTCTAAATTCATATTACCTGAGAAAATAGGTGCACTGTCACAAAAATAAATTACTGCAGTTAAAATAATTGTCTGTGAATATTCAACTACATAGAGGCTGCAAATTTTGATTCAGTTAATTCAATCAATGATTCTGATCATGTTTTATTGTTATTATTATTATTACCATAAATGGTGTACCTTCATTGCATGCTTAAAATGATAAGCAACAGCAAGTTTCGTAAGTATGTGTGAATGTATGATGTTATGATATGAATAGACACTGAAAGGTGCGCAACGGGTCAGAAAATCGCGTAAATCCCACGTAGCACATGTCCAATTAGACCCTTTTTGTCTATTTATGGTACTGTTTTTATGCTAATGCTGGCAAGAAAGAATTTTTTTTTTTCAATTTCTCCTGATTGTATTTCCTCCCAAACTAAATCAAAATCTCATAATTATATTTTATATTTCAGCAAAATAAATCATACAAATATTGTAGAAAGGATGAAAGTTATGCTTCATAGGAAGTTTTTCACTTTTATACTTTTTAGGCTTTTGGTTGCAGTTGGTTTGTGTTTTTCAGAAATAGGCTTTGTTTCATTTTGATGGCTGCTAATAAATGTCTGATGAATTGTTCTCGGGAATTTTCTCTGGGTTGGGCAAACAGCAAGAGCAAACTATAAGCTTTAAATTATGCCTATGGGGGAACCAATCAGTTAGAGGCCAGTTTATTTCAGACACTAAGTAGGATTCTTTGTTTTCTTTCTTAATTTGCTTTGTTTTGTTTTCAGATTTTCATTGGTGAGATCTCAATGTACATCATGAAATCCACGAGACAGGCCCTGTTAGCCCAGGAGAAAACCATTGTGACAGGAGAATGCTGCTACCTGAACCCTCTCATTAGAAGGATTATAAGGTTTATTGGTAAGTTCTGAGATACTGAGAGTAAAATCATGATCGAGAATTATTAAGATTGACCCAACAAGAAAATTCAAGATACTACAATTAAATTATATAGGTAGAATATTTATGATTTGTCAATGAAAGATGCATCAGATGTGTGACGTTTTATAGGAGCATACTTTAATTTTCACTTTAATCGTAAAATCAAGTTCAAGATAAAATCAAAGTACATTTTCATAAAGAAGTCCATTTTGATGCAGGGGTGTCCATTCTTATTCAGTCAGGGTCTTTGTGGGGGAGGCTTTTGCTGTAGTCCACCATTAATACACCTGGCTCTGCCAATCAGTGTCTTGACTGAAGACCACAGTAGGTTGATTTGTTGAATCAAGTATTGTATTGCTGGGCTGTCATAAATGCCTGCAGGTACAAAGGCCCTTAATCTACTCGGACAAGATTAGACTGCCCTGATTTAACATATCTAACGTGTCATATTTCCCAATATTTAGATTGTGAGATGAATCGTAAGAGGGGTGTCTAAAGAAATTTGAACATGAAATTATAATAATGTTAACAAATTATACAATGATGTTTGATTATGAGTGATCATGCACAGAATTGTAAATGCACACATTATCGATAATTGTCTTGAACATTTTCACAAGATCCTCATCCTGTTCAAGAGCACTTGCTTTTCATTTACTTTTTAGTGAACGTTTCAGTGATACGTTTCCCCACATTCACTCATACTGTATTTCATTCTGCATTACCACAACAATGCTAAAATTGTACATTGCATTGAGGGAAATTGTGACAGTGAGGAAAATAAAATATAATGTAAAATATTTATTTTTTACTGAAATGTAAATAGCTTTGAAAGTCCAGCAGAACAGTACTTATACATGCCATGAGACCCCAGTTCTCATTAATATAAACCATTCACTCAACTACCTTTCTGTTTCTCATGTGAAGGGTGATGATAGCATATTCCTCCAATAATTCAGGATCTTACCATTTTTTGTATCTGTCTATTTTGACACATATATATTGTGGTTTAAAAATATCATCAGTCACTCCATTTATCAGCATTCCTTCAACGAGCACCAAGCATGTTCACTCCACTCCACAACTACAGAAAGGATGTTCATGCAATTCCTGAAGATCATGGTTTCACATTTTTCACTGCTGTATGGTTGCAGGACCTCTGTAGCTTAATGTGATTCAAATTTTTGTATGCATGTTGTCAAACTTTAGATTAAACTCAGAGAGCTAATCTTGTTTACGCATTTTTTTCTTGGTAAATATGCCTGTAGCTTTTATTATGTTTTTGAATCTTGGTGGGCAATACATAAGACACTTCTATAACTGACCCATAATAAATGTGCTAAAATTTCCTTAATCTAAAATACCTCCAGGAATATTAATGTCAAATCGGGTGCTGACAAGTGCTGACTGAAGGCACACTTTGTCATGATGAGATTAAACCTGCCTGAAATGAAATATTCATGACAGCCACGCCTCACACCACAGAGTATGATTAATTTGTGTTTACATTTACACCTCAGTCTACAGGGCTGGTTGGAAGCCATGACTATTAACTGGATATTGAAAGGCAGACTCATCACCATAAGTAATTATTATTTGGAATAATGACTTCTCTCTGTAGTGGTCCTTCATCATTATTCATGTCGGTGAGAGGACGCCTCATACAGGAATGTGAATCTTAATGGAAACCTTTATCTGCAATACAATGTGGAATTGACATATACTGAAATCACAACCTGTGAAACGTTCAATTTAATCACATGCGGTAGCCACCTTTAAATTATTCAGCAGAGAATCAAGTAATCTTGTCCTCTCAGCCTTGCTATTGCAATGATATGGATCATTGTATCGAGTCATTGTAGAACAGTCTCTACACCAGAGCAAAAACTTCTGCACTAGCACACTAGCGATCAAAGAGCATTTTCTTTTGTCTGTTATTTCATGGAATTGTTCATATTTTGTGCATGTTGAGCTCCCTGGAACTGAACAATGAGATGTAATTGTGGCTATAATTCATTCTGAGCTGTTGCAACACCTGATGTATAGGGGCACTTTTACATGATGATTAATTTCT
The DNA here is from genome assembly GCA_022829145.1 of Albula goreensis. Lineage (NCBI taxonomy): Eukaryota > Metazoa > Chordata > Actinopteri > Albuliformes > Albulidae > Albula > Albula goreensis. The sequence continues at coordinate 46,487,831 of CM040741.1, forward strand.
GGGATTATACTGCCATCTATTTCATTATCATACAGCAAATATGGCTATGAAGCATCTTCATTTGCAGACAAAGGTTTCATTGTTACATGCATAAGCAAATGAAACTATTTAGAAGCCATGGTAATTGCTACTACAATTTTAATATGATCTTAAAAATATGATCTCTATTGTGCAAGAATGTCTTATCAGAGTTGTTCCCAGTATCATTTTATATTCATAAACCAACAGGATGTGGCGATCCAACTACTTGGGAATGGATATCTGAGACTCAAATGAAATAAAGAGGATGATGCATTTTTATGTGCAACAGAATGCATACAAGAGAATGCAGAAAGATTATTTTCACCTCCTTTTAACTGGTTGGCCGAAGTCTGCCTGATCACGTTAATGATGTTTCTGTTCTCTTTGCCTGCAGGGGTCTTTGCTTTTGGGCTCTTTGCCACAGACATCTTTGTAAATGCAGGTCAGGTTGTTACAGGGAATCTGGCCCCTTACTTTCTGAGTGTCTGCAAGCCAAATTACACAGGGACAGAATGTCGCTTCAACCACCAGTTCATCTCAAAAGGGAACATCTGCACGGGTGACCAGGTGGTGGTGGAGAAGGCCAGGAAGTCTTTCCCATCCAAGGATGCATCTCTAAGTGTCTATTCTGCTGTTTATGTGACGGTAGGTCCTGTGCTTATTGGCTGTTCTGTTTTTAGGGAATGAAGCATGATAATTTTGAGGAAACATTAATTACATTGCAGTAACAATCCACTTTTAAAGCAAACCTAATTAAAACCAATTCTGGCAATTAATGATGTCATGTATGTTTTAAAAAGGCCATCTCATAATCTATAATCATGTTAACCACAGTTATTCAGTTGCATGTTGTGAAACAACATTGTGACTTCATTTGCTCTAGTACTTTCATTCAAACCATTCCATTTATTACTTAAAATGCACATTTATCAGTGTGACCTCGAAAAATGAATACTGAAAGGCACTCAGTTGATGTTAATTCAAAAATAACAACATGTGAATAAATCACGTCCCAGCATGGAAATTTCTATAATTGAAACAACTTATCTCCCTGAAATAAAATTTAACAGATCACTAAAATCCACTTTCATCCTTTTGGCAGTGTAAGCTTCTGTTGTTTATTAAGTTACATCTTCAAGTATGCCACTTAATTGGGTGTTCTCACTTACTGTTTAGACTAGGGAATTATATTTTCCTTTGCCTACCGTGTAAATAAATGAGTATAAAGGAAATTCACTCACACATTACAGAATTAAGATTTTTTTGTTTGCAATGTATCCACATGTCTGTCATTTTAGATGTACATCACGAGCACAATAAAGACAAAAAGCAGCAGGCTTGCGAAGCCAGTTCTCTGCTTGGGGACCCTGTGTGCGGCGTTCCTCACGGGCCTCAATCGGGTCTCAGAATACCGAAACCACTGTGCAGATGTCATTGCAGGATTCATTTTAGGAAGCTCCATTGCCCTGTTTTTGGTAAGTAGCTTATGTTCCTAAAACAGGATAAAAATTATTATGTCTTCTTTTTGTTGAGAAACAAACAAAAAACTGTAGAACTGAAAGAGATATTTCTGTGCCTACCTTGGAGGTATGATTTACTGACCCCCAAAAGAGACATCCCAAATAAATAAATTATTAAACTAAATTTGATCAATAAAACATCTAATCCATAGTCATTGTGCCATACTATGCTATTAAGACTTTTCATTGGGTTTGTATTTGTTAACCCAGCTAGTGCAAACCTACTGAAGTGGTAAACAAAAACATGTGTGACCATTTCTGCTGCTAATGTTTCTAAAATATACATAGCTTCATAGCTGTTGTATTTACATTTCTGTTTTTCTTCTGTCTCATTTTAAAATTTTTACTTCAAACCAGATCGTCCAGTTGAAGTGAATCCGAATAATAAAATGTGTTTTATTATCTAAATGTTTTATCCCTTTTTTCTTTTCTTACAAATTTGGAACAATACATTAAAGTTTTAGTCGAGTTCTGCACTTCTTCCATTCAAAGCAGAACAGGCTAGTGTGAGCACTCTAGGAATCATGTCCAGCTATGCTCTGGGCAGCAATTGTACTGAGGAACAGTTGGAGTACTTTAGAGCCAAACTACAAGTGCAGGGTGGATCAGCACAGTTATTATCACAGGATATGGTCATTGAGACTAATACAGTGATCAAATGATTACTGTATTGGAAAACATATAGTAATAATGTAAAATCAATAGACAATAGCCATACCTAGATAACAACATTCCTAGACTAGAAACATATATGTGCTAGCATTAAAGCACTAATACAAGTGCTAACTAGAATTAACATAGTAATCAAAACCAACCACAAACAATAAATCCATTGCAATCTCAGGGTATGGGGTTTAAAGACTGATTGATGGTACACCAGAGCTGTTCCATTCATTGGCCTGAGGCAGCTAGGCTTTAAACTCAGTCTGACCTGTAAGAGGTATCCACTGAAGTGAGATGAGGAGGGGTGTGGCACGATTACGCTTGGGAAGATTGAAAACAACTCATGCAGTAGTGTACTTTATTAGCTGCAGGGGTTTCATTGCAGAAGCAGGGAGGCCAGGGAGATGTAAATAGCAGTAGTCCGGATATGAGAGTATGAGGGCCAGGGCATAGGTATTGTGGAAGAGGCAGACTCTACAGATATTATAAGGAAGGATCTGCACACCCAATTCCCTGCCACTATATGAGAAGAGAAAGAGGGCAATCTACTGTAGAATTACCCCATAGGCCTGTTTCAGTAGAAGTATTCTGAGTGAGCACTCCCCTTCTATCTAGGTCAAAGAGAAGGTATTGCGATGCTGAGCACCTGGGAGGAAATGTGGAGCACATTTGACCATGTTGAGCTTTAGGCAACAGTTAGGTCACCATCCAGCTCAAGATGGCAAGCTGCAAAGAGTGAAAGCAAACTATGTGAGGAAGTTATATAGAGTAGACAGTTTGAGACAATCCAGTGTGAAGAATGTGGTAATGTGTATATAATTTCTTTAGGCTTGTTAAATTATAATAGATTTTATTTTCATATTTCACTTGGTTTCCAAATGTTTTATTTTGGGAACATGCTACTTTCTTATATGAAATTCCTAGTGTGGCATCCTGATTTTTGGAATGTTTTGTTACCTTTGTATCTTTTAACTGGAAATAGGTATTTATTTTCAGATTATTAGTAGAAATATGATGTAAACATTGTACCACAGTGTACACACCATAGAAGGTATTGGTGTAATGGTAATATGCAGGTGCTGTTTGCTTGCAGGGAATCTGTGTTGTTCATAACTTTAAGGGAGTCCACACAGCACCTTCCAAGCAGAAAACAGAGGAGTATCGTGGGCTTCCATTGATGACGTTTCCACGGGTGGAGAGCCCCCTGGAGACTCTGAGCGCACAGGTAAACCATCTCAGGATTTCACACAGTTAAATCAGGGTCACTCATGGCAGGGCAGGGCAACTAATGTACATAACTTATCTACTGTCAGACTCATCTATTTGTACACCTCATGTTTGTGAACAATACAGTACCTTTTCATCCTGTGAAAAAAATCTTGTCAAATTATGTAGTGGTCTGCGGGAAATATTGGGTAAAATTACTGTGAAAAATTGTATCATTCATTTTTAACCTTGATTGAAATGAACAAAGAAAAATGCTGTTGGGATGAAAATATTTCAGCATGTAAAACTGGCAGTAAACAAAATGAGACTGTTGGGAAATTTTATCTAATGGAAACCCATATTTTCCAGAAGGTGCACCTGCGTATGCCATGCAATCCCACAGGTATATACTAGAACTGCAGATGGGGACATGTGCTAGCAACACACAGCATTTCAAATATTTAATGACCTGTACCATTTTAGAGCTGAGCGGCATTGTGTGGTAGAGTTAATGGGTACCTCAGAGAACGCTTCATGGACACAGGGAAATGTGGAGAAATTTAATGAGGGGTAATTGCATCAAGCTCAGTAAACCATCTTTGGACCTGCATTTTGTTCTTTAGCACATAAAGTGCCTCTACCTGTACACAACATCTCTCTTATATAGAATACAGGGAATATAGTATATTCTTAGATGTATAAAGTATATTACAATTAAAACTCTATTCTGAAGGAAAAAATGCAAGTAAATCTCTGTGTAGCTGAATAATAAGCAGTAGTCTTTATCAGGGTTTCAGAATGTTGGTACTTAATCATCATTAAACACAGGGAGTAATGGTGTATTAGTGCTCAGCATCATTTTTCTTTTCCTAATTGCCAATTACTGAGTAACCTGCATCTCAGTGATTTTGGGAAAGTACCCCACACAGCAGCAGATTTACCAGAAGAGTCACTTTTGCAAGATGAGACAGGGAATACCCCGTTGACATACAGTACAGTTCTTCTGTATACATAAGTAATGTTATGGCTCCCCAGGAGCCAGCGAAATGCAGGCTTTGCCCCTGTTATCTGCTGCATTCTCTGACTGAATGTGTCCATTTGCCGTTTTGCAACAGTGGTGGTATCCCTTTCAGGAATCACACTTCATACTGAGAGATTAACGTCAGCACAGTGATATTGAGGTTTGTTCCATATTGGGTAGTTTTCTTCATTATGTGGAATTTGAATTACATCTGTCTACCTTACAGAACCATTCAGCATCGATGACAGAAGTCACATGACTAAGAGGCCAACACAGAGTCACTTTTGCTTCACCTCAAGACTTCTAGGCACAAATGTTTTGTACTGTGTCATACTGTAAAAACGGACAGTATTATGTTGTACCTAGTTAGAAGCAAATGTTTTTTGTACATTTTGTATAAGAGAGTGCTGTAGCTAACCCTTATTATGTCAGCTTGGAACTGTTACATGTCAGGATTCATGCATTCCTTGTCATGTTTTACATCACAAAGAAAATTCATATATAACAAGGTATTGGAACATTGATGTTGTTGTGGTATTTGTACAAAAAAACCTTTTATTCTGTTTTCTGTAAATCTTTGACAAAGGTCATATTTTGTAATGTTTTTGTTAGCTCTATATAAAATGTAATACTTTGGCCAACTTTGCCTGCAATTTTTAGGAATGTTTTGGTATTGATATTTTTTCTGTAAAGAAAAGACAACACATTGTGATACATTATTGTTGTTTTCCTTGGCCATCTTCACTTATCCTGCACTCAGCATGGAAGTTAACAATACTGAACAGGTAATAAATCCCTATTTGTATATTGTTTTTTTATTTACATTCCAATTATATATTTTTTTCTTGACTTTTGAATTTCCCCACAAAATAAATTCTCTCTACCTGAATTTTTAATTTGTGTATTTTTGTGTTAATCATAGAAACACAAGTCACTTTTTCAATTTCAATTTAAAAAAACATTTCTTTGAGGTTGTTATGACACCTGTTATTTGTTAGGGTCTTTTGTATTCAGTCAGAGATAGCTGTAAGGAAGACTACAAGACAGTCATTATTCTAAATCATTCCAATTTTTGGAATGCTTGCTCTGGTGCCCCTGCTTATTTCACCTAAGGGTATGCAATTTGTCTTTTTCTATTTTATAACATGCTTAATCAGGTAAAACCTGAGCATCATTACATTTCTACCATTTAAATAATATAATCTCAATACTTCTACAATTTCACTACATAGTTCAGTATATGTAGCCTTTGAATCTGGCTGAAATGTTATCACAGTGATTGGAGTGATGAAGGCCTATAGTCAACGTGAATGTGTACTGCTGGTTCAGGATGATGCCACATCCCAGTGGTTTAGCTTAGTACTTGATGCTCTGTTCTCAAACTTCTGGCTTAAAAATAGTTTTGTTTTAGCATTCAATAACCATGGCTCACAAGTGCAAATGTCAACATGCTTGTATAATGCAGGTTGCATGTAAAATAGCTGTTGATTTAATTATTTGACTCAGGTGGAGGTGAAATACCCAACATACATAAAACATTCTTGTATGATTGAGGATTTGCTTGGTGGCTCGATCTGTTCAATGTTTATATGAGCATATTTGCATATTAGCAGCACCAACAAACTAGCACATACCACCAGCATCTGAGTTAAGGAGTGGTCCTGAAGTAAGCAAATTGATTGCATACAATCGAACCATGCAAAATGTTTTACTGACTGTCCCCCAGCCCCATGTAACTCATGAGAAAAAAATTGTAAGTACAACAAGCAACCAATGTAGCATGCATTACTACATGCTCTTACATCAGTTATGCATTTCATGCATAGTTTTAGATCAATCTCATATCTTGGTAATAAAAAAGGATTCTTTTAAGAGTCTTTTAAGTGATTCTAACAACAAGCAAAACATCTGTATGCATTTTGAATATTATTCCAATATTATTTGATGCCAGCAAAGGATAGCAACACTGGTATGCTGAATTCCTCCATGGAGGAGCAGCCCAGGACCATGTTTTCAGTTTATGGACTAGAGCTGGAGAGTCCAACTCAGCACACAATCCCACTGGAGTTGCACATGGGACCGTAGCATAGAATGCTTAAATCTGTAGGACAGCAGCTGAAAAGAAGTGAACATCTCAGAACACATAAATAAGTCACACTTCTGTGGATTGCTTGCAGAGCTTGGCACCGTTGATCAGCTGTGTGACTGGCAGAACTGTTTTGGAACACAAATAAGAAACCCTTCTCACATGGTTAACGATAGGTGCAAAAGAACCTTCTTGGAATATGTGGAATAAGTGATTTCCACATCTATGGCTGCAGGTTTAGATACTGAGAATCAAGTCATTGAGTGGGTGGTGCACCAGAACCCCTCATCACATTCAAAATGCAGTTCAGAATTGAAGACTGGCGTTGATATAGTTTAGGTTGCAGAATGCTTCTGGCCTGAAAAACTTAACACACACCCACTTCTAGATTCATAGTGTTCTTGTCCAAAAGCCATCCCACATGGTCCTGAATTTGAGGCATATAGGCTGAAATACTGGCTTTTATACCCCACGATCAAAGGGGCAAGCATAGCACTGTTTCAGCCTGTGGGAATGAAAATTTATAATTTCCAGCAGTTTTTTTAAAAGTAGAATCTTACACCAAGGTATTAGATTGGAGATTTTGGTCCCTGGGTTTACAACACCCCCCCCCCTTGGTTCCTACTCTCTGGTTGATTGAGGCACCTGAGATATTGAATCCCTGTTCCTGTTACTCTGTGGTCTCAGGTCACTTCACTTGAGAAATTACTACACAGCACATCCCAGCATGTGCGATCTACTTTATGTGTTGTACATACCCAGTAGATACTTTATATCTACTGGGTATTTTTAACACAAATTACCTTTAGCTGACCGGGTTAACAATATCAAAAACACCACAATTTTGCAATTGAAACCATTTTTTACAAGCAGGCAAAATGTGTTGTAAGGTAACAATGTAATGGTCATGACATTTTCCCAATGTTATAGTACACACATGATATGGCTGTTTAGTTGAACTATTAAAGAACTAGACAAAATATTTTTAAGCATAATTTAATGCCTTTCCTGGTTCCAAACAGATGCTATGGAACCTGCTTCCCTGCTCCAGATTTGAAATTGTATTTTATGTGGATGGAATGGTACACATCTATTGCAATGATGCATTCATGCTGGATAAAGGTAAACAGCATTGTGCTGAAAAGTTATGAAGTGTTCAAACTCTGTCACCTAGTATGACCATAAAATGTCTTTACTTATTGGAGGATGTCCTTGCAGTGTATGGAACCGTTACAGCCTTAAAATAGAATTTAAAAAATGCAGGCTGAAGCAACATGATCTGTAATTAATCTGCCCCACAATTAATAATTAATTCTGTTTGTCCTGGAGTAGGAAGGTGAATTGTGCTAGGAAGAATAAAGGGGTTTGTATATGCCTGTGATAATCTTTTATGATTTACTGGCAATATTAACAGTTTTTAACAGGATGACTAATTTTGTTTGCATTTCCCTTATTTTATCCAACATAAATCTTTATAAAAATTCTTTAAATCCTCCAAGATCATGCATCTTTTGAATACTTATAAATTCATTGTAGTTTTGTCAGATCTTCAAACCAGTAATCCAATGAACCATGTGATGCAATGAAAAGTCACAAAAATTTGTATGAAATGGCAGAATGATTTATTGGTCTACTTAATATTCTAAGCTTCTACAAACATTTATTTTGAAGTTATTTCCCTGATAGCAACTTATATAAACTGCTGTGACACCTCTTCTGCTGATGTTGTGAAATGAACTTCATAATTTGCCATGTAAATTGCCACATAAAGATGTTTCTTGAGCATTTATAACTCTAAAGGAATGTGAATCAAACAAGGAGAAAAAAGTGAAAACCTAATTGATAAATTCCTATTGAAATTATGTAAATATGTGCCCAGATATATTCAGTGAATTCATAAAGCCTCAGACTTATACAAATTTAGGGTTTAAGTTTTTGCAATTATCCAAGGTAAAAACTAAATAAACATGCAAGAAGACTGACCATAAAGGAATAAAATAACACAACTCTTAACCAAAAGGCTTCCATGACCTGTAAACAGCTGGCCGATGTGGTGAGTATCTTGTCCACTCTAGTCTTCCATATTGTCCAGGCTTCTTTGGTCCAGGCCAACCTGGGGAATCAGTGAAAATTCTAGCACCAACAGAGGTAAACATTTACCTAGAACCACCAGGATAATGACAAGATAATTCTTGCAAAGCCAAAACTGCAATGTAAATCATTCAGATTTAGGCAGTTGTATTTGAAATGGGAGAAAACAATTCCTACAAGCAATGCAGAACAAAAAAATCATCAAAGAGTTTGGAAAAATCATATAACATCAGCTATTTACATTTACGCATAAATATACTTCTTAAGACAGAAAAAGATGAAGAATACTCTTTACAACATCTACATAAATAGGAAAAGTTATGCAGTTTGAGCCCCAAACTTTTTTGTTAGCTCCGGGTTATTTTAATTTAAAATTTCAAAGATGGTAAAATGACCTTCTAATCGGTTCTAGTGGGCGGCAGCCCCATTCATCCATCAAGCTGACATTTTGGCTGCAGGGTGACATGGGTGCTCGTGGTGATGCTCTCTCCTGCTTCCGGTCAGTCCAGCTCTGCTGCTCACCAACTCAAAACCAGGCCATGCGCTCCAGCTATGTTCATATGGCTGCTCAGTCCTCATCCAAAGGGCACCTTTACACACTCAGGTTCCTTTAGCTGCATATCGGCACAACAGATGAGTTCACTTCAGCCCCACCTGTGGCCAGTATCACCCATGGGAAAGAAATTTAAATGGTCACGTTTAAAAAAAAAAAAAAACATTTAAAATCTGTTACCCACTTCCACATTAGACATTAAATTGAAACATATTTACAGATATCTTCCACAGATAAAATAAATAACACTTTAGAATGATCCAATAAAAAACATGTTACATGTTTATTTTATTAAATTTCTGAGACAAAAGATCATAGGAAATAAAACATGCATATTTTTATTTCTGCAAAAGATCAAACGGATAGAACAAAATCAAACAGTTAATACCAATGTATCCATTCTATTCTTATAATTGGTTTGCACAAACTAGATTGTGTGGAATATCAATAACCAAATGATATTCTGAATGATGACAGAACAATCAATGCTTATACTTACAATGTCATTACATTGTATTTTTTTACTTTGAAGCCTGTCTAAAGTGTACTGGAGAAGATCAGTCAATCAAAGACTGCTGAAAAAATAGAGCTGATGGAAAAAATGAATAGAATGATTAATTTTTCAGACTTTCCAGATGGTTCTCTAAGTAAAAGTAATGTTTCATGTATCTACTGTCAGTCCGAATTAAGCATCCCTGAAGCACGTACAGCCTACAGCAGACTTCAGTACCACCTACATACTTTAGATTTAAGTACGGCCAACAATCGCATTGAATTAAAATTGCAAATTTACCTTAAATTGCATGAACACCTTGTAATTAGAACTATTTTGGTAACAGTATGCTATTATTGAGTAACTGCAATTTAGGTAACATGGAACATAAGTCAGCGGTGTACATATCAGGATTGCCCTGTTATATTTTTTATAATTATGTAAATACACATGCTGTACACTGTGTAACAGCCATTAGTGGTTTCAGACTGTTAGATCAATAACTAACAAGCTGTGAAAACACACTTTTAATCTGCCCCTGTGTATTTCCACACTAATGGCTGAATACAACTGGTTTCATGCAATTTGCGCTCTTTGTGAGTGTACATGTAATTTGTGATTGAGCTTGCTTTTGGGGGAGAAATTATAGTGCAAAAAAGTGAAAGACCTTTTGTATTCCCTCTTTGTTACAATTTACTGGCCACATAATGAGCATGTGCATATTTTGGAATAAGCAACATAGGGGTAGAATTACTCAGATACCAAATACTGTGTATTATTCTGGATGTGCATTCAAAGTATTTGCACATCTTATCATTTCGTTCTTAACAGGTGATCCACAGAGAGTTACTATGTAAATGACTTTAGTTACAGCCATATTTAAATGAGGGATTTTTCATGCCTGGAAGAAATCTTGACCATGTACAGCTGCCATGAAAAGGGAAGGTTGTTGGAATAACAGGATTTGATAATCTTGAGCTGGCTGCATAATGATGAAGTGCACATTTTGAAATTTACATTTTTATTCATTCTGAAACCAAAATATTGAGTCTTCAGTGGCATGTTTTGTTCAACATACACTGTATTTTATTTTCCTCCAGGACAATTAATATCTAACAAAATGCCTCTTTCTTCCTGTCTTTTGTTTTTTTAATGTGAAACATAAACATCAGATATTTGGCAATCCCTACTCTGTCACCCCACTGCAGAATCTCCGCAGCCATAGCTGTGCCAGGATCTAAAGGACATCTATGCCCATTTGTTCAATGAGCAAAGGCAGCAGACCGCAGACCTTAACGCCAGATTGCCCTTAATTGCTAATGAAGTAAGAGCTGTGTCCTCTTTAGCATTGGGGCTCAGACAGGACAGTCTGGTCATTCCAATGCATAAAGACAGCTGTTCAGTGCCACGTGTGGCTTCACCACATTCATAAATTCTTTAAAACAGCACCTCTTTAAAACAATGGAGGTGCCCTCCACCACATTTTTTTGTGTGGATCTAAGTTGCATGGTAATTATTCTCTTCTGACGTGGTCAGGCTATAAGCTGAGGTCAGAATCTATGGGTACAGGGTGTATGTGCTGTCTTCAGAGGATAACATGAAAAATAGAGTAATATTTAACATGTATTTGCTATCCATTTTTTTCTGTTTTCAAACCACAGCTTTAAAATGCTATGCTGTTGTGCTATTCATTCAGGAATTTACCTAAAAGCCAGTAGTCACGGTAGTCGCCATCCTGCAACTTTGCAAAAACAGCGCAGCGCTGCATATATATGTTGTATCCCACAGAATGAGGGAGTTAGGGTAAGAATTAAAACAAAATAAACATAGATGAGATAGGGAGGGTAATGTGAAAAAAGACAAAAACTGAAGCTTGGAGAACACACCATACTCCTTCTCCCACCCTGAACCACACTTGCCAGCCCACCACAGTGATCCTTGCCACTAACTCAGGCGGAGGAGCCAAAAACACTTCACTCCTGTAGCTCACATGACCACTGGCTTTGTTTCATTCTGCAGATGCTTCAACAGCTAGTGCAGCATACCATTAGCATATACTCAGTTACTCATATACTCAACACATTTGAAGTACCCAGCTGGTGAGGAAAGGCCACCAGAGAGCAATGACACAGATGACTTTTATCTATCCGTGTCTTTCCCTGGAAAGATGTGCCAATTGTTTCCTCAAAAATATGGATCTACGCCCATGGCTGGCAATGCTGTGGCTGGGATTCAAGCATCCACTTTCTGGGCTCACCATGAACTTATGCCTCTGTTGTGTAAATCACACAGAGACCCCCCAAAAGTCCCTATTAATCAAAAGTTGTCATTCAGATCATGGTACTACTAGAAACTGCCACCAAAGTATAATTAAGTAACTTTAATCCAACGGACATACTTTTGTACTCATATAATAATCTAAAGAAAATGTGACCATAAAATTGCCCTTACTCATTTTGTGCAGTTCAAATAGTACCATGACATGAACTACAAGAGCAGCTCTTCATGAAAAGAGTAAACATAGTAAAACACAGTATCAACTGTGAAAGTGTAATGAAAGACAGTATGCTTGAGAAACATTGAAGTGAACGTTGTCATTCTGCGGACTGCTGTTCACTGCCGCTACATACCATTAAGTGTTACTAAATGATGATTATACATTTTTTATGAATTGATTTTGTGAAACATTATGATTGATGACATTCCATTTTAATTTCAGACAAGTGTATCACTGAAATAGTTTCTACTTACAAAGATACTCCAAAGCTGAGTTCTGTACCATAACATCTACATTGTACTGCATACAGTATGATAAAATGGGCTGCCATTTGATAAGATGCCCTCATCAAACAAGGAGGCTTTACAGTTCTATAAACATTTATATAACATAAGATAGCAACTATTCAACTTCTCAAGGAGTAATGACAATTAAGACAATAAAGAAAAACTGGTCTGTGGTGATGTATATTGTTTTTATAAATGAAAACATGTAGGCAATGGTATGTTTTCTTAATGACATGGTAAAATGTGTTTCAAATGTACAGTAAAATATGTACAGCAGAGGGAGCAACAACATAAATAAAATTACCATGACAACCCACATCAAAATAACCTAGAGGATATTTTGTGGTTAGTGGTAGTGAGCAGATTCAGATACCCATTAACAACGGACTAAAGATACAACTGGCAAACTTTACAGGCTTTTCCACCCCACAGCAGGGCAGAATTGTTTGCAGTTCAGGTTTGTACCAGTAGGTTACAAGACTTGACATGCAGTTTACTCCAATGCTATGAAAGCCAATATAACTCTTCGTTATCTATTTGATTTAGAGAAACAGGAATAAAAACAGACTCATTAGCCTTCCATTCGATTAGTGCTCTCAAATATGGTGATTCATGGAATACTACCATAATGCCAGACTTAACATGTGAAGTGCAAATATGTGTATTATGTTTAAAAATCCATGTTATTAATGTCTAACAAGCAGTAAAAGTAATGGCTCACAGGTTCATACTAAGAGCAGATTACATGAAGCAAGGCTCATTGTACATATCCAAAAGCAGATATCGGGTACCAAATAGTTCTCATAGCATTACACATTAAAACTGCAGAACGATGCAAGACTAAAATGTCTTGCTCCCAAGAACACACAAAACAGTGGCAGCTGGAATCATACATTATAAAAGTGATCAGAGTACTTTGCATCAGTATGTAACAGTGACATCCCCACGGTAGCAGCTGTACATTATATTTTGACATCTTCAATACTTGCCTGTCATTTTGATAAAAAAACAGACATATTTTGTGGCACAATTGTTTTGGCTCCACCTAAAAGCCCGCTAATGAGTACCAGTTCTGTCCAATCATTCCTGCTCAACATTCATAATTCCACAAATTAACCTCCATTTAAGAAGTTCCTCATATATCAGAAGTCATATTTTCAAAATACTGTATTTTTTAAAAAATAGGATGTGCAGAAACTATATTGAAAAAGTAAGTCTTAGTATCATCATGCCCCATAGCAGACAGTTCAGTTAAAGCTTGGCTGTATCCACCATGAGGGAAAACACGATGGACACTGTGTTCCTTTAAGATGTCCTTAAATGAAAATCTGACCTCATGCACTGCTCTATGACGATGTTGCCTTGTTTGCTTTCTGATACTGTTCCAATTCTTTTTTCTTTTTCATGGCCAGCTGCAGCTCCTGCTTAATGATTTTTATTTGTGTCTCCAGATCTGTAAGCTCCTGAACAATGGGGTTCTGAGCCAGGCCTAGCAAATCTGTCTTGCCATTGGAGGTGGCCTGTAGGGGGAGCACTCTTTTAACCAGAGCAGGTGGGGGTTCTTTGCATTGTGTAAACTCCAGGTCATTCTGCTGTCCCTCTGGGATGGGAAGCTTTCGTCTGTTGCAGTTTGAGTTGTCAGAGGTGTTCCATGGCACTTGAAGGTTTTTCCCGACATTACACCTTGAATTTCAAACAAAACAAAGTCCTTGTTTAGAAATATAACATTTCATAGTTGTTTTGCCAAAATAATCAAGTGGATTTCAATATTGAGTTGACTGATGCATGGCCTGACACATGTATTTTGATCCATTCTAAACAAACTCAATATTTTAAGTCATTTATATTCTTTCAATTTATTTAGTATTTTATCCAGAGGGAATTACAAAGTGCAAAAGTCAGAGTGCAAAATGCACAAGTTATATATTGCTCCTATCTTTATTCATGTGCCAAGGTTGTGAAAGTTTACAGTGTCAGAAGTTATGTTAATTAAACATTGATAGCTGAAGCAAACTAGTGATTGCAACACATATGAAAAATTGCTGACAGCTTGTAAATTACATTTTTGAAGCAGCATCAGAAATGTTTTTATCAGATTTTAAATAAATGATTTTACTTTGTAAATGAAATAGGTAATATAAAAACCTTATTGTTAACAATGGTCTAAGAGGAAAATCAGTTTTCTTGATCTTTTAATGAAGTATCTACATTTGATACTGACTCAAAAACCACAGAATACAGTACCTTTTCTCTGTTTTATCCACTGTCTGTAGTTTTTCCTCACTGAAGGATGAGTTCAGTGCACGATGTAACCTCTGAGAAACAAAACAATCAATTTCCTTAATGATTACAGAGTAAATATACGACACTAAAATACTATACTGAGTCAATATTTGTTTTGTACACATGAACTACTTAATTTTGGTATGGTATTAAGAATAAATATACATATAAATATAATATATGAGCTATCATGTCTGTTGCTGAGTGTATTGGTTATTGAGGCCGAAACTGGAAGCTCAACATACCTGACTTGTGTGAAGCCAGTACTTGAACTGTGGCTTCTTTTTAATTCTTGGAATAACCAGGCGGTAGACAATGTGCTCAGCTATTGTGGTAAGAAGGGACAAGGCAACCCCCACACACAGCATCACAAATAACCCTGAGAAATGTTTGATTCCCATCTGCAAAGTCTGGAGAAATGATCAGAGACACAAGTGTCAGTATATTTAATTCATTCACTCACTGCACAGCCATTTTGTAAGTGCAAAGTACAACTGGCAATCCCAAATGGCAGAAAAAATGAGGGTAGAGGAGTGTATGAGTCTGAGTCCATTTTTGTACATAACTCTATGTGTTAATACTTTCAATAATATTTAGGGCCATCTGAGGATGCAAGTCCCAGGAAACATGATTGCTGTGCATAAATACATTTCGGCAGAAATTGCCCTTATCTATATTCAGTTCAAAAGCATTTTGCATTATTGTTTATTCATGTATACCTTCAAGAATGAATTGTGCAAATGTGATACTGTTTATTGTATTACCTCTGTGACAGCAAAACTTCTTTTACCACATGGCACGACTTTGTACCACTTGTCATGCAGCATGTCCATGAATCCATCTGACTTGTACTGACTGACCAGCTCAGAGATATTTGAGGTTAGCGGGGAGTTCTGTGGAAGGCCAATGCCATAGCCTGGAAGGAAAGAATCCCATTTAAAATGTCTGAGATAACCTGAGCAGGCAGTTCATTTATAAAATATGCTGTCTTAGGTCTTCTACGAGGGCACAAAAACCGATGAATAAATATTGCTTTACTTAACTTCTATTTGCCATCCATTTGATGTCTCAGCACTCAGACTGAGGAAAGTGAAATGAAGCACTTAAAGAGCAGCTAATATCAATTGTGCACGGCAGATGAATGAAGTGTGTAGTTAGTGAAAAATACTGCTAAAATATATGTATCTGACTGTAACACACACATACATATGCACACAAACAAATGTTTTCATTCTATTTTATAAAAACTACATAGGGTAAGATGTTAACCATCAAAATGTTGTATTGCCACACTTTCAAGTGGAGCAAGTTAAGTTCCCAAAATGTCGTACAGACTTTCAGTTATGATAATGCTATTTGCACATATGTCTCATGCATTGGTTCTACAGATATCTCTATAATACACAAGCATAATAATCAAAACAGTACCAGTGGATTGCTTATGTTTTAGTAAATACACAAAAGGGCTTAAAGTAATAATATAATCATGAAAAGTTCATGTAATTTCACATGTAAATTGATTTTGGGGAGCAAAATCACTAAAGCTTTGGGATTTTGACAACGTTGCTCTTGCTGATTGAAAGGCACAAGAACGAAATATGAGAAACTTTCTCTCTAAGCCATGGAATAGTACATTTTCACCATGAAATCTGCTGAACTTTCACTTTCCAATATGTGGGATTACAGAATGGGCGCTGCAGCCAAGGGGGACACAGGGGACTGATCCGCCACACTTTTTCTGGATTATCATCTAACCCAACAGCTGTCTTGCTAACGTTCCGTCTGCATCGGGAGTCAAACCTGCAGTGTCTGGTTGAGGGATTGGATGTGCAAACCACTGAGCAAAAATTTGTTGTAGTTTTTATGTCATTGGCTGACTATTATTGAAATCCACAAAACTCCAATGACTCTCAGATTAAATATCCTAGTTTCATATTTTAAACACACACCTCTGCTTTCTCGTTTCGCAAACCTGCAGTCTACCAACACATATTTACCTACATTATAGGCCTACATGAAAATAATAGTCTGGCTGTGCTATATTTGTCTCAATGAACTTTGAGCTGTGAAATATGAAAATCTCAGTTTATTTCTTTGAATACAGGAGAGGACAGTCAATCGGTTAATTAGAGCAATGTCTAATAATAATATAGCTGCCTACATATTTTTTTACTCATATTTCTTCATTCATTTAGGCATGGCAGTTCCTTTATTTCCAAAACGATCGTAATACGTGTGCAATTCCTTGTTCATGCATTGAGAGACATGTAGGCTAGTTTAGTTATAGCATTTGTGTTTGTGTGGGTCAAGTATGCAAAGAGTCAGCAAACAGTGAGCTACACACAGCTTCTTCCCCCCACTTTAAGAATGCTTGATACGCCCCTGGATTACAGTGCCTTCAAATTTCATTTATTGTCCATTAAAATTTTATGATAGAAAAGTTTCTTTGGAAAATTCAATGGACGAACTGATGAAATGGGAGATGTGGTTAGAAGAAGATATAAGTGATAAAAAATTAATCACATCGATATAATAACATTAGCTAATGCAAGGTTGTCAGCTTTGACTTGTGACTATGTGGGGGTGGGGGAAGGGGGTTGATTACATTTCTGCCCAGAGCACCAGAGTACTAATTTTTAACCATCAAATTCATCTGATTGGAGTAAATGCATGCATGTAAAAAGTGTGGGCCACTTGTCTGTATCTCAAGCATTTGTGAGAGTAAGCAACCCAGTTTATGTACCTGGCATGATATAGACTGCTAATTTAGTTTGTAAGTTAATTTATAGCTAGTTTTCAAATACATAATAGTGTATTGTATTTTAAATAGCAAAATGCCAAAACACTTGGCATAGACAGCTGACAAAATGAGAGGGTTTTCTTCCAAAGCTGATTTCTCTAGAACAACAGAAGTCACAACTATTATTTCAATATCATTTGTTTGATGTTCTCTTGGAAGCCAAGCAAATTAAGACACCTAAGACCTAAGTCTAAGAAACCAACAAACTGGACTGGCATCATGTTATTCGTTTACTTGCCAAAATGTTGGAGTATGCAGAAGAAGGTGGTAATATTTTTAAGTTACACAAATGAGTAAATAAGTTCATTTTGTACCTACATATTACTGTCCACTTCTTCCATGGAAACATGAAAAAAATATAAAACCCAAAATGTCTACAGCTATTCCCGCTCCCCTGTCTAATGATTGCTGGAAATTGCCCAAAATGAGCACATTTCAGTATCAGCTATTAGTGAACTAGAAACTGCATTTTTAGCAAGAGACACTGAAGAGAAGGTAGTGAAGTTAGAGTTTAAGATTGGCTGATAACAATTGGCTAGTTGACTGGGTAATCTTTTATTTTTTCTTGAGTAGTTTTATTTTCTTTTATAAGTAACTTATACTTGAGCACATTTTTGGATGAGTACCTGCACTCTTACTCTGGTACATTTCTCTGCACTCTCCCTACATCTGGGAGAACTGTATTGCCTCTTTTGAATGATGCTTGTACAAATGTGAAATCTTTCTTGTTTTATGTGCTTTGGTTTTGTATTAGAAACAATGTATTTTAGCAGTTCAGTTACAGAGCAATTGTACAAGGTTTTGCAAAAAGTATACATTTACTTGCCTTCAATTGCAAATGGCTTTCCCACAGTGAGTGTTTTGCAGTCTGCGTCTATTGAAACTTCGTAGTCTAAGAGGGCTTTGTCCATAATGAATGCATCAAGTTTCTGAGGATCATCCCTAGAGGGGAGTAAAGGACACATTTAATTATGCATTTAAAAATGATATATATGCTGTGCTTTCAGTTTTCCTCATTACATCTCCCAGTGCTTGAATCTGTGTGCATGAGCTGGATAGGTTTATGAAGTGTGGTTTGACCTTAAAAAGCCAGGAAAAATCCTGCAGCAGGGACTGCTGTGTTAGAAATAACTCCATAGTATTGTAAAACACTGACAAAGCACATATTAATGTTGGCCGAACTCTCCTAAGTCAATGTTTAATGCAGAACAGGCCCTTTATGATACAGGCCATTACTTCCCATTGATAATGAGCTGGACTTTATTTCTGTCATCCTAAACTTAATCACTTAAACTTTATCTTATTTCATCATCACACAATGGTCCACATCTTCTGGAAGTGGTGCACTGCAGAAAACGTAAGAGCTTGTGAGAAAAAAGAGACATTAACAGATTTCCAAGCATTATGTACAAATAAAAAATACCCAAACACAAAACGACATCTTTAGATGTTAATCGTGATTCTTGTGACTCTTAAATTCATCAGTTCACATGTGATATGTTTATCATATAATCTCTACAAGACATTATGTTATAATCACCAGAGATTATCTTTATTTATTTGATGGCAGAAACATAC